>CM036313.1:16638647-19038647 GCA_020567845.1 Rhododendron henanense subsp. lingbaoense | reverse complement strand
TGTGGTTGGTTGCGGTCGTGGCCACAGCCCTTACAACTCCCACAAACCTCAAGGAATATAAGGTTGGTGAGCAGAAAATTGAACCGCCATGAGGTTGTGGATTGATTGAAAGTTGGGTTCGAAAGAGTTCCCGCAACGACTTTCCTCCGGCGGCAGAGAGAGACAGGAGGCTGTGCTCCAGATTTATTTTTAGTCTAGGATTTCTCTCTATATGACAGCTTATATAGGAGGACATTTTTGTCTAGGTTTAATTTCTTTTAAAAAAAAAGTGGACTTAAGGTCTTACTAAACTATATTAGTGGACTAGAGGGGTTACAAACATTAGAGGTGGACTAACTGGGTTACTAGTTCTCTATAGTGGACCATAGACCAATTTTTTTATTTTTTATAACATAATAATAAGTGTGGATCCACTTTTTTTTTTTGAAAGGCAAGTGTGGATCCACTTGACCATAGAGTGTGTGTTTTTGCAGATAGCCTAGATATGCCATCCCACTGAAGCCTTATTCCAATCCTTTAACTTCCTAAAAGGCTAAAACCAAGAACCCCTTCATCTGTAGGCAAACAAACGGAATCCCAACTTACCTTAGCTACAGGGGTTTTCAGCTGAGGTTCAGACCAGAAGAATGTCTGCCTTAATAAGAGTACTCCCCAACTTTTTTTTAAGTAACACTTTTTGAGGGATAACAAACATAGAACTCCAACACACTTGGATGCTAAATAGGACAGAATCAATCATCTGAGCTCTACTGGCCTCCATACGACAGAGTCTATTGGTCGATCTAGATTGAACTGTGGTTCAGATTTTCTCTAATAAAGCCTTGCGGTCTTCAGCCCTAAGCCTTATTACTAATCAATGGAACCCCAATATACTCAATACTGCATACCTTGTCTCGCACTGCATTAGTCCCTGATGTGAAAGGTCACAACAATGGCAAGCTATGCAGAGTTTTGAAGTTTATCGCACATTTTTAAAGACATTTTACATCATTTCAATTTCTTCTCACGCATTTCCAGCAACTTTTCTCACTTATTGAGGAATTTTACCTTGCTTATCATTAATGTTACCCTTTCCTTATGGAGCAATGCTAGGTACACAGAAAATATACCCCGAAAAAGTAAATCAACGGAACATATTTCATCACTTATCAATACACTTATAATAAAAGAACGTAGGATGGTAAGCCAAGGCATGCGTTGAAAATACAAAATTGCCCTCGTAAGATTTGTCCTCCGATTTGTTTAGTTGGGGGTAGTTTAGGTATTGCATGTATTCCTTCCACAACAAGAAAAGTAAAGCTTCATTTTCCATAAATTGAGGAAGTGTCCTTACATTACTATTGGTGCGGCAAATTACTATTGGTGCGGCTAGAAAAAAGTAGGGTGGTAAACCAAGGCATGCGTTGAAAATACAAAATTGCCCTTGTAAGGTTTGTCCTCCGATTTGTTTAGCTGGGGGTAGTTTAGATATTGCATGTCTTCCTTCCACAACAAAAAAAGTAAAGCTTCCTTTTCCATAGATTGATGAAGTGTCCTTACATTACTATTGGTGCGGCTATAAAAATGTAGGATGGTAAGCCAAGGCATGCGTTGAAAATACAAAATTGCCCTTGTAAGGTTTGTCCGGCCTCCGATTTGTTTAACTGAGGGTTGTTTAGGTATTGCACGTCTTCCTTCCACAACAAGAAAAGTAAAGCTTCCTTTTCCATAATTTGAGGGAGGAAGTGTCCTTACATTACTATTGGTGCGGCAAATTACTATTAGTGCGGTTATAAATATATCCAATACATCAAGACAATCTCTCTCTCTCTCTCTCTCTCTAACTCTCTCACCGTGAACATCTCGGAGGCACCACAAGCATGAGATTAACGAGAATAAGTGTACGTCGCTTTTGTCAAGCATATCATAGCCCCCGTTGATCTCGTATACCTCTCTCTCTCTCTCTCTCTCTCTCTCTCCTTATATGAAGAAGTGAGTGCGTGTACGGCTGTAGATACAGACATACATGCATGGATTAGGCAATTGAGTTTGCGATTTGCTGTTTATTCTAGAGGTGGCAATCTCAACCCACATTTCTTAACCCGTCCAAATCCGCCCACTTATAACCCAACCCAATCCGCCCATATTGTATAATGGGTTAATATGGGTTGGACCCATATAAACCCATATTTACATGGGTTTAGATGGGTAAAAAATGGGTTCAATATGGGTTACACCTAAAATACCCTGCACAAAAGTTAATCGCCCTGTACGGGACCAAATTCAATTCGGTCTTCTTTACTTCAATCAGATTCCCTTAACTAATTCATTCTCTCTCTTCAATCAGATTCCCTTACTAATTCATTCTCTCTCTCTCTCTCTCTCTCTCTCTCTCTCTCACAGATCCCCTTACAATTTTTGTTATTGCAATATCCTCCTATACCGATAATTAAATATTCAAAAAAAAGTAAACAAAACAATATCAATATGCATGGAGTCAGGTCGGTATATCCCACGCGGTACCTGCTCCTCTCTCTCTTTTGGACTTTTTTTTCGTTTTGTTCTTATTCAACTTTTTTCGTGTTTGTTGTTTTGCGACAAGTATTTTACGATTTTTGATTTGCTCCAATCGGAAATCAGAAAAGTAAAAAATTATGACTTTTACCCAAATATTTTTAAAAACATCCAAGATAAAGCCCAAAAACCGATTTTTTGGGATTTATCTTAAATATTACAAAAAATATTAGGGTAAAAGTAAAAAAAAAATTACTTTTTCGATTCTCTCGTCGAGACGAACTCATAGGGGTAAAAAGTTTGTCGCAAAATAAGAAAATACAAAAAAAAAATTTGAACAGAGAAAAAAAAGTCACTTGACTTTTTAATCCAAACCTAAACGGTGGCTCGGCTCTTCGTAAGTCTCTCTCTACATACATAAACTAACCATATTCCTGTACACGCATCATTGATTTTAATAGTAAAATCAGAGACGATTTCGTGTTTTTTTTTTTAAAGGCATGACTTGGGTTTTTTTTTTTCTTATTGATTCTGAAAGGTTTGTAGATGTGGTATTTTTGTTTAGCAAGTCTAAGTTTTGATATAGGGGAATTAGGTTGTTTTTTTTAAATTTTTTTAAAAAAAAAAAAAAAGAAGGAGGAAATGGGTCGGGTCGGGCGGGTTTAGGTTTGACTTGACCCATATTCGACCCGACCCGTTTCAACCCGTTTGTCTTTTGACCCATATTTGACCCGCGACCCATTTCAACCCGCCCAAACCCGCCCAGACCCGCCCGTTTGCCACCTCTAGTTTATTCTAATTTGTTTGATTTTTAGCTAATTACATGGAACGGATTGTTGTGATGCAATCGAGAATCCCTGATTTATTTTCTGCTATAGTGGCCTAACAGCTTTTGGACAAAAACATGTGAAAACGAATAATCTAGCAATATTCCTTCATAAAGTGCTTTGCCAACAATTCTTCCTAGAAACTCTAACCTCTGGAAACCATTGTCTATAAACCTTGCCACCGTGTTAGGAATAAGGAGTCTGCTTGAAGTTGAGATCTGAGAGAATAGCCCATACCTTTGACCAAAAACAAATTAAAAGAAAAAGGTTGTCAGTCGAATACTTGCAGAAGTTCTTTTTGTGCCTGTCATTGAAGGATTAAAACATTTCAATAGCGAAATAAGGGTTCCTTTTGCACTTTGAATAAGATAGAGGTACCAATTAACTTCCTTCTGTTTGTTCAATTCAAATTCCATAAGATCTGTGGTTCAATTCAATAACCTATTTGCTATTTCTCTATTATCATCACAACGAAAACATGCAAAAAATACTTCTCGACTTCAAATTCATCCAATGAGCATACGGAAACGTGCGAAGCACGTTGCACTAGTATCCATATAAAGTTGGATATAAAGTAGAATGTAATGGCATTTCCTATTTTCCTTCAAAATTTCTTAGTCAAAATCCTCGATTCTTCATTCGACTGCCAGATTCCCAAATTTCAAAGGACGTTCGTACATCCGGTTAAATAACCCGATCACACTAAGGCCTTGGTGTTACTTACTAAATTATTTTGTTGGCATTTTATTCGGGATTATTTGCTTTTGTAATTGTTTGTTTAGTTTTTTTTTTCAATCATTAGAAGAGATTATTTACATCATGTATGAAATACATAGTATCAACTCGGGACACTACATCAACTATAAGAGTTTACTAGATAATTAAAGCCCAACAACTCAACCAATCAATACAAGAAATAAGCTAATCATAGAAAGAAAGGAAAAACCCATTTAAGGGAAGAACACCCAGATGTGGATGGGGAAACTCGAAATCCTGATTTCCTAGTGAGATGCAAGAATCTTGACCAACTGAGCTAGTCTTAGTTGATTATTGTTTGTTTAGCTTTCAGGGGAAAAATCTAGAAGAAATCATTTTGGCTCAACCAGAAAAATCAGAAGAATATATAAAAAAGAAAAGAATCAAATTTGAAAAAAGTTCAAATAGACAGTTCTGCAAAAATTTGACTTTAGTGTGAATTTTTATTTTTATTGCAATTTTTTACTTTTTAGACTCCTTGGCCCAGGACAAATTATTAATCTAAAAAATTTAAACAAGATCTACCCAAAAATTCAAAAACGACTGAATTAAGTCAGAGAAATATGTCAGTGGGGCATAGTATAAGCAAAAATTTGATGAATTGTCAAGAATTGCAAGAAGTTTAGAGGAAAAAGAAAAAGATAGGTGTGGCATTTTCAGAGAGGGCTTCAGCCCGATATTCATGGAAGGATTTCTTTGCTTGACACGGAGACCCTACCAAAATTTGTGACTAGAGCCCTTACAGCAGAGAGTGATTTAGCAGAAGAAAAGAGGATTACAGATAATCAACACAATATTCAAAAAAATAGATAATCAACACAAGAGGTTCAGGCCAGGCCAGGCCAGGACAAGGTAGTGGAGGTGGTTTGGTTTACCTGCGAAGAGGATGCACACAACAAAACAATAATTTAGGAAGAAGGGGGCTGAGCCTAGCTAATACAATGTGCAAGGATAGGCTCCTCACATTAACTGTTAGGCTAACCAAATCAAACAGTACCAGAGTTCCCCAATATTCAATTCCTATTCCTAGATATGTTTATGCAGCAAATCAATCGGAAGAATTTAAAGCACATGAGCAATTAACTAAAGTGATGCAGAAACATGGAATCCAACACCACAAAGTCATGAAATTAATGTAGGACAAAGTAATAACAAGGCAGAAGGATGTTAAAGGGGTACTAAACTAAACACCAAAGAGTTATTACAACACTTTCTTCTGTTTCAGAATTCAGACTAAAGAAATCAAACTAAATTCAGGTGCTAACATAACTGGTCTCAGAAGGGGATCCACGCTGCAACCGATGCAGAACGCTTGTTGGGGAAGAATTGGAGGTTGATGATGATCTCAATGCTTCGGCAAGTGGGCCGCCCATAGGAGCAGCGGCCAGGTTTGTGCCCCACCCTCCAGCCCAATTCAGTTGAAGCCGATCTCTGTCAACATTATTCCCATCTCGTTGGCCCACCCCATCTCCATTCCCGGTTGATAGTTTAAGTGAGAAGTCCGAGGGTGGATTATTACCTGGAGTCGAAATGGAAAGGGCCGTGCCTGGCTCTTGGAGTGATCTCGGTGGCCAATCGTCAAAGAAAGGACGGAGAACACTGGTACCGGATTTTTGAACCTCATTTTGGGTTTCAAATAGGGCTTTGTTATCACTTCTTGATTCCGAGGATCTACACACAAAAATCAATATGGTAGAAAAGTTAAGCAAAAAATAAGGGAACAAAGGAGGGTATGGGCAAATAAAGAACAGCACTTGCGAAATGGAACCTGCCGAGGTCCCATTTCTTAATCCTGAGTTGTTCACATTTTGTAAATCTCAATGTGTACACTATCCATGCAAAAATCATGTCAAACAGATATTGATAAGGGTTAGTTCGAGTCAAATTTGTTTTGAGAGAAATAGATGGTCATAGTTTCATCGTTCATTTCTCTGATGACAAATACGAGTCGTTCACATGAATAATTATTTTCGATCAAGGAGATGTACACATCGAGACATGCACAACAAATGGCTCAAATAATCAAGTAGGACCATTTAGGTCCTATTTCGCATCACACGAGGGATAGTCACATGAGAAAGATCTCGATTCATGCAAGAGAATCGCATCAATCCACTAAAAATCCCCACAAAACAAAAGAAGAAAAAGAATGGTCATTTTAATTGGGAACTGATTTTCAATCACTCATATTTTTCGAAAAGACTCAACTCTAAATTCATTTTAAATTTGGCTTGATTGATAACCTAAATTCAGCACTTAAAACTGAATCAATTAAGTAATAAGTGATTCAGTGGGTTTGATAACGACATTTTACATCACTTAACAAATTAAGTGCTACTTAAAATATAGGCTAAAAATTTGAAAAAAATTAACTTTGAGCTACTTAATTTTAGCTGAATTCTTATGTACTTGCATTTAATCACCATACCACCACCACTTCACCACCACCACCACCACCACCACTCCCCTATCACTCCATCACCACCACCACCATTACCACACTGCCACCACCACTACCACACCGCCGCCGCCACCACCACAATGCCACCATTGCACAACTAACCCTCCACCGACACCGCTCAATACCACCACTACACCATCATCACTCCACCGCCACCACCACCACTCACTGCCACCATTACACCATTATCGCCACCACTCCATCGCCACCAACACACCACCACAATCACCATCCCACCATTACTATAAGTACATTGTGACCATTAGTAAATTAAGAGAGAATCAGAACTAAAATTAATTTATCATTTTTGTAATTCAGTACTTAATATGTTTACCAAACAGCTTTTCAGCTTAAAAAATTCAACACTCAGCTTTAGTACTTAATTTTTCAGCATTCAGTTTCAGTCTTCAGTTATATCAAACAAGCTTGGAACTAGACCAAACCCTCATTTTTTTTTTAAAAAGAAAAAAGGCTTTCGGCAATCATTTGTCAAACTAAGCTACTTGATAGCTCAGAAGTCGGATCATTCAATTGACATATCAATTTGTAATGGAGAAAAAGATTATACCTTCCATTGAGGAGATCACTCGAAGGTTTATGCCATTTCATGGATAGAAACCATATGAACAAATTTTTTTTTCTCTTCATATTTTGAGTTATTCAGAGAACGAAAATGATACCTGTGATTGAGTTGGTGGAGATCAATGGAAGGCCCAGGACGATCGAAATGGACCCCACTGGCCAACACCTGAGAAGCAAAGGGTACAGTGGTTTTAAGCGCTGTGGCACTGCTGCCACCACAAGCAACTCCACCGACACTGTAGGTGGTGGAGGGTGTGGGAATTTCCACAGGCTTTCTTGAACGGTTGCGGCCACGGTGCACGTGGCGTTCGCAATATTTCTGGCCAGCCACCACATCCCTTGAGCACCTCCATTTCTTGCCATCAGTCCTCCTGCACCGACTCGGTTCTGGATCCATCGATCCTCTCCCCCAATATCCTGATTGCATTACTGATTCAAAACCCAATTCAACCCATAAGTCAACATAACATAATATAATACATGTGTATGCATGTATAAACACACATACAACCCCAACAAAAAACAAAAAAAAAATGAAGCAAGTAAAGAACTAAAATTAATAGGCTCTAAACTTCTAGGACTTTTGGAGCATAATAATGAGGAGATCTAAATAATGAGATGTACAAAAACTACTCAAAGGGAATCTGAAATACAGCCCCAAATGCATAATCAATAAAGAAAACGCAATAGAGAGGTATAGTGCCCCCTAAAAGACATAAACTTGGGTAAGATCAATTACCAAGGATCTAGAAGCTACTCGCTGGATTGAATAAAGCAAATGTCAAATTTGGCTGCAAAAAAATAGCAATGGCAATGACAACGGGAAATCTAGCTTCATGGGTGTGGATGCTCTTAGTGCATAACTTCATGGGTGTGTTTGCTCTTTGTAACACAAAAAGCAAACACCATTTGAGTTAGCAAATACGTATCATATATGAAGACCTTCTAAATACTCAGTGTGTCCCCGAATCCTTGAAATGAGAATTACATGAATCCGATACTTAGTCACACATACCCGCACCGGACATCCATACCCAGGTACAAAGTAATCAAATCAGTGTCAATCCAGTTAAAATTAATCTCTTGTGGTTATTTTGCAATTAGGCTAAATGTTATATTTGTGTTTGGGCCGTCTATATTGTTGTAGTTATGTCAAATTGTATTGTTTTAGTTGGGTCCAAGGGTCAACTCAAAAGTCCAAATATGTAAGTATAAATATCTCACGCCATGTGTAAGAATTCTCTGGATGAATGAAAATATTAGTGTGCCCTGCCTTCCCCTGTTCCTTCGTGCCATTTCCCCCAAGCATCTTACCCTCTCATCATATTCAATTGCAACCCCTCATTATTAATCAAACATGACATGACCCAGTAGCAAGTATATACCATGTTTGGCTCGGTGGCCTAAGATTTCAAGTTCGAAACCTCTGAGGTGTTGCCAACCTCTTTGGGCCAGCCCGTACAGGGCTTTGCTCTGGCTTTAATTGGTGCCCCCGGTAATGAATGGTGGGATTGGTCTTCACGACTAGTCGAGATGCACATAAGTAGGCCCGGAAAACACCAGAAATATGATTACCACAAATTATGTAGCATATCTTAAATGTCTAAAAAACCTGAACGATCAATCATGTACAAATTAATCATATTAGAGGGTAGAGAAAATACTATAACTATAAAACAAAAGTGATGGAGGAACTACTTACAAGATGGATGATGATAATGGGAATAGATGTGTTGAAGAGGGTGGTAGTATGAAGGTGAAGGAGATGGAGAGAGAAGAAAGCTTTTGCTGAGGACAAGGTGGTGGAGAAGTTGAGGTGGAACAGTTGCACCCTCCACCAAATGCCTAAATATTAACGCCTGCAGCTCTAGCTCCTTCCACTGTCCCATGCTCAAGCAACTTCCCATCCCTATAATTACATCGAAAAAAACCACCACCATGAGAGAGTGAAAGAGAGGGAAAAGAAAAGAAGAAACTCATTAGTTAGACTTTGAAGCAAATCAATCCTGAAACTTCTCATAGAAGGTAAGAAACATTGGACAAAATTCTTTACTTTAATTTTGAGAATTTTATCAAACAAAACCGCGGAGTAAATGGGCTAAAGACCATTTAATTCTTTCAGAAGAAAGAATAAGGGGTGTTTCCTGTAGGCAAGGCAATAAATTGTTATTATTGAAAAATGTCAAGTTTTTTACACAAACAAATGGCCTCGTTCCAGAAACCTTCTTAAAAAATAAGCAGCTTATTTCACATTTTCAAACTAAAAAATAATGTAAATAAAAAATATTTTTTTATTTTTTTTTTGCACCGTATTAAAGATCTCAATGAGATCTATCAAACAAGATCTATAGTGATAGGAAAATTATTTGCGTAAGCACATAATTTTTGAGCTTGGAATTGCCTTCTTAAAAAATAAATACTTATTTTGAGTTGCGGAACGGAGTTAAATTGCCTTCGAAGTTGTTGAAAAAAGTCATGTTGTTTTCACAAACCAATAACTTGTAAAATTTTAAGTTTATTGTGGGAGAGAGTTGTTGAAAAATGTCAAATTATTTCCACTAACTAATAAGAGGGTGTTTTCCACTAATTTTTCGGGTGAACAAATTGTGGCAAAATGGCATGTCGATGAAGAAGTTGTACATCCTCATTCACAACTTCTTCATTAGTGTGAACAACTTGTAATCACTAATGAATAAGTTGTAGATGAGATGCAAAACTTGTTGCTTAGTGTAAGAACAAACTTAATTATCATAACTTGTTGTCCAAAATTGTTAGTGGAAACATGGCCTAAGGCGGTGACTAAATGGGCTAAAGACTTTGAGACAGATAATTTTTCTCACATACATCAATTAAGATTCTATCTAGCGGAAATAACTTGTCTTAACTTTAGGGGGAACTCACCCTAAATAATGTTCAAAATTTTCCTATTTTAAAAATACTACTTTTTTTCTTCTTTTTATCAAAACACCAGCTCGGTTGGTTGATGGATTTCAGAACTTTTTGTAGCATCTCGAAAACACTTTTTTGCCCTCCAAAACACTCGTTTGACATCAATTCCTCCATTTTCAAGGAAAATAGTGCTTGAACACGTACATCCTCCATTTGAAGGAATTGAGCTACTGTTTTAGAGGATGGGTTTTTGAAGGAATTGAGACAAAAAAATGTATTTTGTTTGGCAAAAACGTGTTTTGAAGGACCAAAAAAGTATTTTGAAGTATTTTGGAGGTTTGGTTGGATATGTCCTAACAGTCCCTTTGGTTTGGATGGTGAGAAAGTGTGACATAAGGAAAAAGAGCTTTTTCTCACCAAATTTCACTTATTTTTTTTTTGGTGAGATGAGGGAAGGAGTCAATCAAAATATTTTATTTTTATACTTTTTTCTATATTTCTCACAAAAATACTCAATTCAAATGAGTAACTTGGCTAGAAGCCACAACCCTTTCTTTTTTTCTAAGGAAATAACTCCATCCAGAGGGGTGTAAGTTTTTTTTTTCAGAAAAAAAAGAAAAAGAACTCACGTACAAAAGACGATATGAGAACTAATAAAAAAAAACATTTTTCATGTGATTACCAAAAAAAAAACAAAACATTTTCCTGTCAAAAATAATATTCAGATGGGTTCTGATCACTCCTGAAAACTTGTCGCAAAAAATATAACTAACGAGCTTTTTTAAAGTGTTTGTGTTATTAGTCTTTATGTAATACTCCTAGTAAATAAGCAACAGGAATAATAAATAGAAAAAATGTCACAAATTCTACTCCACTACATGTATAGAGAGAAAGAGACAGAATGGAGGGAAGGGTTACTGGAAAATCTGGTGGAAGTGGTGGTTGAATCAACCGGGTTGTTTAATGCTGACACGTCACTGAGTTTGCTGGTGAGTTGATCAGGAACAAACAATGGAAGCGCAGTGGATGACTCGGATGCTTCTACTTCTTCTTCTTCTTGCTGCTGGTGTTTTTCTGACTCCTGCTGCTGCTGCTGCTGGCATCTCCATTGCTTCAGATTGAAGTCCATTTCTAGAGAGAGAGAGAGGGAGATGTTTGGTTGGTCGGTTTTCAATTCTTTTGTTTGTTTGGTGTGTGTTGGTCGTTGGGGAGGTGAAGAGAAAGTTTCCAAAGGCTTGTTTGGCAGAGGACTTCTTCTGTAGTTCTGTGGAGTCTTTATATCCTTTTTCGCTAAGAGACAGAAGAGTGAGAGGAGAGAGAAACCAAAAAAGCCTGCTAAGTTTGTTTGTTTATAATGGCCTTTTCAGTGAAGAAGCCTTGGGGCACTTGAGGAAAAAGACAAGTCAGACAAGACAGTTGAGAGAAGAAATTAAAGACAGTCTGACATTACAATTCTCTTTTTTTTTTTTTAAATCTGAAACAAGGAGAGAAAAGTAACCTGCAGCCTGCAGGCTGTCTGTCTCTGTGTGCTTTGGGAAGAGGATATGGGGAAGAGAGAACAACTGCACTGGAGAAACACACAAAAGTCCCTAGATCTAAACCCACGCACAGTTTTCCTCTTTCCAGTTTTGCCTTATTTGGAGTTTTGTTTAACACAAAACTAGCGGCATATCTGTGCTATGAGCGGGCTTTTAGTCAATTACCATAAAGTAACACTGAAGAGCAAATGATACTAGAAAAAAATTTAGAGCACAACCAACATTTTCATATAATGGGAATGAATTAGGGTAGTGATTTTGCCACCCTTTTTTTGATAATGCCAAACTCTACAAGTGTATTTTTTTTTGATAATGTCACACCCTACAAGTGTATTTTTTGGTGCAAAAATACACTTATAGGGTGTGGCATTATCAAAAAATGGTGTGGCAAAATCATTTTCCATGAATTACTCCAAGAACTTCAACACTTAAAAACAATACAATCGAGAGAAATAACATAATCGATTGGCGTCCTTGATTTTACGATTGACGTCCTTTATTTTATAAGGTCTTATTGAGAAGATGGTGGTTTTCAAATGATACGGATTGCTCATCAAATTTTGTTGACCATATCAAGTACAATTGTTTTTTACGGAGATGAGTTTTTTAAAGTTGAAAATGATAAAAACTAACCCTCATCATAAGGAAGAGCTTAAGTGGATTAGCTATGATTTATTTGAAAATAAGTACTTGAACAAGATAAAATGCGATGACTTAATTGAAAATTTTACTTTAAAAAATGCAAGGAGAAGTTATTGCTCTACATATCGGATCGTGCTAATTATAAAGCCCTAGATCTAGGGTTACATTTTGATTTTTTTTGATATAATTTTACTTTAAAAAATGCAAGGAGAAGCTATTGCTCTACATATCGGATCATGCTAATTATAAAGCCCTAGATCTAGGGTTACATTTGGATTTTTTTTTTTGATATAATTCAAGTTAAAAGTATAATGTAACCTTGATTTTTTGGACTTGCATGTCTTTATATTTTTTTATGACTTAGTAATAAGTGAGTAACAAAGTTTGGGGTCAGGTTTGGACGATCCGAACATCAGGATTGGCCCTAATGGTAGTAGTAGCGGGGAAGTTATAGTGATAGTAGACCTAAGAAAATGGTGGTGGTCACCGTGGGAGAGTGGTGGCAACAGTAAAGTGGTGGTGGTGATGATAAAAGTGGAGTGTTAGTGGTAGCACTTACAGTGGTAGAGAGTAGGGGTGTCCACTGTCCGGATCGGATCGGATTCGTATGAATCCAATCCTAATCCGTATCTCACGGTTTTTAGAAAATACAATCCAATCCTAATCCAAAAGTCTTACGGTTCGGTTTGGATTTCGAACCGTGAGTCACGGTTCGGTCCCGATTTTATCCACGGATTTCCTTCCATAAACTCTAAAAAACGCAAAATTACTTCAACTACTGTATTACATATCATTCCAAATTTCTAGTTCAAAATTCAGTCCAGGTTTCATCAGCCATTGTTACATCCACGGAGTAGCAAGAGGTTCTATTTACTGTAGACACCTCCCAAGCGGGGCATCGCCATACAGATTGATCACGTTGTTTGTTCGATTGGTTGCTCACTTCATAAACCAAAATCATGGACATTCCCATGGCTAGGAACATCGCCACATGATAACGGTTATCATCAAATAGAGTCGCCACCCAGTTTATTAAAACTGGGAAAACAGATAGAGATTCTGGATACGGGAGCCAAAAGTACAATAAGGGGAAGGTGTTAGGCACCCCTCTTTGCCCAGTCGTGAGACTGGCCCATAATCATTCAACATAAGACGTATAGATGCTTTGTTTAATTCCAACACATAATCTGTTTATTCATTCCTTTAAACAGTAAGTAAAGCGAGCCAGTGCGATAAATGAACATGCATCAGAAAGCAGATAAAACAAACAAAATGTCCCAGGGAGATAGATCTCGCGGCCGGTGAATGGATGTCACGGCCGAGGGATCTCCCTGGTTTGATATACCGGCCGAGGGATCGAAGCCCCGGTCGGTGTTCTTCCTCACACCAGACAGAAAGATTTAACAGAAAATCAAAACGTTACGATTAGTAAAAAGGGACAGTAAATAAGGCAAACCAGAGGCCGTTGGGCCTCACCACCTTGATCCCTCAGTTGCTTGATTGCTTTGGATTGGGCGTGATTGATTGATTGCTTGATCGAGAACCCTAGAGTTAGGGTTTGAACTTCGGGGTTTGATCGCCGGATTGACGGCTACCTTCGGGAGGTTAGGGCTTTTGGAGTATGGGATTGAGGGAGTATTTGTGCAGAGCTTTGAGGCTTGAGAGAGTGTGTAGGTATATCAATTTCTGTCCCTTATTTCGGAGTCCAAAGGCTCCTTTATATAGGCATAGGGATGACTCACTCCGGCCAATCAAATCACGAGATGGCAATTGCAATTGCAATGCATCTCTAACTCTACGTCGTAATCTCTGAGCGTAGCCCGAACGCATCGGAAAGGTAGTGTAGTTGGATCAAACCAAACGTCTGACAGAACGTTCGAGAGTCTGGAAAAAGGTCGATCTGGCGGCCGAGTAATAGATCACGCGGTCGAGGAATGGATGTCCCAGCCGAAGGATAGATCTTGCGGCCGAGGAATTGATCTCTCAGGGAGATTTTGCTGGCAACAGGTTGCTCGGGTGAGGGATTGATGTTATGGCCGTTAGATCGATGTTACGACCGTCAGATGGATTCTCCTAGGCTTCTGTATTTCTGTCTGAAAGGCTGTATGGCTTTGAATTGGGTCCTCTAAGTGGTTCAAAGTTCTCACCGAAAGTCCTAAGGTCCTCAAGGAAGCAATCAGCAATCATTATATCCATTTCATCATCGGGATGGTCCCAATGTGGGACTTGAAATAATCGTTAGGCCAAATTGGGGTGTCTACAGATGCCCCTCTTTGACTGAACTCAGACGGATCGCGAGACATGTTTGAGTAAGAGTCAAAGCTGTAAAAAGCAACTCAATTTGGTCCAACCACTATTCCAAGGGGTTTTCGAAAAAGGTTTTGTTATGGTCGGGCCGGGAGGCTGCCTACGTATTCCACAAGGGAAATTCAGACCAATCGTAGTTCGGGCAATAAAGAAAAGTAAAAAGTTTGGAGGGTTAGAGACAGAAGACGTACCTTAGGGCTTAAAAAGCCGTAGTGTGACGTACCTAGACTGAGCCAGGGTTTTGGCGGAAGATAGTTGAAGGAGCACGGGGCTACCGGGGGAGTTTTTGCGGAGAACTTCCTTAGTTATTTTGGGGTAGATCAGTACACTGTAGGTGCGTTTGCTTTTCTTGATCATCCTTACTTTGACTGAAAGGAGCTCGGTAGAGTAGCCTATCCTTGCGAATGAGCTAGAAGGGATTGATGTAATTGGGGTGGAATCCAAACCATCTGCTGGGATGAGTTGGACGCCGTTTGTTTTTGAGATGGGGGGCGCAGGGCCAGTAACTGGAGCACGGAGCTTTTGGAGATGAGGGAACCGAGGCACGGAGCCGGTTGTAGTCATGAGGCAAGAGCCTGAGGAGTGTGACAGAATCGAGGCGTGGAGCCTGTTGTAATCTTGAGGCGAAGGCCTGAGGAGATTGGATAGGACCGAAGCGCGGAGCTGGTGTTGATCATAAGGCGAGAGCCTGAGGTGATTGATAGGACCGAAGCGCGGAGCTGGTGTTGATTATAAGGCGAGAGCCTGAGGTGGTTGATAGGACCGAAGCGCGGAGCTGGTGTTGATTATAAGGCGAGAGCCTGAGGTGGTTGATAGGACCGAAGCGCGGAGCTGGTGTTGATTATAAGGCGAGAGCCTGAGGTGACTAGATTGAGGCGTGGAGCCTGCTGCGGTTATGAGGCGAAGGCCTTGAGGTGAGCTTAGAGCTTGATGGGACCGAAGCGCGGAGCTGGTATTGATCATAAGGCGAGAGCCTGAGTTGTCAGAGCTTTGAGCTTGACGTGATGAACCGAAGCGCGGAGCTGGTATAAGGCAAGAGCCTGAGGTGTCAGAGCTTTGAGCTTGACGTGATGAACCGAAGCGTAGAGCTGGTTGTATTCTGATGGTCTGTGCACGGAGCTTTCTCATCATAAGTGTTGGCGTGGAGCCAAAGGATCGAGGCGTTGGGCCGATCAATAAAACCGAGGCATAGAGCCGGTTGATTGCAGGGTTGACCTGTTTCATAAGAGATATGCAGAGTGTATATGTGCAATGCTTGTTTGCTAGATGTGAACAGATATGATGTAGACTCGATGTGATAATGCAATATGTGCACGGGCCCGTGCGTGTGTGTTTGTTTTAAGCTCAGAGCTTCTATCAAGTTCCGGACTTGAGCATTCAGAGCGCAGAGCTCGAGCATTCGGACGGCAGAATCCAAGCATTCAAAGTACAGGCTTTGAGCGTCCAGTACGCAGTGGTTGGGCATCCAAGCGTAGAGCTTGAGCATTCAAGTGTATAACTTGAGCATCCAGTACACAGTGGTTGGGCATCCAAGCGTAGAGCTTGAGCATTCAAAAATGTTAGATTTTTGAGCATTCAGGCGTAGAGCCTGAGAATAGATGTCTTGATTGTTGGGGCGGCTTAGAGCCTGTTGCTTGTTTACGGCTTCGAGCCAGTTGAGATAATGGACACAGGCTTCGAGCCTGTTAAGAACTTGATTGTGTACGGCTTCGAGCCAGTTGAGATAATGGGCTTGGAGCCGCTAAGTTGAGTAATTACAGGCGTAGAGCCTGTTGCCGTGATAGCGAGCATAGAGCTGCTGAAATAAAGGGCTTCGAGCCGCTGGGTGATAATAGGCTTCGAGCCTGTTGAAGTAAACGGGCTTCGAGCCACTGAGTTGATTGTTACGGCTTCGAGCCAATTCAGATGGTAGATACAGGCTTCGAGCCTGTTGAAGTAATGGACTTTGAGCCGCTGAAGTAGACTTGATTGTTACGGCTTTGAGACAGTGGGCGTGGAGCCGTTGAGTTGATTTGTTACGGCTTCGAGCCAATTGAGATAGCAGGCTTGGGGCCGCTGAGTTTGAAGGCATAGAGCCGCTGAGTGAGTGAGATAACGGGCATAGAGCTTGTTGTGTCGTATAAAGATGATGGGTACGGGACCACTGTATGAGCTTGATGATTGTATGGCTGCTGGGAATGGCAAGCGTAGAGCTACTGATAGTGATTGGGCCTAGAGCCGCCAGGTGAGTGAATACAGACGTAGAGCCTGTTGAAGTAATGGGCGCAGAGCCGCTGAGATTAATGGCTTTGATCCCGCGGAGGTGGTGGACTTGGAGTCACAGTGTTTTGATAGTGAATATGGGCGTAGAGCCGTTGAGTGTTCTGACTTGTTTTTGGCCAACAGTTTGTGGAGAGAGGGCTTCGATGCTTGGGCATGCCCCCAAGGCTAATTTTGATCATGTTGCATTGGCTTGGGGATGCCCTCAAGGCTACTTGGTTGGTTAGAAGTCTGTAGTGGCTCGAATTGGTGTATTGAGCATGATCTGACGTTGCTGAGGGAATTTGATAAAGGGGCCAGGAGATCGATCTCTCGGCCGAAGAATGGATGTTTCGGCCGAGAAATTGATGTCTCGGCCATGAGAACGCCAAAAGCCAGGAAATCGATTTAAGTTTAGTTAAATCGATCTCACGGGTCATTCTTCCCCTACTATCCCTTATCCTCTTCTCCCGTTCGAGCGATCGTCGCCGCCGCCTCCTCTCTCTCCTCGTCGTTCTCCACCTTCCCGCCGCCGATCCTCCGACCACCACGGTTTTGGCTGCCATGGCTTTGACACCGCCTCCCCCTCCACCATCCGATGTCCCCGCCGCATCTAGAGACACGGGCAAGGCTCCGGCCGTCGAGGCCGAGATTCTTGGCGGGGTTTCAAGTTCCCGCGTCTTGCGTTCGAGTCGGCGCAGGGCCACTGCTGGGGGGAGTTCCTCGCAACCCATTCCTCCCGGGGTTGAACCCGAGGTTTTTACTGATGTGGGTGGTGATATTCTTCCCCCTTTTGACATTGCCACTTACGCTCCTCAGGTTCACTTGGTCGGGCGTGGTGGTTCTTTGCGATACCGTCCCCCCCTCAGTGACATCCCACCTGAGGTTTTGCACAGGGAGCCAGAGCAGCACTTTGGTTCCACCAACAGGAAGGTAGAATTTTATCCTGTCAAATGATTTTCGCATGTGAGATTTTGCAGAGTGATAGTTTGATATTTTGATAGGGAGTTTGAGTTCTAGAAGTTGCCCCCTGTATAGGCGATATCTTGTGTATTTGATTTCTTCTTCGTATTTTGTCAGGCAAACGAGAGGCTGCGCGTGTGGGGAAGCTGCCCCCAGGTGTTTGAGTGGTATGAGAGGCTTCCTCAGGAAGCCAAGGATGCGGTTGCTTTGGCTGGCTTCGAGCCCTTGATACTTGGTTTCCATCTTCCGAAGGCGGAGTTGGGATTGACCACATCCTTGGTTGAGCGGTGGTGGGATACCACCAATACTTTCCACCTTCCGGAGGCTGGGGAGATGACGATCACTCCGGGCGACTTTGCTTTGCTCACAGGCCTGAGGGTTGGCGGCGATCCTCTTCCAATTGACCCACGGATCCATGAGCGGAAGGGTGCCCTTGGATATCTTTTGGGGAAGGTTCCCATCGTATCAGAGAGTGGCCATATCACATATACCTGGCTTCGGGAAGAGTTTGATCAAGCTGATATCTTGACGGAGATTCCCCTTTCTCAGCTGGTACGAGCTTTCCTGCTTTATCTCCTTGGGCAAACTTTGTTTTGCAACAAGGAGAATTCGGTACATGTCCAGTTCTTGGCTGCTTTGGTGCACTTAGAGACCATAGCAGAGTTTGATTGGGGAACTCCTGCCCTAGCCACGTTGTACGGACACCTCAGTGCTTGTTCCCGGGGAGTTAGTTTGTCGCTTGGCGGACACCATCGTATTCTCGAGGTATACATTTTGATTTCTGCATTATTCTCTTGTTGCTTCTATCTTTATTATTCATGTTCTCCGTCTTTGCTTGTAGCTTTGGGCTTTTGAGCACTTGCTGCAGTTTCCTCCTCCGACTAGGCACAGAGAGCCTAGGTTCGTTCCACGGGCAGCCCGTTGGTTGAAAGGTGTTCGGAAGTCACGGTCGCCCGTCATGGACTTGCTGGCTTGGAGGCGAGTTTTGGATCGCCTAACGGTGGATCAGGTATGACATCTTCTTCATCCTCTGATTTTCGTGCAATTTCCTCATTCTGTCATTTTGATGCTACTTCCCTTGTTATAGGTGCGTTTTGACCCATGGGGCATGCTACTTGACGATGCTCCTTTGGAGTTGACCTCAGCTCGGGCGTTGGACAGCCAGCACTTCCTTCTGGAGGTGCCATTTTCGAGAGCGTGGTATCTTGGGGAGAGGGTAGCGAGCCAGTACTTTCCACGTTCCGAGGCGTTGCAGCTTGTTCCTCTCCCTCCTCCTGTTGGCATGAGATCGACCCATCTTTTGACCGGGGATAGCTTGCTACTTGCTCTTGAGAGGCAGCCAGCCCTGAGTTTTCTTGTAGTAGGAGACTACTCAGTCTTTCGTTCGGCCTCCTTGACCTTTCCTGCCACTACTGCTGCTGCTGCTCCTCCTGTTTGGCCACGGGCCCCCAGTTTCATTTCTTTCCACAATGCAAGTGGAGAAGAGGAGCGTTTGTCACTGACACTGTGTACTACGCAGTTCTACGTGCTTCCTGCCGGGATCCAGCAGGTAATATTTGTAGATTCTGCTTTGGTTTCCTTCAGCATTCCTTGCTTACTTGATTGTATATGCAATTGCTTCCTCTGCAGGTGCCCGCTGGGGTGTTTCAGGAATGGTTGCGTGCTTTCCAGAGCGCAGAGGCTTTGGCTCGGCGACAGCGCGGCCGAATAGCTGCGGTATGCATCCTTTGATCTCTTCTTTTTCCATCCTATGTTTCATGTGAAACTAAATGCCTATATCCTGTGTCTCTGCAGCTTGAAGCAGAGCGAGTACCGACAGTGTCGGTCACCCAGAGTGCTGGAGTTAGCGAGGGTGGGAGTACTGAAGCTGGTGATGGAGATGCCGCGACTGGCGAGGGACAGAGGATCAGTGTCTCAGTTCCTGAGCGTTTTCGTCCCGCGCCCAAGAGGGGTCGTGGGCAGTAGCTAGCCTTTCCTTTCTTGTACCTGTATTTGTTAGTTCTAAAAACAGATAATTTTGACATTATTATATATATTTTTTTGTTTGTATTTGAAGCATCCTCAGCATGTATGAGAGATTAGATATTCATGCAATAACTTTCAAAGTTTTGTGAATGCCTGGATTTAAACTTGGGCCGAGGAATGGATCACTCGGCCGAGGGTTCCATTCTTCGGCCGCTACTTCCATTTCCTAAAGAAATTAGGTTTTTGCTATTAGCCAAACGGTGTTTTTCCCTTCTTACACTTGCATTTGATTCAAGCTTTTTTATTTGCTTTTGTTATTCTTGCAATCTCTTTGCCATGTTTTGTTAGAATGCTTGGTCCCTTATGTCGACGACTTTTGAGTCAGAGAGGACGAACGATGATTCTTGTATACCTTTGTTTTTGTCAATTCCTTGGAAAATGACTAACTCATCTTTTGTGAGCTCAATACGCAGGGTTAGCTATGCCTATCATTGAGTACAAACCTTTTTGGTATCATCTTTCTTCTCTCCAAATATTTGGGCCGCATCTCGACGCGAGATTGCCTACGTATCCCAATCAGGGAATCAGGCCTTTTACGTAGTTCCAAGATTACCACCTTTGGGGGTTGGGTTTTCACTCTTAATTTTTCTTTCTCTCACGCTCTAGATTTTGCCTAGGTTACCTGATAGAGGTTGAGTCCCTAGCGAGCTTTCCTTCAAATGCCTTAACTTTTGCCTAGGCTGTGTTTTTCGCTTTTTCTTTGTCCTAGCAGGCTTTGCTCTTACTTTTGCTTGGGTGTATATTTTACCCAACGAGCATTTTTCTCTCAAGAGGTGTTTGGAGAGGAATTTGATGGAGATGTTTTTATGAATCTCCGGTTGTGTTTGTACTTTCACAATGGGCAAGCTAACCCTAAGTGTTCTCACGGAGATAGCGTCTTTTTCTTGAGTTTTGATAAAAAGCCTAGTTCTAAGTAACCAGGATTCGTCCCCTCTTTCCTTTTGGTCGGTAACATAAAGAATTAGATTCTTGAAATCCTTTTATCTTTGGCAGAGGGATTGTAGTGTATAACAATCACATTTTAAAGATGGAATCATTTGTCAAGCATAGAAGTGATAAAATGGGGATTTATTCAATCATAGATAATGCCCAAACAGGGGCCCAAAACATGTCATAACTTGTCTTTAGGAAATGAAAGCAATGTTTTTGTCATGCGATTTACTGCGATATTTCAGGAGTGGTTCCTTTTCCTTTTGCAGTTTTATACTCTTCTTCACCCTCTTTGCCAAACAGAATCTTTAGGTCAAATTCAGTCAGCACTTCAATCCAGTCTTCGGGAGTAGGAGATGAATTGGTTGATTCTTCTTCCAAATCACTGTCGGTCCATTCCTGATCAAAGAAGATTTGCATTCCAGGGTACCGTTGCTTGGTAACTTCGTCTTCCCATGTCTCTGCGAAGCCACAGAATGGAAAGTCTTCTCCTTCTCTCACAAACCAGCCATTGAGCGTTTTTGGGATCACGAGTTTCTCTTCTTTGACCCTGCTTCCTCTTGCCTTAGCCTTTTCCATGCTTTTCTTCCTTTTTACCTCGGCTTCTGTCGGGGTGTAGCCAAGACCAAAGGCGTATTGATTATGCGGAGGATCAATCATTTGCGAGATGCCTTGTGATCTTTTGCCTAAACCCAACCCAGGGAGGTATTTTTGCTTCTTCATCATCCATATGGCAGGGGTGCTTACATAGAAGTTTCTCTCAGCCATTAAGGCTTGCACAGCAGTTGCTTCCTCAAGGCTGAATCCAGTAAGGAAGGTTTCCTCGGTTTCTACCTCTTGGACAGGCGTATCAGAATGAGCCCGGATTGATGAATCCCCCAGAATGGTTATAACCCTTCCATCTACCGCGAATTTGACTTTTTGATGCAAAGTGGAAGGTACTGCCCCAGCGTCATGTAGCCAAGGTCTTCCTAATAAAAGATTGAAGGTGGCCGGTATATCCATCACATGGAACTCCACATCCCTTTTGATCTTCTCCACTTCTACGGGCAGTGTGACACACCCAACCACTCTTCTCTTTGAATTGTCATACCCCTTTACTCCTTGGCTTGAAGGGCGCACGTCGGTGGTGTTTACCCCTAGTTTGTCGAGGGTTCTTTGAGGACATACGTTTAAAGCAGACCCGTTATCTACCAAGACCAGTGGGATCCATTTGGTGAGACATTTAAGTGAAATGTAGAGAGGTTTGTTGTGTGCAGGCCCTTCAGGAGGTAGATCCTTGTCAGTGAAAGCTATCGTTGGTTTTGGAGCTTTTGACGCCATTATGAAACTCACGAGTTCTTCGGGGGTGATGTCGATGGGAACTTTGGCTTTCCCCAAGGTTTTGAAGAAGGAGTTACGATGCTCGTAGGAGGACATAAGCAATCCCCAAATAGAGATATCAGCTTGGATTTTCTTTAGTTGTCTTAGCACCCTGTCTTCCTCGGGTTCGGTCCTTTGGCTTTCTTCTTCTTCCTCTTCTTCCATTACTCGCGTTGAGGTTGAACTTTCCCCACTTAGTTTAGGAGGCTTATACACCCTTCCGCTTCGGGTGAGGTGACCCACTTCTTCTTCTTGGGTACCCCAAGGATCAGCAGGCTCAATTCTTCCAACTTTCCAATCATTTGGCAAGGCTTGACGCATGTCCAACCACCAATCTCCATCATCAATGGCATAGATGTGGGGTTCTCCCTCTGTTGCAAAGCATTCCTCGTTCTCAGAGAGGATTAGGGGTGGTTTGGCTCGGGTATTTGGAATAATGTGTAGGGCAGGATTATATGTGGGGCTATTGGATAGGCTTATGAGATTGATATTTTGGGGCGGTGGTTCGTTGTTGTGAGCGGGAAGTGGATTGGTTTGTACATTAGGCTTAGGAGGTTTTATGGCTTGACTATCAATGAGATCCTGGATGTCATGACGAAGACGCATGCAGCGGTCTGTCTCATGTCCAGGGTGTTGATGGTAAGCACATTGCTTATTGGCATCATAGCTTGGGCCATAAGGTGGCTGAGGAGGCGGATTATTCAAGAGCCTAAGGTGCCCTTGACGGCTTAGGATGGCTAAGGCTTGGGATGGAGTCATATAGAGTGGGCTGAAATTGCGGCGAGGGCGATTCGTGTTTCTAGATGAGCTAGTTTGGAAAGGGTCTTGTGGCAAGACTGAGTCAAGGGTGTTGACGGAGGCAGGAGATGCACGGTTTGGAAAGGTTTTTCTGGGTGGAGGGGTTTCTTCTTTTTCAATGAGGCCCAACTTGATCCCATCCTCGATTTGTAATCCAGTGGCGTGTAGACGTTTGAAGTCGGTGATAGCTTGAGTGTAAATGTGAGTGAGGTATTTGGGCTGTAAGTTCTTGACAACTATCCTCACTTGATCTTCCTCGGAAGGGCGGCTTTTCATCTTGGCAGCCTTCTCTCTCCATCTTGCCACAAAGGTAGCAAAGTCCTCATTGGATTCTTGTTTAGTCATCTCCAAGTCTCGGGTAGTTAGCTCAATCTGGACATTGTACGCATACTGCTTGACAAAAGCGTTAGCAATTTCAGGCCAAGTTTGATAGTGCACAAATTCCAAAGTGAGAAACCAATCGAGGGCGCTTCCAGTGAGAATCCTTTGAAACAATTGAGCGATGAGCTCGTCGGTCAAGCCCATAGGCTTCAGAGTGTTGATGACATGGCGGATGTGGCTGGTAGGGTTACCAGTCCCGTTGAATTTCTCGATGTTTGGCATTTTGAACCGTCCAGGCAGTTGAGATTCTGGAAAGAGACAGAGTCCTTCGAAATCTAGAATTTGGTCTCCTTGTGAACGAGCCAAAGCGTGCTTGATCTCTTTGACCTGTTTGACCAATTCAGGGTTTTCTATAATTTCATGAGGATTTTCTGCTTCCTCCTCGTTTTTCTTGTCTTCAGCATCTCTTGCTGCTTTCTCAGCTTGTAAATAGGCAATTTGGGCTCGGAGCTCGGCGATGGTAGCATCATTGTCTGCCATTTTTGGGGTGTAGGTAGGGAGATTGCTTGGTGAGGCTTGGAATCGGGTAGATAATCGGTTTTGTTGAGGAGACGACCGCGAAGTCCCTGAAACTGATTGGGACCGTTGCGGTGAGAGTGTCTTGGTAGACGAAGACGACCGGTGAGATGACTGTAAAGACCTCTGTTTGGCGTGGCTTCGGGTATTGTAAGAGTATAAAACTGGCTGAGGTTGCTTCTTTAACCTACCTATTGTGCCTGCTTGAAAAATAGAATACCTGGAAGTCAGTATTCGGCCTGTGTAGGGTTAGGATTTGGGTTGAAAATCCCAACCCTTCTGCACAGAAAGAGTTAATACAACAACAAATGATACAAGGTGTGAGGAAGAACTTTTGCAAGTAGAATGCAAGTAAGTTCCTAGCCTGTAGGTTCCTGTCTTAGTTTGATAAGTTCTATGGCTTTCCAAAGCATGCAAGGTTTTGGTAGTTTCAGGGTGCTCCGTTGTCAAAGGGCACCAATCCTCTCACCAGCCCATCATAGGCGGCGATTGGGTGATTTCCTTTTTGATATACCACTAGGTACGAGTGACTGTGGAGTTTGCTGGAACCCCCAAAATAGCCTGTGTCATGCCGGGATATCAGGTGAACTCAACGGGTTGCCCGCTTGATGCATATGATAAATGAATTTAGACAAGGCATGTATTAGTCTTATGTTGAACTTTTTGGTTATGGCTCTCATATTCCCCAGCAGAGTCGCCAAAAACTGTAGACACCTCCCAAGCGGGGCATCGCCATACAGATTGATCACGTTGTTTGTTCGATTGGTTGCTCACTTCATAAACCAAAATCATGGACATTCCCATGGCTAGGAACATCGCCACATGATAACGGTTATCATCAAATAGAGTCGCCACCCAGTTTATTAAAACTGGGAAAACAGATAGAGATTCTGGATACGGGAGCCAAAAGTACAATAAGGGGAAGGTGTTAGGCACCCCTCTTTGCCCAGTCGTGAGACTGGCCCATAATCATTCAACATAAGACGTATAGATGCTTTGTTTAATTCCAACACATAATCTGTTTATTCATTCCTTTAAACAGTAAGTAAAGCGAGCCAGTGCGATAAATGAACATGCATCAGAAAGCAGATAAAACAAACAAAATGTCCCAGGGAGATAGATCTCGCGGCCGGTGAATGGATGTCACGGCCGAGGGATCTCCCTGGTTTGATATACCGGCCGAGGGATCGAAGCCCCGGTCGGTGTTCTTCCTCACACCAGACAGAAAGATTTAACAGAAAATCAAAACGTTACGATTAGTAAAAAGGGACAGTAAATAAGGCAAACCAGAGGCCGTTGGGCCTCACCACCTTGATCCCTCAGTTGCTTGATTGCTTTGGATTGGGCGTGATTGATTGATTGCTTGATCGAGAACCCTAGAGTTAGGGTTTGAACTTCGGGGTTTGATCGCCGGATTGACGGCTACCTTCGGGAGGTTAGGACTTTTGGAGTATGGGATTGAGAGAGTATTTGTGCAGAGCTTTGAGGCTTGAGAGAGTGTGTAGGTATATCAATTTCTGTCCCTTATTTCGGAGTCCAAAGGCTCCTTTATATAGGCATAGGGATGACTCACTCCGGCCAATCAAATCACGAGATGGCAATTGCAATTGCAATGCATCTCTAACTCTACGTCGTAATCTCTGAGCGTAGCCCGAACGCATCGGAAAGGTAGTGTAGTTGGATCAAACCAAACATCTGACAGAACACGTTCCAGAGTCTGGGAAAAGGTCGATCTGGCGGCCGAGTAAAGGATATCACGGCCGAGTAATGGATGTCTCGGCCGAAGGATAGATCTTGCGGCTGAGGAATTGATCTCTCAGGGAGATTTTGCTGGCAACAGGTTGCTCGGGTGAGGGATTGATGTTATGGCCGTTAGATCGATGTTACGGCCGTCAGATGGATTCTCCTAGGCTTCTGTATTTCTGTCTGAAAGGCTGTATGGCTTTGAATTGGGTCCTCTAAGTGGTTCAAAGTTCTCACCGAAAGTCCTAAGGTCCTCAAGGAAGCAATCAGCAATCATTATATCCATTTCATCATCGGGATGGTCCCAAGGTGGGACTTGAAATAATCGTTAGGCCAAATTGGGGTGTCTACATTTACACAGTAGTAGTAGCTGACTACAAGTTATAAATCAGAGGGGGAAGGCAGGTGAAGTAAAAGTAAGGAATTTCATATAAGGAGCAGATTTCCTTCGGTCATTGTTATGAACTTAAAATTGTTAAAAAAAATTCATAACAAGTAGTAGAATTATAATTATTTATAAATATTACACACACACATATATATTTTTTAATTTTTTTAATATTTCACGGTTCGGTTCGGTTAATCCACGGATTTGAAATAAAAATCCAATCCTAATCCGTATCTCACGGTTTTTTAATTTTCAAATCCGTGTCCGGACCATTAATCCACGGACAAAATCCAAAAGGCACGGATCGGTTCGGTCCGGTCCGGACCGGTTTCACGGTTCTCGGTTTTTCTTGGACAGCCCTAGTAGAGAGGTGATAAAGTGTTCATGATTTGTTGAGGCGGCGGTGCCGATGGTGATAGTAGTAGTCAGTAGCAGCGTTGGAGTGATTGTTGTGCCTGGTGGGGATAGGCACAACAGCAATGGAGTGGTGGTGGCGATGCTTATGGTAGTGGTGGTAGTGGTAAGTTTTGTCAGAATTAAGTATGAACTAGAGTACATAATTATATATGATAAATTTCCGAGCCTATATTTGAAGATGACACTTCAAATTTTAAGCAACATAAAATATAATTAGCATATTTACTTGATTATAAATATGGGGAGTGATTTTGGGGGAGTGCCAAATTCAATTCTCAATAAATATTTACATATGTAATTTAAATGCTGAATTAGGTCCTTAAACACCCCAAAAGGATTAGGGTTTTGGTGACTTTTAGGTATTTGGATTGTTGAGAAACAAAGGGGTTATTTGGTAAAGGTTTTGAGAGAGGTTTTTGGGGTAATAATTGAAGAGAGATATATAGAGAAATGAAAAAAATAAATCGAGAGAAAAATTATTGAAAATCGTCCCGAGAGAAGGGATGGTTCTCGGAATCCTAAGTCAACCAAGCTTACTTGGGTGTACATAAAACATACTTAGACTAAGTTCCACTAAAATTTTTGGACTTTCTCTTGGATATTTCAAAAATATTTCGGTAAAAGTTATAATTTTTACTTTATCAATAATTCACAAAAGTTAGGAACAAAACTAATAAACACGAAAAAAATTGAATAAGGACAAAACAAGAAAAAATCCAAAAAGTCATTAGCAGAACGTAGCCTTAGGGTGCGTTTCAGCTATATTATTGGACTACAAGCTATTGGTATTAAGTTGTTTTCGCGAAATAATATTTTAGTTGACGTAGGTGAGGAGAATGACCTGCATAAAAATCTGTAAAAATATTAGTCCATTTACTTAGCGAAAACGCTTCCTTACTAGGTGTACGTGAAGGGGAGAAATGAGTGTTTTTAGAAGCTCCACATAGTTCAATTGTGCGTAACTTTATTTTGATAGAAATACCATTTTTTCTGCTAAAATGGTAGGAGAATTTTTTTTTTTTTGGACAAAAGGATAGAAGTGTTATAAATCTGAAAGGCATAAATGCCTAAACATCAGACAGTTGGGAACCCCATGGCGGCAAAATGGAAGTCCACAGACCGGACCAACCATTCAAAAGAGCCTTTTGAGCACAATAATGTGCAGCCCGATTACAATCACGTTTAACAGAACCAAACTCACAGGGAGAAAATGATTCTTTCAGAGCTAAACAATCAAAAATAATAGCCGCTATATCAATAGGAGAATCTAGAGAGGTAGAACAATTCCTCACTATCGCCTCCGCATCCGATTCAATAACCACTTTAGAAAGATTTAGATCAATCTCCATCTTCAAACCATCTCGAATAGCCAAAGCCTCAGCAATTCTTGACGAAGTAATACCAGTGTGAATACTCAGGAATATACCAAAGACCTTGCCATCATGACCTCGAGCTATTGCTCCTGTACCAATAGAATTTAAACTCCTAGAGACAGCAGCATCCACATTAATCTTGGTTACATTCACCCCAGGGCGCTGCCACACTAAGGTCCCATTACGAGTGGATCTCGACAAAGGTGATGGAACCTTAGAGTTAGCATCCTGAAACTCAAAGAAATCTCCTTGCGCTTTACCACTAACCGCTTCCGTATCCCAACATTTACCATTAAAAATAAAATCATTTATAGCTCGCCAAATCCACCAACAATAAAGAAGAGCCATACCTAACGAGAAAGGAGGCATATGACTTTGACTGATACGTTCTTGAATACAATCCCACCAATCTGTCATGTTTCTGCAATCAAGAAGCTCTTCAGGTCTTAAACGAAACGGAGAATGAATCCAGACTTTGATTGCAACCTCACACCGAAACAATACATGTGAGATTGATTCCTCTGCCTTACCACAACGAGAGCATACTGGATCGAATATGATTTTTCGCGCAACTAGAGCCACATTTGTTGCCATTGCATTATTAAGACACTTCCACATAAACAGTTTCACCTTCGGATGGATTTGTAGTCCCCACAACTTCTTCCAAACAGTAGGAAGGACATCGGAAGAACTCGTGTTTGACCCATGTGAATGTTCCCACGAATATCAGTCCCCTCCCTAGCAAGTCGGTAAGCCGACTTGACAGAGAAAGAACCATTTGGTGATGGGTGCCAAATCTTGCGGTCTCGTCGATTTGTATAGCTAATCGGAATTGAGAGAATATGGTCGGCATCCTCTTTACTAAAAACCTCATGAACTAAAGCAACCTTCCAAGATTTAGTGTTAGAATCGATCAAGTCAGCCACTTTCTCTATATCATTCCTCCTCAGCGTGTGCCTGTCAATTTTGCAATTCGTATGTCTTGGGAGCCAAGGATCTTCCCACACACGAATCTCGTTTCTAGAATGAACTTGCCACCTCCAACCCTTGTCAATTAATTCCCGTGCCCATACAATACTCCTCCATGCCCAAGAAGACTGACTGGTAACCTTTGCATGCCAAAAAGATGTACTGTGAAAGTAGCGTCCTTTAAAGATTTGTCGGAACAAAGATGATTCGCCCTGAGATAAGTTTCCAACCCTGCTTGGCTAGCAAAGCCTTATTGAAGGATTCCATATCCCGCAAACCCAAGCCACCATCCCCTTTGCATAAACTCAACTTGTCCCATTTAATCCAATGAATTTTCCGCTAACCTTCCTTTGAACCCCACCAAAACCTCGAAACCTCGGAAGAAATCTGCTGCAAAAGAGTTTTTGGCATACGGAAACAAGACATAGCATAGTTTGGAAGAGGCAATACCACAGATTTTAATAAAACTTCACGGCCCGCATGATTTACCTGGTTGTCTTTCCATCTCCTCAGCCGTTTAATAGTATTATCCTTAACATATGAAAAAAGATCACATTTGGAATTACCATGAAAAACTGGAAGTCCCAGATATCTAGCCCCATTTGCTTCCATTGTGATCCCCACCTTTGCAGCTAAGAGGTTTCTATGTTGAGTTGGAGTATTGGGACTGAAAAAAACTGATGATTTCTCCTTGTTCACTTTCTGACCTGAGGCAGCTTCATACATGTCAAGAATCCGATACAGAGCTTCACAATCTTGATCTGTTGCACGACAGAATATAATAGAATCATCCGCGAATAAGAGGTGAGAAATGACAGGACAATGATTATTAATCCGAAAACCTCGCAAAAACTTTTTACATAGAAAGTCATTGAAAAGAGCAGAGAACCCCTCCCCACATAAAAGAAAAAGATACGGGGAGAGAGGGCATCCTTGCCGAATCCCTCGACTAGGTAAGAAAGTTTCACCCGCTTCCCCATTGACAGTGATTGAAAATGAGACGGTCCTAATGCACTCCATGACCCATCCAATCCATTTTTGGTGGAAACCCAACTGAGCCATTACTCTCTGGTAGGAGATTTCATTCATATGAAATAAGCATACAATCAAAGAGGGTTATTAATCCCAAAACAGAGACAATACCTGGAGGTCTAAATTCACAAGCTTTTCACTCCAGAGCCTCACAAATTAACCACCATGGCGATCATCAGACAACATTTTGATGATCAGATCCCAAAACCAACTAACGAAATCCCAACAAAAATCGGCAAGAAACTGGAGAGAAAAGCACCACAAAAGGGAGGAGGTCTTCACAAATAGAGCCCACATCAACCATCCAGTTCAGATAACCAGATTCAGTGACTATAGGGACTAAAACCTGATCGGAGAGGGAAGAACTAAACGAAAACTAGAAAAACTAAAAAGGAAAGGAAAATCTCACAATCAAAACACCACCAACCAACAGTCCTATTCCGACAACCAAGCACGCACTATACGGGTACCGGGAACCACGTCTGCAAACCAAATTCGCAATCCGGGGACACATCAGGGTGATGGAACCCCGACGGCTACGCAAAGGAGAAGGCGGAGAAGGTGCAGTGGTCGAGGCAACTGGAGGCATAGGGAAAGGACAAGGGTAGAGGGTGATGAAGGGAGGAGATAGATCTCCAGCCGAGACAACGAAGAGAACACCAGAAAGGGGAGGAAAGTCCCCACCCCATTTAGGGTGAAAACTCGGGTGCATGGAGTGGGACATAAATACTCTTTATTGGAATCCCAAACTCTTGTAGAAGTGTGCGCAACCAAGTCAACTCACCAGTGGTATGAGCCATTGCTCCATACTCTGCCTCAACACTAGAACGTGCTACAACCGACTGTTTCTTACTTCTCCATGTCACAAGATTGCCTGTCACGACCTGGATTTTTAGCATAAATAAATAAAGCTTTCTTAAATAAAATCCTTCGCATATGATAATAAATACCCCAAATAGTTCCCACCTGTTGAACTTTACAAATAAGTCCCAGTTTCAAAAGAATAAACACTTTTGGCACTCCGGCCCCAAATAGATTACAATTGTTATACGGACAAATCATTAAGTTACAACCTCAACTTTATCAAAAGAAAGTCTATTACAAAGATGACTATGTAACTAAATTAGAGTTAGCTTCCAAAAATCCTTTTCACTTCCAGGCATGCAAGTCATGCAAATCACTGTCCAACATTTAATCCTGAAAAGAAAGATTAGGTTGAGCTATGCGAGCCCAGTAGGAAAATCTTTACTAGACTTATGTGCAAATAACATGCTAAGTGCAAAAGGGAACTAATGAGAAGACATGGTTCAATCAAGCATGACAATGATCAATGATCAACGAGAGAGTAGGACAATGTTCAGTGTACTCACTCTAACAATCCCGACAAGACTCGTCAACACAAACCTCCACTAACTGTATTTCCACCCCTTGCGTTACAGTACTTCACCCCGTGAGTTACCGTATTACCACCCCTTGCATTACGGCGAACCCTAACACCTCAGACCATCGTGTTACCACCCCTTGCGTTACGAGGTCCACTAGAGTCTCCGTAATTCCACCCCTCGCGTTACAGGACTCCCTAACCGACTTACAACTCATAATAACTGTAAGTGCAGAAAAATCGAAAGGGGTTTGAGCAGCACAAGAACTTAACGGCTACTTCGTGATTCTCGCCGGAACCCTAATACGTCACCGGAATCCTTATCTGCAAAACAAACAAGGGGTGAGCGCACCTTTGCCTCTCGTGGCAAAGGCCCTCCGATGCCTAAGTTAGTATCACGTACTAATAGAAAACCCTAATTATCAGTAGGTAAATAATTTGATTGCACTAAACTGCGTACCTTTTCCCTCTAGGTTTGCCTCATATTTATAAGTTTATGGATGCTTGCTGCCCAAGTATCCATGTTGCCCTAGGTTTCTATCTCGTATAGGAAACCTAGAATATCTTGGATTCTCGTTCCCTTATCAATTCATGTAAAGAGTCTATTTTGGACTCTTTACCATAGCTGGCCGAACATCCCATTCCCGTTGGGTATCTCTCCAAGATCCTATTTTATTGGGATCTCATTCCTTTACAGAATGTCTCTGTTTCTGGAACCTTCTGGAGCGTTCCCTGCGTCTGGGACTGCTTTCGTACAAATCCCCTCTTGTTCGGCCCTATTGTTGCCGAACAATCTACTTGGACCAGTGACTTCACATGTTACTGGTCCTTCGTCAATCCCTTGGTCCAATATCCTCTCGTGTTATTGGACCTTGACCTTGCATAGACTCTCTGGACCAATGATTTCTCATATCGCTGGTCCCTGTCGCCGACCACCATTTTGCACGGCGACTGTCTTTATCATAACTATATCGTGGTCCCACGTACCACGTGTTCGGGCCTTACTTGCACCTGTTCGGGATTTACTCCCTACAATTGCTCCTTAGCTTTACTCGTTATTTTCTCGTACATGACGAGCAAAGCTTCTTAGGATTAGTGCAACGTTTCTTTGCTCCTGCACCCTTTATTCCTTAAAATTGGTGCAAATATCATCATTGAGCCAGCCCAAAAAACGTCTCGTCATTGGTCTGGACAGGCTTTTCCTGCCCCTTCCTTTATACGTGGCACTCATCGTACCGTCCACATTAAATGCGAATGGACTTCTTTGGAAAATGGAACGCCCAAACGGCGCTTGGGATGACGTTTCGCTTACGCCTTCCACTAAAAATAGGGTACATCTGGGTTTTCACCCCATTTCGAAACCCCATTCTCTGTCTAGATTCCCTCTGCAACCAGAGTTTTCAAGCGTACCCGCCATTGGAGCCCTGTTCACCATCTCGAGATTTCTCGCTTGTGCACCTAGGACTCCGATCATCACAACCGTAAGTCACCGTTCCTTCGCCTCTTATTTCTCGTCGATCTAGGGCTTCCTTTAAACGTTTTCGGGGTTTCTTCGTACCCGTATTTTTCGTATGTTTTACTCCTGTTCACAATGGGGAGGTTTAGGCGTCATTGCAACACTCCTCAGGCCATGGCCTCATTTAGATCCCGCTATGAGATCCCTGATGATGTTGCCACCAGATTGGCCCATGTAGGTGCCATACGCCAGAGTCCCAACAATGATACTCTCCATATTCCAGTAGTTGCCGTTGTAGAAGGCAGTGTTAGATTCCCCCTGGCGCCACTACTCCGCCAGGTTTTAGCTTACTACAGGCTATCCTCTATGCAAGTCTCTGCTAACTTCTTTAGGGTTGTTATGGGTGTGCATGCCCTGAACCAAATGTTAGGCACATCCCTAGGCCTACACAACATTCATCACTTGTACAACATTTCTCGTACAAAAGACGCCCTCACCTACTACCTAAAGAGTAGAGATTCCAGAAGACGACTGGTGCTTGAGTTGCCTGACTCCGCTCGAGGAGATGATGACAATTTCCTCGTCGTTACTGGAAATTTCGAGCCCAGAAACAAGGACGGCCAAGTGATAGGCTTTCATGCCCCTCACAGATTTGGGCAACCACGTTAGTTCTTTTTTCCTCGTAAAATTCACTCATCGAGCAATTTATTCGTATTGCATTTCCAATTTACTTATCTTCTGACTGTCAACTTCGCGTGTTGCAGCTGAAATATCAACCAGGGGTACGCCATCATTACCCCCCAAGTTCACGTAGCAGACATCAACCGGGCCCTAAACTTCAACGGTCAGGGCACCTATTTGGCTGGCCGAGCAAGAGCAGCACAGGTGCTCCTTAGTTACAAGGGCTTCATACGGGGGTTTCATTGACCGTCGTATCCGAGCAGCTGACAACCCCGTTGCTCCTGGACCTCCCCCCGTTCTACCCGACCAACAAGAAGAGGAAAGGCGTTCTCGGACCCCTCCATTCTGTAGCGAATCTGTAGAACTTGCCGAGGAAGCTTCCACATCATCCGGTGGCTATTCTCCATCCCCTCCTCCTCAAGAGATGAACCAACCCATTGATCTCGGGAACCTCCTCACAATCCCTAGAGCTGGCCGAGGAAAAGGCCGCGGCACTGCTCGTGGCCGAGGTCGCTCCCAGAGTCCGGTGCCCTCACATGGCCGCCGAGGAACAACACGACCTGACGCCCCTCCTGGATTCTCCCCCGAGGAAATCGAAGCTAGCCACAGGGACAAACGCCAACGCTTGGAAGCACCTGAGGGGCCTTCGACTCAGACACCTATAATCCCAACTCCAATCTGGGCTCCCCAATTCACTCATGGTGGGCGCCCAGTCACCGTTCGGGACAGTATAGAGTCTGAGGGGACAGCTCTTGCCTTGTCCCAGGCTTTCATGCTACCCGAAGATATGCAAAAGGTGGTAACTAGCTCCCCCGATAGCCTCCTCGGGTCCTTCATGACTAACAGTGCTCAGGTAAACCCTTTATACTTACTAAACCAATAATTCCAGACTGTTGTTCCCTGGCCGTATTTAATTTCTCCTTAACATGTTCTAGGCCATGCAAAGAATGGTAGCCATGGCGCAGAAGCTGGGCCAGTCCGAGCCTCAGCGGGCGAGGCTGGCCAGTGAGAACGCCAAGCTCTAGAGTACCATCATCCGGCTCGAGAGGGAAAGAAACCAGGCTTGAAATGCAATGAACGAATTAAAAAGCAAACTGGACGGCGCTGAAAACAGTCTGAACCAAACCCTGACAGAGTTGGAATCAAGCAAGAACGAAGCGAAGGAGGCCTACCAGCAGGGATACAACGAAGGAATCAATGTAGCCACTGAAAGCTACAAAAATCAAATGCCCAAGATCCAGGACCAGGTTTGGGCTGCTGGTTGGACCGCCTACCTCAGAAAATTGGGAACAGCTGAGTCTTCTTCTCTCTGGACATAAATTGATCTCCCAAGCAGCATGGCAGCCTAAGACGAGGAAGAGTTCGTTGAGGAAGAAGATAATCTGGATGAGGGGCTTAATACCGATGTCTCCGAGCATCATGGTGCAGAAGCTGATCAAAACGTTGAAGAGACCCACCCTGGCCAAAAGGAAGCCAGTGGTGGTCCAGCTGATGGGAGCATAACCACGGAGGCTACCCCTGCACAAGTTTCTTCCTCCACCGTTGAGAACCCTACTGTTGACCAGCAGGTATGAATTCCCTTCCCTTTGGAACACTCCCAATTTGTTTTGAATATTATGGTGGCCCTGCGTGGCTGTAAAGCTTGCCTTGCGTGGCACAAGTACATTTCCAACACTTTTAACTTAAGTATTTGGCCTTTCGTGGCGCTCAACTTCGTTCTGCTCGGCCCTTCGTGGCCTTTCAACATTGTTGGTGCCCTTTTCGTGGCCAATTGTTTAATTTCAACTGCTCAAGTATCTCGTACTTAGGTAATTTTGAGTATTTTGTTCTTTAATCTTGCTGGGGTGTATCCCTACGCTTCCCAAGTTTATTCATACCTGGATATCTAGCTGAGTTGGTTCATACTTTAGCAATTGATGAGCATGTTTTCGTATGCTCCCTGAGTTTTGCTCGTGATTGGAAATAATTCTAAGTGTATTCGTACTTAGACAATTTTGCATGTATTCGTATGCTGCCCAAGTTCCTTGTACTTAGTAACAGCGTGCATTTGTTCGTATGCATGCCAAGTGCTTGTTCTTAAGTCTAAGTGTATTCATACTTAGTTAATCCAAATTTTTTCGTATTTGGTAAAAGTGTGCACATTCACGTATGCACACCAGGTTTGTTCATACCTGTATAAGTGACCAAGTGTATTCGTACTTAATTAATCCAAATTTTTTCGTATTTGGTAAAAGTGTGCACCTTCACGTATGCACACCAGGTTTGTTCATACCTGTATAAGTGACCAAGTGTATTCGTACTTGCAAAGTTTCAAATCTGCCCCAAATGTCTTCGTATTTGACATAAACCCTATTCCTCTGCTCCCCAATATGAAGTGAGGAGCAAGAATCAGGCCTAACTTCGTATTTAAGCACAATAGAAATAAAAGACAATGTTTTATATCAAAACGCAGAATTTTATTCATAATTCAAAACTCAAGGGGGCGTTACGCGTACCCCTTGCAACTAACAAATCGATAAAAAACAGAGGAATTTTATTCGTAATTCTCACACAACCACGATGTGCATCCTAAAAACAGAATAAAAAATAAACTGAAGTCTTTTCAAACAAAAAACTTCCTCAAGTTGTGGACATTCCAAGGCCTCGGCACCGGGTTCCCGTCCAGGTCCCCCAAACGATAAGCCCCAATGCCCACAACCTCTGTAACTCGATATGGGCCTTCCCAGTTGGCCCCTAACTTGCCCTCGTTGGCCACCTTGGTATTGCCGAGCACCTTACGAAGTACAAGGTCTCCAATACCAAATTCTAGGGGGTGGACATTCTTGTTGTAGCTTTTCATCAGCTGCTCCTGATATGAGGCCAAATGCACCAGCGCCCTTTCTCTGCGTTCCTCGGCAAGATCTAGTTCAATCTCTAGGGCTCTGTCATTGCCCCCACTTTCAACCAAAGTGGTCCTATTGGTCGGCAAACCAACCTCCAATGGGATTACAGCCTCTGTCCCATATGCCAATGAGTAGGGGGTCTCTCCCGTAGACCTCCTAGGCGTTGTTCGGTGCGCCCATAAAACAAGTGGTAGTTCGTCGGGCCATTTTCCTTTTGCCTTGTCCAACCTCTTCTTGATCCCATCAAGTATGGTTTTGTTGGACGCCTCCGCCTGCCCATTACTTTGGGGGTAGGTTGGGGTGGAGTAATAGTTCCTTATTCTGTACTGGGCACAGAAAGCCTTGAACTTTTTCTGGAACTGGGACCCGTTATCCGTAATCAGTAAATAGGGGACCCCAAATCGAGTAATTATGCTTTTCCACACGAACCTTTCTATCATAGGCTCAGTGATCTTAGCCAATGGTTCTGCCTCAATCCATTTGGTGAAATAATCTGTTGCTACCAACAGAAATTTCCTGTTTCCTGTTGCCTTGTGAAGTGGACCCACGATGTCCATCCCCCATTGTGCGAAGGGCCAAGGACTTGTCAAGGGCACCAGATCCTCGGCTAGTGTTCAGATTATTGGTGAGAATTTCTGGCACTTCTCACAAATTTTTACATACACCTTTGCATCTTCCTACATGTGAGGCCACCAGTACCCTTGGGTTATTGCTCGGTGAGCAATGGATCTACCCCCAGCATGACTTCCACATGTTCCCTCGTGGATCTCGTGGAGGAACTTCTGCACCATCTCGGGGTGCACACAAAGTAAGTATGGACCAGTGAAGGATTTTCTATACAACTTTCCTTCTGGTGACAGCCAAAATCGTGCAGATTTTGTTTTTAGGGGAAATTACAGTAAGCCCCCTCCAACTATACCTCGGTAACGAGTTGCCCCCTTCATCGTTTAACTCGGACACTTAACCCCCTTCATCTTTTATCGCGTGACACTTAAGCCCACCCGTTAGTGAGCCGTTAGTGGGGGCTCTGCCCAGCTGCCAAAACGGCAAGCCCCCTAGAGCTAAAAATGAATTACTACCCTTTAAAATAATATGATAAGAATAACAAGATCTTTGTACCGATTCAAACGGAGTGAAAATGTGAGCACTAATTTTTTGAGACTGTTTATATATTAAAAAATATGGTTAAAAAATTAATTGGTCCAATTTTTAATCCGTTTGAACGGGTGTGAAGATCTTACTGTTCTGATCATATTATTCTAAAGAGACATAATCAAATTTTGTCTCTAAGGCTCTCATAATCACGTTTCTGCTCTATAGGATTGCAAATTGGCGGTAAGAAATTTGGTTTTAACCAAAACGGTACCGTTTTGGCAGCTGGGCAGAGCCCCCACTAACGGCTCACTAACGGGTGGGCTTAAGTGTCACGCGATAAAAGATGAAGGGGGTTAAACGATGAAGGGGGCAACTCGTTACCGAGGTATAGTTGGAGGGGGCTTACTGTAATTTTCCCTTGTTTTTATCTTGTGAGCCTCCTTTTTGTCTGTGGGGAGTGCCCCATCTCGTAGGAACTCCACTATTGGGTCCATCCAACTTGGTCCTTGGTTCACGTCCAAGACCAATTCCACACTTCTTCCGATGCTCGGCTCAGCAAGATAATCTACTGCCACCCGTCTCTTGAATTCTGTTGGTACAGCTGCAGCCAACCAGGCAAGTGAATCAGCATGGGCATTCTGCCCAGAGCTTATTTGCTCAATACACACCTTCTCGAAAGTGTCAAGCAGATCTTTGGCGGCCATCGCGTAGGCAGCCATCTTCTCGTTCCGGGCCTCATATTCCCCGGACAACTGGTTTACCACAAGTTGTGAATCACAGTGTACTCGTATCCTTTTTACCTTCAGGGTCCTTGCACTTCTTAACCCTGCCAAGAGTGCCTCATACTCTGCCATGTTATTTGAAGCACTGAAACCCAATCGAAGGGACAGCTCCATCATTGCTCCTTCAGGAGGGAAAAGTACCACCCCAATTCCTGATCCCGTATTACACGCAGAGCCATCAACAAATAATTTCCACTCCATGGGATCCTGTTCGGCCGGAGCTTTCTTCTTTCTCGTTGTTTGCTCCTTCCCCTGTTCCTTTCTCTGCTCCTGTCTCATAGGAGGCTGGGGAGCCACCGTAGGTGAAAACTCAGCTACAAAGTCTGCCAGCACTTGGCCCTTTATTGCGGTGCGCGGCTGGTAGTCTATATCGTACTGACTCAACTCGACCGACCAAGTTGAGATACGTCCCGAGAAGTCCGCCTTTCGTAGCAAAGACTTTAACGGGAATTCAGTATACACCACAACCCTGTGACTTTGGAAATAATGGGGCAACTTTCTTGCCGCCGTCCGTAATGCCAGGACCAATTTTTCGAGGGGCAGATATCTCGTTTCTGCGTCCAATAGTGTCTTGCTCACATAGTAGACAGGGACTTGCTCGGATCCCTTGTCCCTTAGTAATACTGCATCACAGCATGTTCAGAGACCGCTAGATACAAAGTTAACGACTCACCTTGTTCGGGGGTGGACAATAGGGGGGCTGCTGCCAAGTACTTCTTCAGGTCTTGGAACGCCTGCTCACATTCTGCTCCCCATTCGTATCCTTCTCTCTTTTTCAGCAACTGAAAGAAAGGTCTACATTTGTCACTAGATCTGTTGATGAATCTGTTTAGAGCCGCGGCCATCCCCATTAACCGTTGGACTTCCTTCGTGGTCCTGGGACTTTGGAGCTTTTGCAACGCTGTAATTTGATCGGGATTTGCCTCTATCCCTCTTATGGTCACCAAATGCCCTAAGAACTTCCCCGAGTTTACTCCGAACGCACATTTTGAGGCGTTGAGTTTTAGCCTATATTCTCTCAATATCTCGAAAGCCTCTTTTAAATCGGCAATGTGGTTCTCCTTCTCCTTACTTTTGACCACCATGTCGTTAATGTATACCTCCATGGTCTTGCCGAGCAACTTCTTTAGCATAATCGTTGCTAACCTCTGATATGTTGCACCGGCATTCCTCAAACCAAAGGGCATGACACTATAACAGTACAGCCCCCTTGGTGTGATAAAGGATGTCTTCTCTTGATCGGGACCGTACATGGCTATCTGGTGATACCCTCGATAAGCATCAAGGAAGCTCATCCGCTCATACCCAGCTGTTGCATCCACAAGTTGATCTATCCTGGGAAGGGGGAAGCTATCCTTGGGACACGCCTTGTTCAAGTTAGTGAAATCGACACAGACTCGCCACTTCCCATTTTTCTTTTTTACCACCACAGTGTTGGACAACCATTCTGGGTAGTATACTTCTCGTATAGCCTTTGCTTCGAGTAACCGGTCCACCTCCTAGATAACAGCGTCCACGTGCTGTACGGCAGATCGTCTTTTCTTCTGCATCACAGGCTTATGTTGTGGATCCACATTCAAGTGGTGACAAATCACATTTGCATCCACTCCAGGCATTTCTTCGGGCACCCAAGCAAACACATCGACGTGCTCCTTGAGGAACCCTACCAACTCTTTCTCTTCTGTTTCATTCAGGTTCTCCCTAATCAGGAAATACCTTTCCGGATCATTCTCGTTGATCTGGATCTTTTTCAAGCCTTCCACCACTTTCTCGGCGGGGTCTTCTCCGACATCCTTAATGGTCGGCTGATCCGGGACTTCGATTGCTTGAACTAACTTCACCTTGGGTGCCTTCTTGATTATAGAAACCAAGCACTGTTGGGCAACTTTCTGATTTCCCCTAATCCTCTCAATACCATTCGATCCTGGGAACTTCACCATCTGGTGGTAAGTAGAGGAAACTGCCTTCATCTTGTGCAACCATGTTCTTCCAATAATCGCGTTATAAGAAGACGGTACATCTACCACTAGGAAATCGGTTCTCAGCACTACTGTTCCTGCCCGAACAGGAAGAGTTACTTTGCCCAAGGGCCAGACTGCTCCTGCACTGAATCCGACCAAAGGGGTTATGGACTGCACCAAGTCCGCTTGTGTCAGCCCCAACTTCTTGAACGCGTCATAGTACAGTATCTCTGTGCAGCTTCCTGAATCCACCAGGATTCTTTCCATGTCATATTCCCTAATTCGTAGGGTTATGACTAAGGCATCATTATGTGGCACATGGATTCCCCCCAGGTCCTCATCCGTGAAGACTATGCCTCCATTGCATTCTTCTCCCTCACGTCCTCGTTTCTTTCCCAACTGCATCACATGCTGGTCGTGCTTTACTTGTCTCTGGAGTAACCTCACCTCATTTCTCGTATAAGGCGCGGCCAATCCATGTATCATATGGATTACGCCTCTTGGATTTTGCTCGTAATCCAACTCCAATGCTTTCTCTGCACCCCTGTGCTCTTCCTGAATAAATTCTTTCAAGTAACCACGTGAGACCAGATCATCGAGGTGTTGCTTGAACATCTCACAATCCTCCGTCATGTGACCCCAGTCTTTGTGATAACTGCAATGCTGACTTGTAGCCCTATTTGCATCTTTATCCCCCTCCAGCCTTGGGGGCCACTTGAAATATGGACGATTCTTATAAAGAATCCGATAGATTGGTTCTATCCAAACCGTTGTCACCGAAAAGAAAGACTTGGGGTCTGCAGCATGTTTCTCTTTGAACGGTTCTTTCTTGATCTGCCCGTATTCCTTCCTTTCTTTGTAGGTTTTGGGCTCTGGCTTATCTGCCCTCTTCGGTAGACCCTTCACCTGCTCGGTGACCATCCTGCTGTCCTCTCGCAGTATGTCATCCTCGTTCCTGGCATGCTGCTCAATTCGTTCCATTAGCCTTGCCAATGTACCTACCGGGCTCATGTTTAGGGACTTACGTAGTTCTCCCCGAACAGGCAGCCCTGTTTTGAACGTGGCTATTGCATACTCCTCACTGTAACCCTCAATCTTGTTGAAAGTCTCCCAGTACTTCTTAGCGTAGTCCCTGATCGGCTCGTTCTCACCTTGTTTCATGACTGAGAGGCTCTCAAACGTTTTTTGTGCTTTCCTGCTCGTCAGAAACCGAGCAGTAAATTCTTCGGCTAACTATCTCCATCCTCGTATGGTGTTCGGCCCTAGTTTATGGAACCATGACAAGGCCACCTTCCCAAACTTGATGGGAACATCTTGCACATGATCGCGTCATCCCCGTCGTGCATGAACATTGCCTGCCGGTAATGCTGTATGTGTGCCACGGGATCAGTATTCGTTTCGTAAAGGACGAACGCCCCATGCTTCACCCTGCTCGGAAGCTTTGCCTCTTGCAATCTCCTTGCAAAGGGGGAAGAAGCTATATCGCTGAGGGCTTTCCGTGCTGCTTCTCGTGCAGACATGGTTCCCTCCTCTTGTTCTTTCGCTTTCTTGGGAGTACTCTTTTCCCAATCGGAATCAGGCCTCTCGTACCTATCCCTGTGATGTCTTCTAATCTCCCCCTCTTCGGGGGTGAGGCTCCTGCTCCTTCTTTTTCGTGAAGAAGCCCTTTTCTTTCTCGGAGTGGGGCTCCTGGACCTGTTCCTCCTTTCTCGTGAAGGAACCTTCTTGTATTCCACTACAGCCAACCTGTCTCCTCTGGAATTTCTTCGTGACAGTCCAGAATCCTCCGGATGTTCTCGTATCCGTTGCAATTCCTGGATCTCGTACTCTCGCTTTTTGATTAAACGAGCATACTCCTCGATTTATTGTCTCTTCTTATCCAAGATATCCTCATGGTTGTACACACTCCTTGAATGTGCCACTGATTCTCCTTTGCGACGGGACTTACTCCTTCTCGTGGATTCCGTAGCCGTCCTACCCTCCCTATTCTTGGAGTCGTCATGGACAGTCAGGGGGTTACCCTTGCTTGTGGGCTTCTTGGCATGCCCACCATCGGGTTTCCTCGGTGGACTCGGCGGGGATTTATCACCTCCCCCGCCTAGCTGATTTTTTGGATCATGCGGTGTTTTTGGATCTTTTTCCGTCATGGTCGCTTTTCAGAGGGATCTCTTTCGTTTCCCATAGATGGTGCCAATTGTAAGTGCAGAAAAACCAAAAGGGGTTTGAGCAGCACAAGAACTTAACGGCTACTTCGTGATTCTCGCCGGAACCCTAATACGTCGCCGGAATCCTTATCTTCAAAACAAACAAGGGGTGAGCGCACATTTGCCTCTCGTGGAAAAGGCCCTCCGATGCCTAAGTTAGTATCACGTACTAATAGAAAACCCTAATTATCAGTAGGTAAATAATTTGATTGCACTAAACTGCGTACCTTTTCCCTCTAGGTTTGCCTCATATTTATAGGTTTATGGATGCTTGCTGCCCAAGTATCCATGTTGCCCTAGGTTTCCTATCTCGTATAGGAAACCTAGAATATCTTGGATTCTCGTTCCCTTATCAATTCATGTAAAATCTTTACCATAGCTGGCCGAACATCCCATTCCCGTTGGGTATCTCTCCAAGATCCTATTTTATTGGGATCTCATTCCTTCACGGAATGTCTCTGTTTTTGGAACCTTCTGGAGCGTTCCCTGCGTCTGGGACTGCTTTCGTACAAATCCCCTCCTGTTCGGCCCTATTGTTGCCGAACAATCTACTTGGACCAGTGACTTCACATGTTACTGGTCCTTCGTCAATCCCTTGGTTCAATATCCTCTCGTGTTATTGGACCTTGACCTTGCATAGACTCTCTGGACCAATGATTTCTCATATCGCTGGTCCCTGTCGCCGACCACCGTTTTGCATGGCAACTGTCTTTATCATAACTATATCGTGGTCCCACGTACCACGTGTTCGGGCCTTACTTGCACCTGTTCGGGATTTACTCCCTACAATAACCACTACCGTACTCGATGTACAATCCGTGACTCTTTCACTATCAAATTCACAAGTAAAAACACCACACGGCAAGCCAACCATGTTTCAACAACACCATAAACATTTCAAATGACCAATCAATGAGGAGGATGCATTCCAATTTAACGTTAACTAAATAAACTACTACTTTTGCTACCAACGGAAGGTCAACGAGACAAGCACAAGGTCGTTCAATCATAGGGAATCAAGAACATGTTTAGGATAGGCTAGGAGATTTTCAAGAGGTGTTAGAAGTGTCCGAACTCGACCAAATCAAAGCAAGAACAAGAAAAGGAAGAACTGTCCAAAAGGTGTGGGTATCGATACAACAAAAGGGCTGTATTGATACGGGATGAGAATCGGGAATTCTCAAACTTTCTGTTTTCACTTGGTATCGATACAGCGGAAGTCCCGTATTGATACGGAGCAACTTCGAGCAGGTTTTCTGCAGATTTCAGGAATTTTAACAACAACACCAACAACAACAACAATGAGCACGATTTCACACCATATCAAGCTATTTACACATAAAAGTAGCAAGGAAATTCCTACCTCAAGGTCGTATGAACTTTCCCCGAGCCAAACGAGCCCTAGATCTTGAAATACTCCAAAACCGAGCCGAACAAACTCCCACCGAGCTAGACCCACGAAATTTGAGCTTGGGGGAGCAAGGATTGAAGGTTTTTAGTGAGGGTTTTGTGGAGTTTTGAGAGAGAGGAGAGAGAGAGAGGAGAGAGAGAGAACCGGTGGAGGGAGAGAGGGAGCCGAGAGTTTGGTTTTGGGAAAATGATCCCATACACACAATCACTCCTATTTATACCTCAATATCTTCAAATCACACATTCTTCCCTCAAACTTCAATTCTCTCATTTAAGTCCCCAATTCAAATATTCACCAATTAATCCGTATTTTCTCAATTAGACATTTAATAAATATTTCAAGAATTAAAAAGATTATTCGGGTCTCTACAATCTATCCTCCTTAAAGAAATTTCGTCCCGAAATTTACAAACGCCAATCAACTAAAATTTATGCATCAATTAACCATGCTCATGTAACAACACATATTACCACCAATAAGTTAACAATCAAGGTTAAAAGTTCGAGACTCACATCGATTAACTCGGAAATAAATGCGGATACTTCTCCCTCACTTCGTCTTCCCTTTCCCACGTCGACTCTTCCCTTCCGAGATGACTCCATAAGACTCGCACTAATGGAATGGTTTTACCCCTCAAAACTTGCTCGCGTGAATCTAGAATGCGTATCGGCTCTTCCTCATACGATGCATCGGCTTCTAACTCAAGTTCGGACCATTCTAGAACGTGTGATGGATCCGGCTCATACTTCCGCAACATCGATACGTGAAATACATCGTGGACACCCGACAACCTCGGCGGTAACGCCAATCGATACGCGACTTCTTCGATTCTCTCGATAATATCAAACGGCCCAATGAAACATGGCGATAACTTGCCCCTTTGCCCAAAGCGAGATAGTCCCCGACACGGCGATATCTTAAGGAACACGTGATCCCCCACTTCAAATGACAGAGGTCGGCGACGGCGGTTTGCATAACTCTTTTGCCTACTTTTAGCGGTTATTAATCGTTGGCGAATAGTCTTGACTTGTTCGGTGGTTCTCTTTTGTGCTTCAAGAAGACGTAATCGGATCGCTCTCATGCTCTCGGAAGTTTCTTGGACTAATTCCGGCCCAACCAATGTAGCCTCGCCCAACTCGGTCCAACAAACGGGTGATCGACACGGTCTCCCATACAAAGCTTCATACGGTGCCATCTCGATACTAGATTGATAACTATTGTTGTACGCGAATTCGACTAACGGTAAATGGTCCTCCCAACTAACCCGAAAGTCCATAACGCAAGCCCGAAGCATATCTTCTAGAATTTGGATCGTTCTCTCGGATTGCCCATCCGTTTGAGGATGATACGCGGTGCTAAACAAGAGATTAGTACCAAGAGCGGCCTGCAAGCTTTGCCAGAAATGCGCGGTAAACCTTGGATCTCGATCCGATACAATAGAAACGGGAATTCCATGAAGGCGGACAATCTCACGAATATATAGACGGCTAAGCGTATCAATGAATCGGTAAGAAATGCGCGGACTTGGTCAACCGATCGACTATCACCAAAATGGCATCGTGCCCCCTCGGCGATCTCGGTAAATTGGTAACGAAATCCATTGTCACGTTTTCCCACTTCCACTCGGCCACAGGTAATGGTTGCAACTCTCATGCGGGTCATTGGTGCTCGGCTTTGACTTGTTGACACGTAAGACATTTGGACACAAAGATAACGACATCTCTCTTCATTCCCGGCCACCAAAACTGTCTACGCAAGTCGTGATACATTTTCGTTCCTCCTGGATGCACGGCTAACGGAGAGTGATGAAATTCCCTCAAAATTTCCTCCCGACACGAAACGGGTACGAACAACTTTCCCTTGTATCGCAGACCTTGATCGGCGTGAATCATCCACCCCTCTCGAGCATTGCCACTAAGAAACTTCGTACGTAACTCTTCCGCTTCTTCATCACGTTGTTGGGCCTCAATAAGTCGGGTCGATAAGGTCGATTGGACGGTTAAGTTACACAATGTGACTCCTTCTCGAACTTCCTCAAAATGTAACGCATACGAGCCTAAGTCTTCCATCGTTTTCCACTCACAGACGGCCAAACTCGCAAGGTTGGTCGATTTCCTACTTAGCGCGTCTGCTACCACATTCGCCTTTCCCGGATGATATTGCAACTCGAAGTCGTAGTCCTCTAAGTGTTCCATCCATCTACGTTGTCGCAAATTGAGCTCCTTTTGAGAGAACAAGTATTTTAAACTCTTATGATCGGAAAAGACTTCGAACTTCTCACCGTAAAGATAATGGCACCAACTCTTCAAAGCAAAAACGACGGTCGCGAGTTCTAAGTCATGGGTAGGGTAGTTTCGCTCATGAGTTTTTAATTGCCGCGATCCATATGCCACAACACGTCCCAATTGCATCAAAACGCACCCCAAACCCTCTTTCGACGCGTCACAATACACGGAATAACCAACTCCCCGTTCAGGCACAACCAAAACCGGCGCGATAGTCAATCTTTTCTTCAACTCTTGAAAGGCCTTCTCACATGCATCACTCCAAATGAAACGGGTTCCTTTACGAGTCAATTTGGTCAACGGAGCCGCTAGGCGAGAGAAATCAAGTACGAAGCGACGATAGTACCCGGCCAAGCCCAAAAAGCTACGAATCTCAAATACATTCTTCGGTCGCTGCCAATTCATCACGGGCTCTATCTTTCCCTGATCAACGGATACCCCATCTTTCGACACAACGTGACCCAAGAACTTAACTTCGGACAACCAAAACTCACATTTACTAAGCTTGGCATACAAATGGTTTTCTCTCAGAAGTTCAAGAACGATAGAAAGGTGAGATTGATGTTCCTCCTCCGAAGGCGAATAGATAAGGATATCGTCCACGAAGACTACTACAAAACGATCGAGATAAGCACGAAAGATACGGTTCATCAAGTCCATGAAGGTTGCTGGTGCATTCGTCAATCCAAAGGGCATAACAATGAACTCATAATGGCCATAACGAGTACGAAAGGCAGTTTTAGGAATGTCCTCTCTCCGGACCCTCAACTGGTGGTAACCGGACCTCAAGTCGATCTTAGAGAAACAAGTGGCACCTTGAAGTTGGTCAAATAGATTGTCGATTCTAGGCATTGGGTACTTGTTCTTAATAGTTACGCGGTTCAACTTACAGTAATCAATACATAAGCGAAGCGTCCCATCTTTCTTTTGAGCAAACAAAGCCGGTGCTCCCCACGGCGAAGTACTCGGACGGATAAACCCCAAGTTTTCCAATTCTTGCAATTGAACGTTCAATTCCCTCAATTCGGCGGGCGCAAAGCGGTAAGGAGGTACGGAAATAGGTGCGGTACCAGGAAGTAAGTCAATGGAAAATTCAACTTCTCGCTCGGGCGGTAAATCGGGTAACTCAATCGGAAACACATCCGGAAAGTCACAGACAACTAGGGGCAACTCCCCACGTGCGGACACGTCCTCATCTAAGGTCAAGCTCGCTAGCAAGACGTACATCGATTCCGGTTCCTGAGACCCACACAAATACGGTTCCATCGGTTCCCGACGCTCCCCGAAGAACTCAAAACAGGCACCCCCAGGCGGACAAATACGGACTCGACGCTTAAAACAATCTATGGTGGCGTGAAACGTAGACAACCAATCCATTCCCAAAATAAGGTCGAACCCCGTCATGTTCAGCACGATGAAATCAAAAGTAAAACGACGATCCCGGATAATAAGTTCACAATCCCGGCATATGCAATCTAACGGCGACCTACCTCCTATAGGTGTGTCAACAAACAACGGAGGATTGATGCTCTCAATTTCCAATTCCAAAGCATGAGCAAAAGATGCGGCAATAAAAGAATGCGATGCTCCCGAATCGAATAATACTCTAGCAAAAGAGTTAAACAAAAGAAATGTACCCCTCACTACCGAAGTCTCTGGAGCCTGAGAAGTAACAGGAGGTGGAATGGCGGAAGTGATGGCAAAAGCTCTTCCCTGAGTAGTCTGACCCTGAACATGTCCACCCCGATGACCGGAGCCCTGAGTAGGTGTAGACGAACTAGCTCCTCTTTCAGCCTGAGATCCCTGAGCCAACGTGGTCTGACGGAAATGAGACTGCTGCTGTCTCTGAGTGCCCCGAAACGACTGCCGACTAGAACCCTGTCCACCCCTCGATTGCTGCACTGATCCTGACTCAATGCGAGCCCCATCCCCGCGCGGACAATTCCTAGCAAAGTGACCGGACTTCCCGCAAGTGAAACAAGTCCCCAAGAGCCGCGGACACTGAGCATGGATGTGCCCCGCTTGACCACATTCGTGGCAGGAGATCGAAGACCTATTGGAAATTCCTCTCGTTCCAAATGAAGAAGAAGGCGGAGGTCTAAAGTTTGACGGACCTTGAGAAGTAGACATTTGATCCCGTTGTCTCTTCCTCCCTTGAGTACCGAAACTTCCCGATGACGAGCTCATACCCCCCACTGGTTGTCTCGGTTCCTATGTCTTAGGTTTCCTTGGCACCTCTCTCGGTGTCTCAATACTCCTAGCACACTCCACAACTTCGGAGAACTTTCCCTTTCGTTGCGCCACAACAAACTTCTTCACGGCATCACTCAAACCCCTTTCAAACCTCCTACACTTTCTCTCCTCGATTGCCACCATCTCCGGCGCAAAACGGGACAAAGATTGAAACTTCACCGCATATTCCGAAACAGTCATGTCCCCTTGCTCAAGCTTCTCGAATTCATTCCTCAATTGATCCCGACTCGTTTTCGAAAAATATTGCTCCTCGAAGAGCATCTCAAACTCCGCCCAAGTCAAATTCTCAACATCTGGCTCATCTACTTGAGCCGCGGTCCTCGCCGCTCTCCTAGCGTCTTTCCTCGATTCCAAAACCGACTCCCACCACTCGCCGGCTTCTCCAACCAATTGCACGGCCACAATTCCCACTCTAATGTTGTCTTCGATGATGTTAAGAGCTCTAAAGATCTTCCGGATTTGGGTCAACCAATGGTTGGCTACCAAAGGGTCACTGCTGGTTCCATCGAACGTCGGAGGGTTCCTACGGCTAAACTCCCGCATCGCTACCATGGCCCTATCCTCGGCATTCTCTCTCGGAGCTTGGTTCAAAAGATTTACAGCTGTGAGTGCCGCAACAAGATCCCTAGCAAACTGAGTTTGATTCGGAGGCACACCTGCACCTCGACCGGCCCCAGCCCCCGGATTCCCACCTGGATTCTCCCCATGCTGACTAACTTCGTCCTCGGGAGGTACCCCACGACCACGACCACGGCCACCCCGGTTTCCAACCCTACCTCGTCGCACATGCCTTCTCGGAGGCATCTTACTACAATTATAAGAAAGAGAGAGTTCATCAATCACCACATCATTCACTGAGGCCAAAGCCTCCAATTATCCCAAAACGGGTCAAAACAACTCTACACCACTCTACAGTATTAAAAAGCTATGCCACGTAAGTCAAGTAATATCAATGCACACAAGCACATACATGTTAGGAAAATTGCGTGACATTTTGAACCCACGAGACTAGAAGTCTCCCCACGGTCTCTAGGTGTTCTAAACCTAGATGCTCTGATACCAATTTGTCACGACCTGGATTTTTAGCATAAATAAATAAAGCTTTCTTAAATAAAATCCTTCGCATAAGATAATAAATACCCCAAATAGTTCCCACCTGTTGAACTTTACAAATAAGTCCCAGTTTCAAAAGAATAAACACTTTTGGCACTCCGGCCCCAAATATATTACAATTGTTATACGGACAAATCATTAAGTTACAACCTCATCTTTATCAAAAGAAAGTCTATTACAAAGATGACTATGTAACTAAATCAGAGTTAGCTTCCAAAAATCCTTTTCACTTCCAGGCACGCAAGTCATGCAAATCACTGTCCAACATTTAATCCTGAAAAGAAAGATTAGGTTGAGCTATGCGAGCCCATTAGGAAAATCTTTACTAGACTTATGTGCAAATAACATGCTAAGTGCAAAAGGGAACTAATGAGAAGACATGGTTCAATCAAGCATGACAATGATCAATGATCAACGAGAGAGTAGGACAATGTTCAGTGTACTCACTCTAACAATCCCGACAAGACTCGTCAACACAAACCTCCACTAACTGTATTTCCACCCCTAGCGTTACAATACTTCACCCCGTGAGTTACCGTATTACCACCCCTTGCGTTACGGCAAACCCTAACACCTCGGACCATCGTGTTACCACCCCTTGCGTTACGAGGTCCACTAGAGTCTCCGTAATTCCACCCCTTGCGTTACAGGACTCCCTAACCGACTTATAACTCATAATAACCACTACCGTACTCGATGTACAATCCGTGACTCTTTCACTATCAAATTCACAAGTAAAAACACCACACGGCAAGCCAACCATGTTTCGACAACACCATAAACATTTCAAATGACCAATCAATGAGGAGGATGCATTCCAATTTAACGTTAACTAAATAAACTACTACTTTTGCTACCAACGGAAGGTCAACGAGACAAGCACAAGGTCATTCAATCATAGGGAATCAAGAACATGTTTAGGATAGGCTAGGAGATGTCCAAGAGGTGTTAGAAGTGTCCGGAACTCGACCAAATCAAAGCAAGAACAAGAAAAGGAAGAACTGTCCAAAAGGTGTGGGTATCGATACAGCAAAAGGGCTGTATCGATACGGGATGAGAATAACGAATTCTCAAACTTTCTGTTTTCACTTGGTATCGATACGGCGGAAGTCCCGTATTGATACGGAGCAACTTCGAGCAGGTTTTCTGCAGATTTTAGGAATTTTAACAACAACACCAACAACAACAACAATGAGCACGATTTCACACCATATCAAGCTATTTACACATAAAAGTAGCAAGGAAATTCCTACCTCAAGGTCGTATGAACTTTCCCCGAGCCAAACGAGCCCTAGATCTTGAAATACTCCAAAACCGAGCCGAACAAACTCCCACCGAGCTAGACCCACGAAATTTGAGCTTGGGGGAGCAAGGATTGAAGGTTTTTGGTGAGGGTTTTGTGGAGTTTTGAGAGAGATGAGGGGAGAGAGAGAGAACCGGTGGAGGGAGAGAGGGAGCCGAGAGTTTGGTTTTGGGAAAATGATCCCATACACACAATCACTCCTATTTATACCTCAATATCTTCAAATCACACATTCTTCCCTCAAACTTCAATTCTCTCACTTAAGTCCCCAATTCAAATATTCACCAATTAATCCGTATTTTCTCAATTAGACATTTAATAAATATTTCAAGAATTAAAAAGATTATTCGGGTCTCTACATTGCCTCCTATAAAGGTGAAATAGCCAGTAGTAGAACGACGATCAGTAGGAGATCCTGCCTAGTCAGCATCTGTATATCCTTCAATACAAAAATGTCCAGAAGATTTGTAGAGAAGTCCACGTCTGGGAGCATTTTTGATATACTTCAAGATACAAACAACTGCCTCCATATGAGGACTCGAGGACGAGTCATAAATTGACTGACAACATTAAATGCATAGTAGATATCGGGTCGAGTAATAGCTAGAAAAATAAGTTTTCCCACAAGTCACCTATACATCTCAGGGTCGTCAATCAGCTCATCATCTTCAGGCATTAACTTAAGATTAGTCGCCATGGGAGTAGCTACAGGTTTAGACCCAATATAACCTGTATCTTTCATGAGATTGAGAGAGTACTTCCTTTGTGATAAACTGATGCCCGCTTTGGAATGAGCCACCTCAATGCCAAGGAAATATTGAAGCTTGCCTAGATCTTTGGTAAGAAAGCTAGAACCAAGATGGCGAATTAGTGTTTGAATCCCAATGCTATCATTACCAGTGATGACAATATCATCCACATAAACCACGAGAATCATAATACCACGAGTGGTCCTTTTTAAAGAACACGGAGTGATCAGCCTGACTCCGAGTCATACCATGAGAAACAACAGTATTACTGAACTTATCGAACCAAGCCCGAGGAGACTGTTTGAGGCCATATATAGATTTGTGAAGACGACACACACACTCCCCTTGGACTTAAAACCGGGTGGTTGTGCCATATAAATAGTCTCAGACAGATCCCCATGTAGAAAGGCATTCTTGACATCAAGTTGGTGGAGAGGCCAATCAAGATTTGCCACAAGGGAGATAACAATCTGTACAGAATTAAGTTTGGCCACCGGAGAAAAAGTCTTAGTATAATCGAGCCCATAGGTTTGGGTGAAACCTTTGGCCATGAGACGAGCTTTCAGTCGATCAAGAGTACCATCAGGATTTTGTTTGACAGTAAACACCCAATGACAACCAATAATATGTGCTCCAATAGGCTTGGGAAGTAGGCTTGGGAACAAGGGTCCAAGTATGATTTTTTGACAAGGCACGCATATCTTCTTCCATAGCGGAGTGCCATCCAGGATGAGAAAGAGCCTCCAAATAAGACTTAGGAACAACGACAGAAGATAGAGACACAGAAAAAGCGCGAAAAGAGGGAGATAAACAATCATAGGACACAAACTGAGAAATAGGATGGAAAGTGCAAGAACGCGTACCCTTACGAACGACAATAGGCAAGTCAAGATCCGGATCCTCAAACGGTGAAGGAGATGATATGGGTAAAGAAGTTGGGTCTGTAGGAGCAATGGGTGGTGCGGCAGCAGAAGAGCGACGAACATAGACCTGTTGTATGGGTGGTCGAGGAGCAATATCGGGAAGAAAAGGTGATGGACCAAGATCAGCCAACATGGGTGTCTGTAACCGTGCACCTGCTGTGGAATAATATGAGACTGTCTCAAAGAATGTCACGTCAACACTTACAAAGTGCTTACGTAGCAAGAGACTATAACACATGTATCCTTTATGTGTTCGAGAGTAACCAAGAAATATACATTTATAAGAACGAGGATCAAGCTTATTACGACCTTGAGAGAAATTATGTACAAATGAAGCACAACCAAAGAGTTTTGGGGGTAGAGGAAAAAGATCCTTGTCAGGAAAGCAAACTTGGTAAGGAGTTTTGCCGTTGAAAGCCCGAGATAGCGTTCTATTTATAAGATAATATGTTGTAAGAACTGCATACCCCTAAAAATGTTTTGGAACTTGCATGTGAAGCCTAAGAGCTCGGGCGACTGCTAAAATTGGTCCATTTTTCCGCTTAGCAACCCCATTTTGTTGAGGGGTGGTTACACAAGCAATTTGATGAATAATGCCATGAGTTGAAGTAAAATGCATAAATTGATGAGAAGTATATTCTTGGGCATTATCAGTCCGCAAAATACGTAATTTGGCATTAAATTGAGTGACAATTTCAGCATAAAAATTCAAAAACACAGAAAATAGTTGAGACCGATCTTTGAGAAGATATACCCAAGTTAAACGAGAAAAATCATCAATAAACGTAACAAAATAGCGAGCACCACATAATCTCATGGTACGAGATGGTCCCCAAATATCCGAATGAACTAAAGCAAACGGTGCTAAACTAGGTGACTCAACTCGTAAAGGAAAAGAAACCCTACGATGTTTACTGAGTTCATAGGTGTCACAATTAAAAGGAGAAAAACTAGGTAAATTAGGGACTATCTTGCAAAGATTGGCAGAAGATGGGTGTCCAAGACGATAGTGCCACTGGTAATGTGTGGTAGTGGAGTGGAAAGCAGATAACTTGGAAGGATTGGACGACTGAAGATAGTACAGACCATTCTTCTCATACCCCCCACCAATCATCCTCTGCGTCTTGAGATCCTGAAATTCACAATGAGATGGATAGAAGAGTACAAAACAATTGTAAGTGTGGGAAAATTTATGAATGGAAAGTAGATTAAAAGAAAATTGTGGTAAGTATAAGACATGGGTAAAAATAAAGCTAGAGGCACAATAAGTACCAATGCCGTGTACACTAGCTTTAGTACCATCCGCAATAGTAACATATGAAGGAACGGAAGGTGTAATGACATCAATAAGAAGAGACAAATCACCTGTCATATGATCAGATGCGCCAGAATCGAGAATCCATGGAGCACTGCTATACGAGAAGATGAGTGAAGGCAAATATTACCTGATGAGACATGGAATCATACTCAGACTTAGAGATAGTAATCTGATCCGGAGGAGCTAGCCCAGATGTCTCCCCCTCAAATGTAGCCTGATTAGCCCAAGCCGGCTTGCCATGAAGCTTCCAACAGAACTCAACAGTGTGATTGATTGCATTGCAATGTGTACATTTCTTGGTGCCACGACCACCAATCCCCCCACGGCCGCCACGTTGACCACCACGTTCATAAGAACCACTACGACTGTGGTGGGGGGGGGGGGATTAGAGTGGCTAAAATTCCAAGAAGATGGTGTAGGTGGAGAAAAATAGATAGTACCTAGAACATCGCTGAATCTTCTTCCTTCACGTGGTGTTCAACCGGAACCCTAATACCTTCGCCTGAACCCTAACCTGTAAAACAGACAAGGGGTGAGCGCACCTTTGCCTCTCGTGGCAAAGGCCCTCCGATGCCTAAGTTAGTATCTCGGACTGTATCAAAACCCTAATTATCAGTAGGAAAGCGTGGAATGAATGCAACTTATTGCGTACCTTTTTCCTCTAGGTTGACCTTGTATTTATAGATATGAGTATGCTTGCTTCCCAAGCACTCTCGTTGCCCAGGCCCTCTGTCATGTATAGGAAGCCTAGCTCTCTTGGGGATCTCTTGCCCAATCGATCGAGATCCCTTCCTCATAGGGTTTCTTCTCACTATGGAACTCGTCCCTCAACAGGACTGTCTCCTTACTTATCTTAACCGTATATTGGATTCTTCTTCTAGAATACCTCCTCCACCTTATCTCTTAAGGCCATGTTTTATTAGATGACTCTATCTGTTCGGCACATACTTCTACCGAACAAACTTAATAAGTAAATGATCTCTTATGTCACTGGTCCACCCAAGCCGAACAGACTGTACCAAATGACTTCTCATGTCACTGGCCACCTCAGCCGAACAGACTGTACCAAATGACTTCTCATGTCACTGGCCACCTCAGCCGAACAGACTGTCTAATCTGGTGCCTTCTTGGCACACCGGATCTTTCCTCCGCCGTTTATCTTATATGGAGTCCCATATCACTTTCCTCATTACACGGATCTGTCACACCACGTGCTCGGCCACTATTTGTACCTATTCGGGAACACCTCCCTACAGATGGAATAGAACAAGTAGCAGGAGCAACTAGGGAAGATGGAGTTGGATGCTCTAAAACAGAAGAATGAGGAGCAGCCCTTCGAACACAAGCAAAAGCCTCACCAATGGTGGTAACTTCCTTGCCGAAAAGAATTTGGGGACTGAGATGAGCAAGTTCTGAATTCAGTCCGGACAGGAATTTGGTAACTCAAAATTCATCTCTGTACTTCTGCTGAACGTTTAAATCTGTGGTTAAAGGTTGATAGACATTTAACTCATCTCACATCCCTTTTAAGGTGGAAAAGTACTCATCAACCGATCGATCTCCTTGTTGGAAAGAGAAAATATTCTAATAAATCTGATAAATGCGAGAGAGATTCTGTTCGGATGAATATAACTCATGTAAAGTATCCCATACTTCTTTAGATGTGTCAAGGCATGCAACATTATTAAAAATTTCAGGTTTAAGACTATTCCAAAGTAAAGTCATAATATATGAATCATTTTGAATCCAAGCAGAATCATCAGATGGGGCATCAGTGATAAAGGAAGTCTCACCACTTGCTCGCAAAGAAACAGTCATAGCATGTGACCATGGCAAATAATTGGTCCCATTTAATTTAATTGAGGTGAGAGAACGACGATGAAACGGATCCCTAACAGTGTCCTTAGAGACTGATGTTTTGATTTTCTTATCCTTATCACCCATAATACGAAAAGAAAACCAAAAGAGGAATAAACCAAAGATTCCCAGGGATCTTGAGCACAATCAAAGAAGGTCCAGTTAATTTCAAGCCCAAAAAAAAGTTCACAAAAGATCAAAACCCTAGTAGCAAAGGTTGTCAGATCTTAGAAGCTGGTCGGAACTGAACTGCAGTGGTCGGCGAGTGCAAATAAAGGATCACCGAAGGTCAGCAATGGCTGGCCATTGTTGGAGAAGATCATCAGAGACTGTTCAAACGACAGAGATGGCCGACGTCAAAGGATTGCCTGAGACTGAGCGAACAACGAAGTTGCTGGTTGAGAGTTTGAACTAGATCGAGCGAGAGAGAGAGAGAGAGAGAGAGAGAGAGAGAGAGAGAGAGAGAGAGAGAGAGAGAGAGAGAGAGAGAGAGATAATAGAGACAGAGGATCACCCTCCTTACTCTGAAAGAAGAACGATACTTGGTCGAGAGACCAAGAAAAGAAAGGGAAAGAGAAATTAGGTTCTTGGAACCCGCTCTGATACCATGTCGAAATATTCGATCGATATGTTATTCTTCTCACAATGAGGTACAATATATAGACTGGATACAAAGTAAAATAAGGAAAGAGAATAAAATAAGATCAAATCCCTTATTGATTCTACCCAATTGAGTATCTTGCTAATTACATTCAATACTGTAAGGTCTATATTTTTGGCAAATCCCAAGATAAAAACTCATTGATTTGTATCCCCATTTATCGAGTTGTAAAATAATTTTCTTTAATTTTTAGAGTGTCTGTTTAGGAAGTGGAAGGAAATCAATATATTGTAATTGAGAGATAAAGAAGGAAATTGGTATGAATGGAAATCAAACTTTTAAAGGGAATCTCATGGATATTGCAACCTATAAAAGAAAGGAGATCACATAATCAGTGGGTGGAAATTATGGGAACATTCATCAGAATTTGTGCTTGAGCAACTTATGGTGGGCATGGCTCAGCGAAGTGGCCCAGGGGTGGACACGTCACGCTAATGACCAATCAAACCCATGGTCATAAGGGTTGGACGGACCGACGGTGCACAGTGCTCGTTGTGCCTTCGCTGGACTCGTCCCTTTTTCCTTGCCTCCTTGTTCAAGATGACTGGCGTGGATGGACGACTTCTCGGTCTCGCACACTTCGTGCCAAACCCTTAAGCTCTCCAAGCCTCTCCAACTACTCAGCGAGTACGGGAGGATTTAGGGCTCGTAGGCACCCCTGCTAGGGGCTCGATGGCACCGTTATGGTAGAGTGAACTGTCCCTGGGACTAGTAACCTTATTGCAGGACCAACTTCGTTTCATATCAACGGGGCCAATCGCACGGTGGGCAGCCTTAACCCTATTCCACCTCCTTTGCCAGAGCTCCCGGTGAGTATGGTAGAGGAGCTTCTGCGATTGAGGACGCAAGTATAAGAGCTCCAAGGGGCTCCTCCCATCTCTAGGTCTAGGGAACGGCGCCAAAGGAGAAACGCGGTCCACCCGACCCAAACGGTCGACACTGCTAGGGCCTTAGCCTTTACAAGGCTCGGCCCACTGTGCCGCTATGAAGCCAATGGACGCATTCATCTGGAGTCCAGACACCGAACGTCTTCTCGCAATGAACCGTCCGGCGTTGGCCGCACTCGCCGAACCTTACTACCCAAGACAAGCACCACGGTCTCGAGCGCTCGGACGAGGGGATCAAAGGATGGGCGATCACTGTAGACACCTCCCAAGCGGGGCATCGCCATACAGATTGATCACGTTGTGTTTGCTTGATTGGTTGCTCACCTCATAAACCAAAATCATGGACATTCCCATGGCTAGGAACATCGCCACATGATAACGGTTATCATCAAATAGAGTCGCCACCCAGTTTATTAAAACTGGGAAAATAGATAGAGATTTTGGATACGGGAGCCAAAGGTACAATAAGGGGAAGGTGTTAGGCACCCCTCTTTGCCCAGTCGTGAGACTGGCCCATAATCGTTCAACATAAGACGTATAGATGCTTTGTTTAATCCTAGCACATAGTCTGTTTAATTATTCCTTTAAACAGTAAGCAAAGTGAGCCAGTGCGATAATCGAAGCATGCATCAGAAAGCAGATAAAGCAAACGAAATGTCCCAGGGAAATGGATCCCGCGGCCGGTGAATGGATGTCACGGCCGAGGGATCCTCCTGGTTCGATGTACCGGCCGAGGGATCGAAGCCCCGGTCGGTGTTCTTCCTCACACCAGACTAAAAATTAACAGGTGATCAAAGCGTTACGATTAGTAAAAAAGATAGTAAATAAGACAAACCAGAGGCCGTTGGGCCTCACCACCTTGATCCCTCAGTTGCTTGATTGCTTTGGATTGGGCGTGATTGATTGCTTGGTCGAGAACCCTAGAGTTAGGGTTTGAACTTCGGGGTTTGATCGCCGGATTGACGGCTACCTTCGGAAGGTTAGGGCTTTTGGAGTATGGGATTGAGGGAGTATTTGTGCAGAGTTCGAGGTTTGATTGAGTGTGTAGGTATCTCAATTTCTGTGTTTATTTCGGAGCCCAAAGCCCCCTTTATATAGGCATAGGGATGACTCACTCCGGCCAATCAAATCACGAGATGGCAATTGCAATTGCAATGCATCTCTAACTCTACGTCGTGATCTCCGAACGTAGCCCGAACGCATCGGAAAGGTAGTGTAGTTGGATCAAACCAAACGTCTGACAGAACGTTCCAGAGTCTGGAAAAAGGTCGATCTGGCGGCCGAGTAAAGGATCACACGGCCGAGGAATGGATGTCTCGGCCGAAGGATAGATCTTGCGGCCGAGGAATTGATCTCTCAGGGAGATTTTGCTGGCAACAGGTTGCTCGGGTGAGGGATTGATGTTGTGGCCGTTAGATCGATGTTACGGCCGTCAGATGGATTCTCCTAGGCTCCTGCATTTCTGTCTGAAAGGCTGTATGGCTTTGAATTGGGTCCTCTAAGTGGTTCAAAGTTCTCACCGAAAGTCCTAAGGTTCTCAAGGAAGCAATCAGCAATCACTGTATCCATTTCATCATCGGGATTGTCCCAAGGTGGGACTTGAAATAATCGTTAGGCCAAATTGGGGTGTTTACAGATGCCCCTCTTTGACTGAACTCAGACGGATCGCGAGACATGTTTGAGTAAGAGTCAAAGCTGTAAAAAGCAACTCAATTTGGTCCAACCACCATTCCAAGGGTTTTTTTTTGAAAAAGGTTTTGTTATGGTCGGGCCGGGAGGCTGCCTACGTATTCCACAAGAAAATTCAGACCAATCGTAGTTCGGGCCAATAAAAGAAAAATAAAAGTTTGGAGGGTTAGAGACAGAAGACGTACCTTAGGGCTTAAAAAGCCGTAGTGTGACGTACCTAGACTGAGCCAGGGTTTTGGCGAAGAGTAATTGAAGGAGCGCAGGGCTGCCGGGGGAGTTCTTGCGGAGAGCTTCCTTAGTTATTTTGGGGTAGATCAGTACACTGCAGGTGCGTTTGCTTTTCTTGATCATCCTTACTTTGACTGAAAGGAGCTCGGTAGAGTAGCCTATCCTTGCGAATGAGCTGGAAGGAATTGATGTAGTTGGGGTGGAATCCAAACCACCTACTGGGATGAGTTGGACGCCGGTTTGTTTTTGAGATGTAGGGGAGGCGCAGGGCCAGTAGCTGGAGCATGGAGCTTTTGTGATGAGGAAACTGAGGCACGGAGCCGGTTGTAGTCATGAGGCAATAGCCTGAGGAGTGTGACAGAATCGAGGCGTGGAGCCTGTTGTAATCTTGAGGCGAAGGCCTGATTGGATAGGACCGAAGCGCGGAGCTGGTGTTGATCATAAGGCGAGAGCCTGAGGTGACTAGATTGAGGCGTGGAGCCTGCTGTGGTTTATGAGGCGGAGGCCTGAGGTGAGCTTAGAGCTTGATGGGACCGAAGCGCGGAGCTGGTATTGATCAGGATGAGAGCCTGTGGTGTCAGAGCTTTGAGCTTGACGTGATGAACCGAAGCGCGGAGCTGGTATAAGGCAAGGGCCTGGGGTGAAGGAACTGAGGCATGGAGCCTGAAGTGATCGAGGCGTGGAGCCTGTGTGCAGTCTTGAGGCGAGGGCCTGAGTTGTCGGAGCTTAGAGCTTGACGTGATATGAACCGAAGTGTAGAGCTGGTTGCATTCTGACGGTCTGTGCGCGGAGCTTTCTCATCATAAGTGTTGACGTGGAGCCAAAGGATCGAGGCGTTGGGCCGATCAATAAAACCGAGGCATAGAGCCGGTTGATTGCAGGGTTGACCTGTTTCATGAGAGATATGCAAAGTGTATATGTGCAATGCTTGTTCGTTAGATGTGAACAGATATGATGCAGACTCGATGTGAAATGTTGATGCAAATGTGCACGGGCCCGTGCGTGTGTGTTTGTTTTAAGCTTAGAGCTTCTATCAAGTTCCGGACTTGAGCATTCAGAGCGTAGAGCTCGAGCATTCGGACGGCAGAATCCGAGCATTCAAAGTACAGGCTTTGAGCGTCCAGTACGCAGTGGTTGGGCATCCAAGCGTAGAGCTTGAGCATTCAAGTGTATGACTTGAGCATCCAGTACACAGTGGTTGGGCATCCAAGCGTAGAGCTTGAGCATTCAAAAATGTTAGATTTTTGAGCATTCAGGCGTAGAGCCTGAGAATAGATGTCTTGATTGTTGGGGCGGCTTAGAGCCTGTTGCTTGTTTACGGCTTCGAGCCAGTTGAGATAGTGGGCTTTGAGCCGCTGAGTTGGTTGTTACGGCTTTGAGCCAGTTGAGATAGCGGGCGCAGAGCCGCTTTGGTGAGATAACGGGCGTAGAGCCTTTTGATAACGGGCTTCGAGCCGCTGAGATTGGTTGTTTACGGCTTCGAGCTAGTTTGAGATAATGGGCTTGGAGCCGCCAAGTTGAGTGATAACAGGCGTAGAGTATGTTGTTGTGATAGCGAGCACAGAGCTGCTGATTCGAGGGCTTCGAGCCGCTGGGTGATAGTAGACGTAGAGTCTGTTGAGGTAAATGGGCTTCGAGCCGCTGAGTTGATTGTTATGGCTTCGAGCCAATTGAGATAGCAGGCTCGGAGCGCTGCGTTGTGTGGAGACAGTGGGCACAGGGCCGGTGAATTGGTAGATGGGGGCTTAGAGCCACTAAGTTACGTAGAGATGATGGGCTGCTGAGATGATAGTCATAGGCTTCGAGCCTGTTGAAATAATGGGCCTCGAGCCGCTGAGAAGGTTGCTATGGCTTTGAGCCAGTTGAGATGGCGAACGTAAGCTTCGAGCCTGTTAGAATAGTGGGCTTGGAGCCTGTTAGAATAGTGGGCTTGGAGCCGCTGAGTTGAAGGGTGAAGGCGTAGAGCCGCTGAGTTGAAGGGTAGAGCCGCTGAGTTGATGAATACAGGCGTAGAGCCTGTTGAGGTAATGGGCGTAGAGCCGCTGAATTGGCAGACATAGGCTTAGAGCCTGTGGAGGTAGCGGACTTAGAGTCACGGTGTTTGGTGAGTGGATAGACATGGCGACGGGCCTCGAGCCACTGAGTGAGTATAGGCATAGAGCCGCTGAGTGAATTGACATGGGCGTAGAGCCTGTTGCTGTGATAGCGAGCGTAGAGCTGCTGTATGGTGTTATTGAGCGACTTGTGCACAAGGCTATCGAGCGTAAACCTGCTGGGATGCTGAGTGTCTTGTCTTGCTTCGGCCAGCAGTTTGTGGAGAGAGGATTTCCTTATGCTCGGACATGCCCCCGAGGCTAGTTATGATTATATTAGCTCGGGATGCCCCCAAGGCTGACTTGATTTTGCTTCTGTTGGTCACGGACCCAGAATTCATGATGGCTTGGATTGGTGCACTGAGCATGATCTGATGTTGCTGAGGGAATTTGATTAAGAGGCCAGGAGATCGATCCCTCGGCCGAAGAATTGATGTCTCGGCCGAGGAATTGATGTCTCGGCCGTGAGAACGCCAAAAGCCAGGAAATCGATTTAAGTTCAGTTAAATCGATCTCGCGGGTCACATCTTTCTTTCCATTCCTCACTCTTTCATCTCGTCTAAACGATCGCCGCCGTTCTCTCCTCTCTCTCCTCACCGGCCGCTGCCATCTCCCCGCCGTCGTTTCTCCTTCGACCCCACAGTTCCGGTCATCCCTTCCCTTGGCTGCCATGGCTTCGTCTCCGCCTCCTCCTCCGCCGTCTAATGTTCCTGCCGTGCCTAGGGACACGGGTAAGGCTTCGGCCGTCGAGGCCGAGATTCTTGGCGGGGTTTCAAGTTCCCGCGTCTTGCGTTCCAGTCGGCGCAGGACCACTGCTGGGGGGAGTTCCTCGCAACCCATTCCTCCCGGGGTTGAACCCGAAGTTTCCACTGATGTGGGTGGTGATATTCTTCCACCTTTTGATATTGCCACTTACGCTCCTCAGGTTCACTTGGTCAGGCGTGGTGGTTCTTTGCGATACCGTCCTCCCCTCAGTGACATCCCACCTGAGGTCTTGCACAGGGAGCCAGAGCAGCACTTTGGTTCCACCAACAGGAAGGTAGAATTTTACCCTGTCAAATGATTTTCGCATGTGAGATTTTGCAGAGTGATAGTTTAATATTTTGATAGGGAGTTTGAGTTCTAGAAGTTGCCCCCTGTATAGGCGATATCTTGTGTATTTGATTTCTTCTTCGTATTTCGTCAGGCAAACGAGAGGCTGCGCGTGTGGGGAAGCTGCCCCCAGGTGTTTGAGTGGTATGAGAGGCTTCCTCAGGAAGCCAAGGATGCGGTTACTTTGGTTGGCTTTGAGCCCTTGATTCTTGGTTTCCATCTTCCGAAGGCGGAGTTGGGATTGACCACATCCTTGGTCGAACGGTGGTGGGATACCACCAACACTTTCCACCTTCCGGAGGCTGGGGAGATGACGATCACTCCGGGCGACTTTGCTTTGCTCACAGGCCTGAGGGTTGGTGGCGATCCTCTTCCAATTGACCCGCGGATTCATGAGCGGAAGGGTGCCCTTGGATACCTCTTGGGGAAGGTTCCCATTGTATCCGAGAGTGGCCATATCACATATACCTGGCTTCGGGACGAGTTTGATCAAGTTGATATCTTGACGGAGATTCCCCTTTCTCAGCTGGTACGAGCTTTCCTGCTTTATCTCCTTGGGCAAACTTTGTTTTGCAACAAGGAAAATTCGGTACATGTCCAGTTCTTAGCTGCTTTGGTGCACTTAGAGACCATAGCAGAGTTTGATTGGGGAACTCCTGCCTTAGCCACGTTGTACGAACACCTCAGTGCTTGTTCCCGGGGAGTTAGTTTGTCGCTTGGCGGACACCATCGTATTCTCGAGGTATATATTTTGATTTCTGCATTATCCTCTTGTTGCTTCTACCTTTATTATTCATGCTCTCCGTCTTTGCTTGTAGCTTTGGGCTTTTGAGCACTTGTTGCAGTTTCCTCCTCCGACTGGGCACAGAGAGCCTAGGTTTGTTCCACGGGCAGCCCGTTGGTTGAAAGGAGTTTGGAAGTCACGGTCGCCCGCCATGGACTTGCTGGCTTGGAGGCGAGGTTTGGATCGCCTAACGGTGGATCAGGTATAACATCTTCTTCGTCCTCTGATTTTCGTGCAATTTCCTTATTCTGTTAATTTGATGCTATTTCCCTTGTTATAGGTGCGTTTCGACCCATGGGGCGTGCTACTTGACGATGCTCCTTTGGAGTTGACCTCAGCTCGGGCGTTGGACAGCCAGCACTTCCTTCTGGAGGGGCCATTCTCGAGAGCGTGGTATCTTGGGGAGAGGGTAGCGAGCCAGTACTTTCCACGTTCTGAGGCGTTGCAGCTTGTTCCTCTCCCTCCTCCTGTTGGCATGAGATCGACCCATCTTTTGACCGGGGATAGCTTGCTACTTGCTCTTGAGAGACAGCCAGCCTTGAGTTTCCTCGTAGTAGGAGACTACTCAGCCTTTCGTTCGGCCTCCTTGACCCTTCCTACCACTACTGTTGCTGCTGCTCCTCCTGTTTGGCCACGGGCCCCCAGTTTCATTTCTTTCCACAATGCGAGTGGAGAAGAGGAGCGTTTGCCACTGACACCGTGTACTACACAGTTCTACGTGCTTCCTGCCGGGGTCCAGCAGGTAATATTTGTGGATTCTGCTTTGGTTTCCTTCAGCATTCCTTGCTTACTTGATTGTATATGCAATTGCTTCCTCTGTAGGTGCCCGCTGGGGTGTTTCAGGAATGGTTGCGTGCTTTTCAGAGCGCAGAGGCTTTGGCTCGGCGGCAGCGCAGTCGAATAGCTGCGGTATGCATCATTTGATCTCTTCTTTTTCCATCCTATGTTCCCTGTGAAACTAAATGCCTATATCCTGTGTCTCTGCAGCTTGAAGCAGAGCGAGTACCGACAGTGTCGGTCACCCAGAGTGCTGGAGTTAGCGAGGGTGGGAGTACTGAAGCTGGTGATGGAGACGCCGCGACTGGCGAGGGACAGAGGATCAGTGTCCCAGTTCCTGAGCGTTTTCGTCCCGCGCCCAAGAGGGGTCGTGGGCAGTAGCTAGCCTTTCCTCTCTTGTACCTGTATTTGTTAGTTCTAAAAACAGATAATTTGACATTTGTATTTTTTGTTTGTATTTGAAGCATCCTCAGCATGTATGAGAAATTAGATATTTATGCAATACTTTTCAAAGTTTTGTGAATGCCTGGATTTAAACTTGGGCCGAGGAATGGATCACTCGGCCGAGGGTTCCATTCTTCGGCCGCTACTTCCATTTCCTAAAGAAGTTAGGTTTTTGCTATTTAGCCAAACGGTATTTTTCCCTTCTTACACTTGCATTTGATCCAAGCTCTTTTATTTGCTTTTGTTATTCCTGCAATCTCTTTGCCATGTTTTGTTAGAATGCTTAGTCCCTTATGTCGACGACTTCTGAGTCAGAGAGGACGAATGATGATTCTTGTATACCTTTGTTTTCGCCAATTCCCTGGAAAATGACTAACTCATCTTTTGTGAGCTCAATACGCAAGGTTAGCTATGCCTATCATTGAATACAAACCCTTTTGGTATCATCTCTCCTCTCTCCAAATATTTGGGCCGCATCTCGACGCGAGATTGCCTACATATCCCAATCAGGGAATCAGGCCTTTTACGTAGTTCCAAGATTACCACCTTTGGGGGTTGGGTTTTCACTCTTAGTTTTCCTTTCTCTCATGCTCTAGATTTTGCCTAGGTTACCTGATAGAGGTTGAGTCCCGAGCGAGCTTTCCTTTGAATGCCTTAACTTTTGCCTAGGCTGCGTTTTCGCTTTTTCTTTGTCCTAGCAGGCTTTGCTCTTACTTTTGCTTGGGTGTATATTTTACCCAACGAGCATTTTTCTCTCAAGAAGGTTTTGGTGTTTTGGAGAGGAATCTGATGGAGATGTTTTTATGAATCTCCTATTGTGTTTGTACTTTCACAATGGGCAAGCTAACCCTAAGTGTTCTCACGGAGATAGCGTCTTTTTCCTAAGTTTTGATAAAAAGCCTAGTTCTAAGTAACCAGGGTTCGTCACCTCTTTCCTTTTGGTCGGTAACATAAAGAATTAGATTCTTGAAATCCTTTTATCTTTGGCAGAGAGATTGTGGTGTATAACAATCACATTTTAAAGACGGAATCATTTGTCAAGCATAGAAGTGATAAAAATGGGAATTTATTCAATCGTAGATAATGCCCAAACAGGGGCCCAAAACATGTCCTAACTTGCCTTTAGGAAATGAGAGCAATGTTTTTGTCATGCGATTTACTGCGGTATTTCAGGAATGGTTCCTTTTGCAGTTTTATACTCTTCTTCACCCTCTTTGCCAAACAGAATCTTTAGGTCAAATTCAGCTAGCACTTCAATCCAGTCTTCGGGAGTAGGAGATAAATTAGCTAGTTCTTCTTCCAAATCACTGTCGGTCCATTCCTGGTCAAAGAAGATTTGCATTCCAGGGTACCGTTGCTTGGTAACTTCGTCTTCCCATGTCTCTGCGAAGCCGCAGAATGGAAAGTCTTCTCCTTCTCTCACAGACCAGCCATTGAGCGTTTTTGGGATCACGAGTTTCTCTTCTTTGACCCTGCTTCCTCTTGCCTTAGCCTTTTCCACATTTTTCTTCCTTTTTACCTCGGCTTCTGTCGGGGTGTAGCCAAGACCAAAGGCGTATTGATTATGCTGAGGATCAATCATTTGCGAGATGCCTTGTGATCTTTTGCCTAAACCCAACCCAGGGAGGTATTTTTGCTTCTTCATCATCCATATGGCGGGGGCGCTTACATAGAAGTTTCTCTCAGCCATTAAGGCTTGCACAGCAGTCGCTTCCTCAAGACTAAATCCAGTGAGGAAGGTTTCTTCGGTTTCTACCTCTTGGACAGGCGTATCAGAATGAGCCCGGATTGATGAATCCCCCGGAATGGTTATAACCCTTCCATCTACCGCGAATTTGACTTTTTGATGCAAAGTGGAAGGTACTGCCCCAGCGTCATGTAGCCAAGGCCTTCCTAACAAGAGATTGAAGGTGGCTGGTATATCCATCACATGGAACTCCACATCCCTCTTGATCTTCTCCACTTCTACTGGCAGTGTGACACATCCAATCACTCTTCTCTTTGAATTGTCATACCCCCTTACTCCTTGGCTTGAAGGGCGCACGTCGGTGGCGTTTACCCCTAGCTTGTCGAGGGTTCTTTAAGGACATACGTTTAAAGCAGACCCATTATCCACCAAGACCAATGGGATCCATTTGGTGAGACATTTAAGTGAAATGTAGAGAGGTTTGTTGTGTGTAGGCCCTTCAGGGGGTAGATCCTTGTCAGTGAAAGCTATCGTTGGTTTTGGAGCTTTCGACGCCATTATGAAACCCACCAGTTCTTCGGGGGTGATGTCGATGGGAACTTTGGCTTTCCCCAAGGTTTTAAAGAAGGAATTGCGATGCTCGTAGGAGGACATAAGCAATCCCCAAATAGAGATATCAGCTTGGATTTTCTTTAGTTGCCTTAGCACCCTGTCTTCTTCAGGTTCGGTCCTTTGGCTTTCTTCTCCTTCTTCTTCTTCCATTACTCGTGTTGAGGTTGAACTTTCTCCACTTAGTTTAAGCGGTTTATACACTCTTCCGCTTCGGGTGAGGTGACCCACTTCTTCTTCTTGGGTGCCCCAAGGATCAGCAGGCTCGATTCTTCCAACTTTCCAATCATTTGGCAGGGCTTGACGCATGTCCAACCACCAATCTCCATCATCAATGGCATAGATGTGGGGTTCTCTCCCTGTTGCAAAGTATTCCTCGTTCTCAGAGAGGATTAGGGATGGTTTGGCTTGGGTATTTGAAATAATGTGTAGGGCAGGATTATATGTGGGGCTATTGGATAGGCTTATGAGATTAATATTTTGAGGTGGTGGTTCGTTGTTGTGAGCGGGAAGTGGATTGGTTTGTACATTAGGCTTAGGAGGTTTTATGGCTTGACTATCGATGAGATCCTGGATGTCATGACGAAGACGCATGCAGCGGTCTGTCTCATGTCCAGGGTGTTGATGGTAAGCACATTGCTTATTGGCATCATAGCTTGGGCCATAAGGTGGCTGAGGAGACGGATTATTCAAGAGCCTAAGATGCCCTTGACGGCTTAGGATGGCTAAGGCTTGGGATGGAGTCATATAGAGTGGGCTGAAATTACGGCGAGGGCGATTCGTGTTGCTAGATGAGCCAGTTTGAAAGGGGTCTTGTGGTAAGACTGAGTCAAGGATGTTGACGGAGGCAGGAGATGCACGGTTTGGAAAGGTTTTCCTGGGTGGAGGGGTTTCTTCTTTTCCAATGAGGCCCAACTTGATCCCATCCTCGATTTGTAATCCAGTGGCGTGTAGACGTTTGAAGTCGGTGATAGCCTGAGTGTAAATGTGAGTGAGGTATTTAGGCTGTAAGTTCTTGACAACTATCCTCACTTGATCTTCCTCGGAAGGGCGGCTTTTCATCTTGGCAGCCTTCTCTCTCCATCTTGCCACAAAGGTAGCAAAGTCCTCATTGGATTCTTGTTTAGTCATCTCCAAATCTCGGGTAGTAAGCTCAATTTGGACATTGTACGCATACTGCTTGACAAAAGCATTAGCAATTTCAGGCCAAGTTTGATAATGCACAAACTCCAAAGTGAGAAACCAATAGAGGGCGCTTCCAGTGAGAGTCCTTTGAAACAATTGAGCAATGAGCTCGTCGGTCAAACCCATAGGCTTCAGAGTGTTGATGACATGGCGGACATGGCTGGTAGGGTTACCAGTCCCGTTGAATTTCTCGATGTTTGGCATTTTGAACCGTCCAGGCAGTTGAGATTCTGGAAAGAGACAGAGTCCTTCGAAATCTAGAATTTGGTCTCCTTGTGAACGAGCCAAAGCGTGCTTGATTTCTTTGACCTGTTTGACCAATTCAGGGTTTTCTATAATTTCATGAGGATCTTCTGCTTCCTCCTCGTTTTTCTTGTCTTCAGCATCTCTTGCTACTTTCTCAGCTTGTAAATAGGCAATTTGGGCTCGGAGCTCGGCGATGGTAGCATCATTGTCTGCCATTTTTAGGGCGTAGGTAGGGAGATTGCTTGGTGAGGTTTGGAATCGGTTTTGTTGAGGAGATGACCGCGAAGTCCCTGAAACTAATTGGGACCGTTGCGGTGAGAGTGTCTCGGTAGATGAAGGCGACCGGTGAGATGACTGTAAAGACCTCTGTTTGGCATGACTTCGGGTATTGTAAGAGTATAAAATTGGCTGAGGTTGCTTCTTTAACCTACCTATTGTGCCTGCTTGAAAAAATAGAATACCTGGAAGTCAGTACTTTGCTTGTGTAGGGTTAGGATTTGGGCTGAAAATCCCAACCCTTCTGCACAGAAAGAGTTAATTACAACAACAGATGGTACAAGGTGTGAGGAAGAACTTTTGCAAGTAGAATGCAAGTAGGTTCCTAGCCTGTAGGTTCCTGTCTTAGTTTGATAAGTTCTATGGCTTTCTAAAGCATGCAAGGTTTTTGGTAGTTTCAGGGTGCTCCGTTGTCAAAGGGCACCAATCCTCTCACCAGCCCATCATAGGCGGCGATTGGGTGATTTCCTTTTTGATATACCACTAGGTACGAGTGACTGTGGAGTTTGCTGGAACCCCCAACATAGCCCGTGTCATGCCGGGATATCAGGTGAACTCAACGGGTTGCCCGCTCGATGCATATGATAAATGAATTAAACAAGGCATGTGTTAGTCTTATGTTGAACTTTCTGGTTATGGCTCTCACATCCCCAGCAGAGTCGCCAAAAACTGTAGACACCTCCCAAGCGGGGCATCGCCATACAGATTGATCACGTTGTGTTTGCTTGAATGGTTGCTCACCTCATAAACCAAAATCATGGACATTCCCATGGCTAGGAACATCGCCACATGATAATGGTTATCATCAAATAGAGTCGCCACCCAGTTTATTAAAACTGGGAAAATAGATAGAGATTTTGGATACGGGAGCCAAAGGTACAATAAGGGGAAGGTGTTAGGCACCCCTCTTTGCCCAGTCGTGAGACTGGCCCATAATCGTTCAACATAAGATGTATAGATGCTTTGTTTAATCCTAGCACATAGTCTGTTTAATTATTCCTTTAAACAGTAAGCAAAGTGAGCCAGTGCGATAATCGAAGCATGCATCAGAAAGCAGATAAAGCAAACGAAATGTCCCAGGGAAATGGATCCCGCGGCCGGTGAATGGATGTCACGGCCGAGGGATCCTCCTGGTTCGATGTACCGGCCGAGGGATCGAAGCCCCGGTCGGTGTTCTTCCTCACACCAGACTAAAAATTAACAGGTGATCAAAGCGTTACGATTAGTAAAAAAGACAGTAAATAAGACAAACCAGAGGCCGTTGGGCCTCACCACCTTGATCCCTCAGTTGCTTGATTGCTTTGGATTGGGCGTGATTGATTGCTTGGTCGAGAACCCTAGAGTTAGGATTTGAACTTCGGGGTTTGATCGCCGGATTGACGGCTACCTTCGGAAGGTTAGGGCTTTTGGAGTATGGGATTGAGGGAGTATTTGTGCAGAGTTTTGAGGTTTGATTGAGTGTGTAGGTATCTCAATTTCTGTGTTTATTTCGGAGCCCAAAGCCCCCTTTATATAGGCATAGGGATGACTCACTCCGGCCAATCAAATCACGAGATGGCAACTGCAATTGCAATGCATCTCTAACTCTACGTCGTGATCTCCGAACGTAGCCCGAACGCATCGGAAAGGTAGTGTAGTTGGATCAAACCAAACGTCTGACAGAACGTTCCAGAGTCTGGAAAAAGGTCGATCTGGCGGCCGAGTAAAGGATCACACGGCCGAGGAATGGATGTCTCGGGCGAAGGATAGATCTTGCGGCCGAGGAATTGATCTCTCAGGGAGATTTTGCTGGCAACAGGTTGCTCGGGTGAGGGATTGATGTTGTGGCCGTTAGATCGATGTTACGGCCGTCAGATGGATTCTCCTAGGCTCCTGCATTTCTGTCTGAAAGGCTGTATGGCTTTGAATTGGGTCCTCTAAGTGGTTCAAAGTTCTCACCGAAAGTCCTAAGGTTCTCAAGGAAGCAATCAGCAATCACTGTATCCATTTCATCATCGGGATTGTCCCAAGGTGGGACTTGAAATAATCGTTAGGCCAAATTGGGGTGTCTACAATCACCGACTGAGGTGGCTCATTAGACAAGCGAAAGGAGGAATGTTGCCGAAAATTCCCATGGCGACCATCACGCTAGGTCTCACGACCGGCGGGATGATCGTTACGCAGCTAGGTCTGGGGACCGGCGGAATGAAGACCGCGGGAAAGGGGTGGTAACTCACTCCCGACAGCGTTTGCCGGGACATTCCACGAGTCGTTCCCGACAGCGTTCGCCGAGGCACTCTGTGGGTCTGTCCCAAGCACACAAGAAGGATAGCCAAGGGCTACTCCTTGAGGAAAGGTGCGAAGTCAGTAGCGGCGGTGCAGCCTTAACTATGGTTAATACCCGGACTGGTGAGCAAACCACCTACCGGGTGGCATAGTAGCGCAGGGTCTCTCCACCAAGAAAGGAAAATGTCAAGGCTACATCAGGGTCCAAGAAGTGGCACTCACCTGAGCAGAGTGTCGGCGGTCGAGGACCCCGGGTGTCGCTCTCCGACAAGCATTCAAGGGATGTCGTCCCCGAGACGTACGTCGCACCTTCGGCAGTTATTGTGCCGAACCCTCATGTCACGGCCACAACCATAGCCGAGAAGACGGGATCACCTTTCTCTAGAGCCATAACGGAAGAGATCCTCCTTTCCAACTTCAAGGTCCCGAAGTTCAATACCTACGATCCAAGGTCGAATGCTTCGACCCATGTTTAGCAATTCAGGTCGATGTCTGCGCTCTGTGGCTTAGCAAGGCCATGATGTGCCGGACGTTCTCCTTAAGCTTGCCGGACGCCGCCACGCTTTGGTATACCCAGCTCAAGTCTGGGTCAATCGACAGCTTCAGAGAGTTGGAGCGTTTGTTCACGTCTCGGTTTGTCACGAGCAATCGACGACCGAAGAATATTGAAGCTTTGACGGACTTAAGGTGGAAGGTCGGCGAGTCATTGAAGGACTATTTGGATCGCTTCTACAATGTGTACAACTTGGTCAAAAGCTGTGACCAAAAGACTGCCGCCACATCTTTTAAGCGCGATTTGGATCGAACTTCCAATCTCTCCAAGGAGCTGATGGTTCGACTGCCGGGCGACATGTCGGACCTAATGTACACCGTTGCCCATTTTATCGAGCTCGAGGAATATATCGGGGGCTCCGGTGTTACAGAGGTTGCCAACTCGACTAAACCAGCGGCGAAGGAAGTGAAGAAGCAAGTCAATACCGTTGCCAAAAAGGAAGGCACCGGCGATGGAGGATTGGAGGCAGCAAGACGTGGGATCGGTCGCCGAGAGATGGTCAGGACCATCTTGCCATCACCACCTATTTCAAGGAGCCCATTTTTCGTATGCTCCATGAGTGCGGTCGGCTGCTCGGATTCCAGTGGCCGATAGGGGCAACGAAAAAATTAGGGATTGCAGATGGGCGTGAGCAGGACCAGCGAGTGTTCTGCTAGTTCCATAATGAGTAGGGCCATTACACGACGGCATGGCAGCCGTACAAGCTCTATCTCGAAGAGCTTATCCAGCAAGGGAGGATGGACCAGTGGATCGACCGGACCAAGTCACCGGACACGGGGGTCCAGGCTCGAGCCCGGGTTCTAGAAGGCGTTATACAATGTATACATGGTCCAATGGGTCAAAACTGGGCCAATGAGCTCCATAGTGAGCTTTATTGGCCTTCTCCTTCTTCCGAGCTGATGACGATACAGCCGTCTCCTAAATGCAAGATGGATGATCACGACACGTGGGCAATCACGTTCACCGAGCAGGACATGGAAGGGGTGGATTTTCCCCGTAACGACGCTTTGGTCCTCTCGATACCTATCCAGCGGAAAATGGTCTGGTGAGTATTGGTCGATTAAGGCAGCTTAGCAGAAATTCTGTACTACTTAGCGTTAAAGGCTCTTGGATTCACCAAGGGTCCATTATCTCCGGTGGACGCCCCTCTAGTTGGCTTTACTGGGATTCCGGTTTACCCGGTCGGCAAGATAGTACTCTTGATTTTTGCTGGTTCGGTATAGCTGGATGTCGAGTTTATTGTGGTTAACTCGCCGAGTCCCTACAATGCCATCCTGGGCCACAACTTGATGCACGACATGAAGGCTGTCGCATCCACTCTCCACCTATGTGTTCGGTTCATTGGCAAGTCTGGTTGGCAAGAGACCATCAAGGGAGATCAAATGGCCTCCAAGAAGTGCATTGTTAACTCCATCCGAGGGAAGGGCAAAGCAAAGGAGGTTCAATGGATTGAGGTCTCGAAACTGCCGGACGGAAGCGTGCCTGGCGAGGTCATGAAGGAAGCATTGGACCCAAGGAAGTCGGCATGCCCGCTGGGGACAAGGTTGTCGAGGATTTAATCCAGGTCCCAGCCAATTAGGACGGTTCCAGGTTCTTCCTGGTAGGATTGGAACTTGGCAACGCCGAGCGCGATCAGTTGGTCCAATTCCTCAAGGACAACATCAAGGTGTTTGCTTGGACCCCGTATGAAATGTCGGGCGTGAGTCCCGACGTGTTCAAGCATTCATTAAACATGGACCCGACCAGGCGTCCTGTAGTGCAGAAGCTGCGTCATGCCTCGGCAACGCACGCCGAGGCGGTTAATGATGAAGTGGAGCGCCTTATCGAGGCTAGCGTGATACTTGAAGTCCAATACCTGACCTGGCTGGCCAATCCAGTGGTGGTAAAGAAGAAGAATGGCAAGTGGCGGGTTTGCATCGATTTCACCAATCTGAATGATGCATGCCCCAAGTACTGCTTTTCCTGTCCTTTGATCAACCAGTTGGTGGACGCAACAGCCGGGCATGCAAGGCTCAGTTTCATGGATGCCTACCGAGGCTACCACCAGATCGCCATGAACGAGAAGGACCAGGAAAAGACGGCCTTCATCACCTCCAGGAGGACTTACTGTTATTAGGTAATGCGTTTTGGATTGAAGAACGTTGGGGCCACCTTCCAGCGGATGGTGGCCATACTATTCAACAGGCAGATCGGTCGGATCATGGAGGCTTACATGGACGATACGGTCGCTAAGAGTCAAGATGCAGCGGATCATTTACTTCATCTCGGAGAGATATTCAAGATTTTGAAGAGGTTTAGCCTCAAACTCAATGCGAAGAAGCGCGCATTTGGCATCAGGTCCGGCAAGTTCCTTGGTCATCTAGTCACTCACCGAGGGATCGAAGCCGATCCGAACCAGATCAGGGCCATTCAAGACCTTCGGGCTCCGTCCACGGTCAGAGAAGTTCAGCGGCTCACCAGCATGGCTGCAGCTCTTAATCGATTCATCAGCAAATCTTCGGATGTTTGCTGACTGTTCTTCCAATAGATTAAGGGTAGTCGGAGGAGTTTCCAAAGGACGACAGACTGTGATCGCGCTCTTGCCGAGCTCAAGATCTATTTGTCTCAAGCCCCTTTACTTGTTGTTCCCAAGGACGGGGATGACCTCTTTCTCTACATCGCCTTCTCCGAGCATGCCATGAGCTCAGTGCTGGTACGACAGGACGACACGGAGCAGCAACCAATCTGTAGACACCTCCCAAACGGGGCATCGCCATACAGATTGATCACATTGTGTTTGCTCGATTGGTTGCTTGCTTCGTAAACCAAAATCATGGACATTCCCATGGCTAGGAACATCGCCACATGATAGCGGTTATCATCAAAACAGAGTCGCCACCTAGTTTATCAAAACTAGGAAAACAAATAGAGATTCTGGATACGGGAGCCAAAAGTACAATAAGGGGAAGGTGTTAGGCACCCCTCTTTGCCCAGTCGTGAGACTGGCCCATAATCATTCAACATAAGACATGTAGATGCTTTGTTTAATTCTAACATATAATCTGTTTATTTATTCCTTTAAACAGTAAGCAAAGTGAGCCAGTGCGATAAATGAGCATGCATCAGAAAGCAGAAAAGCAAACAAAATGTCCCAGGGAGATGGATCCCGCGGCCGGTGAATGGATGTCACGGCCGAGGGATCCTCCTGGTTTGATGTACCGGCCGAGGGATCGAAGCCCCGGTCGGTGTTCTTCCTCACACCAGACAGAAAGATTAACGAGTAATCAAAATGCTACGGTTAGTTAGAAATACAGTAAATAAGACAAACCAGAGGCCGTTGGGCCTTACCACCTTGATCCCTCAGTTGCTTGATTGCTTTCGATTGGGCGTGATTGATTGATTGAGAACCCTAGAGTTAGGGTTTGAACTTCGGGGTTTGATCGTCGGATTGACGGCTGCCTTCGGGAGGTTAGGGCTTTTGAAGTATGGGATTGAGAGAGTATTTGTGCAGAATTTCATGGCTTGATAGAGTGTGTAAGTCTATGAATTTCGTGTGTTTATTTTCGGAGACCAAAGGCCCTTTATATAGGCAATTGGTGACTCACTCCGGCCAATCAAATCACGAGATGGCAATTGCAATTGCAATGCATCTTTAACTCTACGTCGTAATCTCTGAGCGTAGCCCGAACGCATCGGAAAGGTAGTGTAATCGGATCAAACATCTGACAGAACACGTTCCAGGGTCTGGGAAAAGGTCGATCTGGCGGCCGAGTAAAGGATATCACGGCCGAGTAATGGATGTCTCGGCCGAAGGATAGATCTTGCGGCCGAGGGATTGATCTCTTAGGGAGATTTTGCTAGCAACAGGTTGCTCGGGTGAGGAAATGATGTTATGGCCGTGGGATCGATGTCACGGCCGACAGATGGATTCTCCTAGGCTTCTGTATTTCTGTCTGAAAGGCTATATGGCTCTGAATTGGGTCCTCTAAGTGGCTCAAAGTTCTTACCGAAAGTCCTAAGGTTCTCAAGGAAGCAATCAGCAATCACTGTATCCATTTCATCATCGGGATGGTCCCAAGGTGGGACTTGAAATAATCGTTAGGCCAAATTGGGGTGTCTACAGATGCCCCTCTTTGACTGAACTCAGACGGATCGCGAGACATGTTTGAGTAAGAGTCAAAGCTGTAAAAAGCAACTCAATTTGGTCCAATCACTATTCCAAGGGGTTTTCGAAAAAGGTTTTGTTATGGTCGGGCCGGGAGGCTGCCTACGTATTCCACAAGGGAAATTCAGACCAATCGTAGTTCGGGCAATAAAGAAAAATAAAAAGTTTGGAGGGTTAGAGACAGAAGACGTACCTTAGGGCTTAAAAAGCCGTAGTGTGACGTACCTAGACTGAGCCAGGGTTTTGGCGAAGAGTAGTTGAAGGAGCGCGGGGCTACCTGTGGAGTTTTTGCGGAGAGCTTCCTTAGTTATTTTAGGGTAGATCAGTACACTGCAAGTGCGTTTGCTTTTCTTGATCATCCTTACTTTGACTGAAAGGAGCTCGGTAGAGTAGCCTATCCTTGCGAATGAGCTGGAAGAAATTGATGTAGTGGGGTGGAATCCAAACCATCTGCTGGGATGAGTTAGATGCCGGTTTGTTTTTGAGATGTAGGGGAGGCGCAGGGCCAGTAACTGGAGCATGGAGCTTTGGTGATGAGGGAACCGAGGCACGGAGCCGGTTGTAGTCATGAGGCGAGAGCCTGGAGAGTGATGGAATCGAGGCGTGGAGCCTGTTGCAATCTTGAGGCGAAGGCCTGAGGGGATTGGATTGATAAGATCGAAGCGCGGAGCTGGTGTTGATCATAAGGCGAGAGCCTGAGGTGTCGGAGCTTTTGAGCTTGATAGGACCGAAGCGCGGGGCTGGTATTGATCATAAGGTGAGAGCCTGTGGTGTCAGAGCTTTGAGCTTGACGTGATGAACCGAAGCGCGGAGCTGGCATAAGGCAAGGGCCTGAGGTGAAGGAACTGAGGCGTGGAGCCTGAGGTGATTAGATTGAGGCGTGGAGCCTGCTGCAGTCTTGAGGCGAGGGCCTGAATTTTCGGAGCTTAGAGCTTGACGTGATTTGAACCGAAGCGTAGAGCTGGTTGCATTCTGATGGTCTGTGCACGGAGCTTTTCCATCATAAGTGTTGGCGTGGAGCCAAAGGATCAAGGCACTGAACCGATCAATAAAACCGAGGCATAGTGCCGGTTGATTGCAGGGTTGACCTGTTTCATGAGAGATATGCAGAGTGTATATGTGTGATGATGGTTGTTAGATGTGAACAGATATGATGATGCAGACTCGATGTGATAATGTTGATGCAATATGTGCACGGGCCCGTGCGTGTGTGTTTGTTTTAAAGCTTAGAGCTTCTATCAAGTTCCGGACTTGAGCATTCAGAGCGTAGAGCTCGAGCATTTGGCGGCAGAATCCGAGCATTCAAAGTACAGGCTTTGAGCGTCCAGTACTCAGTGGTTGGGCATCCAAGCGTAGAGCTTGAGCATTCAAGTGTATAACTTGAGCATCCAGTACACAGTGGTTGGGCATCCAAGCGTAGAGCTTGAGCATTCAAAAATGTTAGAGTTTTGAGCATTCAGGCGTAGAGCCTGAGAATAAATATCTTGATTGTTGGGGCGGCTTAGAGCCTGTTGCTTGTTTACGGCTTCGAGCCAGTTGAGATAATGGGCTTGGAGCCGCTGAGATTTGTTTGTTACGGCTTTGAGCCATTTCAGATGATAGATATAGGCTTCGAGCCTGTTGAAGTAATGGGCTTCGAGCCGCTGAGATTGTGATAATAGGCGCTGAGTCTGTTGCTGTGATGGTGAGCATAGAGCTGCTGAGATAGTAAACATAGGCTTCGAGCCTGTTGAGGTGATGGCTTGGAGCCATTTGAGATAAGGGGCTTTGAGCCGCTGAGATTGCTTGTTTACGGCTTTGAGCCAGTTGAGATAGCGGGCTTGGAGCCGCTGAGTTGTGTAGAGACGATGGGCACAGGGCCGCTGAATTGATACGGGCGTAGAGCCGCTATGATAAAGGGCTTCGAGCCGCTGGGTGATAGTAGACAAAGGCTTCGAGCCTGTTGAGGTAATGGCTTTGAGCCGCTGAGATGGTAGACTTAGGCTTAGAGCCTGTAATGGACTCAGAGTCACGGTGTTTGGTGAGTGGATAGACATGGTGACGGGCCTCGAGCCACTGAGTGAGTATAGGCATAGAGCCGCTGAGTGAAAGAATACGGGCGTAGAGCCTGCCGATAATGGGCTTGGAGCCGCTGAGTTGATCGTTATGGCTTGGAGCCAGTTGAAACGGTGGGCTTGGAGCCGCTGAGTGATGGGCATGAGCATAGAGCCGCTGAGTGAGTTGATATGGGCACAGAGCTGCTTATTTCCTCGGTAGTGGATATGGGCATAGAACCGCTAAAGTATTGAGCTCAGGGCTGCTGAGTGTCTCGTTTTGCCGGCCAGCAGTTTGTGGAGAGAGATCTTCGATGCTTGGGCATGCTCCCAAGGCTAGTTTTGATCATGTTGCATTGGCTTGGGGATGCCCCCAAGGCTACTTGGTTGGTTGAGGACTTAGAAGTCTGTAGTGGCTTGAATTGGTGCACTGAGCATGATCTGATGTTGCTGAGGAAAATTGATTGGAGGGCCAAGAGATCGATCTCTCGGCCGAAGGATTGATATCTCGGCCGAGGAATCGATGTATCGGCCGTGAGAACGCCAAAAGCCAGGAAATCGATTTAAGTTCAGTTAAATCGATCTCACGGCCCATTTAATTTTTCCTCCTCCTCGTCTCTCATTCTTCTCCATTCCTCTTCGTTCGACGACCACCGTACACCACCGCCCTCCTCCGCTACCGTCGGCCACCATCATCTCCGGCGACCATCCTTTCCGACTACCGCTGCTGTTGCCATCGCTGCTGGCTTCGGTTTTTTTGAAACTGTTGGTTTTCTTTCTTTCTTGGCTTGGACGTGATGGCCACGTCATCTTTGGGTGTTTCGGGTTCATCCTCGCATCCTCCATGTAGGTGCGAGTATCCGTCTTCCGATGAGGAGGCGATTGAGGAGCCCGGTTTATTTGATGCTGCTACCTACGTTCGTCCTTCGCGTAGGCTGGGTTATGGCGGTTTCCTGCAGTACCGCCCTCCTGTTGGTGGCCCAGAGGTCGAGGTGGTTCGTCGAGAGCCTGAGTTTCACCTGAGCGTTCTGAACGTGCCGGTGAGTTTCCTGAAAAGTAAAAAGTTTTACTTTAGTTCGGAGTTTTGGAAATCCTTGTATTTAGAATAAAATTTTTTGCTTGCGGGACGAAAATCCCTTTTGGCTAGGAGCGTGAATGTGAGGAACCCATGTTTGGGTTGAATTTATTTTTGTTTAAGGAAACTAAAATAACTATGCCCCCTGTCTAGGCAATGCATGCTTTTAGATGTTAATTTGACGCCCCTTAGCATTTTCTTTGTTTATGTAATCATGAGATTAACTCCCTTTTGTCTTTGGCAGAGAAATAGGAGGCTGGAAGCTCGCGGTGGAGGCAAAAAGGTGCACAGATGGTTCTTGAAGCTGCCAGAGCAAGTTCGGGAATTAGTACGTGCTGCAGGCTTCGAGACATTCGTTCTGGGCCTCGATCTTCCGAAGATGGATTGGTCACTGATGACCTCGCTGGTTGAGAGGTGGTGGGATACCACCAATACCTTCCACTTTCCTACTGCTGGTGAGATGACCATCACTCCGGGTGACTTTTCTTTGTTGACTGGCCTGCGGGTAGGCGAAGTTGCTCTTCGAGTTGACCCCCGGCTTTGGGAACGAGAGGGTGCTTTGAGGTGGTTTCTGGGCAAGGTGCCCCCTGTTCGTTCCCGGGGTCATATCGATCTTGCTTGGCTAAGCAAGACTTTTATGGTGGCTGACATTCTGACCCAGGTGAGTGCCGAGCAATTGACGCGGGCCTTCCTTGGTTCGGTACATACGCAGTTTTTGGCTCCTCTGCAGCACTTGGGAGCTATTCGGGAGCTTGACTGGGGCTCGTCTGCTTTGGCCACTTTGTATGGCAGTCTTGGAGCTTGTTCGCGGGACAAAAGTCCCATCCTTTGTGGTCACTTTTGAGTGCTTGAGGTACGTATCATTCCTTTGTACTTCTGTTTTCACTTTGGCTTTTTCTAGTTCTGAACCTGCCCTGTTTTTCAGCTTTGGGCTTTTGAGCACCTTCTCCAGTTTCCCCCTGAGACTAGGCATGGTGATGCGAACTGCATACCTCGCTACGAGCGATGGTTGGTGGGACAACGGAGGCCACGGTCACCAGTTTTGAGCCTTCCTGAGTGGCGGCAAGTTTTGGACCGACTGACGGTCGATCAGGTACCTTTTTTCTTTGTACCTCTTATCCTTTAGACTTCCATATTTTTGTGTTGGGACTGATTTGTCCTTGCTTTGTAGATACGGTTTGACCCTTGGGGTGGTGTACCAGAGGATGCCCCTCTTGCACGTTGTAGAGTCCTGGACCGGACCCGTAGCTTGCTCGAGGGTCCATTTTGCAGAGCCTGGTACTTAGGTGATCGAGTGGCCAGTCAGTGGCGGTCACGCGTTGAGGCTCTTCAGCTTGTTCCTCCTTCTTCTCCAGTAGCTATGAGGTCCACTTCTTTGATGTCGAAGGAAGATCTGAAGAATGCCCGGATCAGAGATTGGGCAGGTTTACTCCTCCAGGCAGGTGACTATACGGAGTACTGCCGTCTTTTCTTGACCTCCTCTATCGCGGCTCCTCCCGTTGCTCCTGTTTGGCCACGGGCTCCATCGTTTGTCTCCTTCCACTCAGATGATGGGGAGGAGGAGCGCCTGACGCTGACTCCCTGTACGACCCAGCTTTACACCTTGCCAGCCGGGGCTTCACAGGTATCTTTAGCTTTCCATGTTAGCTTTCCTCTCTTCGTATTATATCCCTTGCTTTAGATGTTTGTAATGTTTGACTATTCCACAGGTACCTGCCGAGATAATGCAAGAATGGCTTCACGCCTATCAGAGTATAGAGGTTTTGGTTCGGAGACAGCGCCGTAGGATCCTTGAGGTACGACTTTCTTCATGAGCTTTATCTGCTGCGTATTATCCTTTGAGTCTGAATATTTGTATCCCTCTTTGGCTGCAGCTTGAGGCTGAGAGAGCACTGGCTGCTGGCGGGGGGAATGTGAGGACCAGTGAGCAGCCTTCGCCTTCTTCTCAGAGATCGCCTAGCTTTTAGGGCTTTTTCTTTTTCCTGTTCATAGTTAGTGGGAGATAGGCAGAAACTATATTTGTATAGTGAAAACAACCACAACGATGGTTTTGTAAACAAGTTTTTGTTTGAGAAATGCTTTTTATGCCCCTAGATGTTTTGAGTTTGCATGCGATAGTCAGAACATGGCTTTTTGAACAAGTTTTTGCTGATAGACAGTAATTTGTGTGAAAATATTTGGCTGAAGAATCGATCACTCGGCCGAAGGATCATTGTTGCGGCCGAGGTATTGATTATCCGGCCGTTACGTCTATCTTCTCAAGGAAGATAGGTTTTGTTTTAGCCAAGTGGCATCCTGTTTCACATTCTTTCCTATGCTTAGTCTTTGATTTACTGTCTCTTGCTTTTGCCATGCTCTATAGCCTGATTGCCAAACTTAAGAGTCTTTTTGAAGTATCATACCCATTGCGTTGACGACTTGTGGGTTAGAGGGGATGAACTATAATTCTTATGTGCCTTTGTTTTTGCCAATTCCTTGGAAAATGACTGACTCATCTTTTGTGAGCTCAATACGCAGGGTTAGCTATGCCTATCATTGAGTACAAACATGTTGATGTTTTCCTCTCTCCAAATGTTTGGGCCGCATCTCGATGCGAGATTGCCTACGTATCCCAATCAGGGAATCAGGCCTTTTACGTAGTTCCAGGATCACCACCTTTGGGGGTTGGGTTTTCTCTCTTGATTTTTCTTTCTCTCATGCTCTAAGTTTTGCCTAGGTTACCTGATAGAGGTTGAGTCCCTAGCGAGCTTTTAAATGCCTTGACTTTTGCCTAGGCTGTGTTTTTTGCTTTTTCTTTGTCCTAGCAGGCTCTGCTCTTACTTTTGCTTGGGTGTATATTTTACCCAACAAGTATTTTTCTCTCAAGAGGGTTTTGGTGTTTTGGAGAGGAATCTGATGGAGATGAATCTCCTGTTGCGTTTGTACTTTCACAATGGGCAAGCTAACCCTAAGTGTTCTCACGGAGATAGCGTCTTCTTCCTGAGTTTTGATAAAAACCTAGTTCTAAGTAATTAGAGTTCATCCTTTCCTTCCCTTTTGTCGGGGACACAAAGATTTTTGATCCCTTCGAATTCTTCCTTTGTTTTGGCAGTGAGCGTAACGCATGGTTGTCACACCCTCGATTTTCAACATAAATATAAAGGATATTCATAAATAGAACCTCGCAATATTCCATACAATACCCCAAAAGAGTTTAATAATACCATTCCACAATTCCACATTATCCACCAAGAGTTTCCAAAATAGTACAACTTCGGCTCCATGGCCCCAATTAACAAAAGTAAAAGTATCGATAGAGTCAAGGAGTTACATCATTTCATAATCAAGGATTTATAAATAGAGTTACAAATACATCTTTCAAAAAAAAAATTATAAAGATGACTCGGTAACTCCACAATGTTAGCTTTCAAAATAATTCTCACATCCAAGCACTCCAAGCATGCACTACAGTCCCGAGTTAGCACCTGAAATGATAGAAGGTCTGAGCTACACTAGCCCAGTAGAAAGCTCTAATCTAGCGATATATGCAAATGAAATGTAGGAAAGAAAATAAGATGTTCAAAGGCAACAAGGTTCAACGGACGAACAACAATAGCGATGCCAACCCAACCTTTCATTTTCAAAACCAATCATGCATCTCGACGTGTAACTTTTGAAAACACCAAGTGTCAACATGTGTCTCGTACAAGTGTCATGAGCCGTAGCTCCTGCCGGGCCAGTTAAAGGACCCCGATGTCCTCCGCCAGACACCTTGCCCAAAGGGTGGTCCTGAAATATCTATTATGAGCATATAGCTCCTGCCGGGCCAATTAAAGGACCCCGATGTCCTCTGCCAAGCACTCACCCGTCGATGAGTCCTAAAGTGTTCTCATCGTATTCGTAATGTTCGAAATCCTCTAACCAACATGATGATACCATTTCAAAGCAACTTGATACATATATATATATACGAAGTAATTTAAAAAAAAATCATGCATAACCGAGCTTTAAAGATGGTGGACATGTCCAATGATGTCACAAGGCAAGAGTAATCAAATTTAAGATCATTAGGATTATCTTTAAGATTAACTAGGCATGATTAGGAACCCCAAATAATATAATTGGAATCAAGGTGGCCAAAACTGTACCAACTGGAGATGTTATCGATAACGAACAAATGAAGGTATCGATAACTTATGGTCGGAATTAATAAAAACATAACGTTATCGATAACAAATGAAAAGGTATCGATAACTTCAGGATCAAAATCATTCCAGCCGCAAGGGTAGCGATAACAATGACCAAAGGTATCGATAACAAATGAATTTCTGGGTTTTGGGACAAATTGTTATCGATAACAATTATGGTGTTATCGATAACAATGGGTTTCGAGCAGATTTTTGACAGACAGAGATGGGTTTTTCAACCACAACAACAACAACAACATCAACAACAATCCAAGGCACTAATTGAGCTTCAAGAAACACTTCATAAACATGTATTGATAGTTAGAACCTCCTACCTCAAGATCCAAGAACGAAATTGAAGAAATTCCAAGCCCTAGCTCCAATCCTTGAGTTCGAACGAAATACGCCTCCACCGAGCTCAAACCGGAGTGATACGCGTTGCAATACGCGAAGTAGTGAAGATTTGATGGAGGTTTTGTGGAGGTTTGAGGTGTTTTGGTGAGAAAATGGGTGAGAGTGAGAGTGAGAGAGAGTGAGCCGAGAGAGGGGAGTCGGGTGAGATGAGAGAGAGTGATTTTGGGAAAGTGATTCCCTACTCCCTCACACATAAACACATATATGCACACATTACATACACTCACCCCTCAAACATAACCTTTTAACACATTAGCCCCAAATTTCCAATTTCAAATCAATCTCATCCTTATATTTCTTTTAAAACCTTTAAATCAATTATATGAATTCACGGGTCTTTACACTCTACCCTCCTTAGAAAATTTCGTCCTCGAAATTCAAATAACCATGTACAACTAAGACATGCTCCACACCAATATGCAACAAGCATAACCATCAATATAATGCAACACATCAAAAGCATGAAACTTCGAATTCAAACACTCACATCGATTCATTCCGAAAAAAGGTGCGGATATTTCTCTCTAACTTCATCCTCTCTTTCCCATGTAGACTCCTCACTACCCTGATTATTCCACAAGACTCGAACCAATGGTATCGTCTTACCCCTCAACACTTGATCGCGCGTATCCAAGATTCGTATCGGCTCTTCCCCGTAAGATGCATCGGCCTCTAACTCAAGTTCGGACCACTCTAATACATGCGACGGATCCGGTTCGTACTTCCTCAACATAGATACGTGAAACACGTCGTGCACATTCGATAATCTCGGCGGCAAAGCTAAACGGTACGCGACCTCCCCAATTTTCTCGATAATGTCAAACGGACCGATATAACGCGGTGAAAGCTTTCCCTTCCTTCCAAAACGAGACAAGCCTCGACGTGGTGATACCTTAAGAAACACATGATCTCCCACTTCGAACGATAATGGACGACGACGACGATCGGCATAGTTCTTTTATCGACTTTGAGCGGTTAGCAACCTTCGGCGAATTATCTTAACTTGTTCGGTTGTTCTCTCTTGAGCCTCTAAAAGTCTTTGACGAATCGATCTCGTACTCTCGGTAGTTTCTCTAATCATATCCGGTCCCACTAACGTTGCCTCTTCCAATTCGGTCTAACATACGGGTGATCGACACGGTCTCCCATACAAGGGTTCATACGGCGCCATCTCGATGCTCGATTGATAACTATTGTTGTATGCGAATTCTACCAACGGCAAATGTTCTTCCCAACTACCCCGGAAATCCATAACGCAAGCCCGAAACATATCTTCCAAAATCTGAATCATTCTCTCGGATTGTCCATTGGTTTGAGGATGATACGCGGTACTAAACAATAAATTGGCGCCTAAAGCGGCTTGCAAACTCTGCCAAAAACGTGCGGTAAACTTCGGATCTCGGTCAGACACGATGGACACGGGAATCCCATGAAGGCGAATAATCTCTTGAATATACAAATGGCTAAGCGTATCCATGGAATCGGTAACCTGAATAGGCAAGAAATGAGCGGTTTTGATCAAATGATCCACGATTACCCAAACAGCATCATGCTCCCTCGGCGACCTCGGTAAACCCGTAACGAAATCCAACTAATAGTACCTCCACGTTCTCCAAACTAAGAATTCCACTTCCCCCCCTTTTTTTTTGCGTTTCATTTTACCATATACCCCTTAAACTTCCTAGAAGGACATTTTGAACTGCTTATAAAACTCAAATTCTAAACTCTAAGCTCTAAGCTTCATCTTTCCCAATCTACATCAACCCACGAATCAATATATATATTTTTTTTTTACTCACCAACCCCAAGAACCTCAAATAACCTCTACTGGAACAAAGCTAAAAGCCTAGAATCCTTAAACCCTATAATGACTCATCACCCGTTGCTCAGATATACCCATTCACTCATCATATTCAAACTCCTCACTTGACTTCAAGTATAAACACATCTCACAACTAATTCATCTCTATTAATACTGCTATTAATCGACAGCAACACCACTCCCATAACACTTCCCAAATGGCTCCTTGCCTTGTGGCACTCACTCCCCTCTCATAAGGACACAATTAACCTCCATTGGTATTCTCGAAACACTTATATCTCAAAACTGCCAGCCATTACCTCCGTTTCATATCCCTATTACCCACATAACTCTTATATCAACTCTACATAAACCTCAAATGCCTTTTCATCCATCTAACATTCAAACACAACTAAGGGTCGAACACTACTCCACCTTTTTCCACTCTGAATCATTACTAGTTTCTAACCCAAACTCACTTCTATGAAAATGCGTCCCCTCTACATAACTTAATACAATGCAATATCAAGACCGTTCAGGCAGACTCTCAAATTCACTATTTTTCTTATCACAAGCCATTAGCTAAGGGTTGACATATTGCAGGTACCTTCCGTATCTAACCTTCTAATCATATCATACAAATAAAATTTAGTAAGGACACGTGCCAGATTCTAACTAAAGATAGTCTCTCCCGTAGTAAAAACCTATGCACACATCAATGTCTACCCTGCACCGTAACTATGAGCAAATTACACACATCGAGATTGCACATCAAGTCAAACACACATGTTAACGCTAAACAACAATAGATTTCGTACACGAAATATATATCAACAAACCATCCATACCAATTAATGGCTTACGCAACATCCGATTCACCCACATATTAACTAACTCGTTCGGTACCCAGTACTTCATATCTCATGGCTCTAGCAAGCCCAACAGTAACCACAATCATAACAGTCTCGTTTTTTTTTTTCCCAATCTTGTAATACCTCACGCGATGTCTATTCACTTTACCAATCCCGAGCATTCTCGTTCATTTAGTCAAATCAAATCACGTATTTCTCATATTCACAATTTGAAACATTACATCACCAATGCACGTATAATCAATACGAATCATTCCTCTATTTCAACAACATTACAACTTAACAGCGTCTCATCATCCTAACACCTACACAATGTGTGCAATAGCTGCACCAACTAAAATACAATACTATTGATTGTTTCTATACTAAAATTTTGACACCAACACAAACGATCGAATTGACTGACTCCTCCCTAAATGCCCACAAGACTTAGGTTTTCAAACGACAACATGTCTATACTCCTAGTTACGTCTAAGGCTTCTACTGCCCCATCACTCAAGAGGTGAATTCACTCACACAAATAACTTCTAACGATCCCGCTCACTACAAATTTCACGGCTCACAAATTTCTTTCTCTCCACCAAGCAGTCATATTGACATTCATATTTCTCAAAGACATCACCACAATTACACTCAACCTCAATCATAACAACCACACCATTCCCATCACCATCACTACTATCACTAACACCATTATCCCTTAATCTCTCTCAAACTAACCTATCATCCCAACGACATACCCCAATCTATCCCCTACTGTCATCAGTCTAGCCTACATTTCCGAGCACACATCATATAGTTTCTCTACACTCTAATCCTTCAACTCACAACGTTCCGTTTCCCTCTCACATTTATCACTCCAAGCTTCCCGCCATTTCAAATCAGGACACACCAACTACTCTTCACTTCGTTTCCAACCACGATAGTTCACATTCATAAATCCTTACATACTTCAAACACGTTCCTCACCACATAACTCACGTCAACCACTCGACTTCAAATACATCAATATAGTTCTCCTTCAATCACATAACTCACTAAGCAATACTACAACTGTTACCCTACCATCTCGTTATAATGACATCACCATGACAATTATTTCAGCAATGACAACAACAATACCATAGCGCTTCCATTTTCTACAAAATTCTTATAGACAGTCATCTACCTCAGGCCTAGAGATCTAGCCCCTATGTATAACCCTAATGTCCAGTTGACTTTCCGAGACTTCCATCCAGAAGATACGGTGATCAAGCGCCTCTTCCAATTGGATCTCATCGGTAGTCGCCTGGGTGTCCAGAAGACACAAACTGTATTCTGACACCCTACCTATAACCCTCATTTTTCTATATCAACCTTAGATACACATATCTCCCTATGTTGGCTTGACTTGCCTACCTATGCTCACAATAACTGTCTCAATAACTACCACCACAACAATCAACTATAATTATCACCACAATAAGTCTTTACCCTTTCCAAACACATTCAAGACACGCACTAACTCAATTCCCATCGCATATTTTACTCACCTTATACTTATACCTTATACAGCTCATCTCATACAGGTTTAACTTAGCACATAATCCGAGCAATTCAATTAAAAAAATACATCTAACACTCATCCCGTAAGTCAAATCAACATTCCATCCCTTTTATCACATGCTAACAAATATCCTCTTTCACACATCAATATCGTCACCAATCATGCTCATCTAACATCTCATATAAAAGACATCTTACCACAAATGGTACAGACCAAGACCATCAACTGTAATGATATCAATAACAACAATCGCAACCACAATCACTACAATGAGGTCAGAGCCTCCAACTTCTCAACATGGGTCCATAACTTAATGTCACTCTGCCATAATACTAAATGCAACACTTCAAGGACGTACTGACTCATTCATGCAAGCACACGTGTGTTTTGTAAAAAGTATGCAGCGGATTTTGAACCCATGAGACTAAAAAGTCTCCCCACGGTCTCTAGGTGTTCTAAACCTATGCTTTGATACCAAGTTGTCACACCCTCGATTTTCAACATAAATATAAAGGATATTCATAAATAGAACCTCACAATATTCCATACAATACCCCAAAAGAGTTTAATAATACCATTCCACAATTCCACATTATCCACCAAGAGTTTCCAAAATAGTACAACTTCGGCTCCATGGCCCCAATTAACAAAAGTAAAAGTATCGATAGAGTCAAGGAGTTACATCATTTCATAATCAAGGATTTATAAATAGAGTTACAAATACATCTTTCAAAAAAAAAATTATAAAGATGACTCGGTAACTCCACAATGTTAGCTTTCAAAATAATTCTCACATCCAAGCACTCCAAGCATGCACTACAGTCCCGAGTTAGCACCTGAAATGATAGAAGGTCTAAGCTACACTAGCCCAGTAGAAAGCTCTAATCTAGCGATATATGCAAATGAAATGTAGGAAAGAAAATAAGATGTTCAAAGGCAACAAGGTTCAACGGACGAACAACAATAGCGATGCCAACCCAACCTTTCATTTTCAAAACCAATCATGCATCTCGACGTGTAACTTTTGAAAACACCAAGTGTCAACATGTGTCTCGTACAAGTGTCATGAGCCGTAGCTCCTGCCGGGCCAGTTAAAGGACCCCGATGTCCTCCGCCAGGCACCTTGCCCAAAGGGTGGTCCTGAAATATCTATTATGAGCATATAGCTCCTGCCGGGCCAATTAAAGGACCCCGATGTCCTCTGCCAAGCACTCACCCGTCGATGAGTCCTGAAGTGTTCTCGTCGTATTCGTAATGTTCGAAATCCTCTAACCAACATGATGATACCATTTCAAAGCAACTTGATATATATATATATATATATATATATATACGAAGTAATTTAAAAAAAAATCATGCATAACCGAGCTTTAAAGATGGTGGACATGTCCAATGATGTCACAAGGCAAGAGTAATCAAATTTAAGATCATTAGGATTATCTTTAAGATTAACTAGGCATGATTAGGAACCCCAAATAATATAATTGGAATCAAGGTGGCCAAAACTGTACCAACTGGAGATGTTATCGATAACGAACAAATGAAGGTATCGATAACTTACGGTCGGAATTAATAAAAACATAACGTTATCGATAACAAATGAAAAGGTATCGATAACTTCAGGATCAAAATCATTCCAGCCGCAAGGGTAGCGATAACAATGACCAAAGGTATCGATAACAAATGAATTTCTGGGTTTTGGGACAAATTGTTATCGATAACAATTATGGTGTTATCGATAACAATGGGTTTCGAGCAGATTTTTGACAGACAGAGATGGGTTTTTCAACCACAACAACAACAACAACATCAACAACGATCCAAGGCACTAATTGAGCTTCAAGAAACACTTCATAAACATGTATTGATAGTTAGAACCTCCTACCTCAAGATCCAAGAACGAAATTGAAGAAATTCCAAGCCCTAGCTTCAATCCTTGAGTTCGAACGAAATACGCCTCCACCGAGCTCAAACCGGAGTGATACGCGTTGCAATACGCGAAGTAGTGAAGATTTGATGGAGGTTTTGTGGAGGTTTGAGGTGTTTTGGTGAGAAAATGGGTGAGAGTGAGAGTGAGAGAGAGTGAGCCGAGAGAGGGGAGTCGGGTGAGATGAGAGAGAGTGATTTTGGGAAAGTGATTCCCTACTCCCTCACACATAAACACATATATGCACACATTACATACACTCACCCCTCAAACATAACCTTTTAACACATTAGCCCCAAATTTCCAATTTCAAATCAATCTCATCCTTATATTTCTTTTAAAACCTTTAAATCAATTATATGAATTCACGGGTCTTTACAATGGCAATTGCAAAAATATTTAGATTTAGATAAGCATAATCTGGAAGATGAAAAAGAAATTCTCTTAGCGAAAAATAAAATGCCCAAACAGGGGCCCAAAACTTGTTCTAGTTTGTTTAAAGCAAAAACAATGTTTTAACGTTTCTTGTTTGCCATGTTGTGACTTCTCAGCTACTGTAGCATGTCGGGGTCATTTCCTTTGTCTTTTGCAACTTTGTACTCTTTCCCACCCTCTTCCTTGCCAAACAGAGCCTTTGGATTGGGTTCATCTTTGAAGTTCGTGTGATGGCTACTTCCTTGAGCCATGAGCAATCCCCAGATGGATGTGTCAGTTTGAATCTCCCTTTCCTCATTGATTGTGTGGTCATCAGCTAATTCCCCCTGTTTGAATAATGATGCTAAGGAGGTTTCATCGAGCGGATCATTGCACTCTTCTTCCATTTCATCAAAGTCGCTTTCCCCTGTTTTATAGGGTTCTGTGCACATGAAATCCAGATCTTCTCTTTCCTCTATCCATTGACTATAGTCGCACTCGTCGTAAGGGTTGACCCATGGTTGCATTTAAAACTCCTCTACCTTTTCTATGAGATTCATTGTCTCACAAACAATGGGCGGTGTTGGAATTTTGGGACGGTTGATGCGTACCACTATTTGGGCAGGCTCGAAGCGAGCGTGCCTTCTCATCATGATGACCCTTTCTTTTTCCTTCTTCCTATTCTCAAACCAGATACGAAGCCATTCGTCATCTTCTACAAATGGAATGCCTGGATCCTCTAAATTGTGTTTTGCCCAAGAGTGTTCCTTCCACTTCCTTAGCTTTTCCTCCTCTGCCTGATCTTTGCTGCTTATGTCGGACATATCAATGTCGATTACTTCTGACTGATTAGAATCATTATCCTCCTCCTCCTCCATCATGAAACACTCGTCCTCCTCGGGGAAGGTTAAGGTAGGTTTGGGTTGTGTGGGCAGCATGCCCTTAAAATGTGTGGGAGAAGGATTTCGTTCCTTTCCCAAGGCAATAGGCCCGGATTGAGGGAGCGTGAGCGCAAGAGGCAAGCGCTCAAAAATACAGAGTCGCCACTTGAGTTTTGAAGGTCCGACACTCAAGGAACCGTATTTCGAAGCACCTGCCGCGCTGTTTGATTTGAAAAAGTTAAGGAACCAGTCCGTCATAACCATATCTGGGTTCGGGAGCCAGGTTACGAGAGGGGAAGGGTTTTATGGCACCCCTCTCGCCCAATCCGGAGATCGGTCTCTACTTAGGTATTTTGAAAACATTGCGATTCTTCTTTTATTAATCGATTTTAGCCAATTAGGGCGGGGGAACAGTTAATCGGGGATTAAAACTGTAACATGTTTGCAGGATGTGATCAAAATAGCATGGATGAGCAGTTAGTATAGGATGAGAACAGACTCCTGTGGGAGTTTAAACAGACTGGAAAGCTCCTGTCTTGGAGCGTCGTGCACAGGAAGAAACCAATATGCACTGATCAAGTCAATGCATGCTGACCAAACCTGCACACGCTACTACAAGACCTGCGCACGCCAGTAAGCCTAAGCCCACAGCTCTTACTCTCAAACCCTCTGGGCTCTGGAAGGACCAGTGCACACCCAGGACAAACCAAGCAGTTTAAACTCTCTGGGCTCTGGAAGGACCAGTGCACACCCAGGACAAACCAAGCAGTTTATGCAGTCATAATATACAGTTTAAAGGCTGAAAAGTCTAACTAATAAACAAAACACCCCATAAACAGTGTGGGGACAAAATAATAGCCTAAAATCAAGTTAAACATGCAAGGCCAGCCACTGATCGGGGACAAACAATCGCGCGAGGGTTCCAAACCGTCGCGCGACAATGCGCCCGGGCGCGCGATGGTTGCGCCCTGGCGCACTGGTCAAATGGAGTGTTGACCATCGCGCGATGGTTTGGGTGCAGCGCGCGCGGGTTCGAGCCAACTTTTCAGTGTTTGGCTTTGCTCGTTCCAGGTTCTGGGACAGATCCAGAATGATCCCAGGGGTACTCCAACAGAACAGAAATGAATATTGAAGTGCAAAGCTAGCATTTTTAAGCTAAAGAAAGCTGTAAAATGGTTATTAGCATGCTTCACAGTGATCTATATGCTAAGTAAAAATTACAACAGTCATGTACGTAGCTAAACAAGAAATGACCAGCCTCCCTTCCCCACGTGAACCAATCTCATGCAGACAGAAGTGTCGCGCGAGTGTTCGGGTCCATCGCGCGAGGGTTTGCTAGGCCACGGCTTTTGAAACCTTGCTAGCTTTAGGGCCAGGACTGGTATTGATTACCAGCCTTGACCCTGCCAGCCCCCCTCAGGGATCAGAACAGAGAGCAAAACAAAGGTAAGCTATACCTTCGGTCTTTTGAGTTTGAATGGTGTTTTGAGCTTTGATGTTTAGAGGCTTGATTGAAGTGTTTGAAAAGGTTGAGATGGAAGAACAAGCTTTGTTCTTGGATGCTAGGTTGGAAACCAAATGTTGCACTTGCTAATGGAGGAGAGATAAACAAAGGGCTAGGGTTAGAACCTTTTGCTTTTTAATTTTTTTTGGAACCCTTTGAAAGAGAACAAATGGGGGGATTTATAGGGAGAGCACCTTCCATTAATGGAAAGGTAGCTCTGGTCCAAAGAATGGAGGCCAGCCAGCCACGAGGCTGGCTGGGGGTTACTTGGTAATTAAGCTGCCCAGCTGAATAAAGGTGATGGGGACAGGTTCTGACCGTCGCGCGAGGGTTCCAAACTGTCGCGCGACAATGCGCCCTGGCGCGCTAGTCAATGCTCCGGTTGACCATCGCGCGATGGAGTCAAACCGTCGACGGTGCGCCCTGCGCACGGGATGCGCCCTGGCGCGCAATGATTGTGCCCTGGCACACATCAATAGGGTTTTTTTGGCTTTTGGAAGTGGCTTAAGACTAGGTTAGGTTCAAGGGTTTTGCAAACACTCAAAGCTCAAACACTCGACATTCCCGGGGTGTTCTTGATCCGTTTCATCATCGGGGAATCAAAAACCGTAAGTAAACTAATCTGGAAGCCCAGATTTGGGGTGTCTACAGTAGCCCCCCTTTGACGGCACTTAGAGCACCATTGACTTGGTACAAGTAACGTCAAAGGTTTCTAGACACCCCTCAAGGCAATCCAGAGCAAAACATACTAGCAAAGTAGACAAGCATACTTACAGAACCTGATTGGTTGATAGGACGGACGGACCGTCGCTGGGGATGGAAGTAGAAGTGGGCGATTGCATCGCCGCTTGTTGATTGAATTTGGACAGGACAGGCTGTCGCTGCAGATGTTGACGGGACCGGCCGTCGTTGCTGGGGATCAAGCTATCCTCGGCACAAAGTATTCCAACAAACACGGGTAGGTCGTGTTAGGCAGGTTGAATTCCATCTGTTGGGAATCAGAGCCAATCTCCTTATCAAAGACCATCCGAGACAGAGCAATAAGCCTGCTGGAAGATGCACTTTCGGCTAGACTGAGGGTGATTGTCGTTCGGGACAGGCCAAGGCGGACTCTCCTGGGGAACAATCAGTTGCGGGTGAACGGACCATCGATTGATAATCTGATCGTTGTTGTGGATTATGGGATGATGTGGTGAATGCAGTTGGGAAATTGGACAGGACCAGCTGTCGTTGATTAGTTTGTCAATGCCACAACACCGACTGAAGAACGCCTCAACGCGCTTTGATTTGCCAATGCCTCAACACTGACTGAAGAACGCCTCAACGCGCTTCAATTTGCCAATGTCTCAACACTGACTGAAGAACGCCTCAGCGCGCTTCGATTTGCCAATGTCTCAACACTGACTGAAGAACGCCTCAACGCGCTTCGATTTGCCAATGTCTCAACACTGACTGAAGAACGCCTTAGCGCGCTTTGATTTGCCAATGCCTCAACACTGACTGAAGAACGCCTCAGCGCGCTTTGATTTGCCAATGCCTCAACACGCTTGGATTTGCCAATGTCTCAACACTGACTGAAGAACGCCTCAACATGCTTGGATTTGCCAATGTCTCAACACTGACTGAAGAACGCCTCAACACGCTTCGATTTTTGAACGAACAGATCATCAGTATAAATGATCGAACCGTTGAAGACTGAAGGGAGGATCAGCAGTATAAATGATCAAACCGTTGAAGCCTGGATGGGAGGATCAGCAGTATAAATGATCAAACCGTTGAAGCCTGGATGGGAGGATCAACAGTATAAATGATCAAACCGTTGAAGCCTGGATGGGAGGATCAGCAGTATAAATGATCAAACCGTTGAAGCCTGGACAGGACCGGCTGTCGTTGATTTGAACTGGCGGATCGCTATAAAAAGTGATCGAGCCGTTGAAGATTGGACAGGACCGGCTGTCGTTGATTTGAACTGGCGGATCGCTATAAAAAGTGATCGAGCCATTGGAAGTTGGACAGGACCGGCTGTTGTTGATTTGAACTGGCGGATCGCTATAAAAAGTGATCGAGCCATTGGGGTTGGACGAGACCGGCTGTCGTTGATTTGAACTGGCGGATCGCTATAAAAATTGATCGAGCCATTGGGGTTGGACAGGACCGGCTGTCGTTGTGTTGATCCAAGTAGCACAAACAGTGGATATCACGGATAGAAGCAAGGCGGACTGCAGTTGGGGAGAAATCGGTGACAACTGCTGGGCTGTTTACTTGCTGCCTTCGATACCGGGCAGGCTTGCTTTGTCGTTTTGATGGATTTTTCCTGCGTTCAACATTTGATATACACACAATATGCAATGACATGTATAAAATATTGAAAATGCAGATGCAAGCTTAGGGCGGCTCCTAGAAGGACAACGATACCTAAGGACTACCACTGAGCCTCATCACTGTACTGTCTGTGCTTCTGAGATGTGCACCCAGATAGGAAGGTGTTGAACGGGCAGGCGTGCCCCAGTTGACGTTTAGTAATGGAATTGGGCCTGCACGCCCTTTCTTTGATGCTTCGGCAGGTGTGCCCTAAAGATGCTTTGCTTGGCTTTGGGCTGACGTGCCATTTCTACTTTACGAGATTTCACTGCTTGCGGATTACAGATACTAGGGTAGCAATGTAACAATTGCGTTTTCCAGTTTGTTGACTCTCTTTTGCAAGTGTTGAAGAGAATGCAAAAACTAACCACTAATATCTAATTTGCATTGACAAGTGCTTTGAATCGACACACAGACATGCGCACATATGTACAAACTCGCCTAGCTCGAATGAAAAGGGAGAAAGAGCCCCAGGGTACCATGCGAACCCTTAGACACACGGAATACAATGAAATTTTGGGCATTAACAAGCCAAAACTCACAACATTCCTTAGACAAGTGAAACTGACACTTACGAAAAGTGCAAAAGGTATAAAGACCTGTACAAACAAAATTGAGAAAAGCATCCCGACATGACAGTTGAAAGCTAGAAAAATGTCGCAAAGACGGACATAAGACGCAAATGATGACTTGTATAGGCCCGGACTGAAACCGACACCCCCGTGCAGTCACATTAAGTCCATATGACTTGCATGGTATGACAAGACTTGGCAAAAGCCCTTGGAACGACATTCGAGGGTAGTAGCCAACTGCTACTGCCTGCTGCAAGAAGAGTGCGCAGGTTTGAGACCAACGCGTATCGCTCGAACAAACGCGCTGTGGTAGCTTACACCAGACTTCGCTGAACTTAGAATAAATTGTGTGCCTGTTAAGGCCTCACCAGCATTTCGTTCTGTTTTTTATGCTTCAATTATTTTTAAGACTTATGCTCAGCCTGTAAATTGAAGAAGCAGTTTGGTAATAAAATTGAAAGACGAAGGTTTTCCCCCTTCTGGTTCCTCCAATGAAGCTTGTCTTGATCTTCGATCCTCTTCGACCTTTGATGTGTACCAAAATGTCAACCATGGATCCAATTGATAGATTGTGACCGAGTCTCAAAGAGAGACTGCCTACGTATCCCAAGCTAGGGAATCAGGTCAAAACGTAGTTCAGGCCAAGGGTTAACTCTCGAGTATTTACCTCTCCTTTTGCGCTCTAACTTTTGCCTTGTACCGCCCATTCAGGTTTTCGGTCTAGCGAGCTTTGATTGATTGCCTATTCATTTTTGCCTAAACCACCTTCATAGGTTTTGGTCTAGCAGGCTGCTCTAACTTTTGCTTGGAACTGCCCACCCTTGGGGTTTTCAGCCCAACGAACTTCTCTCAGGGAAAAGTTGCTTTTGAATTGATCCAGATCGACCATGGTATTGAATTTGTTGCCGTCGAGGTCGAAGACCTTTGGCTGCAGCCCCAGATAATATGGCTTTGATAACAAAGAGTCAAGAGTGCTTCGGTTGGAGATGTCTTGCTCCAGGCCGCTTTGTACACTTCCTCATTTGTACTTGGCAAAACGCCACTGTTATTGCTTTGAACACGGTACAAGGCCCGGAGCCTTCTGTGCTTCTGCTTTCTGGATTGGCACTAGGTAGCAGGGGATTGATACTTCTTTGTCTTAGGATCAACGCGAGGCGTGACTTGATGAGACCACGCCAAGACGTCGATGAATTCTTCAAGCCTGTCTAACCGGGCGCAATGCTCCTCTGGGGGCGGTGCTTTGACCGACTTTGAACCTTTCGGGAGGTTATACTTGTCTTTCAAGTTTATTTTGAAATCACTTCTTCTTTCAATAGGCTGAGCATGCCTTTCGTCTTCCCTTTCGGCGAGGGAACACATTTCCTTGGGGATGATCCCATCGAAATCTATCCCTTCGTCGCTAAGGTCGTCACAGTTTATATAAAAGCCAGCGAAGCATGTAGAAGCAAGACGATGCATATCATAAAAACCCTCGGGGTTTGCCAAGTACAGCAGACTCGAAACTTGAAACAAAAGCTACGACGTGGAGGGCCAAGAGGCACAACCTCCGACTCAGAGCTAGACTTAGACAAACGCAAAAGACTCTGTGTTAGACTCAGACAAGATGCCAATGCAAACTAGACGTGGTTTTGAAAATGCAATTGTTAAAAAGCTACCCATAGCTTCCACAAAAAGAGGTAGGATTCAGCAGGTGTCAGGCCCAAGCAACAGCACTTCGGCCTCTTCAGCTTCTTCAGCCAAACCTACTCGATGCTCCTTTGAACGATGGACCTCAGCCAAACGGTCCTTTCCTTTGCAAGCCCCTCATCACTGTCAATCCAGGTGTTGGCAGAGAAAGTCTCGACTGCCCAACCTACAGCCATCATGTTAACCTCCGGTTCAGACGGGATGGATACGATGGGTTTGGGTTGGTTTGCTGGGATGATATAGTGGCTAGGGTTGAATATGGTGGAGCTCGGGTTGATTTGCGTGGAGGCGATAGATACCTGACCAACCAGAGGGTCAGACCCGTGTTGAGGCAAGGAGTTGGAAATGACGTTGGGTTTTGGTGGAACTTGAACCGTGCCATCGTCAATTAGATCTTGAATCTCGTGTCGGAGACGCAAGCAGTTATCAGTGAGATGGTCAGGCATTTGGTGGAAGGCACAGAAAAGGTTGGCATTGTAGTTGGTCGGAAGGACTTTGGGTGGAAAAGTTGGGGTCAAAGGTTTGAGATGCCCAGACTTGACAAGTTTCTCCATCACTGCGGACAGAGATGCCTCGAAGGCAGAGAAGCTTCGGGGTTGTGTTCGAGATCGGAGGCTTTGAGCACTTCGTATTTGGTTGATATCGGCGGCACGACTGGAGTTGAAAGCTAGAGCATCGCTCCCACTTATAGCCCTTGGCTTAACCTTTTGAGTGATGGAAGAGGACTCGCCCCTTGGCAGGATTCCAGCTTGCAGCGCATCCTCGATGGCTAGGCCAGAATCGAAGAAGATCTCAAAGTTGGCGGTCGCTTGAGCGAGTACCAAGTGTCTGGCATAGTCTGGCTGAAGATTGCGGGAGATGATGCGGAGTTGGTCTCTTTCGCTGGGGCGCTCAGTCATTAGAGCGGCTTTGGCTCTCCACCTTTTAACAAAGTCCGCAAAGGTCTCCTTTGCCTCCATCTTTGTGGATTCTAACTCTCGAATAGTCATCTTGAGTTGAGAGTTGTAGCTGTACTGAGAGACAAAGGCAGCCCCTATGTCTTCCCAAGTTTTTCGTTTGGCGATGTCGAGCGACAGAAACCAATGGAAGGCAGGCCCAGAGAGGGTTTGAGGAAAAAGCTGAGACATGGCCTCACTTTCCACACCCAGCAGCTTCATGGCGGCATGGTAGCCATAGAGATGAGTTCTGGGGTCACCACTCCCATCGAACTTAACCAAGTCAGGCATCTTGAATTTGTCAGGGAGCTTGGCATTAGGGTACAAACAGAGACGATCCAAGTCAATTCCCCCTGCACTGATTTTCTCAGACTTGGAGACTACCTCCTCCAGCTTTGCCATCTTGGCCATGAGAGCTGCCATATCCGGATTCAAAATAGGCTTGCCACCTACCGGATTCGGGATTGCAGCAGGCGCACGAGCCTCCTTAGGGTTGAGCTGAACAATGAGACGCCCCTCGTGATTCGGATCTGGGACCAAGACAGGCTGTTCCTGGTCGGATTCATCGTCCTCGCCTTCCTCTTCAAGAGGAGGTGGAAGACGAGTGTGGATAAGGTCATTCAGGCGGGCAATATTGGTATCTGTCTGAGCTGCCCTCTGTTGCATGGCGGTGATGCTATCCTGAAGGTTCATAAGCATGGTTTCCAGAGTGAGCGGTTGATCTGCCATAGCTGGCCTTGAAGATGTTGAAGAAGGGGAAGCCGACGGCGTGACTCTTTGTAAAATCGATGGTGAACCCGACTGTAGGGCGGCCAACAATGAACCCGGAGAAGCCTTTGTTGCAACTGACTGAGTTTCGAGCCTGACAAGTCTTTGAATTGGATTCCGAAGACGTGCCCAAGTAGGTTTGGCTCTTCCTTTTGGTACTCTCTTGCTCGGTGCAATGGCTTTGAACTAGACAGTAAAGTAAGAGAAAGCTCAGTGGCGTTCCTGCAGCAAAATGCAATGCATACATCGTCGTCGGTGTCCACCCTAGACTCTAGAACTAGAGACAAGTCTGTCTCATGATGTTCGGACGCTGCCAAAATCCTCAGATTTCTTTTCGAGGGTATATTCTTTGAATAGATCAAACTGATCCTAAGAGATGCCAAAACAGACTAAGTCTTCGACTAATCCCTTTTGAAGATTCGACTTTGAACTTGGAACAACTCGGTATTGATGGCGTGACACCTTTACCGGGGTGGCGTGAGCGACAAAGCACTTTAGCCGGGGCGGTGTACGTGCGAAGCACGATGACCAAAATGACATCAATATCACGACATCAATACTTTGTGGTTCTTTATTGTTGGTTGAATCCACAATCAGGCATGAGCCAAGGATTTAATAAGGTTTGATTTCTCAAAGTCTCGCTGATCTAAGGACTTTTTGAAAAATTAACAACGTGCACCATCGAGATGCACGACTCTTCATCGGGTTATAGCGACATCCTAATAAGCATGAGACAGACTCGAAAGCGAGACAACCTAGAAGCCGCCCTAAACATGCTCCTATGCAGAACATAATGTATGCATGCACAGTTCCAGAGACAAGTTTGCCTCACAAGTTTCAGACGTTGCCGGAATCCTCAGAATTCTTTTCGGCGATGTGTCCCTGAGTAGATCGATAGATCCTAAAAGATGTCAAAATAGACTAAATCTTCGGCTAGTCCCTTTTGAAGATTCGACTTTGAATTTGGAACAATTCGATGTTGATGTCATGGCACCTTAACCTTGAACACGGCGGTGTATAGTGACAACGCACTTCAACCTGGGTGGCGCCAGCGACACGACATCACCACTTTGTTGTTCCACATTGTCGGTTGAATCCTTAAACGGGCCTGAGCCAAGGATTTAGTAAATTTTGATTTCTCAAAGTCTCATTGGTCTAAGGATTTTGCGATTGATAACGAACATTCAACAGAATGAACGACTCCTCATCGGGCCCAACAACGTCTTAGACAGCGTAAGACAAACTCGAAAGACAAAACAGCCTTAAGCATGCTCCTATGTAAAACAGTGTATGTACAGTGCATGCGATAGGGAAAGCAGTAACACATAGACAGTTATGGGGTTAGATGCAAATAGATCTTAACCTGTGGGTACCTGTCCTAGTTTTGGAGAGTTCTAGTGCTTTGTATATGCAAAGGCTGGTTTTGGCTTGTAACAGGTTCCTCGGACTAGGGCCACAGATATACCTCCCGTTACCCGCGTTTTTCGCAGAGTAACAGTCGAACGGTAGCATGACCCATCATCGTCGAAGGTTGTCGGTCATTCGGGGTCCCCGGGCTCCGGTAAACCGTGCCGGATTGCCAAAACGATCCAACGAGGCTTTTCCCACATCGATGCAAATGAGATGCTAGAAATTGATTAAGAGAAGAAGAATCGCAACATCGCAAAATGCCTTTTCAAATTTGGCTCACTTTATTTAGTCCATCTTTAGAGGAAACTACGCAAGCGAACAATCGAAAAAGCCCCAGATTAGAATGGCCGGACACGAGGTCCTGTTAAATCACCATTCCAACCTTCGGCAGCGCGAAGCTAACCGTTTTGATAGACTTTTAAGGGATTGTTCCCAAGCGTATTAAACTCAAAGTATAGATTAATATTGGTTCGATCATCCCCAGCAGAGTCGCCACTGTGGGCAGCATGCCCTTAAAATGTGTGGGAGAAGGATTTCGTTCCTTTCCCAAGGCAATAGGCCCGGATTGAGGGAGCGTGAGCGCAAGAGGCAAGCGCTCAAAAATACAGAGTCGCCACTTGAGTTTTGAAGGTCCGACACTCAAGGAACCGTATTTCGAAGCACCTGCCGCGCTGTTTGATTTGAAAAAGTTAAGGAACCAGTCCGTCATAACCATATCTGGGTTCGGGAGCCAGGTTACGAGAGGGGAAGGGTTTTATGGCACCCCTCTCGCCCAATCCGGAGATCGGTCTCTACTTAGGTATTTTGAAAACATTGCGATTCTTCTTTTATTAATCGATTTTAGCCAATTAGGGCGGGGGAACAGTTAATCGGGGATTAAAACTGTAACATGTTTGCAGGATGTGATCAAAATAGCATGGATGAGCAGTTAGTATAGGATGAGAACAGACTCCTGTGGGAGTTTAAACAGACTGGAAAGCTCCTGTCTTGGAGCGTCGTGCACAGGAAGAAACCAATATGCACTGATCAAGTCAATGCATGCTGACCAAACCTGCACACGCTACTACAAGACCTGCGCACGCCAGTAAGCCTAAGCCCACAGCTCTTACTCTCAAACCCTCTGGGCTCTGGAAGGACCAGTGCACACCCAGGACAAACCAAGCAGTTTAAACTCTCTGGGCTCTGGAAGGACCAGTGCACACCCAGGACAAACCAAGCAGTTTATGCAGTCATAATATACAGTTTAAAGGCTGAAAAGTCTAACTAATAAACAAAACACCCCATAAACAGTGTGGGGACAAAATAATAGCCTAAAATCAAGTTAAACATGCAAGGCCAGCCACTGATCGGGGACAAACAATCGCGCGAGGGTTCCAAACCGTCGCGCGACAATGCGCCCGGGCGCGCGATGGTTGCGCCCTGGCGCACTGGTCAAATGGAGTGTTGACCATCGCGCGATGGTTTGGGTGCAGCGCGCGCGGGTTCGAGCCAACTTTTCAGTGTTTGGCTTTGCTCGTTCCAGGTTCTGGGACAGATCCAGAATGATCCCAGGGGTACTCCAACAGAACAGAAATGAATATTGAAGTGCAAAGCTAGCATTTTTAAGCTAAAGAAAGCTGTAAAATGGTTATTAGCATGCTTCACAGTGATCTATATGCTAAGTAAAAATTACAACAGTCATGTACGTAGCTAAACAAGAAATGACCAGCCTCCCTTCCCCACGTGAACCAATCTCATGCAGACAGAAGTGTCGCGCGAGTGTTCGGGTCCATCGCGCGAGGGTTTGCTAGGCCACGGCTTTTGAAACCTTGCTAGCTTTAGGGCCAGGACTGGTATTGATTACCAGCCTTGACCCTGCCAGCCCCCCTCAGGGATCAGAACAGAGAGCAAAACAAAGGTAAGCTATACCTTCGGTCTTTTGAGTTTGAATGGTGTTTTGAGCTTTGATGTTTAGAGGCTTGATTGAAGTGTTTGAAAAGGTTGAGATGGAAGAACAAGCTTTGTTCTTGGATGCTAGGTTGGAAACCAAATGTTGCACTTGCTAATGGAGGAGAGATAAACAAAGGGCTAGGGTTAGAACCTTTTGCTTTTTAATTTTTTTTGGAACCCTTTGAAAGAGAACAAATGGGGGGATTTATAGGGAGAGCACCTTCCATTAATGGAAAGGTAGCTCTGGTCCAAAGAATGGAGGCCAGCCAGCCACGAGGCTGGCTGGGGGTTACTTGGTAATTAAGCTGCCCAGCTGAATAAAGGTGATGGGGACAGGTTCTGACCGTCGCGCGAGGGTTCCAAACTGTCGCGCGACAATGCGCCCTGGCGCGCTGGTCAATGCTCCGGTTGACCATCGCGCGATGGAGTCAAACCGTCGCGCGACGGTGCGCCCTGGCGCACGAGGATTGCGCCCTAGCGCGCAATGATTGTGCCCTGGCACACATCAATAGGGTTTTTTTGGCTTTTGGAAGTGGCTTAAGACTAGGTTAGGTTCAAGGGTTTTGCAAACACTCAAAGCTCAAACACTCGACATTCCCGGGGTGTTCTTGATCCGTTTCATCATCGGGGAATCAAAAACCGTAAGTAAACTAATCTGGAAGCCCAGATTGGGGTGTCTACAGGTTGGTTGTCTTGGACAATGTATTGGCTGGGATTGTATGTGGGGTTGTGAGATAGATTTATGAGATTGATATTTCGAGGTGGCGGCTCAGCATTATGAGTAGGGAGTGGGTTGGCTTGCCCATCAAGTTTTGGTGGTTTTATGGTTCGACTATCAATAAGGTCTTGAATGTCGTGATGAAGACGCATGCAATTGTCTGTTTCGTGCCCAGGGTGCTGGTGGTAGGCGCATTGTTTGTTTGGATCGTGATTTGGGCCGTAGGGCGGCGGAGGAAGTGGCTTGTTTAGAGGTTTGAGATGCCCTTGACGGCTGAGAATGGTCAGGGCATGGGACAAGGTCATGTAAAGAGGATCAAAGTTGCGGCGGAGCCGATTTGAGCTTCGGGAGGGGCTAGTTTGGAAAGGGTCTTGAGACAAGGATGTGCCAAGGGCATTCACGGAGGCGTGAGATGTATGGCCAGAGAAGGTTTTCTTAGGTGGAGGAGTGGCCTCTTCCTTCCCAATGAGTCCTAACTTGATTCCATCTTCGATTTGCAACCCAGTGGCGTGCAGGCGCTTGAAATCGGTGATAGCCTGTGTGTAAATATGCCTGAGATATTTGGGTTGCAAATTTTTGACAACTATCCTCACTTGGTCTTCCTCGGAGGGGCGGTTCTTCATCTTGGCAGCCTTTTCCCTCCATCTTGCCACAAAGGTAGCAAAGTCCTCATTGGAATCTTGTTTGGTCATTTCCAAGTCTCGAGTTGTTAGTTCAATTTGGACGTTGTACGCGTATTGCTTGACGAAAGCATTGGCAATTTCTGGCCAAGTTTGATAATGTACGAACTCCAAAGTGAGGAACCAGTCGAGAGCACTTCCGGTGAGAGTTCGTTGGAACAACTGAGCGATGAGCTCGTCATTCAAGCCCATCGGCTTCAGGGTGTTGATAACATGGCGAACATGACTGGTAGGGTTGCCAGTTCCATTGAACTTCTCAATGTTGGGCATCTTGAAATTCTCAGGCAGCTTGGATTCTGGGAAGAGGCAAAGCCCCTCGAAATCTAGAATTTGGTCCCCTTGTGAACGAGCCAAGGCTTGTTTGATTTCCTTGACTTGCTTGGTTAACTCAGGACTTTCTGCCAACACTACTTTACGGGGGTTCTCGTCTTCCATTGATTTTTCCTCATCCTCAGCATCTCTAGCTGCCTTTTCTGCTAGTAGCGCAGTGATTTGAGCTTGGAGCTCGGCAATAGTGGCGTCGTTGTCTGCCATGAAGGTAGAAGGGTTGCTTGACGAAGCTTGAGATTTAGTAAATGACGGAGTCCGTTGAGGGGATGACCGGGAAGTTTCTGAAAATGGTTGGAATTGTTGTGGTGAGGGTGTTTTGTCAGATGAGGACGATAGACGGGAAGGTTGTAGAGACATTTGTTTGGCGTAGCTTCGGGTGTTTTAAGAGTACAAAGTTGGCTGTGGTTGCTTCTTTGATTTACCTATTGTGCCTGCTTGAAAAGTAGAATACCTAGAAGTCAGTATTCGGCCTGTGTAGGGTTAGGATTTGGGCTGAAAATCCCAACCCTTCTGCACAGAAAGAGTTAATTACAACAACAAATGATACAAGGTGTGAGGAAGAACTTTTGCAAGTAGAATGCAAGTAGGTTCCTAGCCTGCAGGTTCCTGTCTTAGTTTGATAAGTTCTATGGCTTTCCAAAGCATGCAAGGTTTTTGGTAGTCTCAGGGTGCTCCGTTGTCAAAGGGCACCAATCCTCTCACCAGCCCATCATAGGCGGTGATTGGGTGATTTCCTTTTTGATATACCACTAGGTACGAGTGACGGTGGAGTTTGCTGGAACCCCCAACATAGCCCGTGTCATGCCGGGATATCAGGTGAACTCAACGGGTTGCCCGCTCGATGCATATGATAAATGAATTAAACAAGGCATGTATTAGTCTTATGTTGAACTTTTTGGTTATGGCTCTCATATCCCCAGCAGAGTCGCCAAAAACTGTAGACACCTCCCAAACGGGGCATCGCCATACAGATTGATCACATTGTGTTTGCTCGATTGGTTGCTTGCTTCGTAAACCAAAATCATGGACATTCCCATGGCTAGGAACATCGCCACATGATAGCGGTTATCATCAAAACAAAGTTGCCACCTAGTTTATCAAAACTAGGAAAACAGATAGAGATTCTGGATACGGGAGCCAAAAGTACAATAAGGGGAAGGTGTTAGGCACCCCTCTTTGCCCAGTCGTGAGACTGGCCCATAATCATTCAACATAAGACGTGTAGATGCTTTGTTTAATTCTAACATATAATCTGTTTATTTATTCCTTTAAACAGTAAGCAAAGTGAGCCAGTGCGATAAATGAGCATGCATCAGAAAGCAGAAAAGCAAACAAAATGTCCCAGGGAGATGGATCCCGCGGCCGGTGAATGGATGTCACGGCCGAGGGATCCTCCTGGTTTGATGTACCGGCCGAGGGATCGAAGCCTCGGTCGGTGTTCTTCCTCACACCAGACAGAAAGATTAATGAGTAATCAAAATGCTACGGTTAGTTAGAAATACAGTAAATAAGACAAACCAGAGGCCGTTGGGCCTCACCACCTTGATCCCTCAGTTGCTTGATTGCTTTGGATTGGGCGTGATTGATTGATTGCTTGATTGAGAACCCTAGAGTTAGGGTTTGAACTTCGGGGTTTGATCGTCGGATTGACGGCTGCCTTCGGGAGGTTAGGGCTTTTGAAGTATGGGATTGAGAGAGTATTTGTGCAGAATTTCGTGGCTTGATAGAGTGTGTAAGTCTATGAATTTCGTGTGTTTATTTTCGGAGACCAAAGACCCTTTATATAGGCAATTGGTGACTCACTCCGGCCAATCAAATCACGAGATGGCAATTGCAATTGCAATGCATCTCTAACTCTACGTCGTAATCTCTGAGCGTAGCCCGAACGCATCGGAAAGGTAGTGTAATCGGATCAAACATCTGACAGAACACGTTCCAGAGTCTGGGAAAAGGTCGATCTGGCGGCCGAGTAAAGGATATCACGGCCGAGTAATGGATGTCTCGGCCGAAGGATAGATCTTGCAGCCGAGGGATTGATCTCTTAGGGAGATTTTGCTAGCAACAGGTTGCTCGGGTGAGGAAATGATGTTATGGCCGTGGGATCGATGTCACGGCCGACAGATGGATTCTCCTAGGCTTCTGTATTTCTGTCTGAAAGGCTATATGGCTCTGAATTGGGTCCTCTAAGTGGCTCAAAGTTCTTACCGAAAGTCCTAAGGTTCTCAAGGAAGCAATCAGCAATCACTGTATCCATTTCATCATCGGGATGGTCCCAAGGTGGGACTTGAAATAATCGTTAGGTCAAATTGGGGTGTCTACACAATCTACTACATAAGCAAGACGCTGGTCCCCACCGAGACGCGTTACTTGCCAATTGAGAAGTTGGGTTTGGCGTTAGTTACGGCCAAGAGGAAGCTCTTACCGTACTTTCAAAGCTATACCATCGTGGTCATCACCGAGTACCCATTGAAAGCCATCCTTTGCAAGGTCGATTTGTCGAACCGGATCTACAAATGGTCCTTAGAGTTGTCCAACTTCGACATTCGTTACCAACATCGAACGGCCATCAAAGGATAGGTATTGGCGGACTTTAGAGCCAGCCGTGCCAGCTCCTGGACCCCGGCTGAGCTACCCAGCGCACGCTGAGTTTATTACCAAGTGTCCCATCCCGGCTCATCGAGTGAAGTTATTCACCGGACATGCCTGGCGACTACATGTCGACGGTATGTCCAATAACCGTGGGGCTTGCATAGGAATTGTTTTGGTTTCTCCGAGTGGAACCATGCATGAGCACACCCTCAGCATCAGCTTCCCTGCATCCAACAACGAAGCTGAATACGAAGCCTTGATTATCGGGCTTCATCTCGCCAAGCATATGGGTGCCGATGTGGTCCAAGTTTACAGCGACTCTCAGCTTGTCGTCAACCAACTCAATGACAATTACGAAACCAAGGATGTGCGCATGAACAAGTGCATGAGCCAGGTCATTGCTTTGACCGGCTCTTTCAAGCATGTGGTCTTCGACCATATCGACAGAGACCTCAATTCACATGTTGATGCTCTGGCTGGCTTCGGAACCATTTGTGCTGCGCATGATGGCAACCGCACCATCTTCCTTGGCGAGGTTCCTTCACCAAGCTTTGAGCCAGACTACAGGAGGTCATGGACATTCACTTGGCGCCAAGTTGGATGGATCCTCTTGTCTCTTATTTGAAGCACGTCACCCTCTCTACTGATCGCAAGGAACCTCACAAGATTTGCTGCCAATCTACCTCCTATTTCCTTGACCCCTCTGGCGTTTTGTACCGTTGATCTTACACGGGGTGCCGATCTTTGTGTGGTCCATGAGCAAGAGGTGCCTGGCATCCTTAAAGAACTCCATGGTGGGAGTGCTGGATGCCACTCCGGCGGCCGATCCTTGGCAAACCGTGCTCTTTCTCAGGGTTACTGGTGGACGAAGATGGTGCATTCTGCTACCGAGTTTGCCAAGCGGTGTGAGTCGTGCCAAAAACACTCTCCGCTTCTTCACCAGTCGACCCTGCCCTTGTAGCCCATTTCCAGCCCTTGGCCATTCGCCCAATGGGGGATTGACATCGTTGGGAAATTGCCTAAGGCCTCCGGCGGCTTCACCCACCTCATCACAGCCACAAACTATTACACCAAGTGGGTGGAGGCCAAAGCGCTAAGAAATCATGATTTAAAATGGTGGTTTTCCTATCTTTGGTCTTTCTTTCCAAGTATTTAATCAAAAGATTATTCGAGGATGCATTATCAACCGTAACGGTTAGAAACTTGTCAATTCCCCAATCGAATAAGCATTCTTCAACCATTCTACCAAGAGTATCACCTTTGTGATTAGGAACAACACAAAAATTCAGAATTTTCTTTTGGTACCTCCAATTCTCATCAATAAAATGACCCGTAAGACATGTAATTCAGATTTTGGACCAAAGTCCAAGTGTCCGTTGTAAGACAAACCCTTTGATGCTTGAGTGTATGTTTCAATATTTCTTTCTCCTCCTCATACATGACCATGATTTAATTTGCCATCGCAAGCCTACGAGGAGGATTCCACATTGGTTGAACAACACTAATAAAATCTTTGAATCCTTCACCCTCAACAAATGAAAAAGGCAACTCATCAATTATTATCATCCTCGCTAGTGCCCTTTTACAAGCATCAGCACTAAAGGCCACAGGCACAAGGTTTGCACTTGTTTCACCATTGTGTTCTTTCTTTTGAAAACTAAGGAGTTTTTGCCTAGAACCCGTAAATTTCTTACTTGGTGGATATTTGGTACACTAATACGCTAGATGATGAGTTAGTGATTTAGTACCATTTAATTTTGAGTGACAAGCATAATCTGTCCTGATGAGCACCCAACATTGTAGATATTTGGTGCGACTAGTCCCATTTTATGTTGTTTTATTTTTAGTTTATTTAGCTTTTATAGTGATATTGCACGTAAGGTGTGGTTTTTGTATATTTCAGGTAAAACGTGCAAATAAGACGTAGTTTGACGCCATGCATGGCCCAAGTGCTTCCAAGTACCCGAAGACCCTGTCGGCCCCTTAAAATCTGTCTAAGTATGGAAAAAATGACTTTCTGAAAAAGTATCGATTTTCGAGATTAAAAATGGCGGTAATTGATCCTTGAATTTTTCTAAGGGTAACTACAAAGTTACAAGGTTTTATTTAAAGAGCAAGGTCATGTTTTGAGCCATTTCGTCTTAAGAAAAACGTGCAGTTTTCCATTTTACACTAAAAGTGGGGGGTTGACATTTTGATTTAATTGGAATCTTGAAATTCTGGTAATGCCATTGTTTCCAAATGGGGGGTACTTTCTTATTTTCATTAAATAAAATTAAAGTAAAGAAAAGGTAAAAAGAAAGTAACTTAAATTTAGAGAATGAAAATAAGTGCTGAGGAGCTGGAAGTTGCTGGGAGCTGCCTGCTGAAGCTGGCCTGGAAATCTGAAGGAAGCAATCCCGTATCGATACTATGTTGTCTCGTGGGAGATCAGAGGATCCCGTATCGATACGGCCCTATTAAGTATCGATACGGGATTGCTAAGTGGAAAAATGACATTTTGAGGATAGCTTTGTGGTATCGATACTTTGCTTAAATAGTATCGATACGGAGGCTTGTCGGCCAGATATCTAGCACCTTTTTGGCTTTCCACTAGTGGAATTTCCACCTTTTAGGATATTTTGAGAGAGAGAAACTCATTTTTGTATAAATAGAGGGTCTTCTCTCTCATAGATAGCTACAATTTCATTTTAAGTCTTTTTATTTTTGAGAACTCCATTGTTATCTTCTTGAAACTTTCCTCTTTTCCAATTTCCTCAAGAACACTAGTAAGTATTTGGTTTTGTTTAATTTGTCAAGTATTAATGTTGTAGCTCTTGACTAGATCCTTCCATAAATCAAGTTAATTTTCGATTCCATCGGTTAATCATGTTTTCCAAACTTGCCAAGCTCCAGCTTCACGTTCTACATTCCAGGTCGTATTCTGCGGCAATTAAGCATAAGCCAAGGCTTTCATCGAGCTGGGACAGAAGATTTCCAGATTCCAGCATTCACAGCCCAACATCTGGTAGGGTATGAGCATAACTGGGGCCTGAGAGAACTCGGAGGAGTAAAAGACGACTTCAGCACAAGACTCAAACGCCGCTACGTAGCATGGTTAAGAGAAGAGGTTGCAAGGAGACAGAACACAAACTGACTCCTGACACAATTCCAATGATCTAGAATAAATTGTGAACCCGTGAGGGCCTCTTAGCATTTCGTTATGTTTTTTATGCTTTACTGTTTTTCTTAGGGCTCTGCTCAGCCTATGTAATAGAAATAATAGTTTTGAATAAAGGTGAAAGATTGAGAATTTTCCCCTTTTTGGTCCAAGTGTTGAACACCACTTCGTTTGAATGTCGAGGCACACCCTGGAATAAAAACCCTGGATCGAGTCGATCGATTGTGACCGAATCTCACAGAGAGACTGCCTACGTATCCCAAGCTAGGGAATCAGGTCAAAACGTAGTTCAGGCTAAGGTTCGCTCGTGTATTTTGGCTCCCTTTTTGCGCTCTGATTTTTGCCTAGGACTGCCCTTGCAGGTTTCAGTCTAGCGAGCTTTGATTGAATGCTTATTTATTTTTGCCTAAACTGCCCCCTTGGGTTTTCAGTCTAGCAGGCTTGCTCTGATTTTTGCTTGGAACCGCCCACCCTTGTGGTTTTCGGCCCAACGAGCTTCTCTCAAGGATAGTAACGTTTAAGTTGATCCAGGTTGACCAGAGTGTTGAACTCGTTGCCGTCCAGATCAATGAGCTGAGCCACCCCACCTGAGAGGATGGTCTTGATAATGTAAGGTCCCACGCGTTTCGGGCGGAACTTACCACGTAGATCGAAGATGGGAGCCCGGATTTCCTTTGTGACCATATCCCCTTCGGCCAAGTCACGAGACCTCACTTTCTTGTTGAATGCCCGAGCAATTCTGCGTTGATACCCCTGAACGTGATACAAGGCACGAAGCCTCCTCTCATCAAAGAGCACAAGTTCAACAAATCTCCCACTAAGCCATTCGGACTCCGTGAGTTCACATTCAGCCATGATCCTCAAAGTCGGTACTTCAAGCTCGATGGGAAGTACTGCCTCCATCCCGTAGACTAGAGAAAAGGGGGTTGCCCCTGTTGATGTTCGAATTGACGTACGATAGCCCCAAAGAGCTAGAGGCAGCTGCTCGTGCCAGTCCCTGGCGGACTCTGCGGACTTCTTGATGATAGTCTCGATGTTCTTATTGGCTGCTTCGACCGCTCCATTCGTCTGAGGGCGATAGACCGTTGAGTGATGAACCTGAATCTGGAATTCCTCGAAAAGTTCTAACACCCTGCCTTTGAAATGGACCCCATTGTCAGAAACGAACGCTTGTGGAACCCCGTATCGATAGATGATGTTCTTTCGGATGAACTGAGCAACCTGAACTGCCGTCAGGGTTTTGTAGGATTCAGCCTCGACCCACTTGGTGAAGTAATCTATTGCCACCAAAATGAACCGATGCCCGTTTGAAGCAGAAGGCCTGATCATGCCGATAACGTCGATACCCCAAACAGAAAAGGGCCAAGGCGATGTCATACCGAATAGTTTAGAAGGAGGGACATGCATGAGATTGGCATGGATTTGACACCTATGGCAGCAGCGCACATAATCCACACACTGAGATTCCATGGTAGACCAAAAGTAACCTTGTCGCAGGATTTTCCTGGCGAGCATGACCCCGCTCATGTGAGGGCCACAAACTCCCTCGTGAATTTCCTCCATGATTTTGATGGCCTCCGTACCACTGACACAGAGCTTGTGCATTCCGCAGTAAGATCTCCGATACAGCTTCCCTCCGCAGATAATATATTGAGCAGCCAACCTTCGCAGTGCTGTTTGATCCTTCTTAGTGGCGTCAGGCGGGAACTGACCACCTTCAATGAAATTCCAAATATCATGATACCAGGGTAGGCCATCATCAACATCATCGACAGCGTTGATGTACTGATAAGCAGGCAAGTCCCGCTGTTCAATCAGAATAGGTCGAAGCTTGACACCAATCGGAAGCTCGACCATGGAAGCCAGAGTTGCTAGAGCATCAGCGAACTGGTTCTTCATCCGAGGGATGTGCGTGAACGTGACTTTGTTGAAACGAGGAATGAGGTCATCCAGGTCTTGGTGATAAGGCTTTAATCTGTCCTCCCGAACTTTCCAGTCCCCGTTAGCCTGAGAAACGACAAGGTTGGAATCACCAATGACTTCGAGTTTCTCTACACCGAGCGTAAGAGCGGCTTCCATACCAACGATGCAGGCCTCATATTCAGCTTGGTTGTTCGTGACATCGAAATTGAGTTTAAACGCTAACGGAATATGAGCACCTTCGGGGGTTATCAACAAAACTCCAATCCTGTATCCCTTCTGATTGGCTGCTCCATCAAAATAAAGGGTCCAAGCGTCCTTGACCACCGCCATTATCCCTTCATCCGGAAATGCAAAATCTGAGTCCTCCGGCCCATTGACAGGATGATCAGCCAGGAATTCGGCGACCGCGCGTCCCTTGACAGACTTCCTAGTGACATACTCGAGGTCAAACTCTGCGAGAAAAAGCAACCAACGTGCTAGCTTACCAGTAAGCGCAGGCTTCTCAAACAGATACTTGAGAGGATCCATTCGAGAAATCAACTTCACTGGGTAAGCCAGCATGTAGTGTCTTAATTTCTTGGATGCCCAAACAAGAGCCCAACACGTCTTTTCGAGAGCGGTGTAGCGTTCTTCAGCACCAACCATCTTCTTACTCAGGTAGTAAATGGCTTTTTCGACTCCTTTTTCTCCCTCTTGAGCTAGCAAACACCCCATAGACGAAGGATTTACAGACAAGTAAAGTATCAAGGGTTTTCCCGGCACTGGCGGCATTAAAACCGGAGGGTTCTGCAGGTAGGTTTGAATGGAGGTGAAAGCCGCCTGGCACTTGTCTGTCCAAATAAACGGAGTATTCTTCTTCAATAGACAAAACATCGGCTCACAAGTTAGAGTCAACTTGGCGATGAATCTGCTGATGAACTGTACCTTTCCCAAAAAGCTTCGCACCCCCTTTTCGGAATCTGGTGGCTTCATATCAAGGATTGCTTTGATTTTCGACGGGTCGACCTCAATTCCATGAGAAGTGATCATGAAACCAAGCATCTTACTAGTTGTAACCCCAAAGGTGCATTTCTGAGGATTTAGACGCATACGAAACTTTCGTAATCTCTCGAAGAACTTCCTAAGCACAGGAACGTGACCTTCTCGAGTTTTGGATTTGGCGATCATGTCATCGACGTAGACCTCGACTTCTTTGTGCATCATGTCATGTAGGATGGTGGTAGCGGCTCGCTGATAAGTGGGCCCGGCGTTCTTTAAGCCGAAAGGCATGACAAGATAACAATAAGTCCCCCACTCGGTGATGAACGTAGTTTTCTCGCGGTCTTCGGGCGCCATGAGAATTTGGTTGTAGCCAGAGAAGCCATCCATGAACGAGAGCAAAGCGTGCCCCGCAGTATTGTCGACGAGCACATCGATGTGTGGCAGGGGAAAATCGTCTTTGGGGCTCGCTTTGTTCAAGTCTCGAAAATCGACGCAAACTTGAATTTGGCCATTTTTCTTAGGAACAGGGACAATGTTGGCAACCCATGTGGGATATTGAGAGACCATGAGAAAGCCAGCGTCAATCTGCTTAGTAACCTCCTCTTTAATCTTTTGAACCCAATCTGGCCTCATCCGTCGGAGTTTCTGCTTCACAGGCTTGGCATCCGGAAACAAAGGAATGTGATGCTCCACGATCTCGGGATCAATTCCGGGCATATCTCGATGAGACCACGCAAAAATGTCACTGAATTCGGTGAGCAGCTCTTTGAAATCGCGATGCTCCTCTGGCGAAAGTGTGGAGCCCACTTGAACCATCCGGGGATCGTTTTCATCTTTCAAATTTATAGAAACTATTTCTTCTTTTAATGGCTAAGCATGCCTTTCGTCCTCCCTTTCGATGAAGGCACGGATTTCCTTGGGAATGTCCCCATCGAAATCTATCCCCTCATCGTCAGGGTCGACACAGTTTATATAAAGATCATTGAAATAGTCAGAAGATGCTTTGTTCATTTCACAAGCCCCTGAAGGGTCACCAAGTACAAGAGAGTCAAACTCGAAATAAAAGCTATGACGTGGAAGGCCTAGAGGCACAAACTCCGACTCAGAGCTAGACTTAGAGGATGAAACAGACTCAGACTCAGACTCAAACCCAGACTCAGACTCAGACTCAGAAGTGTCGTCAATGCAAGTCAGGCGTGGCTTGAAAATGCAATTATTCAAAGAGCCCTCGGCTTTCACAATGAAAGAGGTGGGGTCCTCGAGGGTGTCGGGCCCGAGCATGAGCACTTCGGCCCCTTCAGCTTCCACAGCCAAACCCACTTGGGAGAATTCCTGGAACAGCAGCTCCAAATTCCCCTGATTGATAGATCCCAGCCAGTCAGTCTTGATCTTCACCTGATTAAGCTTCCTCTTGAATTCTTCCTTTGCTGGTTCATCATCACTGCTTGACCAGGCGTCATCAGCGAAAATCTCAAATCCAGGTAGCAGCTCCCCGGTTTCGGAATGAATAAAGGGCTCAGCCTGCCCAGTGTAAGTGGCATTTCCCACTTCACGCACAAATTTGGGACTGCCGCAGAGGGTCCGAGGTTTTCCCATATATTTCCTCCGCTTAGCATCTTTGGCAGAGGCGATATACCCCAAACCAAAGCGGCCCTCGTTGAAAGGAAAAGTAGGGAACTCCGGGACCCCTTGACGGCGAGAACCTAAACCAATGCCCGGAAAATAAGACATCCTCCTCATAATGTCCAGCGCGACAGAGCTTATGAGGAAGTTCCCGTCCACATTGATGGCCATCACGGTGCCTGAAGTATCAAAAGAGAAACCCCCAAGATCGACATCTTCTTCGCCGTGTTGAATTCCCAAAATAGGAGTCCCATCCTCCTTGAGCGGGCGGATGCCAGAGTCCCCGCAGATAGTTAAAGTACCAGTAGGTAGTCCCAAAATAACCTTTTGGTGGAGGGTAGACGGCACAGCCATGATGTCGGACCGATGAAGCCACGGCCTGCCCAACAGAAGATTGAAAGTCGCGAGAATATCCACGACATGGAACTCCACGTCCATCTCAAAACCCTCAGCATCAAGTTTGAGCTTTAAAATACCCTCGACTACGCGACGGGTGCCGTCATATGCCTTGACAGCCAGATTGGAAGGTGCCAGATCCTTCTTCGTGAGTCCTAAACGATAAGCGACCCGCAGAGGGCAAACGTTGATGGCGGAGCCGTTGTCAATAAGAACAGTCGGGACCCAGAGCCCTCGACACTTGACGGTGATGTGCAAAGGGCGGTTATGGTCGACTCCTTCGACTGGCAGATCCTTGTCCGTGAAGATCACTGTATGCTTGGAGGTTGGAGGGAGGATGAGAGATATCATCGCCTCTGGCGTGACGTCGGCCTGGACTTCAAGGCGGGATAGGGCGTGACACAACCTCTGACGATGCTCCTTGGATGAACAGATCAGTCCCCAGATAGAAATTGCAGCAGGAATCCGCTCAAGTTGCCGCTGAACTAAATCAGGAATCGGATTGCCAGCTGATACCTCAAGAGGTGCAGACCTTGGGAAAGAAACAGGTTCGTTCCTTTGATTAGCAGGATTGGAAGAATTCCCGGCCTGCAGATTAGCAGGCTGAAAAATCCGTCCACTCCTTGTAACATTGTGAATGTTCCCCAAAGAGGGCACGACTTGAGGGTTTTCCTTCACATCCCAGAGATCAGCAGGGACATCTCCCAGTTTGCGCTTCCCCTTGTCAGTAGTTGGTGCAGAGACGGGCACTTCCATGTCTAAGCCCAGATCCTCAGCCAGATCTTTCATCAGCAAAGAGTCCCAGAAGCTCAAGTCTTTCACAGCAGCAACTTCGGCAAAAGGCTCCGGATTTGCAATAAAGGGAACATCCCAAAGACCAGTGTCAGCCAGGGTACGATTGACAGCCCAGACTTCATTTCCAACTTGGACATCCACTATGTCGTCTACTTCCCAAAGATTAACGGGCGGAGCGCGGTCCGTGACCATGATACTGCAATCCTTATTGTTGGGGTAAGGCACCTGAGGGCGCGGATTTTCCTCGTCGATAATGTAGGAACAGGGGTCATGGTCAGTGTCGGGATTAGTATCACAAACTGAATCAAAGATCGAACCAAAGAGGGAAAGGTGGTCTCCCAAGGCCCGTGGATCTTCCTGGACAAGTTCGTCCTCTGCGTAGTGAAGCATGTAGTCCGGTGTGGCATAGCCTTGAAGAGGGTTAGGGTCAACGTCCATGGGAGCAAACCAGGTTGGCTCAGGATCCCAGTAATATTCTGCTTCGGGAACTGGAGGCTCGATTGGGTTGAACAGCATGTACAAGGAGAAACCATCCAGAGGATCGAGTATGGCCGCTTCATAACCAGCCAACCAGCCATCATACCAGGCTTGATCAAACGGGACATTTTTGGGTTGTGGAGGAATCCCGTCCATTTCGAAGCTTGACCACTCGTTGAGGAGAGGAATGGCGTAGTCCCGATTGTCTGCTATGGCCCAGCCAGTAGCTTGCATGTTATTATCCGAGGGAGGCACCCAAGGCTGGTAGGGATCAGGAAACGGGCCAGCGATGGTCGCGTACAGGCTGTCAAGCGACGAGGCAGAGCTGATCTGCACAGCAGGGATTGATTGATGGAAGAGAGAGCTGACAGATTCTTCAGAGATAGGTGATCCAGCTTGTAAAGGTTCTGAAAGTGCATCTGTGTCAACAACTTGGCCTTCAATCACATGTATATAAGAAATCTCGGTGGACGGTTCGAGCGGGAAAGGCACGACGGGCCTGGGTTGATCGGTTGAGGCTATATAGTCAGTGGGGTTGAATCTGGTGGAGCTAGGGTTGATATAAGTAGAGCTGAGAGATATCTGGCTGATATGTGGTACAGCATTGTGCTTGGGAAAAGAGTTGGCAATGACATTGGGTTTCTGAGGTGGTGGAGGGGTTTCCAGCGTGCCATCGTCAATGAGATCCTGGATCGCATGACGGAGGCGAAAGCAGGAGTCAGTGAGATGACCCGCTCCTTGAGGGTAAGCACAGTAAAGGTTGGCTTTGAAGCCGGGCAAAGGGTTCTTGGGTAGAGGAGTTGGATCCAGGGGTTTGAGATGCCCTGATTTGACCAACTTTTCCAAGACCGAGGATAGAGGTGCCTCGATAGCGGAAAAGCTGCGGGGTTGGTTCCGAGGCCGGTTATTCTGCGGAGTTTGAACCTGATTGACATCCGCAATGTGATTAGCAGTGTTGGAGGAAGTGGTGTTGGTACCGGCGGTTGCCGTGTTGGAGTAAGTCCCTGTTCCGAATAGCGCATTCGTGTTCCCCGAATAAGCCCGAGGCTTTGCCTTGGTGGCGTGCGAGGATTCTCCCTTTGATAGAATCCCACTCTGCAGAGCATCTTCGATGGCCAGGCCAGAGTCGAAGAAGGTTTCAAAGTTGGCAGATGCCTGAGCCAGGACCAGATGCCTAGCATAGTCTGGTTGGAGATTGCGGGAAATGATACGGAGCTGATCCTTCTCACTCGGGCGATCAGTCATCTGTGCAGCTTTAGCTCTCCACCTTTTGACAAAGTCCGCAAAGGACACCTTAGCTTCCATTTTGGTGGATTCAAGTTCCCGGGTGGTCATTTTCAGCTGGGAGTTGTAGTTGTACTGCGAAATAAACGCAGTCCCAATGTCCTCCCAAGTCCTCCTTTTGGCAATGTCGAGTGACAAAAACCAATGGAAAGCAGGGCCTGAAAGAGTCTGGGGAAAGAGCTGTGACATGGCCTCCGGCTCGACAGACAGAAGTTTCATAGCGGCGTGGTAGCTGTAGAGATGAGTCCTGGGGTCACCGCTTCCATCGAACTTAGCCAAGTCCGGCATTTTGAACTTTTCAGGAAGTCTGGCATTGGGATATAGGCAAAGGCGATCCAGATCGATCCCTCCGGCACTGATCTTTTCCGTTTTAGCAATGGATTCCTCCAGCTTGGTCATCTTGGCCATGAGTGCGACCACATCCGGATTCTGAACTGGTCCTTCTTGGTTTGGAGGCAGTCTGCCACCCGCAAGGTTTGCAGCGGGCCTGCGGCCCTCCCTCGGGTTCAGCACCATGAGACGTCCTGCGTGAAGCGGATCTGGAACCAAGATAGGTTGCTCCTGGTCAGACTCATCGCCCTCACCTTCTTCCTCGAGAGGGGGTGGAAGGCGAGTGTGGATGAGGTCGTTCAGGCGGGCAATGTTAGCATCGGTCTGAGCTGCCTTCTGTTGCATGGTGGTGATGCTGTCTTGGAGGTTCATAAGCATGGTTTCCAAGGTAAGGGGTTCTGGTTGTGGCCGTTCCATCGTGACAGGTGGTTCAGAGCTGCTTGATGCGGATGCTGGGGTGGTCGGACGTCCTTCCTGTAAGACTGGCGGTGAACCTGCCTGAGAATCTGACTGTAGAGCAGTCAACAGAGTGTGCGGAGAGTCTTCCGTGGCGACTGGCTGGGATTGCGACCTGACAAGCCTTTGAACGGGATTCAGATGCAGACGTTCCCAAGCGGGTTTGGCGACTGGACTCGATACTTTCCTTGGTGGTGCAATGATTCAGATCTTTGCTTGCAAGGCAAAAGGAGGTTTAATAAGGGTCCTGCGGTAACTTTAATCTAAATAAAAGACTAAAGCGGATGCAGCCAACATCGTCAGTGTCACCCTAGACTCTAGAACCAGAAGACAAGTCTGTCTCACGACACTTCGGACACCGTTTTAAGCCCTCAAAATTCTTTTCGAAGATGTATCCTTGTTTGGAACGAGCGGTCCTAAAGGATGTCAAAAGGAGTCTAAACCTTTGTCCGTTTCAATGTTCAGGGTTTCAAGTTTTCTGAAGCCAGAACAACTCGGTATGAATATCATGATGCCATAACCCGATTGGCGTGAGCAGCACTGTGCTATTAGCCGGGCGGTGTAAGTGACGAGGCACTTGTTACCTCTGGGTGTAAGCATCATGGTATTTTACTCCGTGGTTCCTCGTTTTTTTGTTTTGAAACCCTAAACAGGTACACGGGCAAAGGTGTAGAAAGGCTTCTGATTTCCTAAAGTCCTACCGTAAAAGGACTTAAAAGATCATAACGTGCACTACTGAGATGCACGATTCCTCATCGGGCCATGACAGTGTCCTACTAAGCCTAAAGACAGACTCGAAACAGATCGAGAACCTAGGAGCCATCCTAGACATGCTTCTACGCTGAACGAGATGTATGTACAGTTCATGCGATAAGAAAAAGCAGTAACACATAGGCATTTTACGGGGTTAGATGCAAGTAGATCTTAACCTGTGGGTACCTGTCCTAGTTTGGAGAGTTCTAATGCTTTGTATATGCAAAAGGCCGATTTTGGTTCGTAACAGGTTCCTCGGACTAGGGCCACAGATATACCTCCCGTTACCCGCGTATTCGCAGAGTAACAGTCGAACGGTAGCATGACCCATCATCGTCGAAGGTTGTTGGTCATTCGGGGTCCTCGGGCTCCGATAAACCGTGTCGGATTGCCAAAACGATCCAACGAGGCTTTTCCCACATCGATGCAAATGAGATGCTAAAATTTGAAAAAAAAGAAGAAGAATCACAAAGTCGTAAAAATGTCTTTTCAAATTTGGCTCACTTTATTTAGTCCATCTTTAGAAGAAACTACGCAAGCGAACAATCAGAAAAGCCCCAGTTTAGAATGGCCGGACACGAGGTCCTGTTAAATCACCATCCCAACCTTCGGCAGCGCAAAGCTAACCGTTTTGACAGGCTTTTAAGGGATTGTTCCCAAGCGTATTAAATTCTAAGTATGAATTAATATTGGTTCGATTTATCCCCAGCAGAGTCGCCACTGTGGGCAGCATGCCCTTCGGAGATAAAGGATTTCGTTCCTTCCCGCCGTTTGCGGCCCTTTTTCGAAAAATCGAGGGAGCGCGAGCGCCGGTGGCAAGCGCTCGAAAATACAGAGTCGCCACATTAGTTTTTAGGGTCCGACACTCAAGGAACCGCATTTCGAAGCACCTGCCGCGCTGTTTTTGTTTGAAAAAGTTAAGGAAACCAGTCCGTCATAACCATATCTGGGTTCGGGAGCCAGGTTACGAGAGGGGAAGGGTTTTAAGGCACCCCTCTCGCCCAATCCGGAGATCGGTCTCTACTTAGGCATTTTTATGAAAACTTTTGTGATTCTTCTTCTTTTAATTAATTTTAGCCAATTAGGGCGGGGGAACAGTTAATCGGGGGGTTAAAACTGTAACAATTTGCAGGATGTGATCAAATGATAGCATGGATGGATGGCATGACGAGTAATAAATGGGATGGATTTAAAATAGCGATCAGATGCCACAACTAGGCTCGGGACAGATTTGCCCTGCACGATGGCCAACTTGCATGTATGAACAGATCTGCATGCAAGCCAACCATCGCGCGAGACACATGAACCCTCGCGCGAGTGTTGTCATCTCACCACGGTTCCAAGTTCATCCCCTTCTGGGCTCTGGAAGGACCAGTGCACACCCAGGAAGCAAACCAAGCAGTTTATATGGAACTGTAAGAATACTAATTGTTACAGATTGCTTCGAAATGAGCCAAATGAAATGAAACACAACCCCTAAACAGAGGGGGTATTAAAACAGAGACCAAAGGCCTAGTTGCCCATGCAAGGGCTATTCATGGAGATCACAGAACTGTCGCGCGACATTCCTAACTGGACTTCCAGGAATTGCTTTACATGCTTAGGGTCCTGAGACAGATTCAGGAGATCCCAAGGGCATTCCATGGTATTTAAAACAAATAAACTAGCTACTGTATTTTGTTTTTGCATGCATAACAGTGATCTAAAAATCAAAATAAAGTACAACAGGCATGTTAATGTTGCAAAACAGACAAGGGCTAGCCTCCCTTCCCCACGAGGTCCATTCTCTTGCTGACACAAGTGTCGCGCGAGTATGGTGGACCGTCGCGCGAGGGTGTAACTGCCACGAATTCTTGTAACTCTGCTGGCTTTAGGACCAGGACATGGTATTAATTACCAGCCTTGGCCCTGTCAGCCCCCTCAGGGATCAAAACAGAAGCAGGTTAAATGTTATACCTTTGCTTGGAAAGGGTTTGGAAATGGATTGGATTGATTGGTGTGGCCTTGCAACTAAGTGTACATTGAAACACTAAGTTTGGAAGATTAGGATGTGGTTTGGGGTTTGTAACTTTGTGCTAGAGGATTAATTGCCTTGTAGAAGAGAAATTATCCTTGTGATCTTTTTTTTTCTTGGAACCCTTAACATGGAGGATGAAGGGGGGTATTTATAGGGGGAGTGCAAGGGCTAGGTAATGACCAAACATGGCCTTAGGACCAGCCAACAAGGCTGGTCACAACTTGGTGGTGAGGCTAGCCAACAAGGTGAGTGGGAGTGGTTGTGAGGGTGTGAGGGTGTAGCCTGCCAGAACCCTGTTCAGCTGAGGAAAACGGGGTTCCAGCCCATGTGACACTCAATCATCACAAGTCCAGCTGGATTCTGTGATAGGGACAGGAGAGAACTGTCGCGCGAGTGTTAGAAACTATCGCGCGACGGTCAACAGTCAACAGTTTGACTTTGACCACACCTGGCAAACTAAGTATCGCGCGAGGAACACAAAGGATCGCGCGATGGTCAAAACTAATCATAGGGTTTGACTGAAGGTTCAGAGGGGTTCAAAAGGTTCAAGAAGGATTCAAAGCACTCCAAGCTTAATCCATTCCCAATCCAAGCTCGTTTGATCCGATTTCATTATCGGGGAAACAAGAAAGCCGTAAAACAAAGTAAAACGATTGGGAGATCCAGATTGGGGTGTCTACAACTCCCGTCTTTATCTCAGTTATATTACGAGCTCCATTATATTAAATACTTATTAATCTCCCCACGTTAAGATTACAGATACCCGTTGATTAAAATAAATTACTAACAATCTCCCACTTAATCAACGTCTTAACCTTGAGACTATCCGCTTAACTTATTCGATATGTTGGATACAAAATCCACCGGCAGGGTTTGACATATTCGAAACTTATAAGCTTACTCAAGGGGGTATCATCAATCCCTACTGGGACGTGGATTCCATCAATAATTAATAGTTGTCATATATATAATGTTGCGACCCAACTCACCGAGACTATTGACCGTATAAAGATCTCACTCTTTAATGAATCAAAATCAACAACATTAAATATATACCTCTAATAATTATCTTTGGATTAAGAGTATAAGCATTCATAATAACCATGAGGTTCCAATTGTCTTATAAAGTTAGTAAAAAGACAATTGCCTCAATGCGGTCCCGTTCAATACACACAAAGTGTACTAGCACAATGAGTTGGAACTAGACCGTTCCCTGTAATCAAGACATGCCTACTAAATATTGTACTACAGTCCTACCGATGGTGTGTCCAGTTCCATCTAAGACTATGAACCATATCTTACATTTCACAAGAATCGCTGATCTGATCTTCTATGTGTAAGCTGAACTCTACACACCGGATCATCTACTTTGTAAAATAAAAGACACACATGCACAACATACAATAATATCATGCAAACATTGCCCATAAATGATTCTTATCAAAAAAGGATAAAACTGATTAATAAATAACAATCAAATATTAATCCATTACACAAAAGCATGACTTTTAGTATAATTTTCTAACAATCTCACTCTCATTCCCACTATGTGACCATAAAAGGTCTTTGAGCCAAACGGCCTCCTTGGCTGCTTCAGAAGCTGCCACATACTCGGCCTCCATGGTAGAATCAACAATGCAAGATTGCTTGATCCTCCTCCAACTAATGGTTCCACCTCCTAAGGTAAACACATAGGCGTCTTATCAAATACAAATTGTCCGATTTTCCTCACTCAGTATGATTGATTTTTCTGTACTACTATAGGAGTTCTTAGAGTCTAAGCATTTCTGGTTCACTGCAGCTGAATTCAAGGTCAAGCTCTCTCACCTGATACAAAATGGGATAGCTCCTTCTTACAAGACTCTAATTCTCAGTAAGTAACTTTCGCTTTATTAACTCTCAATCTTTTGTAGTTATTCAATTGGTGCAATTTGTTCAAAAACCAGTCACTAAACTTAATTGTAGCGATCTAGACATGCCCCAAGTATGAGTTGCCATTTCAACTCCTGACCCGTGACAAAAATAGATGGCGAGTATTGTCTAGTACAGCGTGTGATATGACTTTTTGGACAAAAAGTGATGACTGCAGTTTGCTTGAAATTTTGTTTCTTGATAGAATTGAATTTTGAACTTAATTACTTGGGATACTATTGAGCATGGGCTGTAGACGATTGTCATATTGTGTAAATTGTGCTTAATGGTAGCTATCTGGACATGCTTTCTTAGTGAAATCTCTTAATCCATTATCAATCAGCAATGCTTCATTCGGATCTCCTTGGTTAACTTGCCTTTGGCGTGAGGCAATATGGTCATCCTAGGAGTAGAACTTCATTTAGAAAGCTATGAACCAGAAGCGTGTCAACACGTTTCTGAAGTGTGTCCAGAGCGTGTCCATGTCTTACACGTTTCTGATACCAACACTTTGATTTTGGCGAAGTTTTGCTGCCACATAGGTTGCATATCATCGATATTATGTAGAATGGCATCAAAATCTGGGTTGGGTAGCTCGCTTAGTCACTCATGAGTCATGCCATAATTTGTCATATAACAACTTGGAGCAAAATCTCTTTCTTTTTCAGAACCTTTCGTAGGCTTGACATGTTACATAATTGCTTTTTTTTTATTTTTGCAATTTTGTACAGGTAAGTAAGGAGATGGAGTTGCTTTTTGGCAGTTAACCAAGATGGAGTTGAAGACTTTTTGGTAGTTAAATGGAACACTTGTTTTGAGTTCTTTTTGTCATTGTAGTTTCGGTACTGCTGTCAAGTTTGAAGTGGTTATTGTTGGAGGATGAATGTTTTAAAGTTGGATGATGAATGTTGACTTATTGGATATTTGATTTGAAGGATATTTTGCTTCTTCGCAATTTAAGTTTTGCTAAGTTGAATCATAAGATACAAAAAAATCTGAAACTTTGTAAGCAGGTGAAAACAATATATGGAATAGAGTGTGTTTTGCTGCTAAAGTCCTATTTTTTGTGACAAAAGAGATTGTCACTATTGTGTGTCTACTACTACGATAGGTTATTGGTGACATACAATTGATTGTCATGGTAGGTACTTTTAGTGACAACTTTTGTCACAGAAAAATCTCTCTTCTGTGACAACATGGTGCTGTCATCGTTACTTTCCGTAACATAATCACTTTTGTCAAAGAAAATCTCTCTTTCGTGACACCATATTGTTGTCACTATTACTTTCGGTGACAATTGTGTCACAGAAAATCTATCTTCGATGACACCAAATTTTTGTCACTGTCACAATTTTGTCACGCTTGACTTTCAGTGTCATGGATACAATGACATCTCTTCTTGTGTCACCAAAAATAATAGGTGACAAAATTTGGACTTTTGGTGACATTTTTACATGTCACCGAATGTGTTTTTTGTTGTAGTGATTGGCAACCCTATATACCGTGAAGAGCATGCTTCGATGGGAAGGTCGTCTATTCTTCATCATTCGTGTAGATAGGCACAACCTTTTAATTTTACTATCTAGACACTATATCATGCCAAGCAAAATTAAATAGCCAATATTGCTTGGGTCCTATAAATAATAACAGTGACTCAGATAAAGAGAATATTATTATTTATAGCTAAGTGTATACCATTACCTAGCTTTTAGACCTATTGTTCTGTTATGAACTACCTCAGATGGAGAAGTGACCCACACAACAATTATCTTAGAGCTATCCCTTTAGGAAGTTTGTACCGATGATGTCACAATTAATTTTGTCCGATATGGAGGAAGGTTCTGAAACCAACACACAAAATTAATTATATCACCTACGAACTAGCAATGGAGACCATAGGATTTATTCAAAATAAATTCCCTCTTCCACTTAGTTATATAAAAAATTTGTGAGGGTTATCAAATTTTCGGGTTTGCAAGAAAACATGGTCTAGGTCAAAGGCCAAATATTACTATGTTGTCTCAATATGGTAAACTATCACATGTAAACAATATGGAAACACAAATAATAAGGAAACATAAGATAAAGAATCCAGCTATTATGGTCAAAGATGCAATCCTTGAGCAACAAGGAATCCTTCCAAACTTGAAATCCTTAAGCAATACTTCTGTGGAAGACTTAGATAGTTTGAATCAATTAAGGAAACCAAAATCCAACCGTTCTTAGGCAAGAAAATTCGGATTTGATATATTCCCGCATAAACTGCACAGCCTTCAGTATTTTGGCCATATCTTCCTCATCCGACCTCCGATTGAAGTGATTCAAATTGGGTTAGATTCAAAATTCAATTATCTACAACTTCCACAAAGAACAAATTTTTTAATTCCAACGTTTACTGGGTCGAAATAGCCCTGTAATCAGACCCTACGAATCTGAAAAAAAATCTGTTGCGAGCCAAACAACTTGTATCTTATGTATCTCCCATCTTCGATCTCCGAATAACCATCGAATACTATTACAATCGAAAAAACATACATACATCGATCTTAAGCCTCCCTTTGAGTTCACATGCTATATACGTTAATTATTACAATCATGAAAAATAATCGTGGCACCAAATAAATAACACATGTTACGTTAATTATTACAACCACGAAAAATAATCGTGGTACCCAATAAATAACAATTACCACAAAAAAAAAAAATTATTGTGGGATCCAATCACAAAATATCAACAAAAAATCATGTGAACATAATAGCTGGATAAGAACACTGCAAAACAAGGGTTAGCACAGTTTTACGTTCTACCCTCTATAACCTACGGACAACATAGCCTGTTTAATTCATACGCGTGATTACAGTCTGCTCTGATACCACGGTTGGGAAACGATTTCCAGGACACAGTAATGACATGTACAGATTAGACAACAAAAAAACCCGCAAAACCCTATAAGGCGGAATTAGAGTTTCACCTCAACTCCCTGCGACATGAACGCTGGTTAAACTTGTTATAGCACGTATTGCTATAAGTAGGGGTGTAAACGAGCCGAGTCGAGCCGAGCTTCAGCGAGCTCGAGCTCGAGCTCGGCTCGTTTACTTAACGAGCCAAATACTCGAGCTCGAGCTCGGCTCGAGCCTTAACGAGCCGAGCCCTTAACGAGCCGAGCTTAGTAATTTACTAAACGAGCCTCTCTTAATCGAGCCGAGCCTCCTTTAACGAACCGAGTTTTTGTCAAACGAGCCGAGCTCGACTCGGCTCGTTTAGTAAACGAGCCGGATACTCGAGCTCGAGCTCAGCTCGTTTACTAAACGAGTCGAGCCGAGCCGAGCCTTAACGAGCCGAGTCGAGCCGAGCTCGCGAGTAGCTCGGCTCACTTACAGCCCTAGCTATAAGCCACGTATACTGTTCGACTGCACCTTACGATCTTCTATCATATTCCCTGCACGATCTTCTATCATATTCCCTACACGTCTAGAACACAAACCGAGTGTGGACTCTTTCGTGATCTGTTTGCTCTTTAGACCTGCCTCTATTTTATGAATGATAGAAAACGTATATTCTGACCTAGAGAGCATAACGTGTATATATAAGGTTACGATAGGGACCTAAGGAGTAATAAGTCTGGGCTCCCAGTGTAAATAAGAAACCCTAATCCCACCAGGATTCTATTTCTTATTTCACTAATTATAATTCACCTCACTACAGAATTACACTACAAGAAAATCGTTCTATAGCAACGGTCGAAAGCGTTGCCAAAAAGCCGAAAAACCGTTGGTAGAGACCCATTTAGGCTATACCAACGGTTGGTCAAACCGTTGGTCAAACCGTTGCAATAGGGTATAGCAACGGTTTTGACGAGCGTAAGTTTTTTTTTTTTTTTTTAAATCGAGGGTAAAATATGACATGGCAGCCACATGGCCGCTGACGTGGATTCCACGTGTCGCACGCGTGGCATGGAAGGCAACACAATTTTGCTTCTCCTGGGAATCGAACCCAGGACCTCGCGTATGCACGCGCGAGTGCTTACCAGCTGGGCTAGCCCAGCACTTGTGCATTATAAAGGAACAACTAATATTTATATTATGCGAACTGTCATTAGAGCATCCATAATGTGATAATCAAAACCAAAAAGTTGTTAAAGTTAGCAATATTTGATCAAAAAAGTGCTCACATTGTAATAACCAAACTTAGCAACCTTTTAATCAAATCAAATTTTGGCTTTTGATTTGATCAAAAAAGTGCTCACATTACATAAAAACTTTTTCTCTTTCTCAACAATGTTTCCAGAAAATTATTTTTAAATTATTTTTTTTTCCAGAAACTTTAAAAAAAACAGTATTTACAAAAAACTTTTTTTTAAAGTGTTTTAACACAAATTTTTTTTTTTAAACGGCTTTTAACAAAATTCTTTTAAAAAAAAACTGTTTTTTAACACAATTTTTTTTTTTTAAATGGCTTTTAACAAATTTTAAAAAAATAATTTTTAGCAACGGTTATTGGAAAACCGTTGCTATAGTCAGGTTTTTATCAACGGTTATTGGAAAACCGTTGCTATAGTCCGGTTTTTAGTAACGGTTATGAAAAACCGTTGCTATAGTCTTGTAATCTAGTAACGGTTGCATGAAAACCGTTGCTATAGTCCTGTTTCTAGTAATGTTTTGTAAACCGTTGCTAAACACCATCTATACCGACGGTTTTTTGAACCGTTGCTAAAAAAACCGTTGCGAGATCCCAAATTTCTTGTAGTGTTATAATTGCACTCCCGTCCTTATCTCAATTATATTACGAGCTCCATTATATTAAATACTTTTTTTTTTTTTTTTGGGAAATTCATTATATTAAATACTTATTAATTTCCCCACGTTAAGATTACAGATACTCGTTGATTAAAATAAATTACTAACAATGATATGTACTCGTCATGATATTTCACATGGTGTTAGTGTGGTTAGTGTAAGCAAAATCTAAGGAACACATATTGGGAGGCTTTGAAATGGATACTTCGGTATTTGAGAGGGATTGCGAACGTTGGTTTGGTATTTAAGAAAGGTGCCGATGTGGGTAGCCTTGCTGTTGGGTTTGTTGATTTTGATTATGCTAGTGACTATGGTAGGAGGAGATCATTGACGAGGTATGTGTTTACTCTCTCTTGGCAATGCGATTAGTTGGAAAGCTACTTTGCAGGCAGTAATTGCTTTGTCAATCACTAAGGCAATAAATATATAAACTGTGATTGCAGCTGTGAAGGAAGCATTGTAGCCGAGGGATTTACTTGGTGAGCTTGGTCTTGAGCAGGGTCTGACTACGGTGTTTTGGGACACTCAAAGTGATATACATTTGACTAAAATTCAATATATCATGAACGGACCAAGCATATTAACGTTAGGTATCATTTTATTCGCAATTTTATCTCTTAGAAGCAAGTTGAGGTGAATAAGGTTGGTACAGGGGACAATCCAACAAATATGATGACTAAACCTATTTTGGTTGTCAAGTTCAAGCATTGCTTGGACTTGATTGGTGTTTGCAATTATTGATCGCTCTTTGCGGGTTTTGGAGAAGGATGGCAGCAAGAGGATTGCTCTATGGTTGTTGAGTTCGTGGGAATTCAAGTTAAGGTAGAGATTTGTCGAGTGTGCCTTGAATTATGTATATTTCGTCCGGATGAGAGTCTTGATCGTTCAGACGAGAATTGGTATGGTGGAAAACTGAGCTCGCGGTATAGCCCATCTGGACGGTACCTTAAGACCGTCTATATGGTCAGGCATGCAAATGATAGGCGGTGCAGAATTAGAACCCTAAGGAAAACTTAGATTCTACGGTTTTGTTCCTTGGCTATTCCTTTGATATTGTGGCCTCCTTAAAAGTTATAGATATATCTGGCTCTTTGTAATCTTTTCTCTTTCATATTGAATCATCACAATCCCTCATCTGCAGAGTACATTATTGCTTTATACTTAAGCGGAACCACGTAATTATGGTTTTCCTTGTATGTTTGCTGTGATTTGTTTGTTCTTCTATTTCGCGCGTGTTTGTCAAAACCGAATTCAAATAACTCTACAAGATAGGTATGCTCTACCAACCTATCGATTGGAAAAGCTGAAATGACACATGCAATTACATATGAAGTTCTAGAAAGATTTTGAAGAACCGTGATGAAATGATTTGTATGATAGTAGCACTAGTGAGCTTATTATGCGAAGATTCCAAAACATGAAACATTGGTGAGGTCAGTTGAAAACTACGTTTATTTTTCACTTATTGGTGTACGTCTTAAGATACTTAATTTTTTTTTAATATAAAACTTTCTATTTTTAGTAAATATTTCAGGATAATGGTTTAATTTTGACATGACCCTATTGACAAAAGTTCCAAGAGCTAGCCCTTGATACATATAGCTTCTGAGAAGCCAGTGGGCTAAGTAAGGCAGTAGGAGAACCTCGGGCAACTACTGGTATATGAGGCTTTCCGGCTTGTTTATTGTTGGACTTTTTTCCAAAGTTAGGTCCAATTCCACAGAAGCGGCCCATTGACAACACCATCTGCCCCATCTTTATTTTACTAGAAAAATGGGGGCGTTTCCGGTAGTGAATTGTGAAAGAATTTGTTGCAATTAAATTGTTACTCCCTCCATCCCCTTTTTAAAGTCCAGTATTCCATTCTGGGCTGTCCCTTAATAAGTGTCCATTTTGTAAAGTTAGTGGGTAAAAGTTGATACATTTTCCATTTTGCCCCTAAAAGTTATTCCATTTTGAAAAGTTAGTGAGTAAAAGTATAATGATGATGTCACCATAAAGAGTAAGTAGGGAAAGTGGAGGTAAAAGTTGATGTAAAATGTGTAATGATGATGTTTTTTTAATAAGTTGGAGTTACGAAGCGGAACACTTAAAAATGGACGGAGGGAGTAGTTGTTTTCGGTAATGGATAAGTTGTTAAAAAATGTTAAGTTGTTTTCGGTAGGCCCCATTCAGTTGTACAGAAAGTATGGAAAATGATGGGGAAATTAACTTTCCTGTAGTTTTCTGTGTGTTTAATTACCAGGAAAGTTGTAGAATTCACAGGTCCAAATTTTCCATTGGAAAATACTTTCTTGCAAAATAGGTCTTGCCAAAATTAGGGATTTCTTATTTCTTATTTTCCTGCAAGATTTCTGTCAAGAGAACACACACACAACAAAATAAATTTTATTTTCCTTTACTTCACCTCACTTCACTTTTTCTGGGAACCAATTTCCACACAACATTCTGGACAACTAAACAGAACCGTAGTGAATAAGTTATAGATGCAGGGGCAGAGCTATGTTGAGGCCTGGGGGGCCCGGCCCCCCCGGCCCCAACTCCCCAAGCTTTCGAATTTTAAAATTTTTATTTTGTATATGCTTGATTTTGAATATTATTGATAATTATCGTGTATAGATTCTTATAATCTTGATAATTTGGATTTGATTTGATAAAAAACCGGTTATTTTACATTCTTATTTCTTAATTTCTTTTCTTTTATAAATAAAAAATAAGCACGTGGCAGTTGGAGTAGCCTAAAGCAAAAATAAAAAATTGGTCTTAGGTCCATTATAATCATTTCAATGTACGAATGTAATGTTGTGGAAAATAAAAACTTTATGATATAATAAGGATATGTTTTGATATAAAATATATATCTATTAAGCCGACCCCCCGGAGTTCAAAATTTTGGCTTTGCCACCGCCACTTTATGGATGGGTATGTAAGTAAAAAAATTTATTAACAAAGAAATTGACAAATTGTTAATAATTAATGTAAACAAGATAATAAAATGACCTACGTTGTTTTCCAAAAGACCTTATGGAAAACGCCCCGAGGTTGTTAGAAGATATCCAAAGCAACGATACTCATGCTGAAAGAAGAAAGAAATGATACCCCTATGAAAGTACTTTTACTTTTGTCACTTGTGTTACGACATTTCTTAACAACGATTTTTTCTCTTCAAGGGTAAACTGTTCATTCATTTTCCCAACCCATACAAATAAAAGGAAATACTTTTTAGCTGATGTTTTCATTTCATTTTATATTTTTACCCTTTTTTATTCCATCAACCACCTCACGGGCGGAGCTAGTGGTGTAGTTAGGAATGTGAATTAGTAGGGGCACTATGTCACAAGAAAATTGACATAGCCAAGCTCCGACAACAACCCACACACTCAGGAGTTGAAGGTGGTTTGCGTCTTGAGGCGTGAGAAATGAAGGGGGGCTTTAGGCTTGTGTAGAGTGTTATTTTGCGTAAGAAGTACTCAAATTTGCGTAGTCCACCTTGGGTTTTTACTTCGACAGTAAAAAATATCCATCGCAGGTCTTGATTTTTAAACAATTCAAGAAAAAAATAAAAAATTAGTCTTAGATCCATTATGTGAACTTCATAAGCCCACAAGTCCACCTATTAATTTTCTAAGATCTCAAGTCCATTTTAGGGTAACCTAGAGTAGGGTAGGGTACCTTAGGATTTAGGCACTTTCATAAGATTTTAGGGTGTAATTTTTTATTATAGGATAGGATACCTTAGGATAGGGTAGATTACCCTAGCGTAGAGTACCCTAGCGTAGGGTACCCTAGGGTTTTGACACTTTTATAAGGTTTTAAAGTGTACTTTCCTATTATAGAGTTTTAGTAGTTTATGCATTTTCATAGGATTTAGGGTTTTAGACACTTTCATAGGGTACCCTAGGGTTTAGGTTGTGTGAACTTGTGGCTTTACAAAACTATTAGGTGGAATTATGGACTTATGAAATGTCTATAGTGGACCTATCACTAAATCACCACCAAAAAAAAAAACTAATTAATCCCTATATCTAGTACTTTAATCGAATAACGTGTGCATTTTCGTCTGATAAAAAATAATAATAATAATAACGTGTGTCTTAGCTTGTTTTAAAATTATCGTTTAGATTTTAGACTAAAAAGGGGTATAATTTGCTCAAGTATTTACGAATGTGCAATTAAAATATTTTTCTAAGGATCGATCAAAAGATAAAGGCTTACAAAATGAACAGTTTAGATCATTTGGATGGGACCCGGTATGAATCCCAAATAACTAATGTTCATCCTATTTTTTAGTCAGGGAACAAAATATCCAGTTGTATATGTGCGTATTTGTGCGAAGAAATAATTATTACTTATTTTAATCAAAACTAAGAATGAAAAATTAAGAAAAATGCAGTGGGGGCACGTGCCCCCACTGAACCCTCCTTCCCTCGGCCGCTGGGCGGAGCCTTTACAGACTCACAAGCCACCTCCGGTCCCAATTAACCTCTCACCAAAAAACAATTCCTTTGCTTCACAATCTCCCATCAATTTTAATTGCTATTGTTTGATTATTGTTAATGGATGATTAACTTATGAAAACACGTAGGAGTATTTTTCTTGGTATTATGTATCATTAATATCAGAATACGTGTACTTTTCTGTTGTTTTAAGTACTCCATCTGCCCTTAAGAAATTGTCTGGTCTGCAAAAAGATTACTTAAAAATGCATTTTGGTTCGAAAAACTTTTAATTTTTTTTTGCAAGATACTATATATCTATATAATAAAACAGAAGAGTGTTTAGGAATATTTTTTAGGAATATTCTTTTTTAATGGTTCAGATTTCTTCCTCACACAAGTTTTATCTACCCATACAAACAAATCCAACGGTCCAGATACCAATGGCATCTTCGTAAATAACTTACATTGTTTGGACAAATTACAACTTTCCACAATAAGCTGACATCGTATTAATGAAGCCATATCAAGGGGCAGATTTCCGGATCAAAAAAAAAAAAGCAACAGATTTTTTTTCCGCTCCAAACGGCAGATTGACAGTTTGACACCCTGTTTGCAGCGTTCTACGGCGACTACGATTCACTCTGGTTCTTCATCTCGGTAACTTAATTCATTGATCTCTCAACTTTGTGGTTGATTTGGGGGTGTGTTTTTTTTGAACTGTATTTTAGGGTTTTGTTGATTTCGTTTCGTTTCGTTTTTTTTTTTTTTGAACTGTATTTGATTTCGTTTGGTTGGTTCGTAATTGCAAGGAGGGAGTTAATTGGTTGGTTAATCGGGGCAAGCCTCATTCATTATTTGCAGTATACAATCCCACGAGGCAATAAATTTTTTTCCCACTGGCCAACCAAAAGAAACAATGATTATTGTGTTCCACTGGCCAAAACATTTTTTGATATTCAATCCCATATATTCAGCTTATTGTGTTCTTTTGTCATGATCATCCTAAATTGTTGTCCCTTTATGACTTTTTTTTAAACTTTATTATTTATATACCTTCAACACACGTGTAGACACACTCTCCTCCATAAGGTAGGCGGTGAGGTTTGAAGCGGATTAAATTGTAAAACTGTATTAGAAATTTTTTTTCCTGGTATTTACTGGAATTCCATAAGCAAATTAATAGTTTTTTGTAGCTAGCTTAAATGTATAGTTAAGGGAGTGCCATAAGCACGGGTAATTCTCTTTCGTGTCACTAAGAAGAGGATCACATACTACACACTAATGTTCGAGCCATTAGCTAGCAAGTGCCGTAGGCACGGACAATTTCAACCGGGGTGCGTAGTGCCGTAGGCACGGGTAAGCACTAGTATATATATACGGGGCGGTTCCCGGGACAACTTAAAAAACACACCCCAAATCTCAATTTCATAGTTTCCAAACAAATTTTTATGATTCGAACCGTTCAATGTGTTTAAAATTTATTTTTAAGAGTATTGAAAATAAATCAACTCAAAATATGACCGGAAAGTGCTTGATCCAAACAGTTTTTCATAAGGGTAAATTTCACTTACCTCTCCTGAGGTTTCTGACAATGACAGACATCTCCCCTCACATTTATGAAATTGCACTTACCTCCCCTGTCAGACTTGTCGGCTAACAGATGTTAACAGAGTGCGTGAATGTACAGTTTTACCCTTTTATTGACCTCCCTTGAGGTTTCTAACAATTGCAAGTACTTCCCCTAGGTCTCCCTCTACTATATAATTTAAACTATAATTTAATTAAGATATTGAAGTTAATGCAATAGTTATCTAGTCTAGAATTTAAAAAATGAAAGTTTACTTCATCTTATCTCTAAATTTCTTGTGAAAACAAACTTTAAAATTACTATAATTTTTTGCCTATTTTCAAAGATTTAAATATTTAGTTTTAGATTTCTAGTTTCATTGAAGTTGTGAAAATTTAATTCCAGCAAAATTCTAAAGGTATTTGTATTGGGAACCCTTTACCTTTTTTTTTCCAATTATAATTTTGTTGCTTTATAAATTAAATTGAATTTTATTAGAATATCCTATCATAAATATCATTATCGAAAAAAACATATGGGTAAATCATGTATGTAACGCCCCGATTTTTGGGTACGTTAAATAAACATTTTATTGATAAAATCAAATAGAGTCTGGCTCGTTATTACAACAAAAACTCCCACAAGAGTTCAGTATTTACACAATGAAGGGGTTCTAGGGTTCCTAACTACAGCTCCGCCTGCTCCAACATCCTAGCCAGCTCCTCAGCTCCAAAAGCCTCCAAGGTGTACTGTTCATCTTGATCATCTACAAAGTCTGACACATTATACCAGCGTCGCCACCGATATAATATGTCAGGGTCACCAAAGGTAACACCATGAGCCACAAGAGCTCAGTAGAATAATCCTATACCCACTAACCCTTAACTTACACTTAGCAAGTCAATAAGCCATGATACATGATAGTAACCAATCTAACACATGTGCATTCAATAACTTCACATTTAGAGGTGTATAATAACACATGCATATTCATTACTCAACTAGCGTAAGTGTCCGTGTCATCAGAGTTTCTCCTGCGCAGCGTTTCGTAGACCGTGTCACCATTTCGCTTTTCATTTCCAAATCAACATTTCGAAAATCGTTTCTTTTACACGCGCGCACCACACAATGGGCAAGTCCGGCCACAATGTGGTTTTCGAATATCACACACGATGGGCTAACACATCCCGCCACATCGCGGTTTTCAAAATCCACACAAGGGCTTTCACGCCAGGTCCCTATTGAGTGTATAGATAAATCATGTTACCAATGAAGCTACCACGTCCAGCTTCATTGGTGACACACACACAATGGGCAACCAAGTCCGGCCACATTGCTGCTGTCAAAATCTATCCACACAATGAGCTACCACGTTCGGCCACATGAGGTTTAAAACACACTCAACCTCGGTTCCGCCGTTTCGGGTTCCCGAGTATCCTCACAATGGTTCCGTCGCACCGGGTTCCATTGACACACATTAGCATTGACTCCTCTCCACGGATAACCAAGCCACACATCCAACCTCGGTTCCGCCGCACCGGGTTCCCGAGTATCCTCACAATGGTTCCGCCGCGCCGGGTTCCCATTGGCACACATTAGTATTAGCTCCTCTCTACGGATAACCAAGCCACACACCCAACCTCGGTTCCGCCACGCCGGGTTCCCGAGTAACCTTACCATGGCTCCGCCGCTTCGGGTTCCCATAGGAAATTTCAAAAATCATTAAAACAATTGCGTTGCCTCCTCTCCGCGGATAACCAAACCACAATTCATCCCTCGGTTCTGCTGCTCCGGGTTCCCGAGTATTCCCACAATGATTCCGTCGCTCCGGGTTCTCATTGGGTTTTTCACAAATCTTTCTTTTACACACGCACACCACAACTCACATAATGACTACCACATTGGTCATTATGTAGTTTCAAAAATATTTTACCAAGTCAACGCCTTTAAACACACCCTAGGTGTCATGTTTTTCTCGGTTTTCGTGTCTCGTTCTCATGCATAGACTCCGCGGCAGGACTTCTTATGACAAAATCATAAATCATTCATTGTAATCTTGAAACTAAACTAGCAAGATCATCCGACTCTATATTAAGTAGCATGCTCACTTTATCACATCATCATACACTACAACAAAAATGGTCTATTGTGACGAAAACTGGTGACGAAATCTAAATTCGTCGCCAAATGACACCTTTTGGCGAGGAAATTGGATTTTCATCGTAAAAAGTGATTTTTTTTGCGAGGAAAAAAATTCGGTCGCAAATTGGTACCCATAGGCGAGGAATTTTAAATTTCGTCGGCAATAAGTACCCTTGGGCGACAAATTTCAAATTTCGTCGTCGATAGTGGACATTAAATTTTATTTTTTACAACTAATTGAAATGTGCGTAATTAACTCTAACTCAAATACCTGATCATAAAAAGATAAATGAAAAAAATGATGGGGACTAGTCACTAGGGAGCCCAAGAATTGGCTACATTTGGATGAAAAAGAAAGTGACTTATTTTTTCGTCTTTATTCAAAAAAAAATCGCATTTGTTGGTTTTGCGTCAAATTTTTTACTTATGAATTTTTTTATGAGAGAAATCGGAAAAATAAAACATTAAGATAAAAACTCGCAGTTTTTTGACTTATTGTTGTCTTTTTAAAAAAAAATTAAAATTTTGATTAGAATTTTATACCTTTTCAATTCCTCTCATCGAGACGAATCAATAAGTCACAAAAATTTGACCCAAAATTAACAAATGCAATTTTTTTTTGAATAATGACAAAATAAGTCATTAAGTGTCTTTTTCATCCAAATGGAGCCTTACTCTCACGCTCAGGAGGGGTGGAGTGGTGTGGGTGGTCGTGGTGGTTGTGTTGTAGTGGTGGTGGTGGTGGTGCAGTGGTTGAGGTCTCACCTTTGGTGGTGGTGAAGTGGTGGTGGTTGTATTGGGGGTGTGGTGGTGGTTAGGAAAAAAAAACGAGTTGTAAATAGTATATATAATAAATATTATGCCTTTGATAACAAGTTGGGTGCTGGTGTAGTGGTTGGGTTCATGTCACGCATGCAAGAGGTACAGGGTTCGAAACTCGGTAGGGGCTGAAAATGGCGCTAGCATAGAAGGGTGTTCTTAATTTTTGGAAAAATCACTCATTATGACGAATTTTTTTTTCGTCGTCAAAAAAAATATTGCCGATGAAAAAATTCCTCGCCAAAAGCCAAAAAGCCGACGAAATACAAAATTCGTCGTCAGGGGACCTTTTGCGTGAAACTAAAGTCGACGAATGGTGGCGACGAATTTTTTCGTAGCCGATTCCTTTGGAGACGAATTTTGCCTCTTTGCCGACGAAAAAAATTCGTCCCCTTACACAATTTTTGTTGTAGTGATACTCAACATTTAATCACACAAAGTAAAGCATAGTGCCACATGGGCGGACACCTTTGGAGTGGTAAACCACTTATACTTTATCAGCAACAAGTAGACAAGTAAATATGTATACATGCTCATAATCTTTCTAAGATCAAAATACGAATACTTAAAGTTAAGTTACGAACATTATCTTTCAAAATTCATTCTTCCTTTTCAAAAGTTCAAAACAACATATGTTTATTGAAATTCTACGTATATTTAGAAATAGTAAGTAGGGATAAGATCATTCTACATTCCTTTCAACATACGCATACCATACGCTATACTTAGAGTTTAGGAGGTGTAGGAAAATCCTACCGTTCTTCTTGGCGGTAGAGATGACTACGGAGTAAGGAAGGTACGTCGGCGATCGGACGGAGTAACTTCCTACGGTAAGCTTCTGGTAGCTTCGAAAGAGAAAGGTTTCTCTCGAAACTAAATCTTGACTAACACTACTTGACTTTTGGATCGATAGGGTGGTCGGGTGGCGGTTTAGTGGCGGTCTTGGATGAGTTCTTTGAAGAACTTGGGAAGAACTCAAGAACAAGTAAGAACTAGCAAAGAACAAGCAAGAACACTAAGCTTTCTAGAGAGAGAAGTGGAGTATGGAAGGTGTGAGTTGAATGGAGAACATGGGGTCCTATTTATAGGCAAAGTCTTGGCTCTCCCTCTCCCTCTTTGGCCGGCCATATCTCTCTCTCTCTCTACCCCATGGATTTGCTCCATGGTCTTGTCTTTTCAAGCCATGACATCATCCAAAGATCTTCTTCCTTCTTTACTCCCATTCTAGGACAACTTTTAAGTTATTTAAAAAGGGGTTTTATTCTTGTCTAGTGCTTGGGAGATTTGTTTGGATATGAAAGAGTAAGAAACCCTAGATTTGATTGTACTTTGATGAGGTAGGATGATGGCCAAGATCTTAGACTAGGATTGTGAGTACACTTGCACACATCACACAATCTCTCTCTCCCTCTCTCGGCTATCTCTCTCTCTCTCTCTCTCTCTCTCTTTCTCTCTCTTTAGTACAATGTATATATATTTATATAAGTACAAAGGTTGAAAGAGTAAGAATAAAGAATTAAGTTGTAAGAAATCTAGTACTTCCAATCTTCCTCATATCCTTCTATATATCTTCTTCTCTCTCCTATCTCTCTCTCTCTCTCTCTCTCCTATCTTTCTCCCTTATTTAATATATGTATATATGTCAAAGAATACAAAGTACACTAGTACTTACATGATTTTCCTAGATTTTTAGGTCAAAATTCCCCATTAAACAATGTCAAATTGGCACATGTTGTACTCATAAATTATATAATAGTACTTAGAATCTTAGGATGGCATATACATATCTAATACTTTAAGTAATTAGGCAGATGGTGAATCTATTAAACTAATAGATTTTAAAAGAGAAAGATTTATAAATAAACAATTTCATTAAACACATGGGTGCTAACTTTATTTTATATAGAAGTAGGTGTACCAGTGTACTATATTATATTTAAGCATGTACTAGGTGATCTAGGAGATTTCCTAGTCAAAAAGTCTACATTAAAATACTCCAATTTGACACATGTCTCATTATAATATAGTAATAAGTACATAGAGAATCCTAGGGTAATATAATATTAGGTATAACTCTATTTCTTTATTTAGGGAATCCCATGGGAAATCTAGACAAGGAATTATCTAATATATTCTAGTACTAGTCTATTATCCAATGGGTAATAATTCTCCTAACATTTATGGACCAATGGATAAAAGATCAAGGTTGACTTTGGTCAAAAGGGTTCATTTAGGGTTTAAGGGTTCAAAAGGTTCAAGGAAGTTCAAAAGGTCTAATGAAGTTCAAAAGGTCTTTCCAGGGTTAGGAGTGCAATTGGTAGTTAGGTTACCTCAATGAATCGTTTAGAAGCTAACTAGGCTTGCTAAGTAGGATTTCTAGTCAAGAAAAGTAATTCTAAGACTTCTCAATTAGACGGAAAAATATACTAGACGCTTGTTTTTAGAAAATGACTAGATTGCTCATTGAAGAAATTAGATTCTGAAACTCTTAAATCTAATTATGACGAATTACTTAAAAGAAATTTTTAAAATTTAAATTTTTAACGAAATTTTTATTTACCAAAAATCAGGGTCATTACAACGTAGCCATAAGGTCCTTTTCTGAAAAATAAAAGATTAATTTTGACAAAAAAAAATTTGACATGTGTACTGCTTATTTAAACCGGCCTCAATTAGCAACTATATTCTATATACCATATAATTTTTTAATACCATGAAACTTTTAAACTTTTAATCACAAATTTGTTTTACAAGATCCAAAAGTTCGGAAAAAAATCGGTTGGTGAAAAAAAATGGTTTGGCTAAGAAACTGTGTAAGAGTTTTAGCCAAAAAATGCCTTTTTACTCCAATATATTTTTTCTCAGTTTGAATGACATGTAACCTTAATTTAAAACCATGTATTTTAGAAATTTTTATTATTCTTTGCTATGTAATTTCTTTGTAGTGCTTACGTAGCGTTTGCCTTCAAATAAATTCAAAAGCTTTTTCAATCACCGTAGAAAAAAAAATACTTATACCTGCATATTTAAAACCAAATGTATATATGTAATCGAAAAGTTTGAAAAAGAAATCGGTTGGAGAAAAAAGATGTTTTGACTAAAACTTTTAACATAATAATTTTGGTATAAAGATGCATGGTGTAGGGTTGGGGAAAAAAGTTTACCTTAATTTAAAGCCATATTGTTTTTAGAACTTTTTGTTATTCTATGCAAAACAAAAAAAAAAAGACTTTTGAAGTTTCATGATAAAGGAAAGAAATTTAATTGCTTTGTATTTATGCTTACATTTGAATCTGACTTCAAAAAGTCAAAAAGTCAAAAGTTGTTTCAAGTTTCCTAAAAAAAAAATTAAGGAAAAAAATTGTAAGTTAATCTCTATATTTATGCCTAATATGCATTTGACTTCAAAAAATCAAAAGTGTTTTCAAAGTTTTGTAAAATAAATGCTTATACACGCAAATTTAAAATCAATGTATATATGTGTTTAATTTTGAATATACACGTGCATGTGAGATATGTATAATAACTTTATCTCTTTTAAATAGTTTTAATTAGGAACATTAATGTCTTTTAAATTGAGTCTTGAAGGGAATTCATTTCACAAAATCATTCTAAAGGGGTAAAATTGGTAATGAAATGGATTTAGTAGCTGATGTAAGAATTTTCCGTTACCTAGTAACAGTCTTCTAACGGCAATGGGGGAAATCTGCAGCCGACAACTGAAGCAGAGGGGAGGTAAGTGCAATTTTTAAAACGTGAGGGGAGGTGTCTGTCATTGTTAGAAAACCTCAGGGGAGGTAAGTGAAATTTATCCTTTTCATAAATGTCTATATATATTGTTTTATGAAAAATTGTTTGGATCAAGCACTTATCGGTCATATTGTGAACTGATTTCTCGCGGGTACCTTTATTAACACTAGAGGCTGAGGCACACGCGATGCGTGTGCAAGTTGGATTTTCACAACATTTGTAAAAATTTAATCAAACAATAAGTGAAAAGCATTTTTATAAAAACGTTGTGAAAATCCGACTTACACACGCATCGCGTGTGCCCTAGCCTCTAGTATATTATATTAAGACCCAACAAACTATGCAGTATATCTGACCTCGGACTTACCATTCAGTCATGTTTCTAACAAATTACATGGGCATAGAGTCACGTATAGAAGCAGTAAATATACATTAAATAATAGCAAAACTACATGCATTTGAGAATCAATTCGATTTCACTCAAACTTCTGCATCACTTACCGCAGATGTAAATTAGGATTATTTTCGTCAAACTACATGCATTTTGAGAATCAATTCGATTTACTCAAACTTCTGCATCACTTACCGCAGATGTAAATTAGGATTATTTTCGTCACAGAGTTCTTCCTTAATATTGAAAGAATATGTAACTGCTTACACATAAGTATCAATGAGCACTAAAGTATTTGACATCCCGACCCCAATTGTCATTGCCAACACCACCACTCTTCCTCTGTTGCCACCATCCACACCTCCACCACTCATCCACCATGGCACACCCTTTTCCACAATACCATCTTCACTACCATCACCGCACCATCATCACCACAACTCCACCTCCGCCAACACCAACACGATAACGAACACCACCCTCCAAAACAATCACCACATCTCTGCCACTACTGAACACCACCAAGACGTCAGTGCCACAATATACGTAAGAAAAGAAAAGAGAACATGAAATAATCAAAGACCTCGATTATGTACTGAGCTTCAGCAGGGCGAACGGAGAGAGCGGCCCATTGCAAGGCGTAGTAGCCCTGCCCATCGGGCTTGGACGCGGAGCAGCCCTCGCACTTCACCAATCTCCGCAGCTTCTCCAAATCCCCTAACCCCGCCGCCGTGCACGCGTCGTTCCTCAGGCTGTCGACCCCTTCTCCCCCGATCGCCGCCTCTCCGCCGCCCGTCGAAGCCGACGCCGATTCCTGATCCCTCGATTCTACCTCCTCTACAACATCGATCTCTGGTTATGGAATCCAATACCAAAGCGAGGGTGGAGATGTGGAAGAAATCGGGGTCCTGATAAGAAGGCTTGCAGGTGTTGATGTGAACAATTGCTGTTCTAGAATGAATGCGAGGGAGAGTTCTATTGTAAGCAGTTGCAAAATGGGAGCAGTTATCACAACGGGAGCATGATAAAAAAAAAATCACAATGGGAGCAGTTATCACAACGTGGAGTTCAATTTGGGAAGTAAATTTTCTTTTTTACCCTTACAGTTAAGAAGTATAAGAAGTATTTAGCTGGCGAATTATTTAGGTTTTGGGAGGGTGTTTTGGGAAATGAAAAAGCATGACAAAAAAGGGAGACACCAAACTGGTGCTCTCCCTTTATATATTAGAATAGATGTTTTAAACACATTGAACGGTTCGAATTATTAAAATTTGATCGAAAACTTTGAGGTGTTTTTTTAGTTATTCCTGGAACCGCCCTAAAAGATCAGACATTCTTTTGGAGATGGACGGAATAATTTGCTCGTTTTGGATGCCACCTCAAATTTCAAATCCTTGCTCCGCACTCTAGGACCCCCAAGAAAAATGAGGCAAAAAAACTTCTTCTTCATACACATTGTTGATCAAAAAGGAAAAAAAAAAAAAAAGTTGTACTACAATATAGTACTCCAGATACGGAGTATTTTTTAGAGCCGTCACATTGCAAATAAAGACATATTGTTATGGTCATAGTTTTAGAAAGCAAGTAAAGTAGAACGCTAATATATTATTACTGATTAGACATATCACGAAAATCCGTTTTGTACGTTACGGAATATAGAAGAATCCAAAAATTGGCTATTAATATAAACTACTGTATGTTACGTTCAAAATACTAAAATACTCCACTTTTATATTTATGAGGGAAGAAGATTAGAGTTTGGGCCTGTCCAAGTTGTCGGGCACTTAACCCGGCAACTCACACGAGATATATATATATTTTTGGATCCGCAAAACACGCCTTAAAGGCTCAACTCACATGAGATTGAAACCCTTCATTTCCTGGATAACAAAATCAAAAAGTACATAGAAACACAATTTCGAATATAACTGTGTTTTAGTAAAATTTATCAACTGTTCAAAAAAATTACAAAAGCATATGCAGTGGTGGTTACTATTAAAATGAGGAAAATGTTAGATTCCCAACTGACTCTGACTATATATGGGTACACTGTTTGCAGGGGTGACGCCAGTATATAACTGATGGGTCAGCTGACCCCATGGGCCAAAAAATTTCATCTACTTTGGTACTAGGCCATGTTTGTTAAGTGTATTAGGGCTTGGGATAGGATTAGCAATCCCATTGGCTTCCTAACTCTTTTGTTTGGTTGTCAAGCTAGGGATAGGATTGAGAAGATGATGGGATTACTAATCCCACACTGTTCCCGGATTACTAATACCATGGGGTACTAGGTATTAGTAATCCTATCCCAAGCTCACTCATGCAAAATGACCACCTTGCCCATGGTTTTTTTAACTCAATACCAATAATACCCTCCATTACACACCTCAGCTACCCACCCAAAACCCTATTACACTGCTATATATACACTTCTCCCGCCAAATCCCAATACTCTGCTTCCATAGCTGCTTCCAGAGGGAGAGAACGACCCAGCTGTTGGTGGTGCACATTTGGCGACATTCGACGGTTCAGGTAAAAAACAGACCTTCAACCTCATTTTTCTGTGTTGTTCTCTCATTTATTTCTTCTTCTGTCTTCATTGTTTTGGAAAAGAAAACTCCGTTGGATTCAATTTTGCCGAGATGATTAATTACTTGTTGATTTCGTCTTGTACTCGGTCATACTTCGAAGGATCTGATTCTGCTTCACAATGAATACTTGGCCGTACTTGGGCTTTACTTGTTCGTTTGTTACTCCTTTAGAAGATAATCAATTCCTCCCTCCGTTTTTGTGTTCTTTTTGTGATTCGAGATGAACTTTTTATCTTCTTTCATATATATTTTTTAATTTTCGATTAGAAAATGGGTTGTTTTGAGAGAGAAAAAAAAAGGTTGTATCCTATTTAAAATTGACAGAGGGACTGGTTTGGGATTGGTAAAAAAAATTAGTTTCGGGGAAAAAATTAAGAGAAGGAAAGTATTTATTATTATTGACTTTGAAATAGGACCCAGTTTTCTAAGGGAAGGAAAAATAAGTGCATGAAGTTAGAATATCATTGTTTGATTATTGGTGATTTCTCGATATGATATCAACTTTTTTGAAGCTGAATTTTTTTCTTGTACATTTAAGTAATTAATTTTAGCTGTTGTATAGATGGAGAATAATAACGAGGAAGATAAGAAGATGGAACACATGCATGCATTTGTAGCCTTAAAGCATCTCGTGGCCTCTATAAACCATGCATGTGCCTTATTTGTTGTGGTCATGCATGCTGTCATGGAAAATGTTGAACCTACTAGGTTGCCAGTTGTTAGGTCCCCACACCCTTTTCAAACCCAATTAGACCGTTTGAATAGATTGTTTAGGAATAATGATAACGACTGTTACGAGCAACTTATAATGGATAGATGGGCATTCGCCTGATTATGCACAATGACAAGGGAGGTTGGTTTAACTGATTCGAGATATGTCATATTGGAGGAGAAGGTAGCAATGTTTTTGTGGGTCATTGCCCATCATGAAAAGAACAGGGTTGTCAAGTTTGATTTTTTGAGGAGTGGTCAAACAGTAAGTAGGTACTTCAATGACGTGCTTAAGGCTATGTTACGCCTCCAAGGTTTTCTTCTTAAGGCACCAGAGCCTATTCCGGCCGATTACCCTGATGAGAGATGGACGTGGTTTCAGGAAATTGTGTAAAATTTACCTTTGGTATAAAGTCAAACATTAACAAAATTTAACTTCTTTAATCCTAATTTTTGCCATTTTATAGAATTGTCTTGGAGCACTCGATGGGACCTATATTGATGTCCGTGTTGCAGCTATAGATAAACCACGATATAGAAACAGGAAGGGTGAAATTGCCACCAATGTCTTGGGGGTTTGTTCCCCGGATGCCCAATTCATTTATGTTTTGCCGGGTTGGGAAGGATCTGCATCGGACTCTAGCGTACTTAGGGATGCTGTCTCTAGACAACATGGCTTAAGAGTGCCGAACGGTATGACTTTTCCATTGTAATATAGTCTTAAAAAATATCAGTTTCTTACAAGTTTAAAAGGAATTATGTATGTCCACAGGTCATTACTATCTTGTAGATGCGGGATATACTAATGGGGAAGGTTTTCTAGCACCCTTTAGAGGTCAACGTTATCATTTGTCTACATGGAGAAATGGGCGTTACCCCACTAAAGAGTTCTTCAACGTGAAACATTCTCAGGCTCGTAATGTGGTGGAGAGATGTTTTGGGATGCTTAAGGCTAGGTGGGCAATATTGAGGTCTCATTCTTTCTTCCCAATCAGGACCCAATGTCACATAATTACTGCATGTTGCCTTCTCCACAATCACATAAAAAGGGAAATGCCTAATAATCCATTAGAACAAGAAATAGAAGCGAACCAAAATGCAGCCCCACCAAATGACATGGGAGAAGAATTTATTGATGTCGTTGAACCAACAGATCAATGGAGTGAATGGAGAACCGCTTTGGCCACTCAAATGTTCAATGATTGGCAGGCAAACAGGGGCCACGACAATTAGAACTCATTTCTTTGTTTTTATGCTTATTTGTAGACTTTGTAATGTTCAATTGACAATTGTATTTTAATTTTCCATATTTGTGTTTTGGTGTGTAACAAATGCTACTATTGTTGGGAAACGATTCTCAGAAACCAGTAATGACGCGTACAGATTAGACAATAAGAAAACCGCAAAACCCTACAAGGCGGAATTAGGGTTTTACCTCAACTCCCTGCGAACTCGAACGCTGGTTGAACTTGTTATAGCAGGTCTTGCTATAAGCCACGTATACTGCTCGACTGCACCTTACGATCTTCTATCATATTCCCTGCACGCCTAGAACACAAACCGAGTGTGGACTCTTTCGTGGTCTATTTGCTCTCTCTAGATCTGCCTCTATTTTGTGAATAATAGAAACGTGTCAACTGACCTAGAGAGATTAACGTGTATATATAGGGCTACGATAGGGACCTAAGGAGTAATAAGTCAGGGCTCCCAGTGTAAATAAGAAACCTGATCCCACCAGGATTCTATTTCTTATTTCACTAATTATAATTCACCCCACTACAGAATTATAATTGCACTCCCGTCTTTATCTCAATTATATTACGAGCTCCATGATATTAAATACTTATTTATCTCCCCACGTTAAGATTACAGATACCCGTTGATTAAAATAAATTACTAACAATCTCCCACTTAATCAACATCTTAAATTGAGACTATCCACTTAACTTATTCGATATGTCGGATACAAAATCCACCTGTAGGGTTTGACATAATCGAAACTTATAAGCTTACTCAAGGGGGTATCATCAATCCCTACTGGGACGTGAATTCCATCAATAATTAATAGCTGTCATATACATAATGTTGCGACCCAACTCACCGAGACTATTGACCGTATAAAAGATCTCACCCTTTAATGAATCAAAATCAACAACATTAAATATATACCTCTAATAATCATCTTTGGATTAAGAGCATAAGCACTCATAATAACCATGAGGTTCCAATTGTCTTATGAAGTTAGTACAAAGACAATTACCTCAAAGTGGTCCCGTTCAATACACACAAAGTGTACTAGCACAATGAGTTAGAACTAGACCGTTCCCTGTAGTCAAGACAGACCTACTAAACATTGTACTACAGTCCTACTGATGGTGTGTCCAGTTCCATCTAAGACTGTGAACCATATCTTATATTTCACAAGAACCGATGATCTGATCTTCTGTGTGTAAGCCGAACTCTACACACCGGATCATCTACTTTATAAAATAAAAGACACACATGCACAACATACAATAATATTATGCAAACATTACCCATAAAAGATTCTCATCAAAAAAGGGATAAAACTGATTAATACATAACAATATTAATCCATCATATAAAACTATAACTTTTACATAACCTTTTAACAAACTCCCACTGAAACTCAAAGTCATGCTGCCACGCATCTTACTCGCATTCTCTCTATTACGTGACTATCAAAAGTCTTAGCCTGTAAGCTGTACGTAAAAGAATCTGCTAGGTTGTTTACCGATGCGATCTTGGCCACAACTACATCACCTCTCTGAACGATCTCTAGAATCAGGTGATACTTACGCTCGATGTGTTTTTCTTCTTATGAGTCAATGGCTCCTAAGAGTTAGCAATTCCACCACTATTGTCACAATAGATGTAATAGCTAATTGCACTAGAGGAATCACTTCTAGATCCATCAAGAAGTCTCTAAGCCAAAACGGCATCTTTGGTTGCTTAAGAAGCTATCACATACCCGGCCTCCATGGTGGAATCAATCAATCCACGATTGCTTGATACTCCTCCAACTTATTGCTCCACCTCCTAAGGTAAACACATATCCGGAGGTAGACTTTCTGGAATCCTTGTCTGACATAAAGTTTGAGTCTGTGTACCCATAAGGTACCAGACTATCTGACTGGAACACCAACATATGATCTCTAGTTCTTTTCAAATACTTGAGTATATGTTTCACTGCAGTCCAATGCGCTTGCCCTGGATTAGACTGAAATCTACTAACCATGCCAACGGCAAAGCAAATATCAGGTCTAGTACACAGCATAGCATACATGAGGCTTCCTACTGCCGAGGCATGAGGAACTGCCTTCATCTCCTCGGGTGTCTTAGGACACTGATCCTTGGATAGGCTGATTCCATGTCTAAAAGGGAGGAACCCTTTCTTGGAACCCTGTATGCTAAAATAGACAAGAATCTCATCGATATAAGTAACTTGTGTGAAGCCCAACATCTTGTTCTTGCGATCTCGCATAAGCTTAATCCCAAAGATGTGACTGGCTTCTCCCAAGTCCATTTCAAATTGGTCGGATAACCACACTTTCACTGAAGATAACACTCCCACATTGTTTCCGATGAGCATGATATCATCGACACATAGTTGTAGACACCCAAATTTGGACTCATCGAATTTCCTTGATTTGTGGCCCTGAGGCTCCCTGATGATGATTTCGGATTAAGACAAGCCTTGGATTAATTAGAACAATGCTTCTTGAAGGACTTTGAAAAGGAAAACAAATGGTCAAAAATCAATCTCAAGCGCTTGGGAGCAGTCCCGAGCGCTCAAAACCATTTTCAAAAGCAGTGGGCCTGGCTCACTCTCGAGCGCTCGAGAGTGGAAGTCCCAAGCGCTCGAGACCACTCCCGAGCGCTCGAGACGTCTGTGCTGCCCAATGGATGATGAGGCTTCCCACTATCCATGCAACCCATCATTACAGCCATTTTGAGTCGGCTGATGTTATAGTCAACACTCAACCTCAGGTGGCAGGGGATCAAATGGTGGAGATCTTCCCTCCAAGGAAAGATTTTATTTCAATTTCATTTCATTTTGAAAACCATAGGTTATATTGCCTATATATATGCCCTACTTCAGCAGAAACCAGAGGACGAAATCTCTCTCTCTAGAAACCCTCTCTCTTGTTCAAAAGAAGAAAAACTCTCTCAAGCAAAAACTTGTTTTCCAACTATAAAGGTTTTCAAAGGCAAAAGTTCAAAGATCAAAAAACATCAGAAAATGCAGGGAGTTGAGAACATCCTTGGTCTTTGATTCCTTGCATTCCTCCTTCTTCTTTCACCCTTCAAGGTCATTCAAGAAGCAAGGCTCTCACCAAAGGTAGAAATTTTTCTACCTTAATCTCAAGTAAAAGGCTGTTCTTCCCTTCTGAGGGAGGTCTCTCAGCCTGTCCCAGTCTTTAATACTGGGTGCATGGCTGGGAGACCCTAGTGTAAAAACAAGAGCAAAGGGATCACAAAGCATTTTTTTTTGAAAACCTACTGGAAACACTCTCGAGCGCTTGAGAGTGCTCCCGAGTGCTCGGGACTGTTTCCAGTTCCATACATGGCATTTTTAGTGGGGGCAGCAAACTGGGGTGATGTGCATTCTTAAATGAAATAGTTTTATTGTGGCATGCAGACATAGAAAATTAGTTTTCTCAAAACAGAAACATTTCTCACCAAGTTTCAAGTAAGAAATAAGATTTTCCAAGGTTAAAAAGAAGATCTTCTCCTGGGAAGACCAAAACAAGAGTGCTTGCATGCCAGGATAATGTCATTTCTCATTTGAGAGTAAGCTGACATGCAGCTCACCCCCAAGCACTTGGAACCACTCCCGAGCGCTCGGGAGTGCCTGCATGTCACTGCAATCCATTATTCTCCCCATTTTGCCATGCTTCTGACTTTCTGCATGCAGGGATGTGTCTATTTTCTCTTAAATAAAATGCAGATTTAACTTTGCAGAGGCAAGGATGCATGGCTTGGAAGATTAAAGTTCAGTTTTAGTCTGTCAGGCCCTTTGCTGAGCTTATCACATGTTTAAAATAACTTCAGTTTTACAGCATAGTGCTATATCCTGTTCATGCCTAACAAAGTTTGCAGGTTGAGCATCAGCACTCCCAAGCGCTCGGGACCACTCCTGAGCGCTCGAGAGTGAAGTCAGTGGCAGATCATCAGCTTCTGTTATCATGCATCTTATTCATCGCCATCTTCATCACCCCCTGTACACATGCACCAGCATACATGCTTATTTGGTATACATGTGGATACTTGCTACATGCTTAATGAAACAAAATCCTTTTGAAAAATCCCACAAACGTTTAGTAGAGACCGATCTCATATCGGGCGAGGGGGGTGCCGTAAAACCCTTCCCCCCTCGTAACGTGGCTTCCAAACCCATAAATGATCTCTAGTTTTCAATTTCAAATCAATCATTTTCAATCAAAGCGGTTTCTCGGGTGGCTAACCTCAAATCCGGGTGGCGACTCTTCAAATTTTTCAATTTGATTCAAAAGGCGTGCGATTTTCGGGCCGCCCTGATCCACTCGGGGCTGTGGTAGCCCACAGTGGCGACTCTGCTAGGGAAATGTTTAATTGATACTTGAGAAAAGTTGGTGTGTTGACAAAACGACCTACTTTCCTTGAAAATTGATTAAACCGGTGAGCCAAGCTTGAAAGACATTTGTGGGATTTTTCAAACTACTTTGTTTCATTGCTTATCTTTTTGTACATATATTTTGTTCAGCCCCGCTGCTGCGTTTCGGCAATCCTACCCGGCTCGCCGGTGATGGGGAATCCCGGAATGCTCAGCAACCCTCGACTATGATGGGTCATACCTACCGCTTGTACCGTTATTGGGTGTACGCTCAATATCGGGAGGTATATCTTGACTCTAATCTGGGGAACCCGTTCAAACCCAAAACCCAGCCTCTATACATGATTAGTAGGCCGTAGAACCTTCCAAAGCTAAGACAGGGACCCGTAAGGTAGGACTATGTGCTATATCCTGCCTACATGTTACTGCTTTCTGCATCTCACCATGCATCTCATCCATGTCATGCCATCATGCTGTCTGTTCAATTTCAAGTCCTGTGTCTTGAGACTCGCGCGGTCTATAGAAGGTTGCCGAGACCCGATGAAGAGTTGTACACTCTGGTGTACGTTGTCTAAACTATATGAGTCCTTAGAACAATGAGACTTTGGGAAATCAAAACATGCTAAGTCCTTGACTAATGCCTAATCGAAGATTCAACAGAGAATAAGGAATAACGTGGAAACGATGTTGTGACGCCACGTCACTTACACCACTTCGGCTAATGGCACCATGCCACTGACGCCACTCTGGTTATGGTATCACGCCATCTATACTAAGCTATTCCAAGTTCAAATTTGAAACTTCGAATGAGGACTAGTTGAATACTTAGTTCATTTTGACATCTCTTTGAACTTGTTGTTCTAAACAAAGGATACACCCTAAAAGAAATTCTGAGGAATGAGGCAACCTTCGAAAGACCGTAATCTTATCCCGCTTGCACATCGCACCTTGCATCTTATGCCGTCCATTTGCTTTCGTATTGCGTATAGAACTCTTAGACTCGCTCGCGCGGCTTGTTTAGGATTGCCTGGACCAATGAAGAGTCGTGCTTTTAAAGGAACGTTGTGGGAATTAATTAGTCCTTGGAACGATGAGTTTTAGGGATATCGAAATTCATTAAGTCTTCAATACATTTTTCAATCATGGATTCAACGAAAATTAACGAAACAATTAGGCTACAATGTTGTGATACCCACACCACCCAAGTTATAGTGCGAAGTCACTTACACCGCTTAGGCTAATGGCGCCATGCCACCTACGCCACCCCGGTTACGGTATCATGTCATTTACGCTAAACGGTCTTTGAAACCAAAACAGAAATTTTGAGTGAAAAATGTTAAAGGCTTAATCTGTCTTGATATCTCTCAAATCATGTCATTCCTAATCAAAGGATACACACTCAAAAAAATCTCTGAGGACTAAGGCAATCCTTCGCAGGTTGTTATTTCTTGAGTCGGGTCTAGGAGACCATAAATCCGTGGAGTTTGGGATAACTCTAGTGTTTGCCGTGCCCGAACGGCTCCCTCTAGTTCAGTCTAGCCTTAAGTGCATCCTCCAGCAGTCTTATTGCTCTGTCTCGGATGGTCTTAGATAAGGAGATTGGCTCTGATTCCCAACGTGCGGAATTAAACCTGCCTGACAACAACCTACCCGTGGCTGTTGGAACTATCCGTAAAGTTTGATCCCTTGAGTCAACAATGACAACACGTGAATAACAATTCTTTTATTCATACACATTTTTTTCAATAAATCACAACAGGGGCACATTCTGAGTTTGCTTTTTTACTTTACTGTCAGTACTGGGTCATCCATCCTACAACAAAACCATACCCTCATAAACTCAAAATTTGTGGGAAGATATGGAATAGCAGGTGGAAAATTTGAATGGGGAGCATCTGAACGGGGAACAGCCAGAAGGGAATCCAAATGAGTTGGATCAAATCCGAACCTCTATCCGACAGTTGGGTGAACGAACAGACAACCAGATTACCCAGTTGATGCTCATGATAACCGGGGTTGCCAGACAACTTCCACCTCCACCTCTCGAAAATAACCATGAACCACTCCCTGAACCAAACCCCCAAAGCCCAAAAATGACCGCCATCAAAGCCAAATTAGCCCAACTTGAGCAGTCCTTAGCCAGAAGCGAAAGAATCACCTCAATTGGTTTCGACATCGATGAACTCTGCCCCTTCCCAAATGCCAGACTGCCCAAGAAAATCAAGCCAATCGACTTTGCTAAGTTCGTTCGACGGAACTGGTGACCCGTGCTTCGTCCCAACCTAACCATCCAAATGAGGTTGAATTACCCCGAGCGTAGGGCTAAGTCGCTGTAAGCATAGATACCGGAAGTCCGGAATCGTTCCCACAGAGAGAATCTCTATAGCTAATTAGGATTTGTAGATGCAAGTGTTTCCGACGTTAAGACGGCCAACTATCGAATTGCTTTGAATGGTAATAAAACTCTTAAGTAAAGACTAGAAAAATGGTTTTTTACTAGATTAAACAAGCGGCAAGGCAATGGAACTAATATCACCCGTAACTTAGGCCATCGAGCCATCTCAACGAAAACTCGGTTGAATCGCACGGCATAGGCTATCAACCGGAAGATTTAGCTTTGAAACCATTAAAAGACTAGAAATGTGATATGGAAAACAAGTGAGCTCTTTTGATCTTTTTGGCAAACACAAGCCGAGACATCGCTCACGGAACCATATGAGCGAGCATATGATCACCGGAGATTAACATCGGCTAGTTTTGTTACATAAAGGCGAGCCTTTCTCATTTTCCATACTAAACTTCGAGTCATGAGTTGAGAATGGAAAGATTAACACAAGTCACGAGGCGATAATCGCCCCACGGCCAAACCTTATCGACTACTCACGCATATTGAAAAGACTAGAAAGCATGGTGAGAATAGACAACATTTTTAACCAATAGAATCGAAAACGAACTTGATTTATGTAAGGATCCAAAGCGTACAAACAACTTTAATACTTGAGAAATAAACGCAACGTAAATACCTTAACGAGTTCTTGAGAAATTACAACTTGAAAAACCTTGAGCTTTAATGGAGGAAAGCTTAAAAACTAAAAGACTTAAAGTAATTTTGTTGCTAGCTATGAAAGAGAGAGAGAGAGAGGTATTTATACAAAAATGGCCCTGCTCTCTACAAAAATCCGGCCAAAATATCCCAAAAGTAGAAAAATTACCAAAAGTAGAAAGTCCAAAAAGTAGAAAATATTTGCAGGAAAAGCACCTGTATCGATACGGCTAAAAAGCCCGTATCGATACCAGTTCTCTACGGCTTAGCCCTTGCTCTGAACCAATTATGTATCGATATGGCTGTTTTGCCCGTATCGATACCGCCTGATTTCCCCTGCACCCCAGGCCGTGGCCTTGGCCTTGGCTTTGGCTTTGGCTTTGGCTTGGCCACCCGACGGCCATACAAATGCCTTCAAAGTGAATCCAGCCTTGCACTTGTTCATTCCCAAAGCCCGACGGCCATACTCCTAAAGGCATCGCCCCTTGGATACCCTCAAGGGTTTCTCAAGTCATCAAAACACGCCTTTATTCGCGTATTGCCTGAAATGCTCAATAGAAAACTTTACGCGCAAAAATAACCTAAAAACGACAGATAAACAAAACGAAAAAAACCTAAAGCGGGACTAAGCGCACCAAATAAAGGCAAAATTGGGTGCTTATCAACCCGAAAGCACACCTGACCAACTACATTAGGGCACTTTCCATATGGGGCGTGGAGAAAGACGCCATGGCCCAAATGTTTTCTCAAACACTGGTTGGACATGCTTTGCACTAGTTCACTGCCCTAGAAACAACGAAGAAGAAATCTTGGGAGGACATCTGTGAGGCTTTCGTGGCCCAGTTCAACTACAACATTGTGGGCAGCATGCCCTTCGGAGAAAGGATTTCGTTCCTTCCCGCCGTTGCGACCTTTTTTTGAAAATCGAGGGAGCTCGAGCGGAGAGGCAAGCATTCAAAAATACAGAGTCGCCACTTGAAATTTTGGGGGTCCGACACTCAAGGAACCGTATTTCGAAGCACCTGCCGCGTTGTTTGTTTGAAAAAGTTTAAGGGAACCAGTCCGTCATAACCATATCTGGGTTCGGGAGCCAGGTTACGAGAGGGGAAGGGTTTTATGGCACCCCTCTCGCCCAATCCGGAGATCGGTCTCTACTTAGGCATTTTGAAAACGTTGCGATTCTTCTTTTATTAATCGATTTTTAGCCAATTAGGGCGGGGGAACAGTTAATCGGGGATTAAAACTGTAACAATTTGCAGGATGTGATAGAAAGCATGTTTGCTCTATTGAAACAGTTAGTATAGGATGAGAACAGACTCCTGTGGGAGTTTAAACAGACTGGAAAGCTCCTGTCTTGGAGTGTCGTGCACAGGAAGAAACCAGTATGCACTAATCAAATCAATGCATGCTGACCAAACCTGCGCACGCTACTACAAGACCTGCACGCGCCAGTAAGCCTAAGCCCACAGCTCTTATTCTCAAACCCTCTGGGCTCTGGAAGGACCAGTGCACACCCAGGACAAACCAAGCAGTTTATAGCAGTTATAATATACAATTCAAAGGCTGAAAAGCCCAACAAAATAAACAAAACACCCCATAAACAGTGTGGGGACAAAATAATAGCCTGAAATCAAGTTAAACATGCAAGGCCAGCCACTGATCGGGTACAAACAATCGCACGAGGGTTCCAAACCGTCGCGCGACAATGCGCCCGGGCACGCGATGGTTGCGCCCTGGCGCACGACGATTGCGCCCTGGCGCACTGGTCAAATGGAGCGTTGACCATCGCGCGATGGTTTGGGTGCAGCGCGCGCGGGTTCGAGCCAACTTTCCAGTGTCTGGTTTTTCACGTCCTGGGTTCTGAGACAGGTCCAGAATGATCCCAGGGGTACTCCAACAGAACAGAACTAAATATTGAAATGTAAAACTAACATTTTAACAAAGGAAAGCAGTAAATTGGTTGTTAGCATGCTTAACAGTGAGCTATATGCTAAGTAAAAATTACAACAGTCATGCACGTAGCTAAAACAAGAAATGACCAGCCTCCCTTCCCCACGTGGACCAATCTCTTGCTGACAGAATTGTCGCGCGAGTGTTCGGGTCCATCGCGCGCGGGTTTACTTGGCCACGGCTTTTGAAACCTTGCTAGCTTTAGGGCTAGGACTGGTATTGATTACCAGCCTTGACCCTGCCAGCCCCCCTCAGGGATCAGAACAGAGAGCAACCACGGTAAGCTATACCTTTGGCTTTTCGAGTTTGAATGAGTGCTTGAACTTTGAGTTGAGTTTGAGTTTGAGGTTGAGGTTGAACAATGTGATAGATCTTGCAAAATGAGTGTATGTAGATGGCTAGAGTGATGAAGTATCAAGTGTATTTGGGTTTGTGTAACCTTTTGTGCTTGATTTTTTGTAACCCGTTTAATGGATGAACCATAGAGGTATTTATAGGCATGGAGAGTGAATCTGGTTGGTGCCAGGAGAGGGACAAAGCCAGCCACGAGGCCTGGCTGAAGTTGCATTGGTGGCCAAATTTCTGCCTCTGAAAAAGTAGGTGGGGACCCAACCATCGCGCGATGGTTCCAAACTGTCGCGCGAGGGTCAATGGTCAAACTTTGTCCACCTGGCAGTTTGACCATCGCGCGAGGGTTCTAGTCTGTCGCGCGACGGTGCGCCCGGGCGTGCGATGGTTGCGCCTTGGCGCGCGATGATTGTGCCCTGGTGCACAATGGTTGTGCCCTGGCACACGTCAGTAGGGTTTTTGGCTTTTGGAAGTGGCTTAAGACCAAGTTAGGTTCAAGGGTTTTGCAAACACTCAAAACTCAAACACTCGACATTCCCGGGGTGTTCTTGATCCGTTTCATCATCGGGGAATCAAAAACCATAAGTACACTAATCTGGAAGCCCAAATTGGGGTGTCTACAGTAGCCCCCCTTTGACGGCACTTGGAACACCATTGACTTGGTACAAGTAACGTCAAAGGTTTCTAGACACCCCTCAAGGCAATCCAGAGCAGAACATACTAGCAAAGTAGACAAGCATACTTACAGAACCTGATTGGTTGAATGGACGGGTGGACCGTCGCTGGAGAAAGAAGTAGAAATGGACGATTGTATCGCCGCTTGTTGATCGAATTTGGACAGGACAGGCTGTCGCTGATTAGTTTGTCAATGCCACAACACCGATTGAAGAATGCCTCAGCGCTTTGATTTGCCAATGCCTCAACACTGACTGAAGGACGCCTTAACGCTGATTTGATTTGCCAATGCCTCAACAGCGACGGTTTGAACGCCTCAACGCTGATTTGATTTGCCAATGCCTCAACACTGACGGTTTGAACGCCTCAACGCTGATTTGATTTGCCAATGCCTCAACAGCGACGGTTTGAACGCCTCAACGCTGATTTGATTTGCCAATGCCTCAACACTGACGGTTTGAACACCTCAACGCTGATTTGATTTGCCAATGCCTCAACACTGACGGTTTGAACGCCTCAACGCTGATTTGATTTGCCTTGATGCACGTTCCTGCTTTTGACATTTGATATATACAATATGCGATGATATAATATATTGAAAATGCATATGTAGGCTAAGGGCGGCTCCCAGGGGGACAACGACACCTAAGGACTACCACTGAGCCTCATTACTGTACTGTCTCCACTTCTGAGATGCGCATCCAAAGAGATAGACATTGAACGGGCTGGCGTGCCCCTTGTTGACATTTAGTAGTGGCATTGGGCATGCGTGCCCCTTCTTCGATGCTTGGGCAGATGTGCCCCAGAGATGCTTTGCCTGGCCTTGGGATGACGCGCCCTTGCTGCTTCAAGAGATTCCGCTGCTTGCGGATTACGGATACTAGGGTAGCAATGTAACAATTGCGTTTTCCAATTTATTGACTCTCTTTTTGAAGAGAATGCAAAAACTAACCACTAATATCTAATTTGCATTGACAAGTGATTTGAATCGACACACAGACGCGCGCACATATGTACAGACTCGCCTACCTTGAACGAAAAGGAAGACAGAGCCCCAGGGTACAATGCGAACCATTAGACACACGGAACATAATGAAATTTTGGGCATTAATGTGCCAAAACTCATAACATTCCTGAACAGGTGAAACTGACACTTACGAAAAGGTACAAAAGGTACAAAGACCTGTACAAACAAAATCGAGAAAAACACCTCGAAATGACAATTGATTGAAAAACTGGAAAAATGTCGCAAAAACGGACATAAGACCCAGATTATGACACGTATAGGCCCGGACTGAAACCGACACCCCCGTGCAGTCACATTAAGTCCATATGACTTGCATGGTATGACAAGACTTGGCAAAACCCTCTGGAACGACATTCGAGGGTAGTAGCCAACTGCTACTGCCTGCTGCAAGAAGCATGCGCAGGTTTGAGACCAACGCGCATCACTCGAACAAACGCGTTGCGGTAGCTTACACCAGACTTCGCTGAATTTAGAATAAACTGTGAGCCTGTCAAGGCCTCTAGCATTTCGTTCTGTTTTTGATGCTTCAAATATTTTAAGACTTATGCTCAGCCTGTAAATTGAAGAAGCAGTTTGTAATAAAATTGAAAGATGAAGGTTTTCCCCTTTCTGGTTCCTCCAAGGCAGCTTGTCTTGATCTTCGATCCTCTTCAACCTTTGATGTGTACCAAATTGTCAACCATGGATCCAATTGATAGATTGTGACCGAGTCTCAAAGAGAGACTGCCTACGTATCCCAAGCTAGGAAATCAGGTCAAAACGTAGTTCAGGCCAAAGGTTAACTCTCGAGTATTTACCTCTCCTTTTACGCTCTAACTTTTGCCTAGTACCACCCATTCGGGTCTTCAGTCTAGCGAGCTTTGATTGATTGCCTATTCATTTTTGCCTAAACCACCTTCATAGGTTTTGGTCTAGCAGGCTGCTCTAACTTTTGCTTGGAACTGCCCACCCTTGGGGTTTTCAGCCCAACGAGCTTCTCACAGGGAAAAGCAATATTTGAATTGATCCAGGTTGACCCAGGGTATTGAATTTGTTGCTGTCGAGGTCGAAGACCTTTGGTTGCAGCCTCAGATAAATGGCTTTGATGACGCAGGGTCAAGAGTGCTTCGATTGGAAATGCCTTGCTCCGGGCAGTTGTGCACACTTTCTCATTTGTGCTTGGCAAAACGACACTGTTGCTGTTTTGAACATGGTACAAGGCCCGGAGCCTTCTGTGCTTCTGCTTTCTGGATTGGCACCCGATAGCAGGGGGGTTTTGATGTTTCTTTATCTCAGGATCAACGCGAGGCGTGACTTGATGAGACCACGCCAAAACGTCGATGCTTGTTTGACCGGGCGCAATGCTCCTCTGGGGGCGGCTTTGAACCAATTGAACCATTGGGAGGTTATACTTGTCTTTCAAGTTTATTTGAAATTACTTCTTCTTTTAATAGGCTGAGCATGCCTTTCGTCTTTCCTTTCGGCGAGGGAATACATTTCCTTGGGAATGTTCCCATCGAAATCTATCCCTTCGTCATTAGGGTTGACACAGTTTATATAAAAGCCAGCGAAGCATTTAGAAGCAAGATGATGCATATCATAAAAACCCTCGGGGTTGCCATGTACAACAGACTCAAAACTTGAAACAAAAGCCACGACGTGGAGGGCCAAGAGGCACAACCTCCGACTCAGAGCTAGACTAGACAAACGCAAAAGACTCTGTGTCAGACTCAGACAAAATGCCAATGCAAACTAGATGCGGTTTTGAAAATGCAATTGTTAAAAAGCTACCCATAACTTCCACAAAAAGAGGTAGGATCCAGCAGGAGTCAAACCCAAGCAACAGCACTTCGGCCTCCTCAGCTTCTTTGGCCAAACTTACTCGATGCTCCTTTGAACAATGGACCTCAGCCAAACGGTCCTTTCCTTTGCAAGCCCCTAATCACTGTCAAAACCAGATGTTGGCAGTGAAAATCTCGGTTGCCCCACCTACAACCATCATGTTAACCTCCGGTTCGTATGGGATGGATACGATGGGTTTGGGTTGATTTGCTGGGACAATATAGTGGCTAGGGTTGAATATGGTGGAGCTCGGGTTGATTTGAGTGGAGGTGATAGATACCTGACCAACCAGAGGGTCAGACCCGTGTTGAGGCAAGGAGTTGGAAATGACGTTGGGCTTTGGTGGAACTTGAACCGTGCCATCATCAATTAGATCTTGTATCTCGTGTCGGAGACGCAAGCAATTATCAGTGAGATGGCCAGGCATTTGGTGGAAGGCACAGAAAAGGTTGGCATTGTAGTTGGCCGGAAGGACTTTGGGTGGAAAAGTTGGGGTCAAAGGTTTGAGATGCCCAGACTTAACAAGTTTCTCCATCACTGCGGACAGAGATGCCTCAAAGGCAGAGAAGCTTCGGGGTTGTGTTCGAGATCGGAGGCTTTGAGCGCTTCGAATTTGATTGATATCAGCAACATGACTGGAATTGAAGGCTGGGGCATCACTCCCACTTGTGGCTGTATTGGAGTAGTTGTTGTCACCAAACAACGCACTACTATTTCCCAAATAAGCCCTTGGCTTAGCCTTTTGAGTGGAGGAAGAGGATTCACCCCTTGGCAGAATGCCAGCTTGCAGCGCATCCTCGATGGCTAGGCCAGAATCGAAGAAGATCTCAAAGTTGGCGGTCGCTTGAGCGAGTACCAAGTGCCTGGCATAGTGTGGATGAAGATTGCGGGAGATGATGCGGAGTTGGTCTCTTTCACTAGGGCGCTCAGTCAATAAAGCGGCTTTGGCTCTCCACCTTTTCACAAAGTCCGCAAAGGACTCTTTTGCCTCCATCTTCGTGGATTCTAACTCTCGAATAGTCATCTTGAGTTGAGAGTTGTAGCTATACTGTGAGACAAAAGCAGCCCCTATGTCTTCCCAAGTACTTCTTTTGGCGATGTCGAGCGACAGAAACCAATGGAAGGCAGGCCCAGAGAGGGTTTGAGGAAAAAGCTGAGACATGGCCTCACTTTCCACATCCAGCAGCCTCATGGCGGCATGGTAGCCATAGAGATGAGTACTGGGGTCACCACTCCCGTCGAACTTAACCAAGTCAGGCATCTTGAATATGTCAGGGAGTTTGGCATTGGGATACAGGCAAAGACGGTCCAGATCAATCCCCCCAGCGTTGATCTTTTCAGTCTTGGAAACGGATTCCTCCAGCTTCGCCATCTTGGCCATAAGAGCTGCCATATCAGGGTTCAAAACAGGCTTGCCACCTGCCGGATTTGGGTTTGCAGCAGGCGCATGAGCCTCCCTAGGGTTGAGTTGAACAATGAGACGCCCTTCGTGATTCGAATCTGGGACCAAGATAGGTTGTTCATGAGCATCCTCATCGTCCTCGCCTTCCTCTTCGAGAGGAGGTGGAAGACGAGTGTTGATAAGGTCATTCAAACGGGTGATGGAAGCATCGGTCAGGACAGCCCTTTGCTGCATAGCGGTGATACTGTTCTGAAGGTTGGTGAGCACTGCCTCTAGAGTGAGCGGTTAATCTGCCATGGCCGGCTTTGAAGATATTGAAGAAGGGGAAACCGACGGCGTGGCTTTTTGCAAAATCGATGGCGAACCCGACTGTAGGGCGGCCAACAATGAACCTGGAGAAGCCTCCGTTGCAACTGACTGAGTTTCTAGCCTGACAAGTCTTCGAACCGGATTCTGAAGACGTTCCCAAGTAGGTTTGGCTCTTCTTTTCGGTACTCTCTTCCTCGGTGCAATGGCTCCAAACTTTACAGTAAAGTAAGAGAAAGCTCAGTGGCGTTCCTGCAGCAAAATGCAATGCATACATCGTCGTCGGTGTCAACCCTAGACTCTAGAACTAGAGACGAGTCTGTCTCATGATGTTCGGACGCTGCAAAAATCCTCAGATTTCTTTTCGAGGGTGTATCCTTTGGAAAGATCAAACTGATCCTAAGAGATGTCAAAACAGACTAAATCTTCGAGTAGTCCATTTTGAAGATTCAACTTTGAACTTGGAACAATTCGGTATTGATGGCGTGACACCTTTACCGGGGTGGCGTGAGCGACAACGCGCTTTAGCCGGGGTGGTGTACGTGCGAAGCACGATAACCAAAATGACATCAATATCACGACATCAATACTTTGTGGTTCCATAATTTCAGTTGAATCCTCAAACGGGCATGAGTCGAGGACTTAATAAGGTTTGATTTCTCAAAGTCTCGCTGATCTAAGGACTTTGAAAAATTAACAACGTGCACCATCGAGATGCACGACACTTCATCGGGCTATAGCAGCATCCTAATAAGCATAAGACAGACTCGAAAACGAGAGACAACTTAGAAGCCGCCCTAAACATGCTCCTACGCAGAACAGAATGTATGCATGCATGTACAGAACCAGAGACGAGTTTGCCTCACAAGTTTCAGACGTTGCCGGAATCCTCAAAATTCTTTTCGGCGATGTGTCCCTGAGTAGATCGATAGATCCTAAAAGATGTCAAAATAGACTAAATCTTTGGCTAGTCCCTTTTGAAGATTCAACTTTGAATTTGGAACAACCCGGTGTTGATGGCATGGCACCTTAACCTTGAACACGGCGGTGTATAGTGACAACGCACTTCAACCTGGGTGGCGCCAGTGACACGACATCACTACTCTGTTGTTCCTTATTGTCGGTTGAATCCTTAAACGGGCATGAGCCAAGGATTTAGTAAATTTTGATTTCTCAAAGTCTCATTGGTCTAAGGATTTTGCGATTGTAACGAACATTCAACAGAATGAACGACTCCTCATCGGGTCCAACAACGTCTTAGACAGCGCAAGACAAACTCGAAAGACAAAACAGCCTTAAGCATGCTCCTACGCAAAACAGTGCATGCAATAGGGAAAGCAGTAATACATAGGCAGTTACGGGGTTAGATGCAAATAGATCTTACCCTGTGGGTACCTGTCCTAGTTTGGAGAGTTCTAATGCTTTATATATGCAAAGGCTGGTTTTGGCTTGTAACAGGTTCCTCGGACTAGGACCACAGATATACCTCCCGTTACCCGCGTAATCGCAGAGCAACAGTCGAACGGTAGAATGACCCATCATCGTCGAAGCTTGTTGGTCATTCGGGGTCCCCGGGCTCCGGTAAATCGTGCCGGATTGCCAAAACGATCCAACGAGGCTTATCCCACGTCGATGCAAATGAGATGCTAGAAATTGATTAAGAGAAGAAGAATCGGAAAGTCGTAAAATGCCTTTTTCAAATTTGGCTCACTTTATTCAGTCCATCTTTAGAGGAAACTATGCAAGCGAACAATCGAAAAAGCCCCAGATTAGAATGGCCAGACACGAGGTCCTGTTAAATCACCATTCCAACCTTCGGCAGCGCGAAGCTAACCGTTTTGATAGACTTTTAAGGGATTATTCCCAAGCGTATTAAACTCTAAGTATGTATTAATATCGGTTCGATCATCCCCAGCAGAGTCGCTGCTTGCGACCTTAATGTGCGTTAGAATAAGATTACCCCAAGCGTAGGGCTAGGTCTGTTGAAAGCATAATATAACCCGGAAGTCCGGGATCGAGTCCACAGGGAGCGCGTCCATAACTTTGCTTTGGAGATTAGCGAGTGACGAGAGTTTCGGCGTTAGGGCCGCCAACCAAATTCGGCGTTGAGACGGCCAACTGAATGATTTGGAAAGATGGCTACTTAACCTAACTACGGCTTTTTAACTGAGATTTAAACTAAAGGCTAAGTCGAGGGATAATCAACACCCATAACACAAAGGTAAGCTCGATTCTTCTCTTTCAACAAAAGTGTTAAACATGGCCCGGGTCCTTTTTGGTTCATTTGGACAAACACAAAGAGGGACATAGCTTCAAGCATCAAATGTGGCACGTAGTCTAACCCGTGCCTACATTTGATCAAGAAGATTAACACCTCTAAGTTTTGATACATAAAAACGCCCATGACCCATGCTTAAGCTAGAAAAACGGGATTTATAAGAGAAGAACGAGCCACACCTTTGGTCACGGGATGTTAATCATCCCACAACCCAGCCTTACTACACTACTCACTCATATTGAAAGGAGAAGTGAAATAAGCAAGGGTAAACATGAAGAAAATACCAAACATTGACCAAATACGAAATAAATATAAGATCCTCGAAGAGAATGAAATTCCTTACGATATTAAAGAAGACGATAAGCTTCGAATGTCGACGGATCGTACCCAAAAACCCTCCTTAAACTTCAATGAGGAGAGAGGTGGGAGCTAAGCTTTAATGGAGGTAGAGAGAGAAAGTGCAAAAGTAAAAGTGCCCTACATTTCGGACCAAGGTGGGTATATATACCCCAAAACAAAATAATTACAAAAATGCCACCGAAATGCTCGCGGAGGAGTGAGGGATCGATCCCTGGTCAGAGGGGGATCGATCCCTGCCTTTACTGGATTTGCACAGACTGAAGGGGGATCGATCCCTGGGAAATGAGGGATCGATCCCTGGTGCCCCTGGATCTCAAACTGGATTGGGGGATCGATCCCTGGGAATTGGGGGATCGATCCCTGGTGCTTCTGGACTGGGCAGCTTGGTTCGATGCTGCTTTGAGCCTCCTTGGCCTCCTCCGGGGATCTTTGGGAGCCTTGGAAACGCCCTTTTGCTCCGATTACCTACTTTCCAACAAAAACACAACTTGCGCGCAAAATCAAGTAGAAACAAGTATAAACCGCATGCAAGTGCCGTGGAACGGGATAGATAAGCCCTATTATTTACACTATTAAGGGCTTATCACACCCCCCAACTAGAACGTTGCTCGTCCCGAGTAAACGACAAAAAGGAGAGACAAGGTAACAAACAAACTTCCCGGCTATAAAAAGGTACACAACATATGCTCAGCACTAATCGAAGCGACAAAAGTCTAAAAATTTTCTCCCACGAAGGGTCACAACTCACTCCATTAGCCAGCCAAGTACCATAGTTCACAAACTTTATTAAAGACGCATGTGAGTAAGTTAAACACACCGAGCCTCGGTTCCAGAACTCACAAAGGCAACGCTCAACAGAGAATTTACAAAAGCGGTGCAACATATATCCCATGGTCAAGCACAAGGGTTGCATGCTATAACCGAAACAAAAAGTTATGCATGACAATCAACGAAAACGCTTGCAACGCAACGAGAGCTCCAAAGACACAAAGTATTATGAAGAAGAAGGCACGTAAGGAAAACATACTAAGTATCACAAGTTTTCAAAAATGCAAAGCATGGAAAACGTAGGCATACACGAAATCTACTAAGGACTTAACTAGCTTTTAATGAGTTTCGGGTTTCAAAGGAATAGGTTAGACAAAATGGTTGCCGGTCTTTACTGGCTTGGGGGCACACTATCCCATGACCGGAAACCAAAACCTACACTACCCTACTCATCCTGCAACAAACCAACAAAAGCAAATGACTAAATAAAAAAAACGGAAAACAGACTCGAAGACAAGACACAACACCGACTAAAAACAACCAAAGGAAACAAAATAAACCATCACTACTACCACCGCCACCAACCAACACTAAACATCATCTTCCCCTCCATCCGCGCCAGGGCCAAAAACTGTCTCTGTGCCCTCACCTTGGAAAAATCCCGGATTTAGCTCCTCGTCGTTCTCATCAATATCCTCCTCACTATCCTCCGATTCCACTTCCGGAGGGGCCACATACTCCGCCGCCGCCGGGTGCCTTTCAACCAACCAATCCACCTTGTGGGATTGCCTTGACAGCATTTTTCGATCCAACTTCCTTTCCCTTTTTAGCTCCCGGTTTTCCTTCACTAGATGTACCACCATGCAAAACATCTTCTTTATCCAAGAGTCTTGCTTTTCCTTGGCCCCGGGGGTCTTGGTCATCTCGGCCATTTTTCCTTTCCTTTTTGGGCTAGGTGGGTCGTGGGATTGAGACTTGCTCTTGGTGACAAATGAAGCATCGAGAGCCCCGGGTTTAAGTGGCTCAAGATGAGCAAACCGCGGTCCCCTCACCTTTTGAGACTTGCAAATCTTGCTAATCATGCATGGGAAAGGCATACGGGCCGAATTTTGGGACTCAGCCTGGAAATTGTATACTTGGTAAAATATCCACAAAGCAGCATCAAACACGTAATCCCCACTAGCGAACATGAACAATAACTCCGCTCCCCTTTGTCTCGGATGGTGCTCGGAGCCTCTCGGGAATAAATTCGCGTGGATAACCTTATTCAAAAAGCGAAATTCTTCCTTAAAATGGCCCGGCTTGTGGTGACCATTATAAAAGCTAATATCGGAGTACAAAGCATTATTCACAATAGCCGGGTCGATGTATTCCCCACCGTCAAGGGGGTAGTTCACAGTTGAAAGTGGGGGTCGGGTGTATCCCAAGTACTTAGCGATAATCGTGGGGGTCAAAACCACCCGCACATTGTCAATCATTGATTCGATCCTCATCTCATTCACAGGCCCATCCATTACCGACACCATATTCTAATAAAATTCAATAACACATGCCTTATTATAGCCTTTCAAATTCTTAAACCAAAAACCCAAACCTCGAGTGGCGATGTGCAGGATGCCATGAAGCTCGGTGCCCAAACTTTTGATGTCGACTTGGCGCTCACACTTGAATCCCCTCCCGGCCATGCTGCTCTTCCAATTCTTCCTAGTGACCGGTTGAGAGCCCCCGGGCTCCTCCATTTCGACATCAATTTCCTCCTCCTCTTCTTCGATTTCCGAGGCCCGATTAGACCCACCGCCCCGCGCCCTTTTCGCGGTAACCTTCTTCTTCCCACCGGCCATTCCAACAACCACCATTGAGAGCAGTCCCAAACCCATTAAAAACATGAGAACCCAAGCAAGGAGGGCTGAAATTTTCGGATTGAGGGTTAAGGGGTTGAGTTTGGGTGAGATTCTTGCCATTTGAGTGGTTTGGGGGTGTTTTTGGTGGGTTTGTAGGGAAAGGGATGGACAAAAACGTGGGTAGGAGAGGGAGAGAGAAATTTTCGGACTAGAGAGGGAGAGAAAAGTGGGTTACCTTGATTTGGGATGAAAACCTTGCAATGGATAGGTGGATCTTGAAGCTTTGATGATTTCTTGAAGATTGGTGGAAGAATTTTTGAATTTGGTGGAGTTTTGAGAGAGATATGAGAGAAAGAGTGAGAGGTATGGCTATGGAGTTAGGGCTTGGCCTGAAAATTTCGTGGGAATGAAGAGAGAGAAAAAGAGAAGCTTTTATAGTGGGGCCAGAATTCTGCAGATTTTCAAAAAAAACCGTCGGGGGATCGATCCCTGGGATTTGGGGGATCGATCCCTGGCTTACTGGATTTCTCGGCTGGGCATGGGGGATCGATCCCTGGGAAATGGGGGATCGATCCCGGTGGCTCCTGGATTTCACAATCTGTTTTTCAGCATGTAATGGCCCAACCATCGGTTAACTTCCCCGAATCAATTTCAACCACCTCCGCGCATCCCCAAATCACATACGTTCCGAACCACCACTCCAAACAACCCTCCGAACTCCGGTTTCCTAGGCTAACAACAAGAGAGGGGACTCGAACCAGGATACAAAATGGTGCAACGGTGATAAAAGGTGGTTCAATCACAAAAGAATGCCTTGTGTCATTTTTCAAATACGCCCACGACTCCAAAGAAATGCATGAACGAAAACAAAGATACTCAAGCATGCCCAAGAGAATTTTATTTGCTAAACTACGGGTACGGAGTTCAAAAACATGGGATATAACAAAAATTGAACCTTCACTTGACATGTTTAACCGACTCAAATGCACTTAGCACAATTTGATCCACACAATACTTGAACCTACTAATAGAATGAGTTGGTTATTTCGAAAACAACATTTGGTCCATTCAAACCGGTCTTTTGCCACTTCCGAATGCAAAACGAGCATATGCAACGTAACTTTACAGGCGAATCTACTACAAGACGAGAAGTTTGCACAAAAAAATTTAAAAATTTACACGCAAAGGCGAAAAACGAAAACGTAAAGTATAACTCTCCCCCCAACTAGAAATGAGCAACGTCCTCGATGCACAAAGACGAAAAATAAGGAGAGAGAGACAAAAATTGTACCGACGGGGTGGAATGTCAACCACCCAATACCTCGACCAAGTTGGAGGATTTGCGTCCATATCGCCGTCCGTCTTTAGCAAGGCTTCCAAAGCACATTCCTGCAATCAGGCTTAAGCACCAACCACGAAACGGGAGACAAAAGACATTAGTACCGCCGGCTCGTGATAGCCCGGCACAAAAATATTATGTACAAGATAATAAACCACCGAATCGTCACGTGATTAAACGGGTACTACTTTTCTCCCCATGTTTCGCTTAAGGTGTCGCAAAGCAAAAGAGACAACACCCTAGGCGAAACACAGGTGGCTATACCGGACCACAAAAGATTTGCCCTTACGAACCGGAGCTGGGTACACGACTTTTTTGAATAGCGGCGTGCGAAGCTATAAACCCAAGTCAATGATGGGTACCTCCGAAGAGGCCGGGCCTTCCAGACAATTAAGTCCAGAAGTACGCAGGGCTCCCCGTGAAAACATTTTGAGCACTTTTTAACACAAAGGATCATCTACAAATACCGGAGCTACCAAATCCTCCGTTTTCTCCTCGCTTTCAAAATTCTCCAAAAACGGCTTAAGCCGTTGGCCATTCACTTTAAAAACATTTCCATTGGAAGGGTTCACCACTTCGATTGCCCCATGAGGGAAAACGGTTTGAACAACATAAGGCCCTACCCAACGAGACCGCAATTTTCCCGGAAAAATGTGAAGTTTGGAATTGTAAAGAAGAACCTTTTGACCCACTTCAAAATTTTTCCGTTGGATGTTTTTATCATGGAAATCCTTCACTTTTGATTTGTAAATGTCCGTATTATCATATGCATCCCGCCGTATCTCTTCCAATTCATTGAGTTGGAGCTTGCGATGCGCGCCGGCGGCGGGCAATCGAAAATTTAAAGCTTTTATGGCCCAATAGGCCTTATACTCCAACTCGACGGGAAGATGGCATGCCTTACCGTATACAAGCCGATAGGGCGAAGCGCCTAAGACGGTCTTGTACGCGGTACGATACGCCCATAAGGCATCGGTCAAACGTTGTGACCAATCCTTGCGATTTGGATTAACGGTTTTTTCGAGAATGTGTTTTACCTCCCGATTTGCAAGCTCGGCTTGGCCATTGGACTGAGGATGGTATGCTGTGGACACCTTGTGAGTGATCCCATACTTTGCCATGAGCGCTTGGAACGGCCGATTACAGAAGTGAGAGCCTTGATCGCTAATGATGGCCTTCGGGGTCCCGAATCTCGACAAAATGTTTTCCTTGAGAAATGCAAGCACCACCTTGTGATCACTTGTCTTGGTCGGGATGGCCTCCACCCATTTTGAAACGTAATCCACCGCAAGGAGGATGTAGAGAAAGCCATCAGACACCGGGAACGGCCCCATGAAATCGATCCCCCAGCAATCAAACACTTCAATGATAAGGATATTGGTGAGGGGCATCATGTTCCTCCGAGTCACCGCACCTAATTTCTGGCAAGCCTCACACGTCCGGCAAAAAACATACGCGTCCTTATGGAGTGTTGGCCAATAAAAACCGCATTGGAGCACCTTGGCAATGGTCTTAGTATGAGAGAAATGGCCACCGCACTCTTTGGAATGGCAAAACTTTAAAATTCCTTGTTGATCCTCTTCAGGAACACACCGTCGGATGATAAGGTCCTCACAAAATTTGAACAGATAAGGGTCATCAAAGACGAATCTTTTCACCTCAACGTGAAACCGCCTCCTATCCTGTGCGCTCCAATGGCCCGGTAGTTGCCCCGTGACGAGGTAATTGACAATATCGGCATACCAAGGGCTCGAAGAAATGGCAAGCAGTTGCTCATCGGGAAATGTGTCGGCGATGGGGAGATTGGCCGTTTGGTCATCAAATTCAAGCCGGGACAAATGATCGCCTACCACGTTCTCAACTCCTTTCTTATCCTTGATGGTGATGTTGAATTCTTGAAGTAACAAAATCCACCGGATTAGCCGAGCCTTTGCATCTTGCTTTGCAAAAAGATACTTGAGGGCCGCATGATCGGTAAAGACCGTGATAGGAGTCCCCACCAAGTATGATCGGAACTTGTCCAAAGCGAAGACGACTGCAAGCAACTCCTTTTCAGTGGTGGAATAATTCATTTGAGCTTCGTTGAGAGTCTTGCTCGCATAAGAAATGACATAAGGATGCTTATCCTTCCTTTGTCCGAGAACGGCCCCCACAGCATAATCACTTGCGTCACACATCAATTCAAACGGAAGATCCCAATCCGGAGTTCGCACGATGGGAGGAGAAGTAAGGCTAGACTTCAATTTCTGAAAGGCTTCCTCGCAAGCCTCGGTCCATTCAAAAAGAGCATCCTTAGAGAGGAGGTGACACAAAGGCCGCGAGATCGCGCTAAAGTCCTTGATGAACCGTCGGTAAAATCCAGCATGGCCTAAAAAGGAGCGGATGTCCTTCACACACTTAGGCGTCGGAAGCTTTGCAATCAAGTCAATTTTTGCCTTGTCCACCTCGATCCCCTTCTTTGATACGATATGCCCCAAGACAATGCCATGATTAACCTTGAAATGGCATTTTTCCCAATTCAGCACCAGATTCTTTTCCTCGCATCTCTCCAAGACTTTCCCCAAATTCGATAAGCAATCACCAAAAGAGTCCCCGAAGACCGAGAAGTCATCCATGAATACCTCGACAATGCGCTCCACCATATCGCTAAATATCCCCAAAACACATCGTGAGAAAGTACCCGGAGCATTGCATAACCCAAATGGCATCCTCCGATAAGCAAACGTCCCGTAGGGGCAAGTGAAAGTAGTCTTCTCTTGATCGGCCAATGAAACCGCAATTTGGTTATATCTCGAATAACCATCGAGGAAGCAATAGAAAGCATGACCGGCCACGCGCTCTAGGATTTGATCAATGAACGGGAGGGGAAAATGATCCTTGCGAGTGCATGAGTTGAGTTTCCGGTAGTCAATGCAAACACGCCAACCGGTAGTGACTCGAGTTGGAACAAGCTCATTGTCGGCATTTGCCACCACCGTGATTCCGGATTTCTTAGGAACAACTTGTATCGGGCTTACCCATTTGCTATCGGCGATAGGGTAGATAATTCCTACGTCCAACAACTTCAAGACCTCGGCTTTGACCACTTCTTTCATAATCGGATTTAAGCGGCGTTGGGGTTGGCGGGAAGGCTTGATATCATCCTCGAGATAGATATGGTGAGTGCATAGCGAAGGATCAATCCCTTTGATATCGGCAATCGACCACCCAATAGCCTTTGTATGCTGCTTCAATAATTCCAAGAGTTGAGATTCTTGGTGCTCATCCAAAGAAGAAGAAATCACAACGGGGAATGTCTCATCGGGCCCAAGAAAGGCATACTTGAGAGTATCGGGCAAAACTTTTAACTCCAATTTCGGAAATTGCACGTTTGAAGGGAGAGTCTTGCTCGATAAAGGCGGTAACTCGTCAAATTTTGGAGTCCAAAGTTCCGTTCCACATACCTCCTCCACGTCCAGCACATAATACAAGTACTCCATCTCCGGTGAGTCTAGAAATGTCGCCTCTTCGGCGGTAAGGCATAGTTCCAACGGATCCTTGTATAAGAAAGTATTGACGTGCTCTTGGACCAAAGAATCAATAAGGTTGACCTCATGCACACACTCATCATCGCCCATTTGGCTCCCGATATTAAATACATTCACTTCCATCTTCATGTTCCCAAAAGTAAGGTTGAGCAAGCCGCTTCGGCAATGGATAACGGCATCGGAAGTGGCCAAGAATGGGCGCCCAAGAATAACCGGAGTTGATGTTGATGCTTGAGATGTGGGCACCGGACACGTATCCAAGACCACGAAGTCCACGGGGTAAATAAAATTATCCACTTGCACGAGTACATCCTCCACCATCCCCCTCGGAACACGGATACTCCTATCGGCCAATTGAAGGGTAACCGTCGTTGGTCTCATTTCCCCCAACCCAAGTTGCTCATACACGGAGTACGGGAGTAAGTTCACACTAGCTCCCAAGTCAAGTAGAGCTTTCTCAATTTTTGTACCCCCGATAGTGATGGAGATGGTTGGACACCCCGGATCTTTATACTTTGGAGCCACGTTGGTTTGAATGATCGAACTCACTTGCTCCGTCAACAATACCCTCTTGTGAACGTTCAACTTACGCTTTTGAGTGCATAAGTCCTTGAGAAATTTGGCATAGGTAGGGATTTGCTTGATCGCATCCACCAACGGGATATTAATCCGCACTTGTTTGAACAACTCATAAATCTCGGAGTTAGTATTGGCATGGGCCGGAACTTTCAATCGATGGGGAAAAGGGGCCGGAATTTGGGACACGGGGGCCTTTGATTCTTCCTCTTGAGCTTTTGCCGGTTGCTCACCAACGGGAGATTTCTCCGAGGTTGGTGAGTCAATAGAAGCATCCGAAGTTTGCACTACAATGGGCGTAACCCGTGGCTTGATAGGCTTTGGAGGAATGGTCTTATCAACTTCCTTGCCACTCGCAATGTTGTAATGGACTTGGCTTGCTCGGGACTAGGCACCGAAGAGCTCCCCACAAAATGTTGTCCTTGCGGATTTACTTGGGTTTGAGTCGGAAGTTTCCCCCTCTCTTGTTGAAGCAACCCCACCGTGTTATTCAATTTGACCATTTGTTTGTTGATCTCCCCCAACGCTTGAGTGGTTTGGTCATTGAGAGTTGCTTGACTTTGGACGAAAGAAGACATGATATCCTCCCATGACCGCTTGGGGGGTTGGAATTGATTTGGCCCATGAGGAGGTCCCGGTGGTGCAAACCCCGGTGGTTGTTGATTATGGGGAAACCTCGGCGCTCCTTGAGATTGGGGAGGCTGGAATGCTTGTTGTTGTGGTTGTTGATGTTGTGGGACTTGTGGAACTTGTGGAGCTTGTTGAGGTCCGGGAGGTTGCGGGTCACTCCACCGGAAATTTGGATGAAGCTTCCATGCCGCATTATATGTTGAAGAATAAGGGTCAAACCGTTGATTAACGGCATTGACCTCCACTGGACATGGACCCGTTCCTTGGAGAATATCTTTGACGGCGGGGAGCATTTGGCAATCCCCCGTGGCATGCCCTGAAACATCACAAATAAAACAAAACTCTTCCACCTTGCCCACCGAAGCCACCCCGCAACTTTATTAAGTTGTAAATTTTCGATTTGGCGGGAGAGCTGGGCGACTTTGTGGGCAAGGTCATGTTGTTCATTGAGTTGAAATTTTCCGGGATTGCTCGATCCCGAATTAAGCATGTTTCTCTCGGAGGGTTCCGAGCAATCCCAGGATTGCGTTTTCTCCGCCAACTCTTCGAAATAGTCCCACGCTGCACTAGGAGTTTTGGCCATAACTCCACCCTCGACCATGCTATCCATAAGGAGTCTCGTGCTCGGAAAGCACCCTTTTAGCAAAATTTCAACTTTTTGAAAGGGTTCGAAGCCATGGTGGGGGATGGAGTTAAGCAAATCCTTAAACCTTTCCCAATACTGGTAAAACGATTCCCCCTCCTTCTGCTTAAAAGTTTGGATTTGATTTATAAGCTCTTTCGTGAGATGAGGGGGAAAGAATTTTTTGTAGAAAGCCTTTGATAAATCTGCCCAATTCGCCAAAGATTGGGGCCTCATATTATTCAACCAGAGTTTGGCTTTGTCCTTGACAGAAAACGGGAAAAGTTTAAGTTTTGCTGACTCTAACTGGGCAGGCGTAGAAACTATTGTCGACACCATTTCCTCGAATGCCCGCATATGCGTGTACGGGCATTCCTTATCTTTTCCGTAAAATGAAGGCATTGAGTTTAGGTGATGCATTTTCACCGTAAAATTATTCGCCTCAGTCGCGGCCGGAAGGACTATGGTAGGGGCCGACGTAGTACGTGCCGGATTCAGATAATCACTCATAGTTCTTTCGGCCGCGCCCGGGTTGCCTCCAGCACCATTGCCTGCCATTGTTTCTCTCGAAGGGGATCTTAATACAAAATGAGTTCTTACGGGTGGTGGTGTCCTTGCCCTAACCCGACGAGGGGTTTTGGGACGAGGAGGAGAAAAAGACCGGTGAAGCCTTTTAGATTTAGGACTCCGAAAGGCTCCCCGGTGACCACCACGCATACACTTAGAATCCTTCCCAGAGAAACAGCAGTTGACAAAGCAAAATTAAGCAGACAAGAGGGGCTATGCCGCCGCCTCAAAAAGTAAGTGCAGAAAGTAAAAAGGGTAGTTTATACTTACACTAGCTTCGTTAAACCTCAATTTAGAGACACGCTCAGGTTAGAGGTATCCACCAGTTTAAGCACAAACTACGCAGAGCAAAAGTTAAACGAGATACTTACAGTGGTTTGGCGAACCTCCAATAAGCTATAATAGAAAGCGTTCCCCGGCAACGGCGCCAAAAATGCTTGCGACCTTAATGTGCGTTAGAATAAGATTACCCCAAGCGTAGGGCTAGGTCTGTTGAAAGCATAATATAACCCGGAAGTCCGGGATCGAGTCCACAGGGAGCGCGTCCATAACTTTGCTTTGGAGATTAGCGAGTGACGAGAGTTTCGGCGTTAGGGCCGCCAACCAAATTCGGCGTTGAGACGGCCAACTGAATGATTTGGAAAGATGGCTACTTAACCTAACTACGGCTTTTTAACTGAGATTTAAACTAAAGGCTAAGTCGAGGGATAATCAACACCCATAACACAAAGGTAAGCTCGATTCTTCTCTTTCAACAAAAGTGTTAAACATGGCCCGGGTCCTTTTTGGTTCATTTGGACAAACACAAAGAGGGACATAGCTTCAAGCATCAAATGTGGCACGTAGTCTAACCCGTGCCTACATTTGATCAAGAAGATTAACACCTCTAAGTTTTGATACATAAAAACGCCCATGACCCATGCTTAAGCTAGAAAAACGGGATTTATAAGAGAAGAACGAGCCACACCTTTGGTCACGGGATGTTAATCATCCCACAACCCAGCCTTACTACACTACTCACTCATATTGAAAGGAGAAGTGAAATAAGCAAGGGTAAACATGAAGAAAATACCAAACATTGACCAAATACGAAATAAATATAAGATCCTGGAAGAGAATGAAATTCCTTACGATATTAAAGAAGACGATAAGCTTCGAATGTCGATGGATCGTACCCAAAAACCCTCTTTAAACTTCAATGAGGAGAGAGGTGGGAGCTAAGCTTTAATGGAGGTAGAGAGAGAAAGTGCAAAAGTAAAAGTGCCCTACATTTCGGACCAAGGTGGGTATATATACCCCAAAACAAAATAATTACAAAAATGCCACCGAAATGCTCGCGCAGGAGTGAGGGATCGATCCCTGGTCAGAGGGGGATCGATCCCTGCCTTTACTGGATTTGCACAGACTGAAGGGGGATCGATCCCTGGGAAATGGGGGATCGATCCCTGGTGCCCCTGGATCTCAAACTGGATTGGGGGATCGATCCCTGGGAATTGGGGGATCGATCCCTGGTGCTTCTGGACTGGGCAGCTTGGTTCGATGCTGCTTTGAGCCTCCTTGGCCTCCTCCGGGGATCTTTGGGAGCCTTGGAAATGCCCTTTTGCTCCGATTACCTACTTTCCAACAAAAACACAACTTGCGCGCAAAATCAAGTAGAAACAAGTATAAACCGCATGCAAGTGCCGTGGAACGGGATAGATAAGCCCTATTATTTACACTATTAAGGGCTTATCAGTCGCCACTGTGGGCAGCATGCCCTTCGGAGAAAGGATTTCGTTCCTTCCCGCCGTTGCGGCCTTTTTTTGAAAATCGAGGGAGCGCGAGCGGAGAGGCAAGCGCTCAAAAATACAGAGTCGCCACTTGAGTTTTTGGGGGTCCGACACTCAAGGAACCGTATTTCGAAGCACCTACCGCGCTGTTTGTTTGAAAAAGTTTAAGGAAACCAGTCCGTCATAACCATATCTGGGTTCGGGAGCCAGGTTACGAGAGGAGAAGGGTTTTATGGCACCCCTCTCGCCCAATCCGGAGATCGGTCTCTACTTAGGCATTTTGAAAACGTTGCGATTCTTCTTTTATTAATCGATTTTTAGCCAATTAGGGCAGGGGAACAGTTAATCGGGGATTAAAACTGTAACAATTTGCAGGATGTGATAGAAAGCATGTTTGCTCTATTGAAACAGTTAGTATAGGATGAGAACAGACTCCTGTGGGAGTTTAAACAGACTGGAAAGCTCATGTCTTGGAGTGTCGTGCACAGGAAGAAACCAGTATGCATTGATCAAGTCAATGCATGCTGACCAAACCTGCGCACGCTACTACAAGACCTGCACGCGCCAGTAAGCCTAAGCCCACAGCTCTTATTCTCAAACCCTCTGGGCTCTGAAAGGACCAGTGCACACCCAGGACAAACCAAGCAGTTTATAGCAGTTATAATATACAATTCAAAGGCTGAAAAGCCCAACAAAATAAATAAAACACCCCATAAACAGTGTGGGGACAAAATAATAGCCTGAAATCAAGTTAAACATGCAAGGCCAGCCACTGATCGGGTACAAACAATCGCGCGAGGGTTCCAAACCGTCGCGCGACAATGCGCCCGGGCGCGCGATGGTTGCGCCCTGGCTGGCGCACTGGTCAAATGGAGCGTTGACCATCGCGCGATGGTTTGGGTGCAGCGCGCGCGGGTTCGAGCCAACTTTCCAGTGTCTGGTTTTTCACGTCCTGGGTTCTGAGACAGGTCCAGAATGATCCCAGGGGTACTCCAACAGAACAGAACTAAATATTGAAATGTAAAACTAACATTTTAACAAAGGAAAGCAGTAAATTGGTTGTTAGCATGCTTAACAGTGAGCTATATGCTAAGTAAAAATTACAACAGTCATGCACGTAGCTAAAACAAGAAATGACCAGCCTCCCTTCCCCACGTGGACCAATCTCTTATTGACAGAACTGTCGCGCTAGTGTTCGGGTCCATCGCGCGCGGGTTTACTTGGCCACGGCTTTTGAAACCTTGCTAGCTTTAGGGCCAGGACTGGTATTGATTACCAGCCTTGACCCTGCCAGCCCCCCTCAGGGATCAGAACAGAGAGCAACCACGGTAAGCTATACCTTTGGCTTTTCGAGTTTGAATGAGTGCTTGAACTTTGAGTTGAGTTTGAGGTTGAGGTTGAACAATGTGATAGATCTTGCAAAATGAGTGTATGTAGATGGCTAGAGTGATGAAGTATCAAGTGTATTTGGGTTTGTGTAACCTTTTGTGCTTCATTTTTTGTAACCCTTTTAATGGATGAACCATAGAGGTATTTATAGGCATGGAGAGTGAATCTGGTTGGTGCCAGGAGAGGGACAAAGCCAGCCACGAGGCCTGGCTGAAGTTGCATTGGTGACCAAATTTCTGCCTCTGAAAAAGTAGGTGGGGACCCAACCATCGCGCGATGGTTCCAAACTGTCGCGCGAGGGTCAATGGTCAAACTTTGTCCACCTGGCAGTTTGACCATCGCGCGAGGGTTCTAGTCTGTCGCGCGACGGTGCGCCCGGGCGCGCGATGGTTGCGCCCTGGCGCGCGATGATTGCGCCCTGGCGCGCGATGATTGCGCCCTGGCGCACAATGGTTGTGCCCTGGCGCACGTCAGTAGGGTTTTTGGCTTTTGGAAGTGGCTTAAGACCAGGTTAGGTTCAAGGGTTTTGCAAACACTCAAAACTCAAACACTCGACATTCCCGGGGTGTTCTTGATCCGTTTCATCATCGGGGAATCAAAAACCGTAAGTAAACTAATCTGGAAGCCCAAATTGGGGTGTCTACAAACATCCAACTTGAGGTCACCATCCGAGAGTTGGAATCAACAAAGATAGAACCGAAGGAGTCTTTTATGGATTTTGTCCGAAGATGGAGAGCAAAGGCTGTTCAGATGAAGGACAAACCGTTTGAGAAAGATCAAATTTGGATGATTGTCCGAAATCTCCAGCCCGCACTTGCCAAGCACATGATCCTACCACAAGCCTCTTCCGACTTCAAGACATTCTTCGAAACAGGCCTGGCCGTCGAAGAAGCTGTTCAGTTGGGCATCCTAGAAAATGCTGATTCCTTCCCAGAGACAGAAAATGTGGACCCCGACAGTAGCAACACGCTGTATGGCTACACCAACCTGCCATCTAACCCTACACATACCGACCCTGCCTGGACCGAGCCCGTTAGCCAGGTCGTAGCTCAAGCCACCAAGCCTAAACAACCTCGTGTCTTTTCCGAGTTTTTCGTACCACTATCTATGGTATTCGAAAGACTGGTCGAAAGCGGAACCATCAAACCACTCCCTCCAACTCCCCTACCTCAAAAGCTCCCAGCCTACCACAACCCAAATGCCTTCTGCGCCTTCCACCAAATGCCCGGTCACGCTACAAATGATTGTCACCGTCTCCGTCACAAGATCCAAGACCTAATTGATGACAGAAGCATCCCAGTGCCAGACCTCAGATCTCGAGGAGGATTTGAGTGCAGTAAACCATGAATGGAATTTCTCACGAGTCTGGGAAATTTCTGAGTTTTAAGTCGAGTTTTCGTTTCGATTTCAAGTCAGTTTGTACCTCGAGTCTTTCATGCTTTTGTGTCTGTATGTTTTCAAATTCAAGTTTGTAGTCGAAAAAGAAAAACCAAAAAGAGAGTCAGTTTCGTAGTCCCGAACTACGTTATGACTTGATTCCTTTGCAAGAAGGATACGTAGGCAGCCTTATCCTGAGGCCCGGTCATGTTCATTCGAGTCAAAATTCGGTCACGATCTTTCGAGTCAATCCTTTGTGGGTCAGTCCCGTCTTTTGAAATCAATGTCAAGCTTCTTGTGTCAAAATTGTGATAATAAACTCGCGTTTTGTGATAATCCCTTAACTTGGAATTGTTTTTCACCATCAATTGAGGAATCAAAACACGAGATACTTTGCCCTTGCAAGAAGAAGAATTTCATGGGACCACTCCCTGACGCCGTCGAGAAGCAACACCTTGGCCTGAGAAAAAGCTCGCTAGATCAAAATCTCAAAATTTGATTTATGCAAAAGTTAGAGCACACAAATCTCTTAACTTGCATCTAGGATCCAGTTATCAAGTTGTGCAATTCAAAATGAAGAAAGGCATTCTTTTCTTTTATCAAACGCTTGGAGATATATATCCATTGATAACCCCCTTTGAGCCTAAATCAATTTCTTTGAAAGAATCCAGCTAGGCAGCTATCCCCCACACTGGGGTGAAATAAGGAAGACAAAAGTGCCAAACACCTGACCATCATTGGCGCATCAGAATTCAAAGTGCAAAAGTGCCAAATACATAGGCACGGTGAGATGCAAAACATCGAAGAAACATCAGAGAAAAGTGCCGAACACATCGACACAAGGTGCGAAGCAAATGAAAGAAGGCGCCCATCAAAAGCAAAAAGGGCACAAAAATATTCAAGATGGCTGCTAGCTCTCGAAACCCAAAGAAAATGAAAATTTTTGGGCCTGTTATCCTTTCTTTGTTAAGCCAAACCTTGGCCACGTTACAACCCGAATAAAGTCCTTTCAGATTGGAAAACACAACTTGATAACAAAAATCCTAGACAATAGGACAAAACATGAAGGAGGGGCAAGGCATTTTGTGAATCCCGCAAAATCCGAGCTCGGGCAGCAAAATCCGAGCTGGGGTATTTTCCAAATCCATGGGTTGTCATCAGCAATTTGGGGCATGGATCATGGTAAAACCCTAGTGTTTTGACAAAACAAGATCAAAGAAAATTCTGAATGAGCATCACTTGATGGAGCTAAAACAATTTCAAAGCCCTGAATGGGAAAATCATCGAAACTTGATTGTGGGGCATGCTTGCCATTTTTCAAACCCTCAAGTAATCATGCTCCTCGTCCAGTCAAATCAAACTCCTCGTCCAGTCAAGGTCGTCATTGAGAGTCAGTCCTCTGATAAAGGGTCTTTCTTGTCCTTCGAGTCATCTGGGCCTTGCCCAAATTCACGCAAGGTCATTCCCGGTCATCATCTAGTCAAGTCATATTGATCTTGAGGCCCCCACTCGTGAGAGAAATTCCAATACATGGAAGAACCCGCGCCTGCACTCGTGATAAAACTGGTTGCCGAAACTATCAGTGGAATCAAGGGAAAGAATCAAAACTAAGGTTCGTCACTCACTAGGGCACATCAGCCTAATGCCATCAATTATAGCTAGCATACAGCCAACATCAAGACTGGGGTATGAATGCTCAAAACTCAAGCCCTGATCAAAATCAAAGTCAAAAACTCCAGCCCAAGTCAAACTCATGCTCAAATCCACACCCCGAGCTACAGCCCAAATCCCAAGGTCTTGAAAATACCAGCTTGCTGGCCAAAAACAGTAAAGCAGAAAGGGTACTCGGACATGTCCTTTGTTTTTTAAAAATAAAAAAATCATCGTTGTTGTCAAATGTCGAAACGCGGGTCTCACTTTCTAGCCACAACCTTTTATGGTCGCCTTCATCTATCATATTTGTCAGCACGACTGCTTGACATGCTGCTATATAATTGGCTTCTTTCAATCATTTGCTGCCATATATTTGGCACTGTACTGAGTGACATCATTCAATCATTTGCTGCCATAGATTTGGCATCGTCCTGTGAAACATCATTTCAATCAAATTCCGCCATAGATTTGGCATCGTCCTGTAGGACACCTTTCACTCAAATTCCGCTATAGATTTGGCACCGTCCTGAGGGGCATCTTTTAATCACCTTTCGCCGTAGATTTGGCATCGTCCTCCGGGACACCTTTCAATCATTTTTTGCCATAGATTTGGCATCGTCCTATGGGGGCATTGTCCTCTTAGACATCATTCAATCATTTTGTGCCATAGATTTGGCACCGTCCTGAGGGGCATCTTTTAATCATCTTTCGCCATAGATTTGGTTTGAATCCCTTCGAGACAAACTAACTTGTCCCGTTGGATGGCACCCCTCGCGGTGTATTCGATTTTTTTTATCCTTTCGAGACAAACTAACTTGTCCCATTGGATGGCACCCCTCGCGGTGTATTCATTTTTTATCCTTTCGAGACAAACTAACTTGTCCCGTTGGATAGCACCCCTCGCGGTGTATTTTATGTACGCTTATAACCTTTTCGCCAGTTTAATTATTCCACCCACTGAGACTGACCAATCGGTGGGCGCCCCTCAATCAATCTATCTTGTCGATCATTTGCTTGCATGTTTGCATTTGCCCCAAAGAACTACGCTGGTCTGATCACTGCAGAAAAGGGTACGTAGGCAGTCCGGAAGGACACGACCTCATGCATTGAATGTTTCTACTCGCATTTGTCTTTTGAATTAAGGATTTGATTTGGTCTCGAATTGGGCTATCTCAATCTTTGGACGGCACTCGTATCCAGACATGATGCCGAGTGTCGCCCAAAGAGGGGCAACTGTAGACACCCCAATTTGGACTCGTCGAATTTCCTTGATTTGTGGCCCTGAGGCTCCCCGATGATGATTTTGGATTAAGATAAGCCTTGGATTAATCAGAACAATGCTTCTTGAAGGACTTTGAAAAGGAAAACAAATGGTCAAAAATCAATCTCAAGCACTTAGGAGCAGTCCTGAGCGCTCAAAACCATTTTCAAAAGAAGTGGGCCTGGCTCACTCTCGAGTGCTCGAGAGTGGAAGTCCCAAGCGCTCGAGACCACTCCCGAGCGCTCGAGACCTCTGTGCTGCCCAATGGATGATGAGGCTTCCCACTATCCATGCAACCCATCATTACAGCCATTTTGAGTCGGCTGATGTTCTAGTCAACACTCAACCTCAGGTGGCAGGGGATCAGATGGGGGAGATCTTCCCTCCAAGGAAAGATTTTATTTCAATTTCATTTCATTTTGAAAACCATAGGTTATATTGCCTATATATATACCCTACTTCAGCAGAAACCAGAGGATGAAATCTCACTCGCTAGAAACCCTCTCTCTTGTTCAAAAGAAGAAAAACTCTCTCAAGCAAAAACTTGTTTTCCAACTACAAAGGTTTTTAAAGGCAAAAGTTCAAAGATCAAAAAAACATCAGAAAATGCAGGGAGTTGAGAACAACCTTGGTCTTTGATTCCTTGCATTCCTCCTTCTTCTTTCACCCTTCAAGGTCATTCAAGAAGCAAGGCTCTCACCAAAGGTAGAAATTTTTCTACCTTAATCTCAAGCAAAAGGCTGTTCTTCCCTTCTAAGGGAGGTCTCTCAGCCTGTCCCAATCTTTAATACTGGGTGCATGGCTAGGAGACCTTAGTGTAAAAACAAGAGCAAAGGGATCACAAAGCATTTTTTTTGAAAACCTACTGGAAACACTCTCGAGCGCTTGGGACTGTTTCCAGTTCCATGCATGGCATTTTTAGTGGGGGCAGCAAGCTGGGGTGAGGTGCATTCTTAAATGAAATAGTTTTATTGTGGCATGCAGACATAGAAAATTAGTTTTCTCAAAACAGAAACATTTCTCACCAAGTTTCAAGTAAGAAAAAAGATTTTCCAAGGTTAAAAAGAAGATCTTCTCCTGGGAAGACCAAAACAAGAGTGTTTGCATGCCAGGATAATGTCATTTCTCATTTGAGAGTAAGCTAAAATGCAGCTCACTCCCAAGCGCTTGGAACCACTCCCGAGCGCTCGGGAGTGCCTGCATGTCACTGCAGTCCATTATTCTCCCCATTTTGCCATGCTTCTGACTTTCTGCATGCAGGGATGTGTCTATTTTCTCTTAAAGAAAATGCAGATTTAACTTTGCAGAGGCAAGGATGCATGGCTTAGAAGATTAAAGTTCAATTTTAGTCTGTCAGGCCCTCTGCTGAGCTTATCACATGTTTAAAATAACTTCAGTTTTACAGCATAGTGTTATGTCCTGTTCATGCCTAACAAAGTTTGCAGGTTGAGCATCAGCACTCCCAAGCGCTCGGGACCACTCCCGAGCGCTCGAGAGTGAAGTCAGTGGCAGATCATCAGCTTCTGTTATCATGCATCTTATTCATCGCCATCTTCATCACCCCCTGTACACATGCACCAGCATACACGCTTATTTGGTATATACCTGTGGATACTTGCTACATGCTTAATGAAACAAAATCCTTTTGAAAAATCCCACAAACGTTTAGTAGAGACCGATCTCATATCGGGCAAGGGGGGTGCCGTAAAACCCTTCCCTCTTCGTAACGTGGCTTCCGAACCCTTAAACAATCTCTGGTTTTCAATTTCAAATCAATCATTTTCAATCAAAGCGGTTTCTCGGGTGGCTAACCTCAAATCCGGGTGGCGACTCTTCAATTTTTTCAATTCGATTCAAAAGGCGTGCGATTTTCAGGCCGCCCCGATCCACCCGGGGCTGTGGTAGCCCACAATAGTACTAGAAACACTACCACTTTTCCGTTGCGCTTCTTATACCTACATGACTCATCCGGACATTGATCAAAACCAAAAAACTTGATTGCTTGATCAAAACGGATGGTCCAAGATCTAGATGCCTACTTAAGCCCATAAATAGACTTCTTAAGATTGCACACAACATGTGCTCTGGACCTTTTGCTATGAATCCATCTGGTTGCACCATATAAATACACTTATCCAAGTTTCCGTTTAGGAACGCGGTCTTGACATCCATTTGCCAAATCTCGTAATCGAGATGAGCCGCAATGGATAAGAGAATCCGGATGGACTTAAGCATGGCTACTAGCGAAAAAGTTTCCTCATAATCGATCCCTTCTTTCTAAGTATACCCTTTCGCAACAAGCCTAGCTTTAAAGGTATGCACCTTCCCGTCTGCCCCTATCTTCTTCTTATAGATCCACTTGCATCGAATGGGTTTAATCCCTCCAGGTGGTTCTACAAGATCCCAGACCTGATTAGAGTACATAGACTCCATCTCTGATTTCATAGCCTTTTGCCAAAGTTTCACATCTTTATCTTGAAGTGCCTCATTGTAGTTACAGGGTTCGGCATGTTGATCATCAGGGATCATTTCAAAAGACTCTCCCAACAACGTATACCGACTGGGTGAAAAAATAACCCTCCCACTACGACGAGGTACCGGTGTGTCAATAGGTGCCTCTACAGATGTCTCTTGTGGCGTTTCTTCCTGCACTATTGGTGGTAAAGAAGTTTGTGTCGGTATCTCTCCTCTCAATTCCTCTAGAACAATTTTACTTCTGGGCTTGTGGTCTATCACATAGTCCTCTTCTAAGAACCGGGCATTAGTGCTAACAATGACCTTCTTATCCGTAGGACTATAAAACAGTCCACCTTTCGTTCCTCTAGGGTACCCCACAAACAAGCAAACTTCTGTCCTCGATTCCAATTTATCTGCGTTCCCATTCAACACATGTGCTGGACTACCCCAAACCCGAACATGCTGCAGACTAGGTTTGCGCCCAGTCCATAGTTCTGTGGGTGTAGATGGTACTGACTTAGATGGTACCAAGTTTAGAATATACGCTGTTGTTTCTAGTGCATGTCCCCAAAACGAAATTGGTAAATCTGAATAACTCATCATTGATCTTACCATATCCATAAGAGTCCTATTCCTTCTCTCTGCTACACCATTTTGTTGTGGCATACCTGGAGCTGACAACTGGGATGTAATCCCTTCAGCTGACAAGTAGTTCCTAAACTCTCCCAAGAGGTATTCTCCACCACGATCAGATCGCAGTGTCATGAGACATTTACCTAGACGCTTTTCCGTTTTCGCCCTATACTCCCTGAATTTCTCAAAGCATTCGGACTTACGGCGCATCAAATAAATGTATCCATACCTTGAGTAATCGTCAATAAAAGTGACAAAGTACTCAAAACCACCTCTAGCTTGGACATTCATAGGACCACACAAATCATAATGAACCAATTCCAATGGCTCTTTGGCTCTATATCCTTTTGCTGAAAAAGGCCTTTTGGTTATCTTACCTTCCAAACAGGATTCACAGACTGGAAGTTCCTTAACTTCTAATGAACCTAAAAGTCCATCTCTAACCAATCTAGAAATCCTATTCAGATTAATATGACCAAGACGTAAGTGCCAAAGATACGTTTGGTTCAATTTAGAAGGTTCTTTTCTCTTACATGGTAAATTATTTGTGTTATTCAATTTATGTAGTTGCACTGTAGGAAATATAGGATTAATAATGTAGAGATTATCCACCAAATATCCATCCTCGATCAACTTAGAAACTGAAACCAAGTTTCTTCTAATAGAGGGAACATAAAGGCAATCTCTCAAAATTAAACTCCTATTACTACTAAAATTTGAAAAGACATTTCCTACTGCAACTGCTGCAACTCTCGTAACATTTTCCATATATAGATAAATCTCTCCATCACTGAGTCTTCTGGTTTCCTGAAACCCATGCAACAAATTGCAAACATGATTAGTGGCTCCTGTATCTACACACCAAGTACTGGTAGATAACACCATTAAACGTCATTCAACAACTAGTGAAAAAGATTTATCTTGATTGTTCACTTTATTGAGATAGAATGGACATTCCTGCTTCCAGTGTTCTTTCTACTTGCAGTGAAAACACTTGCCCGCAGGCCTTTTCACTCTACCTTGAGGCGCATGAACTGCCTCCATAATCTTTTTTCTGAGACTTGTTCTGCTTCTTCTTGTCTTTCAACTTAGAAGTAGAAGCCTTTTCTGCCACTAACATTGATGGTGGTTTCTTCACAACCAAAAAAAAACTCAGCTGCTTGGAGTTTCTTAAGAAGTTTCGCCAAAGATAAATGCATTTTGTTCATATAATAGTTTAGGCGAAATTACTTAAAACTCTCATACTGCAATGAGTTAAGAATGAAATCGATATGGGTTTCCCCATCAATTCAGCTCCAAGGATCTCTAGTTCATTTAGAAGAGCTATCATCTTCAGAACATGATCCCTAATCAGGGTCCCTTCAACATGGGTGATACCCACCAATTTTTTATAAAGTTTTTCTTCTTGTTCTGTGGCATTCTCATCAGGTTTAGTAGGGCACACCTCAGACAACACAAATTTGTGCCCCTCAGTAGTTAACACAATAGCCAAATTCCTTTTCAGTCAATATAATTCGATCCAGTAAGTTTATTAGCTTTGAGAATAATTGCAAGTGGAATGAAAGAACCCATTTTTGAATATGAGAATCACATAACAACAATTATGAAGGGCAATAAAAACTTGAATTTCATTTTAATATTGGTTCCCTCAACCACGTGTTAAAAGAAAAACATTGGCAACCCTACACACCATGAAGAGCATGCCTCGATGGGAAGGTCGTCTACTTTTCATCATTCGTGTAGATAGGCACAACATTTTAATTTTGATATCCAAACACTATATGTTAAAAGAAAAACATTGGCAACCCTACACACCGTGAAGAGCATGCCTCGATGGGAAGGTCGTCTACTCTTCATCATTCGTGTAGATAGGCACAACTTTTTAATTTTACTATCCAAACACCATACCGTGCCAAGCAAAATTAAATAGCCAATATAGCTTCGGTCCTATAAATAATAATAGTGACTCAGATGGTGAGGATATTATTATTTACAGCTAAGTGTATACCTGTAGACACCCCAATCCGGACCTCGAAGGGTCTTTGTTCACCCCGATGATGAAATAAAGGAAACGGAACCTTTGCGAGCTTGAATGAAGGATTCCTTCAGCCCCAAACAGATCCTCAGCCCAAATGAACCCTCAGCCCCAAAACAAATCAAAAGCCCAGAGAAAGCCCAAAAGCCCTGGAGTGAACCTGTAATGCCGCACGTGACATCTCTACACCGCACGGCGCATCAAAAGTCATTACGCCGCACGCGATCATGAGGTTAGCCGCACGACATTTTGGGTAAAGTTCTGACTGGCTCAGAAAGCTGTCGGCCACGCCTATTTGAGCCATAGCTGCAATACGGCTCAACCGAAAGCACACTTCTGGCCCGCCCAGAAAATACCTCCAACATTTGAAATTCAAAATCCATGGCTCTTGCCTATAAATACACCCCTCCACTCAAGGGAAAAGGGCCCTTGATCACTATTATACCATTTCTCTCTCTTCTTGCTTTCACACCCACTTTCCCATTTCCAAGCTTTGAGAATGTTGTTCTCAAAAGACATTCTCTAGGCCTTTTACTCCATTTTTCTCTTCACCATTGAAGTTAGTTCCTTACTTTGAGACCCCAACCACCCAATACACCCATCTACTACACACACCCATACTTCTATTCTCTTCTCCAGCCTTCCGACGTCCATCCGTCTTCGTCAATACTCATTCAAGCTCAAGATCAAAGATAAAAACCAAGTTTCCTTGGGCTAGGCTCTGTCTTGGCCCTGAGGGGATCTTTCTGTCCTCAGGCCTAACCCTTTTGGTTAGGATCTGACAAAAAACCTCTTTTACAAAACAAAACTAGTGTTCTGTGCAGGGTACACTACGTCGCGCGGTGCTCTGAAGCGTCGCACGGCGTAGTAGACTCACGCGCACGACATTTCAAAACAATACTGTTTTCTTGTTCAAACTGTCTGGATCATGATCGTCTGTTGCTGGATCTATTTCTGTACACCAAAAGCAGTCTCGAAATGAGACCATATCTACAAGCCATGTTTTAAACTCCATAGATCTTTTCAAAATGAACAAACGTATCAAAATGGTTTTCTATTCGCGGCTTGGAAGAATGGTACGGATCTGAGATGATCTGATGGCTGTGAGCTTTCTGAAGTTTTAAAAATAACACCGTGCGCTGTACTGGATATACCGTGCGAGGCCTTGCAAAATGATAAGAGTCTGGTATCAAGGTCAGAACCACACACGGCGTATCAGTAGGCCGCGCGTTGTAAAGCGATATGCCGTGGGATAGAAGATGGTGATCCAGATAGTTTGTTTATACGTTTTCCTGTCTATATTATCGTCATGACATCCTTTATCATTTCTGTACAGCAAGCACGGCAACGTGACATGTTTCATCTTGTTCCCCTTTTCCCTTTATGTGTTTTTAAGATTTTCCGAATGGTATTAAATCCCCCCATTTAAAATGCTTAGTAGAGACCGGTTTTCACCGGGCGAGCGGGGTGCTTTTTCAACAAAACCTTCCCCACTCATAATGTGGCTCCCGGATCAAAAATCTCAACGTTTTCGCTAGATCAAAAGCCTTTCTTTTCAAAACAAACTCTCGGTTTCTCGGATCATCCATTTCAAAAATCCGGGTGGCGACTCTTCGAGCGCACTTCAGGCGCGGGAGCCCACAGTGGCGACTCTGCTGGGGAAGTGTTATTCAATACTCTTTTTTTTTTAAAATAAAATATACATAAAAGAGTGTTGAATAATCAAGAGGGCCAAACTTGAAAGGTATTTTGTTTGGGGGGCTTAATGCAATTTGGAAAATTTAAACTTTCTTTTATACTATGCACCGCACAAGCCGCGCTAGCGTGCTCTGGCTATCTTGCCCGGTTTACCAGTGACAAGCTCTCCCGGAATGCCTAGCAACCCTCGACTATGATGGGCCATCGTGCTGTTCGACCATTGTCTTGCAATACACTTGACATGGGGTAGTACATCTTGGCTCTAGTCCGGGGAACCCTTCTGAAACCAAAACCGGCCTTTGCACTTGTACATAACCATAGAACCTTCCCAACTAGGACAGGAACCCATGGCTAGGACTTATGTGATATATCCTGTTTATGTGTATTTCTTTTCTGTACATACATATCATTCACACATCATTGCATCTTGCGGGCTAGAGGATTAGGCTCCCTTAGAATTCTTTAGGACTTTTCGGTCAGTCTAGGAGACTGTAAATCCACGGTGGTTGTGATACATCTGGTGTTTGCTGTGCCCGAACGGCTCCCTTGACTTGGGACTAACCTTGAAGGTGTGCGTATCTGGATTCTGACGGTCACATTGCCCTATCTCGGATGGTCAAGGTAAGGAGATTGGCTCTGGTTCCGAAACGATCGGAATTTAACCTGCCTGACAGTACCTACCCGGACCGCCAGAAATCTTCTGTACAAATGCCTCAAGTGTGACTCAAGTCACGGTAGGTTTTAGGAATCTAGGAAGCGCGTAGAAGGTAGGACAGACACTCGGGAGGGGTTCTGAGTTGCTCCCTTTTGCCTTGTTGCCAGTTCAGAAACATTGGACACCTGCAAAAAGAAGAGGCTAGACCCAATTGGTTTCGTCTGTCCCGAAGACTGGTTCGCATAGATACCCTGGAAGAAACCCAACTGTTTGAGGTCCACATAGAACAGGAAGGGCAGTCATCATTAGCGGCTTCACCAAGTCCAGCAATACAAGAGTCTCTGTCACCCAAAAGTCCCTCACCAATGGCTGACCAAGGAAATGGGGTAGAAGAGCTTAGACAGAACATGGCCACCATGGATACCCAGTTTAGGCAATCCCTCGCCGGCATGGATATATAACTCAAAGCCTCGGTTGCATCCATGAAAAGCGACATGAATATGATAATGGAGTCTATGCAGGAGGTTTGTGACAAGCTTTTAGTTAAGACTGACATACCCAAGGATGAAACGCCAGCCAAAGATACACCAGCTGTTGATCTCAATTTAGCCGCCCTTATGGCTAAAATTGGTAAGTTGGAAGAATCTGTGCAAGAAAATAAGCGATTAGGGAGAGGAGAAATTGACATGAACAAATTGTGTTTGTTCCCCAATGCTAAGTTACCGGAAAAGTTTAAGGGTGTGGATTTTGCAAAGTTTGACGGTACTGGAGATCCAAAGGCTCACCTCCAAGGGTATGTTGGTTCACTCACCATGAGGGGAATCGAAAAGGAAGCCATGGCTTAGCTATTCCACGAATCTCTGTCAAGGCCAGCCTTGCAATGGTTTCTTACCCTTGAACCCTCTAAGAAAAGGACTTGGGAAGACATTGGGACGGCATTTGTGGCTCAATATGATTTCAATGTCGATCTAAAGATGACCACGAGGGAACTAGAGAGCACCAAGATGGGTGAGAAAGAAGGTTTCGTCGACTTTGTAAAGCGTTGGAGGGCAAAAGCCGCTCAAATGCAAAGCAAACCAGACTTAAAAGAACAGATAAGGATTATCACCAAGAACCTGCCAAACTCTTTTGCCCCATACATGGTTCTCTCCCAGGCAGCCCCAAATTTCGAGACTTTCTATGACTTGGGCTTGGCTGTAGAGGAGGCCCTGCGGGACGGTACATTGGAAAAGAAGGAATCAGGAGCAAAGTCCAAAAGGGTGTATTCAGGGAACAACAATGTCCTCTTCGGGAATACCAATCAAGCTGGAACTTCATCCACCAAGCCGGCAGAAGTAAACCAAATTTCTGAAAAACCAAAGTCTCAACAAAGAGTCTTTACCCAATTTAGCACTCCTAGATCCGCCTTACACAAAAAGCTTACCGAGGTAGGAGTGCTGAATCCTCTCCCGCCACCACAAACCATTCCACCTAACCTAAACCAGAATGTCTACTGCGAATTCCACCAAATGCATGGACATACCACTGACAACTGTATCCGCCTCCGTCATAAGATTCAAAACCTCATTGACAATAAAGTCATTGATACCCCTCCTTCAGATAAACCAAACACCATGACAAATCCCTTGCCACAACACAATACCCCCTTCCATATCAACCAAATCACCCAAACCAAAAGCCAAAACTTTGATCCTACCTCTTTCATCATCCCTGATACCGAACCAAAGCCTATGGTGGAAATTCCTGAAGAGACTGCTCTCTGTTACCTTTGGGAATGGGGAGATTTGATTGCTGATTGGGAAGAGTTTGAAGCTGCCGATTTTCGAGAAGACATGAATCCGTTCTTTGAGTCAGGATGGGAAATTGATTGGCAAAACATTCATGCTGACCCTCTTGACGGGTTTTCTCTGTACATGATGTTCGAAAACCAAGATGAGAACTTTCCGGGGATGCCCGAATGGGAATGGAATCCAATCCCGGATGAATACCAACTTTTGGCCTGGAATGATCCTTTGGATACCTTCTCTATCCCATGCTATTTGCGGAAGAATACCAACCTCAGACGACGGCCTACAACTGGCCTGAACCTACTCCATTTCAACCGAATCCCTCCTACCTCCATGACCTCATGGTTAACGACCCATACAACAATGTGGGTCTTGCCCCATATCCAGAACCGCTAAAGCCCGAAGAAGATGTGGCTAGTAATGAGTTTGACCCAATGGATTACCTGGCCGATGAAGTTAAGTCAGAATCATTTGTTACTTTCCCGAAGGACGCTGATGTTGCCATGATGAATTTATGGGAAGATGAACCGGGAGCTAAGACAAATCTGTGGGGAAATACGGAGATCATCAACATAAAAGTGGGAAATGAGGAATGGACCGTAAACAGGGTGGTAGCAGAAGCTGAGAAGTGGAAGCCCGAGGATCTGTGGGAGGATCTGGTTATCGCTGACTTGGCTGCCAACCTCCAAGACACCATTATTGGAAACAAGCGCAAGGCCCTTGCTGATTTGTGGAATGAGGAATCTAAGTACCAACAGATTGGTCAATTGACCAGGAGTGGTCGAATCTATCAACCCCCTAATCCTCAAATCGGAGAGTCTTCCCAACCCTCCAGCTCCACTGACCAAAGAACCTTCTAACCCGTTCGTTACCCCAATCAAAGATACTTTCCAACCCTTTGCCCCACCAGTTAAGCAGCCTTCACGCCCTGAGAAAAACCCAGAAGGAATGATCAAGCGCCAGCTTGAACAGACTCAAGCCAAAATGTCTGTTTGGGACGTGCTCGTTCACTCCACCCCCCATCGTGAAGGACTCATCCAGGCCCTTTCTCACCCAAAAGTTCCTTCTGCCATAACCCTTGACGAACTCGTAGCACTCATCAAAACCATACCCGTCAAACATGCTATCACCTTCACTGATCGAGATTTGCCCGCTGAAGGAACTGATCACAATCGACCACTCCATATTACCCTGAAATGCCACGAAAAATGGGTACCGGTAATTTTGATTGATAACGGGTCGGCAATCAATGTCTGTCCACTCCATGTTGCTTATTGCCTGGGATACAAAAATAATGATTTCTCTCCATCAGAAGTCAAAGTTCGGGCATATGACAACACCCGTCGGGATGTGATTGGGACCCTCATGCTTCCTATGATTTTCGGACCTTACCAAACGGAGGTGGAGTTCCATGTGGTAAACATTCCCGCATCCTTCAACCTACTGCTGGGTAGACCCTGGATGCATCGGCCTGACATCATGGCAGTTCCTTCAACACTCCATCAGAAAATTAGACTGGGACTTGAGACTGGGATGCTCACCATTCATGGCGACTCTGGGATTCGCGCTCCCGTGGAAGACAATGCCCCACTCTTAGAGATACAACATGGAGAGGAGGACATTGCTCTAGGCGGCTTCTCTCTTGACACCTCTAATTCTGTTTTCACTGTCAAGATTGATGACGACTTCGTCATTAGTAATGTCGCCATAAAGATAATGAAGAAAATGTCCTATATGCCAGGTTTGGGGTTGGGAAAGAATCTCCAAGGGCCAGCGCAATTTGAAGAATCAGGAACTTTAACCCGCGTAACAGGCTTGGGATACCACCCTTCTGAGGATAAGAAAGAAAAGAAGGGAGACAGATTGGAGGACTATTTTGTCAAAGAAGAAGCAAAGCAGATTTACCAAGGGCAACCAGAACCGTTCTGGGACAAAGAAACCAACACCTTCCTACCAGGGTTTGAGATATTCGCTAATGATGTCTGGCCTGAAAGTGATGAAGAATTGGAAGCAGTAATCAAACCAGCAAAGATGGCCGATTGGGTTGAAACTCTTGCCATGGGTAGCCTAGCAACCTTATTCGAGGAAGACGAACCATTAGGTATAGCCATGGAAGCAGAAGTACAGATGCTAGGGCAGGAGGCCCCCGAAGACCCGACTTCGCTCATCATGGATGCCGCTGGGGAATATAAGAATTGGACTTTCATACCAAGTGCAACCAGTCATGAGCTTGAGTCTGAAACTGAGTCCTCTGAATCCCCTGAGTCCCCTAAGTCTTCTGAGTCTGAGTCGGTGCCTCTTGGCCCAACTCCTCAGAGTCTGTATTTTGAGTTTGAGTCTACCCGTGTGTATGGTGCCCTCGAGGCCTCTGCTTATGATGAAATAAATGAATCTGGTTCCGCTTACTTCCCTGACTTTGAAATAAATTGCGTCGACCCCAATGATGAAGAGATCGATTTCGAGGGGGAAATCCCTAAAGAAATTCGGTCCCTAATCGAAAGGGAAGACGAAAGGCATGCTCAGCCTGTAAAAGAAGAAGTTGTTTCAATAAATTTGAGGGATGAAGGGAATCCCCGAATGGTTCAGATCGATTCTGCGCTGTCAGAAGAAGAGCGCCAGGCTCTTGTAAATTTACTAAAAGAATTCGAAGATGTTTTTGCATGGTCACACGCTGATATGCCCGGAATCGATCCTGAAATCGTGGAACATCAGATTCCCCTTCATCCTGACGCGAAACCAGTAAAACAGAAGCTGAGACGCATGAGGCCTGATTGGGTGCTTAAAATAAAAGAGGAGGTAACTAAACAGATCAATGCTGGATTCCTAATGGTAACTAAATACCCTCAGTGAGTCGCAAACATTGTTCCCGTTCCGAAGAAGGATGGCAAAATCAGGGTCTGTGTGGACTTCAGGGACTTAAACAAAGCTAGCCCCAATGATGACTTCCCTTTGCTGCACATTGACGTGCTAGTTGATAACACCGCGGGACACGCTTTGCTTTCTTTTATGGATGGTTTCTCAGGGTATAACTAGATTCTCATGGCCCCGGAAGACCGAGAGAAGACCACATTCATTACTGAATGGGGAACTTATTGCTATCGGGTCATGCCTTTTGGGTTGAAGAACGCTGGCTCCACCTATCAGCGAGCTGCTATAACCTTGTTGCATGATATGATTCATAAAGAGGTGGAGGTTTACGTTGACGACATGATCATTAAGGTAAAAGAGCGAGAAGGCCACTTACCCGCGCTCAGAAAGTTCTTCGAAAGGATAAGGAGGTATAGGATGCGCCTCAACCCGGCTAAATGCACGTTCGGAGTCACTACAGGGAAAATGCTCGGGTTCATGATCACCACTCGCGGCATCGAAATCGATCCATCAAAGATTAAGGCCATTCTGGAAATGGAACCACCACGGACAGAGAAAGACGTAAGGAGCTCCCTTGGCAAAGTACAGTTCATCAGCTCGTTTATTGCAAAACTGACTTCAACGTGTGAACCCATATTTCGCCTGCTCAAGAAAGGAACACCATTTGCGTGGGACGACAGATGTCAGCAAGCCTTCGAGGCCATCAAAGCCTATCTAAGGAATCCGCCAGTCTTGATGCCGCCTGAACCAGGAAAACCTTTGATCCTATACTTGTTAGTCACTCCATCTTCCATGGGGTGTATGCTGGCACAGGAAGGAGACGATGGGGTTGAAAGAGCTATTTACTACCTCAGCAAAAAGATGGTCGGATCCGAGGAACGCTATACTCCCTTAGAAAAGACATGTTGGGCACTCGTTTGGGCTTCCAGAAAGTTAAGACACTACATGCTGGCCTACTCGGTAAGATTGATATCCCGAATGGATCATTTGAAGTACTTATTCGAGAAGCCGGCACTTACAGGAAGAATGGCACGATGGCTATTGATGCTGGCAGAATTTGAATTAAAGTATGTCAGCAGAAAGTCAGTGAAAGGAAGAGCTGTCGCCGAATTCTTGGCCGACTGCCCAGCCGAAGGAAAGGAAGATGCTGAATTCGAGTTCCCGGATCAAGACATAATGACCGTAGCAGAAGACGTGTGGCGGTTGTATTTTGATGGAGCGGCCAATCAGAAAGGATTTGGAATTGGTGTGCTATTGATTTCGCCAGATGGGTCGCATATTCCACTGGCATTCAAGCTAAACTTCGAAGTCACCAACAATCAAGCAGAATACGAAGCTTGTATTGTAGGCATGGAAGCAGCCATTGAAATCGGTATAGAAAAATTGGAGGTTGTGGGAGATTCAAACTTGGTCGTCTCTCAAGCAAACGACAATTGGAAGGTCAAGGAAGAGAAGTTAAAGCCATACCATTATGACCTCAAAGATCTCATTCCCCATTTCAATAAAGTAACTTTCACTCATATCCCGAGACTCAAGAATCAATTCGCTGATGCCTTGGCAACATTGGCCTCTATGGTCGAAATCCCTGTCGGTATAAAGCTAAGGCCAATTGTGATCGAGCAAAGGGACGCCCCGGTACACCAGCATGTCATGGTCATCAATGAGCCCGAAGATGGTCACCCTTGGTTCTACGATATCTGGAGATTTATGGAAAGGGGAGAGTACCCCTCTGAAGCCAACAAGAAAGACAGGATCACCCTTCGAAGAATGGCAGCTCAATACATCATTTGTGGAGGAAATCTATACCGAAGATCTCACTGTGGAACCCACAAACCGTGTATTCATGGTGAGGAGACAAAAAGAGTAATGGAGGAAGTCCACGAGGGAGTATGAGGTCCTCACATGAATGGTATGATGCTTGCCAAAAAGGTTTTGAGACAAGGCTACTTTTGGTCCACCATGGAAACGGAATGTGTGGAATACGTACGACGTTGTCATAAGTGCCAGATTCACGCTAACCTCACGCATGTCCCACCGCATGAGTTGCAGCAAACGACCTCGCCATGGCCTTTCTCGACATGGGGTATTGATGTCATTGGAAGGATTGTGCCAGCGGCCTCTAATGGCCATAAGTTCATCCTAGTGGCTATTGATTACTTCACGAAATGGGTGGAAGCAGCCTCGTATGCAACCCTGACCGCAGTTCAAGTCGCGCACTTTATCAAGCAAAACGTCATCTATTGGTATGGGGTCCCACAGGCATTCGTATCCGATAATGGGGTTCATTTCAAAGGCCGAGCTAGGGAGGTCTTGGAGGAGTTTCAGATCCAAATACACAAGTCAACAACCTACCGACCGCAGACCAATGGGGCCGTGGAAGCAGCCAACAAAATAATCAAAACCATCCTGGAAAAGACCATTCAATCTGCAAGGGATTGGCACGAACGACTACCTTTGGCATTATGGGGATATCGCACGACTGTACGTACACCAACGGGGGCAACTTCGTACTCCTTGGTTTATGGTATGGAGGCCGTACTTTCCATAGAATTAGAGGTTCCATCCCTCCGAACTATGATCGAATGCAATGTCCAAGAGGCAGACTGGCTGAGCAACTGATTTGAAGAACTTATGTTGTTCGATGAATGCTGTCTCAGGGCACTTTACCATATTCAAGGATATCAAAGGAGAATCGCGCGCGCATTCAATAAAAAGGTGAAGCCCAGGGACTTGGCGGAAGGCGACATGGTTTTGAAGGAAATCCGAGCACCAGTCTATGATCCACGAGGAAAGTTCCGACCAAAATGGTCCGGGCTTTACATCATCAAGACTATCCTATCTGGAGGAACAACGCAACTCATTGACCTAGACGGAAACGAATTCTCAACTCTGGTCAACCTGGATCAACTCAAGCGTTACTACCCCTGAGAGAAGCTCGCTGGGCTGAAAGCTGCAAGGGCAGCCAGATCCAGGCAAAAGTTAGAGCAGAAGCCTGCTAGGATGAAAACCCACAAGGGCATCTTAGGCAAAAGTTAAGGCATACAATGAACGAGCTCGCTAGGCCGAAAACCCGAAAGGGCGGTACTAGGCAAAAATTAGAGCGCAAAAGGAGAGTATCAAAACCAGAGTGAATCCTATCCTTGAACTACGTCATGACCTGATTCCTTCGCCAAAAGGATACGTAGGCAGTCTCACTGTGGGACTCGGTCACAATCAATCAAAGCAAAAATCCAGGTTGACAGAATTCGAAAAGGCAGAATTAGAGAGGGGGAGACCCTCTGTAACTCACTTTATTGAAATAACTGCTTCTAATACATGGGGCTGAGCATGATTTTTGAAAATAAAAGTGCAATACAATAAAAAGGTGGTCCATGATTTATTCGATGGTCAGGGTAGTAAGATCGAGTCAGTTTCCTTGGGCTCCTGCCCTTGCAGCAATCTCCCTTTTGAGCCATTTCCTGTAACTCCCACGCACTGCCACAGATGGGTAAGGATGAGCATCAGTCACCTCGCGAGACCTCCAGAATCGCTGGTAGTTGCAAAGAGCCGAATGACGAAAGAAAGGCAGAACCACATCCACCAGGACCTCTGCAGGAACCTCCTGTCTCAAACCAAGCTGACGCTGAATCCAATAGGGGATGTAAAAGGTAAAAGCCTCCAGCCCAGCAAGAACCACCCACTGAGGGCCCATATGGTGTACAGTCATAGGCGGAAGGTCAAGCCACGGGCATCTCCAGGAAATAGTCTCAGCCCGCTGACGTTTGAAGAAGTTGACCCACTCGGAAGCTCGCCTGTCCGCATATTCAAAGCACTGAGAGGACAATAACCTAGCCTCATACACCAAGTTGCCAGGAGGGAGAGTCAACATATTCACCTTGTCACAAAGCCAAATCTGCCAAAGAGGGAAAACAAGTGAGAAACCGTAGAAAGCCAAGCCCAACGTTGAAGAAAAATGAGAAAAGCTTGAAAAAGGAAAGATGAGGAGAAAATCAACCTGTAAGAGAAGGGGGCTGCCTCCAAAAGTCTCGATCTCTCCAGAACGAACCTTGTCCAAACCCATCAGCGTCTCAGCCAATACCATTGGAATCACGTCCTTCCGAGCTCCAATCTACACCGCAATGCTGACCAATGCCGAGCTAGCATGACCCGTGGAGGGAACCAAGAAGTAAGCAGCAAGTAAACACATGCAAAGAGCGGTCATACGCCGAGTATGGTAGGTTGTGTCCGCCAGGTTACCAAGAGGAGAGAACATCTCAATAAGGCGCATCACGTTGAGATGACCATGGCTAACCAAGTAACGAGCAACACCGTCATTCAACCCTAGAGAGGCAGCAAGGACCTTGGACATGTTCTCGCGCACAAGAGGGACAATGACCTCTCCCGAGCCAAAGCCGCCAAGATAGGCGCGAAACTCTTCGATGGTGGGGCAAAGCTCTTGTTCACCGAAGCGGAATACGTGCACCTCCGGGTCCCAAAGACTTGTGGCAGCCCTCAAGAGCTCGGGACGAAGGCGGATGTTACGAAGGTATCTCATGGAGTAGAGACCATGCGCCCGAAAGTTGAGCCAATCAACCCCCTCCATGGAAATCAACCATGGTCGTAGTGAACCGATGAGAGAAAGAGCCTTTGGTTAGTATGAGGCCTAAGGCTTGAATTTATAGGAAGAATAGAAGAGACAACTTCAACTTTCAAAAGAGCCTTGGGTTCCAAAAGTGTAGATTTTCCATGAGTCTTGCATGGGGAAAAGCTTAGTCATGCCCTAAAAAGAACAAAGCAGACATGCATTGGCTCGATAATGTTATAGAACAGGTCAAACTTCAACCCTCGTGCAATCTGTCTTGGGAAGCAGCAAATGGCAGAATGTCAGGAAAATAGTGCCGCACGGCGTAATCGGAGTAACGCGCGACGTAATAGATCTGAGGGAAAAGTCACGGCATAACACGGATACGCCGCGAGATCAAATTAAACCATGCGCGGCACTTTGGAGCCCCGCGCGGCATATCAAGTCTGCATTTCTGCAGACTTTGACAGCAGAGGTTTGAAACCAATTCGAGGCACTCGCAGGCATCACCAACCCTCAGAACACACCTCAATGGGTATTTGGGACTTCAGGGAACTCCCGCTCCGAGTCAACTCTCAAAATTCGACGTGAGGACACCAAAAAGTAAATAAAACCCATTTCCTAAGTCATGTCAAGGTATCGGAGTCCATTTCAAGCCATTCCAAGCTGATCTTTCGAGTCCTACAGGTCATAATGGTCAAAAGTGACCTGGTCCAAGTTCCGTTTCGAGGTCAAAGTCAAAATTTGAGAATGTCACCCTCCAAAGTCAATGTTTTCTTGCTTTTCAAGCAGTTTTCGAGTAGTTTTCAAACGAGAGCTTGAGTTTTCTAGTCACGTGACGAATGTTAAAAGTCCACGATAGGGGCCTTTTTGTAAATTCTTGTACAAAGTGTCAATTTTTCAGAATTATTCATTTACCTTCTTTGATTTCTATTCCAACGTCAATAGACCTATGCCCCAACACACTGCTCATCATAAAGCTTAAGTTCACTTCAGCTCATGGCCAAAGACTAGTTGCATGCATTGGTTAATATTTCCGTTATTCAATATTTCTTAGACAAATGACAATAAGAGAAATTGAATGGCATAAACATTGAAAGAGTAAACTTTTCTATATAGAATCTCCAGAATATCCATGAATCGAAGTACAAGAAGGCGTGCAAGCCCAATGCCCAAAAATCCTATCTACTGAGGGTAAACAGGCACCTTTCCAAAAAGAAGCACGCAGGCTCCACAAAAAGGCAAAAGCAAAACAAACAAAAGAGGGAGCTCAACTCTCGTCCTCGTCCTCGTCTTCGTCCTCACCCTCCTCGCTGTCCTCCCCGGAGACCTCCTCCACCTGGGAACTAGCTGCCTCCAGGGTACCCGTCGCCCTAGGCACAGTACTCCCTGAGGTGTCCGCTAGGTCAACGTCCGTCGGCTCCTCAGTCTCGTCAGAAACGTCGACCGGCTCGTCCTCTGTCCCCCCAGAAGGTCGCGGCCTCTTCGACGGAGGCTCCTCCCGAGAGCCAACAGAGGAAGCCTGTGGCGCCTGCATGCGCACAGACTTCCTACGCAGCCCACGTGAAGCCCCTCCTCCAGCCTGCAATAACATGGCATTCATCATTTACATTGTAATCATAGTATAAGCAATAATAAGTAAAAGCAAAGGGTTTCAAAGCCTTACCATCGTCCCACCAGCACGAAGAAGCACCTCTGGGGCGTGGCCCATGGCGTACTGCCTCACCAACTGCTTTAGGCCCATCATGGCCCCAGCCATCTCTCTCACGTACTCCGGAGTCGCCTGCACAATAGGTCAATTGATTAGAACGTACAGGGATAATAACAAGTGCATGCAAAAGGGCGAAAGAATAGAGTTATACCTGAGCAAGGAACTCCGGAACTGCGACTGTGGGACGTGGCACCACCACCACACCAGAAACCCCCTGGGCGATCGTCACGTCCACAGTCCAGGAGAGTCGGGGTAAGCTGGCCCCGCTCGGTCCTGCACTGTCGCCCTGACCACCACCACCACCTTCGCGCCCTCTTCCTCTTCCTCTCCCTCCTCGTCCACCTCTACCACCTGCACCACCTGACGCTCGAAGCATCGCCTCCCAAGCAGCAGCTCGTACCCCGAAACTCGGCATCAAGTACCGAGCCCGGTACTCAGAGTAGTCAACGCATGCCTGGAAAAGCGGCTCCAGCTCAGGGTCCGGTCGCACAAACCGCTCGACCTCTTCCCTGGTGTACAAGCTTGTCCTCTGCACCAAAGCAGGGAGGGGACCAGGGACTCGAAAAACGTCCAACCTCAACGACTGACGTGACACCCGGTCACCCAGGTACCACTGCCAGCCGTAAGGGGACTCGAGAAGCACCCTCCCCCTCGTCACCTCCCTACTCCGGACCAAGTAAGGGAGCTCGCAGCGGTCCCACACACGCCAGCGAATCTGCAATCAAAGATAAACAACATCAGCATGAGGTTTGAATAAGAACTTTCAACAAATAAAAGCATGCGAGGTGTAGTCATACCCTGTCAGGACGAAGCTCGTCTAGAAAGAGGCGGTAGGCGTTCAGGTCGCCCTTCCCCTTCTTCACTCCCCGGAACTCCCTTGGACCAACGCAGAGCCCAGGGAAGTACTGTGTCGCTAGGGCAGGAGGTCTCGGGAGGGTACATGTCTAGCACCTCGTACGTCCACAACTGCAGAATCAAACATCAAGGATTAGCACAGGATATGCAATAAGTAGAAAAACAAATAAGTACAAAAGAAGTTTGAAATGTACCTCCCAGACTCTCCAGTAGCCGCCGAGGCTCTTCCCCGCTCCTCGGGAAAGAGACCCCATGAAGGCGTAGCACGCCCCCAAAGCCGCGCCGCCCCAGTCAAAACGGGCTACCTCCCCAACGTCCCTCAAGGCCGGTAGGAGCGAAAGGTGTACTCGGTTGCACCTGTTGGGAAACAGGGACGCACCAAGCAAGTACAACAAAAAGCACCGCGCCATCTACTCCTCCTGCACCCTGTCAGTCGGGAGCTCCTCTGTCCAAAACCCCAGAAGCTGGGCGTACTGGGCATCCTCCCTCTCTGCCCTCAGCACGTACCCCAGCATCTCCTGCTGGAATGCCGTGCTCCTCCCTGTAACGGCGTCGTAAGGGATAGGGTCACCCCCGACCCTCAGACCAGTGATCGCCGCAAAGTCCAGCGGCGTCACCGTCAGCTCGCCAAAGAGGAAGTGGAACGTGTTCGTCGTGTCCCACCACCTCTCGGCTAGCGCCCTCACCACCTGGCGGTCGTTGCTCGCCCTCGTCAGCACACTCACGAACTCCCCGAAGCCCGCCTGTCTCACTACCTCCCTCACGGCCTCGAGGAGTCTCTCCCAGAACGTCGGCACGTCCGCCGCACCACTGTAGCACGAGATGGTGATCGCCTGTTGCAATAAGTTGACAATGTTCAGTAAAACAGGAATGCTATTCAAGGCAAACACGATATTCAAATAAGGAAATGAAAGTACGATACATTGAAATTTGAAATGCAAGTGTTTAAGGTATACCTCGTCTCGGCGCAAGGAAAGGTGCTGCTGTGGGTCCCTCAGGACCAAGGCCTCGTCGTACGTAGGCCGCTCCGGCCTGTAGGCGTCTAGAAGCGTAGGGACCACTACGTGCAGCACGTAGGACTCCGCCACGTAAGCTCCTCGCCCTCTCAGGGCCTCCGTCGCCTCCTCCACAACGCTCCTCCGAGGGGCTGTCCCACCTCCAGTAGCCTCCTCCTCTACTCCCTGAGGCCCTCCAACGGCCCCTGCCTCGACCTCAGCCTGGAGCTCCCGCTCCCGAGCCTCAAGCAAGGCCTCTGCCAACCCTGGCACTCCTCGAAAGGTCTCGACCAAGTCGTCGAGAGACGCCACCTCTAGGTAGTCACGCAGCCCTATGGGTCGTGACGACCCTGCACCCTCACCACTACCACGACCCTTCCCCAAGTCTGTCCGGGGCTCTCTCACAAGGGAAGCCTCTGTCTCCACCTCCACTCCGTCGAGCCCCTCACCACCGTGAGCCTCTATGACCCTCTCCTCCAAACCAACCGCGCCCTCCGCTCGGCCCGTGGCCTCGGCCTCACCCCTAGACTCCACTGCACCCGGAGTCTCCGTCTCTTGGCCGAAGCCGGCCAGCACTCTACTACCACCGTCACCGCTGCCACTACCAGCCACCGCGGCGGCCGAGGTCGTGGCTTCCTCCGCCAATGTCGACCGGACCGAGACCCCTACAGTCTCCGGTCCTTCCCCCACTGCCGTGCTGCTCTCCGGGGCCACCGTGGCCGGTACAACCTCGACCCGCGGGGGGTGATCACCCCCGGGTGTATCCGTGTTGTCCATGGTGTAAGAGAGAGAGAGAGAACCGAGAGAGAGAAGAGAGAGCAGCGAGGGAGAGAGAGTAGATGAGAGAGAGAGAGAGAGCAGTCGGGAGAGAGAGATGATCGAGAAAGAAAGCGAGAGAGAGAGACCAGAGAGAGACCAAAGAGAGAGGAGGGAAATTCGAACGGGTGAGCGTACTGTGTACGTCTCACCCATATATATATCCCCCTCGAACCGGTTTGTCTGGAGTTAAAATATACCGGGTTTGCAGATATTTGTGCCGCACGGCATATTGGAGAAGAGCGCGCGGCATAACGGCTTGACTGAATGAAATTTCTCGAGTTGCCACGACGCACGGCATTACACATAATACGCACGGCATACTGAGTTAGTTCGACAGTTTGAATTCTAAGGGCAATTTCTGACAATGGTGTTCTTGTTCGAGTTCGTGTACAGAAAGCAGAAAGAGCGGACAAACAGTAGGGAAAAAGGGGACTTTTCATTCATAAGACCCGAGTAACCCCCGGGATTTTCATTACATTCGTTCAACAAAGAAAAAAAAAAGAGAAAACAAAACAAACACAGAAAAAAAATCCTACTGTCCCCTTTCTTTTTCTCATTCTTCATCCTCAGTCGCTCCCTCCGCCGGAAGCACCGTCCCCTTTGCCCGAACCGTCGTCCGAACCGTTCGGATTCCCCTCCGAGTCCTCCGCAGTCCCGTCCGAATCACGCCCCGGCGCATACTCCGGGTCATGCTTGTTGTCTATTTGGTCAAAAGCGAAGTCCTGAAGGTTGGACACCGCACAACGAAGGGTGCGGATTGTTGATATGAGCCTCGCAATCTGACAGTTCAGTTTCTCGATCTCTTCGCGATAAAAACCCATCTCTGCTTCCAAAGAAACCACCCGCGCTGCCAAGTCACCTTCCGCCATGTTTTGAGAGTGATCTGTGAACTGAGAAATCTAAAGAGACTTGGGAGAATGGTGCATAGAATGAGACACCACCATCTTTTAAAAGCAGTTCTAGCCGACGAAAGGGCACACCTGTATTAATGGGCGCCCTTGAACCAGCCAACTGACCTCAGAAATCGAAGAGGTGCATGGAAATTCGAAATGCCGCGCGCCATACTGAAGGCCCGCACGGCATTATGGTCTCAGAGGAATAAATGTGTTTTCTCAGAAATTGATCAATCTAGCCACCAAAATCATCTCGAAAACCAAATACTCCAGCCGTCTTACAACATAAATCTCCTAGAACGATGTACATTAATGATGGGATTATTTGATCCTAGTCCCCCGGGACTCGCAAAATTTCCCGTCTCTCAAAGACTTGTCGTATTCACATTTGCTCGCTGCATTCGCTGAATTCGCGTTAAATCAAATCTCGCCTCCCGAGGGCTCGTCTCAAATCAAATTTCGCCTCCCGAGGGCCCATCTCAAATGAAATCTCGCCTCCCGAGGGCCCGTCTCAAATCAAATTTCGCCTCCCGAGGGCCTGTCTCAAATCAAATTTTGCCTCCCGAGGGCCCATCTCAAATCAAATTTTGCCTCCCGAGGGCCCATCTCAAATCAAATTTCGCCTCCCGATGGCTCGTCTCAAACCAAATTTCGCCTCCCGATGGCTCATCTCAAATCAAATTTCGTCCCCCAAAGGCTCGTCTCAAATCAAATTTTCGCCTTCCGAGGGCTTGTCTCAAAATTTTCAAAAGGCTCATTAGCACTCAAGTTTCTCAAAGTTTACTACATAATTTCACTTTACTTGCACCGTCCCAATTGAACTACATTGGTCTGATCTCTACAAACGGGGTACGTAGGCAGCTCCACGAGCGCGACCACCATTGCCATTTACTTGCATTTTCGAGTATTTTGTCTCTGTTCAAAGACTTTAGAGCAACGGATCGAGGTGCCTATTCTTTAAGCGTCACTCGTATCAAAACAATGATATCCGAGTTACGTTAAAGAGGGACTACTGTAGACACCCCAATCCGGACCTCGAAGGGTCTTTGTTCACCCCGATGATGAAATAAAGGAAACGGAACCTTTGCGAGCTTGAATGAAGGATTCCTTCAGCCCCAAACAGATCCTCAGCCCAAATGAACCCTCAGCCCCAAAACAAATCAAAAGCCCAAAGAAAACCCAAAAGCCCTGGAGTGAACCTGTAATGCCGCACGTGACATCTCTACACCGCACGGCGCATCAAAAGTCATTACGCCGCACGCGATCATGAGGTTAGCCGTACGGCATTTTGGGTAAAGTTCTGACTGGCTCAGAAAGCTGTCGGCCACGCCTATTTGAGCCACAGCTGCAATACGGCTCAGCCAAAAGCACACTTCTGGCCCGCCCAGAAAATACCTCCAACATTTGAAATTCAAAATCCATGGCTCTTGCCTATAAATACACCCCTCCACTCAAGGGAAAAGGGACCTTGATCACTATTATACCATTTCTCTCTCTTCTTGCTTTCACACCCACTTTCCCATTTACAAGCTTTGAGAATGTTGTTCTCAAAAGACATTCTCTAGGCCTTTTACTCCATTTTTCTCTTCACCATTGAAGTTAGTTTCTTACTAATTTTGAGACCCCAACCACCCAATACACCCATCTACTACACACACCCATACTTCTATTCTCTTCTCCAGCCTTCCGACGTCCATCCGCCTTCGTCAATACTCATTCAAGCTCAAGATCAAAGGTAAAAACCAAGTTTCCTTGGGCTAGGCTCTGTCATGGCCCTAAGGGGACCTTTCTGTCTTCAGGCCTAACCCTTTTGGTTAGGATCTGACAAAAAACCTCTTTTACAAAACAAAACTAGTGTTCTGTGCAGGGTACACTACGCCGCGCGGCGCTCTGAAGCGTCGCACGGCGTAGTAGACTCACGCGCATGGCATTTCAAAACAAAATCTTGTTTTCTTGTTCAAACTGTCTGGATCATGATCGTCTGTTGCTGGATCTGTTTCTGTACACCAAAAGTAGTCTCGAAATGAGACCATATCTACAAGCCATGTTTTAAACTCCATAGATCTTTTCAAAATGAACAAACGTATCAAAATGGTTTTCTATTCGCGGCTTGGAAGAATGGTACGGATCTGAGATGATCTGATGGCTGTGAGCTTTCTGAAGTTTTAAAAATAACACCGTGCGATGTACTGGATATACCGTGCGAGGCCTTGTAAAATGATAAGAGTCTGGTATCAAGGTCAGAACCACGCACGGCGTATCAATAGGCCGCGCGTTGTAAAGCGATATGCCGTGGGATAGAAGATGGTGATCCAGATAGTTTGTTTATACATTTTCCTGTTTATATTATCGTCATGACATCCTTTATCATTTATGTACAGCAAGCACCACTAGCACGGCAACGTGACATGTTTCATCTTGTTCCCCTTTCCCTTTATGTGTTTTTAAGGTTTTCCGAATGGTATTAAATCCCCCCATTTAAAATGCTTAGTAGAGACCGGTTTTCACCGGGCGAGCGAGGTACTTTTTCAACAAAACCTTCCCCGCTCATAACGTGGCTCCCGGATCCAAAATCTCAACGTTTTCGCTAGATCAAAAGCCTTTCTTTTCAAAACAAACTCTCGGTTTCTCGGATCATCCATCTCAAAAATCCGGGTGGCGACTCTTCGAGCGCGCTTCGGACGCGGGAGCCCACAATACCATTACCTAGCTTTTAGACCTATTGTTCCATTATGAACTACTTCAGATGGAGAAGTGAACCACACAACAATTATCTTAGAGTTATCCCTTTAGGAAGTTTGTACCGATGATGCCACAATTAATTTTGTCCGATAGGGAGGAAGGTTCTGAAACCAACACACAAAATTAATTATATCACCTACGAACTAGCAATGGAGACCGTGTGATTTATAAAAATAAACTCCCTCTCCCACTTAGTTATTTTAAAAATTTGTAAGGGTTATCAAATTTTCGAGTTAGCAAAAAAACGTGATCTAGATCAAAAACCAAATATTACCATGTTGTCCCAATATGGTAAACTATCACATATGCAAACAATATGGAAAACACAAATAATAAGGAAACACAAGATAAAGAATCTAGCTATTATGGTCAAAGATGCAATCCTTGAGCAATAAGGAATCCTTCCAAACTTGAAATCCTTAAGCAATAAGGAGTCCTTCCAAACTTGAAATCCTTAAGCAATCCTTCCAACCTTGAAATCCTTCAGCTATACTTGTGTAGAAGACTTAGATACCTTGAATCAATCAAGGAAACCAAAATCCAAACGTGCTTAGGCAAGAAAATTCGGATTTGATATATTTCCGCGTAAACTGCACAGCCTTCAGTATTTTGGCCATATCTTCCTCATCCGACCTCCAATTGAAGTGATTCAAATTGAATTGGATTCGAAATTCAATTATCTACAACTTCCGTGAAGAACATATTTTCTAATTCCAACGTTTACTGGGTCGAAATAGCCCTGCAATCAGACCCTACGAATCTAGAAAAAAACTGTTACGAGCCAAACAACTTGTATCTTCTGTATCTCTCTTCTTCGATCTCCGAATAACCATCGAATGCTATTACAATTGAAGAAACATACATACATCGATCTTATGCCTCCATTGGAGTTCACATGCTACGTTAATTATTACAACCACTAAAAATAATCATGGCACCCAATAAATAACACATGCTACGTTAATTATTACAACCACGAAAAATAATCGTGGTACCCAATAAATAACAATAACCACACAAAAATTATGTGGGATCCAATCACACAAAATCAACAAAAAAATCATGTTACCATAATAGCTGGGTAAGAACGCTGCAAAACAAGGGTTAGCACAGTTCTACATTCTACTCTCTATAACCTACGGACAACATGGCATGTTTAATCCATACGCGTGATTACAGCCTGCTCTGATACCACTGTTGGGAAACGATTCCCAGAAACCAGTAATGACGCGTACAGATTAGACAATAAGAAAACCGCAAAACCCTACAAGGCGGAATTAGGGTTTTACCTCAACTCCCTGCGAACTCGAACGCTGGTTGAACTTGTTAGAGCATCTCCAATCCAATACTCTATTTGAGAGTATCAAAATACTCTATTTTATTCATAAAGTGATTTTAGAGGAAATCACTATTCCTATTTACTCCAACCACAAACCCTCTATTTTTCCCTCTAAAATAGAGGAGGCTTGAGAGGATGGGTTGGAAGAGTTCCATACTCTCAAATGGAGGAATAGAGCATGGGTTGGAGATGCTCTAAGGATACAAATGCCATTTTAAAAGGTGAATAGTATTATAGAGGAGATTCTCCATATTTTCTCTCATCCTCTAAATATGGAGGATCAAAATCTCATCCTCTCAAATAGAGGAGGCTTGAGAGGATGGGTTGGAGGAGTTTTATACTCTCAAATGGAGGAATAGAGCATGGGTTGGAGATGCTCTTATAGCACGTCTTGCTATAAGCCACGTATACTGCTCGACTGCACCTTACGATCTTCTATCGTATTCCCTGCACGCCTAGAACACAAACCGAGTATGGACTCTTTCGTGGTCTGTTTGCTCTTTCTAGATCTGTCTCTATTTTGTGAATAATAGAAACGTGTCAACTGACCTAGAGAGATTAACGTGTATATATAGGGCTACGATAGGGACCTAAGGAGTAATAAGTCAGGGCTCCCAGTGTAAATAAGAAACCCTGATCCCACCAGGATTCTATTTCTTATTTCACTAATTATAATTCACCCCACTACAGAATTATAATTGCACTCCCGTCTTTATCTTAATTATATTACGAGCTCCATGATATTAAATACTTATTTATCTCCCCACGTTAAGATTACAGATACCCGTTGATTAAAATAAATTACTAACAACTATAACATTTGCTATTTCCATTACTTGTTTTCATAATTTGGTTTCAAATCAGATTGGTTTATGTATTTTCAGTTGGTTGGTTTGATAACTTGATATCGATTTGATTTGAAAATATATAGGTATGGGTAAGGGTAAGAAAAACGCAAACGGTAACACAAGGAGGTTTTGGAATAAGCGTGAGGAGGAGTTTCTCTTGAATGTAATGAAAGATTTGGTGAATGATGTCAACTATCGAAGGCTTGACTGTTGACAATTCAAGGGAGGATTCTACAAAGAGTGTGAGAAGAAAATCATACTTGCTTTCCCAAGAACCAACTTGAGGGCTTATCCTCACATTGAGTCCAAGATCAAGATCTGGAGAAAAACATTCAATCTAGTGCAAGACATGAGACAAGCTAGTGGGTTTGGGTGGGATGACACTGAAAAAATGATACTAGTGGACAGTGACGATGTATGGGACAACTATGTGAGGGTATATATTCTTACCCTTCTCCGTTTGGAATTAAAAATAATTAAGTTTGCATATTTATCTTTCGGATTAAGTAAGACAATTTTCCTATCTTTATTCTGTAGAGGGTTTCGGATGCAAGGAACATGAGAAACAAGCCGTTTCCCATGTATGATGATTGGCTCCTTATTTTTGGAAAAGATAGGGCCAATGGCAACCTTGCCGAGGGACCGGGTGAGTCCGTGGCTGCAATTGAGAGAGAGGAGGCTGTTGAGCCAGAGTACCACTCTCCTGTTATGGATTTCTCTCTAGGTGCTGACATGGCCGGTGACATGGACTTCTCGGTGCCCCACAATACCCCTCAATCTGCTGCGGCTGCTGCTGCCCCTTCTTCCTCTAACATTGTGGGAAAGAAAAGAGGAAGGGCAAGTGATGGAATAACAAAAGGGCTTATTCAAATGGCGCAAGCATTTGGCACTTTCTTTGAGAAAAATAATACAACAATGGCTGAAATCAGCCAAAGGATGGGCTATTCACAAGACTTGTCCAATGCTAGGAAGCAAGTCAATGAGGCACTGAAAAGCTTGCCACTTTCGATTGAGGAAAGGTTGAAGGCTGCATCTATGATTGTGGACAACCCGCAACGTGTGGACTTGTTCTTTAGCCTAAAGGAGGAAGATGAAAAGATCGCATGGGTGTTCATGCTCTTGGGAGGGTTGGTTTAGAAGGATATGCGTGGTGTTAGCTTTTGGGGTAGTGGAAAATATGATGTTAATAGGCTAATATGAACTTGAGAACTGTGATTACGTAGAAGTGTGTATGACTTCGTACAATTATGCTATGCTATTAGGATGACTAGTTGATCCCTGTGGCATGTCATGTGCCTTATTTTGAAAAGCAACAGGGTAAGGCAATGAGGGAATTCATAGAATCCCCTATCGGCATGTTATGATTGCCTCCTTTTGTAAGATGCATATAAATATATATATGATGACTGTTTAGGTTTGTACGCTGTTGATCCTTTATGCTTTGGGGCTCTTTTGCTCATAATCTGTTGGTATATATATGGTGATACTTTTGCTCATACAATTATGCTATACTACTGCTATGGTATTGCTTTGTTGTTTCTGCTATGGTATTGCTTCACCTATAGAAATCTATTGTTGATTCTTATCTTTCCATGATCATTGGGGAAAAAGAAAAAACCAACCACGACAATCATTGTGAATATGTAGTCTGCATTTGTTCATTTTGGTGGCATAAGTGTTATCAGATGGATTGGAGGAATTGGCTTTGAGAATGGTGTCTGCAAAGGTGTAGCTGTAGGTCCACACTCTCCTCCTATTTCACACCTTTTATTTGCCGATGGTTGTTTTCTCTTTATTGAATATAATGTTGAACATGGTTGGTGTTTGAAATGGTTATTTGTTGCTTTGTGAAGTGCTATTTCTTGATGGTCTGAAGTAGCAGTTTTGTGTTCTTCTTGCCTGCTGCTCACTTCTTCATGGACTGAAGTTGCAGTTCGTGTTGGAGAGACGAGATTGGACAATATCAATGGCATGACGAGATTGGAGGAGGAGGAGGAGCAATCGTTGCTCCTATGGCTTTCAAGCCTTGTAGACACGGAGTATTGGCAAGCTGAGACAAGAACATTTCGTAGGGGGTACTTAACAAGGCTGAAACATCGGATGACCGCTTGTTTTCCTGGTCATGATATTGAAGAAAATCATATTGAACCAAAGATTAAGCAATGGAGACAGACTTACAAGATACTTGAGGATATGACTCATGTTCCAGGATTTTATTGGAATGAAAATGAAAAAAGAATGATGGCAGAAAGTAGCGTGTGGAATGAATATATCCAAGTAAGTCGTAATTAATGTGTTTTAATTTTGCGTGAACTAACTTTTAATCAATCTTTTGGTAAATATCTCTCCTTTTTTTTTCATTTACTTAGGCTGTTCCGCGAGCAAGGAACATGAGGCACATGCAATTTCCATATTTCGAGGACTGGCGCTTTTGCTTTGGGGATGAGTAGGCCGAGAAGACAAGTTTGAAAGAATAAATTGCTACTTATGGACTTTTATCGCCTTTGTAATGTAACTCAAATAAATAATTAGATTTATTATAATAAGATGTTATCTGTTGTGTTTTCTCAAAATTGACTGGATGGAAAAAAATTGCAAACTGTCCAAAAATTGCAAATTCGTGAGCTGGTCTTCCATGCAATTCCATAGACCAGGTTTTCACCCATGGGTATAATTGGAAAATGTAATTTGTATCCTATCCTTTGGTGTTCCAATCAAACAAAGGATTGGGATTGGTAACCACAATCCCATGATTTAATCCTTACACAATCAAACACCCACTTGGGATTACACTCTGGTTGGTTGTGTATTTGACACCATATCAGGGATATGAACCCAATCCACAAGAGTTGCACCGAATAATTATTCCTAAGGTCTGGGCTTTCCTGAGTTTTCTCCCCGTCCCTGGCCCCATTTGGCCACTTATTGATGCAACCAAAATATGAAAGGAACCCAAGATTCAAATAAAGGAGCAAAATTCCATTCAAGGGGGATAAACCCCAAAGGGTAGAGAGAGAAACTATGTCTCAATCAATATATTCAATATTCTTAATAATCAAAAAGCTACCTAATGAGGGCACAAGACACCTATTTATAGACTCAAAACCCTACACACACTAAAGACAATAAAATGACAACAATACCCCTAAATCCTACTGCATCATACACCCCCTCTAAAGAAAACAAATTGTCCTCAAGTTGGACAACAAGACTCAAGACTACTACTTAAGTAAGAACAAAACAAAGTCTTTATTAAACAACTTCGGATTCAGCATGTGGCTGCACTTCCTCGATCACATCTCCCTCATCACAACCAATCTTTAATATGAGCTTCTTCTCGTATACATCCACCGCAGTCATACTTAGGTGTGAATAAGCAATCCATTTGGCATGTCTTCGGTACAACAAAACACCATCAAAAGATCTCCGAACACATACTCCCAAAATATACTTAGACCAATCATCATTCGAAGATTTAAGAGCGTGCACCACCTCATACCCAAGACTCGCTCGAGTGAACACCATACCCAAGGGGTCTTCAAATTGTCCCAAGAGTGCTTCCGCTTCTTTTGGTGAAGCCCAAGGGATGGGTGTGGAGAGAAGTGTTGACTTGGGGACCAATGTACCACAAACTTGAACATCTTGCAATTGGGGCACCCCATGAGGCAACACTTGGAAGCAATCCTCGACCTTTGGTTCAACCAACTCTTCATCAAATAGTGGAGCTTCCAAATCATTCCCATACTCTTCAATTCGAGTGTCTTGTACCAAAGGCAACTTGAAGCTCAATTCTTGAGAGCAATCTTCAATCTCAAGGTCACAACTTCCTTCTTCTCCATAACCTTCCGCCAAAAGTTCATCAATTAGCATTCCCTCTTCATTATCAACACCAAACTCCTCATTCGGAAACTCATCAAAGACGGGCACATCTTCAATCTCAAAGACACAATCATCTTCAAGAACTCCCTCAAGTTCTTCATTAGGATATTCATCAAAGATGGGAGCGTCGTCGAAATAACCATGTTTCATCTCATCATCAAACACATCCGGGTTGAAGTTCATCTTCTCCTCAACAAAAATGGCATTACTTTGATTCTCATAAGCATTTTCACCAACCTCTAACTTGAAAATAGATTTTCCTTGCTTGAGGCGTTCAAGTTTCTCATTTGTGGAAGAATTTCTAGCCTTCAAAGTGTCCAATAAAGGTTGATTTTGTATTGGGACAGCACCTATATCCACTGTGCTTCGTACTCCAACTCCAAAAGACTTCCCACAAGTCCTATACTTAGCAACATTAGTCAAAGAACCAACATTGGCAAAGTGAGAGAAAGATAAGAATCGTTCCTCGAACATTTTCTTCATCTTCTTCCACTCTCTAATCTTTCCCTTACCTCTCTTTTTTCTACTATCTTGTAATTGTTCCCACCAATCAAAGGCTCTTCCTCGAAGATGTTTAGAAACTAACTTCACTCTCATTTCATCCGAGATAACATGGCATTCAAATACTCTCTCAAGAGTATTCAACCAATCTACAACTCCTTAGGAGTGAGGCTTCCATCAAACATGGGAAGTTTAACCACAATGTTGTTTGAACATGCTCTATGCCAATGCGGAGCACCAACATGATGGTTATACTTAAAAGAATCCATACCTTTGGTCGGAAGTTGCAAACGTCGCACCTTTTCAACCAAGGTAGCCACTTCTTTACTCAACTCTTTAATCTCATTCCTCTCGCAATTTGAATTGCCATAAGTATCAATTTCATCACCAAAATTTCCCATATCTCTACCTTTACCTCCTCTTCTAACTCTATCTCCATGAGCCATCACAATACCCACAATCAATTTCAAACAAGCAAATCAACACCAAAGAATGAAAACCCAGTCAACTTAGCCACCAATTTCAACAGAAACAACCAAAAACACTTAATCAGCAGTAATCATACTCGAATCAACAACTACGGAGCAATCTAGTAACAACCCAGCAAAAGAAAATAAGGATTCAACACTTACCCACCTTAGATCTTGTCCAAAATCAGCAAAAATGGGTTAAAATCAGTCCAAAAACCCTCAAAACCCACGGATCTAACTTGAGATTACTGTAGCAGGCTCCGAAATCACTGTAGCAGTCTCGAAATCACTGTAGCAACTCCAAAATCAATGTACCAGGCTCGAAATCACTGTAGCAGTCTCTGAAATCATTGTAGCAGCTCCGAAATGGTCCGAAACAGGCAGATCTGGGTTTGAAACTTCGATTTGAGTTTTGAAATGACAAATTCAAGCTCGAACAAGGCTGGGTGTTGTCGAAATCAGCTGTTTGAGGTCCGAAACAGGTAGAACAAGACTCGAAATGATTGGGTCTTGCTCGAAATGCTCTGAATCGAGCTTGAACAGTCCCGAAATGGCTGATTTAGGTTTGAACAGGTCAGATTTGAAGGTTTTTGGTTCGATTCAGGGCTGAATAGGGTCGAAATCGAAGTATAAGGTGTTGGGTTGGATAGATCTGAGGATTTGGAGTGATTTGGGGGCTCCGGCAAGATTTTCCGGCGAGGTTTAGATTTCCGGTGAAGTCTCCGGCGAGATGATCGGTGGGGATCGAGCCTAGAAGCTCTGATACCAAATGATGCAACCAAAATATGAAAGGAACCCAAGATTCAAAGAAATAAGCAAAATCCCATTCAATGGGGATAAACCCCAAAGGGTAGAGAGAGAAACTATATCTCAATCAATATATTCAATATTCTTGTATGAAACGAACAAACGTTGCAACTTTTTCTCTAAATAAGCAACTTCTCTTTTCAATAACATTAGTTGCACCTTATTGTATGAGGTAGCAACTTGAGGGCACAAGACACCTATTTATAGACTCAAAACCCTACACACACTAAAGGCAATAAAATGACAACAATACCCCTAAATCCTACTGCATCACTTCTCTCTCTCTCTCTCTCTCTCTCTCTCTCTCTCTCTCTCTCTCTCTCTCTCTCTCTCTCTCTCTCTCCTAGATGCAACTATCAATATGCAAGCGTTTAGTTTTAAGTTTGAGAAAAATAAGATTGGAGTATTAATTTGGGAATTGACAAAAAAAATAAATGGTTTTGTTAATGTATGCCCTAGTGGCATATGTTAGTACTCATTTAATGATGACAACTATATCCAGAATTGTATTGGAACTCCAAAAGGTAATCAAAAGGTCAGACAACGTTTACTTGGAGAAATTTTATTTATGATGCGACCAAATTACCCCATTTACTTTTCCCTCCATGCTATAATCTTTCCAACTCCTATTAGTTTTCTAGGTCTACAGGTTTAAGAAAAAATAAACTCCTATGTATTATCTATTCTTTGGCTTTTGTGTTCTTTTAAAAACTTTTGATCAAGAGAATTTATTTTCCTAATTCATTTTGATGAGAGAAAACGTAAAAGTAAAAGAAGACTACATATAAAAAAAAATGTTCAAAAAAGATAATATTAGCCCAAAATGTTTAAAATCTGGTTGAGGGAAAAAATCAATAACTTGTTTCGCAATGTATTAGTATTTAGTTATTAGAAAAAGTGTTAGGATTTATTTTCCTTATTTTGGGAGGTTTTGGGGCTTTTTGAGTTATGTCTTTATTCAAAAAAAAATTATGTTTGTTGGTTTTACGCCAAATTTTTATAGATTATTAATTCGTCTTGATGAGAGAAATCGTAAGAGTAAAAAAATTATGACTTTTACTCAAATATTTTTGGAAATATTCAGGCTTTATCTTAGATATTCCAAAAATATTTGGGTAAGAGTAAAAAAAATTACTTTTATAATTTCTCTTGACAAATCAATAATCCATAAAAATTTGGCATAAAATTAACAAACGCAAAAAAAAAAATTGAATAAGGACAAAACAAAACAAAAAAGCCAAAAAAGCTAAGCTAACGGGAGACTTTCATTTATTTTTTCAAGCTTCAGCCTCTCTAGCTCTTTTCTTCCTTTTTCCTTGCTTAGAGCATCAGCAGTGGAATAAGCAAATGTGAATAATCAAAACATGCCACGTCAGATTTTGATTATCCATTTAGAGGTTTCTAAAGTTAGCAATGTCAAATCCCACATTGGTTATTTTTTGCCCATAATCAAAACCAATGGGCCCTCCAAACTTTTTCCCTTCATTTCACGCATATTTTTTGAAAAAGCGGTTTTGGAAGGAAAAAAAAAACAGTTTATGTTAGAAACAGTTCAAAAAAAAATAGTTTTTCGAAACAAAAAATAGTTTTTCAAAAAACACACACTTTGTTCACTTAAGAACTGTAAATATTTTGAAAGAATTGTATTTACACAAATAGTTTTGAAATTTTAAAAACTATAAATACAGTTTTTTTTAAAACAGATTTTGTGTAAAAAACGATTTTTTGAAAAACACACTTTATTTACTTACAGTTTTTAAAATTTTTGTTTTTTGTAAAAAAAAAGTTTCTGAAAAAAACAGAAAAAAAATGAAAGTTACAGTTTTTTAAAATTATTTTTTGAAAACATTGTTGAGAGAGAGAGAGAGAGAGAGAGAGAGAAAATGGAAGAGAGAGAAGGTTTTTGTGTAATGTTGGTGTACTTAATTGAGAGATAAAATTTGGTTATTGACAAAATATTGCTAACTTTGATTATTGAAGAGTCAAAATTTGATGAGTTGTTAAGAGATTGCTAGGTTTGGTTATTCCAATGTGAGCACTTTTTTGATCCAACATTGCTAACTTTAACAATTTTTTGTTTTGCTTATTCCACTGTGGATGCTCTTAGAGTTCAACGGAATAAATAATTAGTTATTTTTTGTATACCATTTTGGTGACTGATATGGAGTACCCATAGGGGTGTATTTTTTTTTTTAGCTTAAACCCATCGGAGTTTAAAGACCTAGAAAAATAAAAGGAGTTGAAAAGATAAGATGCATGGAGGGAAAAGGAAAAAGGGTAATTTGGTCTCACCATATATAAAATTTTCTCCTAGTAAACATTGCTTGACCTATTGATTATGGTTTAGAGTTCCAATACAATTCTGGATATAGTTGGCATCATTAAATGAGTACTAACATATGCCCCTAGGGCATATATATATATGCATTCACTTATGATTCCACGTTTACTTAAAAGTTAGGATTGATTAATGTAAAACCATTGTTTGAATTTTAAATTCATGATTGACCCCATCTATCTATTCTAATATATAAAGGGGGAGCACCAATTTGATATTTTCCTATCATGTATTTTCCTTTTCCATAAATACCCTCCTAAGAGAAAAAAATGTAATACAATTGTGAGGATATATTGGACATTTTAACACAAAAAACACCTAAAAACAGTTATATCACCCCACTACGTGCACAATTTTCTCTGCTCTCCTCCCCAATTGCTACCAGAAGTTTTCCCCCACATCTCCATCTCCACCGAATACCTTTCTCTCTTTTTTTGGAACAAGAATACCTTTCTCCCTCTCTGTTATTCAACCTTTTTCCTGCGAATTTTAACTTATGCTCCACTTTCATACCTGCAAAATCTGTGAACTCCTCTTTTACTCAGGTACAAAACAGTCTACTTTTGGTACTTCTTTTACTTTACCTAATTCACGTCAATTGGTCTAATCTAATTCTATTAGGTGTAGGTGATTCCACTACTAATTCAACTCTCACTGCCATCAAAACCATCTAATTTGGCGAACAAACCATAGGTTGCAAAGGTACTTTAGTTTTCTACTTTATAGGATGTCATTGCGTCTTATATTTCAGTTTACTACATTAGGAACACTGCCCACGGAATTTCACATTTCTTGGTTAGTCTACAATTATTTTATTCTGCTATTCCGTGTTTGTTTTCCTACAAACTAATGTCTACTTTCTCTGTTTATTTCCTTCTTAATTTTCCCCCTTCTTTATGGGTAATTGAAGTATAGAAGTTGGGATGAAAAAAAAACCTGAAATCTCTTCAAAGTGCCCTCATTATCGAATCGAACAATAAAAAAATACATGAAATTTCTTCAACCTGCTTTAATTTCAAATTAGAGGTCGGGACACACGCGATGGGAGTGCAAGTCGGATTTTGCTTATGAAAATTTGATCAAGCATCAAATGGGAAGCTATTGTGCAAGTTTTTACAAAATCTGACTTGCACACGCATCGCGTGTGTCCCGGCCTCTAGTTGTGCATAATTCCTGGAGTCGCCACTGACTGTTTGGGGTGCACAGTACAACGAATGCACACCGTGTTATGTGACGTAAATTCCATACAAATAATCTCAAAGCCACTCATTTTGTTTAAAATATTTTTTTAAGGTTCCCTCTACAAAATCAAATTAGTCAGATATGATCAAGGGCTTGATCAGTTCATTGCTCGATTTCTTGTTAGAAAATTAATCAGATAACTAATCAAGCTCTTAATATTCGACTGAGCTGACTTTTTTTTATAGAGATCCTTATAACATATTTTAAATGAATTGAACGTTTCCGATCATTTGCATGACATATTGAGATGGGTTCCACACAATGTGGCATGCATTTGATGTACACCATTTGATGTACGCATAGTTTTATTATTGTTCCCCCGTTGTTCATTTAGAAAGAAGTGCTAGTGGCTCACTGCAAACTACTTCGTACATGGGATTCTATACATATATATACCCTTTTTTTTTTTTTTGAAGAGTACATGGGAATTGGAATACAATATTTTCATTTTACCACAAAGAGGGGAAATTTTAAAGTCGCCCCACGTTATTCATCAAGATACAATAAAATGTTAGTACTATTTTATTTTTTGATTGAATGTTACGATGAGAAACACTGTAAATTGAATTAATTAATTAAATAAGTAAATTTTTGGAATGATGTGCATTGTGATAGTTTTATGCATCACATGGTAAAATATACTATTACGGATTTTCGTGCATAATTAATGTTATGCCTTCTACGTATTAATGTTGTGTATTTTTATAAATAATTTATCTCCGGACAAAGTGAGAGTACTATAGAAGCTCCCAATAAAAAATAAAAAAAAGACAGCATCACCACAAAAATGCATAAAAGTCATTTAATTTTCGTAATGATCCTTTTTTTTTCCTTGCTAAGTAACTTTCGTATTGAATCGATACAACAAAATAAAGGGTAAATTGAGTAGGAGAACATACTATAAGGGTTTTTGCTATAATAAGGACATAAATATTTTCCTCTAAAGTCTAAAAGACATTCTGTCAAAAATTTACAAATAACCCCTTTCAAAGTTGACCAGCGTTGACCAGCATTGACCAAGATTGACCGGCGTTGACCAGCGTTGACCGGTGTTGACCAAGGTTGACCGGCGTTGACCAATGTTGACTGGCATTGACCAAGGTTGACCGGCGTTGAAAGTGCCTAAAATCTTAGGGTACCCTATTTATGAAAGTGTCTAAACCCTAGGGTACCCTATGAAAGTGCCTAAAATCTTAAGATACCCTATATATGAAAGTGCCTAAAACCCTAGGGTACCGTATGAAAGTGCCTAAACCGCTAAAACCCTATAATAGGAAAATGCACCCTAAAATCCTATGAAAGTGCCTAAAACCCTAGGGTACCCAATGAAAGTGCCTAAAAGCCTAGGGTACCCTATGAAAGTGCAACAAGATCGAAAAACACGAAAAAAGACATATTTTGTGTTAGCCAAACAAGACTCTTGTCTCATTTAAAACCATTTAAATGTAAAAAGACATTTTTTGTGTTAGCCAAACAAGACCCTTGTCTCATTAAAGGCAATTTGGTCTTTTCACGGACCTTAAACTCCAAAATATTTTCATTAATGGACTTTACACATCACTAAAACTTAAGCTGAACTAAATTTACTTTGGGACCTCTTCTTTTGGACTTTAGACCAATTTGCTGCAAAATATAAAGTACCATTTTCAAGACCACAACCAATAATATTTTCTGAAGTTATAAATTTTATAGTGTCTTCTTCTACAGTACTCAATGCTCAAAACAATAAAAAATAAAAAAATCTCGTGCAGTACTCGGCTATATTTTGCCAATTTTGGTGGCATTTCTGGGAACATAGATTTTAGGATCTGTTGATTTTGATTGGTCGAATTACGGGCTAGATTTAATTACAAATCTTACTGTAGAACCACACCTTCGATGTTTTTTATTTTTGAAATGTCAAATACCTTATATCAAAGCCATAAGGCAATACAGAAATCATCAAAATATAAATGAATGAACCAAAACTACCAAAACCTAGACAGAGGCACTTATTACAAGTGCAGGCCCGACAAAACGTCGGTACTTAAGAACTAGTTGCAGAAAAGGCAATAGAGAATCCTACAAGAACACTCAGCTCAAACCCTAGAAAACACATATAAAATCTGGAGCACGAATTAATCTGCCATCCCAAAGAGCCACAGCGGTGTGTTCTCGACCCGTCGACCTGGTACACAGGCTCGCAACCACAAAACACAAGACGCTACTCCAAGGCAAGCCCCCGTTGACACGGCGGGCTCTGACCGCATTAAGCAGAACACCAGTAAGCTACAGCCCCACAGCCAAATCCTCGCAACAATGGCGGGTAGGATAATAGTCCGAGAAGCAGATCACCCAGGTTCAGGTCCATAAGCAGTGACAATTGTCTTATGAAGACTCACTTTCACTATGGCTCCGGCCCTTAACCAAGCCACTGCATATGAGTCTCCAGCTCATTCTTCAAGAAGCATGCGGTCAGAGCCAAAACCAACCAAACACTCAACCAAAACTACGAAACACCAACTAACACCTAAATTAAACTAAATTATTTGCCCACCAACCCTACCACACCAGATCTAGGAAAATTCCAAATCGGTACAAACCGGACTGGGGAGACCAATTGTAGAAAAACCGTCAACAAAACGACGGTAGAAAACAGAAAAAACAAAAACTGAACACTACTCTACCCTTCTACCTCTATTATAAACTACGCCGCCGCCACAGCACACCAGCTTTGGAGAAGACAAAGGGGAGAGGCAAGCATGGAGCAAGCCCCACACTGTCGACCACAAGATCGAACGCCGCTGCGGCTGGAGAAAGCCCCCGCCAGAGCTCAAGTGAACCTGAATCTATCCATACAAGGGCAGAGGATGAGGGAGGGTGAAGCGGAAAATGAAAATTAGCATTGGACAAAAATTACGTGGATGACACATGGCTCATTTTTCTAAAAACAAAATACAAATCACACAAAAATCCACCTTGTTGGACCGTTTTTCTACCATCTCTCCTAAAACCAATTGGTGTTAGCGAGGGCTTCAATTTAAGTCTTTTTATGGCATTCGACATCGCACCCGCAAGACTATTTTTAGAGCGGTCGCAAGGAGTAGCATTGTGTAACCAAATTCATGGGGGCACTTTGGGCCCAACAATCCCTTCCTCATGATGAGGCTCCCGCGACTTGAACCCATGGCTTTCTGGCTCTGATACCACTTGTCGGACCGTTTTTCCACTATCTCTCCTAAAATCAATTGGTGTTAGCGAATGCTTCAATTAAGTCTTTTTATGGCATTCAACATCGCATCCGCAAGTCTATTTTTAGAGCGGTCGCAAAAAGTAACATTGTGTAACCAAATTCATGGAGGCACTCCGAGCCCAACACACCTCAGCAACTAATATTCATCTCCCCTCTGATGATTTTTCCACTTAACAGGAAAAAAAAAGCATTCCAACTTCCCCTCACATTCAAACTCCCTCTTGCTAAAATTAATTTCCACATGTAATGTTAAATCCCAAATCGATAAGGGGTAAATATTAAACATAACATAATTTTTCATGTACCGTCGTGCATATTATAGGTACCGACGCTTATATATATATAAAATAACGAGACACGTACGCATTAAAATTTGGAATTACTGATGAAAGGAGAGTTGTTGGAATAACGAGACACGACGCTTATATATATATACGGAAATGATACATCCACCGAAGCCCACCCCACCGCACCACCCACCGCACCTCGCCGGGCCCACTCCGGCCACCGGACGGCCAATCCGAACCGTCCAAAAATTCTATAAAAAAAAACCGAGTGGGCCCACGCGAGAATCAACGGCATCCGACGTGTGTAGGTGCTCGATCCGAACTTCCATTTTTAACGGCTCGGATCATCTGAATTTTGGAAGTTCGGATCGAGTACCTACACACGTTGGATGCCGTTGATTCTCGCGTAGGCCCACTCGGTTTTTTTTTTTAGAATTTTTGGACGGTTCGGATTGGCCGTCCGTTGGCCGGAGTGGGCCCGGCGAGGTGCGGTGGGTGGTGCGGTGGGGGGATTTGCGGTGGGTGTATCATTGTCCATATATATAATAACGAGACACGTACGCTTATATATATATATATATATATATATATATATATATATATATATCAAATATGTTGGGTTCTGCCACAGCAATTACGTACCCACCGAATCTATTGCTGATTACTCTCTATCTGTCTATACTATATCTATCTATATTATTATTATTATTATTAATTAAACTATAAAAGTCCCAATCCCTCCAGAAAAGTCCATATGCATGCATACGCCACATCCTTCAATAGATTATTGTTCACATCCTTTCACAATTTAATTATTTCTATTGTCATACTCCTAATTAGGCTATTAGTATTAAAATGAGGTGAACTCTCAATTAGATTGATCCCGATCGATCATACATATATAGGTTTTACTATTCCTACAGTTTTACATGTTTTTAGGAAAAATTATTCAATGCCTTTGAGACACCGTCACGTGGTGCCTACTGCCTCGGCCCCTTCTCCATCAAACATTGTGGTAGGAGCCAAGGCAAAGTGTGCAAATCCCACCATAATATATGGTGGAGAAGGGGTCTCGGGTATCACGTGGCTATGCCTCAAAGGCATTGAATAATATATCACTCTGTTTTCAGGAACTTTTCGTTGATTATTACTTCACTTCTTTCAAATTGATTGAGAGCATCTCAAAGGGAGGAAACAAAAGCAAAACCAAACTACATTTGATGAGCCACGTAAGCAAAACACTCCCCGAGGGAGAAAGCAAAGTTGCAACACTATTTTGGTGTAGAAAGTACTATTCAAATTACCACCTTATCAAATAATGTTTATTATTTATGAATTGTTGATTTTTTGGACAAAGTGGGTGCTTTGAAGTTTGAAAAAGTGATAAAAAATAAAAATCTGAATTGTCCCTTGGAGTGCATGATAGGCGCGTGATATCATAGATATGAGTGCCTAAGTAGGACGAATTAGCGCGTTAGAGGCGCGTTTTATTCCATTATCCACTTGATGCCATGCTTTCCTTTGTTTTGTGTTTTTGTTATTTTCGTAGGTAATAAGGCGGATTTTACGCCAAGATTGGACTGCGAGGTTTTGAGGTTCGTTTGGACGTCGTCATGGGAAGTCAAGGCGGAAGCATGAGGCGTCGGGTGGCCAAAGTCCATGCAAGGCTCGGCGGGCACGCATAACGCCGTCGGTATCGATACTAATCTCCCCAGTATCAATACAAAGTGGAGCAAAACGGATCCAGAGATGAACAGAGAGTTGGGTATCGATACCCTCCTCTCCAGTATCGATACCGAAGGCATTAGCGGAATAATTTTGTGTCGTCATTCTTTTCTTTCATTTTCTAATTATTTCCGATTTTGGGGTTTGTATAAATACCCCTCTAAACTCCGTTTTTAGGGTTTAAAACTTTCGCGTAGCAGCTTTAATTTCCGTTCTTTCCGTTTCAGAGTTATTTTCCTTTCAAGCTTTCAAAGTTTTGTTCAGATCTTCGCACTTCGGTAACTCGTATTAATTTTTGTTCTTCATTAAAGTTGTTCGTTGGTATTCAAGTAATTGAGATTTCTTATTTCTTTTTCATTCCAAGCAATAGAAGCATGATGAAAGTTAGGATTTCGTTTGTTTCTCTTTCAATAATGAGTGAGTAGTCGTATAGGTAGGGTCGTGGGGTGTAGCACATCGTGATCAGTTCGGGTACTGCTCCTGTTTTCAAACAATGGAAAAAATAATTTTAGGTTAATAAGAACATTCGTTAGACGAACCCGGGGCATCGTCGGAGCCCATGTGAACGGGGGAATGGGGGTCCAAAACTCATTCTTCGCTGCGCATGGGTATACGGCGACCATAAAGGTTCGCATCTTTCGGGGTATCTTTTCCAAACTAAAGTTAAATGTTTTTAAGAACGCTGAATGGAGCAGGCTAATCCGGACTGGTTACGAGTGCTATGAACCCTACAACCGTACCTCCTTTTAATTATCTGAATAGTACAATCAATTTCGTTGTTTTAGTTTATCTCTCAATCAAACCAACAAGGGGTGGCTACCTAAGAGCCGTTTCAAATTCTACAACCCGAGGTTCCATAGCACACACTTCACCGTCCTTAGTGGATTCGACTCCGGTCTTACCGGATATTGTGCTATATCGGTCTCCGCCCTACGCTTGGGGCAACCCATAATTTTAGGACTAGGAATCGGTCAAGCAGTGCATAACTCTCCAACTTGCAACATGATTCGCCAAAGTACATATTTGATGTAAAATTTTGCTTATTCCCTTGGAGATGCTCTGAGAATAACCGAAACGATTTGAATCATTAAAAATATTTAGGACTGTATTGTGTCTCATTACGTATCACATGAGAGAGTCTTGACTCATCTCTATCACAAAGTATACTTCATTTAACTAAAATTCCAAAATTTCACGTGGCACCCTATTACGACAACTTCCCTCTCTTGTTTTGGTCTCTAGAAAAGGAAAGTATATGTAGACATCCCAATTTGGCTCAACGATTATTTCAAGTCCCACCTTGGGGACCATCCCGATGATGAATATGATATGTGGTTGTTGTGGTTGACTTCATGAAAGCCTTAGGAACTTTGTGGAACTCTTAAGGGATTAAGGAACACTTTGGAATAGGTAATAGGAGTGCCAAGCGACACTTAGAGTGGATAGAAATGTGTTAACACGTGTTTTAGCCTTAGTAGCATCGTCGATCTTCAATTAAGTCTGCTTTCAGCCCATTTTTCATAAACTAAAGTTCCTTATTTTGGTGGTTGGATTCCACCATCTTGTAGTACTTTCAAAATCCTCTTTATTGATATATAATAACCCTTAAACCAATTTGAAACGAGGGAGATACAAGAATTTTTCCAAAATAATCTATTTTCTGACCCACTAAGGGTAAAATCGTCATATCTTTTGATGTACTAAATATATTTGATCCAAACCACTTGGGTTAGAAAATAGACTCAATAAGCTTTCCAACGGTCCAAAGAACACGCAAAACCGAGTTCGGGAGTGTCCGGAGCGAGCCCGCAAAGTTTGGCCTTTTGCTGGAAAATCCTTTCCGCGGCCGTGAAATCCTTTCTTCGGCCGTGAAATCATTTGGGCGGCCGGTAGACCGATGTTTTCCAGATTCTGGAATGTTCAGCAGCTTTTCAATCCGTTCGCCCAAACCCTAGCAGCCACGAACCATTACTTCGGGGCTACGAATACACTTACCATAGAGGTCTTATTGCCCTAGAACTCCACTTTGATTCACGCCATTTGATTAGCCGGAGTGAGTCACCAATTGCCTATATAAAGGGCCTTAGGGTTCCGAAATAACGACCACGAAATACACATCTCTCCACTCCATGATCCGCCTCCAAACTCTACAGAAATCATCTCCTATCAATCCTCTGCAAAAGCCCTAATCTCCCGTGAGTAGCCACATCCGAGAGTAAGAACCCCCAAAGAACTCACTTTGTTCTAGGGTTTTGTGAGGTTGACTACCACAATCAATCGCAATCCAAGCAATCAATCTCTAAGGGATCAAGGTGGTGAGGCCCAGGGGCCTATAGTTTGATTTAATTTCCGTCTCTCGCTTTTAATTAGTTCTTTCTATTAACTGTTCGTATTCTGGTGTGAGGAAGAACATCGGTTGGGGAATCAATCATTCGGCCGATACATCGATCTAGTGGGATTCCTCGGCCGTGACATCAATTCACCGGCCGAGGGATCTATTCACTGGGACATATTGTTATCTGCTTATTCTGATGCATGCTTTCATTTATCGTACTGGCTCACCTTATCAACTGTTAAAGGCTAAAAACCAGATTATGTGTTAGAATTAAATAAAGCAAATATACATTGTATGTCGAACGATTATAGGCCAGTCTCACGACTGGGCAAAGAGGGGTGCCTAACACCTTCTCCTTATTGTACTCTTGGCTCCCGTACTCGGAATCTCTGTCTATTTTTCCTAGTTTTAATAAACTATGTGGCGACTCTATTTTGATGATAACCGTTATCGTGTGACGATGTTCCTAGCCATGGGGATATCCAATCTTGGTTTATGAAGTGGAACCAAATAAGCGTGATCAATCTGTATGGCGATGCCCCATTTGGGAGGTGTCTACAGTATAAAAATGCATAACTACGACTACAAGTCCTTTAAAATTCTACTAGAAACGGAAAAAAATATTGATCGAAAGCTAAGTGTAGGGGTTCAATTTATCAGTGTAGGGGTTCAATTTATCGGGATCTTGATCGTGGGTCGGTTCCGGTTCGGTTATTTACAAACAAAGGACTCCATCAATGTGGTAGTTCGTGGGCATAATCAACTCCCCTGAGCTCGAAGACGACGCTCCAGCGAGTTGAGGGGCTATTGTAGTGGCTCTAGAAACTGGAGCTCGGATCGCTAATCGAGCCACAATGCACCAAGCGATACCAAGGAGATCCCCGTCCCTCATTTTGCGTAGGGCCCTAGGACCCCTCAGTGTCCCCTCGGAAGATCGCTCGGTGGGAGGAGTCCAGATGAGCTTTGTCACTGTCTAAGGGTACGGAGCGTACCTGACCCCGACAACCCGAGGCCGCTTGAAGTAAGATGGTTATGACAGGAGGGCCCCAGACAGTTGCGTCAGGAGGATAATCAATGGGGGCTGACCTGGTCATGTGCTCTGTAACCGCCTTATCCCATTCGTCACATATGACATCACCCGAGGCGGTTATCCACGCGCTAGCTTGGAGGCCAAGCAAACCAAGGTCTATAAATAGAAAGGGACTCTAACCTAGAGAGGTATGCCATTCTACCCTAACCCTAGACCCATACACATCTCCCTACGTCTAACTTGATCGTCGGAGGGCTAGTGAGCTACCACAGCCCTAGAGACTTGTTGCAGGTTAGGTGGCGGGCGCGCGGAGCAGCGAAGGAAGGAACCGGAACCGACCCACGGTCAAGATCTCGATAAATCGAACCCCTACAATTGGCGACTCCATTGGGGATCTAGCCGCCTTCTCAGCGTTCCATTCCTTCTTTTTCCCAAACACCGTTCAAAAGTTCCTGAACCAAGATGGTGGAAGTTGAAGATCCACATCCTAGCGATACGACCCTAGCTCAGACTCAGCCCCCTCGGAGACCTTCACCTGGGCTTCGGCGGAGCCGGCACCTCAATGCCAGACGGAGGGACGTCCTCCGAACTCCATACTTACATCCGTCACCTGGAGCGGAAGATTGACGACCTCACAATGATTGTGGAGCGGGACAGGCACGGTAGGGACGAGCTGGCGGAGATCAAGCACCTTCTCCAGATCTCCCCATCCCACTTCGTCAAAAGCCGTGACGGGCGAAGGAGCCAGCGCAGCCCTCCTCGCAGCCGTGGAGGGGGCCCCTTGGTGGAACACCGACCTCTTCCCTCAACAAAAGATCGCCTCGAACTACCGGAGGAGGCTGGCCGCACTGGAAAGGATGTGCGTCGCAGGGAGCGCTCCTGTTCCCCTAACCCTAACCCCAAAGGACATCCTGAGAAACGATCCACCTTTCAGAGGCTCGGAGCCGGAAGTGTCTCCGCCTCCTCCACCCATTCTGTCAGAAACGGCAAGGGGCACATCAAATTCATCCCTAGTTTCACGAAAATTGCAAGGGAGGACAACAGCCTCATGGAGATCCAAACCAAGGGGTACCACTGCCTAAAGAGCGGACGCGAAAAAAGCCCAATTATCAAGCAGCCCAAGAATGGTCGTGACAGAAGCCTAGTCACGAAGCGCCTCGAGCACCACCCTCGAGATAGCTATAGATCCGATAGACGAAAGGACCGCCACGAACACTCCCCCAGAGGTCGGGGAGCGTTCCGCCGAAGAGAAAAGATTACGAAAGATTGGACCATCTCATTCCAAAGAAGTGTTCCGCGACCGAGCGTTCAGACGATCTTGATCGTTCGATCCGATCTTATTGCGATGCCTGACTCGAGATACTCACGACCTCTCCGTTTACAAGAGAGATCGATTCAGTCATCCCCCCTCAAAAGGATTCACCCAACCCAAATTTGCCAAGTACGACGGCAAGTCCGAAGCATACATTCACCTAGTACACTACAAGCATGTTATGTCTCTGTTTATCCAAAATGAGCCCTCGGACGATGCTTTCCTGTGCAAAGTATTTCCCGCAAGCCTCGGGAACCTGGACCTCACATGGTTTAACCAACTGCCCGCCCGATCCATCTCCTCGTTCGATTCCCTTTGCGACGCCTTCATGGCTCGGTTCGTCACCAGCAACAAGCACGAAAAAGAAATCGACTCTCTCCTCACACTGCGCAAACGAAGCGACGAGACGCTCCGCCAATACGCCGGTCGTTATTGGGAGCTTTTTAACGAAATTGAGGGATGCGACGGAGTTATTTCGGCCCGATGATTGAAGCTCGGTCTCACCTCGCAGGACGAGTAGGTATACGACGACCTGGCTCGGCACAAACCTGGATCCATGAAAGAGCTCATGACCCGTATCGAAGGATGGTGCCAACTAATCGAGTCCAAGGCTGAAAAGGGAATCGGGAAGCCAGCGAGCCGAAGGTTCCTGTCATTTTGGTAGCTATCTCAGTCACCGCGCACATCCTGATCCCTAAAAAATCAGGTTAACAACATTAAGCAATCTCTGAAGAAGGGACTGAAGCCGAGTGCTTTAAACCGAAAAAAGACCTTTGCCTTAGATACAAGGTTTGAAACCCCAAGCGTAGGGCTAGATCGTCAATAGCATAATTTTCAGAAGTCCGGGATCGTACCCATAGAGAATCGAATATAGCTTAATTGGATTGTAGGTTTTATGTAACGGATTGTGGCGTTTAAGATGGCCAACTTGGTTTTCCTTTGAACGGTGTAATTACTAAAGCAAAAGACTAGAAATGAGTTTTATAAACTAAAAGAGGCAAGTCTAGGGATCGTCTATCCCTTGACAAAAGTCGTTACCGGTTCTCAATTATAACTCAAGCGAGAGTCACGACCGCATGCTCACTCTCGAAAGATTTAGCTTTAAAGACTACGTTTATTGAAAGATGTGATTAAATGGAACTAAGCCAACCTGTTTTTGCTAATATATCTAACACGTAGGAGGCCACGAGCTCTTGGTATGCCGCTTGCCAAGACCGTTTGACTAAACTTCATATCAAGGAGTTAACACCCCTCGCTTAGACCAAAATGGCTAGGTTGATTCAATTTCAAAAACCATGATTTTAAGCCCGAATGTTTTAGAACCACATAACGCTCTAAGTTTTCGGGAAAGAGTAGCCCGAGACTTAGCCAAGTAACTACTCACACATATTGAAAAGACTAGAAAGCATGCTTAAGGAAGAAAATATGATTAACCAATGGAAATGAAAATAAACTTGATATTAGTAAGGATCTCAACCGTAGCTACAACATTAATAAACGAGAAAACAATAAACGACTAATACCTTAAGGAGTTCTTGAAGGAATTAATTCTAAAACTCAAAGCAACAATGGAGTTCTCTCTAAAGCTAAAACATAAAATAGATTCTTGTAAAGAGAGAGAGAGAGAGAGAGAGAGAGAGAGAGAGAGAGAGAGAGAGACCTAATTATACAAGGATGCATCTCTCTCAACCAAATATCTAATAAAGTTGCCATAAAAAGAAAGTTTCTACTTATGGAAGGATGAAAAAGCTGTCAAAAATCTGTCAGGAAGACAATGGTATCGATACCTATACAAAAGGGTATCGCTACCCTCGCTCCTGGATAGCTACGGGGTGATTTAAGGTGAATGGTATCGATACCTTTTGCACTATTATCGATATCAATCTGCTAAAGACAGATTCTGCTTGGCTGAACTTCACAGGCTCTCTCCGGACACTCCCGAACTCGGATTTGGATGTTCTTTGGACCGTTGAAAAGCTTGTTGAGTCTACTTTCTAACCCAAGTGGTTTGGATCCAATATTATTTGTACATAAAAATTTATGACAATTCTACCCTCAGCTGGTCGGAAGATGAGTAGCTTTGGTAACATCCTTACTACTCCTTCACTTCCCTTGACCCTTGGGCGACCTGAGCAACCTCTAAACCATCTCTTCATGACTCTTCGAATGCCACAACATGGTGGCATGTGGCCTTGAGTACTTGGTTGCACCCGGAGCATTCCTTGGAGTTCAAACGCGCCTTATTCACACAGTTTACCTGAAAACACTAAAAACACACCTTACGTGCAATATCGCTATAAAAGCTAAATAAATGCAAGTTAAAACAACATAAAACGGGACTAGTCGCACCAAATATCTACAATATTGGGTGCTCATCACCGAGCGATTTCAACGTCGAAAAAACCGTCCTCACCGTCCCCATCTAACGGATTATTGATCAAGTTAAGGACCGACCCTTCTTCTCCTTCCCGAAGCAGAAGCTTGGCACTAAGAACGGGAATATTAAGAACCCGATCGTCCGATGCAGCTACCATAACGAGTAAGGCCACTTCACCACCGCTTGCAAGCCCTTCAAGGCTTACTTGGAGCAGCTTGTCGCGGGTGGCCACCTCGGTAATCTCATCAACCATGAAAAAACCAAGACTCGAGCACAGCGAGTCAAGACCCAAACTGAAGAAGAGGTTCAAACGATCCACGTTATCCACGGTCCCTTGAATACCGAGGCTGCACACATCATCCATGCCGAGCTCAATGGCGCTTCTTCATCCAAACAAGTCATGTTGGTGGGTCCCGAGCCAAAGCGCCCCCGTACTGATGATGGCTCCATATGGACTATCTCATTCACCAAGAAAGATCTAGACCACGTCCAACTCCCGCACAATGTCGCCCTCGTGGTCACGCTACGCATCGGAGCCTTTAACGTTCAGCGCGTCCTCGTTGACCAGGGCAGTTCAGCAGAGGTTATGAATTATTCTCTGTTCAAAGACCTGAAGCTCCCCGAGTCCAACCTCCGTCCCTCCGAGGTTCCCCTAATTGATTTCAATGGGGCTCCGGTATGGCCCATTGGCATGATTACCCTTCCCGTTCGCGTTGGATCGTTGACACACAATATGGAGTTTGTCGTGGTGGATGTACCTAGCCCTTACACAAAATATGGAGTTCACAAGATGAAGGCTATTGCCTCTACTTATCACCAGGTGGTCCGGTTCATTGGCGCTTACGGACGTCAGGAAGACCTTTACGGAGACCAGACCGCTGCTAAAAGGTGCATTGTCAATGCTGTCCGAAGCAGCAAACAGACGTCTCGGGTCAACCTCATCGAGGTCCTCGACGCCCCAGTTCTTGAAGACATCGGCAGAAGGGCCGACGAAAAGGCAATCACTACAACACGAAAGGGCTATGGCGAGGAAATATGGCGAGGAAAATAGATTTCGTCGCTAAAAGTACATTATTTGCGAGGAAATTCAATTTTGTCGCCTTTTCTAGCGAGGAAACAGATTTCCTCGCCAAAGGGCATTTTCTAGCGAGCAAATATTTCGTCACCTCTTTTACGAGTCATTAATTTTTGATATATACATCATTATTAATTATTTCTATATGTATTTGTAATATCATGATGGTAAAGACATAATAAACTACATAGTTCAATACTATCATCAAATTTATTAAAATAAAAAGGTGATAAACGGGAAAAAATTATTTCATCATTTTTCTTATTCTAATTAGTAATGAATGATATATTTCACTAATTCTATGCATTCACTTTTTTCATTTTAAATTAATTGTTAACAATGTCAGTTTATTCAAATTGTCATAAAATTTATTGTTTCAATAATTTTTTTTAAAGACATGCTTAAAAAATGTTATCTCATAGTAGTTGAGTGTCTTGAAGTGTAGATATTGATGATTTATCCCATAGTAATGAAAAACTCAACAAAAGAAAAAGTTAAAAACATCTTGAAGTGATGTCATATTGAAAATATCTCGAAGTTAGATCACCACAAATTTATTTTCAAAACATCGAGATTACCTCTCTAAAGAATAAACAAAACAAATGTTACTCCCTCTGTCCCAATTTAATTGTCTCTCGTTCTATTCTTATCGGCTAAAAAAAGAGTTATATGTTTAAATCCATAATGAATTTCATGTCAAATATTGATCTTGTTTGATAGTTCTCAATTAGTTCTATAATACAATGTTTTCAAAATCATATAAAATATTATAAATTACAATATATAATCAATTGAAAAATGACACGAATTCCCAAAAAGGACAATTAAATTGGGACGGAAGGAGTATTTTCGAAAGTAATTGAGTAATTATTGTTATGACGTACACCAGAAAATGTTATAATATGCATAAATTTAAACTAGCTCAAACAAGTTTAGGTCTACAAAGGAAGTAGCATTACAGAGATCGAATTATAATTAATGTGAAATAAACAAATTTAGAGAGCCACGAAAACTAAAAAAGGATATATATATATATATATATATATATATAATATTTGACGTTTCCACTTGAAACGTAACGTGGCTTGGTTGGTAAGTGTTCGGCGCTGCAGCTGGGAGGTCGTCGGTTCGAATTCGCGCGGGTGCAAATGTGAGGAGTTCGCCTTACTTTTTAGTTTCAGGACTTTTGGCGACGAAAACTAGTGAGGAAACATTTCCTCGCGTTTCTGTTGACATGATGTTCTTTTGGCGAGGAAAATGCTGCACGACAAATTTTTCACAAATTAGTGAGGAAAATTTTCCTCGCAAATACCTTTAGCGACCAACTTTAGGCGAGGAAATTGGCGAGGAATATTTTTCTCGCTAATGCGTTTTGAGAGGAAATCAGGTGCTTTGGCGAGGAAACTAAATCCTCGCGATAGCCCTTTCGTGTTGTAGTGAATCGAAGACCTCGTCACCGTCCCAATCAACAAGGATGGTTCCCATTTCTTCCTTGTCAGATCCTCCCTCAGCGATGTCGAGCAGGACGAGATGGTTGATTTCCTAAAGCGCAACATCGAGGTATTTGTCTGGACCCCATACGAGATGCCCGGGATCGACCCCTCGTTCATCTGCCACGAGCTCAACATCGACAAAAGCAGAATATTAATGAAAGGAGATCAACATACCTAAGATTCGTAAGAAGATCCGCTACCAAATCGCTTCAGAACTCGATCGAACGAGGAAGAACGGCGGCGGCAGCAGAGGAGCACTGGGAGAAGAGGAAACAATGTTTCTCACTCTCTACCTACCCTTTTATAGGGGATGATTCGAAGGGGCACGCGGGAAACGAAGCGACGCACACCGATCCGTCGGATCCTTGACACGTGGTGAGCATCGGACGGTCCGTACCGAAAAGCCTGCACGAGAGTTGGTTCGCTGCTTACCGAGCCACTGGGTGGCTTACGTGTGTCCCTGATGGGACATTTTGTACCAATCAGCTACCGCAGCACATGTCGAGGCGCCCTGCACCACGAGACAGCTTGATGAGGATCAACACATGGCTCCTAAGCCTAGGGCTATGCATCTGACGACTACCGAGGCCGCTTTTCGCTTCGGTTATTTATGAACAAAGGACTTCATCAATGTGGCAGTAATTGTAGGGGTTCGATTTATTGGGATCTTGACCATGGGACAGTTCCGGTTCCTTCCTCCGCCATTCCACACGCCCGCCACCTGACCTGCAACAAGTCACTAGGGTTGTGGTAGCCCATTGACCCTCCGACGATCAAGTTAGACGTAAGGAGAAGTGTATAGGTCTAGGGTTAGGGTTGAATGACATACCTCTAGGTTAGAGTCCTTTTGTATTTATAGACCTTGGTTTGCTTGGCCTCCAAGCTAGCGCGTGGAGGGTATGCTCGGGTAACCGCCTTGTGTGACGTCATATGTGACGAATGGGATAAGGCAATTAGGAAGCACATGGTCAGGTCAGCCCCCATTGATTATCCTCTTGGCGTAACCGTCTAGGGCCCTACTGTCATAACCGTCTTCCTTCAAGCGGCCTCGGGATGTCGGGGCCGGGTACGCTTCGTACCCTTAGACAGCGACAAAGCTAAGCCGAACTCCTCCCACCGAGCGATCTTTCGAGGGGACACCGAGGGGTCCTAGGGCCCTACGTAGAACGAAGGGCGGGGATCTCCTTGGTATCGCTTGGTGCAATGTGGCTTGGTGAGCGGTCTAAGCCTCAGTTTCCAGAGCCACTACATTAAGTCTAAACTCCACATTTAATATTCCATTATTACTTCCTAAGTACGAAATTTTGTACTCTCAGTTAGTCACTAAATAGGATATATAGGAAAGTATCTATTTCTAGTCTTCCATGAATAACTATTTTTGTGCTTTGGACAAGGAACTTTAAATCAACCACTTCTCTTGTTTAAGCTAAATACTTAACTAACAAGAAGTTCGATTATTTTTCAAAGGAGAAAGTTATGGTACTGTTTGCATGAGAATTTATTGGCCCAATCATATAGTGACAAGTGGCCATTTATATTGGACAAATGGAGCATGCATATACTGGAGTACATAGAATCACACAAATAAAAGAATGATGACGTTCTGATTAGATTAATGTCATTTTATAGGTAATGACAATTGTTGCCAGGTGTCATTCAAATGATAGCTTAGAAAGTAAGCAGTTCGAAGCTCAAAGGCGCGAATGGTTTAATTCAAACAAGAGGCAGTTATGGTTGACACAGTCAAAGGAGTTGAGATTCAAGCAAATAACTGCCCATATCCACCACGATGCAGTTGAGGGAAAGTGGAACGGTGAATTAAAACCGAATTTCCACAATCAAGAATCATGGAGGGAAAGTTTGAATTCAAAACCAAGGTGACTTTGAAGACAGCCAGGTGGGAAATAAAAGACGTGGAGAAGACTCAAGAGTTTACCTATAAATAGAAGAAATGAAAGAGGAAAAACCCCAGACAAATCATCAAACAAACAGCTATGCTATGCTTGCTTTGTCCATTAGGCAGTAGTTAGAAGAACTTATACATAAGTTCGAAGTAGTTAGGAGTAGTTTGTAGTAGTAGTTGTAATCACTTTGTGACTCGTTCTGTTCGTTAGTGGAAGTTTGGAGATTCAATTGGAAAGCAAGTTCATTTTTGAATTGATCAAGGTATCTTGTTTGTTCTTTGAGTTTATCAAGTTTCTAGTGGATCGTTGTGCCGTTCTAATACTTCTAGATAGAGAAATCCTCTTCATTGAGGTAATTGAACCGACACCACAATCCCCTGATTAAGTTTGGCTTTTTATAAGCTTGAAATCTGAAAAGGATAATTATAAACCTTTTCTGGCACGCTCGCATACAATCATATTTCGAAGGTAAACCAAACTCCCAGCCAAACATTTTTTTGGCAAGCCCAATGGGACACATTAAGGTGTTAGATATGGCTCCAAAATTGAGAAAATATGCAGATGATTCCCAAATTGGTCTAGAACCAGAGGGAAATGTTCAAGTAGAGCCTGAAAAAGGGATTACTGAACGAGAAAACCTACCTATAGGCCAGGGAATCCAAAGTCCAAGACCAATATTGGATTTGGGACGAACCTCGCACGTGCACTATAAGAGTACTAGAGTAGTTCATACAGAAGAAACTGATGTTCCTAATCCAAGAAAGGAGGTTCCTTCGAATCAACTTTCAAAAATATTAAATGCATTTAAGGAATTGGCTATAACACAGAAAGCCATGTTGAAGCATATGGAAAATTGGTCACCAGTTCAGAGTAATTCTCAAACACCCTCCAATAAATGAGAGGAAAGAGAAAGAGCTAGTACCAGTAAAAATAGGTCTAGGCCTGGGAAAGAACCAATGGATGCAGAAGAAGCACCCAAATCCTGGTACGAGCATGTTAGGAGACCTAATTTCGAAGAGGAAATCCCTTTTGTAAGACAAAATAATGTCCCCAAAACACAAGGGACATTTAAGAATGAACCACGTAATGACTCTCTATTCGAACCTACATTCGAAGGACAAGAAAGAGAAACAAAGTCAAAGAATGGTTATTATGAGCATGATTATGCTCATAATTATAGGTATTCTGAGGAGGGGATAGGAATGAAAAGCTTTAAACAAGCTCCTGAAATCCCCAGACAGACTGATATACCTAGAGCAAAAAGGTCCTATACTAACCTGCTCTTCGAACCCTCATATGGGGGGTGGGAAGAAGAACCTAGAAGGACACAATATAGAAATGAGGAAAGGTATGTGCTCCCTCAGAATCCAGATAGGTATTTCCAACCACAAAGTGGGCCAGGTGATGGCCCTTACACTGGTTATCCTAGGGAACAAAATCTAAGAGAACCTCATTGGGATCAACTCATAATCGAGGAGAACCTTTAAGGAGAGATCCAGTGTTAAGGGAGTCATTGGACTTATACAAGAAGTTTGTGGACCCCTAACTCGGGGGGTACAAACTCCAGTGTACAAAAAGCCTTACCCAGAATGGATAGATAGGCAATTTGAAGTCCCAAGGGAGTTTAAGATCCCAAACTTTACCTTGTTTTATGGGGATGGAAGACAATCCACACTGGAACATATTGCTAGGTTTACTACTCAATGCAAAGAATTAGCAAAAATGATTTCCAAAAGTTAAAGTTATTTCCTAATTCACTGACAGGAGTAGCTTTTGAATGGTATACGAATTTGCCTTCTGGATCAATTCAAAATTGGCAAAAAATGGAAGAAATTTTCTGTGCACAGTTTTACCAAACTGAACTAGAAGTTACCATGGCAGATTTAGCCAGGTTAAGGCAAAGACCTAATGAAAAAGCTGCATAATTCATTGCTAGGTTTAAGAAAGCCAGAACCAAATGTAAGCTTCAACTTCCTAAAGCTGAGTTTGTTAGATTGGCTCAAGATGGTCTGAATAAAGAACTTCGAAGGAAATTTGATTCCATGGAGTTTAGAGACTTAGTTGATTTAACCTATAAAGTATCAAGATATGAATCTTTGTTAGAAGAGGATATAGATAGGAATAATTCTTCTTATTTAATCTATTACAAAGATCCTACTTTTGATATTGATGCTGCAAAAATTGTTGAACACGAACCCTGTGTATGTGACAGTCTGATTCGAAAGGAAACTACTATAGCACAGAAGTTTAACAAAAAAGAGATCAATAAGGCTTATTCTTTTGATATATCTAAAGCTGATGAAATCTTTGATTATCTGTTGAAGAAAAGGTTCATTAAACTTCCTGCTAATGTTAAACTTCCATATGTGGAAGAGAAGAAAGGAAAAACATATTGTAAATGGCATGATTCTTGGAGTCATTCCACTAAAAATTGCAATGTTTTCCGTGACAGGATACAAGAACAGATTAAGAAAGGAAGGATCCAATTTCCAGAGAAGGCTATGGGAATGGATGGTAACCCTTTCCCAAGGATAGAAGAAGTTGATGCCATTGTTAATGTGCCAACATCTTTGGTGCAAACTGTGCAGAAATTTTGGCAAAACAAACAAGTGCCTGTCAGCATGAACACAACCCATTTTGGAAGAGGAAAACTATATATTGGTCATCCTCAAAGTTCTATGACAAAGAGTAATGGTACTAGATATGTTCAAAGGGACCAGTCATAAAGGAGAATGGAAAAGAATCATTTTCCAGTGTTGGAAGCATCTTTTCTGGAATGTTTGTGTGTGGAATGCAGATCCAATTATTTGATTTTTAAAGATTTGGACAGGCAAGGGGCAGATTGTTTCCCTAAGAGAATGGAACAAAAAGCTTTGAATTAGAATAACCAAGTGTAGACACCCCAATCCGGATCTCGAAGGGTCTTTGCTCACCCCAATGATGAAATAAAGGAAACGGAACCTTTGCGAGCTTGAATGAAGGACTCCCTTAAATCCAAACAGATCTTAAACCCAAACAGATCCTAAACCCAAACAGATCATCAGCCCAAATAAACCGTCAGCCCAAAGCAAACCCAAAAGCCCAGAAAGCCCTGGAGCGAGCCTGTAATACCGCGCGTGACATCTCTAAACCGCACGGCGTATCAAAATTTCATACGCCGCACGCGTTCATGAGGTTAACCGCACGGCATTTTAGGTAAAGTTCTGACTGGCTCAGAAAGCTGTCGGCCACGCCTATTTGAGCCACAGCTGCAATACGGCTCAGCCGAAAGCACACTTCTGGCCCGCCCAGAAAATACCTCCAACTTTTGAAATTCAAAGTTCAAGGCTCTTGCCTATAAATACACCCCTCCACTCAAGGGAAAAGGGCCCTTGATCACTATTATACCCTTTCTCTCTCTTCTTGCTTTCACACCCACTTTCCCATTTCCAAGCCTTGAGAATGTTGTTCTCAAAAGACATTCTCTAGGCCTTTTACTCCATTTTTCTCTTCACCATTAAAGTTAGTTCCTTACTAACTTTGAGACCTCAACCACCCAATATACCCATCTACTACACACATCCATACTTCTACTCTTTTTTTCAACCTTCTGACGTCCATCCGCCTTCATCAATACTCATTCAAGCTCAAGATCAAAGGTAAAAACCAAGTTTCCTTGGGCTAGGCTCTGTCCTGGCCCTGAGGGGACCTTTCTGTCTTCAGGCTTAACCCTTTTGGTCAGGATCTGACCTAAAACCTCTTTTACAAAACAAAACCAGTGTTCTGTGCAGGGTGTACTACGCCGCGCGGCGTAGTAGACTCACACGCACGGCATTTCAAAATGATATTGTTTTCTTGAACAAACTGTTTGGATCACGATCGTCTGTTGTTGGATCTTTTCTGTATACCAAAAGCAGTCCCAAAATGAGACCATATCTACAAGTCATGCTTTAAGCTCCATAGATCTTTTCAAAACAAGCAAACGTATCAAAAGTGGTTTTTCATTCATGGCTTGAAAGAATGGTGCAGATCTGAGATGATCTGACAACTATGAGCTGTCTGAAGTTTTAAAATAACACCGTGTGATGTAATGGGTACACCATGTGAAGCTTTACAAAACGATAAAAGTTTGGTATCAAGATCAGAACCACGCACGGCGTATCAGTAAGCCGCGCGTTGTAAAGCGGTATGCCGCCTGACGGGAGATGGTGATCCAGACAGTCCGTTTGTATATCTTTCTTGTTTATATTATCGCCATGACATCTTCATCATCTCTGTACAGCAAGCACCACTAGCACGGCAACGTGTCATGATTTATCTTGTTCCCCTTTCCCTTTATGTGTTCTTAAGGTTTTTCGAATAGTATTAATCCCCCCATTTAAAATGCTTAGTAGAGACCGGTTTTCACCGGGCGAGCGGGGTGCTTTTCAACAAAACCTTCCCCGCTCGTAACCTAGCTCCCGGATCCAAAATCTCAACGGCTTCGCTAGATCAAAAGGCCTTTCTTTTCAAAACAAACCCTCGGTTCCTCGGATCATCCATCTCAAAAATCCGGGTGGTGACTCTGTCGAATCGCGCTTCGGACGCGGGAGCCCACAGTGGCGACTCTGCTGGGGACGGTTTATTCAAAACTTCTTTTTTTTTAAAATATATATATATACATAAAGGAGTGTTGAAAAATCAAGAGGGCCAAACTTGAAAGGTATTTTATTTGGGGGGCTTAATGCAATTTGGAAAACTTAAACTTTCTTTCACACTATGCACCGCACAAGCCGTGCTAGCGTGTTCTGGCTATCTTGTCCGGTTTACCGGTGACAAGCTCTCCCGGAATGCCTAGCAACCCTCGACTATGATGGGCCATCGTGCTGTTCGACCATTGTCTTGCAATACACTTGACATGGGGTAGTACATCTTGGCTCTAGTCCGGGGAACCCTTCTGAAACCAAAACCGGCCTTTGCACTTGTACATAACCATAGAACCTTCCCAACTAAGACAGGAACCCATGGTTAGGACTTATGTGATATATCCTATTTATGTGTATTTCTTTTCTGTACATACATGTCATTCACACATCATTGCATCTTGCGGGCTAGAGGATTGGGCTCCCTTAGAATTCTTTAGGACTTTTCGGTCAGTCTAGGAGACTATAAATCCATGGGGGTTGTGATACCTCCGGTGTTTGCAGTGCCCGAACGGCTCCCTTGACATGGGATTAACCTTGGAGGTGTGCGTATTTGGATTCTGACGGTCACATTGCTCTGTCTCGGATGGTCAAGATAAGGAGATTGGCTCTGGTTCCGAAACGATCGGAATTTAACCTGCCTGACAGTACGTACCCGGACCGCCAGAAATCTTCTGTACAAATGCCCCAAGTGAAACTCAAGTCACGGTAGGTTTTTGGACCTAGAAGGCACGTAGAAGGTAGGACAGACACTCGAGGCAGATTCTGAGTTGTTCCCTTTTGCCTTGTTGTAAGTTCAGAAACATTGGACACCTGCAAAAAGAAGAGGCTTTACCCAATTGGTTTCGTCCGTCTCGAAGATTGGTTCGCATAGATACCCTAGAAGAAACCCAACTGGTTGAGGTCCACATAGAACAGGAAGGCCAGTCGTCATTAGCAGTTTCGCCAAACCCGACAATATAGGAGCCTCTGTCACTTGAAAATCCCTTACCAATGGCTGACCAAGGAAACGGGGTAGAAGAGCTTAGGCAGAACATGGCCACCATGGATGCTCAGTTTAGGCAATCCCTTGCTGGGATGGATACGCAACTCAAAGCCTCGGTTGCATCCATGAAAGGCGACATGAATATGATAATGGAGTCTATGCAGGAGGTTTGTGACAAGCTTTTGGTTAAAACTGACATACCCAAGGATGAGACGCCAGCCAAAGACACGCCAGCAATCGATCCCAATTTAGCCGCCCTTATGGTTAAAATTGGTAAGTTGGAAGAATCTGTGCAAGAAAATAAGCGATTAGGGAGATGAGAGGTTGACATGAACAAATTGTGCTTGTTCCCCAACGCTAAGTTACCAGAAAAGTTTAAGGGCGTGGATTTCGCAAAGTTTGACGGTACTGGAGATCCAAAAGCTCACCTCCAAGGGTATGTTGGTTCACTCACCATGAGGGGAATCGAAAAGGAAGCCATGGCCCAGCTATTTCACAAATCCCTGTCAGGGCCAACCTTGCAATGGTTTCTTACCCTGGAACCCTCTAAGAAAAGGACTTGGGAAGACATTGGGACGGCATTTGTGGCTCAATACGATTTCAATGTCGATCTAAAGATGACCACGAGGGAACTAAAGAGCACCAAGATGGGTGAGAAAGAAGGTTTCGCTGACTTTGTAAAACGTTGGAGGGCTAAGGCCGCTCAAATGCAAACCAAACCGGACTTAAGAGAACAGATAAGGATCATCACCAAGAACCTACCAAACTCTTTTGCCCCATACATGGTCCTCTCCCAGGCAGCCCCAAATTTTGAAACTTTCTATGACTCAGGCTTGGCTGTAGAGGAGGCTCTGCGAGACAGTACACTGGAAAAGAAGGAATCAGGAGCGAAGCCCAAAAGGGTGTATTCAGGAAACAACAATGTCCTCTTTGGGAATTCCAATCAGGCTGGAACTTCATCCACCAAACCGGCAGAAGTAAACCAAATTTCTGAAAAACCAAAGTCCCAACAAAGAGTCTTTACCCAATTTAGCACTCCTAGATCCGCCTTGCTCAAAAAGCTTACTGAAGTAGGAGTGTTGAATCCTCTTCAGCCACCACAGAACATTCCACCCAACCTAAACCAGAACGTCTACTGCAATTTCCACCAAATGCATGGCCATACCACTGACAACTGTATCCGTCTCCGTCATGAGATTCAAAACCTCATCGACAATAAAGTCATTGATACCCCTCCTTATGACAAACCAAACACCATGACAAATCCCTTGCCACAACACAATACCCCCTTCCATATCAACCAAATCACCCAAGCCAAAAGCCAAGACTTTGATCCTATCTCTTTCATCATCCCTGATACCGAACCAAAGCCTGTTGTGGAAATTCCTGAAGAAACTGCCCTCTGTTACCTTTGGGATTGGGGAGATTTGATTGCCGATTGGAAAGAGTTTGAAGTCACCAATTTTCAAGAAGACGTAAATCCGTTCTTTGAGCAGGAATGGGAGGTTGATTGGCAAAACATTCATGCTGACCCTCTGGATGGGTTTTCGCTATACATGATGTTCGAAAGTCAAAATGGGAACTTGCCAGAGATGCTTGAATGGGAATGTAATCCAATTCCGGATGAATACCAACTCTTGGCCTGGAATGATCCTTTAGATACCTTCTCTATACCCATGCTGTTTGCAGAAGAATATCAACCACAGACGGTGACCTACAACTGGCCTGAACCTGTCCCATTTCAACCAAACCTCTCCTCCTACCTCCACGATCTCATAGCTAACGACCCATACAACATCGTGGGTCTTGCTCCATACCCAGAACCGCCAGGTCCCGAAGAAGATATGGCTAGTAATGAGTTCAACCCAATGGACTACCTGGTCGATGAAGTTAAGTCGGAGTCATCTGTCACTTTTCCAAAAGATGCTGATATTGCCATGACGAATTTGTGGGAAGATGAACCGGGAGCTAAGACAAACATGTGGGGTAATACAGAAATCATCAACATAAAGGTAGGAAATGAAGAATGGACCGTAAATAGGGCAGTAGCAGAAGCTGAAAAATGGAAGCCCGAGGATCTGTGGGAAGACCTGGTTATCGCTGACTTGGCTGCCAACCTCCAAGACACCACTATTGGAAACAAGCGTAAGGCCCTTGCTGATTTGTGGAATGAAGAGTCCAAATACCAACAGATTGGTCAATTGACCAGGAGTGGTCGAATATATCAACCCTCTAATCTTCAAATCGGAGAATCTTCCAACCCTTCAGCTCCACTGACCAAAGAACCTTCTAACCCGTTCGTTACCCCAATCAAAGATACTTTCCGACCCTTTGCCCCACCAGTTAAAGAGCCTTCACGCCCTGAGAAAAACCCAGAAGGAATGATCAAGCGCCAGCTTGAACAGACTCCGGCCAAAATGTCTGTTTGGGACGTGCTTGTTCACTCCACCCGCCATCGCGAAGGATTCATCCAAGCTCTCTCTCACCTAAAAGTTCTTTTCGCCATAACCCCTGACAAACTTGTGGCACTCATCAAAACCATACCCGTTGTGGGCAGCATGCCCTGGAAATTCCGGTTTCCAAAATGCAAGGGCCCGGATCGAGGGAGCGCGAGCGCAGGTGGCAAGCGCTCAAAAAATACAGAGTCGCCACTTGAGTTTTTGAGGGTCCGACACTCAAGGAACCGTATTTCGAAGCACCTGCCGCGCTGTTTGATTTGAAAAAGTTAAGGAACCAGTCCGTCATAACCATATCTGGGTTCGGGAGCCAGGTTACGAGAGAGGAAGGGTTTTATGGCACCCCTCTCGCCCAATCCGGAGATCGGTCTTTACTTGAGCATTTTGAAAACGTTGCGATTCTTCTTTTATTAATCAATTTTAGCCAGTTAGGGCGGGGGAACAGTTAATCGGGGATTAAAACTGTAACATGTTTGCAGGATGTGATAGATGGCATGGATGAGCAGTAAGTATAGGATGAGAACAGACTGCTGTGGAGTTTAAACAGACTGGAAAGCCCATGTTTTGGAGTGTCGCACGCAAGAGGTAACCAGTATGCACTGATCAAGTCAATGCATGCTGATCATACCTGCGCACGCTACTACAAGACCTGCGCGCGCCAGTAAGCCTAAGCCCACAGCTCTTATTCTCAAACCCTCTGGGCTCTGGAAGGACCAGTGCACACCCAGGACAAACCAAGCAGTTTAAACTCTCTGGGCTCTGGAAGGACCAGTGCACACCCAGGACAAACCAAGCAGTTTATGCAGTCATAATATACAGTTTAAAGGCTGAAAAGCCTAATAAATAAACAAAAACACCCCATAAACAGTGTGGGGACAAAATAACAGCCTAAAAACCAAGTTAAACATGCAAGGCCAGCCACTGATCGGGAACAGAATAGAACCGTCGCGCGAGGGTTCCGAACAGTCGCGCGACAGTGCGCCCAGGCGCGCGATGGTTGCGCCCTGGCGCGCGACGATTGCGCCCTGGCACTGGTCAACGCTCAATTTGACTATCGCGCGAGGGTTTGGGAGCAGCGCGCGATGGTTCAAGCCAACTTCCAGTGTCTGGTTTTGCACGTTTCTGGGCTCTGGGACAGGTCCAGAATGATCCCAGGGGTACTCGAACAGAACAGAAAAGAATATTGAAATGTAAAACTAACATTTCTAACAAAAGAAAGCAGTAAACTGGTTATTAACATGCTTTACAGTGATCTATATCAAAATAAAACTATATAACAGTCATGAGCATGAATAAGACAAGAAAATGCCAGCATCCCTTCCCCACGTGGACCAATCTCATGCAGACAGAAGTGTCGCGCGAGTGTTCGGGTCCATCGCGCGAGGGTTTTCTAGGCCACGGCTTTTGAAACCTTGCTAGCTTTAGGGCCAGGACTGGTATTGATTACCAGCCTTGACCCTGCCAGCCCCCCTCAGGGATCAGAACAGAGAGCAGAACAAAGGTGAGATATACCTTTGGATTTTGAGGTTTGAAAAGTGTTTGAGCTTTGAATTGAGGTTGAGTTTGAGGTTTGATTGAAATGTGAAAATGGGGAGGAAGAACAAGCTTTGTTCTTAGGGTGTCTTTGTATCTCTTTTATTAGCTTAAAAGAGTACAAAGCAAAGACCCTTTATAATGCCAAATTTTTGTTAACCTTTTGAAAGAGAACAAATGGGGGTTTTATAGGGTGAGCACCTTCCATTAATGGAAAGGTAGCTCTGGTCCAAAGAATGGAGGCCAGCCAGCCACGAGGCTGGCTGGGGGTTACTTGGTAATTAAGCTGCCCAGCTAAATAAAGGTGATGGGGACAGGTTCTGACCGTCGTGCGATGGTTCCAAACTGTCGCGCGACAATGCGCCCTGGCACGCGATGGTGCGCCCTGGCGCGCTGGTCAATGCTCCGGTTGACCATCGCGCGATGGAGTCAAACCGTCGCGCGACGGTGCGCCCCGGCGTGCGATGGTTGTGCCCTGGCGCACGAAGACTGTGCCCTGGCGCGCAATGATTGTGCCCTGGCACACATCAATAGGGTTTTTTGGCTTTTTGAAGTGGCTTAGGGTTAGGTTAGGCTCAAAGGCTTTTCAAATACTCAAAGCTCAAACACTCGACATTCCTGGGGTGTTCTTGATCCATTTCATCATTGGGGAATCAAAAACCGTAAGGAAACTAATCTGGAAGCCCAGATTGGGGTGTCTACAGTAGCCCCCCTTTGATGGCACTTGGAGCACCATTGAATTGGTACAAGTAACGTCAAAGGATTTAGACACCCCTCAAGGCAATCCAGAGCAGAACATACTAGCAAAGTAGACAAGCATACTTACCGAACCTGATTGGTTGAATGGATGGACGGACCGTCGCTAGGGATGGAAGTAGAAGTGGACGATTGCATCGCCGCTTGTTGATTGAATTTGGACAGGACAGGCTGTCGCTGTAGATGTTGACGGGATCGGCTGTCGTTGCTGGGGATCAAGCTATCCTCGGCACAAAGTATTCCAACAAACACGGGTAGGTCGTGTCAGGCAGGTTGAATTCCATCTGTTGGGAATCAGAGCCAATCTCCTTATCAAAGACCATCCGAGACAGAGCAATAAGCCTGCTGGAAGATGCACTTGTGGCTAGATTGAGGGTGATTGTCGTTCGGGACAGGCCAAGACGGACTCTCCTGGGGAACAATCAGTTGCGGATGAACGGACCATCGAACGATGTTCTGGTCGTTGTTTGTGGATTTGACAGGACCGGCTGTCGTGAGGGCGGACGGAGAGATTATTGTGCCGAGTGATCAAGCCGTTGGGAACTTGGACGGGAGGATCATCAGTATAAATGATCGAGCCGTTGGGGGAATTAACAGGATTAGCTGCCGGTGAAAGCGGACGGGGAGATCATTGTGCCGAGTGATCAAGCCGTTGGGAACTTGGATGGGAGGATCATCAGTATAAATGATCGAGCCGTTGGGGGAATTGACAGGATAAGCTGTCGGTGAAAGCGGACGGGGAGATCATTGTGCCGAGTGATCAAGCCGTTGGGAACTTGGATGGGAGGATAATCAGTATAAATGATCGAGCCGTTGGGGGAATTGACAGGATAAGCTGTCGGTGAAAGCGGACGGGGAGATCATTGTGCCGAGTGATCAAGCCGTTGGGAACTTGGACGGGAGGATCATCAGTATAAATGATCGAACTATTGAAGCCTGGATGGGAGGATCATCAGTATAAATGATCAAACTGTTGAAGCCTGGATGGGAGGATCATCAGTATAAATGATCAAACTGTTGAAGCCTGGATGGGAGGATCATCAGTATAAATGATCAAACTGTTGAAGCCTGGATGGGAGGATCATCAGTATAAATGATCAAACTGTTGAAGCCTGGATGGGAGGATCATCAGTATAAATGATCAAACTGTTGAAGCCTGGATGGGAGGATCACCAGTATAAATGATCAAACTGTTGAAGCCTGGATGGGAGGATCATCAGTATAAATGATCAAACTGTTGAAGCCTGGATGGGAGGATCATCAGTATAAATGATCAAACTGTTGAAGCCTGGATGGGAGGATCACCAGTATAAATGATCAAACTGTTGAAGCCTGGATGGGAGGATCACCAGTATAAATGATCAAACTGTTGAAGCCTGGATGGGAGGATCATCAGTATAAATGATCAAACTGTTGAAGCCTGGACAGGACCGGCTGTCATTGATTTGAACTGGCGGATCGCTATAAAAAGTGATCGAGCCGTTGAAGATTGGACAGGACCGGCTGTCGTTGATTTGAATTGGCGGATCGCTATAAAAAGTGATCGAGCCATTGAAAGTTGGACAGGACCGGCTGTCGTTGATTTGAACTGGCGGATCGCTATAAAAAGTGATCGAGCCATTGAAAGTTGGACAGGACCGGCTGTCGTTGATTTGAACTGGCGGATCGCTATAAAAAGTGATCGAGCCATTGGGGTTGGACAGGACCGGCTGTCGTTGATTTGAACTGGCGGATCGCTATAAAAAGTGATCGAGCCATTGGAGTTGGACAGGACCGGCTGTCGTTGATGGAGACGGCGGATCGCTATAAAAAGTGACCGAGCCATTGGAAATTGGACAGGACCGGCTATCGTTGATGGAGAAGGCGGATCGCTATAAAAAGTGACCGAGCCATTGAAAATTGGACAGGACCGGCTGTCGTTGATGGAGACGGCGGATCGCTATAAAAAGTGACCGAGCCATTGAAAATTGGACAGGACCGGCTGTCGTTGATGGAGACGGCGGATCGCTATAAAAAGTGACCGAGCCATTGGAAATTGGACAGAACCGGCTGTCGTTGATTTGAACTGGCAGATTAGTGTGCTGAAAGATCAAGCCGTTGAGAAGTTTGATGGGACCGGCTGTCGTTGTGTTGATCCAAGTAGCACAAACAGTGGATAACATGGATAGAAGCAAGGCGGACCGCAGCTGGTGAGAAATTGGTGACAACTGCTGAGCTATTTACTTGCTGCCTTCGATACCGGGCAGGCTTGCTTTGTCGTTTTGATGGATTTTTCCTGCGTTCAACATTTGATATACACACAATATGCAATGATATGTATAACATATTGAAAATGCAGATGCAAACTTAGGGCGGCTCCTAGGAGGACAACGACACCTAAGGACTACCACTGAGCCTCATCACTGTACTGTCTGTGCTTCTGAGATATGCACCCAGATAGATAGACGTTCAGCGGACCAGCGTGCCCCAGTTGACGCTTGAGCACTGGAATTAGACCTGCGTGCCCCCCTTTTTTTTCGATGCTTGGGCAGATATGCCCCAGAGATGCTTTGCTTGGCTTTGGGCTGACGTGCCATTTCTACTTTACGAGATTTCACTGCTTGCGGATTACAGATACTAGGGTAGCAATGTAACAATTGCGTTTTCCAGTTTGTTGACTCTCTTTTGCAAGTGTTGAAGAGAATGCAAAAACTAACCACTAATATCTAATTTGCATTGACAAGTGCTTTGAATCGACACACAGACATGCGCACATATGTACAAACTCGCCTAGCTCCAATGAAAAGGGAGAAAGAGCCCCAGGGTACCATGCGAACCCTTAGACACACGGAATACAATGAAATTTTGGGCATTAACAAGCCAAAACTCACAACATTCCTTAGACAAGTGAAACTGACACTTACGAAAAGTGCAAAAGGTATAAAGACCTGTACAAACAAAATTGAGAAAAGCATCCCGACATGACAGTTGAAAGCTAGAAAAATGTCGCAAAGACGGACATAAGACGCAAATGATGACTTGTATAGGCCCGGACTGAAACCGACACCCCCGTGCAGTCACATTAAGTCCATATGACTTGCATGGTATGACAAGACTTGGCAAAAGCCCCTGGAACGACATTCGAGGGTAGTAGCCAACTGCTACTGCCTGCTGCAAGAAGAGTGCGCAGGTTTGAGACCAACGCGTATCGCTCGAACAAACGCGCTGTGGTAGCTTACACCAGACTTCGCTAAACTTAGAATAAACTGTGTGCCTGTTAAGGCCTCACCAGCATTTCGTTCTGTTTTTGATGCTTCAATTATTTTTAAGACTTATGCTCAGCCTGTAAATTGAAGAAGCAGTTTGGTAATAAAATTGAAAGACGAAGGTTTTCCCCCTTCTGGTTCCTCCAATGAAGCTTGTCTTGATCTTCGATCCTCTTCGACCTTTGATGTGTACCAAAATGTCAACCATGGATCCAATTGATAGATTGTGACCGAGTCTCAAAGAGAGACTGCCTACGTATCCCAAGCTAGGGAATCAGGTCAAAACGTAGTTCAGGCCAAGGGTTAACTCTCGAGTATTTACCTCTCCTTTTGCGCTCTAACTTTTGCCTTGTACCGCCCATTCAGGTTTTCGGTCTAGCGAGCTTTGATTGATTGCCTATTCATTTTTGCCTAAACCACCTTCATAGGTTTTGGTCTAGCAGGCTGCTCTAACTTTTGCTTGGAACTGCCCACCCTTGGGGTTTTCAGCCCAACGAGCTTCTCTCAGGGAAAAGTTGCTTTTGAATTGATCCAGATCGACCATGGTATTGAATTTGTTGCCGTCGAGGTCGAAGACCTTTGGCTGCAGCCCCAGATAATATGGCTTTGATAACAAAGAGTCAAGAGTGCTTCGGTTGGAGATGTCTTGCTCCAGGCCGCTTTGTACACTTCCTCATTTGTACTTGGCAAAACGCCACTGTTATTGCTTTGAACACGGTACAAGGCCCGGAGCCTTCTGTGCTTCTGCTTTCTGGATTGGCACTAGGTAGCAGGGGATTGATACTTCTTTGTCTTAGGATCAACGCGAGGCGTGACTTGATGAGACCACGCCAAGACGTCGATGAATTCTTCAAGCCTGTCTAACCGGGCACAATGCTCCTCTGGGGGCGGCTTTGAACCAATTGAACCATTGGGAGGTTATACTTGTCTTTCAAGTTTATTTGAAATTACTTCTTCTTTTAATAGGCTGAGCATGCCTTTCGTCTTCCCTTTTGGCGAGGGAACAGATTTCCTTGGGAATGATCCCATCGAAATCTATCCCTTCGTCATTAGGGTTGACACAGTTTATATAAAAGCCAGCGAAGCATGTAGAAGCAAGATGATGCATATCATAAAAACCCTCGGGGTTTGCCAAGTACAACAGACTCAAAACTTGAAACAAAAGCTACGACGTGGAGGGCCAAGAGGCACAACCTCCGACTCAGAGCTAGACTTAGACGAACGCAAAAGACTCTGTGTCAGACTCAGACAAAACGCTAATGCAAACTAGACGCAGGTTTTGAAAATGCAATTGTTAAAAAGCTACCCATAGCTTCCACAAAAAGAGGTAGGATCCAGCGGGTGTCAGGCCCAAGCAACAGCACTTCGGCCTCTTCAGCTTCTTCAGCCAAACCTACTCGATGCTCCTTTGAACGATGGACCTTAGCCAAACGGTCCTTTCCTTTGCAAGCCCCTCATTACTGTCAATCCAGGTGTTGGCAGAGAAAGTCTCGACTTCCCAACCTACAGCCATCATGTTAACTTCCGGTTCAGACGGGATGGATACGATGGGTTTGGATTGGTTTGCTGGGATGATATAGTGGCTAGGGTTGAATATGGTGGAGCTCGGGTTGATTTGAGTGGAGGTGATAGATACCTGACCAACCAGAGGGTCAGGCCCGTGTTGAGGCAAGGAGTTGGAAATGACGTTGGGCTTTGGTGGAACTTGAACCGTGCCATCATCAATTAGATCTTGTATCTCGTGTTGGAGACGCAAGCAGTTATCAGTGAGATGGCCAGGCATTTGGTGGAAGGCACAGAAAAGGTTGGCATTGTAACCGGCTGGTAAGACTTTGGGTGCAAAAGTTGGGGTCAAAGGTTTGAGATGCCCAGACTTGACAAGTTTCTCCATCACTGCGGACAGAGATGCCTCGAAGGCAGAGAAGCTTCGGGGTTGTGTTCGAGATCGGAGGCTTTGAGCGCTTCGAATTTGATTGATATCAGCAACACGACTGGAGTTGAAAGCTGGAGTATCGCTCCCACTTGTATCTGTATTGGAGTAGTTGTTATTACCAAACAACGCACTACTATTTCCCGAATAAGCCCTTGGCTTAGCCTTTTGAGTGGAGGAAGAGGATTCACCCCTTGGCAGGATTCCAGCTTGTAGCGCATCCTCGATGGCTAGGCCAGAGTCAAAAAAGGTCTCAAAGTTGGCAGTCGCTTGAGCAAGTACCAGGTGTCTGGCATAGTCTGGCTGAAGATTGCGGGAGATGATGCGGAGTTGGTCTCTTTCGCTGGGGCGCTCAGTCATTAGAGCGGCTTTGGCTCTCCACCTTTTAACAAAGTCTGCAAAGGACTCATTGGCTTCCATCTTCGTGGATTCCAACTCTCGAATAGTCATTTTGAGTTGAGAGTTGTAGTTATACTGTGAGACAAAAGCAGCCCCTATGTCCTCCCAAGTGCTTCGTTTGGCGATGTCGAGCGACAGAAACCAGTGAAAGGCAGGCCCAGAGAGGGTTTGAGGGAAAAGCTGAGACATGGCCTCACTTTCCACACCCAGCAGCTTCATGGCGGCATGGTAGCCATAGAGATGAGTTCTGGGGTCACCGCTCCCGTCGAACTTAACCAAGTCAGGCATCTTGAATCTGTCAGGGAGTTTGGCATTAGGATACAGGCAAAGACGGTCCAGATCAATCCCCCCAGCGTTGATCTTTTCAGTCTTGGAAACGGATTCCTCCAGCTTCACTATCTTGGCCATGAGAGCTGCCATATCCGGATTCAAAACAGGCCTGCCACCTGCCGGATTTGTGTTTGCAGCGGGTGCGTGAACCTCCTTAGGGTTGAGCTGAACAATGAGACGCCCCTCGTGATTCGGATATGGGACCAAGATAGGTTGTTCATGAGCATCCTCATCGTCCTCGCCTTCCTCTTCGAGAGGAGGTGGAAGACGAGTGTTGATAAGGTCATTCAAACGGGTGATGGAAGCATCGGTCTGGACAGCCCTTTGCTGCATAGCGGTGATGCTGTTCTGAAGGTTCGTGAGCACTGCCTCTAGAGTGAGCGGTTGATCTACCATGGCCGGCTTTGAAGATATTGAAGAAGTGTAGACACCCCAATCTGGGTCTCCCAATCGTTTTACTTATTTTTACGATTTTCTTGTTTCCCCGATGATGAAATCGGATCAAACAGAGCTTGGATTGGAATTGGATTAGGCTTGGAACGCTTAGAAACCTTGCTCGAACCTTTCAAACCTTTCTGAACCTTCAGTCAAACCCTAAGGCCAGAGTTGACCCTCGCGCGAGCCTTTGTGTCGCTCGCGCGACACTCAGCCTGCCACGTGTAGTCAAAGTCAAACTGTTGACTGTTTGACCCTCGCGCGACACTGTTGGACCCTCGCGCGATGGTTCCTTCCTGTCCCTATCACAGAATCCAGCTGGACTTGTGATGATTGCTTGGCACATGGGTTCCCATGGGCTGGAACCCCGTTCTCCTCAGCTGAACGGCGTGCTGGCAGGTCCTAGCCCCATGCAAACTCCCACCCACTCTCTCACCTTGTTGGCTAGCCTCACAACCAAGTTGTGACCAGCCTTGGTGGCTGGTCCTAAGGGCTTGTTTGGCCCCTAACTAAGCCTTACTCTCTCCCTATAAATACCCCCATTGGTCTTCCATGTTAAGGGTTCCAAAAAAATTAACTAAGAAAGTCTTTGGTTGATTCACAAGTCTTATACTAGCTAGCACAAAGTCACTAACCCCAAAACCACTTCCTAATCTTCTGAACCTAGTGTGTTCATACATACTTGGTAGCAAGGCCACATCAATCAATCTCATCTATTCCCAAACCCTTTCCAAGCAAAGGTATAACATTTAACATGTTTCTGTTTTGATCCCTGAGGGGGGCTGACAGGGCCAAGGCTGGTAATCAATACCATGCCCTGGTCCTAAAGCCAGCAGAGTTACAAGAATTCGTGGCTATTAAACCCTCGCGCGACGGTCCCCTATGCTCGCGCGACACTTGTGTCAGCAAGAGAATGGACCTTGTGGGGAAGGGAAGCTAGCCCTTTTCTGTTTTGCAGTGTATTTATGTTTATTGTGTCTTACTTTGATTTTTAGATCACTGTTATGCATGCAAAACAAAATACAGTAGCTTGTTTATTTACTTTAAACAGTTTGGAATGCCTTTGGGATCCCCTGAACTTGTCTCAGGATCCCAAATATGCAAAGCAATTCCTGGAAGTCCAGTCAGGAGTGTCGCACGAGAGTCACTCTCTATCGCGCGACAGTTCTCTGATTTCCATGAGTGGCCCTTGCATGGGTAACTAGGCCCTTGGCCTCTGTTTTGATACCCCCACTGTTTAGGGGTTGTATTTTATCCCATTTGGCTCCTGTTTGGAGTATGGTGTAATAATTAGTATTTTCAACCTTTCCATAAAACTGCTTGGTTTGCTTCCTGGGTGTGCACTGGTCCTTCCAGAGCCCAGAAGGGAATGATTCAGGGGCTGTGGTGAGATGACATACTCGCGCGAGAGTCAGTGTGTCTCGCGCGATGGTTGACTTGCATGCAGATCTGCCCAGGCATGCAAGTTGGTCATCGTGCAAGACAAATCTGCCCCGAGCCTGGTTTTGGCATCTGATCGCTGTCTCGAGGTCATTCCACTTATTATTCGTCAATACCATCCATCCATGCCATTATTTGATCACATCTTACAAAGTGTTACAGTTTTAAATCCCCGATTAACTGTTCCCCGCCCTAATTGGCTAAAATCAATTAAAAGAGGAAGAATCACAAATGTTTTCATGAAAACGCCTAAGTAGAGACCGATCTCCGGATTGGGCGAGAGGGGTGCCATAAAACCCTTCCCCTCTCGTAACCTGGCTCCCGAACCCAGATATGGTTATGACGGACTGGTTTCCTTCACTTTTCAAATCAAACAGCGCGGCAGGTGCTTCGAAATACGGTTCCTTGAGTGTCGGACCTTCAAAACTCAAGTGGCGACTCTGTATTTTCGAGCGCTCGCCACCGGCGCTCGCGCTCCCTCGATTATCAAAAAGGGCCGCAATGGCGAAAAGGAACGAAATCCTTTCTCTCCGAGGGCATGCTGCCCACAGTGGCGACTCTGCTGGGGATAAATCGAACCAATATTAATTCACACTTAGGATTTAATACGCTTGGGAACAATCCCTTAAAAGCTTGGCAAAACGGTGAGCTTCGCGCTGCCGAAGGTTGGAACGGTGATTTAACAGGACCTCGTGTCCGGCCGTTCTAATCTGGGGCTTTTTCGATTGTTCACTTGCGTAGTTTCTTCTAAAGATGGACTAAATAAAGTGAGCCAAATTTGAAAAGGCGCTTTTACGACTCTGTGATTCTTCCACTTTTAAACAAAGATTTTAGCATCTCATTTGCATCGATGTGGGATAAGCCTCGTTGGATCGTTTTGGCAATCCGGCACGGTTTACCGGAGCCCGGGGACCCCGAATGACCGACAACCTTCGACGATGATGGGTCATGCTACCGTTCGACTGTTATTCTGCGAAAAACGCGGGTAACGGGAGGTATATCTGTGGCCCTAGTCCGAGGAACCTGTTACAAACCAAAACCGGCCTATTGCATATACGAAGCATTAGAACTCTCCCAATTAGGACAGGTACCCACAGGTTAAGATCTACTTGCATCTAACCCTCTAAATGCCTACGTGTTACTGCTTTCCTTATCGCATGAACTGTACATACATCTCGTTCAGCGTAGAAGCATGTCTAAGTTGGCTCCTAGGTTCTCAATCTGTTCCGAGTCTGTCTTCAGACTTAGTAGGACATTGTTATGGCCCGATGAGGAGTCGTGTACCTCAATGGTGCGCGTTATCATCTTTTAAGTCCTTTAGAACGGGACTTTAGGAAATCAGAAGCTTTTCTACACCTTTGCCCGTCTACCTGTTTAGGGTTTCGAACAAAAAACGAAGAACCACGGAGTAAAATACCATGATGCTTACACCAAAAGGTAACAAGTGCCTCGTCACTTACACCGCCCGGCTAATAGCACAGTGCTGCTTACGCCAACCTGGTTATGGCATCATGATATTTATGCCGAGTTGTTCTGGCTTCAAAAACTTGAAACCCCGAACATCGAAACAGACAAAGGTTTAGACTCCTTTTGACATCCTTTAGGACCGCTCGTTCCAAACAAGGATACATCTTCAAAAAGAATTCTGAGGGCCTAGAAGCAGTGTCCAAAACGTCGTGAGACAGACTTGTCTTCCGGTTCTAGAGTCTAGGGTGACACTCTCGACGTTGGCTGCATCCGCTTTAGTCTTTTATTTAGATTAAAGTTACTGCAGTACCCTTATTAAAACCTCCTTTTCCCTTGCAAGCAAAGATCTGAATCATTGCACCACCGAGGAAAGTATCGAGGCCAGTTGCCAAACCCACTTGGGAACGTCTGCATCTGAGTCCGGTTCAAAGGCTTGTCAGGTTACGGTCCCAGTCAGTCATCACGGAAGACTCTCCGCGCTCACCTCCAGCAGTACAGCACTCAGAATCTTAGTCGGGTTCTCAGTCAAGTTCACCACAGGCTTCACAGGAAGGACGTCCGACTACCCCGGTATCCGCCTCAAGCAGCTCTGAAACACTTATCACAATGGAACAGCCACAACCAGAACCCCTTACCCTGGAAACCATGCTCATGAACCTCCAGGACAGCATCACCGCTATGCAGCAGAGGGCAGCTCAGACCGACACTAACATTGCTCGCCTGAATGACCTCATCCACACTCGCCTTCCACCCCCTCTCGAGGAAGAAGGTGGGGACGATGAGTCTGACCAGGAGCAGCCCATCTTGGTTCCGGACCCGCTTCACGTAGGACGTCTCATAGTGATGAACCCGAGGGAAGCTCGCAGGCCCGCTGCAAACCTCGCAGGCGGTAGATTGCCTCCAAACCCAGAAGGACCAGCTCCGAATCCGGAAATGGTCGCACTCATGGCCAAGATGGCCAAACTGGAGGAATCCATTGCTAAGACAGAAAAAATCAGTGCCGGAGGGATCGACCTGGATCGCCTTTGCCTGTATCCCAACGCCAGGCTTCCTGAAAAATTCAAAATGCCAGACTTGGCTAAGTTCGACGGGAGCGGCGACCCCAGGACTCATCTCTACAGCTACCACGCCGCCATGAAACTCCTTTCTGTTGAGCCAGAGGCCATGTCACAGCTCTTTCCTCAGACCCTCTCGGGCCCTGCTTTCCATTGGTTCTTGTCACTCGACATTGCCAAAAGGAGGACTTGGGAAGACATCGGGACTGCGTTTATTTCACAGTACAATTACAACTCTCAGCTAAAAATGACTACTCGGGAACTTGAATCCACCAAGATGGAGGCTAAGGAGACCTTCGCAGACTTTGTCAAAAGGTGGAGAGCTAAGGCTGCGCAGATGACTGATCGCCCGAGCGAGAAGGACCAGCTCCGCATCATTTCCCGCAACCTTCAACCAGACTACGCCAGGCACTTGGTTCTAGCTCAGGCCTCCGCTAACTTTGAAACCTTCTTCGACTCTGGCCTGGCCATCGAAGATGCTTTGCAGAGTGGAATTCTATCAAAAGGCGAATCTTCGCATGCCCCAAAATCAAAACCGCGGGCTTATTCTGGAAACACCAATGCACTGTTCGGAACAGGGACTTACTCCAGCACGGCCACTGCCGGTACTAATGCCGCTTCCTCCAGCGCTGCTAACCATGTCGTGGATGTCAACCAAGTTCAAAATCCACAGAATAACCGACCCCGGAACCAACCTCGCAGCTTCTCCGCCATCGAGGCACCTTTGTCCTCGGTCTTGGAGAAGTTGGTCAAGTCAGGGCATCTCAAGCCCCTAGATCCAACCCCTTTACCCAAGAACCCTTCACCTGGCTTCAAAGCCAACCTTTACTGTGCTTACCATCAAGGAGCGGGTCATCTCACTGACTCCTGCTTCCGCCTCCGTCATGCGATCCAGGATCTTATCGACGATGGCACGCTGGAGACTCCTCCGCCACCTCAGAAACCCAATGTCATTGCCAACTCCCTCCCTAAACACAACGATGTACCTCATATCAGCCAGATATCTCTCAGCTCCACTCATATCAACCCTAGCTCCACTATATTTAACCCTACTGACTATATAGCCTCAACCGATCGACCCAGGCCCGTCGTGCCTTTCCCGCTCGAACCATCCACCGAGGTTTCTTATATACAATTGGTTGAAGGCCAAGTCGTTGACGCAGATGCGCCTTCGGAACTTTCACAAGCTGCTTCACCTGTCTCCGAAGAATCCGTCAGCTCCCTCTTCCATCAGTTAATCCCTGCTGTGCGGATCAATTCTGCCTCGTCACTTGACAGCCCGTACGCAACCATCGCTGGCCCATTTCCTGATCTCTATCAGCCTTGGGTGCTTCCCTCAGATAATGACATGCAAGCCACTGGTTGGGCTATAGCAGACCATTGGGACCATGCCGCTCCTCTCCTCAACGAGTGGTCCACCCTCGAAATGGACGGGATTCCTCCACAGCCCGGAAATGTCCCCTTCGATCAAGCCTGGTATGATGGCTGGTTGGCCGGTTATGAAGCAGCTTTGCGTGACCCGTTGGACGGCTTTTCCTTGAACATGCTATTCAACCCGATCGAACCTCCAGCGCCCGAAGCGGAATATTATTGGGATCCTGAGCCGACCTGGTTTGCTCCCATGGATGTCAACCCTAATCCTCTGCAAGGCTATGCCACACCGGACTACATGCTTCACTATGCAGAGGATGAACTTGTCCAGGATGACCCACGGGCTTTGGGAGACCACGTTTCCCTTTTTGGTTCGGTCTTTGATTCGGTTTGTGATACTAACCCCGACACTGACCATGACCCTTGTTCCTACATCATCGATGAAGAAAATCCGCGCCCTCAGGTGCCTTACCCCAACAACAGGGATTGCAGTATCATGGTCACGGACCGCGCCCCGCCCGCTAATCTGTGGGAAGTTAACGACATAGTGGATGTCCAAGTCGGGAATGAAGTCTGGGCTGTCAATCGTACCCTGGCTGACACTGGTCTCTGGGATGTCCCCTTCATTGCAAATCCAGAGCCTGTCGCTGAAGTCGCTGCTGTGAAGGACTTGGGCTTCTGGGATTCCTTATTGATGAAGGATCTGGCTGAAGATTTGGGTTTGGACATGAAAGTGCCCGTCTCTACACTGACTACTGACAAGGGGAAGCGCAAGCTGGGAGATGTCCCTGCTGATCTCTGGGATGTAAAGGAAAGCCCTCAACTCGTGCTCTCTTTGGGAAACGTTCACAATGTTACAAGGAGTGGACGGATTTTTCAGCCTGCTAATCTGCAGGCCGGGAATTCCTCCAATCCCGCTAATCAAAGGAACGAGCCTGTTTCTTTCCCAAAGTCTGCACCTCTTGAGGTATCAGCCGGCAATCCAGTTCCTGATCTAGTTCAGCGGCAGCTTGAGCGGATTCCTGCCGCTATTTCCATCTGGGGACTGATCTGTTCGTCCAAGGAGCATCGTCAGAGGCTGTGTCATGCCCTGTCCCGCCTTGAAGTCCAGGCCGACATCACGCCAGAGGCAATGATATCTCTCATCCTCCCTCCAACCTCCAAGCATACGGTGATCTTCACGGACAAGGATCTGCCAGTTGAAGGAGTCGACCACAATCGCCCTCTGCACATCACCGTCAAGTGTCGAGGACTCTGGGTCCCGACCGTTCTCATTGATAACGGCTCCGCCATCAATGTCTGCCCTCTGAGGGTCGCTTATCGTCTAGGGCTCACCAAGAAGGATCTGACACCTTCCAATCTGGCTGTCAAGGCATATGACGGCACCCGTCGCGTGGTCGAGGGTATCTTGAAACTCAAACTCGATGCTGAGGGTTTTGAGATGGACGTGGAATTCCATGTTGTGGATATCCCCGCAACTTTCAATCTTTTGTTGGGCAGGCCATGGCTTCATCGGTCCGACATCATGGCTGTACCATCTACCCTCCACCAAAAGGTCATTCTGGGACTACCCACTGGCACTCTAACCATCTGCGGGGATTCAGGCATCCGCCCGCTCAAGGAGGATGGGACTCCTGTTCTGGGAATTCAACACGGCGAAGAAGACGTCGATCTTGGGGGTTTTTCTTTCGATACTTCCGGCATAGTGATGGCCATCAATGTGGACGGGAATTTCCTCATAAGCTCTGTCGCGCTGGACATTATGAGAAGGATGTCTCACTTTCCGGGCATTGGATTGGGCTCTCGCCGTCAAGGGGTCCCGGAGTTCCCTACTTTTCCTTTCAACGAGGGCCGCTTTGGTTTGGGGTATATCGCCTCTGCCAAAGATGCCAAACGGAGGAAATATATGGGAAAACCTCGGACCCTCTACAGCGGTCCCAAGTTCGTGCGTGAAGTCGGAAGTGCCGCTTATGCTGGGCAGGCTGAGCCCTTCGTTCATTCCGAAACCGGGGAGCTGTTGCCTGGTTTTGAGATTTTCGCTGATGACACCTGGTCAAGCAGCGATGATGTAGACACCCCAATTTGAACTCTTCAAATTTCCTTAATTTGTGGCCCGGAGGCTCCCCGATGATGAATTTGGATTGAAACAAGCCTCGTACCGTTTGGAACTTGGCTCCTGGAAAGATTTGAAAGGAAATTAAAAAATGGTCAAAATCACTTCCAAGCGCTTGGGAGTAGTCCCGAGCGCTCAAAAACAACTTTCAAAACCTCTGGCTGGGTTCACTCTCGAGCGCTCGAGACCACTCTCGAGCGCTCGTGTCTCCTGCGCTGGCCAATGGATGGCGGGGCTCCTCATTACCCATGCAATCCATCATTGCAGTGAACTTTAGCCGGCTGAGATTTACGGCTAGCACTCATGCTCAGTCAGGAATCTTCAGGCCAAATGATTTTCCCTTTTAAACATTTTTATTTAAAAATCCCTTTGATTTTCAAAAACCCTAGGTTATTTTCTTGGCCTATAAATAAGGCCCGTTTTCAGCTGAGGAGAGGTGACAAAAATTTCCTCCCTGGGAATACTCTCCTCCTGTTCTCTCCCCCTCTTTCAGAACAAGAGCTCCCTAACTCAAGTTTCAACTTCAAAACTTCAAAAAGCTTTTCGAAAAATCCTCAAGGAAAATACAGGAAATCCAGAACACTCCAAGCTTCTGATTTCTTGTATTCTTCTCTCTTCATCCACCTTTCAAAGCCATTTCAAAGAGAAAAGTTCGAGCAAAAAGGTAGAAAATATTTCTATCTCGATCCCAAACATAGAGGCTGTTCTTCCCTTCTGAGGGGGGTCTCTCAGCCTGACCCAGTCTTCAATACTGGGTTCATGGCTGGGAGACCTTAGTGTAAAGACAAGAGCAATGGGCTACAAAAAATATTTTAGCAAAACCTCACTGGCATAACTCTCGAGCGCTCGAGAGTGCTTCCGAGCGCTCGGGACCGTCCCCAGTTTCATGCATGTTCCCTCGTCATACAGTAGGCTGGAAATGAGGTGTATTCTTCAAATAAGTGGTCCCATTTTGGCATGCATGCACAGGAAATCATTTTCCCCAAAACAGAAGTATTCCTCACAGGTTTTCAAGTAAAATAAGGTTTCTTTTCAAAGTTAAATGATGCTTTCCTATTGGGAAACATCAGAATAAGGATTTTTTGCATGTCAGTACCCTTTTCCTGTTTAAAGCAAAGCTGTTGTGCATCTCACTCCCAAGCGCTCTGGACTGTTCCCGAGCGCTCGGGAGTACAGCCATGCCAGTTCCTCATTTCTCCCCAGTCTGCTGTGTTTCTTGGTTGCTGCATGTATAAGGGTACCCATTTGTTATTTAAAATTCGTAGATCTAATCTTGTTATGGCAGGGATGCACGATCTGAAAGATTGGAGGCTCAGTTCAGTCTTTCAAATCCTCTGCTGAGCCAGTAGTCTAAATTACAGCATTCCAGTTCCATTTTTGGCATTACATCCTGTCTGTACTAACAAGCTTGCAGGTTGGGCATCAGAACTCCCAAGCGCTCGGGACCACTCCCGAGCGCTCGAGAGTGAAGTCATTGGCAGTCTCTCAGCTTCCACTGCCATGCATCTTGTTATTTCACAGTTTTGTCACCCTCCTGTACACATGCACATGCAAACACTCCCTATTTGGTGTAACTGTGGATACTTGCTACTTGTCTAATAAAATAAAATCCCCTTTTAAAATCCCACGAACGTTTAGTAGAGACCGATTCCGAATCGGGCGAGGGGGGTGCCGTAAAACCCTTCCCCCCTCGTAACATGGCTTCCGGACCCTCAAACGATCTCTGGTTTTCAATTCAAATCAATTGTTTTCGAACTAAACGGTTTCTCGGGTGATATACCACAAATCCGGGTGGCGACTCTTTCAACTCTTCAAACCATATTTTTCTCAAAAAGGGAAATATATTTTTTCGGGCTGTGGTAGCCCACAGTGGCGACTCTGCTGGGGATGTCTAATTGATACTTGAGAAAAAGTTGGTTTGTTGATAAAACGGCCCGCTTTTCTCGAATTTCAATTAAACTTGTGAGCCAAGCTTGAAAAACGTTTGTGGGATTTTCAAAAGGGATTTTATTTCGTTGTCTATTTCTTGTGGATATATCTTGTGCAACCTCGCTGTTGTGTTTCGGCAATCCTACCCGGCTTGCCGGTGATGGGGAATCCCGGAATGCTCAGCAACCCTCGACCGTGATGAGTCATCCCTACCGTTTGTACCATTATTGGGTGTACGCTCAATAGTGGGAGGTATACTTTGACTCTAGTCCGGGGAACCCTTTCAAGCCAAAACCGGCCTTTGTACATGTTTGGCGAGCCATAGATCCTTCCAAATTAAGACAGGAGCCTACAGGGTAGGATTACGTGCTATATCTTGTTTACATGTTGCATTCCATTTTTGCATCATCATTCTGTCAGCCACCGTTCTCGAGACTCGCTCGCGCGGTCTTTGCGAGGTTGCCAAGACCCGATGAAGAGTCACGCTCCCTCAGGCGTGTTGATCAATCGTGTGAGTCCTCGAACTAAAACCCGAGGGAAACTAGAATTTTGCTAAGTCCTTGACTAGTGCTTGATCGAGGAATTAACCAAAGAAAGGAATGACATGGAAACGAAACGTCGTGATACCAACACCATCCGAGCTAAAAGCAAGTGTACCGCTTACGCCGCTTTGGTTATCGTATCACGTTGTCCACCCCAAGTTATTCCAAACCAATGGTCGATTTGTCGAAGGAACATTAGTTGAACACTTAGCCTATTTTAGCATCCTTTGGGAAGCATCGGTTCCTAAACGAGGATACACCCCAAAAAAATCCGAGGATTAAGGCAACCTTGCGTGAAGGATACTAAATCATTTTTGAAAAGTGAGAGTCAATGACGGTGACGATGTTGCGCACTTTCTAGAAACCCATGCACATATTTCATGAAAATGTAAACAGGGACCGCGTCTGAGTACGGTTTTTGCTTTGCTGTCAGTTCTGAGCAATTGGGCCAAAGAAGAAGAACATCATACCCTCCTGGACCAGACCCCCGGGACAGAGATTGGAACGGCTCCAACTGCAAGCAGACTCCGTCGGTGCAGCGGATTTGAGGATGGAGATGGACCTACTGATTGGGAACCTTAATCCAAACCCGAACCCAAACCCTAACGGAGGCAATCCAAACGCCAACCTAAATGTCAACCCTAATGGAGGCAACCCGAACCCGAATCCAAACGGAGGCGAGCCACCACAGAATCCGAACCCCAACCCTATTCCCAATCCGAGCATTAACCTAAATCGGGGAAACCCGCATGGTGAAATCGGGCAAATCAGAGAAGACATCCAGCGTCTTGGGGAACGCACCGACAACCAAATTGCCCAACTGATGATGATGATCACTGGGGTCGCACGTCGGCTTCCACCACAGAATCCGAATCCTAACCCAAACCCAAATCCAAATCCTAACCCAAACCCGAATCCGATTCCGATCCCAAATCCCAATCCCAATCCCAATCCAATCCCAAATCCAAATCCTAACTTCAACCTGAACCTCAATCCAAACCTCAATCCAAACCTCAACTTAAACCTCAATCCGAACCCTAATCCGAATCCGAACCCGGAGCAGCTGGTTTTTGAATGGGAGGCCCCACAAAACCCTGAAATGGCAACAGTGCTGGCAAAAATCACCCAGTTGGAAGAGTCGGTGGCGAGGAGCGAAAAGATAGCGTCGACCGGCTTCGACATCAACAAGCTTTGCCTCTTTCCCAACGCGAAGCTTCCCGAAAAATTCAGGCCAATTGACTTCACTAAGTTTGATGGGACTGGAGACCCAAAGGCGCACTTAACGGGATACATTGGAGCACTCTCCATGTGGGGAGTGGAGAAGGACGCTATGGCTCAAATGTTCTCGCAGACTCTAGTGGGGCATGCCCTACACTGGTTTACCACCCTGGACGAGCGGAAGAAGCGCTCATGGGAAGACATATGCGCGGCTTTTGTCGCGCAATATGATTACAATATTCAATTGGAGGTGACCACCCGTGAGCTAGAGTCAACGAAGATGGAAGCAAAAGAGGCCTTCGCCGAATTTGTGAAGAGATGGAGGGCTAAGGCCGCGCAAATGAAAGAAAGACCAAGCGACCGGGACCAGATCCGGATGATTGTCCGGAACCTGCAGCCAACTCTCGCACGGCACATGGTCATGGCTCAAGCATGCTCAGACTTCAAGACGTTCTTCGACACAGGCTTAGCCGTCGAAGAAGCAGTTCAATTGGGGATCCTTGACAAGCCCGAGCCTGCCCCTAAACCCAAGAAGGTTTACTCCGGAAGCAGCAACGCCTTGTTTGGCAACTCCAACTACACCCATCTTCCCAACACTTCCTCCAACACCACTCAGGCAGAGCCCGTCAATCAAATTGTGACCCAAGCTGGTCAACCCCGTACCCAACCCCGCACTTTCGCTCAATTCTCGGCACCCCTCTCTGCTGTGCTCGAGAAGTTGGTCGAAAGTGGCGTACTCAAACCACTTACCCCCACTCCCTTACCTCAAAAACTCCCCGCATCCCACAATCATAACGCATATTGTGCTTACCACCAGAATACGGGCCACCCAACCGACAACTGCTTTCGCCTACGCCATGCTATCCAAGACCTCATAGACAATAAAACTCTCCCCGTACCACCACAAAAACCAAACACCGTGTCAAACCCGCTCCCGAAGCACTCTAATGCCCGCACCAACCATATCTCCATGGACCATCCCTTTAACCCGAGCCTCTACATCCTTCCAACCACCCAACCCAAGCCAATCGTCGAGTTGCCAATCGAGGATATCATCTGTGCCCTTCAATCCGAGGACTGGGACTTCCAAAGAAGGTGGGAAGAGTTGGCAAGTGATTTTCTTGCAGTGGAAAGCCGTGCTGTCATAACTGGAGTATGGCCCGTGGCGCTCGACGCTCACCAAGTCAGAGAATTAGAACATGGCAATTGGAGGCAGGAGTTTGAAGAAGTGATGGCTGACCCGTTAGACGGGTACTCCCTATTTGCTCTATTTTTGGAGCCGGAACCAATCGAAGAAGAGGATGAATGGGCATGGGAGCCCGAGCCCAACGGGTGGCATTGGATGGATGATTCCGACCCGTTAGACGAGACGTCATTGGCGTACCTTTTCCTGGAGGAAGAAGTTCGTGAAGAAGTGGACCTCATGAACCCCCGCATGTTTTCGGGGCTCACTGTCAGCGCTATTGTCGATATTGATAGAGGATCCGATGCTCTAAACCATATCATGGATCACGTCTTCATCCCGCAGGAATACATTATTGGGGAGCACCTTCAACCGCCCGTAGTCGACATCCCCGAGGAGCCCAATGTCTGTGTACTCGACCCTGAGGATCTGTGGGGTAAATCCGAATTAATAAATGTGTGGGTCGATGGTGAAGAACTCACAGTCAACAAAGCCATGTTGGATGAAGGTTCCCTACAAGTCAACAACAACAACAGCAGCAACAACAACAACAGCAACAACAACAACAGCAATACCGTCAATTTCTGGAATTCATTGGAGGAGGAGAACATGTGGCATGCCCTAGAGATGGAAGTCCTTAAGAAGGATCTCGAAAAAACAAGCTTGGACAAGGGCAAGCGCAAAGCCGATGCAGATCTTTCCAACTTTTGGGAAGATTCTTGGTGGGATCCCATCCCCAAGTCAATCAGCAACCTCACCCGAAGTGGGAGAGTGTACCAGCCAACCAACATCCAGCAAGGGAGCTCATCCCGGGCCCCTCCGCCACCACGGAACAATCCTGTCGACCCTACAAGCGCCCCCATCCCGCCTGCTCAACCAAATAACCCTTCGAACCCTCCACGTCAACCTAATCCACCTATCCATCTTAACCCGTTCGCCGGCTCTAACCCCAACCCCCCTCAGCAGCAAAATCCGAGCCCCACCACTGACCCCATAATCCAACAGCTCCAAGAAACCCCTGTGCGCATGTCCATGTGGGGAGTGTTAGCGGCATCCCGCGAGCATCGCCGAAGGCTTGTTAACACTCTCTCTAAATTCGAGGTCCCCTCTGATATAGCCCCGGAAGCCCTCATTGCTCTCATAGCTCCAATGAACTTCACCCAGCACACCCTCTCATTCACGGAGAAAGACCTCCCTCCGGAGGGAGCTGGTCACAACAAACCACTACACGTAACCATGAAGAGCCTCGGAAAGTGGGTCCCTGCGATTCTCATAGATAATGGTTCGGCCATTAACGTGTGCCCACTCCGCACTGCCTACTGCTTAGGCCTGAAAAGTAAGGACTTCGCACCATCAACCCTTGGTGTTCGCGCCTATGATAACACACGGCGTGATGTCCTGGGGACAGTCAACTTGGAACTTGCAACTGGCAAGTTCGAAACCACCGTCGAATTCTGCGTACTCGACATACCTGCTTCATTCAACCTCCTGCTGGGGAGGCCATGGCTGCACAGGTCAGATGTCATGGGGGTCCCTTCTACACTGCATCAGAAGCTTATCCTGGGATTGGATTCCGGGACTCTCATTATCCACGGGGACTCAGGCATTCGTCCTCACTCAGAAGACAACTCCCCGCTGCTAGAGATAATGCATGGAGAGGAAGACATTGCCATAGGGGGGTTTGCAGTCATAACCTCGAAGGTTTGCACTATCCGGGCCGAGGATGGATTCTTGGTGAGTTCCGCGGCGCTAGAGATTATGAAGAAAATGAACTATTTGCCGGGCATGGGCTTGGGACTCCATGGGCAAGGGGTCTCCGAATTCCCTGATTTCCCCGGAAGCAACGAGCGCTATGGTCTCGGATATGAGCTCAAGAAGGGTGACCCAGCGAAAAAGTGGCGCGACCGCGCCCGGGCTCATGCAGTCGGGGTTAAGCTGAAAGTGAAAGAAGCACCGTACCAAGGACAACCCGAGCCTTTTGTGGACTTGGAAACAAAAGTGAAGCACCCCGGTTTCGAGATCTTCGCCAATGACACTTGGGAGGATGACTTTGAAGAAGTGACCAAGGTGGAAGAGGTATCTGAGGCATTTGACTGGCTTGAGGCTTTCGGTTTGGGCAGTCTCCAATCTCTGTTCGGGGACGAAGAAGCGGAGGGTATGATGGAAGACGCTGCTGTGCTTATGCTCGGAGAGGAAGAAGAAGTCGAAGACCCTTCCAAACTCATTGTGGAGGCTGTAGGCGCTTATGAGAATTGCATTTTTATACCACTTGTAGAGCGCACTCACGACACTTGCACCGAGTCTGAGTCTGAGTCTGACTCCTCGTCTAGCACAGAGTCGGAGCTTGTGCCTATTGGCCCTCCACAGCGTAGCTTTTACTTTGAGTTTGAGTCAACCGCTGTATTCCCCCCTTCTGAGGAGGCTGCTTATGAAATGAACGATCTCTTTGCTTACTTGCCTGATTTTGAAATAAATTGCTTAGATCCCGACGATGAAGGAATAGACCTCGATGGGGATATCCCCAAGGAGATCCGTTCCCTCATCGATCGTGAAAATGAAAGGCATGCTCAGCCTTTGAAAGAAGAAATAATCTCTATAAATTTGGGTGGTGAGGAGAACCCTCGATTGGTTCAGGTCGGTTCTGGGCTGTCCCCCGATGAGCTTCAGGAGCTCACAAATTTGCTAAAAGAATTCAAAGAAGTTTTCGCTTGGTCTCACGCGGACATGCCCGGAATCGACCAGGAGATCGTCGAGCACAGGATCCCTCTCTTCCCCGATGCAAAACCCGTTAAGCAGAAACTGAGGAGAATGCGGCCCGATTGGGTTTTAAAGATAAAAGAAGAGCTTACAAAACAAATCGATGCCGGTTTTCTAATAGTAACAGAGTACCCCACTTGGGTCGCAAACATCGTCCCTGTCCCTAAAAAGGATGGGAAGATCAGAGTGTGCGTCGATTTCAGAGATCTAAATAAAGCGAGTCCCAAGGACAATTTTCCATTGCCGCATATAGACGTACTTGTGGATAACACTGCAGGGCATGCTTTGCTGTCCTTCATGGATGGCTTCTCAGGGTACAATCAGATTCTTTTGGCTCCGGAGGACAGGGAAAAGACCACATTCATCACCGAGTGGGGGACATACTGTTATCGGGTCATGCCGTTTGGATTGAAAAATGCCGGTCCTACATACCAAAGGGGTGCCACAACACTGCTACACGACATGATTCATAAGGAAGTCGAAGTATACGTCGATGACATGATAGTAAAGGGAAAGGAACGGAAAGACCATCTCCCAGCATTGAGGAAGTTCTTGGAAAGGATCCAGAAATACAGGATGCGTCTCAACCCGCAGAAGTGCACGTTCGGAGTCACGGCTGGAAAGATGCTTGGATTCATGATCACAACCAGGGGGATTGAGGTGGATCCTTCTAAGATCAAGGCCATTCTTGAGATGGAGCCACCTCGATCCGAGAAAGAGGTCCGATGCTTCTTGGGGAAAATCCAGTTCATCAGTCGGTTCATCGCCAAGTTGACCTTGACCTGTGAGCCACTGTTTCGGCTACTCAAGAAAGACGTAAAATTCGAGTGGAATGACAAGTGTCAGAAGGCCTTTGAAGCGGTGCGAACTTATCTTCAGAATCCTCCAATCTTGATGCCGCCCATCCCGGGAAAACCTTTGATCCTATACTTGTCTGTCACGCCCTCGTCAATGGGGTGCATGTTGGCACAAGAAGGAGAAGATGGGGTCGAAAGGGCAATCTACTACTTGAGCAAGAAGATGGTGGGAAGCGAAGAGCGGTACACTTCATTGGAAAAGACGTGCTGGGCATTGATATGGGCCACAAAGAAATTGAGACACTACATGCTGGCTTACTCGGTGATACTGATTTCTCGGATGGATCCCCTCAAGTATCTATTTGAGAAGCCAGCACTTACCGGTAAGTTAGCACGTTGGTTGCTCTTATTGGCTGAGTTCGAAATCAAGTACGTCACTCGCAAGTCAGTGAAAGGAAGAGCGGTCGCAGAGTTCTTGGCAGATCGTCCAATTGAGGGCCCAGAACACACTGAATTTCAATTTCCCGACGAAGATGTGATGACAGCAGTTGACGAAACGTGGATGTTGTACTTCGATGGAGCCGCCAATCAGAAGGGCTTTGGGATTGGCATACTGCTAGTCTCACCTGAGGGGTCGCACATTCCTCTCGCTTTCAAGCTAAACTTCGAAGTCACGAACAACGAGGCAGAATACGAAGCCTGTATTGTGGGAATGGAAGCTGCATTGGAGATTGGAATCAAGGTACTGGAAGTTGTTGGGGATTCCAACTTGGTCGTATCGCAAGCAAATGGAGAATGGAAAGTTAGGGACGAGAAGATGAAGCCGTATCATCAGCAACTCGACGAGCTTATCCCGAACTTTCAGAAGGTGACCTTCACGCACGTACCAAGGATGAAGAACCGCTTTGCGGACGCACTGGCCACTTTAGCATCCATGCTGGAACTTCCAATCGGGGTAAAACTGAGACCGGTCATGATTGAGCAGAGGGGAAAGCACGTATACGACTACGTCATGAACATCGACGAACTAGACGACGGTCTCCCTTGGTTCCATGACATTTGGAACTTCGTCGAAAAAGGGGAATTTCCTGCGGATTCAACTAAGAAGGATCGGATCGCCTTACAGCGGCTCGCGTCTCAATACATCATCTGCGGCGGGAAGTTGTACCGACGATCTCCTTGCGGAGTTCACAAGTTGTGTGTTCACGGCGACGAGTCGAGAGCAGTAATGGAGGAGGTTCATGAAGGTGTTTGTGGGCCCCACATGAACGGAATGATGCTAACAAAGAAAGTTCTGAGGTTGGGATACTATTGGTCAACCATGGAAACAGATTGCATTGAGTATGTGCGCCGATGTCATAAGTGCCAGACTCATGCCAATCTCATCCATGTCCCGCCCTCGGAGTTACACCCAATGGCGACGCCGTGGCCATTCTCCGCCTGGGGCATCGATGTTATTGGAAGGATCACTCCCGCAGCTTCCAATGGTCACCGATTCATCTTGGTAGCGGTGGATTACTTCACCAAATGGGTCGAGGCAGCTTCATACAAGACCCTGACAGCCGTTCAAGTGGCTCATTTCATCAGGCAAAACATCATTTATCGGTATGGGGTCCCTCAAACCTTCGTGTCTGATAATGGTGTTCACTTCAAGGGAAAAGTTTTGGAACTCTTCGATGAGTTTAAGATTCAAGTGCATCATTCAACCACTTATCGGCCACAAACAAATGGGGCAGTCGAAGCAGCGAATAAGACAATCAAGACGATCCTCGAAAGGACTACTCAGTCAGCTAGGAATTGGCACGAACAATTACCGCTAGCTTTGTGGGGATACCGGACGTCTATTCGTACACCGACGGGGGCAACACCCTACTCTTTGGTGTACGGCATGGAAGCCGTTCTCCCTATCGAGCTAGAAGTGCCATCGCTTAGAGTCATGGCCGAGTGTGGAGTAAATGAGGCCGAATGGATCAGTAGAAGATTTGAAGAGCTCATGCTATTCGACGAAAGAAGGCTACGGGCGTTGTACCACATTCAGGGCTACCAACGAAGGATCGCCCGGGCATTCAACAAGAAAGTAAAAACAAGGGACCTGCAAGAGGGGGATATGGTAGTCAAGGAAATCCGTGCGCCGGTGTTTGACCTACGAGGAAAGTTCCGACCTAAATGGGCAGGGCCGTACATCATCAAGACCATTCTCTCCGGAGGAGCGGCCTCGATCATCGACCTCGACGGCAACGAATTCACCAATCTTGTCAATTTGGATCAGCTAAAGCGGTATTACCCCTGAGAGAGCTCGCTGGGCCGAAAACCGCAAGGGCGGGCGATCCCAGGCAAAAATTAGAGCAAGCCTGCTAAGTCGAAAACCCGAGAGGGCGGCTTAGGCAAAAGTTAAGGCAAAAATAAAAAAGGAGCTCGCTAGACCGAAAACCCGAAAGGGCGGTTCTAGGCAAAATTTAGAGCGCAAAATGAGAGTGTTAATACCCGAGCGAACCCTGGCCCGAACTACGTATGGGCCTGATTCCCTTCTCGTGAGGGATACGTAGGCAATCTCACACTGAGATTCGGTCCTAAACATCTCAAAAATCAATCCAAATTGACAAATCAAAATGTTTTCTCAAAGGCGCATGCGATTAATGAACCAAAAGGGGGAAACCCTTAATCAGTCAATTTTATTCAAATTATTTCTTCATTACAAGCCGAGCATGAAAACGAAAAGCACATATTTAAAACACTCCGTTTATTTCAAAAAAAAAACGGCAAAGTAAGCAGTCAACCCATCCTCGCTTCCACATCTCTCCTCAGCCATTTGCGGTACCTTCCGGTCGAAGCAATAGAGAAGAGTGAATCGCTTGGCTCAGTCCTGCGAGCCTCCCATGTTCGAACGTAGCTCCGAAGGCCCGGAATGGTGAAGGGAGGGAGACGAAGCACTTCAGAGCCCGACAGCGGCACTTCTTGGTTTAGTCCGAACTGGCGGAGGATGCGGAAGGGCGGATAGAAGGAAAAGCCTGCCAAGCCAGCCACGAACACATGCGTCGAACCCATATTACCGGCTGTCATGGCAGGGAGCCTCAGCCAATGGCATCGCCAAACGATGTCATCTTCCTCGGCGGAAGCAAAGAAGTCAGCCCAATCATCCTCGTTGTTGTGCGTCACTAGAAAGGGACGATTCCATCCACTTGCACGATACCACCAGTCATTGGCCGGAGGGGTCAGCAGACTTAGCTTGTCACAGAGCCACATCTACCCAAAAAGAGAGAAAACAAGTAAGGAGTCAGATAAAGCCTAAACTGAGTGTTGAGGTAAAATGAATGAGAGAAATAGAAAAAGGAGAGCTGAGTGAGGTCCCTAACCTGTAGCAACAGCGGGCTACCACCGAAAACCCTTGTCCGACTAGCTTGGACAGCGTCCAACCCCATCAAGGTCTCGGCAAGAACCAAGGGTGCAACATCCTTGCGAGCCTCGATCTGAGAAGCAACACCCACCAATAAAGAACTGGGTTGACCAACGGAAGGAACCAACAGAAAAGCCGCCAAAAGACAAATGCAACAAGCCGTCATTCGTCGGCCTTGGTATTCAAAGTCTGTCAAGGCCCCGGGTGGACTGAATCTCTCATACAGTTGCAGGATGTTAATGGCATTGCCCCGAGTGAGAAACTCAGCGACATTTCCACTAACACCCAGCTTAGCTTTCAGAAGATTCTTCATACTCTCCCTAAGCATCGGGATGATGGGCTCCGTGGAGTCGTGACTTCCAAGATAGGCATGGAATTCCTCAACGGTGGGGCATAGCTCCTGGGAACCAAAGCGGAAGACGTGCACTTCGGGATCCCAAAAGCGCACCGCCGCATGTAGCAAGACGGGACGGATGGCGATCTCCCGGAGATGCCTAAGAGCATAAAGTCGGTGTCCTCGGAAGTTCAGCCAGTCGATACCTTCGAGGCTGTCCAACCAGGGACGGAGCAAGGCTTGGTTTAGCAAGGCCATGAAGAGAATGGGTTTTGGAAGGAAAGAAGGTCTTTGGGAGGAGAAGAATGATGGAATGAAGTGTGAAGGATTTGCCAAAGCATGACTCTCTATTTATAGAGGCCTGGAGGATACAATGCCACTCCCCACCAGCTTTGGAAATCATCAAACTTAACATTTTTCAAGAAAATTCAAACTTTGGAAATTTGAAAAAAATGTTGAAAAAGGCTCAAGTCTTGCTTTGGGAAATTGTTTTCACCTGGGAAACAGACTGTTCAAAGTCACAATGCACCTCGGAAGTGTGCATACAGAAGAAAAGACGTAGGAACATCTGGTGAGTGGCATTGGGAAGCAGCAGGGGACTGCAGATGTCAGTAGTCCCGAGCGCTCGGGAGTAAGGTCCCAAGCGCTCGAGACCACTCTCGAGCGCTCGGGAGTTCTGCTGTTTTGCAGCAGATTCTGATTCCAACTTTCCAGCTTCAATCCAACATCGCAAATGCATGCAACTCAGATCAGAAGACTCTTAACTTGTATTATGGGGATACAGCAGTTTCCGTTATGTATTCTCTTGAGTATTCGTCCATGTTCCTCAAAAATACAAAAATTTCCAAGGTTTTCATCCCCCGAGCGTGTCGAATTCCACGTTAAGCGTATTTGTTTGAGTCCAGCAATGCGTATAAGTCGCAATGTGCATTATTGACTATATGGCATGATCAAACGCGCGTTAACGCTCTTAGTTCAAATTGTCGTCGTTCATTATCCCAAAATCATCATTTTCAAGTGTGAGTGAGGGTCGATCTTTGCGTCAAGGGCATTTTGGTAATTCTAGCAGTCCTCACCGGTCACGACGCTCATTGGCAACCGCCAGTGCACTCAATTACGATCAACAGCCCTTAAATCTAAGTTTCATGGTCGATTACTCGAAATTTGCTGTCATGTGTCAATGTCAAGTTTTCATTACCTTGAGAGTATCGGTTGAAATTTGCGTGCTCTTTACTTTCTTTCAATGCTAGACGAACATATTTCATAAAATACAATTCTTAAAGGAAGTGCGAACGAGTGCAAAAGAGCGAAGTGCAAATTTTCATAAATAAAATACAGCGTTTACAATGAGCATGAAAGGAAGTACGAAAGCTGGGGCAAACACACGCCCGATCCTAACTACCGGGGCACGCAAGCCCAGACAAAATCAAGGCACGCAGGCCTAGAAGCTACAACTACCTTGGCACACAGGCCCATGTACAAGAAAGCTAGCAAAGCAAAAGCCTAAAACTCAGACGTGACGAGTCCTCTTCGGCTGGCGGCCCTCGGGCTCTGTGCTCTCACTCTCGTCACCATCGTCATCGTCGTCACCATCGTCACTGTCATCTGCGCTAGGAGAGCCAGAAGCGCTCTCTGAGTCCGTCGACCCTAGCACACGCGACTCAGAGGACTCCTCTGACTCGTCCTCCTCCTCTGGCTCCACGCGAGCGTGTCTCTGCTGGGACCCCGCCCTAGGTAAAACCTCGAACTGTCTAGCCTCCGCAGCGGGCCGCGACACTCCCGGTGTCCCTCGTCCCCGTGTGCTGGCGGAAGCTGGAGAGCTCGAGGTGACCTGAGGTCGTGCCCTAGCTGAACGGCGTGGCTGCACCTGCATATCACAAGCATGAGATCGTTCTATACATATTTGAAATTCAATGGATTCATTTTAAAGTACTGTACATGCATGCATTTGGTCATACCTGTGGAGCAACAGGAGGAGCAGGCTCAGGGACAGGTCTGGTCTGCAGGGCTCTCCCTCTAGCACAACCCTTCAGCAAGTGGCGCATCCCTACCATCAGCATGATGGCCGTCTCGGCCCACTCTCGCGGTACCTGTGATGTTCAAGAATCAGAAACGCGCAAGCAGTAATCATTCAGAGCATAAGGAGATCGAATTCGTTTATACCTGAGCCGGAAGCCGCATCGGCGGCTGTGGAAGACGTGGGACGTCTATCACCGCCCGTGCCCCTGTAGGGTCTGTCGCCCCTATCGTCCACTCCAGCGTGGGTAGCACCGCCGGGCCGGACGCCTCTGTCGTCTCTCGGACCTCCGTGTCACTCTCTCCTCTCCCAGGTGGGCTAGTGCCTCGCCCACCGGCAGGCTGCCTACCGCCTCGGCCACTACCTCGTGCGGACCGTCCGCCACGGCCTCGCACCCCGGCACCAGGGCCTCGCCCTCCCTCAGCTATCCTCCTCTCAAACTCAGCCTCCACCCCTAGGCTCGTGGCCAGGTACTGGCCTACGTAAGCCGCATAGTCCAGACCACGCCGTAAGTACCGCTCCAAGTGTGTGTCAGGCACAGTGTACAGCTCCAGCTCCGCACGAGTGTACGTCTCTGTCCGCTGGACGCGTGGAGGAAGCAACCCAGGTACTACGAACGCTGCGAAACCAAGCGACTGCCGAGTCACCCGGTCTCCTAAGTACCACTGCCAGCCCAGAGGGCACTCCAGCAGCACCCTGCTCCGTGTCACCTCACGACTCCTCGGAAGGAAGTCGGCCTCCACCCTCGACCAACGATCCCAGTGCACTTGCATATCGAATTTCTAAGCATCAACAAAACGTACATCGAATACAGAAAAGAAAAAAGGAATAAAGGGAAATCTTACTGCAACTCCAGTCAAGCGGTCTAACCAGCGTCGGAAGGTCATCACCTCCCCTCTCCTCTCCTTCGTCCTCCTGTAGGCTTTGCTCCACGCAAGCCCGCGAGGAAGCAAACCAGGATCTCGGCAGGTGTTCTCAGGCGGGAACATCCCCAGAACCTCGTAAGCCCAGAGCTGCATGTGACCAAAGTTCAAGTCAAGTCGATTTCTAAAATACATTTCAAATCAATAAGCAGTCGATAGTAGTAGTAATGCAATAATTTGAACCATACCTCGACGATCCGCCAGTAACCGCCGATCGTGTTGCCCACTCCGCGAGAGGCAGCTCCTAGGAAGCAGTAGAGGGTGCACAGAGCACCCCCTCCCCAGTCGAACCGTCCCGCGGTCCTCAGGTCAACCAGTCCTGCCAGGTAGCACAGGTGCACTCGCGACCGCCTAGTCGGGTACAGAGAAGCCCCAAAAAGGTAAAGCAGGTACGCCCGGGCCATCCTCGCCGCCTCCTCGTCGTCTACGGGCTCGTGGTCCCAGTACTCCATGAACTGCCCGTACTCCGCCATTCCTCCACTATGCCGTGGAACCCGCCCGAGGAACCACCGCAAAGCCGCGTCGTCCAGCACCAAGCCCGAGTCGTAGGGGATCGGCTCTCCTCCTACTCTCAGTCCTGTAATCGCTGCGAAGTCCAGCGGTGTCAGCGTCATCTCCCCGAACCGAAGGTGGAAGGTGTTGGTGGTATCCCACCACCTCTCGGTCAGCGCTGTGAGCACAGCGCGGTCTACCCTCACCGCCGTCATCAACTGGATGAACGGCCCGAAACCCGCAGCCTCCACTAACTCCCGTACTCTCGCGGGCAGCCCCCTGAAGTACTTCAACGAGCTGGCTGAACCTCCGTGGCCGTAAACGTCCGTCGTCCGCTGTTTCAACAGAGTAAAGAAATAGCATTTTAATCAATTCAGCAATTTAATGATTCGAGCGTCGATTTTAAAGCGTCATATCGTCGAATTTAATGTTTCAAGTGTCAATTTTAAATTTTCTTGTTGTCGAACTTGATTATTCAAACGTCGATTTCAAAATTTCATGTTGTCGAATGCAATGATTCAAGTGTCGAATTCAAAAAGTTTCAGGTTGTCGAAATTTACCGTGGTCCAGCCCGCAGAGATGTGCGTGTCGCGGTCTCGGAGCAGTAGGTCCTCTGGGTAGTCAGCCCGAGCAGGAGTGTAACTCTCTATCCCCACAGGCACGAAGGAGTGAGCCCGCGGAGCGTAGGTCGCAATCGCGAACCCAACACGCTCTCCTCCCAGATAGGCCTTCGCCTCGTCAACCGCAGTCACCCGCGCCTCGGCAGCCGCCTCAGGCTCTGGTCCCTCCATCTCCATCTCCTCAACCTCGTGACCCCCTGCGTCCGACGCACCCGCGCCACTCAGCAAGGCTCCCAACAGCAGCGCCGCAGCCCGGTCCTCTGGAGTCACAGTACCTCTCAGCACGGCCTCAACCCCTGGGTCGAGACCAAACGCGCCTAGTATATCCTGCGGCTCCGCGGAGTCCAGGAAGTCACCCTCCACGAAAGGAACGGGCTGTGAGGCCCCAATCCTGCTATCCTCCTCCCTCGGTAGCGCCACCGTCGACCTCAAAGCAGGGGTGACTGTGACGCGACCGCCCACCACCGTCTCCTCGACCGGTCCCTCCTCGCGGGCTTGCTCCGCGGCCGCGAACAACTCCTCCACTGTAGGAGTGGGAGGAGTGCCCGAAGTGCCACCCCGAGTGCCCGAAGTGCCACCCCGACTGCCCGAAGTGCCACCCCGACTGCCCGAGGTGTCTCCGCCTCCGTCAACCTGCCCCCCACCTGCGTCGTGCTCAGTCTCGACCCCTCCGACATCCCCAATCACTGTAGAACCCCCCCGGGCCTCCTCTACCGCCGTAGGATCACCCCCACTGTCAACCGCTGCCGCCGCTGTAATCCCCTCATCCCTGGCAGCACCTCTTCCATCACCAGCGTCGCCCATCGCCGCCGCAGCAGCTACAGCCGCCACCGCGCCGTCGCCAGGCGTGGTTGCACCACCGCGGGATTCACCCGTCGTCGCCCGGTCCTCCCCATCCGCCATTACCCTTTCTTCTTTCTCCCTAACCTTCCTCTTCCCCCAAATTCGAACCTCCTGGCACACGATCGCCCACCGGAAGATCGAGGAGAGCTCGAGATCTCGATATCGGTCCGTGGTTGTTCTGTAGAGAGAGAGATCGTCGGAGAGTAAGATGGTCGAGTGAGAGAGTGATAGTCGAGTGAGAGAGAGTGAACGCCTGAGAGTCGAGAGCAAGAGGACAGCCGTATGTCGCCTGGTTCTCGAGCGCTCGAGTTTTGGGGTTTTGAACCCCAGATCTGGAAAAGGAAGACGAAGGAGTGGCGGGCCCCAGCCGAGGTCCCGAGCGCTCGACACCTCTCCCGAGCGCTCGGGAGTGGTCCCAAGCGCTCCGCTCTGTTTTAAGGTCGCTGTGCCGAAATATTTCGTCCCCTGTTTATTTCACTTTTGTCGATAATTGCAATGTCGAGGCTTTTTACAAAATCAATCTCAGTCCTGATTTAGTTTGTGTCAAAACAGAGCAATTGATCACGAACTTCTTTTTTCGGCAACCCGCATTTGGTTCACGCTTGAAAATTGATAGTTTATGTCGAAATCGTCTAATCGTTTTATTCGCAGAAGGTTTTAGCCGCGTGTTGTCCGCCAAACAGAGTAACAGGTGGTTTTATCCCGAAAGCCTTGTGAAGTCCGCCGAGCAGAGCAACAGGTAGACTTTTCACGTGCATATATTTGCATTTATCCCGAGGGCCTTGTGATGTTCACCAAACAGAGCAACAGGTGGATTCCCCCGAACGAATATTTGCATTCATCTTGTTGGTCCCCCAAACAGAGTAACAGGTGGACTCTTCATGCATTTATCTTACCATTGTCTTGTCGATGCTTACTTTCTCGTGCATGTTTGCATTTGCCCCAAAGAACTACGCTGGTCTGATCCTTGCAGAAAAGGGTACGTAGGCAGTCTGAAAAGGCGCGACCGCATACATTAAATGTTGGCATCTTCACTTGCATTTATGTTTTGAATTGAGGATTTGACCTGGCTCGAATTGGGCTGTCTCAATCTTTGGACGGCACTCGTATCCAGACATGATGCCGAGCATCGCCCAAAGAGGGGCAACTGTAGACACCCCAATTTGAACTCTTCAAATTTCCTTAATTTGTGGCCCGGAGGCTCCCCGATGATGAATTTGGATTGAAACAAGCCTCGTACCGTTTGGAACTTGGCTCCTGGAAAGATTTGAAAGGAAATTAAAAAATGGTCAAAATCACTTCCAAGCGCTTGGGAGTAGTCCCGAGCGCTCAAAAACAACTTTCAAAACCTCTGGCTGGGTTCACTCTCGAGCGCTCGTGTCTCCTGCGCTGGCCAATGGATGGCGGGGCTCCTCATTACCCATGCAATCCATCATTGCAGTGAACTTTAGCCGGCTGAGATTTACGGCTAGCACTCATGCTCAGTCAGGAATCTTCAGGCCAAATGATTTTCCCTTTTAAACATTTTTATTTAAAAATCCCTTTGATTTTCAAAAACCCTAGGTTATTTTCTTGGCCTATAAATAAGGCCCGTTTTCAGCTGAGGAGAGGTGACAAAAATTTCCTCCCTGGGAATACTCTCCTCCTGTTCTCTCCCCCTCTTTCAGAACAAGAGCTCCCTAACTCAAGTTTCAACTTCAAAACTTCAAAAAGCTTTTCGAAAAATCCTCAAGGAAAATACAGGAAATCCAGAACACTCCAAGCTTCTGATTTCTTGTATTCTTCTCTCTTCATCCACCTTTCAAAGCCATTTCAAAGAGAAAAGTTCGAGCAAAAAGGTAGAAAATATTTCTATCTCGATCCCAAACATAGAGGCTGTTCTTCCCTTCTGAGGGGGGTCTCTCAGCCTGACCCAGTCTTCAATACTGGGTTCATGGCTGGGAGACCTTAGTGTAAAGACAAGAGCAATGGGCTACAAAAAATATTTTAGCAAAACCTCACTGGCATAACTCTCGAGCGCTCGAGAGTGCTTCCGAGCGCTCGGGACCGTCCCCAGTTTCATGCATGTTCCCTCGTCATACAGTAGGCTGGAAATGAGGTGTATTCTTCAAATAAGTGGTCCCATTTTGGCATGCATGCACAGGAAATCATTTTCCCCAAAACAGAAGTATTCCTCACAGGTTTTCAAGTAAAATAAGGTTTCTTTTCAAAGTTAAATGATGCTTTCCTATTGGGAAACATCAGAATAAGGATTTTTTGCATGTCAGTACCCTTTTCCTGTTTAAAGCAAAGCTGTTGTGCATCTCACTCCCAAGCGCTCTGGACTGTTCCCGAGCGCTCGGGAGTACAGCCATGCCAGTTCCTCATTTCTCCCCAGTCTGCTGTGTTTCTTGGTTGCTGCATGTATAAGGGTACCCATTTGTTATTTAAAATTCGTAGATCTAATCTTGTTATGGCAGGGATGCACGATCTGAAAGATTGGAGGCTCAGTTCAGTCTTTCAAATCCTCTGCTGAGCCAGTAGTCTAAATTACAGCATTCCAGTTCCATTTTTGGCATTACATCCTGTCTGTACTAACAAGCTTGCAGGTTGGGCATCAGAACTCCCAAGCGCTCGGGACCACTCCCGAGCGCTCGAGAGTGAAGTCATTGGCAGTCTCTCAGCTTCCACTGCCATGCATCTTGTTATTTCACAGTTTTGTCACCCTCCTGTACACATGCACATGCAAACACTCCCTATTTGGTGTAACTGTGGATACTTGCTACTTGTCTAATAAAATAAAATCCCCTTTTAAAATCCCACGAACGTTTAGTAGAGACCGATTCCGAATCGGGCGAGGGGGGTGCCGTAAAACCCTTCCCCCCTCGTAACATGGCTTCCGGACCCTCAAACGATCTCTGGTTTTCAATTCAAATCAATTGTTTTCGAACTAAACGGTTTCTCGGGTGATATACCACAAATCCGGGTGGCGACTCTTTCAACTCTTCAAACCATATTTTTCTCAAAAAGGGAAATATATTTTTTCGGGCTGTGGTAGCCCACAGTGGCGACTCTGCTGGGGATGTCTAATTGATACTTGAGAAAAAGTTGGTTTGTTGATAAAACGGCCCGCTTTTCTCGAATTTCAATTAAACTTGTGAGCCAAGCTTGAAAAACGTTTGTGGGATTTTCAAAAGGGATTTTATTTCGTTGTCTATTTCTTGTGGATATATCTTGTGCAACCTCGCTGTTGTGTTTCGGCAATCCTACCCGGCTTGCCGGTGATGGGGAATCCCGGAATGCTCAGCAACCCTCGACCGTGATGAGTCATCCCTACCGTTTGTACCATTATTGGGTGTACGCTCAATAGTGGGAGGTATACTTTGACTCTAGTCCGGGGAACCCTTTCAAGCCAAAACCGGCCTTTGTACATGTTTGGCGAGCCATAGATCCTTCCAAATTAAGACAGGAGCCTACAGGGTAGGATTACGTGCTATATCTTGTTTACATGTTGCATTCCATTTTTGCATCATCATTCTGTCAGCCACCGTTCTCGAGACTCGCTCGCGCGGTCTTTGCGAGGTTGCCAAGACCCGATGAAGAGTCACGCTCCCTCAGGCGTGTTGATCAATCGTGTGAGTCCTCGAACTAAAACCCGAGGGAAACTAGAATTTTGCTAAGTCCTTGACTAGTGCTTGATCGAGGAATTAACCAAAGAAAGGAATGACATGGAAACGAAACGTCGTGATACCAACACCATCCGAGCTAAAAGCAAGTGTACCGCTTACGCCGCTTTGGTTATCGTATCACGTTGTCCACCCCAAGTTATTCCAAACCAATGGTCGATTTGTCGAAGGAACATTAGTTGAACACTTAGCCTATTTTAGCATCCTTTGGGAAGCATCGGTTCCTAAACGAGGATACACCCCAAAAAAATCCGAGGATTAAGGCAACCTTGCGTGAAGGATACTAAATCATTTTTGAAAAGTGAGAGTCAATGACGGTGACGATGTTGCGCACTTTCTAGAAACCCATGCACATATTTCATGAAAATGTAAACAGGGACCGCGTCTGAGTACGGTTTTTGCTTTGCTGTCAGTTCTGAGCAATTGGGCCAAAGAAGAAGAACATCATACCCTCCTGGACCAGACCCCCGGGACAGAGATTGGAACGGCTCCAACTGCAAGCAGACTCCGTCGGTGCAGCGGATTTGAGGATGGAGATGGACCTACTGATTGGGAACCTTAATCCAAACCCGAACCCAAACCCTAACGGAGGCAATCCAAACGCCAACCTAAATGTCAACCCTAATGGAGGCAACCCGAACCCGAATCCAAACGGAGGCGAGCCACCACAGAATCCGAACCCCAACCCTATTCCCAATCCGAGCATTAACCTAAATCGGGGAAACCCGCATGGTGAAATCGGGCAAATCAGAGAAGACATCCAGCGTCTTGGGGAACGCACCGACAACCAAATTGCCCAACTGATGATGATGATCACTGGGGTCGCACGTCGGCTTCCACCACAGAATCCGAATCCTAACCCAAACCCAAATCCAAATCCTAACCCAAACCCGAATCCGATTCCGATCCCAAATCCCAATCCCAATCCCAAATCCAAATCCTAACTTCAACCTGAACCTCAATCCAAACCTCAATCCAAACCTCAACTTAAACCTCAATCCGAACCCTAATCCGAATCCGAACCCGGAGCAGCTGGTTTTTGAATGGGAGGCCCCACAAAACCCTGAAATGGCAACAGTGCTGGCAAAAATCACCCAGTTGGAAGAGTCGGTGGCGAGGAGCGAAAAGATAGCGTCGACCGGCTTCGACATCAACAAGCTTTGCCTCTTTCCCAACGCGAAGCTTCCCGAAAAATTCAGGCCAATTGACTTCACTAAGTTTGATGGGACTGGAGACCCAAAGGCGCACTTAACGGGATACATTGGAGCACTCTCCATGTGGGGAGTGGAGAAGGACGCTATGGCTCAAATGTTCTCGCAGACTCTAGTGGGGCATGCCCTACACTGGTTTACCACCCTGGACGAGCGGAAGAAGCACTCATGGGAAGACATATGCGCGGCTTTTGTCGCGCAATATGATTACAATATTCAATTGGAGGTGACCACCCGTGAGCTAGAGTCAACGAAGATGGAAGCAAAAGAGGCCTTCGCCGAATTTGTGAAGAGATGGAGGGCTAAGGCCGCGCAAATGAAAGAAAGACCAAGCGACCGGGACCAGATCCGGATGATTGTCCGGAACCTGCAGCCAACTCTCGCACGGCACATGGTCATGGCTCAAGCATGCTCAGACTTCAAGACGTTCTTCGACACAGGCTTAGCCGTCGAAGAAGCAGTTCAATTGGGGATCCTTGACAAGCCCGAGCCTGCCCCTAAACCCAAGAAGGTTTACTCCGGAAGCAGCAACGCCTTGTTTGGCAACTCCAACTACACCCATCTTCCCAACACTTCCTCCAACACCACTCAGGCAGAGCCCGTCAATCAAATTGTGACCCAAGCTGGTCAACCCCGTACCCAACCCCGCACTTTCGCTCAATTCTCGGCACCCCTCTCTGCCGTGCTCGAGAAGTTGGTCGAAAGTGGCGTACTCAAACCACTTACCCCCACTCCCTTACCTCAAAAACTCCCCGCATCCCACAATCATAACGCATATTGTGCTTACCACCAGAATACGGGCCACCCAACCGACAACTGCTTTCGCCTACGCCATGCTATCCAAGACCTCATAGACAATAAAACTCTCCCCGTACCACCACAAAAACCAAACACCGTGTCAAACCCGCTCCCGAAGCACTCTAATGCCCGCACCAACCATATCTCCATGGACCATCCCTTTAACCCGAGCCTCTACATCCTTCCAACCACCCAACCCAAGCCAATCGTCGAGTTGCCAATCGAGGATATCATCTGTGCCCTTCAATCCGAGGACTGGGACTTCCAAAGAAGGTGGGAAGAGTTGGCAAGTGATTTTCTTGCAGTGGAAAGCCGTGCTGTCATAACTGGAGTATGGCCCGTGGCGCTCGACGCTCACCAAGTCAGAGAATTAGAACATGGCAATTGGAGGCAGGAGTTTGAAGAAGTGATGGCTGACCCGTTAGACGGGTACTCCCTATTTGCTCTATTTTTGGAGCCGGAACCAATCGAAGAAGAGGATGAATGGGCATGGGAGCCCGAGCCCAACGGGTGGCATTGGATGGATGATTCCGACCCGTTAGACGAGACGTCATTGGCGTACCTTTTCCTGGAGGAAGAAGTTCGTGAAGAAGTGGACCTCATGAACCCCCGCATGTTTTCGGGGCTCACTGTCAGCGCTATTGTCAATATTGATAGAGGATCCGATGCTCTAAACCATATCATGGATCACGTCTTCATCCCGCAGGAATACATTATTGGGGAGCACCTTCAACCGCCCGTAGTCGACATCCCCGAGGAGCCCAATGTCTGTGTACTCGACCCTGAGGATCTGTGGGGTAAATCCGAATTAATAAATGTGTGGGTCGATGGTGAAGAACTCACAGTCAACAAAGCCATGTTGGATGAAGGTTCCCTACAAGTCAACAACAACAACAGCAGCAACAACAACAACAGCAACAACAACAACAGCAATACCGTCAATTTCTGGAATTCATTGGAGGAGGAGAACATGTGGCATGCCCTAGAGATGGAAGTCCTTAAGAAGGATCTCGAAAAAACAAGCTTGGACAAGGGCAAGCGCAAAGCCGATGCAGATCTTTCCAACTTTTGGGAAGATTCTTGGTGGGATCCCATCCCCAAGTCAATCAGCAACCTCACCCGAAGTGGGAGAGTGTACCAGCCAACCAACATCCAGCAAGGGAGCTCATCCCGGGCCCCTCCGCCACCACGGAACAATCCTGTCGACCCTACAAGCGCCCCCATCCCGCCTGCTCAACCAAATAACCCTTCGAACCCTCCACGTCAACCTAATCCACCTATCCATCTTAACCCGTTCGCCGGCTCTAACCCCAACCCCCCTCAGCAGCAAAATCCGAGCCCCACCACTGACCCCATAATCCAACAGCTCCAAGAAACCCCTGTGCGCATGTCCATGTGGGGAGTGTTAGCGGCATCCCGCGAGCATCGCCGAAGGCTTGTTAACACTCTCTCTAAATTCGAGGTCCCCTCTGATATAGCCCCGGAAGCCCTCATTGCTCTCATAGCTCCAATGAACTTCACCCAGCACACCCTCTCATTCACGGAGAAAGACCTCCCTCCGGAGGGAGCTGGTCACAACAAACCACTACACGTAACCATGAAGAGCCTCGGAAAGTGGGTCCCTGCGATTCTCATAGATAATGGTTCGGCCATTAACGTGTGCCCACTCCGCACTGCCTACTGCTTAGGCCTGAAAAGTAAGGACTTCGCACCATCAACCCTTGGTGTTCGCGCCTATGATAACACACGGCGTGATGTCCTGGGGACAGTCAACTTGGAACTTGCAACTGGCAAGTTCGAAACCACCGTCGAATTCTGCGTACTCGACATACCTGCTTCATTCAACCTCCTGCTGGGGAGGCCATGGCTGCACAGGTCAGATGTCATGGGGGTCCCTTCTACACTGCATCAGAAGCTTATCCTGGGATTGGATTCCGGGACTCTCATTATCCACGGGGACTCAGGCATTCGTCCTCACTCAGAAGACAACTCCCCGCTGCTAGAGATAATGCATGGAGAGGAAGACATTGCCATAGGGGGGTTTGCAGTCATAACCTCGAAGGTTTGCACTATCCGGGCCGAGGATGGATTCTTGGTGAGTTCCGCGGCGCTAGAGATTATGAAGAAAATGAACTATTTGCCGGGCATGGGCTTGGGACTCCATGGGCAAGGGGTCTCCGAATTCCCTGATTTCCCCGGAAGCAACGAGCGCTATGGTCTCGGATATGAGCTCAAGAAGGGTGACCCAGCGAAAAAGTGGCGCGACCGCGCCCGGGCTCATGCAGTCGGGGTTAAGCTGAAAGTGAAAGAAGCACCGTACCAAGGACAACCCGAGCCTTTTGTGGACTTGGAAACAAAAGTGAAGCACCCCGGTTTCGAGATCTTCGCCAATGACACTTGGGAGGATGACTTTGAAGAAGTGACCAAGGTGGAAGAGGTATCTGAGGCATTTGACTGGCTTGAGGCTTTCGGTTTGGGCAGTCTCCAATCTCTGTTCGGGGACGAAGAAGCGGAGGGTATGATGGAAGACGCTGCTGTGCTTATGCTCGGAGAGGAAGAAGAAGTCGAAGACCCTTCCAAACTCATTGTGGAGGCTGTAGGCGCTTATGAGAATTGCATTTTTATACCACTTGTAGAGCGCACTCACGACACTTGCACCGAGTCTGAGTCTGAGTCTGACTCCTCGTCTAGCACAGAGTCGGAGCTTGTGCCTATTGGCCCTCCACAGCGTAGCTTTTACTTTGAGTTTGAGTCAACCGCTGTATTCCCCCCTTCTGAGGAGGCTGCTTATGAAATGAACGATCTCTTTGCTTACTTGCCTGATTTTGAAATAAATTGCTTAGATCCCGACGATGAAGGAATAGACCTCGATGGGGATATCCCCAAGGAGATCCGTTCCCTCATCGATCGTGAAAATGAAAGGCATGCTCAGCCTTTGAAAGAAGAAATAATCTCTATAAATTTGGGTGGTGAGGAGAACCCTCGATTGGTTCAGGTCGGTTCTGGGCTGTCCCCCGATGAGCTTCAGGAGCTCACAAATTTGCTAAAAGAATTCAAAGAAGTTTTCGCTTGGTCTCACGCGGACATGCCCGGAATCGACCAGGAGATCGTCGAGCACAGGATCCCTCTCTTCCCCGATGCAAAACCCGTTAAGCAGAAACTGAGGAGAATGCGGCCCGATTGGGTTTTAAAGATAAAAGAAGAGCTTACAAAACAAATCGATGCCGGTTTTCTAATAGTAACAGAGTACCCCACTTGGGTCGCAAACATCGTCCCTGTCCCTAAAAAGGATGGGAAGATCAGAGTGTGCGTCGATTTCAGAGATCTAAATAAAGCGAGTCCCAAGGACAATTTTCCATTGCCGCATATAGACGTACTTGTGGATAACACTGCAGGGCATGCTTTGCTGTCCTTCATGGATGGCTTCTCAGGGTACAATCAGATTCTTTTGGCTCCGGAGGACAGGGAAAAGACCACATTCATCACCGAGTGGGGGACATACTGTTATCGGGTCATGCCGTTTGGATTGAAAAATGCCGGTCCTACATACCAAAGGGGTGCCACAACACTGCTACACGACATGATTCATAAGGAAGTCGAAGTATACGTCGATGACATGATAGTAAAGGGAAAGGAACGGAAAGACCATCTCCCAGCATTGAGGAAGTTCTTGGAAAGGATCCAGAAATACAGGATGCGTCTCAACCCGCAGAAGTGCACGTTCGGAGTCACGGCTGGAAAGATGCTTGGATTCATGATCACAACCAGGGGGATTGAGGTGGATCCTTCTAAGATCAAGGCCATTCTTGAGATGGAGCCACCTCGATCCGAGAAAGAGGTCCGATGCTTCTTGGGGAAAATCCAGTTCATCAGTCGGTTCATCGCCAAGTTGACCTTGACCTGTGAGCCACTGTTTCGGCTACTCAAGAAAGACGTAAAATTCGAGTGGAATGACAAGTGTCAGAAGGCCTTTGAAGCGGTGCGAACTTATCTTCAGAATCCTCCAATCTTGATGCCGCCCATCCCGGGAAAACCTTTGATCCTATACTTGTCTGTCACGCCCTCGTCAATGGGGTGCATGTTGGCACAAGAAGGAGAAGATGGGGTCGAAAGGGCAATCTACTACTTGAGCAAGAAGATGGTGGGAAGCGAAGAGCGGTACACTTCATTGGAAAAGACGTGCTGGGCATTGATATGGGCCACAAAGAAATTGAGACACTACATGCTGGCTTACTCGGTGATACTGATTTCTCGGATGGATCCCCTCAAGTATCTATTTGAGAAGCCAGCACTTACCGGTAAGTTAGCACGTTGGTTGCTCTTATTGGCTGAGTTCGAAATCAAGTACGTCACTCGCAAGTCAGTGAAAGGAAGAGCGGTCGCAGAGTTCTTGGCAGATCGTCCAATTGAGGGCCCAGAACACACTGAATTTCAATTTCCCGACGAAGATGTGATGACAGCAGTTGACGAAACGTGGATGTTGTACTTCGATGGAGCCGCCAATCAGAAGGGCTTTGGGATTGGCATACTGCTAGTCTCACCTGAGGGGTCGCACATTCCTCTCGCTTTCAAGCTAAACTTCGAAGTCACGAACAACGAGGCAGAATACGAAGCCTGTATTGTGGGAATGGAAGCTGCATTGGAGATTGGAATCAAGGTACTGGAAGTTGTTGGGGATTCCAACTTGGTCGTATCGCAAGCAAATGGAGAATGGAAAGTTAGGGACGAGAAGATGAAGCCGTATCATCAGCAACTCGACGAGCTTATCCCGAACTTTCAGAAGGTGACCTTCACGCACGTACCAAGGATGAAGAACCGCTTTGCGGACGCACTGGCCACTTTAGCATCCATGCTGGAACTTCCAATCGGGGTAAAACTGAGACCGGTCATGATTGAGCAGAGGGGAAAGCACGTATACAACTACGTCATGAACATCGACGAACTAGACGACGGTCTCCCTTGGTTCCATGACATTTGGAACTTCGTCGAAAAAGGGGAATTTCCTGCGGATTCAACTAAGAAGGATCGGATCGCCTTACAGCGGCTCGCGTCTCAATACATCATCTGCGGCGGGAAGTTGTACCGACGATCTCCTTGCGGAGTTCACAAGTTGTGTGTTCACGGCGACGAGTCGAGAGCAGTAATGGAGGAGGTTCATGAAGGTGTTTGTGGGCCCCACATGAACGGAATGATGCTAACAAAGAAAGTTCTGAGGTTGGGATACTATTGGTCAACCATGGAAACAGATTGCATTGAGTATGTGCGCCGATGTCATAAGTGCCAGACTCATGCCAATCTCATCCATGTCCCGCCCTCGGAGTTACACCCAATGGCGACGCCGTGGCCATTCTCCGCCTGGGGCATCGATGTTATTGGAAGGATCACTCCCGCAGCTTCCAATGGTCACCGATTCATCTTGGTAGCGGTGGATTACTTCACCAAATGGGTCGAGGCAGCTTCATACAAGACCCTGACAGCCGTTCAAGTGGCTCATTTCATCAGGCAAAACATCATTTATCGGTATGGGGTCCCTCAAACCTTCGTGTCTGATAATGGTGTTCACTTCAAGGGAAAAGTTTTGGAACTCTTCGATGAGTTTAAGATTCAAGTGCATCATTCAACCACTTATCGGCCACAAACAAATGGGGCAGTCGAAGCAGCGAATAAGACAATCAAGACGATCCTCGAAAGGACTACTCAGTCAGCTAGGAATTGGCACGAACAATTACCGCTAGCTTTGTGGGGATACCGGACGTCTATTCGTACACCGACGGGGGCAACACCCTACTCTTTGGTGTACGGCATGGAAGCCGTTCTCCCTATCGAGCTAGAAGTGCCATCGCTTAGAGTCATGGCCGAGTGTGGAGTAAATGAGGCCGAATGGATCAGTAGAAGATTTGAAGAGCTCATGCTATTCGACGAAAGAAGGCTACGGGCGTTGTACCACATTCAGGGCTACCAACGAAGGATCGCCCGGGCATTCAACAAGAAAGTAAAAACAAGGGACCTGCAAGAGGGGGATATGGTAGTCAAGGAAATCCGTGCGCCGGTGTTTGACCTACGAGGAAAGTTCCGACCTAAATGGGCAGGGCCGTACATCATCAAGACCATTCTCTCCGGAGGAGCGGCCTCGATCATCGACCTCGACGGCAACGAATTCACCAATCTTGTCAATTTGGATCAGCTAAAGCGGTATTACCCCTGAGAGAGCTCGCTGGGCCGAAAACCGCAAGGGCGGGCGATCCCAGGCAAAAATTAGAGCAAGCCTGCTAAGTCGAAAACCCGAGAGGGCGGCTTAGGCAAAAGTTAAGGCAAAAATAAAAAAGGAGCTCGCTAGACCGAAAACCCGAAAGGGCGGTTCTAGGCAAAATTTAGAGCGCAAAATGAGAGTGTTAATACCCGAGCGAACCCTGGCCCGAACTACGTATGGGCCTGATTCCCTTCTCGTGAGGGATACGTAGGCAATCTCACACTGAGATTCGGTCCTAAACATCTCAAAAATCAATCCAAATTGACAAATCAAAATGTTTTCTCAAAGGCGCATGCGATTAATGAACCAAAAGGGGGAAACCCTTAATCAGTCAATTTTATTCAAATTATTTCTTCATTACAAGCCGAGCATGAAAACGAAAAGCACATATTTAAAACACTCCGTTTATTTCAAAAAAAAAACGGCAAAGTAAGCAGTCAACCCATCCTCGCTTCCACATCTCTCCTCAGCCATTTGCGGTACCTTCCGGTCGAAGCAATAGAGAAGAGTGAATCGCTTGGCTCAGTCCTGCGAGCCTCCCATGTTCGAACGTAGCTCCGAAGGCCCGGAATGGTGAAGGGAGGGAGACGAAGCACTTCAGAGCCCGACAGCGGCACTTCTTGGTTTAGTCCGAACTGGCGGAGGATGCGGAAGGGCGGATAGAAGGAAAAGCCTGCCAAGCCAGCCACGAACACATGCGTCGAACCCATATTACCGGCTGTCATGGCAGGGAGCCTCAGCCAATGGCATCGCCAAACGATGTCATCTTCCTCGGCGGAAGCAAAGAAGTCAGCCCAATCATCCTCGTTGTTGTGCGTCACTAGAAAGGGACGATTCCATCCACTTGCACGATACCACCAGTCATTGGCCGGAGGGGTCAGCAGACTTAGCTTGTCACAGAGCCACATCTACCCAAAAAGAGAGAAAACAAGTAAGGAGTCAGATAAAGCCTAAACTGAGTGTTGAGGTAAAATGAATGAGAGAAATAGAAAAAGGAGAGCTGAGTGAGGTCCCTAACCTGTAGCAACAGCGGGCTACCACCGAAAACCCTTGTCCGACCAGCTTGGACAGCGTCCAACCCCATCAAGGTCTCGGCAAGAACCAAGGGTGCAACATCCTTGCGAGCCTCGATCTGAGAAGCAACACCCACCAATAAAGAACTGGGTTGACCAACGGAAGGAACCAACAGAAAAGCCGCCAAAAGACAAATGCAACAAGCCGTCATTCGTCGGCCTTGGTATTCAAAGTCTGTCAAGGCCCCGGGTGGACTGAATCTCTCGTACAGTTGCAGGATGTTAATGGCATTGCCCCGAGTGAGAAACTCAGCGACATTTCCACTAACACCCAGCTTAGCTTTCAGAAGATTCTTCATACTCTCCCTAAGCATCGGGATGATGGGCTCCGTGGAGTCGTGACTTCCAAGATAGGCATGGAATTCCTCAACGGTGGGGCATAGCTCCTGGGAACCAAAGCGGAAGACGTGCACTTCGGGATCCCAAAAGCGCACCGCCGCATGTAGCAAGACGGGACGGATGGCGATCTCCCGGAGATGCCTAAGAGCATAAAGTCGGTGTCCTCGGAAGTTCAGCCAGTCGATACCTTCGAGGCTGTCCAACCAGGGATGGAGCAAGGCTTGGTTTAGCAAGGCCATGAAGAGAATGGGTTTTGGAAGGAAAGAAGGTCTTTGGGAGGAGAAGAATGATGGAATGAAGTGTGAAGGATTTGCCAAAGCATGACTCTCTATTTATAGAGGCCTGGAGGATACAATGCCACTCCCCACCAGCTTTGGAAATCATCAAACTTAACATTTTTCAAGAAAATTCAAACTTTGGAAATTTGAAAAAAATGTTGAAAAAGGCTCAAGTCTTGCTTTGGGAAATTGTTTTCACCTGGGAAACAGACTGTTCAAAGTCACAATGCACCTCGGAAGTGTGCATACAGAAGAAAAGACGTAGGAACATCTGGTGAGTGGCATTGGGAAGCAGCAGGGGACTGCAGATGTCAGTAGTCCCGAGCGCTCGGGAGTAAGGTCCCAAGCGCTCGAGACCACTCTCGAGCGCTCGGGAGTTCTGCTGTTTTGCAGCAGATTCTGATTCCAACTTTCCAGCTTCAATCCAACATCGCAAATGCATGCAACTCAGATCAGAAGACTCTTAACTTGTATTATGGGGATACAGCAGTTTCCGTTATGTATTCTCTTGAGTATTCGTCCATGTTCCTCAAAAATACAAAAATTTCCAAGGTTTTCATCCCCCGAGCGTGTCGAATTCCACGTTAAGCGTATTTGTTTGAGTCCAGCAATGCGTATAAGTCGCAATGTGCATTATTGACTATATGGCATGATCAAACGCGCGTTAACGCTCTTAGTTCAAATTGTCGTCGTTCATTATCCCAAAATCATCATTTTCAAGTGTGAGTGAGGGTCGATCTTTGCGTCAAGGGCATTTTGGTAATTCTAGCAGTCCTCACCGGTCACGACGCTCATTGGCAACCGCCAGTGCACTCAATTACGATCAACAGCCCTTAAATCTAAGTTTCATGGTCGATTACTCGAAATTTGCTGTCATGTGTCAATGTCAAGTTTTCATTACCTTGAGAGTATCGGTTGAAATTTGCGTGCTCTTTACTTTCTTTCAATGCTAGACGAACATATTTCATAAAATACAATTCTTAAAGGAAGTGCGAACGAGTGCAAAAGAGCGAAGTGCAAATTTTCATAAATAAAATACAGCGTTTACAATGAGCATGAAAGGAAGTACGAAAGCTGGGGCAAACACACGCCCGATCCTAACTACCGGGGCACGCAAGCCCAGACAAAATCAAGGCACGCAGGCCTAGAAGCTACAACTACCTTGGCACACAGGCCCATGTACAAGAAAGCTAGCAAAGCAAAAGCCTAAAACTCAGACGTGACGAGTCCTCTTCGGCTGGCGGCCCTCGGGCTCTGTGCTCTCACTCTCGTCACCATCGTCATCGTCGTCACCATCGTCACTGTCATCTGCGCTAGGAGAGCCAGAAGCGCTCTCTGAGTCCGTCGACCCTAGCACACGCGACTCAGAGGACTCCTCTGACTCGTCCTCCTCCTCTGGCTCCACGCGAGCGTGTCTCTGCTGGGACCCCGCCCTAGGTAAAACCTCGAACTGTCTAGCCTCCGCAGCGGGCCGCGACACTCCCGGTGTCCCTCGTCCCCGTGTGCTGGCGGAAGCTGGAGAGCTCGAGGTGACCTGAGGTCGTGCCCTAGCTGAACGGCGTGGCTGCACCTGCATATCACAAGCATGAGATCGTTCTATACATATTTGAAATTCAATGGATTCATTTTAAAGTACTGTACATGCATGCATTTGGTCATACCTGTGGAGCAACAGGAGGAGCAGGCTCAGGGACAGGTCTGGTCTGCAGGGCTCTCCCTCTAGCACAACCCTTCAGCAAGTGGCGCATCCCTACCATCAGCATGATGGCCGTCTCGGCCCACTCTCGCGGTACCTGTGATGTTCAAGAATCAGAAACGCGCAAGCAGTAATCATTCAGAGCATAAGGAGATCGAATTCGTTTATACCTGAGCCGGAAGCCGCATCGGCGGCTGTGGAAGACGTGGGACGTCTATCACCGCCCGTGCCCCTGTAGGGTCTGTCGCCCCTATCGTCCACTCCAGCGTGGGTAGCACCGCCGGGCCGGACGCCTCTGTCGTCTCTCGGACCTCCGTGTCACTCTCTCCTCTCCCAGGTGGGCTAGTGCCTCGCCCACCGGCAGGCTGCCTACCGCCTCGGCCACTACCTCGTGCGGACCGTCCGCCACGGCCTCGCACCCCGGCACCAGGGCCTCGCCCTCCCTCAGCTATCCTCCTCTCAAACTCAGCCTCCACCCCTAGGCTCGTGGCCAGGTACTGGCCTACGTAAGCCGCATAGTCCAGACCACGCCGTAAGTACCGCTCCAAGTGTGTGTCAGGCACAGTGTACAGCTCCAGCTCCGCACGAGTGTACGTCTCTGTCCGCTGGACGCGTGGAGGAAGCAACCCAGGTACTACGAACGCTGCGAAACCAAGCGACTGCCGAGTCACCCGGTCTCCTAAGTACCACTGCCAGCCCAGAGGGCACTCCAGCAGCACCCTGCTCCGTGTCACCTCACGACTCCTCGGAAGGAAGTCGGCCTCCACCCTCGACCAACGATCCCAGTGCACTTGCATATCGAATTTCTAAGCATCAACAAAACGTACATCGAATACAGAAAAGAAAAAAGGAATAAAGGGAAATCTTACTGCAACTCCAGTCAAGCGGTCTAACCAGCGTCGGAAGGTCATCACCTCCCCTCTCCTCTCCTTCGTCCTCCTGTAGGCTTTGCTCCACGCAAGCCCGCGAGGAAGCAAACCAGGATCTCGGCAGGTGTTCTCAGGCGGGAACATCCCCAGAACCTCGTAAGCCCAGAGCTGCATGTGACCAAAGTTCAAGTCAAGTCGATTTCTAAAATACATTTCAAATCAATAAGCAGTCGATAGTAGTAGTAATGCAATAATTTGAACCATACCTCGACGATCCGCCAGTAACCGCCGATCGTGTTGCCCACTCCGCGAGAGGCAGCTCCTAGGAAGCAGTAGAGGGTGCACAGAGCACCCCCTCCCCAGTCGAACCGTCCCGCGGTCCTCAGGTCAACCAGTCCTGCCAGGTAGCACAGGTGCACTCGCGACCGCCTAGTCGGGTACAGAGAAGCCCCAAAAAGGTAAAGCAGGTACGCCCGGGCCATCCTCGCCGCCTCCTCGTCGTCTACGGGCTCGTGGTCCCAGTACTCCATGAACTGCCCGTACTCCGCCATTCCTCCACTATGCCGTGGAACCCGTCCGAGGAACCACCGCAAAGCCGCGTCGTCCAGCACCAAGCCCGAGTCGTAGGGGATCGGCTCTCCTCCTACTCTCAGTCCTGTAATCGCTGCGAAGTCCAGCGGTGTCAGCGTCATCTCCCCGAACCGAAGGTGGAAGGTGTTGGTGGTATCCCACCACCTCTCGGTCAGCGCTGTGAGCACAGCGCGGTCTACCCTCACCGCCGTCATCAACTGGATGAACGGCCCGAAACCCGCAGCCTCCACTAACTCCCGTACTCTCGCGGGCAGCCCCCTGAAGTACTTCAACGAGCTGGCTGAACCTCCGTGGCCGTAAACGTCCGTCGTTCGCTGTTTCAACAGAGTAAAGAAATAGCATTTTAATCAATTCAGCAATTTAATGATTCAAGCGTCGATTTTAAAGCGTCATATCGTCGAATTTAATGTTTCAAGTGTCAATTTTAAATTTTCTTGTTGTCGAACTTGATTATTCAAACGTCGATTTCAAAATTTCATGTTGTCGAATGCAATGATTCAAGTGTCGAATTCAAAAAGTTTCAGGTTGTCGAAATTTACCGTGGTCCAGCCCGCAGAGATGTGCGTGTCGCGGTCTCGGAGCAGTAGGTCCTCTGGGTAGTCAGCCCGAGCAGGAGTGTAACTCTCTATCCCCACAGGCACGAAGGAGTGAGCCCGCGGAGCGTAGGTCGCAATCGCGAACCCAACACGCTCTCCTCCCAGATAGGCCTTCGCCTCGTCAACCGCAGTCACCCGCGCCTCGGCAGCCGCCTCAGGCTCTGGTCCCTCCATCTCCATCTCCTCAACCTCGTGACCCCCTGCGTCCGACGCACCCGCGCCACTCAGCAAGGCTCCCAACAGCAGCGCCGCAGCCCGGTCCTCTGGAGTCACAGTACCTCTCAGCACGGCCTCAACCCCTGGGTCGAGACCAAACGCGCCTAGTATATCCTGCGGCTCCGCGGAGTCCAGGAAGTCACCCTTCACGAAAGGAACGGGCTGTGAGGCCCCAATCCTGCTATCCTCCTCCCTCGGTAGCGCCACCGTCGACCTCAAAGCAGGGGTGACTGTGACGCGACCGCCCACCACCGTCTCCTCGACCGGTCCCTCCTCGCGGGCTTGCTCCGCGGCCGCGAACAACTCCTCCACTGTAGGAGTGGGAGGAGTGCCCGAAGTGCCACCCCGAGTGCCCGAAGTGCCACCCCGACTGCCCGAAGTGCCACCCCGACTGCCCGAGGTGTCTCCGCCTCCGTCAACCTGCCCCCCACCTGCGTCGTGCTCAGTCTCGACCCCTCCGACATCCCCAATCACTGTAGAACCCCCCCGGGCCTCCTCTACCGCCATAGGATCACCCCCACTGTCAACCGCTGCCGCCGCTGTAATCCCCTCATCCCTGGCAGCACCTCTTCCATCACCAGCGTCGCCCATCGCCGCCGCAGCAGCTACAGCCGCCGCCGCGCCGTCGCCAGGCGTGGTTGCACCACCGCGGGATTCACCCGTCGTCGCCCGGTCCTCCCCATCCGCCATTACCCTTTCTTCTTTCTCCCTAACCTTCCTCTTCCCCCAAATTCGAACCTCCTGGCACACGATCGCCCACCGGAAGATCGAGGAGAGCTCGAGATCTCGATATCGGTCCGTGGTTGTTCTGTAGAGAGAGAGATCGTCGGAGAGTAAGATGGTCGAGTGAGAGAGTGATAGTCGAGTGAGAGAGAGTGAACGCCTGAGAGTCGAGAGCAAGAGGACAGCCGTATGTCGCCTGGTTCTCGAGCGCTCGAGTTTTGGGGTTTTGAACCCCAGATCTGGAAAAGGAAGACGAAGGAGTGGCGGGCCCCAGCCGAGGTCCCGAGCGCTCGACACCTCTCCCGAGCGCTCGGGAGTGGTCCCAAGCGCTCCGCTCTGTTTTAAGGTCGCTGTGCCGAAATATTTCGTCCCCTGTTTATTTCACTTTTTGTCGATAATTGCAATGTCGAGGCTTTTTACAAAATCAATCTCAGTCCTGATTTAGTTTGTGTCAAAACAGAGCAATTGATCACGAACTTCTTTTTTCGGCAACCCGCATTTGGTTCACGCTTGAAAATTGATAGTTTATGTCGAAATCGTCTAATCGTTTTATTCGCAGAAGGTTTTAGCCGCGTGTTGTCCGCCAAACAGAGTAACAGGTGGTTTTATCCCGAAAGCCTTGTGAAGTCCGCCGAGCAGAGCAACAGGTAGACTTTTCACGTGCATATATTTGCATTTATCCCGAGGGCCTTGTGATGTTCACCAAACAGAGCAACAGGTGGATTCCCCCGAACGAATATTTGCATTCATCTTGTTGGTCCCCCAAACAGAGTAACAGGTGGACTCTTCATGCATTTATCTTACCATTGTCTTGTCGATGCTTACTTTCTCGTGCATGTTTGCATTTGCCCCAAAGAACTACGCTGGTCTGATCCTTGCAGAAAAGGGTACGTAGGCAGTCTGAAAAGGCGCGACCGCATACATTAAATGTTGGCATCTTCACTTGCATTTATGTTTTGAATTGAGGATTTGACCTGGCTCGAATTGGGCTGTCTCAATCTTTGGACGGCACTCGTATCCAGACATGATGCCGAGCATCGCCCAAAGAGGGGCAACTGTAGACACCCCAATTTGAACTCTTCAAATTTCCTTAATTTGTGGCCCGGAGGCTCCCCGATGATGAATTTGGATTGAAACAAGCCTCGTACCGTTTGGAACTTGGCTCCTGGAAAGATTTGAAAGGAAATTAAAAAATGGTCAAAATCACTTCCAAGCGCTTGGGAGTAGTCCCGAGCGCTCAAAAACAACTTTCAAAACCTCTGGCTGGGTTCACTCTCGAGCGCTCGTGTCTCCTGCGCTGGCCAATGGATGGCGGGGCTCCTCATTACCCATGCAATCCATCATTGCAGTGAACTTTAGCCGGCTGAGATTTACGGCTAGCACTCATGCTCAGTCAGGAATCTTCAGGCCAAATGATTTTCCCTTTTAAACATTTTTATTTAAAAATCCCTTTGATTTTCAAAAACCTTAGGTTATTTTCTTGGCCTATAAATAAGGCCCGTTTTCAGCTGAGGAGAGGTGACAAAAATTTCCTCCCTGGGAATACTCTCCTCCTGTTCTCTCCCCCTCTTTCAGAACAAGAGCTCCCTAACTCAAGTTTCAACTTCAAAACTTCAAAAAGCTTTTCGAAAAATCCTCAAGGAAAATACAGGAAATCCAGAACACTCCAAGCTTCTGATTTCTTGTATTCTTCTCTCTTCATCCACCTTTCAAAGCCATTTCAAAGAGAAAAGTTCGAGCAAAAAGGTAGAAAATATTTCTATCTCGATCCCAAACATAGAGGCTGTTCTTCCCTTCTGAGGGGGGTCTCTCAGCCTGACCCAGTCTTCAATACTGGGTTCATGGCTGGGAGACCTTAGTGTAAAGACAAGAGCAATGGGCTACAAAAAATATTTTAGCAAAACCTCACTGGCATAACTCTCGAGCGCTCGAGAGTGCTTCCGAGCGCTCGGGACCGTCCCCAGTTTCATGCATGTTCCCTCGTCATACAGTAGGCTGGAAATGAGGTGTATTCTTCAAATAAGTGGTCCCATTTTGGCATGCATGCACAGGAAATCATTTTCCCCAAAACAGAAGTATTCCTCACAGGTTTTCAAGTAAAATAAGGTTTCTTTTCAAAGTTAAATGATGCTTTCCTATTGGGAAACATCAGAATAAGGATTTTTTGCATGTCAGTACCCTTTTCCTGTTTAAAGCAAAGCTGTTGTGCATCTCACTCCCAAGCGCTCTGGACTGTTCCCGAGCGCTCGGGAGTACAGCCATGCCAGTTCCTCATTTCTCCCCAGTCTGCTGTGTTTCTTGGTTGCTGCATGTATAAGGGTACCCATTTGTTATTTAAAATTCGTAGATCTAATCTTGTTATGGCAGGGATGCACGATCTGAAAGATTGGAGGCTCAGTTCAGTCTTTCAAATCCTCTGCTGAGCCAGTAGTCTAAATTACAGCATTCCAGTTCCATTTTTGGCATTACATCCTGTCTGTACTAACAAGCTTGCAGGTTGGGCATCAGAACTCCCAAGCGCTCGGGACCACTCCCGAGCGCTCGAGAGTGAAGTCATTGGCAGTCTCTCAGCTTCCACTGCCATGCATCTTGTTATTTCACAGTTTTGTCACCCTCCTGTACACATGCACATGCAAACACTCCCTATTTGGTGTAACTGTGGATACTTGCTACTTGTCTAATAAAATAAAATCCCCTTTTAAAATCCCACGAACGTTTAGTAGAGACCGATTCCGAATCGGGCGAGGGGGGTGCCGTAAAACCCTTCCCCCCTCGTAACATGGCTTCCGGACCCTCAAACGATCTCTGGTTTTCAATTCAAATCAATTGTTTTCGAACTAAACGGTTTCTCGGGTGATATACCACAAATCCGGGTGGCGACTCTTTCAACTCTTCAAACCATATTTTTCTCAAAAAGGGAAATATATTTTTTCGGGCTGGTAGCCCACAGATGACGAACCAGCGAAGGAAGAATTCAAGAAGAAGCTTAATCAGGTGAAGACCAAGACTGACTGGCTGGGATCTATCGATCAGGGAAATCTGGAGCTGCTATTTCAGGAATTCTCTCAGGTGGGTTTGGCTGGGGAAGCTGAAGAAGCCAAAGTGCTCATGCTCGGGCCCGACGCCCTCGAGGACCCCACCTCTCTCATTGTGAAAGCCGAGGGCTCTTTGAATAATTGCATTTTCAAGCCATGCCTGACTCGCATTGACGACACGTCTGAGTCTGAGTCTGAGTCTGAGTCAGAGTCTGTCCTGTCCTCTAAGTCTAGCTCTGAGTCGGAGCTTGTGCCTCTAGGCCCTCCACGTCATAGCTTTTATTTCGAGTTCGACTCTCTTGTACTTGGTGACCCTTCAGGGGCTTGTGAAATGAACGAAGCATCTTCTGACTATTTCAATGATCTTTATATAAACTGTGTCGACCCTGACGATGAGGGGATAGATTTCGATGGGGACATTCCCAAGGAAATCCGTGCCTTCATCGAAAGGGAAGACGAAAGGCATGCTCAGCCATTAAAAGAAGAAATAGTCTCTATAAATTTGAAAGATGAAAATGATCCCCGAATGGTTCAAGTTGGCTCCACACTTTCACCAGAGGAGCATCGTGATTTCAAAGAGCTGCTCGCCGAGTTCAGTGACGTTTTTGCATGGTCTCATCGAGATATGCCCGGAATCGATCCCGAGATCGTGGAGCATCACATTCCTTTGTTCCCGGATGCCAAGCCTGTGAAACAGAAACTCCGGCGGATGAGGCCAGATTGGGTTCAGAAGATTAAGGAGGAGGTTACCAAGCAGATTGACGCTGGTTTTCTCATGGTCTCTCAGTATCCCACGTGGGTTGCCAACATCGTCCCTGTTCCTAAGAAGAATGGCCAAATTCGAGTTTGCGTTGACTTTCGGGACTTGAACAAAGCGAGCCCCAAAGACGATTTTCCCTTGCCACACATCGATGTGCTTGTGGACAACACTGCGGGGCACGCCTTGCTCTCGTTCATGGATGGCTTCTCTGGCTACAACCAAATTCTCATGGCGCCCGAGGACCGCGAGAAAACCACGTTCATCACTGAATGGGGGACTTATTGCTATCTGGTCATGCCGTTTGGGTTAAAGAATGCTGGGCCCACTTATCAGCGAGCTGCTACCACTATCCTGCACGATATGATGCACAAAGAAGTCGAGGTCTACGTCGATGACATGATCGCCAAATCCAAAACTCGAGAAGGTCATCTTCCTGTACTTAGGAAGTTCTTCGGGAGATTACGGAAGTTCCGTATGCGTCTAAATCCTCAGAAATGCACCTTTGGGGTTACAGCTGGTAAGATGCTCGGTTTCATGATCACTTCTCGTGGAATTGAGGTCGACCCGTCCAAAATCAAAGCAGTCCTCGAGATGAAGCCACCGGATTCTGAAAAGGGAGTACGAAGCTTTTTGGGAAAGGTACAATTCATCAGCAGATTCATCGCCAAGTTGACACTAACTTGCGAGCCGATGTTTCGCCTACTAAAGAAGAATACTCCATTCGTGTGGACGGACAAGTGCCAGGCGGCTTTCACCTCCATTCAAACCTATCTGCAGAACCCTCCGGTTTTGATGCCACCAGTGCCGGGGAAACCCTTGATACTTTACTTGTCCGTGAATCCTTCGTCTATGGGGTGTTTGCTGGCTCAAGAGGGAGGAAAAGGAGTCGAAAAGGCCATTTACTACCTGAGCAAGAAGATGGTTGGCGCTGAAGAACGCTATACTGCTCTCGAAAAGACATGTTGGGCTCTTGTTTGGGCGTCCAAGAAATTAAGACACTACATGCTGGCTTACCCAGTGAAGTTGATTTCTCGAATGGATCCTCTCAAGTATCTGTTTGAGAAACCTGCGCTTACTGGTAAGTTAGCACGTTGGTTGCTATTGCTCGCAGAGTTCGACCTCGAGTATGTCACTAGGAAATCCGTCAAAGGGCGCGCAGTCGCCGAATTCCTGGCTGATCATCCCGTCGAGGGGCCAGAGGACTCAGATTTTACGTTTCCGGATGAAGGGGTGATGGCAGTTGTTGAAGACTCCTGGACTCTTTATTTTGACGGGGCAGCCAATCGGAAGGGATACGGGATTGGGGTTTTGCTTATAACCCCCGATGGTGCTCATATTCCGCTTGCATTCAAACTCAATTTCGATGTCACGAACAACCAAGCTGAGTATGAGGCCTGCATTGTTGGCATGGAAGCAGCTCTTACGCTCGGTGTTGAAAGGCTTGAAGTTATTGGCGACTCCAACCTTGTCGTTTCTCAGGCCAACGGGGACTGGAAAGTTCGGGAGGACAGATTGAAGCCTTATCACCAAGACCTGGAGGATCTCATTCCTCGTTTCAACAAGGTCACGTTCACGCACATCCCTCGGATGAAGAACCAATTCGCCGATGCTCTAGCAACTCTGGCTTCCATGATTGAGCTTCCGATTGGTGTCAAGCTTCGTCCTATTCTAATTGAACAGCGAGACTTGCCTGCTTATCAATATGTCAACGCCGTCGATGATGTTGATGACGGCCTACCCTGGTATCACGATATCTGGAACTTCGTCGAAAGTGGTCAGTTTCCGGCCGATGCCACCAAAAAGGATCGAACGGCACTCCGGCGAATGGCCGCTCAGTACATTATCTGTGGCGGGAGACTGTATCGGAGATCTCACTGCGGAATGCATAAGCTCTGTGTCAACGGCACTGAGGCCATCAAAATCATGGAGGAAATTCACGAAGGAATTTGTGGCCCCCACATGAGCGGGGTCATGCTCGCCAGGAAAATCTTGCGACAGGGATACTTTTGGTCTACCATGGAGTCCCAGTGCGTGGATTATGTACGCCATTGCCATAGGTGTCAAATCCATGCCAATCTCATGCACGTCCCTCCTTCTAAGTTGTTTGGCATGACATCGCCTTGGCCCTTTTCTGTTTGGGGTATCGACGTTATCGGCATGATCAGGCCTTCTGCTTCGAACGGGCATCGGTTCATTTTGGTGGCAATAGATTACTTCACCAAGTGGGTCGAGGCTGAATCTTACAAGACCCTGACGGCGGTTCAGGTTGCTCAGTTTATCCGAAAGAACATCATCTATCGATACGGGGTTCCACAGGCGTTTGTTTCTGACAATGGGGTCCATTTCAAAGGCAGGGTGCTGGAGCTTTTCGAAGAATTCCAGATCCAAGTTCATCACTCAACGGTCTATCGCCCTCAGACGAATGGGGCGGTCGAGGCAGCCAACAAGAACATCGAGACTATCATCAAGAAATCCGCGGAGTCCGCCAGGGACTGGCACGAGCAGCTGCCTCTAGCTCTTTGGGGGTACCGCACGTCAATTCGAACATCGACGGGGGCCACCCCTTTTTCTCTGGTTTACGGGATGGAAGCTGTCCTTCCCATCGAGCTGGAAGTGCCGACTTTGAGGATCATGGCTGAATGTGAACTCGCGGAGTCCGAATGGCTTAGCGGGAGGTTTGTCGAACTCATGCTCTTCGACGAGAGAAGGCTCCGTGCCCTGTATCACGTTCAGGGATATCAACGCAGGATTGCTCGGGCATTCAACAAGAAAGTGAAGTCTCGTGACTTGGCTGAAGGGGACATGGTTACAAAGGAAATCCGGGCTCCCATCTTCGATCTGCGTGGCAAGTTCCGCCCGAAACGCGCGGGACCTTACATTATCAAGACCATCCTCTCAGGTGGAGCAGCTCAGCTCATCGATCTAGACGGCAACGAGTTCAACACTCTGGTCAACCTGGATCAGCTTAAACGTTACTACCCTTGAGAGAAGCTCGTTGGGCCGAAAACCACAAGGGTGGGCGGTCCCAAGCAAAAATTAGAGCAAGCCTGCTAGACTGAAAACCCAAGGGGGGCAGTTTAGGCAAAAATAAATAGGCATTCAATCAAAAGCTCGCTAGGCTGGAAACCTGCAGGGGCAGTCCTAGGCAAAATTTAGAGCGCAAAAGGAGAGCCAAAACACACGAGCGAACCGTAGCCTGAACTACGTTTCGACCTGATTCCCTAGCTTGGGATACGTAGGCAGTCTCTCATTGAGACTCGGTCATACCCTGTCGAACCGTAGCCTGAACTACGTTCTGACCTGATTCCCTAGCTTGGGATACGTAGGCAATCTCTCTGTGAAATTCGGTCACGATCAATCAACTCGATCCAGGTCTTCCGTTCCGGAACGTGCCTCAACATTCAAACGACGTGGCGTTCAACACTTGGACCAAAGAGGGGAAAATTCTTAATCTTTCACTTTTATTCAAAACTATTATTTTTATTACATAGGCTGAGCAGAGCCCCAAGAAAAACAGTAAAGCATCAAAAATAGAACGAAATGCTAAGAAGCCCTCACGGGCTCACAGTTTATTCTAGATCATTGGATTTGAGTCAGGAGTCAGTCTGCGTTTTGTCTGCTTTCGACCTCTGCTCTTAACCATGCTACATAGCGATGTTTGAGTTTTGTGCTGAAGTCGTCTTCCGCTCCTCCGAGTTCTCTCAAACCCCAGTTGTGTTCATACCCTGCTAGATGTTGGGCTGTAAAAGCTGGAATGTGGAAATCTTCTATCCCAGCTCGATGAAAGCCTTGGCTCATGCCCAGTTGCCGCAGGACACGACCTGGAATGTAGAACGTGAAACTGGACAGGCCAGCAATCACCATTCTCTCGAAACCTGCAGAGCGCAAAGCCATATCTGGGATGTTCAAGGCCCTATGCCGCCAGACGATCTCGCGCGGAGACATCTCTCTCATGAAGGTGTACCACTCCTCCTCAGACAGTTCTGGATACAGCATTCCCCTTTGGTGCATCCGCCCGAGCAGACGGGGCCAGTCCGCTTCAGGAGCCGAGATTAGTCCAAGCTTGTCACATAGCCATAACTACATGAGTGAAAAGACAAGTAAGGAGCCACATAAGCCTGAGCGAAAGAAAACAAGTAAGAAGCTACCATACAGCCTTAGCTGAGAGTCGAGGTAAAAACAGACTGTGCGAAAACCGGAAAAAGGTGAGCTGAGTGAGAATTTACCTGTAGCAGGATTGGACTACCACCGAATGTGTTTGTCTGACCTGTAGCTATCAAATCCAAACCAATGAGTGTCTCAGCGAGCACCAAAGGCGCCACGTTCTTCCGAGCGCCCATCTCCGCAGCCACGTGTACCAACGAGGAGTCAGGCCGTCCATACGGAGACACCAGCAGGTATGCGGCCAGTATGCCAACTGACATGGCGAATCGACGTCGAGACTGCAGAACCATATCCGCTGGGTCGCCGTCAGGCCCGTACCATTCCATTAGGCGCGCAATGTTTATTTGTCCGCCGATCAACAGGCCTTCCGCTGCACCCTGGGAAATATTTAGACACGTCTTCAACAGCTTTGACATGCTTTGCCTATAAGGTGGCACGACAATCACACTCGAAGCAAAGCCTTGGAGATACGCTTGGAATTCTTCAACGGTCGGGCACAACTCGTTGTCCCCAAATCGGAACACGTGGACGTCCCGGTCCCAAAACTGCAGGGCTGCTCTCAGAATTTCGGGGCGGAGCCTTACGCTTTTTAAGAAGCGAAACGCCGCCAACCCGTGGGAACAGAAGCATAGCCAATCACTCGTGACAAATTCTTCGAGCCACGAGCTGATTAAGGTGGGGAGATGATTTGCCATTTGGGGAATAGTGCTAGAGATTTCCCACGGAGGCACACCCTTCATTCAGGGGCTCATCCCTCTTTATAAGCCAAGGAAGGAAGCATACCTTTCCTATTTGATGAGGTGGCCTTGCAAGGTGTCCCCCCCATTTGCTAAAAATCAAGGGAACATCTCTGGGGAAGGCCAGGAACCCCTGCAACGCCCAGGCATGCTGACAAAGCCTGCCACCCTTCTTTTATCCGAATGAGTCAAAGCTGGCTACTGTAACAGGGATTCTCCATCGCGCGAGGGTCATGGAGTCTCGCGCGACTGTTCTTATTCGCGCGATGGTTTTGAGTGCTCGCGCGAGTGTTCAGCTTAATTCGACACAGCAGGACAGGCTACTGCCTTTTTGGGATTATTTTCCGGATTTCGACTCGTGCCAGATTTTGAAATTCTGATGCTTCCAGTAGGTCATTGTGAGTATTTATGACTACGTCGAAGCATTGTTTCTTCAAATTACGTGTTCAATGACAAGTTCGGTCCCTCGAAGGAATAATGGCCGGATAAATTCAAAGGTTTTATTTAACCGATCAAGCCGGGCAAAGTGGCATACAATTTACAGAGCAAGTGCTGAAAAGCGGAGCCTAATGGCCTTACTAATTACAATTTGTTCTCCCACGGGATTCAGAAATATCCCCTCAGTCTCGCCTCAACTTCAACACGGAGCCATCTTACGTAACGCTTTTCCAGCCACGTCCTGGAATCTGGAACTGATTCCTTCAGCGTCCTATCGCCCCAGTTGTCTCTGTGGCAGCGCAAATCCCAGGAAGTGAACGCGGGAATGTCGAAGTCTTCCGCTCCGTATCGCTTATATCCTTGGCTTCTTCCGAGCTGGCGGAGCGTGCGCCCAGGAATGTAAAATGTGAAACTGGACAGGCCGGCGAGTATTACTCTCTTGTATCCCGCCGATTTGAGCGTCATTGCTGGGAGGTTTAACCAGAGGCATCTCCAGACTATATCTTCAGAATGCAGATCATTCAGGAAGGCAAACCATATCTCCACCGGCAAGTCGGGGAATATCATTGGCCTCGCGACCAACAATCTGGGAAACTCTTCAAAGCCAGCCTGTGGCTCTTCCAAGACCCCGATTTTGTCTGCCAGCCAGAGCTGCATGAGAACGGAGGACGAGTCAGAAATCAAATACAGCCCAAGCATTTGGATTGAAACCGAAAATGCGAGAAATTATGTCGAATGGGGATTTACCTGGAGCAAGATAGGACATCCGCTGAAAGAGTCGGCTTGCCCAAGTTTCAGCATGTCCAAACCTAAGAGCGTCTCCGCTAGGACCACGGGCATAATGTTTTTCCCGTTATCCATTTGCAAAGCAATGCTCACCAGCTTGGGATTTACCCCTCCATCAACGGGAACCAGCATATACGCAGCCAGTGCGCATATGGACAGGACGAAACGTCGTTGAGATTCCCCGACATAGTCTCCCAGACCGGCCTCCGGGCCGTACAGCTCGATTAGGTGAAGAATGTTGAGCTCGCCGTTTCGAATGATGCTGGTTGTCACTGCCGCCGGAATGTTGAGTTTTTCCCGCAGAATTTGCCCCATATCTTCATGGACGGGCGGCACGGCAAGAACGTCTAGATTGGCGAACCCCGGGGCGTATGCCTGGAACTCTTCTATCGTGGGGCACATTTCGTCTTCACGGAACCGGAAGACGTGCACAACGGGATCCCAGAAGGGCAACGCGGCTTGGATGAGTTCGACGCATGGTCGAGCAAACCGGAGATCCCGGATTGAGAATAAGCAACGAGACCTGGGACTTGCCCAATTTATGGTTTCCTCTCTCATTAGCCAAGGGTCAAGGGCTTCCATTAGTGAATCTCCCATCTTAGATAAGTTGAGAAAGGGTGTACACTTCATTATGTCTAAAAATCTTGCTTCAAATAGCCAAAGAGTTGGTGAGACCAAGGCATAGGTGTCCTACCACCTTGCATGGCAGAACAGCCTTCCTTCTGCAAGCCCAGAACAACTTTCAGGACGTGGAAGTTATGAACAGCTCCACGCCAATAATTTGGTCAAACAAAGACTGCTCAGCAGGAGTTGACTCTCGCGCGACATTCAAATATCATCGCGCGACACATGTTTATCGCGCGACAGTTCCAAACCATCGCGCGATGGTTTACCTGCAGTTTTGACAGATTTCAGCAGCCACTGATCTGTTTTGGTCACTTTTCATTCCTGGGGTCTTTTTGGACTTTTAGTGTTTCCAGCAAGTCATCCTGAGCTTATATGACTGTATCCAAGCATCGGATCCCGAATGCCATGCTCGACGAAGTTTTTGGACACTCGGGGGCCCATTCCAAGTTCAAACCGAGGTTTCGGAGGTCCGAAACTCGTTCCGGCGATTCTAGCCTATTTTGGTCATGCCATACGGGTCATTTGGACCTTAAGTGACTGTATGGAGGTGTCGGTTTCAGTCCGGGACATAATCGAGTCATTTTTCGATGTTTTATACCATTTTTGCGTTATTTCGAGCATTCTTCGGTATAAGTCCATTTTTGAGGCGTTTCATTCGAGTTCGTCAATTGGCGCAGGCCATGTTGGCCACCATTTATCGTTTGAAAGTGTCGTTTTCGTCCCTTTCAAGGTGTTGTGAGTTTTGGCGTACAATACCCAAAATTTCATTGTTTCCCGTATCCTCGTATCCTGATTGTGTCTTAGGACATATCGTCTCTTTTCTTTCAGAGCTAGGCTGTGTTATACACTCATACGTGTCTGTGTTTAGTCTCGACGTGTTGTCAATGCAAGTTTGGTATTAGTGGCGAGTTTTACCGATTCTTATGCACAATGAGAAACTATAAAACTTTAGAATGCAACTTTTACGAACTGAAATGTGATCTATCCATCTCAAAAGCAAAAGGGAACTACTGTATCTCTGGCCCTCGGCCGATCGAAGCTACCAAGTCAAAACAGGGCACATGCGCCCACCGATCAAAAAGAGGCACGCAGGCTCTCAAAACATCTGTCTGTCAAAGGCTATCTACTTGGGCACGCAGGCCCTAAATCAAAAGCAAAAAGGGTATCGGAGGCCTCGTCAATGCTCCTCAAGCCCGTCACCGCTGTCTGAAGTACCGTGCAGCTCCCGAGGATCGTCCCTATACCTCGGATCGTCAATGGAGTCGTCAGAGCCACTGCTGGTGGACGAGTGCTCCTCACCCTCTTCCTCTGCCCCTTCTTCTTCCTCTCCTTCCTCGTCTTCGGAATTCGGACTCATGATCAACTTCTGCCTGCGAGTCGAACCCGGCTTCTCCAGCGTCGGCTTCTCGCGCCTCTTCAGTTGGTACCGAAGCTCAGCTTGCCTCGCGGCCTGCTTGGCTACCTCCTCGTGTGCACGCGCTGTCTGTAAACCCCTCGTCTGTCGCCGCGTGGCGGTAACCGGAGGCGCGGATTTCTGTGCCACCACCTTCTTCGGTGGCGGATCTCGCGCACTCTTCCGCCTAGGGTTCCTTTTCCCCTCCACCTGCATTATCATCGCATTTCAAAGCATCAGTATCTATTGCACATGTTGTATTTCTGTATTGAAAACAGGTACATCTATCAAGCTATCAAAGCGGGAACGTATCGAAAGCAGGAATGTATCGAAAGCTGAAATGTATCGTTTCATACCTGGGTCCTCTGAACGACGGCTGGCTGAGTCGGCTGTGACGTCGGTACCTGGTACTGCAACTCCAGTGGCGTGCCGCTCGCTGCCTTTCTCACTGCATTCTCCAACGCCAGCATGCGTCGAACGGCTTCGTTCACCCACTCAATCGGCACCTGCATGCAATTCAAGTTCATCAGACTATTCAGCAGATAATTCAAGCATTTAAAGTTCAAAAGTAATATTGAAAGCTGATTCTTACCGACACGGTCACAGGAGCAGGCTCTGTCCTCGCAGGCGCTAACCGAAACTCTGCAGGATTCCCCTGACTGTCAACCACAGGAATCCTCCAAAGCAGCGCAGGGAGTCCACCAACTGCTGGTCCGCTCGGGGCTCGCCTGGTCCGACTCTCACCTCCTCTCCATCCCTCTCCGGCTGCTCTCCTCTCCTCAGCAGCCCCTGCGGCCTGGCCTCGCGCCTCTCTCCGGCCACGGACCCCCAATGGACCCGCCAGGAAGTCTCGCTGGTAGGCTGCATAGTCCCTACCAGGACGCAGGTATCGCTCAAGCCCGGCGTCCGGCCTCGTGTACCTCTCCAGCTCAGCCCGTGTGTACTCTCCTGTGTGTGAAGCTCGAGCTGGTAGCGGCCCCGGCACCCAGAACTCAGGATAACCAAGCGACTGGCGCGTCACTCGGTCTCCTAGGTACCACTGCCAACCAAAGGCAGACTCTAACAACGCCCTGCTGGCCGTGACAACTCTACTCCTGGCCAAATACTCTGGCTCTGGCTCCGCCCTTCTCCAGGGATCCCAATTGACCTACAAGTCAAAGCAAACAGGCAATGCAAGCAATTGATCAGCGACAGCATTAAAACAAGGAAATGAATGCGTGTCTAATGCTTAGGATTACGTATTCATACCTGTGAGGCCCTGAGCTCGTCCAAGTACAGCCTGAAGGCGTTGAGCTCGCCTCTCCCTTCCTTTTTCCCGGTGTTCTCCTTGCTCCACTTCAACGCGCGAGGGAGAGTGCTCAGGTCTGGATGCTTGCATTCTGGCGGATACATCCGCAAAACCTCGTAGGCCCAAAGCTGCAGGGTTAGATAAGTTCAAACGTCAGTCAAGGCATACAGGAAATCAAAACAATCAAGCAGGCTAAGCAATGGACAAGCATGTTCAAGTTGTGCTTAAAGGGATTAGAATTGTACCTCCCAGACCCTCCAGTAGCCGGCTGTGCTCTTGCCCGTCCTCGACGAATCGCCAAAAAAGAGGTAGGCCGTCCCAAGAGCCGCTCCGCCCCAGTCAAAGCGCGAGGCTGTCCTCAAGTCCCTCAACGCCGGCAAGTAGGACAGGTGCACGTTGCTCCGCCTGTTCGGATACAGTGTGGCACCGAACAAGTACAGCAGAAACGCCCGGGCCATCTGCTCCGCCTCCCGGTCACTCGACACCTCCTCTTTCAGGTAGCCCTTAAACTGGTCATACCTCGCCATTCCTCCCTCTATCCTGGGCACTCTGCCAGAAACCACTCCAGAGCAGCTCGATCCTCCTGGATCCCTGAGTCAAACGGGATGGGCTCGCCCCCAACCCTCAGCCCTGTGATCGCTGCGAAGTCAGCAGGCGTCATTGTCATCTCCCCAGGAGGTAGGTGGAAGGTATTGGTGGTATCCCTCCACCTCTCAGCAAGTGCAACGAGGACGGCATGGTCAATCCTCGCTGGGGTCAAGGTCCGCACAAACTCCCCAAAGCCCGCCTCGTCCACCAGCCGCCTCACTCTCTCTGGCAGCCCCTCGTACAGCTGCAAAGACGTGCACGCGCGCCCGAAGCCGCGAAGGTCTCTCTGTTCAGCTCCAGCCTGTTTCAGATGCAAAGACAAGCAGCAAATAGTCTGTCAGTACACGGGAAGTTCATTCTCAAGTTCTAGGTAATCAATGAAGCCTACAGCAGATGATTGGTTCAAGTTATTACGCATTGGGTCTCTACTACAGAAATACGTGACTTTGGCATGCTATGGTTCGCAAAATCATCCATGCAATTCTAAAAGATTCAAGCGTGTTCTAAGCAGGTATCGAATGAGAGCTACTAAAGCAAGGATATTGAAATCAAGTTACAAAGGGTGTTTTCTGGGAACGTACCTCCATCCATGTCGCCGCAAGGTGGACCCGGGGATCCCTCAACACTAACTCGTCGTCGTAGTCTCTCCGCGACGGTACGCGGGCCGCAACGCCCGACGGAACGAAGAGGTGCGGCGTGGGAAGCACGTATGCCTCCGCTGAAAAGCCCGGCCGACTCGTGTTCTTCGCCTCATTCACGGCCGTCACCCTAGGCCCCTGAGCCTCAACTCTGGCTCTCTCCTCAGCCTCCGCGTCTCTCAGAAGCTCCTCTCTCTCCAGTCTCTCTCTCTCTCGGCCTTCTCAATGGCCTCCGACGCCTCAATGGCCCGTGCACGGTCCTCTCTGGCCTTTAGGACCAATTCCCCAACCAGGGGGTTGTCCTCTAACAGTCTCGCCAATGCCTCGTCAGTCAGGTACTCGGCAACGTCGTGCCTAGTGATTGGCCTATGGCTCGACGACGTCACCGCGGGCCGAAACAAAATGTCCTCCTCTCGGACCTCAACCGGAGTCTCTGCAATCTCTGCCTCTGCATCTACAACGCTTTTACCCTTCGCCGAATCCCTCGGCGGGAACCCGGACGGCTCGACATTATCACCTTCTGCCCCACTACTACTGCCTCCTCCAGCGTCAACCGTCGCGCGAGGCTCCTCCTCTGTCGCGCGATGGTGTTCTCCAGCACCAAGGTCCCCGGCATCTCCTGGACTCATTATGGTCGCCACCGACCCTTCTACTGCCATGCTCGACCCCAATGGCTCGACAGCAGCCTCTACGGCCCCAAGCTCAACAGTCGCGCGAGCCTCTGGCTCTATCGCGCGACTCTCATCTCCGCCACCAACCTCCTGCTCGTGGCCCCCTTCGCCATCTCCGCCCAGCGCCACCGCTGCACCGGCCTCTGCGATGGCCTCCACAGGCGTTTGATCCCTTATTTCGACGGTCGTGGACCCTCCTCGGCCCTCTGGTTGATCAAAAACCCCTCCCCCGTCTTCCCCACTGCCGTGGTCAGCCATGGATGGGTGATCAAGGTTGGGTTTGTCAATTTTGTGGACGAAATCAAAGCTTGGATGAGGTTTGAGAGGAGAGACGAGAGAGGGAAAGAGTTCTGAGAATTTGAAACTGCTGGTTTACTGTTTCTGTAACGTCCCCGCGACGTTTAAACGATTGGAACGGGTTTGGGCCGGGTCTGGGCTTTTCCAGACCCAAGCCCTAACTTCATACCCTCGCGCGACGGTTCTGGAGTGTCGCGCGACACTTGGCTTTGGGCCTCAAGCCCAATCCAGATTTTGGGTCCGGCCCGATCTCAGTTAATTCCCCTTTAGAGTTCATAACAGGTTGGTATGTTGCCAATAAATTTGTGGGTCATTTTGGAGATCTGGTCTTCGAAACCCAAAGATTGTTGTATCCCCAGCAGTGGTCCGCCCGCAAGCAAATCAGTGACGATCTATCCGTCCGATCAAACATCAGTGACGATCTATCCGTCCGATCAAATCAACGACGATCTATCCGTCTAATTCAATCAACAGTGACGATCTATCCGTCCGATCAAACATCAGTGACGATCTATCCGTCCGATCAAATCAACGACGATCTATCCGTCTAATTCAATCAACAGTGACGATCTATCCGTCCGATCAAACATCAGTGACGATCTATCCGTCCGATCAAATCAACGACGATCTATCCGTCTAATTCAATCAACAGTGACGATCTATCCGTCCGATCAAACATCAGTGACGATCTATCCGTCCGATCAAACAAATCAGTGACGATCTATCCGTCCGATCAAATCCACAGTGACGATCTATCCGTCCGATCAAACATCAGTGACGATCTATCCGTCCGATCAAATCCAGTGACGATCTATCCGTCCGATCAAACATCAGCGACGATCTATCCGTCTGATCTTCAATTCCCCCTTGGTGCACGGTATTTTTATATACTCATCTGCATTTTCCATTTAATCGGCTTTTGGGCGGATTTGGTGGGTGTCTAGAAATCTTTGACGTTACCCGTACCAGTCAATGGTGCTCCGCGTGCCGTCAAAGAGGGACTACTGTAGACACCCCAATCTGGGTCTCCCAATCGTTTTACTTATTTTTACGATTTTCTTGTTTCCCCGATGATGAAATCGGATCAAACAGAGCTTGGATTGGAATTGGATTAGGCTTGGAACGCTTAGAAACCTTGCTCAAACCTTTCAAACCTTTCTGAACCTTCAGTCAAACCCTAAGGCCAGAGTTGACCCTCGCGCGAGCCTTTGTGTCGCTCGCGCGACACTCAGCCTGCCACGTGTAGTCAAAGTCAAACTGTTGACTGTTTGACCCTCGCGCGACACTGTTGGACCCTCGCGCGATGGTTCCTTCCTGTCCCTATCACAGAATCCAGCTGGACTTGTGATGATTGCTTGGCACATGGGTTCCCATGGGCTGGAACCCCGTTCTCCTCAGCTGAACGGCGTGCTGGCAGGTCCTAGCCCCATGCAAACTCCCACCCACTCTCTCACCTTGTTGGCTAGCCTCACAACCAAGTTGTGACCAGCCTTGGTGGCTTGTCCTAAGGGCTTGTTTGGCCCCTAACTAAGCCTTACTCTCTCCCTATAAATACCCCCATTGGTCTTCCATGTTAAGGGTTCCAAAAAAATTAACTAAGAAAGTCTTTGGTTGATTCACAAGTCTTATACTAGCTAGCACAAAGTCACTAACCCCAAAACCACTTCCTAATCTTCTGAACCTAGTGTGTTCATACATACTTGGTAGCAAGGCCACATCAATCAATCTCATCTATTCCCAAACCCTTTCCAAGCAAAGGTATAACATTTAACATGTTTCTGTTTTGATCCCTGAGGGGGGCTGACAGGGCCAAGGCTGGTAATCAATACCATGCCCTGGTCCTAAAGCCAGCAGAGTTACAAGAATTCGTGGCTATTAAACCCTCGCACGACGGTCCCCTATGCTCGCGCGACACTTGTGTCAGCAAGAGAATGGACCTTGTGGGGAAGGGAAGCTAGCCCTTTTCTGTTTTGCAGTGTATTTATGTTTATTGTGTCTTACTTTGATTTTTAGATCACTGTTATGCATGCAAAACAAAATACAGTAGCTTGTTTATTTACTTTAAACAGTTTGGAATGCCTTTGGGATCCCCTGAACTTGTCTCAGGATCCCAAATATGCAAAGCAATTCCTGGAAGTCCAGTCAGGAGTGTCGCACGAGAGTCACTCTCTATCGCGCGACAGTTCTCTGATTTCCATGAGTGGCCCTTGCATGGGTAACTAGGCCCTTGGCCTCTGTTTTGATACCCCCACTGTTTAGGGGTTGTATTTTATCCCATTTGGCTCCTGTTTGGAGTATGGTGTAATAATTAGTATTTTCAACCTTTTCATAAAACTGCTTGGTTTGCTTCCTGGGTGTGCACTGGTCCTTCCAGAGCCCAGAAGGGAATGATTCAGGGGCTGTGGTGAGATGACATACTCGCGCGAGAGTCAGTGTGTCTCGCGCGATGGTTGACTTGCATGCAGATCTGCCCAGGCATGCAAGTTGGTCATCGTGCAAGACAAATCTGCCCCGAGCCTGGTTTTGGCATCTGATCGCTGTCTCGAGGTCATTCCACTTATTATTCGTCAATACCATCCATCCATGCCATTATTTGATCACATCTTGCAAAGTGTTACAGTTTTAAATCCCCGATTAACTGTTCCCCGCCCTAATTGGCTAAAATCAATTAAAAGAGGAAGAATCACAAATGTTTTCATGAAAACGCCTAAGTAGAGACCGATCTCCGGATTGGGCGAGAGGGGTGCCATAAAACCCTTCCCCTCTCGTAACCTGGCTCCCGAACCCAGATATGGTTATGACGGACTGGTTTCCTTCACTTTTCAAATCAAACAGCGCGGCAGGTGCTTCGAAATACGGTTCCTTGAGTGTCGGACCTTCAAAACTCAAGTGGCGACTCTGTATTTTCGAGCGCTCGCCACCGGCGCTCGCGCTCCCTCGATTATCAAAAAGGGCCGCAATGGCGAAAAGGAACGAAATCCTTTCTCTCCGAGGGCATGCTGCCCACAAGAAGGGGAAGCCGACGGTGTGGCTCTTTGCAAAATCGACGGCGAACCCGACTCTAGGGCTGCCAACAATGAACCTGGAGAAGCCTCCGTTGCAACTGACTGAGGTTCGAGCCTGACAAGTCTTTGAACCGGATTCTGAAGACGCTCCCAAGTAGGTTTGGCCCTTCCTTTCGGTACTCTCTTGCTCGGTGCAATGGCTCCAAACTAAATAGTAAAGTAAGAGAAAGCTCAGTGGCGTTCCTGCAGCAAAATGCAATGCATACATCGTCGTCGGTGTCAACCCTAGACTCTAGAACTAGAGACGAGCTTGTCTTATGATGTTTGGATGCTGCCAAAAATCCTCAGATCTCTTTTCGAGGGTATATCCTTTGAATAGATCAAACTGATCCTAAGAGATGCCAAAACAGACTAAGTCTTCGACTAGTCCCCTTTGAAGATTCGACTTTGAATTTGGAACAACTCGGTATTGATGGCGTGACACCTTTACCGGGGTGGCGTGAGCGACAACGCGCTTTAGTCGGGGCGGTGTACGTGCGAAGCACGATAACCAAAATGACATTAATATCACGACATCAACACTTTGTGGTTCCTTAATTTCAGTTGAATCCTCAAACGGGCATGAGCCAAGGATTTAATAAGGTTTGATTTCTCAAAGTCTCGCTGATCTAAGGACTTTGAAAAATTAACAACGTGCACCATCGAGATGCACGACTCTTCATCGGGCTATAGCAGCATCCTAATAAGCATAAGACAGACTCGAAAGCGAGAGACAACTTAGAAGCCGCCCTAAACATGCTCCTACGCAGAACAGAATGTATGCATGTACAGAACCAGAGACGAGTTTGCCTCACAAGTTTCAGACGTTGCCGGAATCCTCAGAATTCTTTTCGGCGATGTGTCCCTGAGTAGATCGACAGATCCTAAAAGATGTCAAAATAGACTAAATCTTTGGCTAGTCCCTTTTGAAGATTCAACTTTGAATTTGGAACAACTCGGTGTTGATGACATGGCACCTTAACCTTGAACACGGCGGTGTATAGTGACAACGCACTTCAACCTGGGTGGCGCCAGTGACACAGCATCACTACCTTGTTGTTCCTCATTGTCAGTTGAATCCTTAAACGAGCGTGAGCCAAGGACTTAGTAAATTTTGATTTCTCAAAGTCTCATTGAACTAAGGACTTTGCAATTGATAACGAACATTCAACAGAATGAACGACTCCTCATCGGGTCCAACAACGTCTTAGACAGCGTAAGACAAACTCGAAAGACAAAACAGCCTTAAGCATGCTCCTATGCAAAACAGTGCATGTGATAGGGAAAACAATAACACATAGGCAGTTACGGGGTTAGATGCAAATAGATCTTACCCTGTGGGTACCTGTCCTAGTTTGGAGAGTTCTAGTGCTCTGTATATGCAATAGGCCGGTTTTGGTTCGTAACGGGTTCCTCGGACTAGGGCCACAGATATACCTCCCGTTACTCGCGTTTTTCGCAGAGTAACAGTCGAACGGTAGCATGACCCATCATCATCGAAGGTTGTCGGTCATTCGGGGTCCCCGGGCTCCGGTAAACCGTGCCGGATTGCCAAAACGATCCAACGAGGCTTATCCCACATCGATGCAAATGAGAATGCTATAAATTGATTTAAGAGAAGAAGAATCGCAAAATCGCAAAATACCTTTTCAAATCTGGCTTACTTTATTTAATCCATCTTCAGAGGAAACTACGCAAGTGAACAATCGAAAAAGCCCCAGATTAGAATGGCCGGACACGAGGTCCTGTTAAATCACTATTCCAACCTTCAGCAGCGCGAAGCCAACCGTTTTGACAGACTTTTAAGGAATTGTTCCCAAGTGTATTAAACTCTAAGTATAGATCAATATTAGTTCGATCATCCCCAGCAGAGTCGCCACTGTGGGCAGCATGCCCTGGAAATTCCGGTTTCCAAAATGCAAGGGCCCGGATCGAGGGAGCGCGAGCGCAGGTGGCAAGCGCTCAAAAAATACAGAGTCGCCACTTGAGTTTTTGAGGGTCCGACACTCAAGGAACCGTATTTCGAAGCACCTGCCGCGCTGTTTGATTTGAAAAAGTTAAGGAACCAGTCCGTCATAACCATATCTGGGTTCGGGAGCCAGGTTACGAGAGAGGAAGGGTTTTATGGCACCCCTCTCGCCCAATCCGGAGATCGGTCTTTACTTGAGCATTTTGAAAACGTTGCGATTCTTCTTTTATTAATCAATTTTAGCCAGTTAGGGCGGGGGAACAGTTAATCGGAGATTAAAACTGTAACATGTTTGCAGGATGTGATAGATGGCATGGATGAGCAGTAAGTATAGGATGAGAACAGACTGCTGTGGAGTTTAAACAGACTGGAAAGCCCATGTTTTGGAGTGTCGCACGCAAGAGGTAACCAGTATGCACTGATCAAGTCAATGCATGCTGATCATACCTGCGCACGCTACTACAAGACCTGCGCGCGCCAGTAAGCCTAAGCCCACAGCTCTTATTCTCAAACCCTCTGGGCTCTGGAAGGACCAGTGCACACCCAGGACAAACCAAGCAGTTTAAACTCTCTGGGCTCTGGAAGGACCAGTGCACACCCAGGACAAACCAAGCAGTTTATGCAGTCATAATATACAGTTTAAAGGCTGAAAAGCCTAATAAATAAACAAAAACACCCCATAAACAGTGTGGGGACAAAATAACAGCCTAAAAACCAAGTTAAACATGCAAGGCCAGCCACTGATCGGGAACAGAATGGAACCGTCGCGCGAGGGTTCCGAACAGTCGCGCGACAGTGCGCCCGGGCGCGCGATGGTTGCGCCCTGGCGCGCGACGATTGCGCCCTGGCACTGGTCAACGCTCCATTTGACTATCGCGCGAGGGTTTGGGAGCAGCGCGCGATGGTTCAAGCCAACTTCCAGTGTCTGGTTTTGCACGTTTCTGGGCTCTGGGACAGGTCCAGAATGATCCCAGGGGTACTCGAACAGAACAGAAAAGAATATTGAAATGTAAAACTAACATTTCTAACAAAAGAAAGCAGTAAACTGGTTATTAACATGCTTTACAGTGATCTATATCAAAATAAAACTATATAACAGCCATAAGCATGAATAAGACAAGAAAATGCCAGCATCCCTTCCCCACGTGGACCAATCTCATGCAGACAGAAGTGTCGCGCGAGTGTTCGGGTCCATCGCGCGAGGGTTTTCTAGGCCACGGCTTTTGAAACCTTGCTAGCTTTAGGGCCAGGACTGGTATTGATTACCAGCCTTGACCCTGCCAGCCCCCCTCAGGGATCAGAACAGAGAGCAGAACAAAGGTGAGATATACCTTTGGATTTTGAGGTTTGAAAAGTGTTTGAGCTTTGAATTGAGGTTGAGTTTGAGGTTTGATTGAAATGTGAAAATGGGGAGGAAGAACAAGCTTTGTTCTTAGGGTGTCTTTGTATCTCTTTTATTAGCTTAAAAGAGTACAAAGCAAAGACCCTTTATAATGCCAAATTTTTGTTAACCTTTTGAAAGAGAACAAATGGGGGTTTTATAGGGTGAGCACCTTCCATTAATGGAAAGGTAGCTCTGGTCCAAAGAATGGAGGCCAGCCAGCCACGAGGCTGGCTGGGGGTTACTTGGTAATTAAGCTGCCCAGCTAAATAAAGGTGATGGGGACAGGTTCTGACCGTCGCGCGATGGTTCCAAACTGTCGCGCGACAATGCGCCCTGGCACGCGATGGTGCGCCCTGGCGCGCTGGTCAATGCTCCGATTGACCATCGCGCGATGGAGTCAAACCGTCGCGCGACGGTGCGCCCCGGCGTGCGATGGTTGTGCCCTGGCGCACGAAGACTGTGCCCTGGCGCGCAATGATTGTGCCCTGGCACACATCAATAGGGTTTTTTGGCTTTTTGAAGTGGCTTAGGGTTAGGTTAGGCTCAAAGGTTTTTCAAACACTCAAAACTCAAACACTCGACATTCCTGGGGTGTTCTTGATCCATTTCATCATTGGGGAATCAAAAACCGTAAGGAAACTAATCTGGAAGCCCAGATTGGGGTGTCTACACCCGTCAAACATGTTATCACCTTCACTGATCGAGATTTGCCCGCTGAAGGAACTGATCACAATCGACCACTCCATATCACTCTGAAATGCCACGGAAAATGGGTACCGGTAATTTTGATTGACAACGGGTCAGCAATCAATGTCTGTCCACTCCGTGTTGCTTATTGCCTGGGATACAAAAATAGTGATTTCTCTCCATCAGAAGTCAAAGTTCGGGCGTATGACAACACCCGTCGGGATGTGACTGGGACCCTCATGCTTCCTATGACTTTCGGGCCTTACCAAACGGATGTGGAGTTCCATGTGGTAAACATTCCCGCATCCTTCAACCTACTGCTGGGTAGACCTTGGATGCATCGACCTGACATCATGGCAGTTCCTTCAACGCTCCACCAGAAAGTTAGACTGGGACTGGAGACTGGGATGCTCACCATTTATGGCGACTCTGGGATTCGTGCTCCTGTGGAAGACAATGCCCCACTTTTGGAGATACAACATGAGGAAGAGGACGTTGCCCTAGGCGGCTTCTCTCTTGACACCTCTAATTCTGTTTTCACTGTCAAGATTGATGACGACTTTGTCGTTAGTAATGTTGCCATAAAGATAATGAAGAAAATGTCCTACATGCCAGGTTTGGGGCTGGGAAAGAATCTCCAGGGGCCAGCATAGTTTGAAGAACCAGGAACTTTAACCCGCGTAACAGGTTTGGGATACCACCCTTCAGAGGATAAGAAAGAAAAGAAGGGAGATAGATTGGAGGATTATTTTGTCAAAGAGGAGGCAAAGCAGATTTATCAAGGACAGCCAAAACCATTCTAGGACAAAGAAACCAACACCTTCCTACCAGGATTTGAGATATTCGCTAATGATGTCTGGCCTGAAAGTGATGAAGAATTGGAAGTAGTAATCAAACCAGCAAAGATGGCAGATTGGGTTGAAACTCTTGCCATGGGTAGCCTAGCGACCTTATTCGAGGAGGACGAACCGTTGGGTATAGCCGTGGAAGCAGAAGTGCAAATGCTGGGGCAGGAGGCCCCCGAAGATCCAACTTCACTCATCATGGATGCCGCTGGAGATTATAAGAATTGGACTTTCATACCAAGTGCAACCAGTCGTGAGTCTGAATCTGAATCTGAAGCTGAGTCCTTTGAGTCTTCTGAGTCTTCTGAGTCTGTTGAGTCTGAGTCGGTGCCTTTTGGCCCAACTCCTCAGAGTCTGTATTTTGAGTTTGAGTCTACCCGTGTGTATGGTGCCCCCGAGGCCTCTGCTAATGATGAAATAAATGAACCTGATTCCGCTTACTTCCCCGATTTTGAAATAAATTGTGTCGACCCCAATGATGAAGAGATCGATTTCGAGGGGGAAATTCCTGAAGAAATTCGGTCCCTAATCGAAAGGGAAGACGAAAGGCATGCTCAGCCTGTAAAAGAAGAAGTTGTTTCAATAAATTTGAGGGATGAAGGGAATCCCCGAGTGGTTCAGATCGGTTCCGCGCTGTCAGAAGAAGAGCGCCAGGCTCTTGTAGAATTGTTAAAAGAATTCGAAGATGTTTTTGCATGGTCACACGCTGATATGCCCGGAATCGATCCTGAAATTGTTGAACATCGGATTCCCCTTCACCCTGACGCAAAACCAGTAAAACAGAAACTGAGACGTATGAGGCCTGACTGGGTGCTTAAAATAAAAGAGGAGGTAACTAAACAGATCAATGCTGGGTTCTTAATGGTAACTAAATACCCTCAGTGGGTCGCCAACATCGTTCCCGTTCCGAAGAAGGATGGCAAAATCAGGGTCTGTGTGGACTTCAGGGACTTAAACAAAGCTAGCCCTAAGGATGATTTCCCTCTACCGCACATTGACGTGCTAGTCGATAACACCGCGGGACACGCTTTGCTTTCCTTCATGGATGGTTTCTCGGGGTATAACCAGATTCTCATGGCCCCGGAAGACCGAGAGAAGACCACATTCATTACTGAATGGGGAACTTATTGCTACCGGGTCATGCCTTTTGGACTAAAGAACGCTGGCTCTACATATCAGCGAGCTGCTATAACCTTGTTGCATGATATGATTCACAGAGAGGTGGAGGTTTACGTTGACGACATGATCGTTAAGGCAAAAGAGCGAGAAGGCCACTTACCCGCGTTGAGAAAGTTCTTCGAAAGGATAAGGAAGTACAGGATGCACCTCAACCCGGCTAAATGCACGTTCGGAGTCACTACAGGGAAAATACTCGGGTTCATGATCACCACTCGTGGCATCGAAATCGATCCATCAAAGATTAAGGCCATTTTGGAAATGGAACCACCACGGACAGAGAAAGACGTAAGGAGTTTCCTTGGCAAAATACAGTTCATCAGCCGGTTTATTGCGAAACTGACTTCAACGTGTGAACCCATATTTCGCTTGCTCAAGAAAGGAACACCATTTGCGTGGAATGACAGATGTAAGCAAGCCTTCGAAGCCATCAAAGCCTATCTAAGGAATCCGCCAGTCTTGGTGCCGCCGGAACCGGGAAAACCTTTGATCCTATACTTGTCAGTCACTCCGTCTTCCCTGGGGTGTATGCTGGCACAGGAAGGAGACGATGGGGTTGAAAGGGCTGTCTACTACCTCAGCAAAAAAATGGTCGGATCTGAAGAACGCTATACTCCATTAGAAAAGACGTGTTGGGCACTCGTTTGGGCTTCCAGAAAGTTAAGACATTACATGCTGGCCTATTCGGTAAGATTGATATCCCGAATGGATCCTCTGAAGTACTTGTTCGAAAAGCCAGCACTCACAGGAAGAATGGCACGATGGCTATTGATGCTGGCAGAATTTGAATTGAAATATGTCAGCAGAAAGTCAGTGAAAGGAAGAGCTGTCGCTGAATTTTTTGCCGACTGCCCAGTCGAAGGAAAGGAAGATGCCGAATCGAGTTCCCAGATGAAGGCCTAATGACCATAGTAGAAGACGTGTGGCGGTTGTATTTCGATGGAGCGGCCAATCAAAAAGGATTTGGAATTGGCGTGCTATTGATTTCGCCGGATGGGTCGCATATCCCGCTTGCATTCAAGCTTAACTTCGAAGTCACCAACAATCAAGCGGAATACGAAGCTTGCATTGTTGGCATGGAAGCAGCCATTGAAATCGGTATAGAAAAATTGGAGGTTGTGGGAGATTCAAACTTGGTCGTTTCTCAAGCAAACGGTGATTGGAAGGTCAGGGAAGAGAAGTTAAAGCCGTACCATCAAGATCTCGAAGATCTCATTCCCCATTTTAACAAAGTAACTTTCACTCATGTCCCGAGACTCAGGAATCAATTCGCTGATGCCTTGGCAACATTAGCCTCTATGGTCGAAATCCCTGTCGGTGTGAAGCTAAGGCCAATTATGATCGAGCAAAGGGACACCCCGGTATACCAGCATGTCATGGCCATCAACGAGCCCGAAGACGGTCACCCTTGGTTCTACGATATTTGGAGATTCGTGGAAAGAGGAGAGTACCCCTCTGAAGCAAGCAAGAAAGACAGGATCGCCCTTCGGAGAATGGCAGCTCAGTACATCATTTGTGGAGGAAATCTATACCGAAGGTCTCACTGTGGAACCCACAAGCTGTGTATTCATGGTGAGGACACAAAAAGAGTGATGGAGGAAGTCCACGAGGGAGTATGCGGTCCTCACATGAATGGTATGATGCTTGCCAAAAAGGTTTTGAGACAAGGCTACTTCTGGTCTACCATGGAGACGGAATGTGTGGAATACGTACGACGTTGTCATAAGTGCCAAATTCACGCTAACCTCACGCATGTTCCACCGCATGAGCTGCAGCAAATGACCTCGCCATGGCCTTTCTCGACATGGGGTATTGATGTCATCGGAAGGATTGTGCCCGCAGCCTCTAATGGCCATAAGTTCATCCTGGTGGCTATCGATTACTTCACGAAATGGGTAGAAGCAGCCTCGTATGCAACCCTGACGGCAGTTCAAGTCGCGCACTTTATCAAGCAAAACGTCATTTATCGGTATGGGGTCCCACAGGCATTCGTATCCGATAATGGGGTTCATTTCAAAGGCCGAGCAAGGGAAGTCTTGGAGGAGTTTCATATCCAAATACACAAGTCAACAACCTATCGTCCGCAGACCAATGGGGCCGTGGAAGCGGCCAACAAAACAATCAAAACCATCCTGGAAAAGACCATTCAATCTGCAAGGGATTGGCACGAACGACTACCTTTGGCATTGTGGGGATACCGCACGTCTGTGCATACACCAACAGGGGCAACTCCGTAGTCCTTGGTTTATGGCATGGAGGCCGTACTCCCCATAGAATTAGAGGTTCCATCCCTCCGAACCATGATCGAATGTAATGTCCAAGAGGCAGATTGGCTGAGCAACCGGTTTGAAGAACTTATGTTGTTCGATGAACGCCGCTTAAGGGCACTTTACCACATTCAAGGATATCAAAGGAGAATCGCGCGTGCATTCAATAAAAAGGTGAAGCCCAAGGACTTAGTGGAAGGCGACATGGTTTTGAAGGAAATCCGAGCACCAGTCTATGATCCACGAGGAAAGTTCCGACCAAAATGGTCTGGGCCTTATATCATCAAGACTATCCTATCTGGAGGAGCTACGCAACTCATCGACCTAGACGGAAATGAATTCTCAACTCTAGTCAACCTGGATCAACTCAAGCACTACTACCCCTGAGAGAAGCTCGCTGGACTGAAAACTGCAAGGGCAGCCAGTTCCAGGCAAAAATTAGAGCAAAAAGGCCTGCTAGGATGAAAACCCGCAAGGGCATCTTAGGCAAAAGTTAAGGCATACAATGAACGAGCTCGCTAGGCCGAAAACCCGAAAGGGCGGTACTAGGCAAAAATTAGAGCGCAAAAGGAGAGTGTCAAAACCAGAGCGAACCCTATCCTTGAACTACGTCATGACCTGATTCCTTCATAAAAAAAAAGGATACGTAGGCAGTCTCACTATGAGACTCGGTCACGATCAATCAAAGCAAAAATCCAGGTTGACAGAACTCAGAAAGGCAGAATCAGAGAGGGGGAGACCCTCTGTAACTCACTTTATTAAAATAACTGTTTCTAATACATAAGGCTGAGCATGATCTTCGAAAATAAAAGTGCAATACAATAAAAAGGAGGTCCATGATTTATTCAATGATCAGGGTAGTAAGATCGAGTCAGTTTCCTTGGGCACCTGCCCTCGCAGCAATGTCCCTCTTGAGCCATTTCCTGTAACTCCCACGCACTGCAACAGACGGGTAAGGATGAGCATCAGTCACCTCGCGAGACCTCCAGAATCGCTGGTAGTTACAAAGAACTGAATGGCAGAAGAAAGGCAGAACTACATCCACCAGGATCTCTGCAGGAGCCTCCTGCCTTAGACCAAGCTGACGCTGAACTCGATAGGGGATGTAAAAGGTGAAAGCCTCCAGCCCAGGAAGAACCACCCACTGGGAGCCCATATAGTGTACAGTCATGGGCGGAAGGTCAAGCCATGGGCATCTCCAGGAAATAGTCTCAGCCCGCTGACGTTTGAAGAAGTTGACCCACTCGGAAGCTCGCCTGTCCGCAAATTCAAAGCACTGAGAGGACAATAACCTAGCCTCATACGCCAAGTTGCCAGGAGGGAGAATCAGCACATTCACCTTGTCACACAGCCAAATCTGCCAAAGAGGGAAAACAAGTGAGAAACCGTAGAAAGCCAAGCCCAACTTTAAAGAAAATAGAAAAAGCTTGAAAGAGGAAAGATGAAGCGAAAACTAACCTGTAAGAGAAGGGGGCTGCCTCCAAAAGTCTCAGTCTCTCCAGAACGAACCCTGTCCAAACCCATCAGTGTCTCAGCCAATACCATTGGAATCACGTCCTTCCGAGCTCCAATCTGCACTGCAATGCTGACCAATGCCGAGCTAGCATGACCAGTGGAAGGAACCAAGAAGTAAGCACATACAAAGAGCGGTCATGCGCCGAGTGTGGTAGGTTGTGTCCGCTAGGTTGCCAAGAGGAGAGAACATCTCAATGAGGCGCATCACGTTGAGATGACCATTGCTAACCAAGTAACGAGCAACACCGTCATTCAAACCTAGAGAGGCAGCAAGAACCTTGGACATGTTCTCGCGCACGGGAGGAACAATGACATCTCCAGAGCCGAAGCCGCCAAGATAGGCGCGAAACTCTTCAAATGTGGGGCAAAGCTCTTGTTCACCAAAGCGGAATATGTGCACCTCCGGATCCCAAAGACTTGTGGCAGCCCTCAAAAGTTCGGGACGAAGGCGGATGTTACGAAGGTATCTCATGGAGTAGAGACCGTGCGCCCGAAAGTTGAACCAATCGACCCCCTCCATGGAAATCAACCACGGCCGTAGTGAACCGGTGAGAGAAAGAGCCATTGAGAGGAGGTGAAGGTTTGAGAAAGAAAGGTATGATTAGTATGAGGCCTAAGGTCAGAATTTATAGGAAGGATAGAGGAGACAATTTCAACTTTCAAAAGAGCCTTGGGTTCCAAAAGTGTAGATTTTCCATAAAGTCTTACATAGGGAAAAGCTTAGTCATGCTCTAAAAAAAAAAACAAAGTAGACATGCATTGGCCCGGAAATGTTAAAAAACAGGTCAAACTTCAACCTTCGTGCAATCTGTCTTGGGAAGCAGCAAACGGCAGAATGACAGGAAAGTAGTGCCGTGCGGCATAATAAGGCAGCGCACGGCATACCAAAACCAGGGGAAAGCCACGGCATAGCACGGATACGTCGCGGGATCAGATGAAGCCACGCACGGCATTTTGTAGCCCCGCACGGCATATTAAGTCTGCATTTCTGCAGACTTTGACAGCAGAGGTTTGAAACCAATTCGAGGCACTCGTAAGCATCACCAACCCTCAGAACACATTTCAATGGGTATTTGGGACTTCGGGGAACTCCCACTTCGAGTCAACTCTCAAAATTCAATGTGAGGACATCAAAAAGTCGATAAAACCCATTTCCTAGGTCATGTCAAGGTATCGGAGTCCGTTTCAAGCCATTTCAAGTTGATCTTTCGAGTCCTGCAGGTCATAATGGCCAAAAGTGACCTGGTCCAAGTTCCGTTTCGCGGTCAATGTCAAAATCTGAGAATGTCACCCTCCAAAGTCAAGGTTTTCTTGCTTTTCAGGCATGTTTTCAAGCGGTTTTCAGTTTTCAAATGAGAGCTTGAGTTTTATAGTCACGTATCAAAAATCAAGGGTCATCGTTGATAAACAAGAGTCCGCAACAAGGGTATTTTTGTAAAGTCTTGCACAAAGGGATCAGTTTTTCAGAGTTATTCATTTATCTTCTTTGATTTCTATTCCAACGTCGATAGATCTTTGCCCCAACATACTGCTCATCATAAAGCTCGAGTTCGCTTCAGATTGTGGCCGAAAGGACTAGTCGCATGCATGCATTGGTTAGTGTTTCTGTTATTCAATCTTTCTTAGACAAATGATAATAAGTGAAATTGAATGACATAAACATTGAAAGAATAAGCTTTTCTATATATATAATCTCCAAAATATCCATGAGCCGAAGTACAAAAAGGCGTGCAAGCCCCAAAATCCTATCTACTGAGGGTAAACAGGCACCCTTCCAAAAGAAGCACGCAGGCTCCACCAAAAGGCAAAAGCAAAACAAAAGGGAACTCAACTCTCATCCTCGTCCTCGTCCTCATCCTCCTCGCCGTCCTCCCCAGAGGCCTCCTCTGCCTGAGAACCGGTTGCCTCCTGAGTACCTGACACCCTAGGCACCGTACTCCCCGAGGTGTCCGCGAGGTCGACGTCCGTCGGCTCCTTAGTCTCGTCAGACGTCCCCCCAGAAAACCGATGCCTCTTCGACGGAGGCTCCTCCCGCGAGCCTGCAGAGGAAGCCTGTGGCCCCTGCATGCGCACAGACTTCCTGCGCGGCCCACGCAAAGCCCCTCCTCCAGCCTGCAATAACATGGTATTCATCATTTGCATTGTAATCATAGTATAAGCAATAGGAAATAAAAGTAATGGGTTCGAAAGCTTTACCATAGTCCCACCGGCACGAAGAAGCACCTCTGGGGCGTGGCCCATGGCGTACTGCCTCACCAGCTGCTCTAGGCCCATCATGGCCCCGGCCATCTCTCTCACGTACTCCGGAGTCGCCTGCACAATAGGTCAATTGATTAGAACGTACAGTGATAATAACAAGTGCATGCAAATGGGCGAAAGAGTGCAAATTATACCTGAGCAAGGAACTCCGGAACTGCGACCGTAGGACGTGGTACCACCACTACACCAGAAACCCCTTGGGCAGTCGTCACGTCCACAGTCCAGGAGAGTCGAGGCAAACTGGCCCCGCTCGGACCTGCACCGTCGACTCGACCACCATCGCCACCCTCGCGTCATCTTCCTCTTCCTCCTCTCCGTCCTCGTCCGCCTCTACCACCTGTACTACCTGGCGCTCGAAGCGTCGCCTCCCAGGCAGCAGCTCGCACCCGCATCAAGTACCGAGCCCGGTACTCAGAGTAGTCAACGCCCGCCTGGAAGAGCGGCTCCAGCTCAGGGTCCAGTCGTACGAACCGCTCAACCTCCCCCCTAGTGTACAAGCTCGTCCTCTGCACCAGAGCAGGAAGGGGACCAGGGACTCGAAAAGCGCCCAGCCTCAACGACTGACGTGACACCCGGTCACCCAAGTACCACTGCCAGCCGTAAGGGGACTCGAGTAGCACTCTCCCCCTCGTCACCTCCCTACTCCGAACCAAGTAAGGAAGCTCGCAGCGGTCCCACACACGCCAGCGAATCTGCAATCAAAGATGAATAACATCAGCATGAGATTTGAATAAGAACTATCAACAAATAAAAGCATGCGAGGCGTAGTCATACCCTGTCAGGACGGAGCTCGTCTAGAAAGAGGCGGTAGGCGTTCAAGTCGCCCTTCCCCTTCTTCACTCCCCGGAACTCCTTGGACCAACGTAGGGCCCGGGGAAGTACTGTGTCACTAGGGCAGGAGGTCTCGGGAGGGTACATGTCCAGTACCTCATACATCCACAGCTGTAGAATCAAACATCAAGGATTAGCACAGGATATGCATTAAATGAATAGAAAGACAAATAAAATGCGAGAAAAGTTCGAAATGTACCTCCCAGACTCTCCAGTAACCACCGAGGCTCTTCCCCGCTCCTCGGAAAAGAGACCCCATGAAGGCGTAACACGCCCCCAAAGCTGCACCGCCCCAGTCGAAACGGGCTATCTCCCCGACATCCCTCAAGGCCGGTAGGAGCGAGAGGTGTACCCGGTTGTGCCTGTTGGGAAACAGGGACGCACCGAGCAAGTACAACAGAAAGCACCGCGCCATCTGCTCCTCCTGCACCCTGTCAGTCGGGAGCTCCTCTGTCCAAAACCCCAACAGCTGAGCATACTGAGCGTCCTCCTTCTCCGCCCTCAGCACGTACCCCAGCATCTCCTGCTGGAACACTGCACTCCTCCCCGTAACGGCGTCGTAAGGGATGGGGTCACCCCCGACCCTCAGACCGGTGATCGCCGCGAAGTCCAACGGCGTCACCGTCAGCTCACCAAAAAGGAAGTGGAACATGTTCGTCGTGTCCCACCACCTCTCAGCTAGTGCCCTCACCACCTGGCGATCGTTGCTCGCCCTCGTCAGCACGCTCACAAACTCCCCGAAGCCCGCCTGCCTCACAATCTCCTTCACAGCCTCGGGAAGTCTCTCCCAGAACGTCGGCACGTCGGCCGCACCACCGTAGCACGAGATGGTGATCGCCTGTTGCAATAAGTTGATAACATTCAGTAAACAGGTATACTATTCAAAGCGAATACAGCATTCAGATAAAGAAACGAAAGTACGATACATTGAAATTTGAAATGCAAGTGTTTAAGGTATACCTCGTCTCGGCGCAAGGAGAGGTGCTGCTGTGGGTCCCTCAGAACCAGAGCCTCGTCGTACGTGGGCCGCACCGGTCTGTAGGCGTCCAAAAGAGTAGGGACCACCACGTGCTGAAAGGGCACATAGGACTCCGCCACGTAAGCTCCGCGCCCTTTTAGGGCCACCGTCGCCTCCTCCACAACACTCCTCCGAGGGCCTGACTCACCTCCAGCGGCCTCCTCCTCTACTCCCTGTGGCCCTCCAGCGGCCCCCGTCTCGAGCTCGTTCTGGAGCGCTTTCTCCCAAGCCTCAAGTAAAGCCGCCGCCAGTCCAGGCACCCCCCGTAAGGTCTCAACCAGGTCCTCAAGAGACGCCTCCTCTAGGTAGTCACCTAAACCTATGGGCCGCGACGACCCTGCACCCTCGCCGCTACCAACAAACATAGCCGGCGTCTCCCTCTCCTCCACCAACTCCTCCTCAACAACATGGCCCTTCCCCAGGTCAGTCTGGGGCTCTCTCATAGGGGAAGCCTCTGTCTCCACCTCCGCTCCGTCAGGCCCGTCGCCACCGTGAGCCCCCGTGACCCTCTCCTCCAAACCAACTACACCCTCCGCTCGGCCTGTAGTCACCACCTCACCCCTGGACTCCACTGCACCCGGAGTCTCTGTCTCCTGGCCAAAGCCGGCCAGTACCCTACTACCGCTGTCACCGCCGTCCACACCAACCACCACGGCTGCCTCCTCGGCCAATGCCGCCTGGACCGAGACCCCCATGGTCTCCGGCCCCACCTCGGTGCCACACCGCTCTCCGGGGCCACTATGGCCGGTACAACCTCGACCCACGGGGATGATCACCCCCGGGTGTATCCGTGTCCTCCATGGTATAAGAGAGAAGAAGGGAGAGACGAGAGAGAGCGGGGAGAGACGAGAGAGAGAGAGAGAGAGCAGTGAGAGAGATAGAGAGCAGCGAGAGAGAGAGATGATCGGGAGAGAGAGAGAGAGAGACCAGAGAGAGACGGGAGAGAGAGGAGGGAATTTTCGAACGGTGGCGTACTATGTACGCCCCGTGTATATATATATATCCCCTAAACCGGTTCGTCTCGAATTTAAATGGACCGGGTTTGAAGAGAGTTGTGCCGCACGGCACACTGGAGAGAAGCGCACGGCATAATATCTTGACTGTACTAAAATTCTCAAGTTACCACGACACACAGCATTACCCATACTGCGCATGGCATACCGGGTTAATTCGACAGTTTAGATTCTGAGGGCAGTTTCTAACAATGGTATTCGCGTTCGATTTCGTTCGTGTACAGTAAGCAGAAAAAGCAGACAAGCAATAGCAAGAAGAGGGACTTTTCATTCCACAAAGCCCAAGGTAATCCCCCGGGATCTTCATTACATCGTTCAAAAAAAAAAGGGGGGGGGGGGGGAAGAGAGAAAACCAAAACAGAAAAAAATCCTACTGGCCCCCTTTCTTCTTCCTCAATCTTCTTCCTCAGTCGCTCCCTCCGCCGGACGCACCGTCCCCTTCGCCAGAACGGTCGTCCGAGCCATTCGGATTCCCTTCCGAGTCCTCCGCAGCCTCGTCCGAATCGCGCCCCGGCGCATACTCCGGGTCGTGTTTGTTGTCTGTTTGATCAAAAGCGAAGTCCTGAAGGTTGGACACCGCCCGACGAAGGGTGCGGATCGTTGATATGAGCCTCGCGATCTGACGAATCAGTTGCTCAATCTCTTCACGATAAAAACCCATCTCTGGTTCCAAAGAGACCACCCGCGCTGCCAAGTCGCCTTCCGCCATGTTTTGAGAGTGATATGTGAACTGAGGAATCTAGAAAAACTTGGGAGAATGGTGCATAGAATGAGGCACCACCATCTTTTTAAAAGAAGTTCTAGCCGACGAAAGGGCACGCCTGCATTAATGGGCACCCTTTAAACCAGCCAACTGACCTCAGAAATCGAAGAGGTGCATGGAAATTCGAAATGCCGCACGCCACATCAAAGGCCCGCATGGCATTATGGTTTCAGAGGAATAAATGTGTTTTCTCGGAAATTGAGCACTCTAGCCGCCAAAATCATCTCGGAAACCAAAAGCTCCAGCCGTTTTGCAGCAGAAATCCTTTGGAATAGCGTGCATTAATGATGGGATTATTCGATCCTAGTCCCCCGGGACTCGCAAAATTTCCCCGTCCCCCGAGGACTGGCCGTATTCACACTTGCTCGCAGTAGTTGCTAGATTCGCGCTTCACGTCTCAAATCAAATTTCGCCTCCCGAAGGCTCGTCTCAAAATCAAGTCTCAAATCAAATTTCGCCTCCCGAAGGCTCGTCTCAAAATCAAGTCTCAAATCAAATTTCAAACCAAATTTCGCCTCCCGAAGGCTCGTCTCAAATCAAATTGCGCCTCCCGAGGGCTCATCTCGAATTTTCAAAAGGCTTACTTCAAACTTTTTCTTTGCATTGTTTGCTGCGATTGCAGTGTCCCAATTGAACTACGTTGGTCTGATCCCTACAAACGGGGTACGTAGGCAGTTCCACGAGCGCGACCACCATTGCTATTTACTTGCATTTTTGAGTATTTTGTCTCTGTTCAAAAACTTTAGAGCAACGGATCGGGATGCCTATTCTTTAAGCGTCACTCGTATCAAAACAATGATATCCGAGTTACGTTAAAGAGGGACTACTGTAGACACCCCAATCCGGACCTCGAAGGGTCTTTGTTCACCCCGATGATGAAATAAAGGAAACGGAACATTTGCGAGCTTGAATGAAGGACTCCCTTAAACCCAAACAGATCTTAAACCCAAACAGATCCTAAACCCAAACAGATCCTCAGCCCAAATGAACCGTCAGCCCAAAGCAAACCCAAAAGCCCAGAAAGCCCTGGAGCGAGCCTGTAATACCGCGCGTGACATCTCTAAACCGCACGGCGTATCGAAATTTAATACGCCGCACGCGTTCATGAGGTTAACCGCACGACATTTTAGGTAAAGTTCTGACTGGCTCAGAAAGCTGTCGGCCACGCCTATTTGAGCCACAGCTGCAATACGGCTCAGCCGAAAGCACACTTCTGGCCCGCCCAGAAAATACCTCCAACTTTTGAAATTCAAAGTTCAAGGCTCTTGCCTATAAATACACCCCTCCACTCAAGGGAAAAGGGCCATTGATCACTATTATACCCTTTCTCTCTCTTCTTGCTTTCACACCCACTTTCCCATTTCCAAGCCTTGAGAATGTTGTTCTCAAAAGACATTCTCTAGGCCTTTTACTCCATTTTTCTCTTCACCATTAAAGTTAGTTCCTTACTAACTTTGAGACCTCAACTACCCAATATACCCATCTACTACACACATCCATACTTCTACTCTCTTTTTCAACCTTCCGACGTCCATCCGCCTTCATCAATACTCATTCAAGCTCAAGATCAAAAGGTAAAAACCAAGTTTCCTTGGGCTAGGCTCTGTCCTGGCCCTGAGGGGACCTTTCTGTCTTCAGGCTTAACCCTTTTGGTCAGGATCTGACCCAAAACCTCTTTTACAAAACAAAACCAGTGTTCTGTGCAGGGTGTACTACGCCGCGCGGCACTTTGAAGCGTCGCACGGCGTAGTAGACTCACACGTACGGCATTTCAAAATGATATTATTTTCTTGATCAAACTGTCTGGATCACGATCGTCTGTTGTTGGATCTTTTCTGTATACCAAAAGTAGTCTCAAAATGAGACCATATCTACAAGCCATGCTTTAAGCTCCATAGATCTTTTCAAAACAAGCAAACGTATCAAAAGTGGTTTTTTATTCATGGCTTGAAAGAATGGTGCAGATCTGAGATGATCTGACGACTGTGAGCTGTCTGAAGTTTTAAAATAACACCGTGCGATGTAATGGGTACACCGTGCGAAGCTTTACAAAACGATAAAAGTTTGGTATCAAGATCAGAACCACGCACGGCGTATCAGTAAGCCGCGCGTTGTAAATCGGTATGCCGCCTGACGGGAGATGGTGATCCAGACAGTCCGTTTGTATATCTTTCTTGTTTATATTATCGCCATGACATCTTCATCATCTCTGTACAACAAGCACCACTAGCACGGCAACGTGTCATGATTTATCTTGTTCCCCTTTCCCTTTATGTGTTCTTAAGGTTTTTCGAATGGTATTAATCCCCCCATTTAAAATGCTTAGTAGAGACTGGTTTTCACCGGGCGAGCGGGGTGCTTTTCAACAAAACCTTCCCCGCTCGTAACCTGGGTCCCGGATCCAAAATCTCAACGGTTTCGCTAGATCAAAAGGCCTTTCTTTTCAAAACAAACCCTCGGTTCCTCGGATCATCCATCTCAAAAATCCGGGTGGCAACTCTGTCGAATCGCGCTTCGGGCGCGGGAGCCCACACCAAGGAAGACCTTGGATGGTTGCTAGTTAGAGCAAAGAAGAAAAGCCATGGTTGGCTTCGAAGAGAAATACACCAACAAGCCTAGCTCCACCAACTTCAAAGAGGGAATATCCTCCTCAGAAGAGGGTCAATACTGGGAAAGAAGCAGTAACTCAGGTAAATCAGGAAGTGTCACAGGAGCAATTTTCTTTGGTGAAAGGAGTACCTAATTGGTTTTTGAAGAAGATCAAACTAGAATTTTTTCCAGGGATATAAAGATTTGTCCAAAACAGGCAAAACTTATAAACCACCAAATTCACCTGTTGGTCAATGGGTGTTGGTCAGAGATCCAAAGACCAAGGTGCCACAAATGGTTCCTATCCTGACAAGGACTCAAAAGAGGAAACTTTAGAGAAGGTATACTCTTTTCCAAATGGAAGAACTCCCTCCACAGGAGAAAATGTGGAGAGAGACTAAGCCAAATCCTAGGTTTAACAGGGTTCGAAATGAAGAATCCGAAGATCTTGTTCAGAAAGGTTACCAGCATCTGGAGGAAAAGACTTTAATGGAAATAACAGCATCCATGGATGATGATGAAGGAGATCAGAATCTTGTTTCTCCCAACTCTTTGGCTAGTTATCAGTCAGGGTTGTTGGAAGCCATGCTAGTTGAGCAAGAGTGCAAAGAAGGAAGTTCGTCTCCGATGGACATTTCTGCTATAGCAAGCAATGAAGAAGAAGTGAAAGGTGAAAAAGAACAGGAACAATCATGTAGAGAAAAGGTGATTCAATTTGGCTCAATACCGGAAGTACAGATTAGTATGGTACAGCTTTCCAATATGACCTTTTTCAGCCCAGATTGGTCTCCAACTCTATTAGTTTCTCAGCCAAACGAAGGCCCATTGGAAATAATTGAGATTTCCAGCAGTGAGATGCAAGAGAGCAAGGAAGCACAAATGATGGATGGAGATCATGATATTCTCATTTTGACCAATGAGATTCAAAACAATGAGGCAACTTCAAAGGAAACTGCTAGTTTTGCCCCAAATGCTGAATCAGATTCAGATTCACCTTTGATTATGGATTTATTTTATGCTGATGTTTCCTATCCATTCAAACCTCCATCAAATTCCATGAGACAGCATTTGAAACCATTATACATCTCTGCAACTTTCGATGGGATTCCTCTCAATAGGGTTCTAGTTGATAATGGTGCTGTAGTGAACATATTACCTGTTCGAACCCTCAAGAAGTTGGGGAAAGAAAAGGTTAAGTTGATTCCTACTAGTACATCCATTGCAGGTTTCACTGGAGAGAGTAAGAGTGCCAAGGGAATGGTTTCTATTCGATTGGCAGTGGGAGGTATAGAGACTGATACAACCTTTTTTATAGTGGATACTTTTGCAAGCAAGTATAATACTTTATTAGGAAGTGACTGGATACATGTGAATGGATGTATTCCATCTTCCATGCACCAAGCATTGATAATTGTGAAGTATGAAAAGGGCAAGGAAGTAGGGATTGAGGAAATAAAGGCAGATCCTCATCCATTCAGTGCTTCAGCAAACTTTGCTAAAGAAAAAATGTACAAACCAAAAATTGTACCTCTTAGTGAATGAACACAAGCAACCACACACCCAACCAGCGAGATGGATAGTGGGGAATTGGTTAAGCTAAAGGCAAAGCTGAGACAAGCAGTTAGTTATGAATCAGACACCCCAACAGATGATGCTTGGATGTAAATCCAAGAAGGAGACAGAAGAGGCCAGTTGGTTGGCTTTAGTGAAATATTTAGCTTTCAAAGTTGAACAAAAGTTTCAGGAAGAGAACATTTGGGATGATGCTTTAGGAGACAGATCTGAATTGATCTCAAAGCCTGAAGCTTTCGAAGAAATATTATCAAGTGCTGTGAATTTCCAAGACCCTTTGGAGGAAGTCAAATTGGTAGATGATAAAAATCCTAATCCTGTGCAAATTAACAAGTGGTTGGATGCTGCTACAAAGGCCAAGTTGATAGAAGTACTAAAGGAGAACAAGGATTGTTTTGCTTGGAGCTATAATGAATTGCCAGGTTTAGACAGAGAATTGGTGGAGCACAGACTACCTATCAAACCACAGTTCCAATCATTCAAGCAGTCACCTAGAAAGATGTCCCCATAAATTATAGCCAAAGTCAAGGAGGAAGTCCAGAACCTCTTGAATGCTGGCTTTATCAGGACAGCAAGGTATGTCGAATGGTTATCTAACATAGTTCCTGTTCCTAAGAATTTGTGTTGATTTTAAAGACTTAAATCTAGCAACACCTAAAGATGAATATCCAATGCCAATAGTGGACATGTTGGTAGACAGTTCGGCTGGCCACAAAATATTGTCTATCATGGATGGACATTCAAGTTATAATCAAATTTGTATAGCAGAAGAAGATATTCATAAAACAACATTTAGAGCTCCTGGTAATATAAGGACCTTCAAATGGGTTAAAATGCCTTTTGGTCTTAAAAATGCTGGAGCTACGTACCAGAGGGCTATGAATACTATTTTTCATGAGCTTGTTGGAACGTTTTTAGAATGCTATATAGATGCTATAATTGTAAAGTCTACTTCTGTTGATGATCATCTTGAACATTTAAGAACAGCTTTTAAGAAGATGAAGCATTACCAATTGAAGCTGAATCCTACCAAATGTGCTTTTGGAGTGACAGCTGGAAATTTCCTAGGGTATTTGGTTCATAATAAGGGAATCCAGATTGATAAGAATAAAGCTAAAGCCATCATTGAGGCAAAGCCACCTTCCAATAAGGAGTTACAAAGGTTTCTTAGTTAATTAAATTTTCTTAGAAGATTTATATCTAATACTGCAGGAAAAACTAAAGTTTTTTCTTCTTTGTTGAAATTGAAGGATGGGGAAAATTCGAATGGACAAGAGAGCATGATGCTGCTTTCAAAGCCATCAAGTAGTACTTAGCCAACCCTCCAGTTCTAGTTCTACCTAGCAAAGGAAATGTGGATGATAGGCGCTCCACTTCTGGCTACTGCACCCTTTTTGGTGGGAATTTGGTTACTTGGCGCAGTAAGAAGCAGTCAGTGGTAGCTAGATCTAGTGTAGAAGTTGAATATAGGGCTATGGCTCATGGCATGTGTGAGCTTTTGTGGCTCCAAACCTTGTTGAAGGATTTGGGACTCTTTGACGATGGTCCTATGAAACTTTATTGTGACAACAAAGCGGCTATAAATATTGCTCATAATCCTGTGCAGCATGACAGAACGAAGCATATCGAGATCGATAGGCATTTCATCAAGGAAAAGTTGAGCAAGGGTTTGATATGTATGCCGTTTGTAAGGTCTGAGGGCCAGTTAGCTGATATATTTACGAAAAGGCTTAGTAGTAAGATTTTTCATCCCATTGTGTTCAAGTTGGGCTTGATAGATATCTTTGCACCAACTTGAGGGGGAGTGTTAAATTGTTAGGGGTTTTTTTGTTATGTATCTTTTACATAGGGGTATATTTGTACTTGTACCTTTGCCAATATATATACAAAGTGTGAGAGAGAGAAACCTAATTTGGTAGGGCTCTCCTTTTTCCCCCAATTTCACAGATTTCTTTACTGGGCGCGTGTTTGCTCAACCCTTCATTTTTCTGGTACAACTCAAGGCACATAGTTTGGAGATTTGGCGTACATTGCATGTAAAGCCCTTTTTGAAAGTGTAAGGAAGAGATTTGTGGGATCAATGTTTGTAAACTACATTTTGAGATTAAAAAAATGTAAAGACCCGCATTTTCAGAAATCGTTTAAATGATTTATTAATGTTAGAAATTAAGGAAAATGTGAAATTTGTTGAATTTATGTGATTAGGGGTTTATGTGATAGGATCGTGAGTTGAAGGGGTGCTAGAGTGATTTGTGTGTGAGCAAGTATATATAGGTGAGTGTGAGAGAGTAGGGGATTAAAAAAAAAACCCATCTCCCTTTTCTCTCTCTCCCTCCCGACGCTTTTTCTCTCTCTCGGCTCCTCTCCCTCTCTAACTCCATCGCTCAAAAAACTTCACCCCAAACTCAAAACCCATGTCAATCAACCTCCAATCCATCATCTACGCGCGTAGTGGAGCTCATACTTCGTTGGCTAGAGCTCGGTGGAGGTGTATGGCTCTCGGTGTCAATTTTGGAAGCTAGGGCTCGATCTCTCCTTGGGTTTCGTTCTTCAACGTGAGGTAGGGATTTCTAACTTTCTCTATATGTTTATGAGTTGATTCGGTGTCTAAAAGTTGCCTTGGATCGTTGTTTGGAAGCCTTGTGTTTGCCCTTGAAAGCTGTCAATTCGTGCTGAAAAACCCAGGTGCTACATGTAGCACCCTTTTTCTGCTACATGTAGCAAACCCAGATTTCTTTGATTTTGTTCGCTAGCTACATGTAGCACCCTTTTTCTGCTACATGTACCAAAACCCAGATTTTATGTTCTGTTCGCTGGCTACATGTAGCACCTTTTACTGCTACATGTACCAAACTGGAAATTTCTGAAATGTTTCTCCCTTCATGGTTTGGACCCCCTATCACTTCTAATACCTCTTCGACACTTCCAAACCACTTCCTAACATTGTTAATTGTATCTCAATGATTGCTTGAGTCGGTCTCGTGTCCTCGGGTCCTTGTCATTGTCATTGGGAATTCAAAATGGGAAGTTAACTTGAAATAATGTCGAATGGTGTTTATGCATTAGAGTGATTATGGGGAGTTTTGAGATATGCTTATATGATGATGCAAGTTTGATGTATACATTGCTTGGTGTGATATTGAGGTTTGTGAATTGAAGAATGTTATGGGATGACGAATTAGACGTTGTGGACTTATTAAACACCATGTGTGATGACAAGGTTGGTTGCTAAATAGAAAGTTGGATAAATCATGAACGAAATACGATAGGTTTACACTTGATGCCATGAAGTACGAGGGATCAATTTAGATAACGCGTTTGGGAACAATATGAAAGTATGAGTTAATATGTGAACCGTCCGCTTAACATCGATATCTCACTCTTATCTACATTCTTGAAATTAGAGTCTTGGAAATACATAGGATGAAAAGTGATACAAATGACGAGAAGTGGATGCACGGGGTCCCGAATGCCCGGACATAAATCAAAGGTTTCTTGTGGACGTACGGGGTCCCGAATGCCCGGACATAAATCAAAGGTTTCCTGTGGACGTACGGGGTCCCGAATGCCCGGACATAAATCAAAGGTTTCTTGTGGACGTACGGGGTCCCGAATGCCCGGAGTCCCGAATGCCCGGACATAAATCAAAGGTTTCCTGTGGACGTACGGGGTCCCGAATGCCCGGACATAAATCAAAGGTTTCTTGTGGACGCATGGGGTCCCAAATGCCCGGACATGAATGAAAGGTTTCTTGTGGACGCACGGGGTCTCGAATGCCCGAAATAGTATTGAAAAGGAAAATGGCTAATACTTGAGAGACATAAGACTAATTGATTGTGCTCTAAAAGGAAATTCTGTGATATGTTCGTATTGTTCTGTAGGGAGACATATTCATTGTCATTAGCTCCTTTGGGTTCGTTGTACACATTTATTGTTGCTCTTATGTTACGGTTGGTGCGTGTTCATCAAATATACTTATAGATTGAGATAGAATGGGTATCATACGGGAATCTAAATTTGCGTAGTATTGGACAAGTATTGGTTGAGGACAAGCTGTGGTTTAATTAGAATGACTCGAGTTGGTTCCTACCTATGTGTGAGTTATTGAGGATACTCTTATAAGATCTTGATTCTTTTTTTGTTGTAGAGTGCCCCTTCGTGGTGGAAGACTTTGATTTCTTGTGATATTCTGTTGTATTCACACTCTTGGTGCATGTTTCTCCTCATTTGCATATAGTTTGAGCATAGATTTCTCTACTGGGCTCGTGTTTGCTCAACCCTTCATTTTTCAGGTACAAAGCAAAGGAGGTTGCCATGGAGTGCTTAGTGTGCATGGTTGATCATATTTTTTTTAAGGTATACTAGAGGAAGTCTATTGCATTTGATTCGAAAGGAGTGTTTTGGAAAGATGTCTATTGTAAACTGTAATGTTATTTCCATCGAATATTGGTGTTTTCATAACTTGGGGTCGTCGGGCCAAAATGTAATATTTGAGTTTATATTTGAGAACAAGGAAAAGAAAGGGCTTTTGGGTATTATTTGTATTACTGCGAGGACTTCATTTATCAAAAGTGTATAGCTAATTATGTTTAAAATCGAGGGCGTGACAACTTGGTATCAGAGCATAGGTTTAGAATACCTAGAGACCGTGGGGAGGCTTTTATTCTCATGGGTTCAAAATCCGCTGCATACTTTTTACAAAACACACGTGTGCTTGCATGATTGAGTCGGTATATCATTGAGGTGTTGCATTTTGTACTATGGCAGAATGACATTTAGTTGTGGACCCGTGTTGGGAAGTTGGAGGTTTTGACCTCATTGTAATGATTGTGGTTGCGATTGTAGTTATTGATATCGTTACATTTTGTGGTCTTGGTCTTGTACCATTTGCGGTAAGATGTCTTTTGTATGAGATGTTAGATGGGTATGTGTAGTGACGATATTGATGGGTGAAAGAGAATATTTGTTAGCATGTGATAAAAGGGATAAAATGTTGATATGACTTACGAGATGAGTGTTAGATATGTTTTAATTGAATTGCTCGGATTGTGTATTAAGTTTCAAATGTGTTAAGTTAAGCCTATATGTGATAAGTTGTATAGGGTATAAGTATAAGGTAAGTAATATATGCGTTGGAAATTGAGTTAGCGCGTGTCTTGAATGTGTTTGGAAAGGTAAAGGCATGTTGTGGTGATAATTGTGATTGATTGTGGTAGTGATAGTTATTGAGACAGTTATGGTAAGCATAGGTAGGACAAATCGAGCCTACTTAGGGAGATATATGTATCTAAGGTTGATATAGGAAAGTGAGAGTTATAGGTAGGGTGTCGGGATACTATATGTGTCTTCTGGGCACCCAGGCGACTACCGATGAGATCCAATTGGAAGAGGCGCTTGATCACCGCACCTTCTAGATGGAAGTCTCGGAAAGTCAATTGGACACTAGGGTCATACATAAGGGTTAGATCTCTAGGCTTGAGATAGATGGTTGTATATGGGAATTCTGTAGAAGAAGAGGAGTATTATGGTATTATTGGTGTCATTGTGATAGGTTGGCAGAAAATAGTGATGGTATTGTTTGGTAAGAGGGAAAATAGGACTTGAAGTGGACCATATCGATGTGACGTAAGTCGAGTGATTGATGTAAGTGTGTGGTGAGAAATTGTTTGAAGTTAGTACGATGTAGATGTGAATTGTTGTGATTGATAACGAGATGGAGTGTGACAGGTGTCCTGAGTTAAAAAGGTAGGAACCTTGAAAGTGATAGGCAAGCGGAAAGACAGTATGTTGTGAGTTGAAAGGCTTGAGTGCAGAGATTATGTTTGGTATTTGGGAATATAGACTAGATTGATGACAATAAGGGACAGATTGGAGTATGTCGTTGGGATGATAGGTTGTTTGAAAGGGATTAAGGGATAAATGTGATAGTGATAGTAGTGATGGTGGTGAGGATGGTGTGATTGTCATCATTGAGGTCGAGTGTAGATGTGGCGAATGACTTTGAGAAATGTTGATGTCATAATGATTATCTTAGTGAAATTTGTGGTGAGCGGGATCGTTATAGGTTATTGGTGCGAGTGAGATTAATTCTTAAGTGATGAAGTAGTTGGAGTCTTAGAATGTAATGAGAAGTATAGATTTGTTGTTTGAAATCCCGGAGTCTTGTGGATATTTAGGAATTTTTTTTTTTGTCAATGGGTTTGTATTGGTGACTAGATATTAGCATAGAGATATTTGAGATTATTGGGTGTTTATTGGTGCAGTCATGACCATGTTGCGTGTGGGTGTTTGAGTGATGAGATATCGTCAGGATGAAATGCCGCCAAGTCATAGAGATGATTAGGTGTTAAGAGTACGTATGTTTGGTGTATATATTATATTTACAATGATGTTTAAAGTTGTAAGAATTTTGAATACCTAGCTTGGCTAGAGTTACTAAATGTGAGCATTCGAGATTGATGGGCGAATGGAAAACATGAAAGGTATTACGAGATTGAAAGGAGAGTGATTACTGTTGGGATTTCTAGAGCCATGAATTATGAAATGAAGGATACTCTGTGAATCCGAGGGATACTGAATGAGTCTGTTAATGCATATGTCTGTTCGATGTCGTGTAAGTCGTTAATTTGTATGATTGATTTATTGAGATATTTTGCGTATGAAATGTGCTGCCAATTAGTTTAAATTTTACTTGTTTGACATGTAGTGTAGTCATAGTGTGTGAAATTTGTTCTTTGAATATGGTATTGAGTAGATACTAATGTGATATGTGGGTACTTGTCCCAAGTTAAATAGGTAATAAAAAAAGAAAAGAAGAGAAAGATGTACTTGAGTAGATAGGCTCGAATCTTTTACTTAGACATAACACTATGCGACGATTGAAATCTCTAGTCTCAACTCCTTACTTTGTTGTATCTTATGATCTGGTGATGACTTTGCATGTCCTTCAATTCTTGGACTATGGCTTTATTGAATTACTGCTAGCTTGGTTGATCCTTTTAAGGATGTTGATTAGGTGAGACTAGTTGGGATGTTGTAAGCACATGTCGAACATGAATTGAGTTCTTTACTTGAGAGTCGGGTGAGTATGTTGCGACATGTGGAGTGGTAAACTTTTGTTTCGAAAGTTAATATGGTGGTACCTATTTGAAACTCAAATCTTTCTAAAAATGAGTGATACTTTCTGAAGGTTGATTCTTTGTATAGTTCATTTTGAAAATAGAAATAGTACGGACCTGGAGTCAGCTACTTTATAGTGGAGTCAACCCCTTCGCTAGTTCTTTACTATGTTATCTAGATTGTCGTATTTTAAAATCATCATGTGAGGCATTTATGAGTGATTATTGGAAATACCCTTCAAAAACAAACATTCCCTTGCAATTTTTTTTTTTTACATGAAGTTTCATCACGGATGGACCGATTTCAATGACTTTTGAACTGCTCAAACTTGAAGTTTCAATGTGTAAAAAAAAAAAATTGTGTATTGAAGTCGTTTTCCTTATAAGAGTACGTGGAGGATCTTATAAATCTTGAAATAGAGGAGTTAATCTTAGAACTTGTTAATTATGTATTGCTTAGCAATGTTATTAAGCCATGATGTTATGAAATCCTGCTAGGTGATGGGACACAGTATTTGGAGCCAGAAATGGTCAGTGGAAGGTAAGATGAATGGGTACGGTTAATCGAACCGGAATTGGTTGGCAACATGATTACGGTTCATGCGGATATAATAACTTATTATTGAATATGTATTTATTTATATTACAGCTTGGTGATTGTTTCGATTTGGAGCTATGCTAGTCAACTGTGATATCATAGTGTTTTCTTGCGTTTTGGACACAGAAGTGGGTGGACACGAAGCGTTGTAAAGTGGACACGGGCTTTTGGACTAAAAATCCTTGATGATATGACCTCGTATGTCTGCTTAAATTTCGGGGACGAAATTCCTTTAAGGAGGGTAGGATGTAAAGACCCGCATTTTCAGAAATCGTTTAAATGATTTATTAATGTTAGAAATTAAGGAAAATGTGAAATTTGTTGAATTTATGTGATTAGGGGTTTATGTGATAGGATCGTGAGTTGAAGGGGTGCTAGAGTGATTTGTGTGTGAGCAAGTATATATAGGTGAGTGTGAGAGAGTAGGGGATTAAAAAAAAAACCCATCTCCCTTTTCTCTCTCTCCCTCCCGACGCTTTTTCTCTCTCTCGGCTCCTCTCCCTCTCTAACTCCATCGCTCAAAAAACTTCACCCCAAACTCAAAACCCATGTCAATCAACCTCCAATCCATCATCTACGCGCGTAGTGGAGCTCATACTTCGTTGGCTAGAGCTCGGTGGAGGTGTATGGCTCTCGGTGTCAATTTTGGAAGCTAGGGCTCGATCTCTCCTTAGGGTTTCGTTCTTCAACGTGAGGTAGGGATTTCTAACTTTCTCTATATGTTTATGAGTTGATTCGGTGTCTAAAAGTTGCCTTGGATCGTTGTTTGGAAGCCTTGTGTTTGCCCTTGAAAGCTGTCAATTCGTGCTGAAAAACCCAGGTGCTACATGTAGCACCCTTTTTCTGCTACATGTAGCAAACCCAGATTTCTTTGATTTTGTTCGCTAGCTACATGTAGCACCCTTTTTCTGCTACATGTACCAAAACCCAGATTTTATGTTCTGTTCGCTGGCTACATGTAGCACCTTTTACTGCTACATGTACCAAACTGGAAATTTCTGAAATGTTTCTCCCTTCATGGTTTGGACCCCCTATCACTTCTAATACCTCTTCGACACTTCCAAACCACTTCCTAACATTGTTAATTGTATCTCAATGATTGCTTGAGTCGGTCTCGTGTCCTCGGGTCCTTGTCATTGTCATTGGGAATTCAAAATGGGAAGTTAACTTGAAATAATGTCGAATGGTGTTTATGCATTAGAGTGATTATGGGGAGTTTTGAGATATGCTTATATGATGATGCAAGTTTGATGTATACATTGCTTGGTGTGATATTGAGGTTTGTGAATTGAAGAATGTTATGGGATGACGAATTAGACGTTGTGGACTTATTAAACACCATGTGTGATGACAAGGTTGGTTGCTAAATAGAAAGTTGGATAAATCATGAACGAAATACGATAGGTTTACACTTGATGCCATGAAGTACGAGGGATCAATTTAGATAACGCGTTTGGGAACAATATGAAAGTATGAGTTAATATGTGAACCGTCCGCTTAACATCGATATCTCACTCTTATCTACATTCTTGAAATTAGAGTCTTGGAAATACATAGGATGAAAAGTGATACAAATGACGAGAAGTGGATGCACGGGGTCCCGAATGCCCGGACATAAATCAAAGGTTTCTTGTGGACGTACGGGGTCCCGAATGCCCGGACATAAATCAAAGGTTTCCTGTGGACGTACGGGGTCCCGAATGCCCGGACATAAATCAAAGGTTTCTTGTGGACGTACGGGGTCCCGAATGCCCGGAGTCCCGAATGCCCGGACATAAATCAAAGGTTTCCTGTGGACGTACGGGGTCCCGAATGCCCGGACATAAATCAAAGGTTTCTTGTGGACGCATGGGGTCCCAAATGCCCGGACATGAATGAAAGGTTTCTTGTGGACGCACGGGGTCTCGAATGCCCGAAATAGTATTGAAAAGGAAAATGGCTAATACTTGAGAGACATAAGACTAATTGATTGTGCTCTAAAAGGAAATTCTGTGATATGTTCGTATTGTTCTGTAGGGAGACATATTCATTGTCATTAGCTCCTTTGGGTTCGTTGTACACATTTATTGTTGCTCTTATGTTACGGTTGGTGCGTGTTCATCAAATATACTTATAGATTGAGATAGAATGGGTATCATACGGGAATCTAAATTTGCGTAGTATTGGACAAGTATTGGTTGAGGACAAGCTGTGGTTTAATTAGAATGACTCGAGTTGGTTCCTACCTATGTGTGAGTTATTGAGGATACTCTTATAAGATCTTGATTCTTTTTTTGTTGTAGAGTGCCCCTTCGTGGTGGAAGACTTTGATTTCTTGTGATATTCTGTTGTATTCACACTCTTGGTGCATGTTTCTCCTCATTTGCATATAGTTTGAGCATAGATTTCTCTACTGGGCTCGTGTTTGCTCAACCCTTCATTTTTCAGGTACAAAGCAAAGGAGGTTGCCATGGAGTGCTTAGTGTGCATGGTTGATCATATTTTTTTTAAGGTATACTAGAGGAAGTCTATTGCATTTGATTCGAAAGGAGTGTTTTGGAAAGATGTCTATTGTAAACTGTAATGTTATTTCCATCGAATATTGGTGTTTTCATAACTTGGGGTCGTCGGGCCAAAATGTAATATTTGAGTTTATATTTGAGAACAAGGAAAAGAAAGGGCTTTTGGGTATTATTTGTATTACTGCGAGGACTTCATTTATCAAAAGTGTATAGCTAATTATGTTTAAAATCGAGGGCGTGACAAAAAATGTAACTCTATTATCTATTTTTGACTTTGGAAATGAATGTAAGACTATTTACCCATTCTCTCTTAAAATACATGTGGAGGTTTCGGTTTGTAATCTGATGGATGTATTTTGGGTATCTACGTATGAGACTACTGATATTTTGTTAATGAAAATGTCTTATTAATTTGTTTGAAATCGAGGGCGTGACACGTGGACTTCATCATATCCTCAAAATCTTTACTGCTTCATTCTTAAATATTAAATATAAAAGTTGAATGTGTAAATCAAATCTCGTATATGTGGAAACCATATTTTTCCTTTACTAATTCCCACAAATCATGCCTATCTAGGTATCTATACATGTCTATATCGATCTATGTTTAAATATTCATGTGTGGTATACATTAAGGGTAAAATTGGTAAATCATACAATTATAGAATAAAAACTTAAACCATGATGATGTCCGGGATGAAATTTTATTTAAGTTCTCTATTTAGAATAAAGAGTATTAGGCAGTATGTAATATGTATTCAGAAAAAGTGAATAACTAAAAGGATAACAAAGATGTAACTTGTCCTCAACTCCAATTTGATCGGACGCGGGGGCTCTGCTGTCCATTGGAGGCAGCAGCTCCTACCCACCCCTCAAAACGGCAGCATTTTGGGAGAAAAAGCACTTGGTCTCTTTATTTTGCAATTCTATGGTGCATACACGTGATTATGAGAGTTTTAGAAACAAAATTTAATTATGTCTCTTTAGAATAATATGATCATAATAATAAAATCTTCGCACCGGTTCAAACGGATTGAAAATTGGAGCACTTAATTTTTTAACCATATTTTTTAATATATAAAAAGTCTAAAAAAATTAAGTGCTCCAATTTTCAATCCGTTTGAACGAGTGCAAAGTTCTTATTATTCTAATCATATTATTTTAAAGGGTCATAATTAAATTTTGTCTCTAGGGCTCTCATAATCACGTATCTGCTCCACAGAGTCCTAAATAAAGAGCAGATACTTAATTATGAGAGACCTAGAGACAAAAATTAACTATGACTCTTTAGAATAATATGACCAGAATAATAAGGTCTTTGCATTGGTTAAAACAGATTGAAAATTTGAGCACTTAATTTTTTTTAGATTGTTTATATAATAAAAATATGATTAAAAAATTAAGTACTCCAATTTTGAATCCGTTTGAACCGATGCGAAGATCTTATTATTATTATTTTTATTTTTTTTTATCGGCAAAAGATGAATTTTATTCGAAACGGGGAAAGGGATAGGGGATCCAACAAATAGTTAGACAATACACTATAAGGGCAGAGCCCATAAAACCCAATGGTCTACCAGGGTCCACTGCAGATAATACAATAAAGATCAACCCAAACACCCAAATTAAACAAAGAAAGCCCAAAACCCAAATCCAGCCCAAGCCTGGACCGGCCCACCAAACCATCTCACAAAACCCTAAACTACAGCTGTAGCCACCGCCGTACAAACCACCGGGGCCCAGCCTCGCCATTAAGCCGACCCGGCCTCTCCCAGATGTAGAGACCGACGGCGGGAACCAGCCTACGACGGTGACAGCCAAGGCAGTCAAGGCCTGAGGGCCAACCACCACCACCACCAACAGCCAAAAAACACCGAACAACCATTACAACAAAACAATCTTCATCAACGAGATCACCACCCCAGAGCGACGAAATGCCAGCCCCACGCCCAATTGAGAGCTCAGACGGTCGCCAACCGGACTTCAACACACAAAAGACAACCAAAGCATCACAACCATGGGAGCCACATCCACCCACCACCACCGGACTAGATCATCACAGATCAAAACCACCATCTTCACCGATCGTTTTCTGGAATAAAGGAGAACCTGCAAAACAAAATTAAAACAACAACTAACATTACACCTCCCACCACCGCCCATCACCTACACAATACAGATCCAGAACCAACACCACCAAAACCAGCCACAAGATTGACGAGGAAACAGCGATTCTACAACCACCCCGCGCCGACCGCCACCTTCCCCAAATTTCCACGGTCATCTAGTCGAACAGAAAACAGAGCCATTAGGCAAAACCCCATCCGTCCAGCAATGATAAAACGAGGTGGGGTCCGATCTACCCCAACATCTCTGGCAGTCGTCAGACCCAAGGGAGGCGGGTCTTAGAGCAGCGACCAGGCAAGCATAGGGAGGACAGAAACGATGGCAAGGATAGTCGGAGGAACATCGAATTCTGAAAATAGAGAGGAAGGAGAGAGAGAGAGAGAGATAAAGAGGGGAGGAGGAGGAAAACAGACCCGGGGGGAGGAGGGAAGGAGGGCACCTCCCCCCAGGCGGCGGCTGAGGATGAGCCCTAGAAGAGAATCGCCTCGGTTTAGAGAGAGAAGGAGTAAAGTTCCTTTTTGGACATAAAAAGTGGTGAAGAGGGTGAAGATCTTATTATTTTGATCATATTATTCTAAGGAGACATAATTAAAATTTATTTCTAGGATTCTCGTAATTAAGTTTCTGTTCCATAGATGATGTAGAACACGTGGAGATCCAATTCCATGATCAGCTGGACCGAGCCAAGCCTCGGAAGTCTAAACGGTGTTTAATTTCAGATTACCCAATTTGGCAAAATTTGGACGAGCTCGGAATAGGCCCAAACTTGGTGGGCTGACTTATTTTCGCACTCCGGTCAAAGCTCACGACCCTAAGTTTGTGAGCCATGGTGTTTTTGGGCCTAATTCCTTTGTTTAGGCCTTCAATTGCGTTATTTTGCCGTTTTAGAAAAGATTTGTTTCATTAATAACTCTTAGACCGTAATTCATTTTACGTTGATTCTTTTTTGGAAAATCTTGTTATTCTTTCCCGTTTTCAATTTTAGGAAAAAACCCCAAATTCTAATACTTTTTATTTTCCAAATTTATTTTTAGAGTTTCTAGGGTTTCGGCCTATATAAGGGTTTGTAACCTAGAGTTTATGCAGTTTTTCATCAATAATATTATAGAGTTTCTCTCTTTCTTCCTTGTGCGCAAGGTTTGCTCGTTGCTACGAGTTGTTTATCTCGTTTGGACTAGTACGCTAACTAGTCTCTCATGAATCCCGCTGCGTCAATAGAATTGCAAATAAGGATGACAAGGGGTTTTTTTTTTCCTCCCAAAACGCTGTCGTTCAAGGGTTGGGTAGAGGCTGCTGCCTTACATGGACAGCAGAGCCCCCGTGTCCTCAATTTGATCTCATCAAGCACTTAGGGGGTGTTTGGGAACTTCATTTTCAGATTTTCGGATTCTCATTTTCAGATTTTGAGTGTTTGGCAACTTGAGTGAGAATGGATTTTCGGATTATGGGTTTAGGAGCCAAAAACCAAAATCTGGGTTTGAGGAGTTTTTTGGATTCCCATTTTCGGATTTTGAGGTTGTATTACGAAAATACCCATGATACTCCCTTCATTTTACCAGATGTGCCCCTCCCTGTATTACGAAAAAGAGGATCGGACAAAAAAAAAAGAAGGCAAAAACAAAAACAAAACAAAATAGTACTTTACAATAATAGACTTCAATAAATAGGCCAAAAAAACAATTGAATAATAAAGTAAAAACAAAAAAAAACGGCAATGACCTTTTTATAAGAAGACAAAGGGCAATATGGTAAAAATGCAACCCATAATTCATTCTCAACAATCATCTACCAAACACTATTACAATTTAAAAATACATTCTACACAAATCTCTCAAACACTCTATCATACCCAAAATACATTCTGGTCATAATCCAAAAAGCCAAAAAGCTGAAAATGAAAAGCCAAAAATTAGGTTCCCAAACACCCTATTATTGCAACTACACAAGTATATATTCAGTATATATTCGGTGGTACGATCTTGTGTTCTCAAATTTTGTGTCTGTATTGTAAATCTATTTTTTTCTTGTATTTAATTTATGATATGATATGATATGTCTTATTTTAATATCAATGCAAAGTCAATTTTAAGGTTCAATCTTTTAGCATCTTTTTGGTCGTCATTAATGAACTGTTTTCAACTTTAAGTCTATTATTTTACTTTTTCAATTTTTCTTGTCGAGATGAGCAAATTGGCGTAAAAATTACTTCCAAATCTAGCAATCTTTTTTCTTTCATTAATCCTACGTACTCTACTCTATCCTAAGAAACTTGGGGAGGGAGATGGGTGCTTACGGGAATCGAATCATGCCCATATACATGAGAGTATAAGGGAGGCACCAACTGCACTGCACTGCACTCCTCTTGCTAGCAAAATTTAAGAGAGAGCAACAAAGACTCCAAAAAAGTCGGTGAAAAAAATGATTCAAAGGGGCCCTCAATGTTCTAAAACTTAAGGCAGAAAATTAAATACAGAATTTCCATATTTAAAAGCTCCAATATTTGAATCTCAAGCTGTAGCCTGTAGTCATATGATAAATTTTCATTACTAACTTGCCCTTTGACATTATTCTTTGGGCTCACTTTTTTGGGTACATCGGAAATAAATATTCGTAGGGCTTGGATCCATCAATTACGTAGTACATGTGAGGCAGCACCGCAGTGTGGCTGCATCTACTAACGAAATTTCGAGCATCTCTATTTTCAAATAAAATTAAATAATTGAATTTTACAATAGCCTAATAAAAGTTCCACGACAGAGTTATAGTTTACTAAATAGAGGATTAAATTATTAAAGATAGTTCAAAATTTTATCATTCTGCAGTACATATTGGAGATTTTTAGTTGAGCTAATCATGAGGGCCAAACCTGAGAATCAAATTGGATGCACAGCTGGTTAGCTGCCGCTAACCATGATATAAAATATAATATAATAATAAAGCAATGTGGTGGGGGAACTTGGATCATTACACTACAGAGAGATTCTCAGCTTTAAATTTTGTTTAGTTTAATAAACTGACAAGTCTCGATTTCTGTAAAGTTCCGCCATATATATATTTGTAGGTAAATCAGGAATGTATACTGAATATATACTACTAGAAGGACATAAAATCATCACGGGTGTTTCATACTCCTTCCGTCCCTATTTAATTGTCGACTACAGTTTTACGTGCATTTTCAACAGCTTATATCTCTCACGTATATTATGTTTTATGTTTTTAAAATCATTGTCTTCTAGAAAAAATTGAGATCTATCAAACAAGATCCGTATTGCATATTTTTAGTAATATACGTTGAGAGATAAAAGCCGTTGAAAATGCACGCAAAACCATAGTAGACAATTAAATAGGGACGGAGGGAGTACTTAATTTTGATTTTATGACAAAAAATGATATTTTTCTAGGGGAAAGACTACAATACACACCTCTTATTTGAGTGTGTATCATATGTACCCTCCAAAATGTTATGAATTGTAGAGAAAATGTTACGAATCGTATTGCTAAAAAGTTACGAACCATATAAAGGTTACGAGATACACCAAAATGTTATGAATCATAATGAAAATGTTACGAATCGCACTGCTGAAAGGTTATGAATTCTAGAACAAAAGTTACGAAACACACTAAAATGTTACTCCCTCCGTCCCTTTATTACAGTCCATTATTCCATTTTGGGCTGTCCCTTAATAAGTGTCCATTTTGTAAGGTTAGTGGGTAAAAATTGGTGAATTGTCTATTTTGTCCCTAAAAGTAGATTCCATTTTGAAAAGTTAGTGAGTAAAAGTGTAATGATGATGGGTAAGTAGGGAAAGTGGAGGAAAAAGTTGATGTAAAAGATATAATGATGATGTCTTTTTAATAAGTTGGAGTTACGAAGCAGGACACTTAAAAAGGGACGGAGGGAGTATGAATTTTCTTTTTCTAGAGCTTTTAAATAGATTTTTTTTTATAAGAATGATATCACGCAGAAGTATTTATGATCTATATAGGAGTACTATATAACATTGCAAATGTAGTTTTCATAAAGATGGTTATCGTAGCACAAATTGCCTGATAGTCTATTGTCAACTCCTCTCACATTGGAATAAGAAGTCAAGGTCATGGACTCATGTGCATATTTTAAATAATTGAGGGTAATTGTTTTTTTTCTTTTTTTGGTTTTTTTTTTTCAAAATGGTAATAACTTCATTGATACGATTCATAGAAAACACATGTATACAAGATAATCACTTATAGAAGTAGCATGCATCCTTAATTTAAAGATTATAGAAAGCCACAAATTAAGGATATGATAACCCTCCCATGTATCTAGATCCCTACTACCTCTCCTAGCCAAAAAAGAAAAAAAGAATCACCCCATTTTCACTCTTACACATTTATACAAGATAATCACTCTGTTCTGTCAAATGTATACTAATCTTGTTCTGCCCTTATTCAATATAGAAATTTCCCGAAACCAACAAATTTAAAAAGCCGCAAGCACAGCCTTTAACTAAAGGTCCAAACTCCAAACTTTTCCATTTGCTGAAAGTTCATATCTTTGATACTTTATTAATCAAAAAATAGCTCCTCCATATTTTGGTAATCAGCAATTATGCAACACACGCAAAGGGATTCGATTATGCATTGACCACCCACCGTACGATCACCCCATCTAAGGAGATTCCTAGGGCCAGAATCAATCCGGTTGCACGATCATGACCGTTGGATCTTCATTTGTTTAGTTATCTTTAATTTACTCAATGATCGATTAAAGTAGTTTTCAATGGTCCACCCTTTGGGAGAAAAAGCTAGAAATCCACTAACTTGTGATTATGTGATTTTAGAAGTCATAAAAATACAAGTTGACTCAATCATTATCAGCTAACCAAGTAGAATACAGGGCTAATGAGGAAAAACATTTTTAAAAGAAAAAAAAAAAGAAAAAAAGAAAGAAGCAGCAATGCTAGCTATAAAGTATTTGTATAATTAAGTGAAGTATTTTAATAGATAGAGACACAGATTAGAAAGCAGATTCTTCCTCCGAAGTCCTCAGTGGAAAGGTAGCGTAGTATTTGTCAAAAGATTAGTTCAGCTGCTTTTGCTGCTGCTGCTGCCCATAATTTCCTACTCTTGGTGTGTAATGTCCTATATTACCCTTGCTGTCTAGGCTCTAGCAGTACTGTAGGTAGACAGTCACAGGTCACCCTTTCTATCCACTCCATACCAGAATTTTTGTAAGCACCATGCAATTAATGATCTCTGGAGTTTATTTTTATTTAGATGCGGATGAAATTGATTTTTATGTTAAAATACTACTCCCCCAGATTATGTGATTTGCATTTAATAATCCGGACTTTCGGCCCTACACTTATCAATTATCATGATGACCATTATTGACAAAAAAAAAAAATTTAAAAATGGGTACTGATTGGATAGCGTCCGAAGAAAGGAGAAACCGAGAGGGAAGGGACCAAGAAAGGAAGAAGGAGACTAGGAAAGGGGGAAGTTGTGGTAGAGAGAGAGAGAGATGCCTGGGGGAGGAGGAGGCGCCTCCCCCCCAAGCGGGGAACCCTAGCAAATGAGAAAAGATAGAGAGAAGGAGAACGATTATTTTCTATTTATTTCGTACAACAATGTATTTTAGCATACTAGTGCGACTCAATACCCGTCACCATATATTATAGTATTTTTTTTCTATGGAAATATTGCAGATACATGATCATGAGCTTTGTTAAAACATTTACTAATAAAACTTTTATTGCCTATAAAAAAAACATTTCCTAATAATTTTGTTGATTAATAAGGTCAATTTTCTCAATGAGCATCGGTGTCCTTTTATCATTTAATTTTTTGCCATACGTTTGTTACTCATAAACCTGACAAATATGGTAAGAGTTTCAATTTCTCCATTATTAATATCGCTGGTCACTTCTAATACTTTTATATAAATCTTTACCGTGCATCTATATATATTTTTAAGTTTGGACTCATTGTGCCAGAACTCTATCTCATACAAGTAGCCAAGTAATTAAAAGGGACTCATGCCTTGTTGTTCACCATTAAGCCGGCAAAATGGTAGCGTTACGAAATGGATTACCAAATATGTATATATATATACATACATACATACATACATACATAGACATGCATGGGAATATTTCGTTTATAAATTTTAAAGTATGTTTGGGGTAATTATAAATTAACTGTTACTCTGGACTGACTATATCTGATTTGTAACAAGAAATTATGATTAATTAGTTTCAATAAAAGCTTGTACTGTTTAATAAAATTTTCCTTTTAATTAATTCCTTTTAATCTTTGTAACTTTGTTTTGGAAATTATATAATACAGTAAAATTTTCTTTTGCTGATAAAAAAAAAAGAGAGAGAAGAAGCTTGTACTGTTTGCCATAAAAATGAAGTATCAACTTTTAAGTAACTTACCCTCGATCAAAAAAATGAAGTATCAACTTTAGGCTCTAAAATTTAGTCCCAAAAGATCTCCAAAATTAATCTCTAGCTCTGAAATCAGATTCTAGACTCTCTTTTCTTTTCTTTTTTTAGCTTCTATGGATTCCAAAAATCTCAAATATATATATATATATATATATATATTTTTTTTTTTTGATCGGCAAAAGATGAAATTTTATTAAAAACAGGGAGATGAGAAAGGGGATCTAACAAAAAGTTGGAATACACCTCTAAAAGGCAAAAGCCCAACCACCCAAGGCTATACAAGGGATCACAAAATAGAAACAATTAAGCCCAACCCAATACCCAAATAAAACAATAAAGCCCAACAAAAAGTTGGAATACACCTCTAAACAATTAATCTCAAAATATATGTTACCAGAAGTTTTTAATAGTTACCAATAATATCTTTTTAAAACTTCGAAAATTTGAATTTTTTTTTTCAGAATTGTAAACACGCTCTTATACGTATAGTTTGTAACATGATTAATTATGTGTTTGTGTTACGACGGTACCCCACGTGGAATTGGCCATATATCATTGTACGTATCATATATCCAACTAAATAATCGAACGAAATTAGTTTTGTATAATAATAACAGGTCCATCCATGCATGTGCACCCTTCAACAAGTTTTCATAAAAGTGAAATAATACAGGTAAGCCATAATTATAATTAATTTATCTCGTATAGATCTCAAGTTTTGTTGTTCTAACGAGTACTATATATATTGGAGAACGTAATTTTTTTTCGAAAAGTTGAGAGGTAGTATTCATCAAAAGATCTCCATGAGGAAGGTTGAGAGTCCACAGATCGAACACACCAATAGAAAGAGTGTATAAGTGCATAGATGCGTCACCCTACAAAATGAGAAGAAATCCCCCAAAGGAGGCAAAACCGGCCCTGAATGAGGATATTATTAAAACAAATAACAAAATAAAAGAAACACTGCCGAGACATCCGCCGCCACTCTTTCGCAGCCACCTTGATAGACTCGTAACCACCACCTCTTCTTTACAAAATATGATCATATCATTGGGAGGTGGTCGCCCAACAAACACAGTAGACGGCATCAGGTCACAGATCTAAGAGAAGATGGAGGCTGAGAACGGTGGTGGATAACATCTTACCCGCAACCACTGAAATTGAAGCCTCGGAACATCGCCGGAAAACGATCTGGCTGAAAAGTTTCCAATGGACACCCGAACTTCAGTCGTGGGATTGAGAGAGAAGACGGTTCGACGGTGAGGGGGAAGAGAACAAAGGGAGAGAGATCAGAGGGGAAGGATCCATCCCATCCCGCCGCCTGAGAAGGGGGGGGAGGGGAAGGGCTTTTGGCAGCTAGGGTTTGGAGATTTTGAGAGAGAGGAGGTCCTAATCAAGGATTTGTCGGTTTTGTACTGAAACTATAGTGGAGTATTTTTTATATGTATTCTCAATTAAGCTAGCCCCAGCTCTCTAGCTAAATGCTCAAAGCTCCACAAAGAAATAAAGTTCCTCATTACGTATTTTTAAATTTTTTTTATGTGAATTAATGGAATTCTGTCTCCCAATTCTTTGTCGAGTGGCACCAATTAATCCAGTAGTACGTCTGTTAAGCCCAATTTAGTTTTTTTCAAAAGCTTGGGTTTTTGCAGTCTAGATTTTGTAGTTTTATTTTATTTTTTTATTATAGGAGTATTTAAGTAAACAAGTTATATCCGCGGGTGACATGAAAAAATTGTTGGCTTGAATTTTAGATTACGTACACAAACGAATTGTTGCACCCCAAATTTCTCCCGCGGCCATGCTCCAAATTCCGTGTCCAACCGCTCAGAAGAGATTGGAAAGGTGATTGACCGAGGAGAAAAATCTTGACTTGCAAATGCGACAGTGTTTGAAAAAGTGTTGGACAACTATGACTTTTGGTTGTGTGCTTTTTCTCTCTCTCTAAAATCGGTCTCTCTTCTCTCTCTCCAAGCCAACAACAATCGATCTAGGGTTTGCTTGGGGGAGGCGTCGCCACCACCATCTGCCCCCCCTCCCCCTTCTCTCCCTCTCTTCTCTCTCTCTCAAGAATAAGTCACGACCTTTACACACACTTCTCGAAAGAAAGAAAGATTTGTAATGACGTAGGTTTGTGGTATCATACTTACTTTTAAGAACTTTGGTCCAAAGAGACTAGGCGCCAATTAAGCTTAGCAAGGACAACTCTGTTGGCTAAATGAGAACAACGGATGCCAAGACCACACACCGCTTTGGGTTTGGTGACAGTGTCCCAATTGACGGCATGAATTTTACGAACCTCGTCAGAAGATCTACCCCAAAGAAAGTCACGGTTAAGTTTATCCAAACGATTAGTAATGGATTTGGAGTGGGCATTGGTCTGAGCATTGGTGTGTCGTACGTGGATCAATGATTTTCAAGGCGAAACTGTACTTTCTCGCATCAAATCCACCGAGGCTTGATTACTACGGAGTATATAGTATTTGATTAGAAGTGGTGGGAAAAAATGGGGTATCTAATTCAAGTCCCAAACCGAACTCAACCGAAACCCTAGCCGCCTTATTTACCTTTCTTCTCTCTCCCTCTCCTTTAGGGTTTCACAATTCTAATATGTCGACGGGAGGGGAAGGCCATAATACTAGTTCTCAATATCCCTTTCTATTTTCTTGTCCTTGGTTTGTTTTTCTCGTGTCTCTTCAGATTAATGACTTGTCGTATGATCTATGTGAATTTTGTCTCTCATTTCTGTGAGAGTTTTGTCTCTTATGTTTGTGAGAGTTTTTAATTTCATCTTTGGGCGAATATTATGTCTACAGATCGGGTTCTTTCAAATGATGTTGCTTTACAATAACATTCGTATCAACAGTGCTCTACTACCCCCGTATAATGTATTTGTTGGAGCAATTCATGGTGCCTTGTCAAATATTGATGTAGGACAAAAATGGAGAGTTTTTGTATTTTATTTTTATTGTTTTAGAATAAGATTTTGACTTGGAATATTTTTGTTTAGGTTAGAATTATTAACTTTCCGTATTCGGATTGATTTTGATTTCTACATTTATTATTATTCTTGGTCTACAAGAATTAGGATTTTATTTTAATTAATTAGGAAATATCTTTTATTTAATACCGCTTGTTTTGGCATGATTTATTATTTCTTTTACAGTAGGATTTCTAGAGTTAGGGTCTTATAAAAAGGGCTGTAACCTATTCAATTATTGATCTTTTTACAAAAATTCATCAATAATATTCAGAGTTTCTCTCTACTTTGCCTTGTGCGCAAGGTTTGCTTGTGGATTCGAGTTCTATCTCGTTTTGATTAGTACGCAACTAATCTTTCTGTTAATTCCGCTGCGTCAGATATGTAGCTTTGGTAGTTCATTGGCGCGTTCATACTTGGTTGGAGTTCGTCTAATCGTCTGGATATTTGTTGTATTTTTATTGGCTACTTTATCTCTTTTTGAGACTGCTAGGAAATATGAAATTTTAGTAGAACAGGCGTCACATCAACCACCTTGTACGTACTTTTCTCGTTTTGTATTAGTTAGACGATTAGTTTGGCTTTGTCTAAAATATTTGTAATGAATTCTATATTGTAAGTGCTGTTAGGCTTACATTAATACAACTTCTCACTTTTGTCCCCCAAAAAAATAAAAAATAAAAACACACACATATCCAAAACATAAGCTCATTTAAGAAATACTAGCAAAATTGTACATACAAAAATGGATAATGCTACAATATCCTCCCTTTGGTTCCCCTCATATAATTGTAGACACCCCAATTTGGACCTATTAATTATTTCTAATTTGTGCCCTCGAGGCTCCCCGATGATGAAATTGAATCAAAGCATGCCTTGGACAAGCTTGAACGATGCTTCTTGGTCTTTTTCTAAACTAAAATGCATTTTTTTCCCGACACCCTGAGAATAAAATGGGCACACATTTCAGTGTATAAAATATATTTGAATGAAACCAATTGGGTTAGAAAGAGGACTTAACTAGCTTTCAAACGCTTTGAAAAACACCCAAATCCGAGTTCGGGAGTGTCCGTGGTGCCCCTCTGAAGTTAGGCAGGCACTTTTGAGCGCTCGAGAGTGGCACTCTTGAGCGCTCGGGACCTCATTCTTGAGCGCTCGGGAGTACTAACAAGCCATTGGGTGATGAGCTTGACCTTTGACCATTGTTTTCTTAGAGTTTTCAGTACATTCAAACCTACAATTCAACCTGCACGTCTCAGAAGACCAGCAGGAATATCATCATGCCATGTTCCCCCTCAAAACATTTTCTTTTTATTTTTTATTTTATTTTCAAATTAAAATTCTAATTTTTGGCTTGCCTATAAGTAGTCTCTCATTTCAGCTTCTGAGAGACGACGAAAATTGCTCTCTAACTCCCCGTCAAACCTTGCTCTTTAAACTCTTTCAAACATTTCCTAAAAGTCTATTATTTTCTCAAGTATTTTTCCAAGAAAATCACAAAAATATTTACAGTCTTAGACACATCTAAAACTCTTTTTCTTACTGTTTTCAATCCATTTCCAAGCAAAAGAATCAGTCCAAGAAGCCAAGTTCAAGTCAAGTAAAGGTATAAAGGCTCACTTTATACTTCGAAATCTACTGTTTTCAAACTTCTGAGGGGGATCAAGAACCCATACCAGTTCCTCATACTGGTTATGAGCTCATTTGATCTTAGTTTAGCAACAAAAGCAAGAGGGGCATAAAGAAACAAAACTTTTTTTTTTGGGCACTGTATTCACTCTCGAGCGCTCAGGAGTGCTGTTGTCACCAAAATCCTGTTTTGTCACTAAATATTTTTTTCCCTGTATTTCAGTAAATGCTAGATGTGCACTGATCCTTCCAGAGTACAGCCAGTTTTATTTTCAGTTGCAAGGAAGCGAAACTCGGATGGTTAGGACCAGTTCTTAACTGTTTAAGCCATTTGCTAAGCACTGGTGCATATTAGTAGTTATGTGTTTCTATTAAGTATCATGTTGCATCCGTTCTAATCAAAAATTGCAGGGTGGCTCAACAAAGCTCCTGAGCGCTCAGGAGTGCAGTTCCGACCGCTCGGGAGTGGTTCCAGTGGCAGTAGTTGATTTTCTGTTATTTTTCACTTTGTATCATTTCATTATCATATATTGTACACTTGCACAGGCATACACTCTTCATTTGATATATCTGTGGATACTTGCTAGTTGCTTTAATGAAACAAAATATTTTTAAAATCCCACAAACATTGAGTAGAGACCGATATTGCGTCGGGCGAAAGAGGTGCTGTAAAACCCTTCCCCTCTCGTAACATGGCTTTCGAACCCAAAAACAATATCTAGTTTTCAATTTCAAACAATTATTTTCAAAACAAAACGGTTTCTCGGGTGGCAAACCTCAAATCTGGGTGGCGACTCTTTCTATTTTTCAAAACGGAAGCCTTTCGGGCGGGTAGCCCACAATAATATAACCACTCGAAGGCATAAAATTAATCATTCTATGGCCTAACATATTACCACTGGAAGACATAACATATTACCACTCCAAGGCAAAAAAACATTTTACCACTCGAAGACGTAACACTTTTCAAAAAAGGCATAACATTTTTTATATGATTAATTTTTTTTATGGTGTCTCCCGTTATAACATTAACCGCTCAAAGACATAACATTAATCACTCAAAGACATAATACTGTATTAACTATTCGGAGGCATAACATATTACGATCCATAAGTGGGACCCCTTAAGTGTTCCCTACAGAAATACTATGTAGAATAGGCCCGATCGATCCTAGTCTCAAATTAATTAATACTGTATTAATTTTGCTCGTTCTACTCTCGAACTCGTTATTTAAATCTTTAAATTAAGCTATTTTCCTAATCTCAAACTCTCTTCTCACTTTCTCTATACTTTTTTGTTCTCAAATTACTACTACTGTAGTATTAATAACCAAAACGCAAGACACTCATTTGTTTTCGCCGTTAGCTAGTGGACTTCTTTCAGTTACTATCAGTTAAGATATTTGACTTTTTAAATTCTAAAAATGAATATTTAGATTTGTCTACTTAGAGTTATTTTCTTCTTTAATAGGTTGTAGTTATCTTTAATCGTCTTTCGCCAGATGGGCAGGGGCTAGCCCTGCCAGCTAACTGCTCCCATCCACTCGGTCTTTCTTTCTTGTGTGAACAAGGTCTTAGTCTATATGGGCATTTTGGGTGGATCACAATAAATCGCCGGTCAAAGGTTTAAACCAATCGCAATTCATCACCATCTTGCTCGCTTCCAATTGATGACTGACTACTATATGTTGACCTATGCCCCGGTGCTAGGGCTTCGGCTCTTGAACCGTAGATGAGTCATGAGTTGCTTCGTACTACTCTTCCTAAGAACTAGAAGCCCCCTCAACATTTTTCTGTATTTTTTTGGAATCCGGAGTGAGTCTTACAAAACATGTAGTGGATGGTGTAGTGGTTGAATGTAGTGTACCTAGACTTATTACTCTCATAATAGGAAAAAATTGCATGTACAAGGCCAAAAAGACTTTTGAAGAAGCCTTCGCCCTTCTATTCAATGGGGCAATTAAAGAAGCTGCTTCCTTAATTCCTTGACTTCTTTGCTCAGTCAAGCTTCCTTGTTCGGTACTGCAGTCTTGGTCCATAGTTCAAGACTCCGTTCATTGCGTTCTCATGAACTTAACTTAAATTTAAGAATTTGTTCTCATTTGAATTTTTTTCTCATTTGTTAGTTTTGCGGTAAATTTTTGTGGGTTATTGATTCGTCTCGACGAGAGGAATCGGAAAAGTAAATTTTTTTAACTTTTACCCAAGTATTTTGAGAAATAACCATTTTTTAGCAAGGAAAAGTCACTTTTGAATAAAAACTGTTTTGAAACCGAAAACAGTTTTTGTATAAAAAAAAAAAAAGTTTTGAAATTGTTTTTTAAGATTTTTTTAAAAAAGAAATCATTTTTCTAAAACAGTTTTTTAAAACAGTTTGTGTGAAAACATTTTTTAAAAATAAGTTTGTGTGAATATAGTCTTTGGAAAAATACTTTTTTTTTTTAAAAAGCACTTTTTAAAGAACACTTTTTAAAAATAAAAAACAGTGTGTAGAAACAGTTTAAAAAAAAACAAGTTTAAAAAAATAATTTTTGAAAACATTGTTTAGAGAGAGAGAGAGAGAGAGAGAGAGAGAGAAAGAGTAGGTTTTTGTGTAATGAAAATTGTACTTTTTTTGGTACATGGAAATAATGATGGGTGTATTTAATTGAGAACATGTGGGGTCCATTAAATTTGATTATTGACAAAAGACTGCAAGTTTTGATTATCTACACTTGCAGGGGAGTGGCGTTAACAAAAAAGGGAGTAGCAAACTCAGGGGCCATTATTTTTAACTTTTGCACATAATTTGGTTTTTAAAGTTCTCTTGCAATCAAAGGTAATAAAATTAAATACAAAAAAAAAGCAATTTTTTTTTTATAAAAGTAAAACAACAAATATTCTCTAATGTGGTTTGGAACTAAAAATAGTACTATGATGGTAGTAGTAGTAATACTAAAAGTTGGATTCCTACAAAAAAAAATAATAATAATTATATTGTGACAGGTAATGAAATGGGGTCACAAAAAATGATGAAGAGAAGTTTTGAATTTGCTGAGACTAATTAATATTCCTAATTCTTCCGGAAAAGTGAAAATTGTAGCACATCTTTTTCATGAGTTGTTGGCAGTTGGGTCATTTCATCATCTACTGCTTTTGGAACATACATGTTGTGATTATCCTTTTTTAATCTCAGTGGGTCACAAAGAAAAAACACCTAAAGTAATAAACCCCCCAAGGCCACACTTGTCTGTTCATACCTCTTTGCATACAAACAGGAGCAAGAGAGAGAAAACAAAACAAGAAAGAAAACCCACCATTCCAAAGCAAAAGCAAAAGAGCTAGAGAGAGAGAGGGAAGAGAAACAGAGCAAAAAATCAAGGAGGAAGAAGAAAGGGTTTAGAGAGAGAGAGATATGATGCAAGCTACGCAGAGGCAGGCGAGTGATGTACAGCAGCAACAGGCGCTGGTCCCAACGGGGCAACTCAGTGGAACTGTGAGTTTCAACGGAACCCTAACGAAAGAAGACGAGGAGATGTCCAAATCGGCGCTGTCTACGTTCAGGGCTAAGGAGGAGGAGATAGAGAAGAAGAAATTGGAGGTGAGAGAGAGGGTTCAGGCTCAGCTGGGTCGCATCGAAGAAGAAACCAGACGTTTATCGACCATTCGCGAGGTTTTTTTTTTCTTCCCCTAATTGCCCTTTTCTAATTTCTGTGTGTCTCTGTTATTTATTTCTGTGTAATTTTGTGGGTTTCAAATTGGGTCTTCTTGTCATCCAAGAATTTATGGATTTTGTTGGTGGCTCTGATTGTGTACAGACGAGGGATTTTTTTGGGGGAAAAGGGGATTTTCTTACTTATCTATGTTTGTTTTTTTTTTTTTTCCGTGTTTGAGTATATGCATAATTTTGTCTTCCTTTCCCTATTTTCCAAACAAATCCTAAAGTCAGTTTCATCAGATTTTGATGGGGAAGTTTAATTTTCTTTTCATTCGAGAAAGTTTTGAGAGTTGTCTGTGTAGAATTAGTCAAATTAATTAATATATATGTGTATTATACAACTATGTCTTTCTAGAATTACTCAAAAGGAAATTAGAGTTTGTTCCATCAAATTTGGATGGGGGTAAAATTAGTTTATTGTCTTCGTAGATTTAGTCAAATTAATTTATTGGTTTTGTGTCCAGTACTGGATTCGAAGCCGAGATTTAGAAGATAGGAAACCAAAGTTTGTTTTCAAAATCCAACGTAAAAGAAGGATAAAAGTTGTGAGAGAGTTAGCTTTGTTTTTATGTCTATAATTGGTTCAAAATGAAATTTTACAACAATTCTTTGTTGCTTGCATTTTTAATTCCTTTTCTCAAAAAAGAAATCCTCAATCTGATCATACCCCAAGTTCAAGTACTTCCTCCATATCCTTGTCAGTCAAATTTGAATAGTTTCAACCTAAATGTTCCAAGTACCTATTTTATTCTTTGTTTCCAAGTCTTCCTGGCATAATTGTAGAATCGATGACTAACAAGGCAACAGGGATTGTTTTGTTGAAATACATCATGCTTTACCATAAACATGTCAATGTCTAAATAGTCCCTGAAAGAATAACTAACATTGGTGTTAGGTAATATATCTGTGAATTTCAAAGTGATGTTAGGCATGCAAATGAATTGCATCTTTAACAATTGTTTGAAAATAAATACCAACCAATCAGGAGCTGGAGGGGCTCGCGGATCCAATGAAGAAAGAAGTCTCACTCGTTCGGAAGAAGATTGACGCAGTCAACAAAGAGTTAAAGCCTCTGGGGCTGAATTGCCAGAAGAAGGTAAAATCATTTTCAACTCTTTCATTCAGAAACTTACGATCGTAATATGTGAAGATGCATATGGTTGTACTCGATATGCAAGGCCCGACTGAGAGATGTAGTGGGTAGAGAGGTCTGTTCCCTTGACTTGAACCCGTGTCAAAAAGCTAAGTAATGATGCAACATACTAGCAATTGCTGCAATTCATTTGTATATTCGTAGTTTGTTACTTTGATTCGTTGATTATGTGAGAAACTTGATCAAACCTTTATTTGGGACTTTTGCTGGTCACAGGAGAAAGAGTATAAAGATGCTCTTGATGCTTTCAATGACAAGAACAAGGAGAAAGTCCAGATGATTACCAGATTGATGGAGGTGCTTCATGTTTGTTACTAATTCTATCTTTCTTGCTCGACAAAGATGCACTTATTTCAGTGCAATCTCAAATATAGGCTATGTATGGATTTTGAGTTTTTCAAGGGAAAAGGAAAAGGAAATTGAATATCATAAATCATTATTTTTCTACAAAACTAAAAAGGAATTTGTTATTGAGAAAGATGTATTTATTTTCTTGTCATTCTGCAAATCCAACCCAAGAAGCTGAAAATTAGCTTATACTCTATTCCAGTTTCTTTCTGTGTACCTTTTCTTTTCTCCTTGACGAAGCCGAGATCCAAACACAATCCTTTTGTCAAATGTTGTTTGTTCTAATTGTCATGTTATTGCAATTGGTGAATATTTGATCAGCTGGTGGGCGAAAGCGAGAAGTTGAGGATGAAGAAGCTGGAGGAGCTGAGCAAGAGCATAGAGATTACACGCTAAAGATTGATTGCTGAATCTCTATGACAAATTAGGTTTGTGTGATTGTATTTAAGAGGATTCCATTTGTTTACATATGTGGGTGATCTTGGGTTTGCTGCAATTTTTTTTTTTTAATGGTTTTCTTGTTCGTTTCAATTAGATTTTTATTGGAGCATTTTCTGAATTAGACAGGGGAAAAAAATACCATATAAACAGGTTTGTAACTAAACAGGTCTCAAGTTTGTACTATTTTGTTTCTCATTTTTTCGTCGCTTACATTCCAACTCTGCATCCTCATGAACTCTGTAAGATATCGGTGTGCTCTTTTGTCTTTTTAGAAATAACATTTTCTCAGTGATTGCATTTATTCCCCAGAGTGATAGTGCTAGTATAATTCTTTCTTTCTTTCTTTCATTCTTTCAAGTTTGTCAATTGGAGTAGTAAATGTTTTACTCCTAGCTAGAAGCTTAGCATGATTATGGATATGATTGATCTGTCAAGGCTTCGTTCAGGTAGCGTACTTGTGTTTTGGATTTTTGGAATGTTTCACTGCTTTCTTCGGGGAAATGAAATTACTGTGACATATTCAAGCTTTATGGTATGGATAACCAACCATCAATATCCCTTCTTCTTCTTTTTTCTTGTTCCCAAGGAACCACACAATGAAAGGAACTACTCTTTACATTTTGTTTTGGGAAATGATTTTGCCACTCCTTTTTTTGTTAACGCCACTTCCCCTGCAAGTGTATTTTTGATACAAAAATACACTTGCAGGGGAGTGGCGTTAACAAAAAAATGGAGTGGCAAAATCAGCAGCCTTTCTTTTCCTCTCCTTTTGCCTTTCCTTTCCCTTTTGTTTTTGATAATCGGATGTCTGGGCCACCTTGCGCACATTTCAACTAATTTTGAGGTTTTGAAGTTAAATGCCTGGACAAATAATCAAAGGTTTGCCAACTCTTGGGGTTGGGGAGCAAATCCTTTTAAAGAAAAATTACTATATAGCATAGTTGATTTGCAACTTATTTTATTATAGAAAAACATTACTATCGTTTAATATTTGCACAAATACATCTAGTTTACTACAGAGTGGCCCTAATAAAATAATTATAATAAACTTTATCAATTTCTACAAGAAACTGAGTATTAACTAAAACAGACATTAAAATCCACTTCTTCAGCTAATATAATTATGCCAATAAACTTTATAGTAGACTTTCTGCTCAGAAGATGAATGCCTTGTTCGTTTTCCTTTTTTTAAAAAATTCAGTTCAAAAGGTACTTATTATTCTTATTTTCAATCATTACTCTTCATTCATTACTTCTATTTTCAATTATAATTCTTATATCTCTCTCCACTCATTATTCCTACTTTCAATAATTATTCTTATAAAAAAAGTTCACCAATTTTTTCAAAAACTCATCCAAATACAGCATAAGGTTTGGAATGTTGGGCTATAGTAATTTTATGCAATATAGATCTTATTTGGATAAACAAATTGGGACGGAGGGAGTATAAACTATTACACTAAATGTACACATGGCAACACCACATCAATACATCTTGCTATCCTTTTGAATTTGAATCCTGTGTGCCCTGTAGAATAAAGTATGATAGGACAAGCTGTATTGGACAATCAATGATTTTGTTTGCTTTTATCCACTTTTTTTTTTTTTTTTAATCAGCTTTTTATCCACTTACGGCTTGTTTGCCGACGGGATACAAGAGGCATAAATGTTATCACCCCGGATATTACATTAGGGGCCCGTTTGGATGCGGGATAAGGATTGAGGGTATTAGTTATGAACGAGAATAAGATAGTAGGGGGTATTATGTAAGTAGGGTGGGGTCACATTGATGTGACAGAAGATTAAATAATACTTGGTTTGGATGAAGGATAAAATTAGGGGATAATGTTATTTTGTAGTTAAAATGGAAGAGATGGGGTATTATCAGGAGGTATTATGTAATAACACCCCAGAATCTCCCCATAAATAATCCCCCCTCTGGGGGTACTAGGGGGTACAATATAATCCGGGGCTTAGCTAATACCCCCTCCATTTTACTTCCCAAACGAGATCTTAAGACTGTGCCCCTAGACTAAAAGGGGATATCACAATCCCCCTTCACAATACCCCATCCAAACAGGCCATAGATATACTCATATCCGGTGTTTGCCATCTGAATAAAGACCCACATATATAGTATGTGTTTGCCACCTGGATAAAGACCACAGATACAGAATCCTTTGGATATGTATGCTTAGAGCATTCCATTGTAATAAGCAAATGTGTGTGGATAAGTAAATTTAACAACAATACTAAAAAATACCCCACATTATAATAAGTAAAGTTATAAGTCTTTTAACAAATAACCAAATTTCACACATTCCATAACCAAACTTAACAACTTTTGCCAATAACCAAAACTTCAATAACTCAAAAACACCCCACTTTAAAATTGTTTCATCGAGACGAATAATTTGGTGTGATCGGGTGCGTGATTGAATTCGTTTGCGATTGAACAAATGTACATTGTGTATTGTAGGGGTTTTTTTTGTTAGGAATGCAAAAATAACCAATGTGGAGGTAGAGGTTGTTAGATTTAATTATGGAGTAAATAGATAATCAAATACTGACGTGACACATTTTGGTTATTAGTTTTGATTATTATCATTGCGAATGCTCTTACAGGTGGACATAATAAGGCCCCGTTCCGCAAACCTTCTTAAAAAATAAGTACTTATTTCCTTCACTTCTCATTCAAAAATAATCCACCCTTCTTATTTTTCCCAAACAAAAAATTACTTTCACATTTTCAAACTCAAAAATAATGTAAATGAAAAAAAAAATTTAATTTTTTTTTCACCGTATTAAAGATCTCAATGAGATCTATCAAACAAGATCGATTGTGATAGGAAAATTATTTGCGTAAACACATGATTTTTGAGCTTGAAGTTGCCTTTACAAAAAGAATACTGTTTTTACCAATATGAGGCCCGGCGGAGGGAAATCGATCTGGCGGCCGCGCCGGGCCGTCTCCGGCCACCGGACGGCCGATCCGAGCCGTCCAAAATTTCTTAAAAAAAAAACCAAGGGGGCCTTGCGCGGAAATCAACGGCATCCGAGGTGTGTAGGGTGCTTGATCCGAGCACCCCTTTTCCGTTAACATATGAAACTTCATATGTACACGGAAAATGGGTGCTCGGATCAAGCACCTTACACACCTCGGATGCCGTTGATTCCCGCGTTGGCCCCCTTGGTTTTTTTATATAGAATTTTTTGACGGCTCGGATCGGCCGTCTGGTTGCCGGAGACTGCCCGGCGCGGCCGCCGGACCGATTTCCCTCCGCCGGCCCTCATGGAACCTATATAAATTCTTCCAAGCCTTCTTATTTTTCAGGAACTCCCCTTCTTATTGGACAAAAAAGAAGAGCTTATTCCGTTTCTGGAACGGAGCCTAAGAATGTAGGAGAGGTGGTAGTATCAATTCCACCCTCTTAATTACAAAAATGTCACTCTCTTCTTTTAATTCTATATCCACTCCGAAACGGGTCAAGGATATGTATATATACACAATCCACTTTCTATGAGGGATTCCTTATTTTGTTTATATGTGGACCTCCCTTTTTTTTTTTTTAAATCATATTTTGATGATCCAAAAACATATTTTTAAAGATACTTGCGAGAAATCAACTTAAAAGAACATCAGGGACTTCGGGTTGGTGCTGTGCAGTGAGGTGTATAGCACCATGTTGGGCACCTCCGAACCGTCAGATCGTGCATTTGACGGTTCGGATAGCATCTCAACAACTAAAGATCGAGAGCCGTTCATTGCCGAGATGAGATTCGAACCGTCGGATGCACGATTTGACAGCTCTGTGCTGCGCACACCATTGCACAGCACCATCCCAAATTCGAATATCAGTAAGTGCTTGATCCAAACAATTTTTCATAAAACAGTTTTTGTGTCAAGCGTATATACACTTTTCTATAAATTACTCAAACAAATCATCTTTATTATATTCTTCCTATATATATGTGATATATCCGTCTTTTTATCATATCTCTCTTCATATTATATATCCCCTCGAAATTAATTGGGTCGGCAAACAACCCGTTAAAGAATCAACACGATGTGAGTGCGAGAAAACACACACCCGACAATTAGGCTCCGTTCGGAAACCTTCTTAAAAAATAAGTACTTATTTTCTTCACTTCTCATTCAAAAATAATCCACCCTTCTTATTTTTCCCAAACAAAAAGTTTCTTTCACATTTTCAAACTCAAAAATAATGTAAATGAAAAAAAAAATTAATTTTTTTTCACCGTATTAAAGATCTCAATGAGATCTATCAAACAAGATCCATTGTGATAGGAAAATTATTTGAGTAAACACATGATTTTTGAGCTTGAAGTTGCCTTTACAAAAAGAAGACTGTTTTTACCAATATGGGGGCCGGCGGAGCGAAATCGGTCCGGCGGCCGCGTCGGGCCGTCTCCGGCCACCGGACGGCTGATCCGAGCCGTCCAAAAATTCTAAAAAAAAAAACCAAGGGGGCCTTCGCGGGAATCAACGGCATCCGAGGTGTGTAGGGTGCTTGATCCGAGCACCCCTTTTCCGTGTACATATGAACTTCATATGTACACGGAAAAGGGGTGCTCGGATCAAGTACCCTACACACCTCGGATGCCGTTGATTTCATATGTACACGGAAAAAGGGGTGCTCGGATCAAGCACCCTACACACCTCGGATGCCGTTGATTCCCGCGAAGGCCCCCTTGGTTTTTTTTTATAGAATTTTTGGACGGCTCGGATCGGCCGTCCGGTGGCCGGAGACGGCCCGGCGCGGCCGCCGGACCGATTTCCCTCCGCCGGCCCTCATGGAACCTATATAAATTCTTCCAAGCCTTCTTATTTTTCAGGAACTCCCCTTCTTATTGGACAAAAAAGAAGAGCTTATTCCCGTTCTGGAACGGAGCCTTAATCATCTCTAGCCATTCTTTTATTTTGTCTTTTCCCAGGAGGATGCATCCATACAATTAGGAATTACACACAAACCAACAAAACTGGAAGCGAGAGATCATTTACCCGAGATGCAAGCACAGCCTCCGCACCAGTACACGATTAACCTTACAAATACTCCGTAGTACTTGACTTTTTTGTAAAAAAAAAAAAAAGCTTTCGTCAGTTTTGCGTTAAATTTTTATAAACTATTGGCTTATCTCGACAAGAGGAATTAAAAAGTATGATATTTACCCAACATATTTTTTCCAATTTGTTTTTGGATATTTCCAAAAAATGATTGGGTTAATATCATAATTTTATTACTTTTCCGATTCCTCTCGATCGTGGAGACGAACGAATAATCTATAAAAGTTCGGTACAAAACTAATAAACGTGATTTTTTTGAATAAATACAAAATAAAAAAGTCAAGTGCTACAATGTATAGTTTAGTAGAAACAAGACAATAGATTACAATAGCCCCCCCCCCCCCCCCCCCCCTCTCTCTCTCTAGGGTTTTGAGAGCTCTAAGGCGATTTTGAGAAGCCACAGCTGTCTAGCTTTTCTACCGGGGGGGAGGCGCCCCTCTCCCTCCTCCTCCGGGCTCCACCTCTTCCATCCGCTCTCAATTATTCGTTCTCATTTTTCTTCCCCCTCTTCCCTATGATTTTTTTCTTTTCGTTTTCTCCTCCCTCAGATTAACCCTCTCTGTTCAGCAGGCTCTGCGGTCACCGGAGTCGTTTGTCCGCATGTAATCCGTCGCCGAAGCCCTTGTGGCAGCAGCGATGGAGGCAATGAGAGTTGCGATTCGTTTGGCGATTTTTGGTCGGCTGTATTTAAAGCAAAATCTCGGGGAGTTTTGTCTCTCCTTGTGGTAGTTTTGTTTCTCCTTGTGAGAGTTTTGTCTCTCCTTATGAGAGTAATAAAGTTTGCATTTATTGGTGGTTTGCTAGAATTTCGTTAGTGTGTTCATTTCTGGTCGAAGTTCATCTAATCGTCAGAGTTCTTATTGTATTTTTTTCTTGACTAGCAATGTATCTCTTTTTGAGATTGCTATAGAATATATAAATCTTCCGCTCAGCAGAAGATGCGTTAGGTGATGCCTGGGCAGGGGATGAAAGACATCAATCGCCTCGTTATGTATCAGTTAGATAATTAGTTTGGCTTTGCCCAAGTTATCTGTAATGAATTTCGTTGTGTAAGTGCCGTTGGACTTTATCAATGCAGTATCTTTCACTTTTGTAAAAAAGAAAAAGAAACAAGACAATCAAAAGTCTTCAAGATTTACGACACATGACAATAACCGAAACAAAAATGCTACTAACACAACATTTTCCACACAACATTTAAAACGACGTCGTTTTGATAATTTTTTTTTATTTTTAAAAAAGGGTCTCGGAACAGATAAGAGGAAATCCCCCCCTTTCTTTTCCCCTTCTCGTTCCCTCCCCATGGCCATGGACGCTCAAAATTTTCAGAGAAGAGAGGGACGGCGCGACGACCGCCACCGCCACCACCACCCACCGACGACGACAACGACACCGCTTCCCACCTCCACCGGTGACCACGCTTCCCACCTCCACCACCAGAATCCAACCCCAGCGCTCCCCACAGCCGGCGACCGCCACCACCACCAGCTTCTGGCAGTCCGACGTTGTTACCTACGAAGGTTTCTCTCTCTCTCTCTCACTCTATCTCTCTCTCTCTCTCTCCCTGAACTGATTGCTGAGTTGCTCCACCATAAATTGAGTTTCTTGAAAAAAAAAAACCCCGAATTCGAAAATTAGGGTTCTGATTTTTTGCTAATCATGGGCTTTGATGAAGGAAAAAATTTCTGTCATTCTGTGTGTGGTTATTTATAGATGATTATGATGCCTTTGTTCATATACATAAATGAACAATCTCCTGCCTTTTTTTTTCAATTGGGAATTCATGAATTGAGTTATTTTGGGGTTTTGTAATCAGTTGGGTTTAAGCACCCTAATAAGGGCTTTTCTTTGTTGTTTTTTCCTATTGGAACTGAGATTTGTGATTAGAAGCAATAGAAATTAATATTAAGAGTTGAGTGTTCAAGTGCTGTTACATGTTGAACCTAAGAACTAAGCACTGAAAAGTGTAGCTTAGGTGCAGGAAATATGTGTTTCATGCTGAAACTGTGATCTCTAAGTGCTGAAATTGTACTTAAGTGCAGTATTTTGATGGTTATATGCTTGAAATTGAATGAGAAACAAGAGATGGGAAATAGAAGAAGCTGCCAATCTGATCTTTCATTTGCAATGTGTAAGTGAAGTTCTTCCTGGAGGAATGGGGCATGTGGTTCCATAAACTCCATCCTGGTATGAATTGTTAGTAAGCCAACTAATTAAGGAGTCCATGACCTGCATCCTGTTCAGTTTTGTATCTCTATTGACCTATTAGCAATTATTGAACTAAATGTTGTTTCAAGTTAAAGGTTTTATTCTTAAAATCAATCTTGGAGTAGGCAATTGCTGACTGTGTTTGTGTTTATTTGGGTACTTGTGTGAGTTTTTTGGCACAATAGTTCAGCTCCCTCAAGTTTTCATGGCTGTCTGTTTGTTTATGAGTGCAGGACGATGTGGATTGTATATGCTTGGAGTTCTTCCTTGGGTATGTAAGTCTCAGACATAACCAAGGAGGCCCACTGAGCTTCCTTCTTATATCGAACTTTCTACAATGACAAGAAAAAGAAGATAGGAAACTTGGACACTGAGAGAGCTCGAGGAGAAAGAACAACTAGTGCTTACAACCAACAAAGAAATTGGGCAGTTCAACTACTTCAAGATGCCATGTGCCGTTGAAAGAGATTGAAGCTATTCAAGTGAATCAAATGCTAAGAAAATGATCAATTGTTATAATTTGAAATATGAAGTTGTAATTTGTTGGAATATCAAGTTTTAGTTTTTCGAAATCTAACTTCGATTGCTGCTAACTTAAAAGCAAAAGAACGGGAGAGCTTAGAAGATTTATGGGCTAGAACTAATTTGGCAATAGATTTTGGCTATGAATGTAGCTTGTGATTGGTGATTTACAATGAGAAAGGTCCGGCGTGGACTTGTGCATAACCTCGTTTGGTTTCTATTGTTGTTATTGTTGTACTGATTGAGACGTGAGATGTCGGGCTAGGACCAAAAAACAGGGGAGACTATGCCGAAATTTTTTCAGAACCAAATACACTAGCATAATTCTTGTATTGATATTCTTGTATCTAATGGAACTATGAATTCAACAAGCAATCAGGTCATTACAGAAGTATAAAGAAAGTAAAGAAGTGGTGCAATTTTATGAACAAAAGTAGAATGCGTCTCATTAAAGAAGTCAACTTCAAACAGAATTCTCCAAACCATCTATCTTGTGAAAGGTCATTACAAGACCAACAAGCAATCAAGGACACAAAATGGGACACATGACACAAAAGGGGACACAAGACACAGGACACGATATGGACAGCTTTCAAGGACACAAAAGGGGATACAGGACACGATATGGACACAGGACAAGATATGGACACGATATAAAACAATACAAGCAAGTGAACTACTCTTCAACATTATCCGGTGCATTCATCATTTGTGTATAACTTTGTTGTCCTCCACATCCTTGCCATTGACTTTCTAGCATACTTGGTTGTGGTCCTCCCCAATATTGACCTTGAGCTTCCAAAATACCTGATTGTCCTCCTCCCCAACCTTGACTACCCGCAATAGTTGATTGACCTATCAAAACTTGACCATTTAATAAGCTTTGTGAACTTGGAAAAGAAGGCATAAATTGGTTCAAGCTTGTTCCGGTGGGGCATAAAGTTGGGGAAAATGGGAAGATGCTTCCGCCTTGTGCCATATTTGGTCGCATAGGATGTGGCATCATGTTTGGCCACATTGAGTGTTCCATGTAGCTTGGGTGGCCCTGCCCATTAAAAAAAAAGGAATTTTGAATAACAATTACATGACACATGAATTTATGCAATTAAAAATAAAAATTCTTACATTTACATTTACAATACTCTCTTGTGTCCCGATATGGTGGCTAACCGCAATCTCCTCAACCTCCTGAAATTAGCAAATAATATAACTATTACACATTCATCGAACAAATCTATATGTCCATATTAACTAGTAAGCAACAAATCGTAAAAAATTTATACCTTGGATTTTTCATTGGACAATGGCTTCTTAGATGTTTGTCTTTTCTTCGTAACAGCTTTTTCCACAGCACCGATCTTTCTTTTGTACGGCGGTCTCCCTTTTCGTCGAAGACCTTCCGGGTCAAGTATGTTCGTGCTCTGTTTAGGAGTTATAACTCCATCTCCAAGTGAAAAAGAACTTTTACGAGTACCAGTGTCATCACCAAGTGAAACCACACTACTTTCACAAACAACCGAAGCTTCCATCAACTCTCGTTTTAGCTCGTGTACCCATTTCATCACCATATCATACTTCTCTTGAGATTCTTCCGCTAAATCAGCAACTTCATTAAAGATATTGCACATGTTGTCATGCCGACGTGCTTCAATTGACGTTGACGACTTATCGTAACAAATTCGAACTTTTGTGTGGACCCTTTTCACATTTTTACACCACCTTCTCAACACATACTTGTCAGGTACTCTTTCAATTCCCTTTTGATGCCACACAAATAGTTGATGTTTACACACCATTCCTTTAGACTCGAACAATCGACAATTACAATGTGTTTCATTGGTTTCAGCATTGAAATCAACAGTAAATGCCACTTGAATCCTCTTTTTCTCTTCTCCTTCGCCATATGTAATCCACTCATTTATCTCATATTCGGACATGATACCATCAACTTTTGCCGGCTTATCACAAAAACAGTGAATTTTATCGAAAAATTGTTTTCGTCAGTTTTGCGTTAAATTTTTACAAACACTTTGAAATTGCTTCTCCAACTCATCTTCAGTCATTAACGGGATGAAAGTGTTCCAACTTTTCACATCTGCTTGATTTTCACTTTCCACCTTATTCCCCAATGCATTTTCATATTGTCCTACAAATTGTTTCAGGGTCGTCTTTGAATGAACGTAACCATCAAAATACGCATTTATATTCTCGCTTCTTTATGTGGATGACATCCCCGTCCAAAACATATCGTTCAAATAAGCAGGCACCCACCGTTTCCTCTCCAAATACAACCCCTCTAACCATGTGTTACTTTGAAGCTCGTACTTCTTGATGAACGCATCCCAAGCATCCTCAAATTGTTTTATGCTCAATGAAGCATAAACTACCCTACGCATACACCAACTAATATTCTCATACTCGTTGCATCCATTCAACTTTTCCGGGATCTTTTTCATAATATGCCATATGCACCACCGATGTCGGGTGTTAGGGAATACATCTTCTATATCATTCTTCATGGCCATACATTGGTCAGTAATAATTGCTTTCGGAGCACAACTCCACATGCATGTCTTCCAAGTCTGAAATAACCACGAAAATGACTTCGTGTCTTCATGAGAGATGGACCCGCATCCCAATAAAACAGATTGGCCATGATGATTCACGCCTACAAACGGAGCAAAAGGCATGTCATGTCTGTTTACCAAGTAAGTTGTGTCAAAGGTCACAACATCATCGAATTCCTTACAAGCTGCCCTACTCCTTGCATCCGCCCAAAATACATTCCTTAGTCGACCCTCATCATCCAAATCCATTGCAAAAAAGAAGTCAGAATTGTCGGCTTTCATCTTCATGAAATAATTGTGCATCGCCTGAGCATCTCCTTCCACAAGTAGTGAACAACGCACATTATCCACATGATTCAGATTGATCCCAACTTTATCATTCAATTCAAGCCTTCTTTTCACTTGTTCATCGAGTACCCTATTGCTCCTCAAATACTTTGCCTTTCCCGGACTCTGGTCATGATTGTGAACTAAAGCAATCCGATTTAACCTCCACTTTCCATTCGGCTGCAACACAACGGTAACATGAGCATGACAATCAATTTTTGATTGTGGCCATGGTTTGGTCGGGTTGCTTGATGTCACCCTTGCCTTTCCAGCACAACTGCATGCTATTGTTATATTATTCAACTTTCCATCTTTTCCCTTTCTCGATGTTCTTTTTGCCACAGCAAACCCTTTTTCTTTAGCATATCTTTTGTAGCATGAATAAGCTTCCTCCAATGTGTCAAAGGTCATTCCCACTTTCGGTTCTTCAACTCCATCTTCACAATTTTCTGTTGCCTCCTTCCCAGCTCCGCTAGTATCTATTTCACCACACTTTTTGTTTGAAGGACTACTCCATACTTCTTGTTCGTCTTCACGGTCTCCACTCCATACCTCTTGTTCGTCTTCACGGTCTCCACTCCATACCTTTTCTTCTTCTACACACTCGTTGTTTGGAGGCATTGCCGATGGAACAGAATCCGGCGACATCATCTATTGGTTAAATAAATGAGACAATTATATAGAGATATAATCAACTTACAATGCAATGAATAGAGTGAACAACAATATAAGATACAAGAAGACTATGCCGAAATTTTGTTTACAATATAACATTATTCGCAATTGCAAATCAATTTAAACATGCATGTTTAAGGGATTTCATGCATAACCATAGACTGCACTCACTTACTTAAGCTGCTTAAGCATATCTGATGGTGCAAAAATAAGTAACCATGTGAAACCATAAATTCCATACCATTACTCATGTCAAGTGCCCATGTCTGGACATGGGTACTTCACAAATATGAAGAGACCCCATAACACAGGCCTTAGAATACATTCATCCTTTACTCGTACTTTAAATCAAAATTGAGTAAAAACATACGGGGCAAACCTAACCCTAAGCATAAATTTGTGTAAATAAAAAAGGGTAAAGATGAAACATCTACATATTGTCAGTGTATCAAGTAGACTGATTTTTTTTTCTAACAGATTTTTTTTTCTAACATTACAGACCACCGATTTCTAAGAACTTTTACTACAGGGAGAGTGGAGTATATATTTTGCAAAAATGTGTAGGTGTTCTACCATATTGTGCCAGATAATTTTTACAGATAAAATTAAGTAAACTAAAAGCAGAGACAAACCAACATTCTGAACTAAACAACAATATAACATTCATTGTTTATGATTTTTTTTCCAGGAACTCAGCAACTAAGTTTAGGGTACTAATTGAGAGAGAGAGAGAGAGACCGAGACCTTCGAGGTGGGTGTAACAACGTTGGAGTTCTCAGAAATCGGCTGTGGTGGTGGTTGCCGGAGGTGGGGGAGCTCTGGGGTTGGGTTGTGGTGGTCGCCGGTGGTTGTGGGAAGAGTACCGTGGTCGTGAGTGGTGGTCGTGGGAGCCCCTCTGAATGTTTTTAGCGTCAAAAATAAAAAATGGAGGGAACGATAAGGGGAAAGGGAAAAGGGAAAGGGTTCAGATCGCCTGGTTTATTTATTTATTTATCAAAACGACGTCGTTTTAAATGTTGTGTGAAAAATGTTGTGTTAGTAGCATTTTTGTAACCGAAAATAAACCTTCAAAGCCTCGATCAGAAGTCTTCCCTTTTACTGTACAAAAGCTGCGAACCAAAACCAACAAATCTGTAAAGAGCCTGACGCCGGTCAAGAGCCTCTAAACACGCCTTGTATTCCATTTGTAATGCAGAAGCTGCAACTAACTTGAGAGATTATTGAAATAGAAAATCGAACATGATATTTATTTATTTTTGTTAAAGAGACGATACATAATTCATTCTTCTTTCACATTTTTCACTTTCAATTGACACACAGATACATATGTATCCTGTGTGCGAAGGTACATCATTTATTGCTTCAATATTCATTTTATGCCTTTTTTAGCTAAAAATTTCATAAATTTAAGATACACACATAACTCTAGTATTTTTGTAAGAAAAACATAAGAACGTGTAAGCTGGCCCGTGAGTTACACATAAATAAAGATGCTTTACTCAAATACCCCTAGTTGAAGTAATGAACTAGGAGTATTTACAAAGTGGGGCCACCACTTTGTCACTTACAAGTTTTGAATTTTTTTTACTCCATCCGTCCCATAATGTTTGTCCGGTCCGTAAAACGAGGACATAAAAATAATACAATTTTTGCAAGAAAATTTTAATTTTTTTTCAATAATTCACTAGATATTGATGAATTCGTTTAAGTTATGAAAAAAGTTTGGATTTTTTCTTGAAAGAAATGCATTATTTTTTAGTCATCGTTTTGCGGATTGGACAAACATTTTGGAACAGAGATAGTAACTCTTTGCACGGTTTTTAATAAATTTCTCTGTTTATCTCTCCCCACTTATTACATAAAAAAAAATTCTCAAAACCAAACAAAGTGTTCGTATTTTTTCTCTCCCCATTTTCTGCAAATTGATTGGAGGATTTAATAAATAGATATGAGGATTAGCTTTTTTAGTTGGTGACCTGGCAATTTCAATTAAATCCCATCCGTCAATGAAGGAGTCGTCGTTATCCTAGGAAAAATATCACTCGATGGCATGTAATTCAATATCTCTCATAACCGCGTATCAAAGCTTGTTTGTGTATGATTTGTTTCGAAGCTAATCAATTACTATAAAACTTGGGGGGTTATGTTTGGGGAAATGATTTTGCCACTCTTTTTTTTTTGTTAACGCCACTTCTCTGCAAGTGTATTTTTGGTGCACTTCTTTTTTTGTTAACGCCACTCCCCTACAAGTGTATTTTTCAAAAATACACTTACATGGGAGTGTCGTTATCAAAAAAGGGAGTGGCAAAATCAGCAGCCTATGTTTTTTATTATGTGTTGACAAATCACCTTGGCACACATAATGCTTAAATCAATGTCACATTGAGAGTTTAACAAACTTTCAATCCAACCGGGATTTCAATGAAAAAATCTTTCGATTGAGCACAAGCTTTATGGGTAACACCTATGGTTTACTACCTATAACTTAAAACCTATATAGCCCGATAAAGCCTTTTACTATGATAAACTGCTCCAAACCTATATAGTCCGATAAAGCCTTTTACTATGATAAACTACTCCTTGTGGACCGATCTTGGTCTGACCAAGTTAAATTGCAATCGACTATAAAAGCCATATGCTTTGGGCTAGACGTGCAGAAACACAACTAAAAGTCACAAGCATTTCGTCATTGTAGTGAAATTGTTAATATTTGAAATAAAAAATTGACAAATAAATGATATACAAAATACATTAAAGTGATAAGAAGAACAATTTAAGAAACCAATTTATAAAAAAAAATACAAAATCTGAAAAACAAAAAACAAAAAGAAACAAAGAATTCAATGGGTGTTGTGCCCCCATTGGATCAGCCCTACAAAAATCATAGTGCATGATATGTGCCCACATCTTTATTGTTGATGATTTACTATCCCGTCTGCTCCAAACCTATATAGCCCGATAAAGCCTTTTACTATGATAAACTGCTCCCTGTGGACCGATCTTGGTCTGACCAAGTTAAATTGCAATCGACTATAAAAGCCATATGCTTCGGGCTAGACGTGCAGAAACACAACTAAAAGTCACAAGCATTTCGTCATTGTAGTGAAATTGTTAATATTTGAAATAAAAAAATGACAAATAAATGATATACAAAATGCATTAAAGTGATAAGAAGAACAATTTAAGAAACCAATTTATAAAAAAAATACAAAATCTGAAAAACAAAAAACAAAAAGAAACAAAGAATTCAATGGGTGTTGTGCCCCCATTGGGTCAGCCCTACAAAAATCATAGTGCATGATATGTGCCCACATCTTTATTGTTGATGATTTACTATCCCGTAAGTCCGACTTTTTGGTATATACGTAGAGTCATAAGATTAATGCGTTACCCGTAAGGGTGAGACGGAAAACTGGACCGAACCGGCGGTTTTCTCTCCCCTATTTTTTTCCGGTTCTGTCCAGGTTTTGGGATTTTCCCAATTTTAAAACCGGTTTGGTTTTCGGTTCTTGTGGCTAAAAAGTTGGACCAGACTGAACCGGACCGGTAGTATATAACTCCTGAACCAGCCAAGCAAAAAACCTAGGTCCTATTTATTGTACTTATCCAGGCTTCGTCAAATGATTAAATCCTTTGGGTTGCAATGAGAGCCCGTCTTAGCCTAAGTCCACCCCGATTGGTCCAATGATAGGCCCAAACAGAAGCCCGTATATGTAGTAAAAATGGCTTTTAATCAGTTGGAGATCTTCCATCCCTGCTGTCCACCGCTGCCAAAGATCCAACAGCCAACCACCGACCGCCGACCAGCTTCCACCATTTAACACCTTACCGCCACTGGCCATCCCAAACGGAGAAACTATCCGGCGCTCAAACAACACAAATAAAATAAAGTTTAGGGATCGAACTACAAATAAAATTGAGACTCAATTTTATTTTAAATAACAGCTTATCTCCCATTTAAACATCCATAGGCAATAGGCATATTTAGAACTAATCCTGAAATTTTAAACCTTGAACTTTGGATTCGGTCCCCTTTTTACCATAGAGCTTGTTATTTTGTACTAAGCTTTTAGTATATCCAAAATGCTACATGCACAATCGTTGTGTACGTTATGAACTAATTCTAGCCGTCTAGATGTGTTTGGACGGTCCAGATTTTAAAAAAAAAATTTTGCACAGAAAAGTTAAACTTTTCTAGGGAAGAGTTTAAGCAAATCTTGACAATTAATTATAACAATGAATCTAAATCCATCTAAAGCCCCGTGTTTTAAGTGGGAAAAATGACGGTCAATGACGTGTTTCGATAATTAATACCCCGCCAAGGACATTTTCAGCATTAATAAATGTTCTCAGCATGTCATTGGCGGGTATTAATTATCAAAATACGTCTTGGGCCGTCATTTTCCCGTAGGGCTTGTTTTGGGTTTAATTTCTTGGGTTGGGTTTAGCCCACTTTGGTGAGTTAGGTTTCTTTCTTTTGTTCTTAATTGTAATCTTTGCACTTTTAGGTCATCTGGTGCTTGGGCTTTATTGGTATTATCTGGACTTTTAGGCCATCAAGTATTATGGACTTTGCCGGCCCTTTGGATGCATTTTCCAACCTTTGGTTGGAATTCTCTTTTTCCCTTCACTTTATAAATTGTTATTTTTGCCGATGAAAAAAGAAGAAGAAGATATCCTCTATTGAGGAGGGATCTAATAGTGAATAAATGAACCTTATTTTGTAGCTACTCACTAAATTAAGAAGCATCACCTATCGATATTTGTCAAGAAAAGAAACGTATCGTTGATAATAAGTTCAATTAATAAAACATCATGTTTCAATTCTCTAAAAGTTTAAATATTCAATCAAGCTACAATGATTGGTGATTCTTTGCTGCAAGCAAAATCATATATATAGATCGATAAATGGGTTGATCGTTCTAATAGTTCTAATTAATTTGGTCACATTATTTGTCTAGATAATTCACCCATCAAAAAGCCGCATTGAAATCATCATTTGTCTCATAATAGATGAGTGATGAGTGATGAGGTTAATTGTCAACAAAAATTTGTTGATTAACCCAAACAAGTTTCCATCATCCGGATTGCTCATGGACTATGAGGAAATTGTTGAAGTTGTGAGTCCAGTGTCAAAGCTTTGTTAAGCACTTAATTGGTGATGGACAGGGGACTTTCTTATGGCTTGACAATTGGCATCCTAGTGGTCCTTTATACAAGCTTCTTAGTGATCGAGGGATTGCTAATCTAGGAAGATCTATCACTGCTAAAGTCAGTTCTGTTATCTTGGATGGAGAGTGGAATTGGCCTCGACCAAGATCTTCCTTGATTCAGCAGATTCAACACTCAGTTCCTACTTCAATTCAACCTAGTAGGGAGAAAAAAGATGAAGTTAAATGGGTTATATCTCCTACCGGCCATTATACTTCTAAACATACTTCGGAGGCTCTCAGAAACAGAGGAGAGAAGGTCCAGTGGGCTTCTATTGTGTGGTTTTCAAGAAGTATTTCTAAATGGTCTTTTATTATATGGCTAGCTTGCTTGAAAAGGCTAGCTACAAAGGAGCGACTTTGTAGATGGGGGATGGTGATTGACCCTGTTTGCATGTGTTCTATGCTCTCAATGTGATGAAACCTTGCAACACTTGTTTTTTGCTTGTAGCTACTCAAGGAGTATTTGGCAGGTTATTCTTCATAAGTTTCAGCTTCAGAAAACTCCAGAGGAATGGGATAGTGAAGTCCAATGGGCCATTGATTACTTAAAGGAAAAAGCTTCAAATCTTTCTTATTCAAGTTAGTCCTAGCAGCTGGGGTTTACCACTTATGGTTGGAAAGGAATTCTCGCATTTTTGGAGGAAAACACAGAGGAACAAATGGTGTGCTAGCAAGTATTGAAGATGATGTTTGACTTCGTGTTAGTACTTGGGAATTTTTCCCAAATTCTGTTGAGAACCAAAGATTGTGTAGTTTTTGGAATATCTCAAGTAGAGTTCTTGGGACCTCAATTGTGTAGTTTAGGTAGAATGTATTGAGGCTTTCCTTTGTATAGTTCTTGTATGTGGATTTAACTTCCCTTTGTTTTTTCGAGGTGGTTGGTTATAAAATGTGCAAAGTTACCAAAAAAAAAGTTTCCATCATCACAAAATGAAATGCTTATTCTTCCCCCCTGTTGCGAATATCTTCTCATGAGTTCTTTCTATTTGTACAATGTACAAGTCTTATAAGTGTGTTAATTAAGCGAGGTGCTGGTCCACTCGTTTATAAGCATGGCAACTTGACAGATCTGTAGTTTTTGGAAGTAATTTATTGGTATGTTTATATTTGGTTGGAGTGTATCTGATCGTTTAGGTATTTTGTGTCTTTTGTCCTTAACTTTACATTTTTTCTTGTTTGAGACTCCTAATTAGCTGTTAGGCAGTTTAAAAGTGTTGTTGTTGCATCAGGCCATGCCTGAGTTAGGATGAAAGACATCGATTGTCTTGTGATTTACTCGTTTTGTACTCCCTCTGTCTCACTTTATTCCGTCTGTTTCCTTTTCGGGACGTCCCAAAAATTTGTCTATATCTCATACTGTAGTACTTTTCAAATTTTGGTAGGAACTAACTGCCCATACCATACCATACCATGCATGAAGCTAGACGTACGTACACCTCCTGACTAGATGAAATGAATCCTGGCCTCCTCATGTCATGTACCCATCCATATTCTCTAATAGGGGGAATTCCTGAATACATATATAGACGTTAAGACAGGGTGTTCTGTATATATGCATTCTCCCTAAATTTTTGGGATATTTGGTATTTTTTAGTTTTTGTAATTTTTTATTTCGTTTTTCGTCATAATTTTGAGAATTAATCATTCCGTCTCCAAGAAAGAAATTAAAAAGTATTAGAATGTGGATCGAAGTTGACAAAGTTAATATAAGACAAAACTTTATAAAGACAAAAAAAAAAACACTTGTTATTAATTTGTTTGTTTTTTTCGTCTCTAATGATGTTTTTTTTTTGGCCATAATTTTTGGGTTTTAGACTCATTTCGTCTAGACGAATGATTAATTATATATAGATCTACGGAGTAACAAAGATTCAAAAGTAAAAAACAAAAAAAAAATGTCAAAAATTTAGGAAGAATGGAGCATTATGGCTACTAAAGATTAGTGAGAGAGATTGTCGTTTTCCTAGAGAGAGAGATTTTGTCGTTTTCCTACCATTAGGAGGATTCGCATGTCTCCTTTTAGAGCGACCTGTATGAATAGATACTCTAGAACAAAACTATACTAGTATTAATTTATTTATTTTTTTGTTACAACTTACAACTATATATAGTAGTATTATTAGTAGTAGAGAGTAATATATAAGTAGTAATTTTTCTTTGGTAATAATATAGGAGTAGTTGCTTATGAATTGGTAAACCTTTCGCGTCGTCAACGACTGTTCACACAAGCGACAAACCAAGAAATGAAAAAAAAAAAAAAACAAACCAGTATTGTAGTACTATTAGATAAGAAAGAAAAAACATAGAAAATATTGATCGCCAAAATAAACAACAAGGTCATGAAGTGGGTATGGGTGGATGGTATTTTCTGATCTACCTACCCATGGACGATGCTACTTAATTTCTACCTCATACATCTTACCATTTTTTTGACATATTTTCCTACTCTCTTTTTTTTTCTTTTTTTGAACAAGAGATTATTGCATTTTAAAAGCTCGAAGGCAATACAAGATTTCATTATAAGATACAAGACATAGAAATTATCGAACTCAAACTATCAGACATCTAAACACAAGTATATGCACTAGCAGATTCAATGGCGCATACTGCAAAAGTTAGCATACCAACAACGAGATTGGACATAAGGTTAGTCAAAGACGTGATAGTACGTAAAGGATCCTACTATACACGAAAGCCCAGCTTAATTAACCTATGAAAAGGCACAAGATAAAATTAAATCTAGATCCACTCCACACCAAGACCAAGAGGGTAAAACGCTCCATAAAAGGGAGGAGAAACAACAACAAAACAAAATAAAAACACCCCGTTTTTTCTAACGAAAATGTCAAAGATTCTATGAACCAAAATATCCTATTCTTTCTCTTCCATTTCTTGTAATGGGATCCCAAAGCAGTAGAGAGCTAGCCTTGAAATCTAAATGTCAATTCTCTTAAAGCTGGGCAATCTAATCATAAACTATGGAAGATAGGCATTTCTCCCTCCCTCCCTCCTCCGTCACATCAGTTCGTTTAAAGACACTTAAAATAATTCTATCCAACTTTTAGTAATTGTTTTTGACATATATATTTTAGAAAATGATTTATCCTTAATCTCCATCCATTATGTGTATTTATAAACAATCAAATTCACGTAAGAGCTTAGGGGCATCTCCAATCCACCCTCTATGTCTTTTTATCTTTTTTTTTTGGAGTACCGCTCCTGTCCGATCGGCCAATCCTCTGAGTTCTCCTGCATTGGAGAAAATGGTTCTTTGTGTACTAAAAATATGGAGGATCAGACTATGATCTTTTATTTTTACAAAATGTGATAAATCACCGAAAGGGATAACATTAAATCTTTACCTTTATTATTTATGAATTTACTACCATTTAAAATGTATCCATGACATCTTTAAAATAATATCAACATTGAATATCTTAACACTAATTCAATAAGTAAAATTTAAATAATTAAATTTTGAGTTAAAATAAAGAATGTTTGAGTTTTGGAGTGTTGTTTTAAGAAATGGAGTATGAAATAGGCCGGGAGGCCATGAGTTGGGGTTGATAAGAAACACAAAACATTTGTTTTTAAACAAAAAATTCAGAGAGAAAACACTCTACAATTACATTTTGTATAGAGTACTTTAATTTCATGCTCTCAATGGGAAAAAAGAAAAAAAAAAGAAGGGTGTTGGGTTGGAGAGGGTCTTAATTAACATGATTGTTAGTGTAATAAATTCAGAATAAATGAAATTATATTCTCAGAACTTAGACTTTGATGTTGAACAACAGACCAGTAATATTATGATACTCAAAAAACATACATATATGCATGTGGGGTATGTGTTTATTTATAGGCGAGATACTATATAGGAAGAATTAACGTTAGAATCCAATGTAGACGGTGCCGTGTCAATGCGGCGCCAAGTTTTGGACGACCTTTGACCTGAGAGATGGAGTTAGGTGATGGAGATGGATGGAAAATGCAACACTAGAATCTAATGTCCATGTCAACGGGTTTGTAGTCTAATGATACTTTCTTACTCTTCTTTATATGAAAAGGCGACGGTTCGATTCTCGTTTAGAGCTCTAGTGTCGGATGTGATGGTTAATACCTTCGGAGTTGTTTCATCCGTATGCCGTTTAGCGGTACTCATTTCTCGACTAAAGAAAATCCAACGTAGACTAGACATTTATCGATTAAAAAAAATTAAATCCAATGTCCACGCGGAGAAGGAGGCGGACAAATCTCCCGACAGCCTCTGAAACGTGGATGAGGTACGTCCACCTACACGTGGGGGTTAAATACAGCCCCGATTTGGTCCCATACACGTGGCTGGATGCAGCGTCAAATTGGGGTGCCCATATAATCACCTAAATACACCACCTCCGGCCCCTGTGTCTCTATCCGTTTTTTTTTTTTAAGAGTGGGGTGTCGGTCAATTTATTCCGATAAAATTAAGAAGTATTGAAGTTAATGATCAGACAAATCTTTAGTGGCACCAATGTTGGGCCTTCATAATATTTAATTTTGTGACCTCTTTGAAATTAGTTGTTGTCTCATGCTACTCGACTATATCGCTCGGGTTGTCTCTATCTGGTTTTGTGCTTTTGATTTGCGGGACACGTCCATGTATAATAAATCAAGAAACAATAGTTGCGGCATTGGCTGTGTGGACATATTATTTGTTGCGCCAATTCAGGAGGTCCACAAGGCTCTGTTTGAAACTTGGGGAAGAAATGAATAATAGATGAGAAAATAATAAAGATAAAAATTCGAGGAAAAGTTAAAAAGAAATTGAAGAGAAAATTAAACTTGTTTTTTTAAAAAAACTTTTCCTTCTCTCTAGAAATTAAAAAATGGATGGAAAAAATTTAGAACTTTCTCTTCCTTTCTATTTGTTTCCCTAAGTTCGAAACAAACTCAAAAACTTTAGCCAAATTGCGAATAACTGAACGATCCGGTACTCCGTACAACTTTGCTCTTTTACAAGTTTTCAGAAAAAAAATTATTCTGCGCACGTTTTTTAATAAAATTTTCTATCTATCTCTCTTCACTTATTACAAATTTTTTTTAAACAAAACTCAAAACCAAACAAAGTTGATCAAAAAAACAAAGATTTACTTTTTATTCGGAAAATGACACTTCTACATAAAATAAAATAAAAATATATTACCGAATATGGTCACCATGTCCACATCGAATTCAACAGTTCATAGCAGATTAAAAAAAAAAACCCTCAACAGTGCATATGTAAGTTGTAACAGTCCATTGTTAAATGATTGATGTCCATGCCAGAAAGAGACAAAAAGCAGAAACATGTCGCAGACATGGAAAACCAAGGGACGCCGGATTATTACTGGGGAAGGTACTAATAAAATCTTTAGGGTCCATTAGTAAAAGAAAACTTCTTCAACATTTTGAGTGTTTATTTGTCTTCTTTGAATTTTTGTTAAATTTACGTTATATTTTTTGGATTAATTATCTGTTTCGACGTGATTTAATTATTTTTTGGATTAATTTTTGTTTTATTTTTTATTTTTGAATGCTTTAATTGAGGGGTTATGATTAAAAAAGAAGAAGAAGGGCTTTTCGGTTTTTTGGAATCTTTTTTTTTTTTTTTGGTACATAGGTTTGTTGGGATCTTGTTTATCTATTTTTTCTCATTGGATTCTCCTTATTTTATTGATCATAGTACTGGATCCATGTTTCTGCTATGCTTCTGCTATGTGCCAAAACCTTGTCTTTACCATGTATGTCAAGTCCTTATTTTTTACCACTCCTACCTACACATGTCACTACAATAATCAGATACTCCCTCCGTCCCTTATTTACAGTCCAGTATTCCATTTTAGGCTGTCTCTTAATAAGTGTCCATTTTGTAAAGTTAGTGGATAAAAGTTGGTGCATTGTCTATTTTGTCCCTAAAAGTAGATTCCATTTTGAAAAGTTCGTGAGTAAAAGTGTAATGATGATAGGTAAGTATGAAAAATGGAGGAAAAAGTTGATGTAAAATGTATAATGATGATGTCTTTTTAATAAGTTGGAGTTACGAAGCAGGACATTTAATTAAATGGGGATGGAGGGAGTATGTGCTTTTGAATAATTGTTTTTTAATTCTCTGCGATAAAATTCTTTAGAATCAAGATAATATCACGACTTATTATTAAACAAAACAGCTGAAAGAGTTAATACAAAAAACGTTGGTTTTCTTAAATGTAGAATATTTTGCCAGAAATTGATTACACAGTGGGCAGTATAGTTTGTTGAACATTTCTGCTAGAGATCTAGTTCTAGGTTTTAATTTTTTTTCCCAAGGTCAAGATGTTTGGACCAGTTTATGCAAACTTTGATAATATCCTTTCGTGGTCCAGTAAAAGATATGTCATCCACAACGGAACTAGAACATTCAAAAGAGATTTTTCTTTTACAACCTACTCCGAAAAAGTTGTCAAATTTCGAACCCAACATATCTAGATTTACCGTTCATCTCTATTGCCACTTGAACTAGCCACTGACTTTGAAAATAAGGAACTTCTTGCCGTCTCAAAGCTCAAGATCAAACTGCATAATTGAGGAAACTTCAGGGAATCTCTGCAAAACATGTACGATAATCTCTTGCCTGAAACTTGTCCTTTTACGTTGGTAACTTAGCATTGGATTCTTCTATATATATCTTGAGAGAGTAAGAGGGAGAGAGAGCTGGCACATCCAAGTCATCGCTCATCATAGAGTTTTTCATTGGAAATGATTTTGTCACTTTCTTTTTTGATAACGGCACTCTTCTACAAGTGTATTTTTAGTGCAAAAAAAAAGTGGCAAAATCAGCAGCCTTTTTCATCCCTCCAAAATCATTCTCCAAATTAAATACTCTAAAATGAAAAATGTGTGCTTTCCAATCAATTTTCTCATTTCCGATCTGTTGCAACAAATAATAATAATAATAATAATAATAATAATAATTCTTCATTTTCCTTGTTCAAAGTAAATTACCAATTACTCCCTCCGTCCATTTTTTAGAGTCCAGTATTCCATTTTGTAAAGTTAGTAGGTAAAAGTTGATGAATTTTCCATTTTGCCCCTAAAAGTAGATTTCATTTTGAAAAGTTATGTTGTGTTTGGTTTGGTTTTTGATTTTTTTTTTTTGAAAAATAGTAGGGATAATAAGTGGAGACTGGAGAGAGATAGAAAGAGAAATGTTGGAAGTACGGGGAATCTAGGGGGAATTTTTTGAAAAATTCTTTTTGAAAACGAAAGAGAACACAACATTAGTGAGTAAAAATATAATGATAATGTTTCCATAGAGGGTAATGATGGAAAGTGGAGGTAAAAGTTGATGTGAGAGGTATAATGATGATGTCTTTTTAATAAGTTGGAATTACGAAGCAGAACTCTTAAAAAGGGACGGAGGGAGTACCGATATAGCCCGAAAGTTTAATAACTTACAAAATGCCTCTTAGAGTTTATTAAACTATCGATTTACTCCTAAAGTTTATCAAATTTCACATTATTCCCTAGAGTTTATTAATTTATAATTTTTTCCTAAGAGTTTAATATATTACAATCTAACCCAATAGTCCTAAAATCATATTCGAATCCAATGAATGGTAAAAGAATACATTTACATGTTTAGTTACTCACTTACCTTTGTATTTTGCCTACTTAATTACCATCCATTTAATAATATTGTTGATTGCACTTTGTAGGGAAGGTCAAAATTATTTAAGTTGACCAGGTCAGAGCTTTGACCACATTGTCAGAAGAAGACATGTAGCACCTACAGATGAGTGACACGCGGCATATAGAGTCGCGGCAGACAGGTTGGCACTTATTGCAGATGCAAACAACTTTTAGCAACAAGTAGGCTTGCACCAAGCAAACTTGCGACTAGACAGGCTACCGCGGACAGACAGGGCCGCGATAGGCCCGCGTACATACTGGGTCATGGACATGAAGGGCCGCGATAGGGCTGCGGACATGCAGGGCCACGGTAGGCCTGCGGACATGCAGGGCCGCGACAGGCCTGCAGACGAGCATGATGGGTCCAACGGAGGTTTTGTTCCCTGCCTATAAATACCAGTGCTGGTATTCATTTAAGATAGACAGAGAGACACACAAATTTCTAGAGGGAGAGCCATCTCCTCTAGAGAGAGAAAATAGATTTCTAGAGAGAGAGAGAGCCATCTCCTTTAAAGAGAGAAAATAGATTTCTAGAGAGAGAGTCATCTCCTCTAGAGAAAGAAGATAGATTTTCAGAGAGAGGGAGAGACCATATCCTTGAGAGAAAAATGGAACTACGTTTGACTTGATTCTCTGTACATCGGGATACGTAGGCAACCTTGATGACTTGGGCTCGGTCATGTTTTATGCCTCCTCCTCGACTCCTCTAAATCACTCATCCATTCATTCATTCTAAACTCTAGCCATTCTTTACCTCTCCAGCACATTTTATTCTCATGAATATTTTGGGCTCTATTTTGAACCCCGAGGAGACCAAGTCAAGATTTTGACCGCTCTTACACACTTCATTGTTACCGAGAACATAGAAAGAATTTACGTTCACTGGGGGTTTGTTGACTTAGAGAAAACGTCACTACAAGAAATTTGTTCAACACCAGCGTTTTTTCTACCAGCGCTTGCAAAAAGCGCTACAATAGGAGGTCTACAACAGTGCCTTTTCTAACCGCTGCTAGAATGGAGATGTCCCAGCGCCCAAAGCAAAAGTGCTGGAATAGGCTAACCATTTCCTAGCACCCAAGTAAAAGCGTTGGAATAGGCCCTCCATTTCCCAGCGACCTAGGAAAAGCGCTGGAATAGATCCAAAGAAAAAATAGCCACTAATTGAACAATTTCTAATTATATTATATCTTATACATATTTGCTAATAATCTTCGGTATGATTATTTAGCGCATCTCAATAAGACAACTATTTTAACATTCGAGGTTGTTGATTTCGTTGTGCGTATTGTTTAAATCATTATCATAAAAAATTAACTTGATCAGGTTTAGAAAGCTCCTTGATTGGGACACAATTTGTTTTTTAGATGATAGTTATCGTCTGATCAAATATGTAGCGATACCCGATCAACTTCATTCTTGTTACAATTGATGAACTCCGTAATATGTAAAAGATAGACGGTTCAGATCAAAAAATAAAGACTCTGGTGGGGGTCAGGTCTTGCGATCTAATACTTTAACGCCTCGAGATGCATCAAATGTTGTTCGATCAGGTGGTCACCGATATCCGATGATCTCTGACTTCGGTGACAATGATAGAATCAGTGAGACGTGAAATCCTAACGGTTCAGATTAACCACTTGTAGACACCCCAATCCGGACCTCGAAGGGTCTTTGACCACCCCGATGATGAAATAAAGGAAACAAAGCCTTTGCGAGCTTGAATGAAGTATTCCTCCAGCATCCACAGCCCAAACCAACCATCAGCCCAGAAAAACTCAGAAAAAGCCCAAAAAGCCCTGGACCGAACCTAAAGTACCGTGCGCGACACTTTTACACCGCGCGGCGTATCGAAATTTAATACGCCGCACGCAGTCATGAGGTTAACCGCACGGCATTTTGGATAAAGTTCTGACTGGCTCAGAAAGCTGTCGGCCACGCCCATTTGAGCCACAACTGCAATACGGCTCAGCCGAAAGCACACTTCTGACCCGCCCATAAAATACCTCCAACTTTTGAAATTCAAAATCCAAGGCTCTTGCCTATAAATACACCCCTCCACTCAAGGGAAAAGGGCCCTTGATCACCATTATACCCTTTCTCTCTCTTCTTGCTTTCACACCCACTTTCCCATTTTCAAGCCTTGAGAATGTTGTTCTTAAAAGACATTCTCTAGGCCCTTTACTCCATTTTTCTCTTCACCATTGAAGTTAGTTTCTTACTAACTTTGAGGTCCCAACTACCCAATATACCCATTTAGTACACACATCCATACCTCTACTCTCTTTTTCAACCTTCCGACGTCCATCCGCCTTCATCAAAGCTCATTCAAGCTCCAGATCTAAGGTAAAAACCAAGTTTCCTTGGGCTAGGCTCTGTCCTGGCCCTGAGGGGGACCTTTCTGTTTTCAGGCTTAACCCTTTTGGTTGAGATCTGACCCAAAACCTCTTTCACAAAACAAAACCAGAGTTCTGTACAAAGGTGTGCTACGCCGCGCGGCTCTTTAGAGCGTCACACGGCGTAGTAGACTAGTACGCACGGCATTTCGAAAGAATACTGTTTTCTTGATCAAACTGTCTGGATCGCGATCGTCCGTTGTTGGGCCTTTTCTGTATACCAAAAGCTGTCTCAGAATGAGACCATTTCTACAAGCCATGTTTTAAACTCCATAGATCTTTTCAAAACAAGCAAACGTATCAAAAATGGTTTTCCCTTCATGGTTTGAAAGAATGGTGCAGATCTGAGATGATCTGACGGCTGTGAGTTGTCTGAAGCTTTAAAATAAAATCGTGCGATGTAATGGTACACCGTGTGAAGCTTTACAAAACTATAAAAGTTTGGTATCGGGATCGGAACCACGCACGGCATATTGGTAAGCCGCGCGCTATAAGCCGATATGCCGTCTGACGGAGGGCAGTGATTCAGACAGTCCGTTTGAATATCTTTCTTGTTTATATCATCGCCATGCCATCTTTATCATCTCTGTACAGCAAGCACCACTAGCACGGCAACGTGTTATGATTTATCTTGTTTCTCTTTCCTTTTATGTGTTTTTAAGGTTTTCCGAGTTGTATTAATCCCCCCATTTAAAATGCTTAGTAGAGACCGGTTTTCACCGGGCGAGCGGGGTGCTTTTCAACAAAACCTTCCCCGCTCGTAACCTGGCTCCCGGATCCAAAATCTCAACGTTTTCGCTAGATCAAAAGCCTTCTTCTTTCAAACAAACCCCCTCGGTTCCTCGGATCATCCATCTCAAAAATCCGGGTGGCGACTCTGTCATAAAACAGCGCCGCGGGCGCGGGAGCCCACACCACTGTAAAAGTTGAGTTGGTAATGACCTATTAATTCTATATGTTCAATGTAATTATTAACAAACTAAGTCTTGTGATGTACTTGAACATACAGGAGCCATTGATCGCGACACAATTACGACGATCCAAACTGTTGATTTTGTTTTTCTTGTTGATTATATCATTCTCGTAAAAAAAAAATCTCGATCGGGTTTACAAAGCTTCTTTATCGAGACACAATTTCATTAACATAATGGGTTTTTTCTGTCCAATCAAGTGTGTAGTGATACCCGATTAACTTTATTCTTGGTAAGAAGGTTGAACTCCGTAATATGTAAAAGATAGACAGTTTAGATCAAAAAATAAAAACTCTAGAGGGGGTCGGGATGCATCTAAAATTTTGCCTCAATTGAAATAAGTAATATTCTCATTAGATGCATTCTTCGGGGTTGTGGTGGTAGTACTTGGAGAAGATCCTGTAAAATACAAATATAAAAACTACGAAAATAAAACTTTTGACAAGTTATTGGAAAAAAATAGGGCATAAAATACTATAAAAAAAAAAATCTCAATAGGAGCATAAACATATGTTATATATAAAATATTGTCAATTATGTAATGAAAATGATGTTTGTTGCAGTGGTCGGAGTAGGTGTGCGTGAGCTCACGAGATCGAAAGATCTCAAGTTCAAAACACGGCAGTAGCACTCTAGCAGGAAATCCAAACCCCCCCCCCCCCCCTTCCCTCTTGTGCTTTATTTTTTGGTAAAAAAAATCTACACCAGCGCTTGCAACCAAAGCGCATAGTAAAAACTATGCTATACCAGCACTTCCAAACGCTGGGAAAAAAGCACTGGTAAACATAAATTTATACCAACGCCCACAAAAAGCGTTGGTATAGACTTATAGTAGCGCCTCTACTCCAACGCATTGCCCAAGCGCTGGTATAGACCAAGTAGGTCTATAGCATCGTTTCCATGAACCTTTACCAATACTTTTGAGCACTGGCGTGTCCCGACTTTCTTGTAGTGCGTGGAGAAGTTAGGGGCAGACCTACTAGGACCTTTCGGATGAAGGGAAAATGATGATAGGTTAGGAGCAGACTTACTAGGACCCTTCAGATGATGGGCAGCCTGCAACGACCCTTGGGATGAAGGAGACCGGAAGGTACTCCAATGGAGAGAGAGTCTGAAAATGCATGGAAGTAAGGTACAGACCCTTTAGGATTGTGAGGAGCGACGTATCTCTTTAGAGATTAGGCTCATACTTTATATACATGCTCCTGACATGCCCTCTAAGAATTTTCATGCTCGACACGCATCATAACCACTTCAGATGACATCAGGTATGAGTCGTATGACGTACATGATCTGGCCGTTATGTTCACATGGAGGAACAACAACAACAACAGAACCCATTTAGCACCCAATTATTGAGGGTATGGGCGGGGGAACCCATGTAGTCCCCAACAGAACCCATGTAGTCACAATGGAGGAACTACCTTTTTGTAAATCACTCAGGTCACATCGGCTTGATTCGAGTCGGGAAATGGCTGATTCAAGCTGTTAGGACTTGGATAACCAATCAACGGTGATGATGTGCTAGATCGCATGGCCCAAAATAAGAGGCTCTAGGCCGATCTCTCGGTCCGGCTCAATGGTTTGGTTTGGCCCAATGTTTGAGCCTCTTGTGGCTAGTGCACATTGGGCTTCTGTGGACCGGTAGGGTCGAGCAGCACACATACTAGTGTTAAGAGTTTTTTTTTTTTACAAAAGTAATAAATTGTATTGATGTAAAGCCTAACGGGACTTACAATATGGAATTCATTATAAATATCTTGGACAAAGAAAAACTAATCCTCTAATTGATACAAAACGAGAAAAGTACTAGGCGGCTGATGTCTTTCACCCCAACCCTAGGCATCGCTGACACATATTTTGCTGAAATTTCATATTCCCTAGTAGTGACCAACTCGAAGGATTTGATTAGGTGGTAGCAGGAAAATATAGTAATTTTTTATTTTTTAATACTAGAAGTGGGGGATGGGGACTCTCCATACTCGAAACTGGATTGATCATGTGCGGACTACTTGTGTTTTTTTAATAGTAGTAGTGTACGTAGCATGTTTATGGAACTTTATTATACGTACCAGCTTGATCCCAAATTTTAATAATGATTTGGCGTATGAAGCCTCTTACAGTTACAGAACAATGTATTGTTTTAATCTGTGATTACAGATACCGGTGCACGTACGTTGCTTTTAACTGCAGTATTTGGAAACAATTAATTAATATTCATCAGACATATTAATCTACACTAAAGTACTACTACTATCTTTTCAAAAAAAAGTACTACTACTATATACGTAGCATAGGTTAACTTCTGTTCGTTATCGTTATTGCAGTTAAACGGACCGCATGCGCACCGTTTCCAACAATTTACCAAATTTAATTTCCTTAGATTAGATAACTCTTTAAAATTATTCTCCAGTTTCTCACATAATTATAATCTAGAGAAACAAAATAGTAAAACTGAATATCATGTATGGATTTGAACAATAAGGTATATATGGAAAACTAGAAAGGTTGATGAATAGTTTTGCTTGGCATCATCCTAGTAATTTCAAAGGAAATTACACCGAGGACTGGATGAAACCTCTTTCTTTCTTTACTTTAATTTTTTTTTCCTTGGGCCGGATTTAGAGCAATATAATGGGTTAGTAATTTGATTATTACAAAGGATGAGGTGTTTTGGTGTCTATTTTTTAGTTTTTGTTGGTTTCTTGCCAATATTTTAGGTTTTTCCTTCTCATCCCTCTTGTAATGTTTTGTTGTTATTAATAAAATGTTACTCTCTTCGCTGATAAATAAAAAAGAAAATGTTGGTCATGTTCTTCGAGCATAAAATATTACACTAGTACACAATTATCGGGCCAAGTCAAAATCAAAAAATACACGAGTTTAATTACAAAGAGATAAACAACACTTGGTTTTTTTTTTCAAGAATGGATTGATGTACTATACTGATAGACTACTCCATATATTTGTTCGAAAAAAAAAAGGAATTGATTTTGCCACTCCCTTTTTTATTAATGTCACTCCCATTTTCTCACAAAACAAATCATCTTATATAGACACAAAGGGAAGTGACATTAACAAAAACGGGAGTGACAAAATCACTTCAAAAAAAATAAAATATATGTTTACAAGAACCTACCCTAAAGAACACGATGAATCAATCCCACTAAAAAAATCAAAATGGACCCACAAGCTAGGCAGCGGTATATACCAACATTCTGAAAAGTAAGATTCAAATTCTGGTCAAAGTTAAGTGGTGTGTAGTCCCAAATTGGGCAGGTCATTGTGAGTGTAGTAAAATGGAATCACAAATAGGATCCCTATGCATATCGGCACTTGAAAAATGGAATCACATTTTTTTTGAATTAAAGGTCGTTATGGGGAATTGAAGTGGAGTGGACTGTACTGGTAAAAATAGACGCTCCCCTCACGCACTCTCAAACTGATCACCATTCAGCATTGGTTTTAGGCCCCGTTTGATAACCCTCCAAGGGGTTGGGATTGGATTGGTAGAGTGTTGGTATTATTAATACCTTGTTTGGTAACCAAAAATGGTTCGGACTAGTAGTCCGATGGGATTAAAAATCCGGGTAATAGGGGGTATTGCTAATACCCCGTGTGACTTGGTATTGAGGGGTATTAATAGTCCAATCCCAACTCCTTCACATTACCAATCCCTTTTCATTACCAATTTCTTCTATCAATCCAATCCCATCATCTAATCCCATCTCAAACAAACATGATATTAATAATCCCATCATTTAATCACATCCCAAACAAACATACTCATTATCAATCCCTTCTCATTACCAATCCCATCTTCTTACGAATCCCAATCCTAATCCCATCTCCTTACGAATCCCATCCATCTATCACTGTTATCAAACGAGGCCTTAGAGTATTAGGAAGAGAGAGAAAAAAAAAACAGATTGTTCAAGCTGGAAACGATTCAAGTAGAGCCGAATCGGACTATAGCATGTTTAGGTTTGTTTGTGAGTTTTTAGCGAGCTCGAGTCCAATAAAAGTTTGACGAGCTCGACAATGTTTTGAAAACCGGAGCAGTGAATGAACCAGAAAAGAGATCGGACGGACGGGTCATTGGTCACATGTTTAGGTTTGTTTGTAAGTATTCTTGATTGATCATATCTGTAAATAGTGAAAAATTTGTAGATTTTTATTTGTGATTGAGAAGTTGTTAGGTATTTCCAGTAGGGAATAAATTGTTGAGAAATGTTAAGTTGTTTCCGGTAGTGAATAAGTTCTCGATGGATTTGTGAGTAGAGTTACTGTAACAAAAAAAAGTTTTTGTTGACAATTTTTTTGTTAGTGAAAACAAGATGGTAAAATGCTGAACTTTTTTTTGTTAGTAAAGCTTTGTTTGGTTGTCATTTTAGTTTAGTTTAGTTTTAGTAGTAGGCGGAGAGAGAAATATGGTAATGATTGGAGAGATGGGTAATGAGCAGAGAGAGATAGAGAGGGATGACAAAGTAATAATTCGAGAAATAGAGAAATGATTAGAGAAAGAAATAGGGATAATGATTGGAAAACAAAACTAAAATGGCAAACAAATACAAATGCATCAAATTTTTAATATTTTTTGTTAGTGAAAACACTCTCTAAGTCAAAAAGTATCATAGTTGTTCTTTCAAAAAAGTGTGAAGGAGTAAAGAATGCTCAAAAATGTTTTACCACATCGGTTGAAATAAAGTAGCTGACAGACAAGTGTACGTCTACGTGCGTTTGGAAAAAAACCTCAACTTTTTTTGGGGGAAAAAAGCCTTTTAAGCTTTTTTATTATGAAAAATAAAAACCCATTAAGCTATGTTGACACTTTATACTACTTTTTATTCTACAAAATATCAGAGTATATAGTTGAAAAACCTTTATTTTGAGCAGTTGGTGTAGTTGAAATTAAACAATTCCCTTTCTTGTTTCGAAATAAAAATAAAATTAGTACAATGGTACATCAATTTTTTTGGTCTCTTCTCGATAATAAAATGTGCTCTACAACTTATTTTAAAAGACTCAAATACTGCAAACAAAAACATAAGGGTGGTAGTGGCGGAGCCGGGATTTAATTAAGGGGTGGTATTGTTCAATTGGAGTTCACTTGTATATATGTTTTTCTGGTAATACATAGTATTTCAGGCCAAGTTACGCGCACCTCAAATTGATCTATTCTCACAACCACTTCACATGCTTGCGCGCAGAGTGAGGTGGCACCAAAAACTGCTCGTAGGGAGAATCAAACCTGTGACCTTAGGAATAAACAAACTCCTAAGTTACAAGCTAAGACCACTTGGCTAACCTCTTAGAATTTCACTAGTATGGGTTACATGTTGGTGGCAATATGAAGAAAAAAATTAAACGTAAAACCAGACTTTGTCTTGGACTTTATTTTTTTTGTTAGAATGATCTAAGGCTTGACTCAACTTTTTTGTGGCCTTTAACTGAAAGTCATTTAAATATTAGTATTTTTATGATCCGAATCGTTTATTTTTTGTTGTTGCTATTTTTTCATTATTTTAGTGAAAAATCAAGTTATTCAGTTATCGATAGATACCTAATCAATTATTCAGTTAATATATGTATTCTCGTGAAAAAAATCAAAAACAAAACGAAGTAATCGGTTTGACCAGGTCATTTTAAAGGCCAAATGAATCATGATGAAGATCAACTTGGGAGGTAAAGAGGAGAGCTATGAGGAAAGCCGGTTTTTTGGAATACGGGGGTGCACTGTGTGGTTGTAGTAGTTAACAATCCAAACTTTCCGTCTTGAAAATTAATGATTTAAATATTTTCTTGGCATGAACAACTCAGGTCTATACGAGCTAAGATAAAAACTTGACCATAGATTACTGAACAAACGACTCGGATTGTGCAAGTAGTGCACCCCTGCAGGTCCCCGCGGCACGAAAAGCCTGGGTTGGTACAACTAAACACCGCAGTTGTCGCGTAAAAACCAGTGATCGGTGAATCCTCTCTGTGCTGGCATTTTTGTCTTTGTTCTGCTTTCCCTGCCCTTGCAACCAGGTAATTAAAGTCCTGTAACAAAAACAGCTGGTTGCTACTACTACGCAGTACATTTTCACAGAGACCATCCCTGTAGTTTCTTGCCGTTAAAAAAAAAAAAAAAAAAAAGAAGGTACTGAAAGATTAGTGTGATGCCCGAAATTCCGATTTATTGTTTAAAAATTTTTACAAAAATGGGGAAAATATTTAAACATTTTGGATTTGAAGACTCAATTTAGTAGGTAATTAAAATATGCAACACGAACTAATCGATAAAGTTTTTTCGATTTAAACAAGTATGGGGCCGGGGTTACAAAAGAGATCACAACAAACAGCTAGCCATCTAATTAAACTACCTATATATACATCCATGCTCCACCAGTGTTCTCCACAGGCTCCATCACGGTGTCGTAAAGAATTTTGTCTTCATCTATACTTGACGTGAAATGCAAGGACAATGTAGCACCAGGAATGATTGAGTGGCAAATACTCAGTAAAATAAAGCAATCAACCCTTTAACCCAATGCATGATGACATGGCAATATGACACATAGAAAAGCTGTAAAACATAAAGTGAAAAAGGTAACACAATATATATTTCCGCCGTGTCATTTTGGTCCCCAATATTTCAATTGCTAATATTGCATCCCAATGTATCAATTTTGTCTCTAAATGGTCCCTACAGCTCACGCCGTTCCTTCCCTCCGTCAAAACCAAGGGCAAACTTGATATTTCACATCAAAACGGTGTCGTTTGGTTGGAAATATTGATTTTTCAGCTTTTTAACTTTTTTGGTCCCCAAAGTATTTCCACCGTGCCATTTTGGTCCCCAATATTTCAATTGCTAACATTGCATCCCCAAAGTATCAATCTTGTCTTTAAATGGTCCCTGCGGCTCACGTCGTTCCTTCCCTCCGTCAAAACCAAGGGCAAGCTTGGTATTTCACCTCAAAACAGTGTCGTTTGGTTGGAAATTGAAACACTTGATTTTTTTAGGTTGTTTATATATTAAAAATATGGTGAAAAAATTAAATGTTCAAATTTTCAATTTGTTTGAACCTGTGCGAAGATCTTAATTTTTTGATCATTTTATTCTAAATGATCATAATTATTTTTTTGATATATAAACAGCCTAAAAATATATAAGATTGATATTTCTCTTCCATGGTTTTCTTAGGGTTCTCATTAAAAGCCTTAAAGTCAAAAAATTAATTATAACCCTTTAGGATAAAATGATCAGAAAATTAAGATCTTCGCACCGGTTCAAGCGGGTTGAAAATTGAAACACTTGATTTTTTTCGGCTATTTATATATTAAAAAATATGGTGAAAAAAAATTAAGTGTTCAAATTTTCAATCTGTTTGAACCTGTGTGAAGATCTTAATTTTTTGATCATTTTGTCCTAAAAAGTTATAATTATTTTTTTGACTTTGAGACTTTCAATGAGAACCCTAAGAGAACCATGGAGAGAAAAATCAATATTTCCAACCAAACGACACCGTTTTGAGGTGAAATACCAAGCTTGCCCTTGATTTTGACAGAGGGAAGGAACGGCGTGAGCCGCATGGATCATTTAAAGACAAAATTGATACTTTGGGGATGCAATGTTAGCAATTGAAATGTTGGGGACCAAAATGGCACGGTGGAAATACTTTGGGGACCAAAAAAGTCAAAAAGCCGAAAAATCAATATTTCCAACCAAACGACACCGTTTTGATGTGAAATACCAAGTTTGCCCTTGGTTTTGACGGAGGGAAGGAACGGCGTGAGCCGCAGGGACCATTTAAAGACAAAATTGATACTTTGGGGATGCAATGTTAGCAATTTGAATATTGGGGACCAAAATGGCACGGCGGAAATACTTTGGGGACCAAAAAAGTCAAAAAGCCGCAATAAAACCATTACTTGATGTTCTTGTAAGCTATGATCCATACACTATGTTCCCATATGCAATACCTAACTGATCAGTTTACGACGTGGCATGACTCAAGAAATGACACGACTGAAGATATCCCATATACTATGTTAGTGATCATGGTTAATAACATACTTTTATAATTATTCTACCGAAACTTCGGCGATGAGCAAAATGCTTATCAGTGGGCTTTGAGGGGATTCCAAGAGACAGTGTAGAGCTTGTGGAAGAAGATGTATGAATGAATTGGATCTTGAGCTTGGAGAGTGTAGTTGAACTTTGGTGCTTGAGCTTGAAGTTGGGCTTCAATGGAGTTGTGAGGAAGAAGAAGAAAAAGATAAAGTGTGATAGGAGGGGTGGAACCTGCCATTGATTTTTGAGAGGGAGAGACTCAAACCAAAATGGAATTTTTGGAGTTTGCAAGAGTGTGGTGTAGGAAATGGGTTAAGAGTGAAGTGAAACTGTACGTATTTTGTAACAAAAGAGGGTAGAGTTGTTGGGCTACAAATCCGTTGGTGGTGACTATTCAAGGGTCGAGTGTGGGATATGTTGTGATGATGGCAATCATCATAGAGGCCAAAATAAGAGTTGAAGTAGTGCGAATTAATTATGTATTTGTTACGAGGGGGTGCAGAAAGGAAGATTGTTACAAGATGATTATGTGGTCTAAATTATTATATACTCTCTCTCTGTACTAATTACCAATAGGATTTTATACACGGTTTTAACACTTCAACTTTTATCCCTTTTTACTATTCAAAATCTGTTTACTTCGATAATAACCTATCAATTGCCGTTTGCGACGTCCATGTACATTAGACTGTGGTAATTAGGACAATGTGTGGCAACCCACAAAATGGACGGGAAACTGTACTTGGTGAGTTGCATGTGCGTCTCCGAGCTATCAAACATGAGGCATAAATGATCTATCCTTTTCTATGCCATTACAGACAACAGCGGGCGCGGGGACTCTGCCGTCCCCATGAGACAGCAGCCCCTGCTCATACCAATAAACCTTGCCGTTTTGCCTCATTAAGAGGGTTCCCACATGTGCTCTTCTTTTGTTTGCTAAGGCCCGTTTGGAGCAACAAAGCATTAAATAAAGCTAACAAAAACCTGTTTCACAATTTGTAACGCCCTATCAATATTGAATTGAGCTAATATTTTTTGAAGTAACCAATAAGTTCTTAACACACTATCAATATCGGATTGATTCTAAGTTTTTCTTTCAGGCACCCATAAAAAAGTTTTCAAAAATAATGAACGGTTTAAATCATTTTTGTAGGATCTAAAATGAGTCCCACAACAAATCGATAAATCATTAGTATGAAATTAAGTGGCATTTTCACAAATCATAACGCCCTACCGATATCGGATTGAGCTAATTTTCTTTAGAAACCGATAAAAAATATTTTAAGTATAATGAGCGGCTTGAATCATTTTGGTGGGACAAATGAGCCCCACAAAAATCAATAAATAATCACTCTGAAAGTAAGTGGCTTTTAACAAATCTTAACACTCTACTGATATTGGATTGGCCCATTTTGGTCCCACAAAAATGATTCAAGCCGGTCATTATTATTAAAATATTTTTTGGGTTCCTAAAAAATATTAGCTCAATCCGATATCGGTAGGGTGTTAGGATTTGTGAAAAAGCCACTTAATTTTCAGACTAATGATGTATTGATTTTTTTGTGGGACTTATTTTGGGTCTCACATTGGGGTTGCTTGGTTTCCACGCCGTCTCCTCTACTGGGAGGAACGGTTTGTTTGCCTAACGGCGTTGTGATTTCCACTCGGCCTTTGCTCTGTGTTGCCCTTATCTCCGTTTGTCGTGCTGATCTGCTCCATCCATGGTTTTCGGTTTGTCAAGTGGTGGGCGTGAGTGTGTACCTTTTGAGCTTAATTTGGTTTCAATTCGACGATGGTGGTGGTTTGTGGATGTTTGGGTTCTTGGATGGTGGCTCTGCTGTTGGCCGGAGATGTAGGGGTGCAGGTTGTAGTGGTCGACGTAGCAGCAAATCAGTCAGTGATCGGATTGGTGCTATTAGGTTTAGATTTTCTCGGCGGGTTAGGGTTTTGGTGGTACTTGGGGCATGTTGTTTGCAATTTAGGGTTTTTTTTTTGGCTTTTCAGGTGTTTGGATTTGCCCATTTTTTTGGGTGTTTGTTGGTGCTTTACTAACGTTGAGGTGGTTTTTTACTTTTATGTTTTTATTAAAAAAAACTGAGGTTAGGTATAGTGATAGTGATAGGACTGTTCAAAAAAAAAAAGGTATAGTGATAGGTGAAAGATATTCATTTGTGCATAATGCTACTTGATATGTCACTATCTATTTTGTATCATTTTTTTAATGATATAAAAATCTTTTTATTTTGATAAAAAAAATATGTCATTTGATTACAAGCCCTTGGCGTATATCGGCAATTCACCACGCCTCGATTACGTAAACCCCGGATTTGAATGAGAAAGTCTCCTCATTCCTTCCCACACACATTCCCCACCGCCCCCTCTCTCCTATTTGTAGCATACCCTCCGACCTTCATTTCTCCCCTTTCGCAACACGACTTGTTGAAATCTCTTCAACCGAATTTCAAAACCTCCACTCCCCTGTCTCTCTCAAAAAACCTTGTACCCAAAACCAAAAACTAACCTTGTCATGATGGCTCATAAGCATCTGCGCGAGCTATTGCAAGAAGATCAAGAGCCATTCCTTCTTAAAAACTACATTTCCGATAGAAAATCTCAGCTCCAAATAGTATCCAAATCCTCAGTATTACAACCCAAAAAATGCAGACCTATCACCGACAGCTCGATTTCGAAGCGTAGCCTCTATAAACAGGCATGTTTTTTCTCCTACAAAAACTCGCCGGATCTAAGGAAGAGCCCGGCCAAGAGCTCAAATGCCGTTAGCCTTCATGTCCCTGCTAGAACAGCTGCTCTGCTTCTTGAATCTGCATTGAGGATTCAAAAGCAATCCTCGGCCAGAAGACCCAGAACCCAGATTAGTAATCTGGGTGCGGGCTTATTCAGCTCGATTTTCAGGAGATTGAGCGGTAAAAACTATACTAGGAAGTATGAAATCGGTAACGTTGAGGCTGTGGTTTCCGCGAGGAAAACAGGCGGTAAGGGCAAGGAATTGAACGGAAATGTTGCGAGTGTGGACGACGGGAGTGCTGTTGAGATGGGTTTTTCTTCTTGTTGTAATGATGATGAAAATAGAGGGCGAAATAGTGGTATTTGGTCCGGTGGAAAATCGGGCGGAAAAGGCGAGAAATTGAAGGGAAGTGTGGTTAGGGTGGAAGATGGAAGTCCCATTGAGATGGGTATTTTCTCTTTTGATTGCAGCACGAGTAGGCGTGCAAGTACTATTTGGTCGGAGAGCAACGAGGAGAAGTCGTTGGATTTGGAGAGTTCTTCTAGTACTAGTAGCAGGTCTTATGGTTTTGAAGAGATTGGGGAAGACAGACCAAATGAGGATTTTGGGTTTTGTGAGAAGGGATTCTGTTCAAGCCCCTTGAGCCCTTTTCGATTTGCTCTCGAAACGAGCCACTCTTTCGGTGACCGGACGCCGGTGTTCTTGTCGCCGGCAGCGTCTCCGAGTCGCCACAAGATACAGGTTTGTCTTATTTATCTTGCTTGGGATGGTTTTTATTATATTTACTACATTAAGCGATAATACGAGAATACACTTAAGTATTAAGAATTAATTATTTTTTTTCTATAATGAGTATTAGCCCTATCTAACTAATAGCCTATTATGGGAAAAAATAATTCCACCAAATACAAGCGAATTACACCCGCACATAATCGAAGAGATTTGAACTCCTGATCTCTTAGTAAAATTCAAAAATCCTGGCCGGCTGAGTTGCCCTTTGATTATTTTGCTTGGAAGGTTGATTGCAGTTTAATTGATGTAACATGACTTTTTCACTTGTGTATTTCCAATTGCAACGAACAGTTGAGAATATTTTTCTCGTCGATATGAGCGAAATGAATTCGGTTAGTTTGTTTAAATTAAATTGTGCCAAATCTATTGAAGCGCTAAATTTTGGAGTTGACTCACTGAGTTAAACCGAGAGAACTCGTGGCTCAGGTGGTTGAGCCAGGTGTGTTTGACTTGTCGGCAACACGATCTTAGTCTGACATATATATATTTTTTTGGGATCATATCTTACTCTGATTCAATGGTCGGAATGTCGTCACGAAATTACAAAATTACCCATTAATCCTATCCTCAATAGTTCGTGATTGAGCAGTAGAAGATTATTTTGTCTTATTTTGATTACATTTATCACTAATAATAACAATTTAATATTTTCTGGCAATTACGTAAGCCAATTAGAGGATTGCCATGTTTTCTTGATGCATATGCAATTGAATGCGACAAAACTAAAATGGGGAGATGTATTTTTGTTTGCTGTTAAGTACCTCAATTGTTGAAGGTCCTCATTTGGACTAAATCCATGAGATCAATGAAAATCATCCTAACGTGACATGATGCCTATATGAGTTTCTTCTGCTAACCAAAAACTTATTTTGGTGAGGTTACTAGATTGTTTTGTTCACAAACTCATAATAATGTTCGATACAATACGTCATGTATGGATTCCACTGTTATTCAACCAGAGTGTGCCTCGTAATATTATACTGTAATCAAAACATGGATCAAAATATAGTCCCCAATCGCCATAGCACTATTTGTAAAAACTGGTGGAAAAGTAATCAAAACATGGATAAAAACTGATGTCCTGATTATGCTTGTTGCATTTGGTATTTGAATAGGAGAGAGAGGATTGTGAAGTACTACTAGAGAGCATGGTAGAGGAGGAGGAAGAGAAGGAACAATTCAGTCCGGTATCTGTGCTGGACCCTCCATTTGAAGACGATGACGACTGCAACGAAGAAGGCAGTTATGATCTTGAATGCAGCTACGCAATTGTACAAAGTACGTATGGAGCTTTCAATTTTGTATGTTTCCTTTTTCCAGCTTTCAATTTTGTGTGTTTCGTTTTCCGGTTGTGTCGTCATTTTCAACTTAAATGTTACCTGCTCATATGAATAGGCAATTTTTATTTTCTTACTCTGTGGGTTCAAGGGTCCAACAATGTTGATTTTGAGACCTGAATTAGTTGTGGGATCCATTTGGAGATTGATACCCATGAGGACACGTTTGTTTGGTTGAGAGTAATATCGTTGTACCATTGCTGCAACTCTTAGGTAAAAAAATATGTGTGGATTTTATCATGTAAGAACAAGACGGTATGGTCCACACAAACCACAAATTTGACAAAAAACAAATTAATATAGGAATAGGACACAAGATATACTTGGAACACATGTTGTGTTTGTACGTTCATGGGGAGAGGACCACCAATACACACTACTAAACGCAATAAGATTCAGAACGATCAATTCTTAGACATCATTGTTTACTTCCGTCTCCGTTGTAGGAATCCTACTTGTAAACTTTTTTACATGTGTTTCGAAGAATATGGATCTCGGCCATTAATATACCGTCATCACTCATCAGTAACTGAGGTTTACACTAAATACATGGAACATCACAACCTAATCTGACCTTTAATTTGTCAATGGGAAAACAGTGGTTGCTTGGTCATTCCTTTAGCTGTGACCCATATTTGGTGCAGGTTGCTATGTCTTAATCTTTCTGTACCTTTTTAGTTTAGTAAATTAGGGCAATCATGGACCTAAATTATTCATAGCTGTTGTTTTCTGGGTACATTTATTTGTGGTTGGTAGTCATTTTTAATGCATTTGTGGTTGGTAGTTTGTTGATTCGTTTTGTCGAAATTGTTTAAACATAGTGCAGCCTGAATGCCCTTTTCTAATATTTCTTGTCTTGTTTTGTTTTGGAAACAATAAATTACTAAGAAACTAATTAAGGGAAATGATATTGGCACTCCAAAAATTGATGCAGACACTCCAAAATCAGTGTAACTCCAAAGTCATTTTCCTTTGTTTTTTGGAGTGTCTGCATCAATTTTTGGAGTGCCAATATCATTTCCCCTAATTAAACGTCACTCATCGCAGATCTTTTAAATTTCCATTGAAGATTATCTAAAAAAAGGAATACATTCGACTCTTAATTGGTAGCTACTAAAAAATTTACATTTCCATTACTGTCAACCTCTTAAATCCAGTGATAGATCACTTTTTGGTTGTAATGGCTGCCCTATCTGATCCTACTGTTTGCTAAAGTTTAATCAAGTGTGCTTTCTACTTTCTTTTGCTAAAAAATCTTGATTTGGTTCGGTTTATTTTTTGGACTACAGGGGCAAAACAGCAACTACTGCACAAGCTACGCAGATTTGAGAAACTGGCCGAGTTGGATCCTATTGAACTAGAAAAGAGAATGTTAGAAGAACAAGATGACGACTATACGAATTTTGAGGATCGAGGAGAAGAGGAATTCGATGAGGTTGAGTCACTTTCGTCGTATACAGAAACTAATGCCCATTATTTCGTTAGAGAAGTTCTTGGCAAATTGGGCTTCCAGTTTAGCGAAGTACCGGCACACATGGACAGACTGGTTTCAGACCTCATTGCAGAAGAGAAAAGAGAGGAGGATGGCACCGACGATGGTGAATCGGTGGTGAGACGGGTTTGTAAAAGGTTGGATTCATGGAAGGAGGAGAAATCTAACACCATTCATATGATGGTAGGGTTGGATTTCAGAAAAGGAAGTGATCATGGGTGGAAAAGAACAGACAAAAACCAGGTGATAGAAGCTGCAATGGAAATTGAGCAATCTATTTTCAGATTATTAGTGGAGGAATTATCAGAGGAGCTTATGGAGTTTAGTGGAGAGAGTTCATGAAGCTTCTGTGCATCTAAATAGATTTTGTTCTAATTCTTAGATTTTTGATTCGTTAAATTTAAGTGGACGGGGAGGATTGCGTGACTTGCAGTACTTTGAGGGGATGGGGTTACCAGGTTTAGTCAGATTTGATCCAAGAGAAGGATAAGAGAACCTCAAGTGGTTTGGCCATGTGGGCGTGAAGAAGCAACTAAAGGGCTTGCCCTTTCTATGAGCTCGCAAATTTGAATTTCATGAAAGCCAAATATTCCAAATTTTAGGCTATTGGAGGTATGTCTGGGTGTTAACTTCAGCACCCGAAATTAGTCGAGGTGTGTCCAAGTTGGTCCAGACATCCGGTTATCAAAAAAGAGATGGATAAGAGGTAGATGTAATGTGGTAGCAATGGAGTATATGTATCTTTGTATACTTGGAAAGAGGGGAATGTATGTACCCTACCCTTTGCTCAATGAGACGTGCACGCGAGAGTGAACTCTTATACTACTATTACTTCTTCTTTTTTTTGTTAAATTATCCCTGATACGGTTTTTTTTTTTTTTTTTATAAAAAAAACTCCAATAGGTAACCGTAAAAGTAGTGGTGCCATAAAAAAAGTCTAAAACCACAAACATTTTGCACAAAAATTGCACGAAGCTCACACAAATTCACAAGGCAATATTAATATAAGTTGCAACAAATATTCAAGTATCAATGCAACATAAAAAGGGTTTGAGTAAGGAACATGATTCTACCATGAAGACATCAACTCAAACTTTTTAATTTCTCAAAAAAGGATAGCTTTTAAGTATTTGTTTGTATCAACGAGAATAATCTCAACACTACTAAATGGCATCTCTCTTTGCTCCAATGTCGGCAACCATGTGAATTCTAGTAGTTGTTTATTACTAGTAAATAAGTACTCTTGGTGTTGAGTTGTAATAATTTTATTAAGTGGGACGACATATATATATATATATATGTATGTATATCAGTCAGGATCCTATGAGGGATCCCTTACGGCCTTACCACAAGGGACTCCCTTTTTCCAATCGAATTGTGATGATCCGAACCGCTCAATGTGTTCAAAACATGATTTTAAGGGTACCCACGAGAAATCGCCAAAAAAAATGACCGGGAAGAGCTTGATCCAAGCAGTTTTTCATAAAAACACTATAAATGCATTTTATGCAAAACTGTTCGGATCAACCCCTTCCCGGTCATTTTTTTGGGCGATTTCTCATAAGTACCTTTAAAATCACGTTCTGAACACATTGAGCGGCTCGGATCGTTGCAATTTTTATCGGGAAAGGGGAGTCCCTTACGGTAAGGCCGTAAGGGATCCCTCATATATATATATGTTTGGATGAAGTCCTTTCCGATATTTTTTTTGTCGATTTCTCGCGGGTACCGTTAAAATCATATTCTGATCACATTGAGCAGCTCGGATCATCAAAATTCGATCAGGAAATGAGAGGTGCGGACCGGAATCAGGTTAGAGATCCCTGACTTGATCCGGACTGTATATATATATATATATATATATATATATATATATATATATATATATATATATATATATATATATGATATTCAAATCAATTGCTACCGTGCACTTGTCAAACTAACAAGTCATTAAGGGACCAACCACTGCATGAAATACAATATCACCAAATGCAGCAAAGAAATGAACTACTATTTCACCAATTTGTACTAAAAGTAATATGTTTATCGGAGTAGGACCATACGGCGTGAAATCATCATGTGGAATGAATACAGAGTTACATGCATCATTTGTCATGCCCTGAATCCAAGGTGGGTCAAGGCCGATACAAATATCTCCTCTTAATTAGCTCTTAACTTTCTCTTTATTACAACTAGCATTTGAGGCACACAAGAGATGCGTGTACAATTGATGATGAGGAAGAAACCATACTATGGAGACACTGAATTTCGCGATCTCCTATAATATATGATGTATACAACTTAAGTAAGCGGACGGAATTACAAAAAGTGGACAATTAATGGACAGAAGAAGTTTAAACAGAGCATTTACCTTAATTTTCAGAGCCCGCTTGGTTGCCACTTGTGATGAGTTTTGAATGCATGAAGGGGTTTGGCAGCAATGGAGTTTACGAATTGTTGTATGGAACGGAAGAGTACAGGACAGCTAACTCTTCTGAGTTTGAGAACTGCTTTTAGCTTTGCTTGTACGTGGGTGTATTAGTGGCCACGGTATATTACTTACTTGCCCCCACAGTTATTTAGTGCATAGATTATGTAAAATGTAGTAAATTTTTCTCTTTAAGAATGGCATTTTCAAAAGAGCAAAAATGTGAGCCAGCCTCAAAGGAGAATCACACCAAATGATGCTCTCCCTACATAGATAACAATCGTCGGAGGTGTAGGAGTCGGACGAGATGCGCAGTGCAAGTCGAGTGTGTTAGAGCATCGTTCATAGGGTGAACATGCGAGTTTTGACCCATGTCTAGCTGAGTGTCTAAATGTTATATACAAATGGTATGGACTAGTACTAGATGAGGGGACTGGGCTAGTCGAGTATGCGAGCGCAGTTTTTTACGCACTCAAGATTTTCCTGAAATATACTCTATTTGTCTATTGTGAGAATAAGAAGAACAAACAATTGGTATGCACACAGCAGGGTCGAGTTGGATTTGGTCCATGCCCCGCAGGCTATATATTGCGCATTTGAGCTCGGAAGGGCATAATACTGTAGTTGTAAGAGCCCAAATCCAGCACAAGGACATGCATGTTCAACCCAAATGTGATTGGACTCGAGTAACGGTTCTGGGCCTGTTTTACGAAACAAATTAGCTAGTCTTGTGCCTTTCTCGGGGGATGAGTTCAGGCTTCGGGCCGGGCATGCCGGGCTCCACATCAGGGTGTTTGGTTACTTAATTTTTGCATTTTCATTATCCTCTTTTTGCATTTTAAGTGTTTGGGTACCCCACATCAAAACTCATTCTAGGAGAATGAGTTCTTCATTTTGATGTTAGAGAAGAGAAGTGAGAAGTAGGGAGAAATGAGCTTTCTGACTTCTCATTTTTCACTTTTCCCATTTTCGTTAATAAAAAGACCTACATAATAATATATTTTGCATCTATCTCTCAAACACTATAATCCTGTTACAAAATGCATTTTGCTCATATCTCACAAACATTGTCAAATTCATAACACATTTTGACCATAATCCAAACAGCCAATAAAACAATAAGTAAAATGCAAAAAGTGTAGCACGCCGAGCCAACAGCTCGTGCCGTACCGAGTAAGACTCCGAACCTCCCCTTGGAGGTTCGATTGAGCCCAGGCCTTTACCCCATTCCAGTTCGGCAAGCTGACGGTCTCGCAGTAGAGGTCCATCAGAATCAATCGAAGCAATTAGTTTGGCCCACCGAGCCTTTGACGGTCGGGCACCACGTTCGGTCTTGAACGAACGTGGGGGCCATGATTCCAGCTCACCCACGTGGGAACAACAACCGTGGCCATGATGACGATCGTGACGTCATCCGAACGATTATCAGGATAACGATGGGGGCACGTGATGGTGTCAGCTCATCCTACAAACGGTTACAAAACCCTAATGTGACGCAAAGGTGATGTCAGCCGACGCGTGACGAGCACATGTGCAGTCTTGGAGGCCAAGCTAGGAGTTCTCTATAAATACCTCATTATGCCTTCCTTGAAGAGGTACACACTCTCTAGCACCCTGAAACCCTAGTTCTTGGCTTTCACCTCTCCTCGCAACTGTACTCATCTTTGCACCGGAGGGCTATTCCGGAGAACCTCCGGTGTGGTCTTTAGTCGTGCTTCCTTGTGTAGGCTAGGTGAAGATTAGGAGTTAATCTCGAACCCCAATCAAAAGGAGAGAACCAGTTTGAACGGAGCCCCACAATTTCGTGAACCCGACATGAAACTTCTTTTCAGATCCACGACGGCTCCTCCCTTGTTCTTCAACTCATTCGTTCCTAAAACCTCTTTCTCTCACATCTTTTTTTTGACGAAATGGGCGGACCACCACCTCCATTTCAACCTTTGAACCCCTCTCAACAAATCCTCTCTGAAACTAGCGTCAACATCGCCTCTCCCTCTCACCCTCCCAGATTTACTCCACCTGGCCTCAGCGCCTCCGTTCAACAGCCAGTGGGCTTGAGCGAAGACGCTCTGGCCTATGTCCAGATACTTGAGCAGTAGCAGGAGTAGACGAACGCCGATGTTGCTATTCTCAAGATGGAAATTGCTCGAATTAAGGCGAAAGACCGTGCGGCGGCCTCCCACTCTGACTTTCAGGGAAGACGTCGACGAGAAAACTTACCACCACCACCTCCCTTGCCTAGAGATGGAGATCCACGCCGTATTTCTGTCCACGACCGTCTAGACCCATCACTGACGGACAATCAGGCCGGGGACAGGGCTCTCTTTAGGCAGCAACGTTCTCTGGTCTATCAGCGTCTCAACAGTGGTGCGGGATGAGGCAGTGATGGAGGAAGGCAAGAAGGCAGTCCACATACCGTTTACTCGAGCTCGTCGACTGGAGACGAGTATTCTCAGGGCTCTCAAAGTTATGACACAGTGGAGCTGTAGGATAACAAGCAGGCTATAGTCCCTTACAAGTCTGGACGGCGAAAGAGCCGAGCATCCCGAAGGAACGACAAAGACCACGAAGGTTACCCTCCCGAGCCTGAGGATATCCCTCGTGAGAACACCCACACTGGACGAATGGTGGACTCAAGAAACGTGCGTAAATTCCCTCGGGAAAAAAAGGTAAGTGTAGTTGTTCGGCACGATGATCAGCCGAGCCACCGAAGGGTCTATCTCACGGAGAACCTACCTGTAGAGGATCGACAGAAGGTTCCCATTGAGAAAAGGAAAGGACGTACCATTGTTGGCAAGAAGAAATGACCGACAAAGAGAAAGACTACCGAGCCTTTGAGCGGTCTCGGAGCGATCGAGATGGACGTCCCCCCAGATCGACCCACGAGTATCAACTGAAGAAGCTTACCGAGCCCCCTTTCTCGGCTAAAATCCAAGTGACCTTGCCGAAGGCCAGTGTCCACCTCCCGAAGTTCCAGAAATTTGATCCTAGCATGACTGAGGCCTACACCCACCTCATCAGTTACTGCAACACTATTTCTTACGTAACTGATGATGATGCAATCATGTGTAAGGCATTTCCCTCTAGCCTTGGGTGCCTCGGCCTGTTATGGTTCAATCAGCTAGAAGCATGATCGATCCATAGTTTTAAGGAGATTAAGAGAGCCTTTAACTATCGATTCATCACGAGCAACAAGCAGGAAAAGGAAGAAGATGCCTTGGCCCAGATGAAGAAGAGGTCCGGTGAGACGCTTCAAAAGCATGCCGAGCGTTACTGGCAATTGTTTAATGAGATACCTGGCGTTGATCAATATTGGGCAGCGAGAAATTTCATGAATGGATTGGAAATATGAAGCAAGATTTTGGATGAGTTGGCAATTCGGGCCCTTCATGGTATGAACGAGCTCATGAGGACGGTCGAACAGTTCTGTTCCTACGAAGAGTCCTCGCCGAGCGAAAACTCCAAGGAGGACAAATTTCTGCTGTCCCTTAGAGCCTTCATGTCCCTACTCCTCAAATAGCGGCCCCAAAGCCTGTAGTTGCAACTCAGCCAAAGAAGCAAGTCAACACAGTAAAAGTGGCCAACAAGAAAGCTCCTAAGGCTCACGACTACGTAGCCGAGACAACAGTGTTCAAGAATCAATCTGCTTCCTCCTTCGAACCTTGGAGCGAGAACCATTCTTTGTTTGGCCGAACCTGCCAAAGCTCAATACAGAAGCAGGTAATGACAACAGTTAGAAAAGGTGCTCGTATCATAACAAGCTCGGTCACTACACGACGGCGTGCGCTCCTTACAAGGCACTCCTAGAAAACTTGGCGGCTCAAGGACTCCTCGACGATCACATTGACTGGACCAAGACCCCGAGGCGACAGCCAAACGCCGGAGGTCCGAATCCTATCCCCCATCCTGTGGGAGTCATCAATGTCATTCATGGACCAGTAACCAAGGAGGCAGCACAACAGCTTCAGATGGTGATGAGCACCCAATATTGTAGATATTTGGTGCGACTAGTCCGTTTTATGTTATTTTAACTTGCATTTATTTAGCTTTTATAGCGATATTGCACGTAAGGTAGATTTTTGTGTGTTTCAGGTAATTCGTGTGAATAAGGCGCGTTTGAACACCAAGGAATGCTCCGGATGCAACCAAGTGCTCAAGGCCACATGCCACCCCGTTGTGGTACCCGAAAAGTCGTGAAAAGATGGTTTGGAGGTTGCTCGGGTTGCCCAAGGGTCAAGGGAATTGAAGGAGAAGTGATGATTTTACCAAAGCTACTTATCTTCCAACCAGCTGAGGGTAAAATTGTCATATCTTTTGATGTAAAAAGTACTTTTGATCCAAACTACTTGGATTAGAAAGTAGACTCGACAAGCTTTCCAACGGTCCAAAGAACACCCAAATCCGAGTTTGGGAGTGTCCGGAGCGAGCCCGCGAAGTTTGCCCAAAAATTTGTCAAGCGGGTACCGGTACTGGGTGTCCAGAGATTAGTTTTTCCAGCCCGTTGAAGCCTTGTACCGGTACTGGGGAATTTCCAGTACCGGTACTGCATGGAAAAATCTGTAGATTTTTGTTAACTTTTTCAACCTTCCATTTATGGAAAGTTTCCACTTTTGGAATATTTTTGGGATATTTTGGGGACTTTTTGGTCCTTTGTAACTTAACTTTAGAGCCCTATAAATAGGCTTATATGCCTTTTATGGAAGGAATGGCCATTTCTAGTCTTTTTAGGCCTAAGCTTTCTTTTTGCTTTCTAGGATTTCCATAGTTGTTCTTCAAGCTTTTCAAGTTAGTTTCTTCAAGAACTCAAGTAAGTTTAAGTGTTTTGATGTTTTCTCATGTATTAATGTTGTAGTTATGGTATGGATCTTTGCAAATATCAAGTTTATTTCCGTTTCTATCGGTTAAATCTAATGTCTCAACATCCTAGCATGCTTCATCTTTCTAGTCTTTTCAATTTGTGTGAGTAGTCTTTTAGGCTTGGTTATGGGATGATCTCTCTCCCATGGCTTAGTTGTTTTAATGGTTTTTCTATGACTTGATCATGATTTTAGTAAGGAAAGGGGTTAATCTCTAATTTTCGGCCAAACCAAAGGGGCTAATACCTTCTTTGATCATGTGTTGGCCGGGGCTAATACCTTCGTCTTGCATACGGGGCTAGGAGCTTTTAACGCTACCAGCGTTTGATTTAAATGTCTTCCAAACGAGATTAATTCATTTCCGAGCTAATACCATGATTATGCTCGGCTTTTAACGTTGAGTGCTTCGAGTTAAGATTGTCTACATCTTGGCTTGGAGTTGTTAGAAAGAAACGGTTAAATCGGCTAAGTCATCGGGTGTTTTTAGCCTTTAGACCTTGCCGCCTATTTTATCTAAGTTCAAACCTTATTTCTAGTCTTTTTACAATAGTTTTCCACTTTTCAAAGCAATACCAACAGTTGGCCGTCTTAAACGCCGAAAACCTTAAATAAAGCCTACAATCCGAACAAGCTATATTCGAGCTCCCTGTGGATCGACTCAGACTTCCTCACTATACTATGCAAATCTTTAGTTGTAGTCCGGTTAATAAATAATTGAATTTGACGGCCGTTTGGTAAAATTCAACGACTACTGAATGGGCGCATCAGACGGAGCTTGACCAAGCCAAAAAATCTGCCCAAAATTTTTATGTCGGCAGCGCATCAAAACGACCGAAGACAGCCAAACGTCCCTGGTCTATAACATTCACTGACAGAGATCTTCAGAGGGTGCAGACGTCGCACAACGACGCACTTGTCGTCATAGTACAGATCTCCACTCATTCTGTAAAACGAGTCCTCGTAGATCAAGGAAGCTCGGCAGAGGTCATGTACCTGTCCCTTTTCAAAGAACTCCGATCTTGGAGTCCTCTCTTGTCCCTACCGACGTTCCCTTGATTGGATTCAGCGGAACACTAGCGTGGCCTCTCGATAAGATCATCCTCCCAGTTGTAATAGGCTCGATCTTTGCAAACATGGAGTTTGTTGTCGTTGATGCACCAAGCCCCGACAACCCAATCCTTGGACGAAACTGGCTCCATGCTTTGAAAGCCATCGCCTTAACCTACCACCAGGTGGTACGGTATATTGGAGCAAACGGACGACAAGAAGACCTGTACGGCGATCAAGTGCAGGCCAAACAGTGTTATGTCTCAACAGTTGGGAAGGCGCCGAGCTTAAAGAGAGTGCATTGGCTGGAGGTTCCGGACAAGCCTGTCCTTTAAGACGTCGGTGCTCCGGCCGAACAGAAGTCAATCGAAGATCTTGTGAAGGTCCCAATCAACGAAGATGGATCACGCTTCTTCATGCTCGGTTCCAGCTTGATGGGCGCCGAGCGTGAAGAGTTGGTCCAATTCCTGAAGGATAACATTGAAGTCTTTGCTTGGACGCCATACGAGATGCCAGGCATCGACCCAAAATTCATTCGGCACTCACTCAACATTTCAAAGTCAGCAAAATCGGTAATTCAGAAGCCTCAACGGTCGGCAGCCATTCATGCCGAAGCGGTGAACGAAGAAGCTGATAGACTCCTCGAGGCAGGAGCCATCAAAGAAGTGCAATTCCCCACCTGGCTCGCTAATCCAGTGGTGGTGAAGAAGAAGAATGGGAAGTAGAGAGTCTGTGTGGACTACACCAATTTAAACGATGCTTGTCCAAAAGGATTGTCTCCCCCTTCCCAAGATTAATCAGTTGGTAGACTCCACAGCTGGCCATGCTCGGCTTAGCTTTATCCGCCTATTGTGGATACCATCAAATTGCGATGGACCCTGACGACATGGAAAAGACAACATTCATCACTCTGAAAGGCCTATATTGCTACCTCGTTATGCCATTCGGCCTCAAGAACGCTGGGGCCACCTTCCAAAGGATGGTTTATCTGCTGTTCGGCCTACTCATTGGCGAAATCATGGAGGCTTATATAGAAGACATGGTCGTGAAAAGTCTCAAGGCAGAGAATCACTTAGCCCACCTTGCCGAAGTCTTTGCAATTTTAATGAAGTTCAAGCTACGACTCAACGCCAAAAAGTGTGCTTTTGGTGTTGGCTAGGGTAAATTTCTTGGATACTTGGTCACACGAAGAGGCATTGAAGCCGACCCAAACCAAATATCTGTTGTACAATAGTTGATGGCACCCTCAACCCCTCGGGAGATACAGAAGCTGACGGGGATGGCCGCAGCTCTCAACAGGTTCATCAGTCGCTCGTCGAATAAGTGCCATGTCTTCTTTTAGACTTTAACGAAACAAAGCCGACAGAGCTTCAAATGGACCACAGAATGTGATGCCGCTCTCACCGAGCTGAAGACGTACCTGGGTTCGGCTCCACTCCCCGTTAAACCCAAACCATTTGAAGACCTCTATCTTTATCTGGCAGTCTCTCCACATGTTGTCAGTTCAACATTGGTTTGACGCGAAGGCACCGAAGATCAACTAATTTACTTCACCAGCCGCACCCTTTTGCCGGCACAAACAAGATACCTACCCCTGGAGAAACTCCTTCTTGCATTAGTTGCAGCAGCTCGGAAGCTCCTTCCTTACTTTCAGGAGCATTCAATCATAGTCCTAATTGAGTTCCCACTCAAGAACATCCTCTGCAAAGCCGATCTTTCCAGTAGAGTCTCACAATGGGCTGTTGAATTGGCTAATTTTGACATTCATTTTGAGCCTCGGACGGCTATTAAGGCTCAAGTGCTAGCGGACTTCATCGTGGAGTTCACTCCAGGAAGTCCCGACGAAGAAGCATTGGTTCGGCTAGATTATGGTATGTTGGAGCAACATGAAGTTCGGAACACATGGAACCTTTTCAGCGGCGATGTTTGGAAACTTCATGTTGATGGAGCGTTGAACAGCAACGGCGCTGGTGCAGGTGTCGTCCTTGTAACCCCTTGTGGAGTCCTTCATGAAAGTGCAATCACAATAAATTTTTTGGCCACAAACAATGAGGCTGAGTATGAGGCTCTGCTCGCCGGCCTCCGAGCTGCCACACGTCTACAAGTTGAGGACTTACACATTTTTTGTGATTCACAACTTATTGTCAACCAAGTGACTGGGGATTATGAGGCTCGGGATCCAAGGATGTTGAAGTATCAAGCAACAGCTCTAGAGTTAATCCGACAATTCAAGGGATTCCACATCGACCAGAACAACAGGGAGAACAACGCGCATGTCGTTGCTCTAGCTAGCTTAGCCTCGGCTAGTAAAGCCTCTAAGTACAAAACCATAAGTCTCGGCGAGATAGACGCTTCGAGCTTCGAAGCACCAGAAGAAATCCTCAGCATCACGCTCGGCCCCAATTGGATGGACGAGATAGTTACCTTTTTGAAGAACGAGACAATTTCAGCGGACAAGAAAGAAGCCCACCACGTTCGGAGCAAAGCAGCTTATTACTGAATCTCAGAAAACGGCCAACTTTACCGCAAAAGCTTCACTGGGCCGTACCTCAGAGTTATTCATCCTATGGAGGTTCTAGCAATTTTAGTCGAGCTTCATTCTAGTAGCTGCGGTTGTCACTCAGGCGGCCGCTCCCTCTGTCAACGTGCCTTAAGCCAAGGATACTTTTGGAAGGGCATGAAGAAGGACTGTGACGAAGTGGTGAAGAAGTGCAAGCCGTGTCAATTGTTCTCCCCAATCCCAAAGCAACCAGCTCAAGCCCTCAAACCCATTACAAGCCCATGGCCTTTTGCTCGGTGGGGCTTAGACATTGTTGCGAAGCTCCCTACTGCCCCACGAGGGTTCAAGTTTTTTATTACAGCTACTGACTATTTCTTAAAGTGGGTTAAGGCCGAGCCTCTAGTCACAACTACAGAGGCTGACGTACGGCGTTTTGTCTGGAGCAACATCGTCACAAGGTTCGGCATCCCATATGCAATTGTTTCAGACAACGGTTCTCAGTTCGTCGGAAAGGAACTCACGGGACTTTGTGCTAAATTTGGAATCCGGTTTTTCAATTCCACCCTATCTTATCCACAAGGGAACGGCCAAGCCGAAGCCACCAATAAAACAGTCTGTGCCGACATCAAGCAACGACTAGACTCCAAAAGAGGTCGGTGGGCCGATGAGCTACCTCGAGTCCTTTGGGCTTACAGATCTACCCCAAGACGCTCCACAGGCCAGACTCCTTTTGCCATAGCCTTCGGCATGGAGGTAGTGATTCCCCTGGAGTCAAGGTTCCTAACTCTCTGAATTGAAACCTGTAGACACCTCCCAAACGGGGCATCGCCATACAGATTGATCATGTTTGCTTGCTCGATTGGTTGCTTGCTTCGTAAACCAAAATCATGGACATTCCCATGGCTAGGAACATCGCCACATGATAGCGGTTATCATCAAAACAGAGTCGCCACCCAATTTATTAAAACTGGGAAAATAGATAGAGATTCTGAGTACGGGAGCCAAAAGTACAGTAAGGGGAAGGTGTTAGGCACCCCTCTCTGCCCAGCCGTGAGACTGGCCCATAGTTATTCAACATAAGACGTATAGATGCTTTATTTAATTCTAACACATAGTCTGTTTAATTAATCCTTTAAACAGTAAGTAAAGTGAGCCAATGCGATAAATAAGGCATGCGTCAGGAAAGCAGAATAAAACAAAGCTGTCCCAAGGAAATGGATCCCGCGGCCGGTGAATGGATATCACGGCCGAGGGATCCTCCTGGTTTGATGTATCGGCCGAGGGATCGAAGCCCCGGTCGATGTTCTTCCTCACACCAGACAGAAAGATTAACAGATGATCAAAACGCTACGGTAGTCATAAATCAGTAAGTAAGACAAACCAGAGGCCGTTGGGCCTCACCACCTTGATCCCTCAGTTGCTTGATTGCTTTGGATTGGGTGTGATTGACTAATTGCTTCTCGTAAAACCCTAGGGTTAGGGTTTGAACTTCGGGGTTTGATCACTGGATTGATGGCTACCTTCGGGAGGTTAGGGCTTTTGAAGAGGGGGATTGAGAGAGTATTTTGACAGAGTTTCGTGGCTTGAGAGAGTGTATTCTCTAATGAATTTCGTGTGTATATTTTCGGAGTCCAAAGGCCCTTTATATAGGCAATTGGTGACTCACTCCGGCCAATCAAAGCACGCGATTGCAATTGCAATACAATGCAAACTCTTCGTTGTAATCTCTGAGCATAGCCCGAACGCATCGGGAAAGTAGTGTAGTTGGATCAAACAATCGACAGAACGTTTGAGAGTCTGGATAAAGGTCGATCTGGCGGCCGAGTAATAGATCACACGGCCGAGGAATGGATGTCTCGGCCGAAGGATAGATCTTGCAGCCGAGGGATTGATCTCTCAGGGAGATTTTGCTAGCAACAGGTTGCTCGGGGTGAGGAAATGATGTTAAGGCCGTGAGATCGATGCGGCCGACAGATGGATTCTCCTAGGCTTCTGTATTTTCTGTCTGAAAGGCTGTATGGCTCTGAATTGGATCCTCTAAGTGGCTCAAAGCTCTTACCGAAAGTCCTAAGGTTCTCAAGGAGGCAATCAGCAATCACTGTATCCATTTTTTCATCGGGATGGTCCCAAGGTGGGACTTGAAATAATCGTTAGGCCAAATTGGGGTGTCTACAGATGCCCCTTTTTGACTGAGCTCAGACGGATCGCGAGACATGTTTGAGTAAGAGTCAAAGCTGTAAAAAGCAACTTAATTTGGTCCAACCACTATTGCAAGGGGTTTTTGAAAAAGGTTTTGTTATGGTCGGGCTGAGAGGCTGCCTACGTATTCCGCAAGGGAAATTCAGACCAACCGTAGTTCGGGCAATAAAGAAAAATAAAAGTTTGGAGGGTTAGAGACAGAAGACGTACCTTAGGGCTTAAAAAGCCGTAGTGTGACGTACCTAGACTGAGCCAGGGTTTTGGCGAAGAGTAGTTGAAGGAGCGCGGGGCTGCCGGGGGAGTTTTTGCGGAGAGCTTCTTTAGTATTTTGGGGTAGATCAGTACACGACAGGTGCGTTTGCTTTTCTTGATCATCCTTACTTTGACTGAAAGGAGCTCGGTAGAGTAGCCTATCCTTGCGAATGAGCTGGAAGGTATTGATGTAATGGGATGGAATCCAAACCATCTGCTGGGGATGAGTCGGACGCCGGTTTGTTTTTGAGATATGGGGGGCGCAGGGCCAGTAACTAGAGCACGGAGCTTTGGAGATGAGGGAACCGAGGCACGGAGCCGGTTGTAGTCATGAGGCGAGGGCCTAAGGTGATAGCTTCTGACGTGATGGAACCGAGGCACGGGGCCGGTTGTGGTTACAAGGCGAGAGCCTAAGGTGATAGGATTGAGGCGTGGAGCCTGCTGTGGTTATGAGGCAAGGGCCTGAGGAGATTGGATTGTGAGGCGTAGAGCCTGTTGCAGTCTTGAGGCGAGGGCCTGAGGTGAGCTTAGAGCTTGATGGAACCGAAGCGCGGAGCTGGTATTGATCATAAGGCGAGAGCCTGAGGTGTCGGAGCTTAGAGCTTGACGTGATATGAACCAAAGCGTAGAGCTGGTTGCATTCTGATGGTCTGTGCATGGAGCTTTCTCATCATAAGTGTTGGCGTGGAGCCAAAGGATCGAGGCGCTGAACCGATCAATAAAATCGAGGCGTAGAGCCGGTTGATTGCAGGGTTGACCTGTTTCATGAGAGATATGCAGAGTGTATATGTGTGATGATGGTTTAGATGTGAACATATATGATTGTGCAGACTCGATGTGAAAATGTCGATGCAATTGATGCAATATGTGCAAGGGCCCATGCGTGTGTGTTTGTTTTAAGCTTAGAGCTTCTATCAAGTTCCGGACTTGAGCATTCAGAGCGTAGAGCTCGAGCATTCGGACGGCAGAATCCGAGCATTCAAAGTACAGGCTTTGAGCGTCTAGTACGCAGTGGTTGGGCATCCAAGCGTAGAGCTTGAGCATTCAAGTGTATAACTTGAGCATCCAGTACACAGTGGTTGGGCATCCAAGCGTAGAGCTTGAGCATTCAAAATGTTAGATTTTGAGCATTCAGGCATAGAGCCTGAGAATAGATGTCTTGATTGTTGGGGCGGCATAGAGCCTGTTGCGATTTGCTTGTTTACGGCTTTGAGCCAGTTGAGATGATGGGCTTGGAGCCGCTGAGTTGGTTGTTACGGCTTCGAGCCAGTTGAGATAGTGGGCTTAGAGCCGCTGAGTGAGTGATAGCGAGCATAGAGCTGCTGAGTCGAGGGCTTGGAGCCGCTGAGTTGATTGTTATGGCTTGGAGCCAGTTGAAACGGTGGGCTTGGAGCCGCTGAGTTGAGTGATTACAGGCGTAGAGCCTGTTGATAATGGGTTTGGAGCCGCTTTGATGAGGTAACGGGCGTAGAGCCAATTGCTGTGATAGCGAGCGTAGAGCTGCTGAGACGGGGAATACGGGCATGGAGCCGTTGAGTGGTGGGCTTAGAGCCGCTGAGTTGATTGTTATGGGCGTAGAGCCTGGATGACTTGAGCGACCTATGCACAAGGTTATTGAGCGTGGAGCTGCTGAAGTTTTGAGCTCAGGGCTGCTTGTTTTGCTTCGGCTAGCAGTTTGTGGAGAGAGATCTTCGATGCTTGGGCATGCCCCCAAGGCTAGTTTTGATTACTTTGTGTTGGCTCGGGGGTGCCCCCGAGGCTACTTGTTTGGTCGAGGACCCAGAATCCATAATGGTTTGAATTTGGTGCACTGAGCATGATCTGATGTTCTCGAAGGAAATTGATTAGAAGGCCAGGAGATCGATCTCTCGGCCGAAGGATTGATGTCTCGGCCGAGGTATCGAATGCTCGGCCGCTTAATCGGTTCGTTTCCAGGGGCTTATAAAAGGCCACGACCTCAGCCGTTTCATTTCATTTCATTTTCCTCGGTTCCTCTCTTCGTCCAAGAGACTTGCCGAGAGCTCCTCTTTCACTCCCCCTCGTTCCTGACGGCTCCGGGCCATGGATGACGCACGGCTAGAGATCGCGGAGGGAGGCTGCGCTGTTCTTGGTCCTGTCTTGATGCTTGATTAGGGACCCTTGCATGGGTAGCTTTGATTAGGGACCCTTACATGGGTGGCTTGCTTTCGTGACGCAGAGCTCCTAGCGTGGTGGTGGTACGCGGTATGGTGATTTTTCTGGGCCATGTGGTGTCCCTTCTGCACCGTAGTACTCCTCTGGTATACACCGCCCCAGGGGTGTCCTCTTCTTTTTTGCAGCTGGTCTCTGGTGTTCGGACCACCAGAGGGTTCGGCATCCTCTCCTGCTTCCTCTTTTTGTTTTTTCTGTTTCTCTTCCTGCATAGGTTAGTTCGACAGGAAATCGATGTATAGTTTGTTTAGGAAATGTGGGATGATCCACCTTGTGATGTAAAAAGCTTTCGTTATATGAAACAAAAATCTTTTGCTCTGTTATGTGATTGTGTACGCTATGTTTGCACCGTTTGTGTATGATAGTTTTGTTTAATCCAGTGAAACGAACTGAACCGTGGAAATAATCTGTAAAACAGCCGTTCTGGCGGCCGATCTAATAATTACGCGGCCGAGGCTTCGATCTGGCGGCCGAAGGATCGTTTTGTCTGCCTGGGTTTGACTTGCAGTCAACCCTGATTTTCACGGGCCGATGGATAGATCCTACGGTCGTCATATCGAAGTGTCGGCCGAGAGACCGACTGAAATTCCGAGGATTAAGAATCCGATTCCGATTCGAACTAAGACTCGACTCAGTTCTATAAATACGCGTTCTACGAACCCGATAGCATTGTCAGTAGCAATTCCTTGCATATGGCACAACCAGTCCTTGATCAGTAGTTGAATTCCTTCAATGGCCTCGACCGTTTACACTTTAAGTCCTTTGGCATGGACTTTCTCTTCTCCCTTCGTCAAATTCTGTGAATTTTGCCTTCCTTAGGGCAGCCACTAGTTTGTGGGACCCTGTTTTTCATGTCTTTCGATTTAGGAGAGAGGAATTGTGTCCCACTATCGAGGAGTTTGCGGCGATTATGGGTCATTCGGATAGAGAGGGTTTCGTTGTCCCTAATCCTTTGTTCAATCGAGGTGATCTCCTGAATGTTTTACTCCAAGTTCAGAAACATGAAGTTAGATTCTTCCTAGTGAAGGGAAGGTTGGAGATTCTGCAGTTTATTCAGCGTTTTGGTACAGCTGAGGCTCATCGTCAAGTTTCCCTACAGAAGGCGTGCTTTCATGCATTGTGCATTTGTCTCCTTCATTATTACTTGCTTGGCCCTTCCTCTGGCCATGCTGATCCCGTGTTGCTTAACCTTGCTCAACAGATTGGAAACCGTGTGGGTTTCGCTGGCTTAGTGTTGGCAGAGACCTTGATGGGTCTAGATGTGATGAAGGGTAGTCCTACAGCTCAGTTCTCAGGCAGTCCTTTGCTATTGCAGGTTCACTCTTTGTTTGTTTATTTGTCAAGTTTATCTTTTCACTCATCACTCTTTTGTTTTGACTCACATGTTCTCTTAACTCACAATTTTCCCTTATTCTCTAGGTGTGGTTGTTTGAGAAACTAAAGGTGTGGGATGCGCCAGAGCGACTTCCTTATAATCCAGACCAATGCACGGAGCGCCGCATGATTAAACAGTTTCCAACTGAGGCTGCTTGGGAAGCATGGATGAAGACTTGCAGAAGTGATTGGATTCAATGGGTTTGCCCCTGGTATAGTATAGAGAGCATGACTGTGAGTACCATGAACCACTTTGGCGTAGCGGTGATTGGTATCACTCGAGTCGTCTTCTACTTTCCTGCTCGCTTTCAAAGGCAGTTCGGGGCTGAACAAACCGCAATCCTGGGTGACCCTGAGTATGCTGTTTCCAAGGTCCATGATGCCAACTTCCGTCGCAATATGCTGCGTTTTTGGCCGAATAGAGTGATGCAGGAGGTTGCTGAGAACCTTGCTGTCAAGTTATCAGGTTCTTACAAACGCTGGTTGAAGAAAAACATTTTAGAAGATAGTAGTGTGAAGAGAAGGAAGACCTAAAGATTGACATTATGCTTATGTTTTTCAAAAGATGTTTGTTTGATTCTAGCTTTCATGGATTAAGAATTGTTTAGGTCTGCTTTTTCCTTTGGAAATAATAAAACATTTGGTTGTTTTATTTGAAGATGTTATTGCCATGATTTGATAGTGAACATGCTTTAGGATAGACCTAGAAATTTCGGAAGTGATGATGATAGTAGTGGCCGGATCTCAAACTTAGAGATTGCCTACGTATCCCATATAGAGGGAATCAGGCCATAAACGTAGTTCCAACAAAGGGGATTTGTTTTGTTTTTAGTTAAGGTCCACTCGGGTATTTTCCTCTCCTTTTGTGCTATAAATTTTGCCTAAAACCGCCCTTGCGGGTTTTCGGTCTAGCGACCGTTTTATTTATGCCTTAGTTTTTGCCTAAGCCGCCCTTGCGGGTTTTCGACCTAGCAGGCTGCTCTAATTTTTGCTTGGATCCGCCCACCCTTGTGGTTTTCGGTCCAACGAGCATCTCTCATGGGTAATACTTCCTCAGCTTGTCAATGTTGACAGGCGTCGCGAATTCCATTCCATCCAAGTCTGCAATGTATGCTGCTCCTCCAGAAAGTATGCGTTTGATAAGGTAGGGGCCTCCCCAGTTTGGTCTAAACTTGCCCCTTGGGTCTGAGACGTGGCGACGGATTGCTTTGAGCACCATGTCTCCTATCTTGATGTCTCTAGGTTTTACCTTTTTGTTAAATGCTCGTGCGATGCGGCGTTGATACCCTTGTACATGGTATAACGCTCTCAGCCTCCTTTCGTCTAGTAGTGCCAACTCGTCGTAGCGATTTTGAACCCAGTCATCTTCGATCATTCCAGTCTCAGCCAGAACCCTTAACGAAGGTAATTCCAGCTCGATAGGCAAGACAGCTTCCATTCCATAAACCAGAGAGTAGGGAGTGGCCCCAGTTGAAGTCCTTTCAGTTGTTCGATAACCCCATAATGCCAAAGGTAGCATTTCTGGCCAATCTGTGTAAGTGTCGGTAGTCTTCCGCAGAATCCTCTTGATATTCTTGTTTGCAGCCTCAACTGCTCCATTAGTCTGAGGTCGGTAAGTAGATGACCGATGGTTCTGTATCCCAAATTCGACGAAAAGCTTCTTTGTCGCCCCTTTGAAGTGCGATCTGTTGTCACAGACGAACTCGTGAGGTACACCATATCGATAGATGATATTAGTGCAAATAAATTTGGCCACATGAGTGGCTTTGAGATTAGCATAAGAAGCTGCTTCTACCCACTTGGTGAAGTAGTCAATGGCCACTAGAATGAACTGATGTTTGTATTTTCCCTTTGGATTTATGCTTCCAATGACGTCTATCCCCAGGTGGAGAATGGCCAAGGGGATGTCATGCTATACAATTCCGTAGGGGGAATACGCATATGATCAGCATGAGTTTGGCATTTGTAACATCGGCGGACATAATCAGCGCAGTCGGCCTCCATTGTGGTCCAGTAATATCCCTGACGCAGGATCTTCTTTGCCATCGTTGCCCCATTCATGTGTGGCCCACAAATTCCTTCGTGTATTTCCTCCATTACCTTGCGGCTGTCCTTCGTTGTGACGCAAAGCTGACTTGGGCCCAAGTGTGCCCTTTGATACAATGCTCCTCCACAGATTACAAATCGGGCAGCAAACTTCCGCAGAGCCGTTTTGTCTTTCGAGGTGGCCTCGGATGGGTATTCTCCTTTTTCTAGGAATTCCTTCACGTCTTCGTACCATGGCTTGCCATCGTCTTCACCTTCCTCGGTAAAGGTGCATTCACATGCTGGTTTGACCTTTTGTTCGATCATGAGAGGCCGCATTGTGAATCCCAGGGGTATTTCGACCATAGATGCTAATGTTGCCAGTGCATCTACAAATCTATTGCTCACTCGAGGAGTGTGTGTGAAGATAACGGAATCAAATTGTGGAATTAGATCTTCCAGCACAGAGTGATATAGCTTCAGTGTATCTTCTTTGACCTTCCAGTCTCCTCTTGCTTGAGATACCACCAGGTTTGAATCCCCAATGACTTCTACCCTTTTTGCCCCTAGTTCCAGGGCTGCCTCCATTCCAGCAATACAGGCCTCGTATTCGGCTTGGTTGTTGGTGACTTCAAACCTCAGTTTATATGACAAAGGGATGTGGGAGTCGTTTGGGGAAACTAGCAATACCCCTATGCCATATCCACATCGGTTTGATGCTCCATCAAAGTAAAGTTGCCAGGTGTCGTCTAAGAGACATAAGATGTCCTCATCGGGGAACATGAAGTCTTCTGCCTCGGCTTCTGTCACAGGATGATTTGCCAAGAATTCTGCCACAGCTCTTCCCTTTACTGATTTCCTTGTCATGTATTTGAGGTCGAATTCTGCTAGCAGCAATAACCACCTAGCTAGCTTTCCGATAAGTGCTGGCTTTTCGAAAAGATACTTGATTGGGTCTAAACGAGAAACCAGCACCACCGGATGTGCTAACAGGTAGTGCCTCAGTTTCTTAGTGGCCCATACTAGCCCCCAACAGGTTTTCTCGAGGGGAGTGTACCTTGTCTCATAGTCCATCATTTTTTTGCTGAGGTAGTATATGGCGCACTCTACTTTGGCGTCGTTTTCTTGCGCTAGCATGCATCCCATGGATGTGTTTGTTACTGAGAGATACAGATTCAATGGCTTCCCAGGGATGGGCGGCGACAGTACAGGTGGATTCTGAAGATATTCTTTGATTGCCTCGAACGCTTGCTGATAGTCTTGGCTCCATTCAAAATCAGTACTTTTCTTCAGTAGCTTGAAAAGAGGTTCACAGGTAGTTGTGAGCTTGGAAATGAACCTGCTGATGAACTGTACCTTCCCCAAGAAACTCCTTACCTCCTTTTCCGTCCTAGGCGGTGATATTTCCATGATAGCCTGTATCTTGGAAGGGTCTACCTCGATTCCTCTTTGAGTGATGAGGAATCCTAACATCTTTCCAGCCGTTACCCCAAAAGTGCATTTTTGAGGGTTAAGAAGTAATTTGTAATTCCTAATCCTCTCAAAGAACCTTTGGAGTGCTCCATGGTGCCCTTCCATTTCCTTTGATTTGACTATCATATCGTCGACATACACCTCGACCTCTTTGTGCATCATGTTGTGCAGTAGTGTTGTTGCCATCCTCTGGTAAGTGGCTCCAGCATTCTTCAACCCAAATGGCATCACTCGGTAGCAGTAAGTTCCCCAAGGTGTAATGAAGGTGGTTTTCTCTCTATCCTCAGGAGACATAAGGATTTGATTGTACCCAGAAAATCCATCCATGAAGGATAGCAATGCATGGCCTGCGGTGTTATCTACTAGCTCGTCTATGTGGGGTAATGGGAAGTCATCCTTTGGACTGGCCTTGTTGAGATCTCGGAAATCTACGTAGACCCTGATTCCTCTAGTTTTCTTTGGTACGGGAATGATGTTAGCTACCCATTGTGGATATTCGGTGACTATGAGAAAACCGGCGTTGATTTGTTTAGTGACTTCTTCTTTTATCTTTAGGATCCAATCAGGGCGCATACGTCTCAGTTTTTGTTTAACTGGTTTTGCATTAGGATGAAGGGGAATTTTATGCTGAACAATTTCAGGGTCTATTCTAGGCATGTCCTCGTAAGACCAGGCAAAAACATCTTTGTATTCTTTTAGCAAAATGATTAGTTTTTCACTTTCTTGAGGGGATAGTGTGGCACCAATTTTAACCATTTTGGGCTCGTTTTCAGAGCCCATGTTTGCTGTGATTATTTCCTCAGAAAAAGGTTTAGCGTGCCTTTCTTCTTCTCTCTCGATGAATTCTAGAATTTCTTTTGGAATTTCTTCCTCAAAATTTGGTTTGTCGGAATCCACACAATTGATCATAGGCAAAGTGAAATACTCTAAATCTTCCTTCTCATTGCTAAAATTATCAAAAGACATTTCAGAGTCGAACTCAAAGTAAATGTTATGCCTTGGTATTTTGACTAGGTTTTCCTCACTAGACTTAGTAGTTTCAAAAGATGAAAAGCTTGACTCGGACTGAGTCGACTCGGAGTCGGAATCGGAATCAGAACTAAGATCAGAATTAGCGCTTTTCATTTTGTATTTCAGAGTGTGTTCCACGGTCCAGTTAGGGTAAGCCCCTTTTTCAGCATCCACAATCAGTTCAGAGCAGTGTTTTTCATCACCAAGGTTGATCATCAGCACTTCACTGTCACCTTGATTCGAACTTTCATCATTGTCACCCTGCAAGTCTTGGAGGGCCATTTGATTTGCTATTGCTGTTATCTCCTCCAATTGAGCTTCAATCTCTGCTTCGTCGCTGTTGTCGACTCTTCGTGTGCCAACAAAGCCCCACCAATTACCAAAGCTATCTGTGATGGGGTGGATCACCCTTATTTCATCGTTGGTGACCCCCTCATCAAAGAGTAGGTTCAGTGATATTTCGTCTAGTGGGTCATTGTCGACAGACTCTTCTTCCTTTGCCTCTTCAGTTTCGAGGTTGTTGACCTCGTCTATTGGCCAATAGTCGTCGGTGGGTGCATAGGGGTCATAAAAATAGATTGGAACCCTGCGAAGCTCTTCTTCTTCGATCAGGTCTTCTACTTCTTCCTCATAAACCGTTCTAGCGAACATGACATGGTTGTCTTCAATGATAGTCACCACAGGCTTTGGTTGATTTACTGGAGTGATGTATTCAGAGGGGTTGAAATCTTCAACAGCAAACTGGAGCGGGCCAGACAGCTTGGTGACAACTTGAAAGTGCGAATCAGACGTGAACAGTGATGCAGTCATTTTTCCTGAAAAGGTTTTTGTTTTAATTAGATTGATTAATCTTACCTACTATTCATTCGACTTAGAGAGATTCCTAAGGTTTAACCTGCAAAAGAAAAGCTTTACAACATACACATATACAATGGGTGTGAGGAAGAACTTGGAAGTAAAATGCAAGTAGGTTCCTAGCCTGTATGTTCTTGTCTTAATTTGATAAGTTCTATGGCTTTCTAAAGCATGCAAGGTTTTGGTAGTCTCAGGGTGCTCCATTGTCAAAGGGCACCAATCCTCTCACCAGCCCATCATAGGCGGTAATTGGGTGATTCCCTTTTTGATATACCACTAGGTACGAGTGACTGTGGAGTTTGCTGGAACCCCAACATAGCCCGTGTCATGCTGGGATATCAGGTGAACTCAACGGGTTGCCCGCTCGATGCATATGATAAATGAATTAGACAAGGCATGTATTAGTCTTATGTTGAACTTTTTGGTTATGGCTCTCAAGTCCCCAGCAGAGTCGCCAAAAACTGTAGACACCTCCCAAACGGGGTATCGCCATACAAATTGATCATGTTTGCTTGCTCGATTGGTTGCTTGCTTCGTAAACCAAAATCATGGACATTCCCATGGCTAGGAACATCACCACATGATAGTGGTTATCATCAAAACAGAGTCGCCACCCAATTTATTAAAACTGGGAAAATAGATAGAGATTCTGAGTACGGGAGCCAAAAGTATAGTAAGGGGAAGGTGTTAGGCACCCCTCTCTGCCCAGCCGTGAGACTGGCCCATAGTTATTCAACATAAGACGTATAGATGCTTTATTTAATTCTAACACATAGTCTGTTTAATTAATCCTTTAAACAGTAAGTAAAGTGAGCCAATGCGATAAATAAGGCATGCGTCAGGAAAGCAGAATAAAACAAAACTGTCCCAAGGAAATGGATCCCGCGGCCGGTGAATGGATGTCACGGCCGAGGGATCCTCCGGTTTGATGTATCGGCCGAGGGATCGAAGCCCCGGTCGATGTTCTTCCTCACACCAGACAGAAAGATTAACAGATGATCAAAACGCTACGGTTAGTCATAAATCAGTAAGTAAGACAAACCAGAGGCCGTTGGGCCTCACCACCTTGATCCCTCAGTTGCTTGATTGCTTTGGATTGGGTGTGATTGACTAATTGCTTCTCGTAAAACCCTAGGGTTAGGGTTTGAACTTCGGGGTTTGATCACTGGATTGATGGCTACCTTCGGGAGGTTAGGGCTTTTGAAGAGGGGGATTGAGAGAGTATTTTGACAGAGTTTCGTGGCTTGAGAGAGTGTATTCTCTAATGAATTTCGTGTGTATATTTTCGGAGTCCAAAGGCCCTTTATATAAGCAATTGGTGACTCACTCCGGCCAATCAAAGCACGCGATTGCAATTGCAATTGCAATACAATGCAAACTCTTCATTGTAATTTCTGAGCGTAGCCCGAACGCATCGGGAAGGTAGTGTAGTTGGATCAAACAATCGACAGAACGTTTGAGAGTCTGGAAAAAGGTCGATCTGGTGGCCGAGTAATAGATCACACGGTCGAGGAATGGATGTCTCGGCCGAAGAATAGATCTTGCGGCCGAGGGATTGATCTCTCAGGGAGATTTTGCTAGCAACAGGTTGCTCGGGTGAGGAAATGATGTTAAGGCCGTGAGATCGATGTTACGGCCGACAGATGGATTCTCCTAGGCTTCTGTATTTTCTGTCTGAAAGGCTGTATGGCTCTGAATTGGGTCCTCTAAGTGGCTCAAAGCTCTTACCGAAAGTCCTAAGGTTCTCAAAGAGGCAATCAGCAATCACTGTATCCATTTCATCATCGGGATGGTCCCAAGGTGGGACTTGAAATAATCGTTAGGCCAAATTGGGGTGTCTACAAAACCTTTGACCCACAAACTAATGATGAGGCGGTCGCTACCGAGCATGTTCTCACCGAGGAAACAAGGGATGACGCTTAGCTCAAGTTAGCTAGCTACCAACAAGAGGTTGCTCGGGGCTATGACCGCAATGTAAGACTGAAGAAGTTCAAGCCAGATGGCTGGGTATGGAGGAAGGTGGTCCGTGCCAGTCAAAAGACAAATTCAAGCCAAATTGGGAAGGGCCTTAAAGAGTGATAAAGGAGGTCGGCAACGGCTCCTATAAATTGGAAGACAAGGATGGTAGAGAGATCGAGAATCCTTGGAATATCAAGAAAGGCCTACCTCTGAAGTGGAGCCTCGGATTTGTCCATCTCACCCCTCGTTTTTCCAAAAAATCCATGAGTAGAGTAGCTCGGTCTGAGCATGTCTCGGCCATTATCTGTTTTTTCCTTCTGAAATTTTGTAATCATTTGGAACAATTTTCAAGTTAATGATAAGTACCACATTTGTCCGACACGACAACTCTCCTACTTGTACTCTTACTTTACTTAAACATTCGACCTCAGTCACTCATTTCGGCCATCTGGCCATCGCTTAGGCCCTCCCGACGGCCATAATAAGCACGCTCGGACCATCGGTCCAATCAAACTTAAAACAAACATTGCTGCTCGGATGATTTGACGTTCGGCCACAATCAATCAATTCACCTAACGGTTGATTTTTTAGTCCGGTTAAGTTCATCTTTGAATTGAACAGCACCACAATCAACATTTACTTAACATTTTCTTACTTTGGCATAGGATTGACACTTGAGCTGAGCCTTACACCAAAGTAGGGGCTATCACGAGTAAATGACATACAAGAAAGCATGCAAACAAAACAAGGTTTGAAAACCTTCGGCAAAATCATGAAAATATTTCTAAGGCATGATGAAGTATTTATCAATTCACAAAGCAACACATTGAAAAACTTTCTAAGGCATTGAAGATAAACCATGTACTTGGAAAAACCATATCAAGGAGGCACGGTGTGGTAGATCGTTCGGTGCTGCCCCCCTTCAAACTATTACATCATAGTTAAACTTGCCACTTGTTAGGCAAAATACCTAAGATTAACTATTACACCTGGCACGGCAAACTCCTGATGTTCGGAGCCGTCCAGTCCAAATTAAAGTTCAGGTTCTTAAAAGCAAAAAGACTTAAAAGGAAATTTTTGAAGAAGTTTAACGTCTTCATCCACGGCAACTGATCGACCTAGCTTCGGCGCCTGCGGGTGTTTCTTCTCAATCAATATCATGAATTTCATCCTCAGCAGCTTTGTCTTGAGCATCGGCCTCGACAGATTTGTCTCGCCCGTCAACCTCAGCAACATGATCTCCAATCCCTCCTAGCTGCTCGGCATGTGCTGCGTCTATCATTTCCTCATCCTCATCTTCCTTTGGCGGCAACGACTGACATTCTTCATCGGTGTACGGAAGTTCGAGGTCAGGGACGACCAGCTAGGGAAGTTGTTTCAAAAAGCCCAATTCGGGCTGTATCACCATAACCCCGGCCATCGCGTCGGCACCAACAGCATACCTGAGCTTGTAAAAATCAGGAAGCCTCATTTCTAGCTCGTCATTTACCATCTTGTGCGCGATCTGAGTATACTCCAAAGCAGCACGTTTTATCCCAACTTCGAAGCCTTTCAGATCGGTCGCCCTTAGCTTTTCTTTCTCCTCCTCCTTCACCCTTTTAACCACAGCCTCGGCAACATCAGTAGCAGTTCTCGCGTCGGTGAGTTCCTTCTTCAACTTCTCGACCTCGGCCTTAGCATTCTTGGCCTGCTACTCCCACATTTTTCCCTTCTGCCAAAGCGAGTCTCGATCATTCTTGTAGCGCTCACGCTCGGCAGAGACCTTAGTAGCTTTGTCATAATCCTTCAGCGCAGCTTGTCCGGCCTGGCAAAGCGAAAAGTTAGAAATTTGATCCAAACTTAAAGGCAAGATAAAAATAGCTAAGTTGAAGATTATACCTATACAAGGTGAGAGCACATCTCACTGAGCCCTGGAAGGAGGTCTGTTGGTACCTGGTCCACATCCCTCGGCAAAGCCAGACCCCTCAACAGTGTAACGGCGAGACTAGGCTCGACCTTCATGGAGTTGTTGAGGAGAACGACCCTACCGTCGGGACTGGTGTACGAGGGGCTGAATTCCCGCCGAACGATTGTCCCAGTTGGCGGCTCACTGGTATCGACATGAGGCTCGGGAATGTTCTCCCTTGGAGTTGGGGGCTCGGATCTCCTCTGACTGGATTGGCTGGGAGTTGCTCGGCATAGTCGGTTCGTTTGAGTTCTTTTGTCTCTTCTCTTTCTGTTGATCTGAAGTACCCCTGGCCCGAGCCGAGTTCGTTGTTTTGGTTGGGATGACAGGCCTCAGCACATTTCTTCTCGACATCTCCTCGGCGGTGGGTTCGACAACCTGTAGTGGAACGTTTAGCCCTGGGAGGACCACCTCAAAGATGTCGTCCAGCCTTAGGGGTTCGAACCACTCTGCAGCGCTTCTCCTAAACGTCAACAACCCCACACCGGTCGTCGGCGCCTTCTTCTGCGCTCCCACATCAATCATCGGCGCCTGCTTCTTAGCAACGCTCAGCTCCCCCTCTTTTCTTTTTTCCCTCCTCTTGAGCACACCCTTATACAAGGGCACACAATTGAGAAGGGTCGGAGCGTCTCGCAAGCCTTGGCACAGGAGTTAGTGTACAAAACCTTCGAAATCGGGCCGAGCTCTACAAAAGAAAGGAACAATAGATAAGCAAAAACATCAGCAACGATGAAAATAAATAAAGCAAAGTAATACGGAAGTATGAGAGCGCAAGGGACCTCTCATGTCTTTAACCCTCAGAACGGAGTACCGACGGTGAGTACCGTCGAACTCGAAGTTCCCATGGACCTCAAGATAGAAATCGGCCCACTTGTCTATGTCGAAAAGGCCCGTGATCAGGGGCTCTTTCTTTGGGCGTGTTGTTAGATAACGACGTCCGATTTTTCCATGCCGAGACATCATGTAAGTGTGGAAAAGGTCGGTCACAGTAAAGTCGAGGTACTGACTCTTGACCAAAGCAATGACCGACATGATGATCCTGTAACTGTTGATCGCCAACTGGTGGGGAGCCAGGCTTAACCGAGCAAGTATCTCCCTCAGAAAAGGGTGGAGGGGGAATCGGAGCCCGGCCTCGCAGATGGCCATAAGGGCCATGGTAATATGCTCGGGACACTCCTTCGTCGAGTCCTTGATCTCTTTGCTTTTTACTCGATTCAGCAACACGTCGGCGGGGATGTGTACCGATGGCAGAACTGTTCGTATTCCCCAGGCTCACCGCTGAAGTAGTGGGCGTGAGGGCATAGAAGACCTTTGTCAAATAGGTCATCATCGCTTCGAGCGGACGTCGAAGCCTCGGCTCCGGAGGTGAACCTCGCCTCGGTTTCGTGTCCCCTCTGAGGCTTGGCCTCAGATTTGGTGGAAGGGGATAAATCAATCTCTGGCTCGGTCAAGAACTCGAAGTCCTGCTCGGCGTTCGAGTCGTCGGATGCTGGAGAAGTTGCTGACATCCTCGTGGAGATGGAAGTAGAGGCTCGGTTCGATTCCCTCTCCTCTTTAGCAGTGAGCTAATAAGCCGTCGCTCGGATTCGGTCTCCGAGCCGTCAGAATCCAAGGAAACGTCGATGACCTCGTGAGCCAGACCTAGAAGAAAACAAAGGAAAAACAAAGGATGAAAATCTACGTCGGCAAAAGCTAAAGTTTTCAAAGACAACGACCTAACCTATCGGCTCACGAGTCTCACTTTCTTAAAAAGGCTCGGGACTTCCTAAGCCTACTTCACGTTCGGCCAAGGAACAAACGTATTGTGACGCTCGGTGTGTCACCTCTACCAGAGACAATGCTCGGCAGAGTTTTAGTATCCCAGTGGGGCTCGAAAGAACAGGTTGAAGATGGGGATGAACATCACTGTTCACCCCCAGTTTTCTACTGCTCACTTAGAACAAAAGTCCCAAAAAAATCCATAAGAAATGCATGAAAAGTGAAGAAAAACCAAGAACAATAGAAATCGATCACATACCTGAAGACTTCTGTTGAGATTGAGCCTGAAATCGAAGATCTGGGTGAGATTCGAAGTCTGGAACTGGAGAGTTTTTAGAGAGAGATGCTCTGGTTTTTAGAGAGAGAAAAACTTCGAAGAACCTTCTCCTCACCCATCGCTATTTATAGAGGAGCATGATGGTTCGAATTTCCTGCCCTTTCACCTCACCGCTGTAGACACCTCCCGAAGCGGGGCATCGCCATACAGATTGATCGTTGCTATTTGTTTGGTTGTTTGCTTCATAAACCAAAATCGTGGGTATTCACATGGCTAGGAACATCGCCACACGATAGCGGTTATCATCAAAACAGAGTTGCCACCTAGTTTATAAAAACTAGAAAAACACATAGAGGTTCCGGGTACGGGAGCCAAAATTACAATAAGGGGAAGGTGTTACGCACCCCTCTTTACCCAGTCGTGAGACTGGCCCATAATTGCTCGACATACGATTAACGCATGCTTTGTTTAATTCTAAACATATAAACTGATTAATTAGCCTTTAAACAGTTAATGGTGAGCCGAGACTATAATTGAAAATATGCATCAGAAAAGCAGAATAAAACAGATCTGTTCCAGGGGGTGGATTCCGCGGCCGGTGAATGGATTTCATGGCCGAGGAATCCTCCTGGTTTGATTTACTGGCCGAGGGATTGATTCCCCAGCCGATGTTCTTCCTCACACCAGACTATACGATTAATAAATAATCAAAAAGGCTACAATTAATCTATGAAAACTGTAAATAAACCAGACCACAGGCCCCTAGGCCTCACCACCTTGATCCCTCAGTGGCTTGATTGCTTCGGATTGAGGGTGATTGAATGATTTTGCTTCTCGAAACCCTAGGGTTAGGGTTTGAACTTCAGGATTTGGATCGTCGGATTGTGGCTGCCTTCAGGAGGTTGGGGCTTTTGTAGAGGGGATATGAGAAAGTATATTTGCAGAGTTTTGTTGTTAGAGAGGGTGAATTGACATATTAATTTCGGAGCCAAAGGCCCCTTTATATAGGCATGGGGGTGACTCACTCCAACCAATCAAAACACACGATGGAATTGGAATTATTGGGCAACACAAACTCCTCATGGTAATCTATATTACAAATCGCGACGGTGTGGGGTCCACATATTTTTTCTACATAAATCTTGACCGTTGATTTACATTCACATATCTCCACCCTTGATTCAACCATTGGCTCAGATTGATTTCATCCGACGGTTGAGAGTTGTTAAATGATTTTTTCAATTTTTTGTAATAATTTATTCTGAATTTTTGGTAATGATTTCTAGGATTGCCGCTGAAAGAGAATATAATGACATGAATTTTAGGTAATGATTTCTAGGATTGCCGAATTTTTGCTAATGCCGTTGAACAATTTTTGGTTATGATTTCTATGACTACCGTATGTTGAAAGAGAATACAATTATACTATGTAGATGACATGAATTATTGGTAATGATTTCTATGATTGCCGAATTTTTGCTAGAAATGAAGCAACTCCCTAAACAATGCTACTATGCGTTTCCAAAATCCATCTCTCTCTCTCCAGGTAGAGCCCCTCTACCAACCCTAGCCCTCCTCCCAAAGATCCTTCGACTCAGGCATCTCTCACTCCCCTCCAATCTGCTATTGACGAAGTAAGTTTTTTGTGAACCATAATTTTCTAAATCCCCATCTCTACTATCATGATTTTCTAGATCTTTGAAAGAGTTTAAGTACAGAACAAGAAGAAAAAAACCAAGGGTTTGCATACCGTGGGTAAACTGTTTTTTTTTTTATTTTTTCCCGCGTGGGAGGAGATTGAGATTATCATAGGAAAATAGGGCATTCGCTCCATTTACATTATCATTTGAGTTTTATTTGGGCGTGAGTCCATGGTGGAATTGGTAATTGATGAGGCAAGTCATGAACCTATGGACCCAATCATTAGTGCATATAGTTTTTTAAAAGCATGAATTTTTTTTTGTTGAGAAATTCAATGTTGGAAAAGTGTTGTTTCCAACAAAATCTAATTTTAGCTTCTTTGCGATCTTTGCTTCTTTTTATTGGTGAGAGAGTGGGGGTACCAGGGCTCAAACCCTCAACAATCGGTCAGAATTTTCATCGACATGATATGTTTCTTTACTTCTTTGTTCGTGGCTCTTTTTATGCATAACGAATGCATCAGTCCAAAGTCTGAGGACTTCAAGGGGTGATTGTAAAAAAATCCTAATGTTCGATTAAATGATTCAGTGAAACATCACTCCATTTTTTGGTGTGAGAAGATAGCAATTGAGAGGGTATGAATTTTTTTCCTTACAATTCTTTGATTCAACTTCTGCCTCAAAAACAAATACATAATGGCTCTGAAAAGAAATGCATAAGGTATAATTGTCATTCATATTTCGGCCTATGAACATGGGCTGTTGGAATCTTGGCTTATTTGCAAACGTTTTCTTACGGACCTCTAATGAGATTTTAACCTTTCAGCGAAGCCACATTGACTCGCGAACTTAGTAAATTCTCTCTCTCTCTCTCTCTCTGAGAGTTTCTTTTCTGAACGACAACAAACTTTTTGTAGTAGACTTTGATTAAAATGTCTCATTATAAGCTGACCATATAATTCGACTGAGGATACATGACTTGCATCTTCTGTAATGTTCTTATCTTATTGCAATTTTTTAGTTTCAATCTTTGCTTAATGGAAACAAACATGATTTGAGTATAATATTGATGCCTTTTAGAATCTTACCACTGTATTTAGTATGACATTAAATTTTGTTGCTAGATGAGAATTGAATCCCCATCCCTTTTCTTAGAGGTTGTATCGACTAACCAGTGACAGATACCGAGTTGGTTAGAGCTTGAAGGCTTAGAAAATCTACAACTTTGTTATCAATGATTCAGTATTTCAGTATAAGCAAGATTACATTTTTATATTCAAATATTGAAGGGCTTATTATGTCTTGCCTTTTCGTTTTCCTTTTACTAAACTTATGAAGAAATTAAAGCTAGATGTTGCTATATTATCATTAAGTAATTCACGGCTGTGATAGAACATTCAAAAATAGAAATCCTAAAACTTTGACAATTCTTTAAAATGATCCTTTATAAATCTCGACCGTTTATCTTTAAAAGAAAAGTCCTATGTTTGCAATTGAAGAACTATACTCTAATAATTTTTATGGCTTGGCATCTTGCTTAAAATCCTATTTTTATAGGTTTTGGGGGGGGTCAAATGAAGAGGTTGCAAATTGAAGAATCTATAATTTTTAAGTTTTCCTCAATTTTTTTTAGTTGGCTACGAATTAACCAAGAAATGCTAGCGGAAAGGGACATTAGTTGGATTAATCATGAAAAAAATAAAGGAAATTTAAGGAAAATTTTTGTTTCATGATCAATTTAATTATAGACACTTACTAAACACATGTTTGGTTTTCTTTTTTTGCAAATTTTGTCAGACGAATATTGAAAAAAGTAGGGTCATGGTCGATAGTAATAGCGGATAATTGATTTTATATTCGTTGAGATTATACTTCCTTGTGCCTTTAGAAAACACAATTAGTTGATGAAGCTTGCTTTAAAATATGAATTTTGAGATCAGACGATTTGGATTAAAGCAGTTTGTTGTTCGAAGGTACAGACATGTGCTATTAAGTTATGTGTGCCGATTGTTTGACAGTGTGCTAATTGTTCAAGACGTGTGTTAATTCTTTGTCTCTACTACGTACCTGTAAAGCAGAGTTTCAAGGCACCGTTTCCGCTTAAAAATTTGACTTTTTCTTGGACCTTTTGATTCGGTTTCCCCATCCAAAATTTGCCCAAAATCAGAGGAGAGATCGGACTCACAACTGTAAGTTATTTTCCTTCTTTTTCAGTAGCAAAGTTTAGGTGTTTGCAAGAATGCCTCAATGGAAGAAAGAACTATGTTTTCAAGAATTTAGGTGATTGTTCGAGCCGTACCTTCGGGCCCATACAAGAACTCTATTTGAACCTAATTTAAGAAAAAATCTTCCCATATAAATTAGCTTTGTTGGCAGGTGGTCAATAGTTTCATAATTCATTTTAGTTGGGTTCAAAATGCGTTGCGCCGTGACTTCAGACACGGGCAAACCCTAGTCTCTTTATGTAGCCCAAACGCATCAGAAAAAGGCTGCTAAGGTTTTGTGAACGGATCAAATGATTGACAGAACATTCTAGAATCTAGAAAATAGATGATATGGCGGCCGGTTAAAGGATCTGGCGGCCGAGTGAATGATTAAGCGGCCGAAGGATGGACCTGGTGGCTGAAGGATCAATCTCTTAGGGAGATTTTCAAGCAACATGTTTCACGGGTGAAAAAATGATGTTGAGGCCGTGAGATCAATGTTACAGCCGAAAGATAGATTTTCCTGGGATACTGTATTTCTGTCTGAAAGACTATTTGGCTCTGGATTGGGTCCTCTAAGTGGCTAAAAGTTCTCACTGTAAGTCTTAAGGTTCACGAGAAGTCAATCAACAATCACTGTATCCATTCATCATCGGGATGGTCCCCAAGGTGGGACTTGAAATAATCGTTAGGCCAAATTGGGGTGTCTACAGATGCCCCTCTTTGACTGAACTTAGACGGATCGCGAGACATGTTTAAGTAAGAGTCAAAGCTGTAAAAGTAACTCAATTTGGTCGAACCACTATTCCAAGGGTTTTTGAAAAAAGGTTTTAGTTATGGTTGGGCCGGGAGGCTGCCTACGTATTCCGCAAGGGAAATTCAGACCAACTGTAGTTCGAGGGGGCAATAATAAAAAAAAAGTTTGGAGGGTTAGAAACAGAAGACGTACCTAGGCTAAACCAAGATTTTGGTGGAGAGTAGTTGAAGGAGCACGGAGCTGCCGGAGAAATTTTTGCGGAGAGCGTCCTTAGTATTTTGGGGTAGATCAATACACGGCGGGTAAGTCGTTTGCTTTTCTTCATCATCCTTACTTTGACTGAGGGGAGTTTGGTAGAGTAGCCTATCCTTGCGAATGAGCTGGAAGGAATTGATGTAATTGGGTGGAATCCAAACCATCTTCTGGATCGGATGCCAGTTTTGAGATATGGGGTGGAATCCAAGCCATCTTCTGGAGACAAGTTGGATGCCAGTTTTAGAGCTTGACATGATTTGAACCAAGGCATAGAGCCGGTTGCATTCTGAAGGTCTGTGCACAGAGCTTTCCCATCATAAATTTTGGCGTAGAGCCAAAGGATCGAGGCGCTGGACCGATCAATAAAACCGAGGCGTAAAGCCGGTTGCTTGCAGGATTGACCTGTTTCATGAGTAAGAGATATGCAAAATATGTATATGATGATGATGGTGGTTAGATGTGAATAGATATGATGATGCAGACTCGATGTGATAACGGTGATGCAATTGATGCTTATGTGCACGGGCCCGTGCGTGTGTGTTTGATTTAAGTGTAGAGCTTCTTTCAAGTTCTGGACTTGAGCATTCAGAGCGTAGAGTTCAAGCATTCGAAGGGTAGAATCTGAGCATTCAAAGTACAGGTTTTGAGCATCCAGTACGCAGTGGTTGGGCATCGAAGCATAGAGCGTGAGCATTCAAGTGTAGAACTTGAGCATCCAGTACATAGTGGTTGGGCATTCAAAGAGCTTTGAGCATTCAAAATGTTGGATTTTTAGCATTCAAGCGTAGAGCTTGAGAACAGATGATTGTAGACACCCCAATTTGGCCTAACGATTATTTCAAGTCCCACCTTGGGGACCATCTCAATGATGAAATAGATACAGTGATTGCTGATTGCTTTTTTGAGAACCTTAGGACTTTCGGTAAGAACTTCGAGCCACTTAGAGGACCCAATCCAGAGCCATATAGCCTTTCAGACAGAAAATACAGAAGCCTAGGAGAATCCATCTGTCGGCCGTAACATCGATCTAACGGCCTTAACATCATTTCCTCACCCGAGCAACCTGTTGCTAGAAAATCTCCTCGAGAGATCAATCCCTCGGCCGCAGGATCCATCCTTCGGCCGCAAGATCCATTCCTCGGCCGCAAAATCTTTTGCCTGGCCGCCAGATCGTCCTTTTTCCAGACTTTGGAACGTTCTGTCGATTGTTTGATCCAACTACACTACCTCTCCGATGCGTTCGGGCTACGTTCAGAGATTACGACGAAGAGTTTGTATTACATTGCAACTCCAATTCCAAATCGTGTGCTTTGATTGGTCGAGTTGTGTCACTCCTATGCCTATATAAAGGAGTCTTTGGGCTCCAAAATTAAGAACAACAATACACCCTCATCAGTCACGATACTCTGCAAAAATACTCTCTCAAATCCTCTCTTCAAAAGCCCTAACCTCCCGAAGGCAACCATCAATCCGACGATCAAACCCCGAAGTCCAAACCCTAACCCTAGGGTTTTCAAGTAGCAATTAGTCCATCACAATCAAATCCGAAGCAATCAAGCAACTGAGGGATCAAGGTGGTGAGGCCCAACGGCCTCTGGTTTGGTCAATTTTCTATTTATAATCTTAATCGTAGCGTTTTGATCATCTGCTAATATTTCTGTCTGGTGTGAGGAAGAACACCGACCGGGGCTTCGATCCCTCGGCCGGTATATCAAACCAGGAGGATCCCTCGGCCGTGACATCTATTCACCGGCCGCGGGATCCATTCCCCTTGAATAGCTTTGTTCTATTCTGCTTTCTGATGCATGTTTTACTTATCGCATTGGCTCACCTTACTTATTGTTTAAAGAATTAATTAAACAGACTATGTGTTGAAATTAAATAAAGCATCTGTATGTCTTATGTTGAGCAAATACGGGCTAGTCTCACGGCTGGACAGAGAGGGGTGCCTAACACCTTCCCCTTATTGTACTTTTGGCTCCCGTACCCAGAATCTCTATCTGTTTTCCCAGTTTTAATAAACTGGGTGGCGACTCTGTTTTGATGATAACCGCTATCGTGTGATGACATTCCTAGCCATGGGAATGTCCACGATCTTGGTTTACGAAGCAAGCAACCAATCGAGCAAACAAACGTGATCAATCTGTATGGCGATGCCCCGTCTGGGAGGTGTCTACAATTTTTGGCGACTCTGCTGGGGAATTGAGAGCCATAACCAGAAAGTTCAACATAAGACTAACACATGCTTTGTTTAATTCATTTATCATATGCATCGAGCGGGCAACCTCGTTGAGTTCACCTGATACCCCGGCATGACACGGGCTATGTTAGGGGTTCCAGCAAACTTCACAGTCACTCGTACCTAGTGGTATATAAAAAGGGGAATCACCCAATCACCGCCTATGATGGGCTGGTGAAAGGACTGGTGCCCTTTGACAATGGAGCACCCTGAGGCTACCTAAACCTTTCATGTGTTAGAAAGCCATAGAACTTATCAAATTAAGACAGGAACCTACAGGCTAGGAACCTACTTGCATTTACTTGCAAAAGTTCTTCATCACACCTTGTATCATCTGTTGTCGTAAATAACTCTTTCTGTGCAGAAGGGTTGGGATTTTCAACCCAAATCCTAACCCTACACGAGCCAAATACTGACTTTCAGGTACTCTACTTTTCAAGCAGGCACAATAGGTAAATCAAAGAAGCAACCACAACCAACTTTATACTCTTATAACACCCGAAGCTACGCCAAACAGAGGTCTCTGCAGCCATCCCGTCTGTCATCTTCAACTGCCAAGACACCCTCACCGCAACGGTTCCAATCACTCCCAGGGACTCTACGGTCATCCTTTCAACAAACTCCGTCATCTACCAAATCCCAAGCTTCATCAACCAATCCTTCTACTCTCATGGCAGACAATGATGCAACCATTGCCGATCTCCAAGCTCAAATCGCTGCTCTGCTAGCAGAAAAGGCAGCTAGGGATGCTGAGGATGAAGAAAAATCGATGGAAGATGAGAATCCTCATAAAGTGGTGTTGGCAAAAAGTCCTGAATTGACCAAGCAAGTCAAGGAAATATCAAACAAGTTCTGGCCCGTTCACAAGGGGACCAAATTCTGGACTTCGAAGGACTTTGCCTCTTCCCAGAATCTAAACTGCCCGAAAATTTCAAAATGCCAAACATCGAGAAATTCAATGGAACTGGCAACCCTACCAGTCATGTTTGCCACGTCATCAACACCTTGAAACCAATGGGCTTAAACGATGAGCTCATCGCCCAATTATTCCAAAGGACTCTCACCGGAAGCGCTCTCGACTGGTTCCTCACTTTGAAATTTGTGCATTATCAGACTTGGCCAGAAATTGCCAACGCTTTTGTCAAGCAGTATGCATATAATGTCCAAATTGAGCTAACAACTCGAGACTTGGAAATGACCAAACAAGAATCCAATGAGGACTTTGCTACCTTTGTGGCAAGATGGAGGGAAAAGGCTGCCAAGATGAAGAGCCGCCCCTCCGAGGAAGATCAAGGAAGGATAGTGTAGACACCTCCCAAACGGGGCATCGCCATACAGATTGATCACGTTTGTTTGTTTGATTGGTTGCTCACTTCATAAACCAAAATCATGGACATTCCCATGGCTAGGAACATCGCCACATGATAACGGTTATCATCAAATAGAGTCGCCACCCAGTTTATTAAAACTGGGAAAACAGATAGAGATTCTGGATACGGGAGTCAAAAGTACAATAAGGGGAAGGTGTTAGGCACCCCTCTTTGCCCAGTCGTGAGACTGGCCCATAATCATTCAACATAAGACGTATAGATGCTTTGTTTAATTCTAACACATAGTCTGTTTATTTATTCCTTTAAACAGTAAGCAAGGTGAGCCAGTGCGATAAATAAGCATGCATCAGAAAGCAGATAAAGCAAACATAATGTCCCAGGGAGATAGATCTCGCGGCCGGTGAATGGATGTCACGGCCAAGGGATCTTCCTGGTTTGATATACCGGCCGAGGGATCGAAGCCCCGGTCGGTGTTCTTCCTCACACCAGACAAAAAGATTAACGGATAATCAAAACACTACGGTTAGTCAAGAATGCAGTAAATTAAGACAAACCAGAGGCCGTTGGGCCTCACCACCTTGATCCCTCAGTTGCTTGATTGCTTTGGATTGGGCGTGATTGATTGATTGCTTGATCGAGAACCCTAGAGTTAGGGTTTGAATTTCGGGGTTTGATCGCCGGATTGACGGCTGCCTTCGGAAGGTTAGGGCTTTTGGAGTATGGGATTGAGGGAGTATTTCTGCAGAGTTTCGAGGTTTGATTGAGTGTGTGGGTATCTCAATTTCTGTGTGTTAATTTCGGAACCCAAAGGCCCCTTTATATAGGCATAGGGATGACTCACTCCGGCCAATCAAATCACGAGATGGCAATTGCAATTGCAATGCATCTCTAACTCTACGTCGTGATCTCCGAACGTAGCCCGAACGCATCGGAAAGGTAGTGTAGTTGGATCAAACCAAACGTCTGACAGAACGTTCCAGAGTCTGGAAAAAGGTCGATCTGGCGGCCGAGCAAAGGATGTCGCGGCCGTGGAATGGATGTCTCGGCCGAAGGATAGATCTTGCGGCCGAGAGATTGATCTCTCAGGGAGATTTTGCTGGCAACAGGTTGCTCGGGCGAGGGATTGATGTTATGGCCGTTAGATCGATATTACGGCCGTCAGATGGATTCTCCTAGGCTTCTGTATTTCTGTCTGAAAGGCTGTATGGCTTTGAATTGGGTCCTCTAAGTGGTCAAAGTTCTCACCGAAAGTCCTAAGGTCCTCAAGGAAGCAATCATCAATCATTGTATCCATTTCATCATCGGGATTGTCCCAAGGCGGGACTTGAAATAATCGTTAGGCCAAATTGGGGTGTCTACAGATGCCCCTCTTTGACTGAACTCAGACGGATCGCGAGACATGTTTGAGTAAGAGTCAAAGCTGTAAAAAGCAACTCAATTTGGTCCAACCACTATTCCAAGGAGTTTTCGAAAAAGGTTTTGTTATGGTCGGGCCGGGAGGCTGCCTACGTATTCCACAAGGGAAATTCAGACCAACCGTAGTTCGGGCAATAAAGAAAAGTAAAAAGTTTGGAGGGTTAGAGACAGAAGACGTACCTTAGGGCTTAAAAATCCCTAGTGTGACGTACCTAGACTGAGCCAGGGTTTTGGCGGAAGATAGTTGAAGGAGCGCAGGGCTGCCTGGGGAGTTTTTGCGGAGAGCTTCCTTAGTTATTTTGGGGTAGATCAGTACACTGCAGGTGCGTTTGCCTTTCTTGATCATCCTTACTTTGACTGAAAGGAGCTCGGTAGAGTAGCCTATCCTTGCGAATGAGCTGGAAGGAATTGATGTAGTGGGGTGGAATCCAAATCATCTACTGGGGATGAATTGGACGCCGTTTGTTCGAGATGTAGGGGAGGCGCAGGGCCAGTATCTAGAGCACGGAGCTTTGGTGATGAGGGAACCGAGGCACGGAGCCGGTTGTAGTCATGAGGCGAGAGCCTGGAGAGTGATGAAATCGAGGCGTGGAGCCTGTTGCAATCTTGAGGTGAAGGCCTGAGGAGATTGGATAGGACCGAAGCGCGGAGTTGGTGTTGATCATAAGGCGAGAGCCTGAGGTGATTGCTAGGACCGAAGCGCGGAGCTGGTGTTGATCATAAGGCGAGAGCCTGAGGTGGTTGATAGGACCGAAGCGCGGAGCTGGTGTTGATTATAAGGCGAGAGCCTGAGGTGACTAGATTGAGGCGTGGAGCCTGCTGCGGTTATGAGGCGAAGGCCTTGAGGTGAGCTTAGAGCTTAATGTGACGAACCGAAGCGCGGAGCTGGTATAAGGCAAGAGCCTGAGGTGTCAGAGCTTTGAGCTTGACGTGATGAACCGAAGCGCGGAGCTGGTATAAGGCAAGAGCCTGAGGTGTCAGAGCTTTGAGCTTGACGTGATGAACTGAAGCGCGGAGCTGGTTGCATTCTGATGGTCTGCGCACGGAGCTTTTCCATCATAAGTGTTGGCGTGGAGCCAAAAGATCGAGGCGTTGGGCCGATCAATAAAACCGAGGCATAGAGCCGGTTGATTGCAGGGTTGACCTGTTTCATTGAGAGATATGGAGAGTGTATATGTGCGATGTTCGTTTGTTAGATGTGAATAGATATGCAGACTCGACGTGATAATGCAATATGTGCACGGGCCCGTGCGTGTGTGTTTGTTTTAAGCTTAGAGCTTCTATCAAGTTCCGGACTTGAGCATTCAGAGCGTAGAGCTCGAGCATTCGGACGGCAGAATCCGAGCATTCAAAGTACAGGCTTTGAGCGTCCAGTACGCAGTGGTTGGGCATCCAAGCATAGAGCTTGAGCATTCAAGTGTATAACTTGAGCATCCAGTACACAGTGGTTGGGCATCCAAGCGTAGAGCTTGAGCATTCAAAAATGTTAGATTTTTGAGCATTCAGGCGTAGAGCCTGAGAATAGATGTCTTGATTGTTGAGGCGGCTTAGAGCCTGTTGCTTGTTTACGGCTTCGAGCCAGTTGAGATGATGAACACAGGCTTCGAGCCTGTTAAGAACTTGATTGTGTACGGCTTCGAGCCATTTGAGACAATGGGCTTAGAGCCGCTGAGTTGGTTGTTACGGCTTCGAGCCAGTCGATAATGGGCTTGGAGCCGCTAAGATGGTTGTTACGGCTTCGAGCCAGTTGAGATTTGCTTTTCTACGGCTTCGAGCCAGTTGAGACAGTGGGCTTCGAGTCGCTGAGTTGATAAGATGATAGATATGGGCTTCGAGCCGCTGAGATGGTAGACATAGGCTTCGAGCCTGTTGAGGTAATTGGCTTCGAGCCGCTGAATATGATCAATACGGGTGTTGAGATGATTGTTTACGGCTTCGAGCCAATTGAGATGGTGGGCTTCGAGCCGCTGAGTTGATGAGATGGCAGGCTTGTAGAACTGCTGAGCTATTGAGTATTCCATCTTCCATCTTCCACGGGGATGCTTGGGATGTTTCCAAGGCTAGTTTTGAGTATGCTCGGGATTGCCCCCAAGGCTAGATTCCATAGGCTCGGGATTGTCCCCAAGGCTAGTCCTTGACCATATTCCAATTTGTTTAGGGAGATTTCCATTACTTCCACTGCTGGGAGTGCCTTCCAGAGGCCAAACGCCTTCTAGCGACTCAAATGTCTTCTGGTGGCTAAATGCTTTATGCAAGTTGGCAACATAAACGCTTTCTGGAAGCTAGCAATATAAACGCCTTCTGGAGGGTTTTATCAACACGGATGCCCTTTTTGGAGGATAGATGCCTTCTGAAGGGCTGGAGTGTGCAAGCTTTGTACAGGTGCTTTTTCTTGTTGGTTGTTCACTCAATGTATTAAGTGGAAGCCGCAGGGGCAGCTAAAGTAAGCACTGCACTGTTAAGAAGGAACCTGCTATACAGCGAGGCCTGAGTGTAGAGTTGCTTGGAGTTCTTGAAAAGCCAGATAAGGCCGCGAATACGACAAGGCACGTGTATGGTGCTACTGAAGAGCAAGTGTGAGGCTTCTGATTTTATGAAGGCAGAGTTGCTAAGATGGAGATGAAAGCGCGAAGCAAGGAGCTATGGAGATGTGAAGTGCGAAGCCACTTTAATGCTATTGGCATGGTGCCATTTGTAGAGTTTGCTGGGGCTGTCTTTCAGCCTCTTTGACTTGGCTCTGTCGGTCATAGATACCAAGCTCAGTATGGTCGGTTCAAGGACCGAAATCCAGGAGAATCCTGCAATCCACATTTGAATGGTTTAGAAAACAGCAATGGATAAGAAAACAACATGCAACAGGCTTGGAGTTGACCACGGGCCAAAGTCCTTTTATGCTGACTGCTAGGGGCAGGACCACCACACTTAAAGAACCCTAGTTCAAGAGCTTGAACGATTGCGGGTAACATGGTTTGCAACGCGACATATATGCATTTGAGTATTTAAAAAAAACGCAAGCCCCCTGTTTAGGCTATGAATGCTTGATCCTAGCTCAAATGTGCATGATGACAATGATCTAATTGCCCCTAGCATAGAGACATGCGATGTAAACAGCAATGAATGTGAGTGCAATGTTTCTCTTTCTGTTTGGCAGAGATCTTGGCATGCCCCTGATAATGCTGTGTAACAGCATTTCCACAAAAGAGTTGAGGTGTTCTCCCAGGATATGACGCTTCTTAGGCTGAGCTTTTTTGAAGGCCGAGTGTGTTGGCAGGGAGGTAGATTTTACAGTGCGTCCCTTTGTTGCTCTTTTACTCCTCGCATAGAGATGATGGCCATGATGCCTTGATGATTCTGCCTTGTTTGATCATAAGAAACACCTCATATTTGGAGTTAGCTTGTGCAATCACGACAAGAGGTTAGTGCAAAAGACAGGGTGATAGCGATATGCATGTAAATTCGCAATGTATTCTGGACATCTCAACTTTTGCGTATTTGATCAAATGCTTCCCTTTGATTTGGGGAGACCAATAGTGACTTATTTACTAGCCAGGTGTTTGAAAGACCGCAATGCCTTAGCGGCACTACTGAAAACATTGTTTGGTCAAGGGACCATATTGCTACACTCCTCATGAAATGAGAGACCCATATTATTTCCTCAGAGATTTGCAAAAAGTGACTGTGCTTGTATTTGCTGTGTCAAGATTGTTTGAGATAAGATCAATTTTGAAAGTTTTTCCTTAAGGATTTCAAAATCATATCATTTCATCTATATGTTCCACACTCACGTCATTCAATCATCAAAGGACGCAGAATTATTTTGCAAACCCATGTCCTTAGCCAATTAGGTGAGTTTGTTGCTTCGAGCTTGATCTGACTGACTTAAGTTGGATTGATAAGCGCCTATTGAGACCCATATGAGAGAAGTGCATAAAGGGGAACATAGCCATGTCCCTTGTCCCACGTTACTTTCCACGTTGTGTGATTTGCTAAGAAGATGCAAATTCTAAGATTCTTGCCCTTCGTGTTAAGTCCCACATTGGTGATGCCCCTAGTGTTTAGGACCTTGCTACTAAGTCGTGTTCTCCAATCTGAGAGGACTTTGTTACGGACCATAATGTAGGCTTGGGGTTTTGGGTTGAGAAAGAAGCGGATGTAAAGGCTCAAACCTAATTTCTACTCACGCTTGGGTTTAAAAAGCTAGCAGCCATCTTCAACATTTTTATCAACTCTTGTTGTCTCTTGTCTCACTTTGTGTGAAAGAGTTGGTTTCTTCGAAAATGTCCTTTGTATTGGAAGAAATGTTTCCTTCAAAGTGCCCCTTGTATGACGGGGTGCTCATTTTTTCATTTCTCCTTGTATTTTTTTGTGTTTGCCCTAGTGTAGGGGATGGCTGCCTAGCAGGCTTTTCAAAGGAATTATCCAGAGGCTCGATGTGGCTAGCAAGGGATAAGTGTTTGGGATAGAGAAATGAATGCCTTTCTTCATCTTGAAACACACGACAAAGTGGAAAGGATCTTAACCAAGAAATTAGGGGTTTCGAGGTTTAACCAAGTGGATTTTCTAAGATTGAGGACAATCTTTTGAGACACATAGTAGATGCATGGAGACACGGCTAATTTCTCACTTTGTTCATGCTCTAACTTTTGCCTAGACCGCCCTTACGGGTTTTCAATCTAGCGAGCTCATCATCATTTTTTTTCTTTTCTCTGTATTTTTCCTCTCTTTTCTTCTTTCTCCTTCTTCATCTTCAAAAGCATGTTTTGCTTACAAGTGATCTCTGTGAGGGTGCAGAGATGTGTCAACTCCTTCTTAACTCAACAGAAATGATGCGGGTCATAACTTTGAAAAACTCATTTTGCGCTTTTGACAATTCAAGTGATTATGATGTGTTCCAAAAGATGCCATGAGATTACTTTGAAATCCCTAAGGATTGTTTTCAATACTCAATGTTATCATGAGCATTCTATAGCAGCGAACTAGCACAGGAGGGAACATTTTCAAATTTGTGGCCGACCAAAAGGTGCCTACGTATCCCAACAGAGAATCAGGCCATTCGTAGTTCATATTTGAGGAGACTTGAATTTAAGACCCACATTTCATGCTGAGTGTGACGATTGGCCAGAAACCATGATGAGCAAAATGATATCAATTTTTCAAGAGAAGCAAAACATGGGCCAAAATGGCGGTGAAAGTTAGCTAGGTACGAGAAGATTGTTTTAAAATCTAAGCCAAGACGTGATGGACATGGCTGCCATTGCTCAAAACTTGGTTGGATTAAAACTTCAATTTTTTTTCGTAGCCATTACCATCATGTCTGGGATCAAACTCCAAATTTAAGAGAAGGAGAAACATAATCATGCTTAAGTTGAGATATCCAAAACTAATTGTCCATGCGGCACATTTTTCTAATATGCAAACTGCCCTTAGTGGTGGTGCAACCAGATGATATGCAATGAACAAAGAAAGGAAATGAGGGGGATGGACTCCTCTTTTGGTTTGGCCCCTGCATAGTTAGAAAGAGGCAAGCAAAACGATATGTATACATATAGCACCACAGCTACTTACACAGATTATGGATGAGTCATGCATTGCAATCTGTTTGTATGCATGAGTTTATCGGATACTATAGATAGCCAACCATTTTTTATATGGATGATTCTTAAGACTCGTTGCTGCCACTTAAGATCCCACTTCCAAGCCAATCCATATTATGAGACAAATCGAAAAGGTTGAGCATATGGCTACAACAGAAAGTAGACTCGGAGTCCATCGCTGTGCTAGCGGCTATTTGAATGTTTCAGAAAAACTTATCATTAGATTAGTCATTGCAAAAAGTTTTGAAAGTTCCTTCAATTCTTGGTTAGGGAAAATCCTTTCTCAAAACGTGATTGAGGTAATTGAAATCCACTTGATTATTTGCTAGCACATTGACAACCTCCTAAATTTTACCAGCTCGTTGAGGTAAGCATGCTCAGAATTTTGAATTTTGAAAGATGGGTTGCTAGGCCGATTTGGAAATAGGAACCAAAGTCCTAAACTTTGTCATGCTGAATCATCCATGGAGAAATAAGTATTGCAAGTTCTATCCATAATATCTTTGACTTTGCATACAATCATCCATAACCTGCTCTACTACTTTACACTCCCTCTTTCCTTTAGCCTTGCAAGGCAAAGATTGCTAGAGCAACCTCTAGTTCAATTGCCGGCGGGGCAGCCAGTGTTTGATTTCGTTCTAGAAATCCATGCTTTGCGGTGCTTTAAGTAAAGCGAGAGTGTTAAGTAAGCAATGATGCTTTTTACCAAAAATATACCTTTCAGGCAACGCCATTAGTGCTTGGCTATAAAGACTTAGGGTTAGGGCTTTTAGTTCAAGCCCTAACCCTTCTGCACAGAAAGAGATGTTACAACAACATATACAAGGTGTGAGGAAGAACTTGGAAGTAAAAATGCAAGTAGGTTACTAGCCTGTAGGTTCCTGTCTTAGTTTGATAAGTTCTATGGTTTTCTAAAACATGCAAGGTTTTGGTAGTCTCAGGGTGCTCCGTTGTCAAAGGGCACCAATCCTCTCACCAGCCCATCATAGGCGGTGATTGGGTGATTCCCTTTTTGATATACCACTAGGTACGAGTGACTGTGGAGTTTGCTGGAACCCCCAACATAGCCCGTGTCATGCCGGGATATCAGGTGAACTCAACGGGTTGCCCGCTCGATGCATATGATAGATGAATTAAACAAGGCATGTATTAGTCTTATGTTGAACTTTCTGGTTATGGCTCTCATATCCCCAGCAGAGTCGCCAAAAACTGTAGACACCTCCCAAACGGGGCATCGCCATACAGATTGATCACGTTTGTTTGTTTGATTGGTTGCTCACTTCATAAACCAAAATCATGGACATTCCCATGGCTAGGAACATCGCCACATGATAACGGTTATTATCAAATAGAGTCGCCACCCAGTTTATTAAAACTGGGAAAACAGATAGAGATTCTGGATACGGGAGCCAAAAGTACAATAAGGGGAAGGTGTTAGGCACCCCTCTTTGCCCAGTCGTGAGACTGGCCCATAATCATTCAACATAAGACGTATGATGCTTTGTTTAATTCTAACACATAGTCTGTTTATTTATTCCTTTAAACAGTAAGCAAGGTGAGCCAGTGCGATAAATAAGCATGCATCAGAAAGCAGATAAAGCAAACATAATGTCCCAGGGAGATAGATCTCGCGGCCGGTGAATGGATGTCACGGCCGAGGGATCTTCCTGGTTTGATATACCGGCCGAGGGATCGAAGCCCCGGTCGGTGTTCTTCCTCACACCAGACAAAAAGATTAACGGATAATCAAAACACTACGGTTAGTCAAGAATGCAGTAAATTAAGACAAACCAGAGGCCGTTGGGCCTCACCACCTTGATCCCTCAGTTGCTTGATTGCTTTGGATTGGGCATGATTGATTGATTGCTTGATCGAGAACCCTAGAGTTAGGGTTTGAATTTCGGGGTTTGATCGCCGGATTGACGGCTGCCTTCGGAAGGTTAGGGCTTTTGGAGTATGGGATTGAGGGAGTATTTCTGCAGAGTTTCGAGGTTTGATTGAGTGTGTGGGTATCTCAATTTCTGTGTGTTAATTTCGGAACCCAAAGGCCCCTTTATATAGGCATAGGGATGACTCACTCCGGCCAATCAAATCACGAGATGGCAATTGCAATTGCAATGCATCTCTAACTCTACGTCGTGATCTCCGAACGTAGCCCGAACGCATCGGAAAGGTAGTGTAGTTGGATCAAACCAAACGTCTGACAGAACGTTCCAGAGTCTGAAAAAAGGTCGATCTGGCGGCCGAGCAAAGGATGTCGCGGCCGTGGAATGGATGTCTCGGCCGAAGGATAGATCTTGCGGCCGAGAGATTGATCTCTCAGGGAGATTTTGCTGGCAAAAGGTTGCTCGGGCGAGGGATTGATGTTATGGCCGTTAGATCGATATTACGACCGTCAGATGGATTCTCCTAGGCTTCTGTATTTCTGTCTGAAAGGCTGTATGGCTTTGAATTGGGTCCTCTAAGTGGTCAAAGTTCTCACCGAAAGTCCTAAGGTCCTCAAGGAAGCAATCATCAATCATTGTATCCATTTCATCATCGGGATTGTCCCAAGGCGGGACTTGAAATAATCGTTAGGCCAAATTGGGGTGTCTACAGATAGTTGTTAAGAATCTACAACCCAAATACCTCAGGCATATCTATACCCAGGCCATCACCGATTTCAAACGCTTGCATGCCACTGGGTTGCAAATCGAAGATGGAATCAAGCTAGGGCTCATTGGGAAAGAAGAAGCTCCTCCTCCACCTAAGAAAACCTTCTCCAGCCGCACGTCTCACGCCTCTGTAAATACCCTTGGTACATCCTTGCCTCAAGACCCTTTCCAAGCTAGCCCATCCCGAAACTCAAATCGACCCCGCCGCAATTTTGATCCTCTCTACATGACATTATCCCAAGCCTTGACCATTCTTAGCCGCCAAGGGCATCTCAAACCTTTAAACAAACCAGTTCCTCAGCCACCCTACGGCCCAAATCATGATCCTAACAAAAAATGCGCCTACCACCAACACCTTGGGCATGAAACAGACAACTGCATACGTCTCCGCCATGACATTCAAGACTTCATTGATAGCCGAACTATAAAACCTCCAAAACCTGATGGGCAAGCCAACCCACTCCCTACTCATAATGCTGAACCACCACCTCAAAATATCAATCTCATAAATCTATCTCATAACCCCACATACAACCCTGGTCGATATATTGTTCAAGACAACCAAACCAAGCCAACCTTAACCTTCCCCGAGGAGGATGAGTGTTTTATGATGGAAGAGGAAGAGAACAATGAGTCCGATCAATCATAAGTGATCGATCCCGACATGTCTGACATAAGTAACTGTAGACACCCCAATCTGGGTCTCCCAATCGTTTTACTTTATTTTACGATTTTCTTGTTTCCCCGATGATGAAATCGGATCAAACAGAGCTTGGATTGGGAATGGATTAAGTTTGGAACGCTTAGAAACCTTGCCCGAACCTTTCAAACCCTTCTGAACCTTCAGTCAAACCCCAGAGCCAGAGTTGACCCTCGCGCGAGCCTTTGTATCCCTCGTGCGACACTCAACCTGCCACGTGTAGTCAAAGTCAAACTGTTGACTGTTTGACCCTCGCGCGACACTCATAGACCCTCGCGCGATGGTTCCCTCCTGTCCCTATCACAGAATCCAGCTGGACTTGTGATGATTGCTTGGCACATGGGTTCCCATGGGCTGGAACCCCGTTCTCCTCAGCTGAACGGCGTGCTGGCAGGCTCTAGCCCCATGCAAACTCCCAACCACTCTCTCACCTTGTTGGCTAGCCTCACAACCAAGTTGTGACCAGCCTTAGTGGCTGGTCCTAAGGTCTTGTTTGGCCTCTAATCAGCCCTTACCTTCCCCCTATAAATACCCCCATTGGTCTTCCATGTTAAGGGTTCCAAAAAACTAACTAAGGAAGTCATTGGTTGTTTTACAAGTCCTACATTAGCTAGCACAAAGTCACTAACCCCAAACCACCTCCTAATCTTCTGAACTTAGTGTGTTCATACACATTTAGTAGCAAGGTCACACCAATCAACCTCATCTACTTCCAAACCCTTTCCAAGCAAAGGTATAATTTTTTAAACCTGTTTCTGTTTTGATCCCTGAGGGGGGCTGACAGGACCAAGGCTGGTAATCAATACCATGCCCTGGTCCTAAAGCCAGCAAAGTTACAAGAAATCGTGGCAGCCATACCCTCGCGCGACGGTCCCCTTTACTCGCGCGACACTTATGTCAGCAAGAGAATGGACCTCGCGGGGAAGGGAAGCTAGCCCTTTTCTGTTTTGCAGTGTATTTATGTCTGTTGTATCTTACTCTGATTTTTTAGATCACTGTTATGCATGCAAAACAAAAAAACAGTAGCTAGTTTATTTGCTTTAAACAGTTTGGAATGCCCTTGGGATCCCCTGAATCTGTCTCAGGACCCCAAACATGCAAAGCAATTACTGGAAGTCCAGTCAGGAGTGTCGCGCGAGACTCACTCTCAATCGCGCGACAGTTCTATGACTTCCATGAATGGCCCTTGCATGGGCAACCAGGCCCTTGGCCTCTGTTTTGATACCCCCATTGTTTAGGGGTTGTATTTCATCTTATTTGGCTCATGCTTGGAGTATGGTGTAATAATTAGTATTTTCAGTCTTCCAATAAACTGCTTGGTTTGCTTCCTGGGTGTGCACTGGTCCCTCCAGAGCCCAGAAGGGGATAATTTAGGGACTGTGGTGAGATGACAATACGCGCGCGAGTGTCAGCGTGTCTCGCGCGATGGTTGACTTGCATACAGACTTGTTCAGGCATGCAAGTTGGTCATCGTGCAGGGCAAATCTGCCCCGGGCCTGGTTTTGGCATCTGATCGCTGTCTCAAGATCATCTCGTTCATTATTCATCATGCTACCCGTCCATGCCACTATTTGATCACATCTTGCAAAGTGTTACAGTTTTAATCCCCGATTAACTGTTCCCCCGCCCTAATTGGCTAAAATCAATTAAAAGAGGAAGAATCACAAATGTTTTCATAAAAACGCCTAAGTAGAGACCGATCTCCGGATTGGGCGAGAGGGGTGCCATAAAACCCTTCCCCTTTCGTAACCTTGCTCCCGAACCCAGATATGGTTATGACGGACTGGTTTCCTTCACTTTTTCAAATAAAGCGCGGCAGGTGCTTCGAAATACGGTTCCTTGAGTGTCGGACCTTCAAAACTCAAGTGGCGACTCTGTATTTTTGAGCGCACGCCACTGGCGCTCGCGCTCCCTCGATTTTCAAAACGGGCCGCAGACGGCGGGGGAAGGAACGAAATCCTTTTTTCCCCTCCGAAGGGCATGCTGCCCACAGTAGCAAAGACCAATCAGAGGAAGAAAAGCTAAGGAAATGGAGGGAACATTCCTGGGCAAAACACAATTTGGAAGATCCAGACATTCCATTTGTAGAAGACGACGAATGGCTTCGTATCTGGTTTGAGAATAGGAAGAAGGAAAAAGAAAGGGTCATCCTAATGAGACGACACGCCCGCTTCGAGCCTGCCCAAATAGTAGTACCCATCAATCGCCCCAAGATTCCAATGCCTCCCATCATTTGGGAAACAATCAATCTCATAGAAAAAGTGGAGGAGTTTCAAATGCAGCCATGGGTCAACACTTACGACGAGTGCGACTATAGTCAATGGATAGAGGAGAGAGAAGATCTAGATTCCATATGCGCAGAACCATACAAGACATGAGAAAGCAACTTTGATGAGATGGAAGGAGAATGCGATGATCCTCTCGATGGAATCTATTTAACATCACTATTCAGTCAAGTGGAAGTGACTAATCTCTCTTATGACTGTACAATCAATAAGGAGGAGGAAAAAGTAATAAAAACCCAGGCTGGCGTTTCCATTTGGGGACTGCTCATGTCTTAAAGAGGTGGCTATCACGCAAGCTCTGGAGGTGGATCCAGTTCAAGGGCCCTGTTTGGCAAAGAAGAGGGTGAAAAGGAGTATAAAGTTGCGAAAGGCAAAGGAAAGAAGAACAACCTCAAAATGCTACAGTAGCTGAGAAATCACAACATGGCAAAGGACATTAAAACATTGTTTTTATTTTCTAAAACTAAAATATGTTTTGGGCCCCTGTTTGGGCACTTTATTCCGGCTAAGTGAATTTCTATTTTTCATCTTCCACGTTATGCTTATTTCCTAAAAGTTGCAATTGTCAATATGCTACAGTCTCTTTGCCAAACAAAGAAAATTCAAGGGAAACAAGTTCTTTATGTCCTTGACAAAAAGGAAAGAAAAGATGAACCTTAGTTGCTTAAAAAACTAGGTTTTTGTCAAAACTTAGAAAGAAGACGCTATCTCCGTGAGAACACTTAGGGTTAGCTTACCCATTGTGAAAGTACAAATGCGACAGGAGATTCAGAAAAATATCTCCATCGAATTCCTCCCCAAAACACGAAGGACCTCTTGTGAGAAAGTGCTCGTTGGGTGACCAAGTAACCCAAGCAAAAGTAAGAGCAATGGCCTACTAGGACAAAAAAAAAAAATAGCCTAGACAAAAGTTAAGGCATTCAAAAGCTCGATAGGGACTCAACCTCCATCAGGTAACCTAGGCAAAATTCAGAGCATATGAGAAGAAAAATCAAGAGTGGAAACCCGACCTTAAAGGTGATGATTTTGGAACTACATAAAAGGCCTAATTCCCTGATTGGGATACGTAGGCAATCTCACATTGAGATGCGGCCCAAACATTTGGAGAGAAGAAGACAACATCAGCAGATTTGTACTCAACAATAGGCATAGCTAACCCTGCGTATTGAGCTCGCAAAAGATAAGTATGCTTTTCTCAAAGAATTGACAACAGCAATAGACACAAGAATTATGGTTCATCCCTTCTAACCTAAAGGTCATTGACACTATGAACAAGACACCTCGAAAGCTCTTGAGTTTGGCAATCAAACTATGGAATATGGCAAAAGCAAAAATCAAAACCAAGCATAGAAAGGAAGAGAAAAGGGATGCCACTTGGCCAAAGCGAAATTTACCAAAGTAAATGGCCGAATAATAGATATGTCAGCCGTAGGATCGATCCTTGAGCCGAATAATCGATTCTTTGGCTAGTACTTCATCTCACAACAGATTACTGTTTGTTCAAAAGCCATGTTCTGACTCTCACATGCGTAACTCAAAGCATTTAGGGGCATAAAAAGCTTTTCTCATTTCATAAACAGAAGCTTAATTACAAAATCATCGCTGTGGTTGTCTTCACTATACAAATACAATTTCTGCCTGTCTCTTTTACTAACTATAAACAGAAAAAGAGAAAATCCTAAAAGCTAGTCATGACGGTGCCTCCGAGGTGGCCTCTGAGATGAAGATGGGGACTGCTCACTAGCTCCCATACCCTCCCCACTGGCAGCCGGAGCTCGCTCAGCCTCAAGCTGCAACAAAGATACAAAACATTCAGATTCAGGAAGAAATGCAAAGCACAGGGACACATGGAATAACCATACCTCGAGAATTTGACGGCGCTGCCTTCGAACCAAAGCCTCCGCACTCTGATAAGCGTGCAACCACTCCTATACCACCACAGTAGGCACCTGTACAAATAACCAAGTGTTTCAAACATTGAAATGCAGGATACAGTGACTAAGCAAAGAAGCAAGACTAGAAATAAAGTGATACCTGTAGAACCCCAGTTGGCAATGTGTAAAGCTGGGTCGTGCAAGGAGTAAGCGCCAAGCGCTCCTCCTCCCCATCATCAGAATGGAAGGAAACAAAAGAAGGGGCCTGCGGTCAAACAGGAGCAACAGGAGGAGCTAAGAAAAGACGGCAGTACTCCGTATAGTTGCCTGCTTGAAGAAGCAAGCCCGCCCAATCCCTGATCCGAGCATTCTTCAAGTCTTCCTTAGACATCGAAGAAGTAGACCTCATCGATACTGGAGGAGGAGGAGGAACAAGCTGAAGAGCCTCAACACGTGGTCGCCACTGACTAGCCACCCGGTCACCCAAGTACCAGGCTCGACAAAAAGGACCCTCAAGCAGGCTACAGGTCCGGTCTAGAACTCTGGAACGCGTAAGAGGGGTATCCTCAGGAACACCCTCCCAAGGATCAAACCGCACCTACAAACAAAGACGAATTAGCTACAGCATAGAGATATGAAAATCTAAGGACGAGAAATGCAAAAGGAGTACCTGATCGACCGTTAAACGGTCCAAGACTCGCCGCCACTCAGGAAGACGCAGAACGGGCGACCGTGGCTTCCGATGCCCCGTCAGCCATCGCTCATAGCGGGGAATACAGTTCGCATTCCCATGCCTAGTATCTGTGGGAAAGTGAAGAAGATGCTCGAAAGCCCAGAGCTAAAACATGGATTAGCAAAACAAGTTCAGAATTAGAAAAAGCCAAAACAGGAACAGAGGTACAAAGGAATGATACATACCTCAAGTACTCGAAAGTGACCACCAAGAATGGGACTCTTGTCCCGCGAGCAAGCCCCAAGGTTGCCATACAGAGTGGCTAAAGCAGACGATCCCCAATCAAACTCTCTAATGGCCCCCAAATGCTGCAGAGGAGCCAGGAACTGTGTATGCACCGAACCATCCTTGTTGGCAAACAATGTTTGCCCAAGGAGATAAAGAAGGAAAGCCCGCGTTAGCTGCTCGATGCTCACCTGGGTTAAGATGTCAGCCATCATGAAAGTCTTGCTCAGCCAAGCAAGATCAATGTGACCACGAGAACGAACAGGGGGCACCTTGCCCAAAAACCACTCCAAAGCACCTACTCGCTCCCAAAGCCTGGGATCAACTCGGAGGGAAGCTCCACCTACCCGCAGGCCAGTCAACAGAGAGAAGTCACCAGGAGTGATCGTCATCTCGCCAGCAGAAGGAAGATGGAATGTATTGGTGGTATCCCACCATCTCTCAACCAGCGAGGTCATCAATGACCAATCCATCTTCGGAAGATCGAGGCCCAGAACAAATGCCTCGAAACCCGCCACACGCACCAGTTCCCGGGCCTGCTTTGGCAACGTCAAAAACCACTTGTGCACCTCCTTGCCTCCACCACGAGCCTCCAGTCTCCTATTTCTCTGCCAAAGACAAAAAGGGAGTTAAACTCACGATTGCATGAACAAATAAAAAGCTAGGGGTATCAAATTAACGATTAAAAAGCATGCATTGCCTAAAACAGGGGGCACAGTCATTTCAGTTTCTTCAAACAAAACAATTCCGACTCATTCACGCCCCTAGCTAAAAGGGATTTCATCCCACAAATAAGAAATTCACTCTTAAATCATACGAAATCAAAACTCCAAACTAAAACAAACTTTTTACTTTTCAGGAAAACTTACCGGCACATTGAGAATGCTCAGATGCAGCTCAGGTTCTCGGTGAACCACCTCGGCCTCTGGGCCACCAACAGGAGGGCGATACTGCAGAAAACCGCCAAAGCCCAACCTACGCGAGGGAAGAACGTAGGTAGCAGCGTCGAACAAGCCGGGCTCCTCAATCGCCTCTTCGTCGGACGAAGGATACTCACACCTACACGGAGGGTGGGAAGAGGAACCCGCAACATCCGTAGAAGAGGATGGCGGCAAGTCGACGGAGGGTGGAATGTCCATCCCGTTTGAAGCGAGAACGACAACAACCAACAATCGCACCAACCGAAACCGGCAGTGAGGGTTGCAGAAGCAGGCAGCGGTAGCCGGAGATGACGACCGGCGGTAATGGAGGAAGAGGACGGCGGCGAACGGAGGTGACCGCCGAAGGAACTCGGACGAGAGCAGTGGAGGAGAAACGAGAGGGAGAGGAAAAGATTAAATGAGCCGTGAAATCGATTAAACCAAACTTAAAATCGATTTTCTGACTTTTGGCATTTTCACGGCTGAGATTTCGATTCATCGGCCGAAACATCTTTTACTCGGCCGAGAGATCGATCTCCTGACCCTCCAATATATTTCCCTCAGCAACACCAAATCAAGCCATTATGAAATTCTGGGTCCATGACCAACAGAAACAAACACAAAGTAGCCTTGGGGGCACCCTCGAACCAATATAACGTGATCAGAATTAGCCTCGGGGGTATATCTAAGCACAACGAAACTTTCTCTCCACAAACTACTGACTGAAGCTATTGCTACAGCAAACCAAAACAACCAGCAGCTCTGCTATTTATCAAACAACTCAGCGGCTCCAAGCCCATCATCTCAACGGCTCAAAGCCCATCTCAAAGCATTCGGCAGTTCTACGCTTGCTACTCCAGCAACCATACAACTATCAACTCATTCAGCAGCTCTGCTATTCATCATTATCAAACAACTCAGCAGCTCCGTGCCCATATTCACCCACATCCATCAACTCACTCAACAGGCTCTAAGCCCAATCATCATCAGCAGCTCTAAGCTCACTCAAGAGCTCAAGAGCTCATCATCATATCCACCATCATTCCAACGGCCCTACTCAGCGGCCCTACGCCTATATTCATCAGCTCAGCGGCTCTACGGCTCCAAGCCCACATATCTCAACTGGCTCTAAGCCGTAACAACCATCGTGACGGTACATAACCACCATCTCTATCATCTCAGCGGCTCCGAGCCCACCATTTCAACTGGCTCTAAGCCGTAACGACCATCTCAGCGGCTCTAAAGCCCACTATCTCAACTGGCTCGAAGCCGTAACAGTCATCTCAATGGCTCTACGCCCGTATTCACCATCTCAACTGGCTCAAAGCCGTAAACAATCAGTTCTCGACAGGCTCTAAGCCCACCATCTCAACTGGCTCAAAGCCGTAAACAACTAAATCCCAACAGGCTCTACGCCGCCCCGATCAAGCAAGATATCATCTGTTCTCAAGACTCTACGCCTGAATGCTCAAAATCTAACATTTTGAATGCGCGAAGCTCTTCGAATGCCCAACCACTGTGTACTGGATGCTCAAGTTCTATACTTGAATGCTCAAGGTCTACGCTTGAATGCCCAACCACTGCGTACTGGATGCTCAAAGCCTGTACTTTGAATGCTCGGATTCTGCCGTCCGAATGCTCGAGCTCTACGCTCTGAATGATCAAGTCCGGAACTTGATAGAAGCTTTAAGCTTAAATCAACACACACGCACGGGCCCGTGCACATTTGCATCACCATTATCACATCGAGTCTGCATCTGTTCATATCTAACAACCATCATCACACATATACACTCTGCATATCTCTCATGAAACAGGTCAAACCTGCAATCAACCGGCTCTACGCCTCAGTTTTATTGATCGGTCCAGTACCTCGATCCTTTGGCTCTACGCCAAAACTTATGATGAGAAAGCTCCGTGCACAGACCATCAGAATGCAACCAGCTCTACGCTTCGGTTCAAACACGTCAAGCTCTGAACTCTGACACATCAGGCTCTCGCCTTATGATCAATACCAGCTCCGCGCTTCGGTTCCATCAAGCTCTAAGCTCACCTCAGGCCCTCGCCTCAAGACTGCAACAGGCTACACGCCTCAATCCAATCTCCTCAGGCCTCATAAACCACAGCAGGCTCTACGCCTTAGTTCTATCACCCCAGGCTCTCGCCTCATGACTACAACCGGCTCCATGCCTCGGTTCCCTCATCCCAAAGCTCCGTGCTTCAGTTACTGGCCTTGCACCCCCCATATCCCAAAACAAACTAGCATCCGATTCATCCCCAGTAGATGGCTCGGATTCTACCCCAATTACATCAATTCCTTCCAACTCATTCGCAAGGATAGGCTACTCTACCGAGCTCCTCTCAGTCAAAGTAAGGATGATCAAGAAAAGCAAACGCACCTGCCGAGTACTGATCTACCCCAAAATACTAAGGAAGCTCTCCGTAAAAATTCCCCCAGCAGCCCCGCGCTCTTTCAACTATCTTCTGCCAAAACCCTGGCTCAGTCTAGGTACATTGCACTACGGCTTTTTAAGCCCAAAGGTACGTCTTCTATCTCTAACCCTCCAAACTTTTTATTTTTCTTTATTGCCCGAACTACGATTGGTCTGAATTTCCCATGTGGAATACGTAGGCAGCCTCCCGGCCCGACCATAACAAAAACCTTTTTCAAAAACCCCTTGGAATAGTGGTTGGACCAAATTGAGTTGCTTTTATAGCTTTGACTTTTACTCAAACATGTCTCGCGATCCGTCTGAGCTCAGTCAAAGAGGGGCATCTGTAGACACCCCAATTTGGCCTAACGATTATTTCAAGTCCCACCTTGGGGACCATCCCAATGATGAAATAGATACAGTGATTGCTGATTGCCTTTTTGAGAACCTTAGGACTTTCGGTAAGAACTTCGAGCCACTTAGAGGACCCAATCCAGAGCCATATAGCCTTTCAGACAGAAAATACAGAAGCCTAGGAGAATCCATCTGTCGGCCGTAACATCGATCTAACGGCCTTAACATCATTTCCTCACCCGAGCAACCTGTTGCTAGAAAATCTCCCCGAGAGATCAATCCCTTGGCCGCAGGATCCATCCTTCGGCCGCAAGATCCATTCCTCGGCCGCAAGATCTTTTGCTCGGCCGCCAGATCGTCCTTTTTCCAGACTCTGGAACGTTCTGTCGATTGTTTGATCCAACTACACTACCTCTCTGATGCATTCGAGCTACATTCAGAGATTACGATGAAGAGTTTGTATTACATTGCAACTCCAATTCCAAATCGTGTGCTTTGATTGGTCGAGTTGTGTCACTCCTATGCCTATATAAAGGAGTCTTTGGGCTCCAAAATTAAGAACAACAATACACCCTCATCAGTCACGATACTCTGCAAAAATACTCTCTCAAATCCTCTCTTCAAAAGCCCTAACCTCCCGAAGGCAGCCATCAATCCGACGATTAAACCCCGAAGTCCAAACCCTAACCCTAGGGTTTTCAAGAAGCAATCAGTCCATCACAATCAAATCCGAAGCAATCAAGCAACTGAGGGATCAAGGTGGTGAGGCCCAACGGCCTCTGGTTTGGTCAATTTTCTGTTTATAATCTTAATCGTAGCGTTTTGATCATCTGCTAATATTTCTGTCTGGTGTGAGGAAGAACACCGACCGGGGCTTCGATCCCTCGGCCGGTATATCAAACCAGGAGGATCCCTCGGCCGTGACATCTATTCACCGGCCACGGGATCCATTCCCCTTGAACAGCTTTGTTCTATTCTGCTTTCTGATGCATGTTTTACTTATCGCATTGGCTCACCTTACTTATTGTTTAAAGGATTAATTAAACAGACTATGTGTTGAAATTAAATAAAGCATCTGTATGTCTTATGTTGAGCAAATACGGGCCAGTCTCACGGCTGGGCAGAGAGGGGTGCCTAACACCTTCCCCTTATTGTACTTTTGGCTCCCGTACCCAGAATCTCTATCTGTTTTCCCAGTTTTAATAAACTGGGTGGCGACTCTATTTTGATGATAACCGCTATCGTGTGGTGACATTCCTAGCCATGGGAATGTCCACGATCTTGGTTTACGAAGCGAGCAAACAAACGTGATCAATCTGTATGGCGATGCCCCGTCTGGGAGGTGTCTACAATGATATCTTGATGATGGTTGGTACGGCATAGAGCTTGTTGAGGATTGTTACGGCGTAGAGCCAGTTGAGATAGTGGGCGTAGAGCTGCTGAGATGGTGGATATGGGCGTAAAGCCGCTGAGATGGTAAATACGGGCGTAGAGTCGCTGAGATGGTGAATACGGGCGTAGAGCCGCTGAGATGGTGGATACATGCGTAGAGCCGCTAAGATGGTGAATACGGGTGTAGAGCCGCTGAGATGGTGAATACAGGCGAAGAGCCGCTGAGATAGTGGATACGGGCGTAGAGCCGCTAAGATGGTGAATATGGGGCTGCCGAATGAGCTTAGAGCTGCTGGTATAGAGTCTGGGTGAGGGTTCAGAGTTGTCAGTGGTCAAGTGACAAATAATTGTGAGCCTGTTGCTGTAGAGAGGACTTTGGAAAGGCTTTTAATGTGGGTTCGGCACCGGAGCTTAAGTTTTCACATGCTCGAGGATGCTCCCAAGGCTAATTTAATCAATATTCATCAATGGTTTTGTTGGTCAAGGACCCAAAACCTCAGCTTGGTGCATCAAGCAGGATCTACTGCTGCTGAAGGAAATAGATTGGGAGGCCAGGAGTTCGATTCCGCGGCCGAGGAATTGATGCTTCGGCCGAATGATGGATGTCTCGGCTGCGTAATTGCTTGGTTTCCAGAGCACTATAAAAGGCCACGACATCAGCGTTGTGCTTTCATTTGTCTCTCTCTTCTCTTCATTCTCTCTACGTCTGAGAGCCTTTCTGCTTTCCTTCGGCTATTTCATCAGGCCTGAGTGACGGGCAACATGCCAGCACGGCCGGCATGTGCGGAGGGAGTCCATGCTGTTCTTGGTCCTGTCTTGATGCTTGATTAGGGACCCTCGCATGGGGGGCTTGCTTCCGTGATGTGGAACTCCCAGGGTGGCGGTCGTACGCGGTATGATGATTTTTCTGGGCCATGTGGTGATTCTTTTGAGCCACGTGATGTCTCTTCTGCACCGCAGTACTTCTTTGGTATACGTTGCCTCGGGGGTGTCCTTTTCTTTTTTGCAGCTGGTCTCTAGTGTTCGGACCACCAGAAGATTCGGCATCCTCTTCTCCTTCTTTTTTTTGTTTTTCTATTTTTCTTCCTGCATAGGTTAGTCTGATAGGAAACTAATGTATAGTTTGCTTAGGAAATATGGGATGATTCACCTTGTGATGTAAAAGCTTTCAATTATATGAAATGAAATCTTTTGCTCTGATATGTGATTGTGTATGCTGTATTTGTGCTGCTTTGTTTAGTACGAATTTCGTATCTCGACAAATTAAGCAGAAACATGGAACCTCTCTGCTTTTAAGCCGTTCTGGCAGCCGAGCCATTGATTTGGCGGCTGAGGGATCGAATCCTCTTCCTGAGGGTTGACTTTGAGTCAGCCTTGATTTTCACGGCCAAGGAATAGATCCTACGACTGTTATATCGAAGTGCCAGCCAAGAGACCGACTTGGTTAATGTGGATTTAGAAACCGATTCCGATTCGAACTAGGACTCAATCTAGACTATAAGTATGCGCTCTACGAAACTCGATGGTTTGTCAGCAGCAGTTTCTTATGGCACAACAGGTTCTTGATCAGCGGTTGGATTCCATCAACGGCCTCGACCATCTACAATTTAAGTCCTTTGGTATGGACTTCCTCTTCTCCCTTTGCCAAATTCCTGTAAATTTTGCTTTTCTTCGTGCAGCCACCAGCTTGTGGCCGGGATCTTGTTCTTCACGTTTTTCGATTTCGAAGAGAAGAATTGTGCCCTACCATTGAGGAGTTTGCAACTATTATGGGGCATTCGGATAGAAAAGGTCTCATTGCTCCTAACCCTTTATTCAACCGTGGTAACCTTTTGAAGACTTTGCTCCAAGTTCAGAAACACGAAGTCAAGTTTTTCATGGTGAATGGAAGGTTGGAAACCCTACAGCTTGTCCAGCATTTTGGTGCAACTGAAGCTCATCGTTAGGTTCCTCAACAAAAAGTGTGCTTTCATGCGCTGTGTTTGTCTTCTCCATTATTACTTGCTTGGCCCCTCCTCTGGCCATGTTGATTCTATGCTGCTTGATTTCGCTCAACAGATTGGAAATCGTGTAGGTTTTGCTGGTTTAGTGTTGGCAGAGACCTTGATGGGTCTCGATGCAGTGAAGGGTAATCTAACAGTCCAGTTCTCAGGCAGTCCTTTGTTACTACAGGTTCGCTCTTTACTTGTTTATTCCCAAGTTATCTGTCCACTCATCGCTCTTTTGTTTTGACTCACGTGTTCTCACAACTCGCAATTTTCCCTTGTTTTCTACAGGTATGGCTATTTGAGAAGCTGAGGGTATGGGATGTGCCGGAGCAGCTTCCTTATAGTTCAGACCACTGTACGGAGTGTCGTGTGACTAGACAATTTCCAATTGAGGCTGCTTGGATAGCATGGATGGAGACTTGCAAGAGCGATCGAATTCAATGGGTTTGCCCCTGGTATGGTGTTGAGAGCATGACTGTAAGTACCATGAACCATTTTGGCGTAGTGGTGATTGGTATCACTCAAGTTACCTTTTACTTTCTTGCTCGTTTTCAAAGACAGTTTGGGGCTGAACAAGCCAAAGTTTTGGGTGATCCTGAGTACACTGTTTCCAAGGCTCATGATGCCAACCTTCGTCGCAATATGCTTTGTTTATGGCCGAACCGAGTGATGCAAGATGTTGCTGAGAACTTTATCAGGTTCATATAAGCGCTGGTTGGAGAAAAACCTTTTGGAAGACAAAAGTGCGAAGAGAAGGAAGACCTAGAGATTGACAAATTGCTTATGTTTTTCAAAAGATGTTTTTTATTTGATTCTAGCTTTCATAGATTGAGAATTGTTTGAGCTTGCTTTTCCTTCTTCCTTGGAAGTAATAAAACATTGTTTGATTTATTGATAATGCCTTTGCCATGGTTTGATAGTGAGTATGCTTAGGATAGACCTAGAAATTTGAAAGTGATAGTGATAGCGGTGGCCGAATCTCAATCTGGAGACTGCCTACGTATCCCATGGAGGTTATCAGGCCATAAACGTAGTTCCAAAAAGATTTGTTTGTTTTTGTTTTTTTGGTTAGGGTTCACTCGAGTATTTTTCGCTCCTTTTATGCTATTGATTTTGCCTAAACCGCCCTTGCAGGTTTTCAGTCTAGCGAGCGCTTTATTTAAGCCATTATTTTTGCCTAAGCCGCCCTTGCGGGTTTTTGACCTAACAGGCTGCTCTAATTTTTGTTTGGGTTCGCCCACCCTTATGGTTTTCGACCCAACGAGCATCTCTCAGGGGTAGTACTTCCTCAACTTGTCGATGTTAACTGGTGTTGCGAATTCCATTCCATCCAAGTTTGCAATATATGCTACTCCTCCAGATAGTATGCGTTTGATAAAGTAGGGTCCTCCCTAGTTTGGTCTAAACTTGCCTCTCGGGTCTGAAACATGGCGATGAATTGCTTTGAGTACCATGTCTCCCACTTTGATGTCTCTTGGCTTTACCTTTTTGTTGAATGCTCGTGTGATGCGACGTTGATACCCTTGCACGTGGTATAACGCTCTTAACCTTCTTTCATCTAGCAATGCTAACTCGTCGTAGCGATTCTAAACCTAATCTTCTTCGATCATTCAAATCTCAGCCAGAACCCTTAGTGAGGGTAGCTCTAGTTCGATAGGCAAGACAGCTTCCATCCCATAGACCAGGGAGTAAGGGGTAGCCCCAGTTGAAGTCCTTTTAGTCGTTCGATAACCCCATAGTGCTAGAGGTAGCATCTCTGGCCAGTCCGTGTAAATGTCGGTAGTCTTCCGTAGAATCCTCTTAATGTTTTTGTTTGCAGCCTCAACTGCTCCATTGTTTTGGGGTCGATAAGTAGATGACCGATGGTTCTGTATTCCAAACTCAACAAAAAGCTTCTTTGTCGCCCCCTTAAAGTGCGATCCATTATCACAGATGAATTCGTGAGGTACGTCATACCGATAGATGATATTGGTGCGGATAAACTTGGCCACATGAGTAGCTTTGAGGGTAGCATAAGAAGCTGCTTCTACCCATTTGGTGAAGTAGTTGATGGCCACTAGGATGAACTGATGCTTGTATTTTCCCTTCGGATTTATACTCCCAATGACGTTTATCCCCCAAGTGGAGAATGGCCAAGGGAATGTCATGCTATATAATTCTGTAGGGGGAATACGCATGCGATCAGCGTGAGTTTGGCATTTGTAACACCGGCGGACATAGTCAGCGCAATCGGCCTCCATTGTAGTCCAGTAGTATCCTTGATGTAGGATTTTCTTTGCCATCGTTGCCCCACTCATGTGCGGCCCGCAGATTCCTTCATGTATCTCTTCCATTATTTTGTGACTTTCTTCTATTGTAACGCAAAGTTGATTGGGGCCCAGATGTGCTCTTCGATACAATGCTCCCCCGTAGACTATGAATCGGGTGACAAACTTTCGCAGGGCCATCTTGTCCTTCGAAGTGGCTTTGGAGGGATACTCTCCTTCTTCCAGGAATTTCTTTATGTCTTCATACCATGGTCTTCCATCATCTTCACCTTCCTCGGTGAAGGTGCACTCGTATGCTGGTTTGACCTTCTGCTCGATCATTAGAGGCCGCATTGTGAATCCTAGGGGTATTTCGACCATAGAGGCTAGCATTGCTAGTGCATCTGCAAACCTATTACTCACTTGTAGAGTGTGTGTTAAGATGACAAAGTCGAATTGTGGAATCAGAGTTTCCAGCACAGAGTGGTATAGCTTCAACGTGTCTTCTTTGACCTTCTAGTTTCCTCTCGCTTGGGACACCACTAGGTTTGAATCTCCAATGACTTCCACCCTTTTTGCCCCTAGTTCCAGGACTGCATCCATTCCAGCAATGCAGGCTTCGTATTTAGCTTGGTTGTTGATGACTTCAAACCTCAGTTTATATGACAGATGGTTATGAGAGTTGTTTGGGGAGACTAGTAATACTCCTATGCCATAACCACATTGGTTCGATGCTTCATCGAAATAAAGCTACCAGGTGTCGTCCAAAAGACATAAGATGTCTTCGTTTGGGAACATGAAGTCTTCTGCCTCGGCCTCTGTCATAGGGTGATCTGCCAAGAACTCTACCACGACTCTTCCCTTCACTGATTTCCTTGTCATGTATTTGAGGTCGAATTCTGCTAGCAGTAATAACCACCTAGCCAGTTTTCCAATAAGTGCTGGTTTCTCGAAAAAATATTTGATTGGGTCTAAACGAGAAACTAGAACTACCGAATGTGCTAATAGGTAGTGCCTTAGTTTCTTTGTGGCCCACACTAGCCCCCAGCAGGTTTTCTCCAAGGGAGTGTACCATGTTTCATAGTCCATCATTTTTTTGCTAAGGTAGTATATGGGGCACTCTACTTTGGCGTCGTTTTCTTATGCTAAGATACACCCCATGGATGTGTCTGTTACTGAGAGATACAGAATCAATGGTTTTCCAGGGATGGGCGGTGATAACACAGGCGGATTCTGAAGATACTCTTTGATTGCCTCGAATGCTTGTTGACAGTCTTGGTTCCACTCAAAATTGGTATCTTTCTTCAAAAGCTTGAAGAGAGGTTCGCAAGTGGCTGTGAGTTTGGAAATAAATCTGCTGACGAACTGCACCTTTCCCAGAAAGCTCCATAATTCCTTTTCTGTCTTTGGTGGTGATATCTCCATGATATCTTGTATCTTGGAAGGGTCCACTTCGATTCCTCTTTGAGTGATAAGAAATCCTAGCATTTTCCCAGCGGTTACCCCAAAAGTGCATTTTTGAGGATTAAGACGTAGCTTGTATTTTTTAATCCTCTCAAAGAACTTTCGGAGTGCTTCATAGTGTCCTTCCCTTTCCTTTGATTTGACTATCATATCGTCGATGTATACCTCTACTTCTTTGTGCATCATGTCGTGCAACAGTGTTGTTGTCATCCTTTGGTAAGTGGCTCCAGCGTTCTTCAACCCGAATGGCATCACTCGGTAGCAGTAGGTTCCCCATGGCGTGGTGAAGGTGGTCTTCTCTCTATCTTCAGGAGACATCAGAATCTGATTATACCCAGAAAACCCATCCATGAAAGATAGCAATGCATGCCCTGCGGTGTTATCCACTAGTTCGTCTATGTGCGGTAATGGAAAGTCATTCTTCGGACTGGCCTTGTTGAGATCTCAGAAATCTACACAGACCCTGATTCCCCCAGTTTTCTTCAATACTAGAACGATGTTGGCTAACCACTATGGATATTCGGTGACTATGAGAAAACCGGCGTTGATTTGTTTAGTGACTTCTTCTTTTATCTTTAAGACCCAATAAGGGAGCATACGTCTTAGCTTTTGTTTAACAGGTTTTGCATCAGGATGGAGGGGAATTTTGTGCTGAACAATTTCGGGGTCTATCCTAGGCACGTCCTCGTAAGACCAGGCAAAAACATCTTTGTAATCTTTTAGTAAAAGGATTAGTTTTTCACTTTCTTAAGAAGATAGTGTTGCACCAATTTTAACTAGTTTGGGCTCGTTTTCAGAGCCTATGTTTGCTCTGATTATTTCCTCATAAAAAGGTTTGGCGTGCCTCTCTTCTTATCTCTCGATGAATTCTAGAATTTCTTTTGGAATTTCTTCCTCAAAAATTGAATTGTCAGAATCCATACAGTTAATCATAGGCAAAGTGAAATACTCTAAATCTTCCTTCTCATTGCTAAAACTGTCAAAAGATATTTTAGAGTCAAATTCAAAATAAATGTTATGCCTTGGTGCTTTGATCAGGTTTTCCTCACTAGACTCGGTAGTTTGAAAAGATGAAAAGCTAGACTCGGACTGAGTTGACTCAGAGTCGGAATCGGAATTGGAACTAAGATCGGGATCAACATTTTTCATTTTGTATTTTAGAGTGTGTTCCACGGTCTAGTTACGGTAATCCCTTTTTGCAGCATCCACAATCAGCTCAGAGCAGTCTTTTTCCTCACCAAGGTTGATCATCAGCACTTCACTGTCATCTTGATTCGCACTTTCATCATTGTCACATTGCAAGTCTTGGAGGGCCATTTGGTTTGCTATTGTCGTTAATTCTTCCAGTTGAGCCTCAATCTCTGCTTCGTCGCTGTTGTCGATTCTCTGTGTGCTAACAAATCCCCACCAATTGCCAAACCTATCAGTGATGGGATGGATTACCTTTATTTGATTGTTGGTAACCCCCTCATCAAAGAGTAGGTTCAGCGATATTTCGTCTAGTGAATCATTGTCAACAGACTCTTCCTCCTTTGCTTTGCCAACTTCGAGGTTGTCGACCTCGTCTATTGGCCAATAGTCGTCGGTGGGCTCATAGGGGTCATGAAAATAGATTGGGACCCTATGAAACCCTTCTTCTTCAATTATGCCTTCTACTTCTTCATCGTCGACTGTTCTTACGAACATGACATGGTCATCTTTAGGGATAATTACCATGGGCTTTGGTTGATCCATCGGGATGATGTACTTGGAAGGATCAAGAATCTTGGTAGTAGGGTGGAACAGGCCAGACAGCTTGGTGATAACTTGAAAGTGCGAATCGAACATGAACAGTGATGTAGCCATTTTTACCTGAAATTTTTTCCTTTAGTTAGATTGGTTTGACTTACCCCCTTTCTTTTTGATCTTAAGAGACCCCTAAGGTTTAACCTGCAAAAGAAAACTTTACAACATACATATATACAATGGGTGTGAGGAAGAACTTTTACAAACAAATGCAAGTAGGTTCCTAGCCTGTAGGTTCCTGTCTTATTTTGATAAGTTCTATGGCTTTCTAACACATGTAAGGTTAGGGTAGTCTCAGGGTGCTCCGTTGTCAAAGGGCACCAGTACTTTCGCCAGCCCATCATAGGAGGCGATCAGATGATTTCCTTTTTGATATACCACTACGTACAAGTGACTGTGGAGTTTGTTGGAACCCCTAATATAGCCCGTGACATGCCGAGGTATTAGGTGAACTCAACGATGTTGCTCGCTCGATGCATATGATAAATGATTTAAACAAAGCATGTGTTAGTCTAATGTCGAACTTTCTGGTTATGGCTCTCAAGTCCCCATCAGAGTCGCCAAAAACTATAGACACCTCCCGAAGTGGGGCATCGCCATACAGATTGATCGTTGCTGTTTGTTTGGTTGTTTGCTTCATAAACCAAAATCGTGGATATTCCCATGGCTAGGAACATCGCCACACGATAGCGGTTATCAACAAAACAGAGTCGCCACCTAGTTTATAAAAACTAGAAAAACAGATAGAGGTTCCGGGTACGAGAGCCAAAAGTACAATAAGGGGAAGGTGTTAGGCACCCCTCTTTGCCCAGTTGTGAGACTGGCCCATAATTGTTCGACATACGATTAACACATGCTTTGTTTAATTCTAAACACATAAACTGATTAATTAGCCTTTAAACAGTTAATGGTGAGCCGAGACTATAATTGAAAGCATGCATCAGAAAAGCAGAATAAAACAGATTTGTTCCAGGGGGTGGATTCCGCGTCCGATGAATGGATTTCACGTCCGAGGAATCCTCCTGGTTTGATGTACTAGCCGATGGATTGATTCCCCAGCCGATGTTCTTCCTCACACCAGACTATACGATTAACAGATAATAAAAAAGGCTACGATTAATCTATGAAAACTGTAAATAAACCAGACCACAGGCCCCTAGGCCTCACCACCTTGATCCCTCAGTGGCTTGATTGCTTCGGATTGAGGGTGATTGACTGATTTTGCTTCTCAAAACCCTAGGGTTAGGGTTTGAACTTCAGGATTTGGATCGTCGGATTGTGGCTGCATTCGGGAGGTTTGGGCTTTTGTAGAAGGGATATGAGAGAGTATATTTGCAGAGTTTCGTGGCTAAAGAGGGTGAATTGACATATTAATTTCGGAGCCAAAGGCCCCTTTATATAGGCATGGGGGTGACTCATTCCAACCAATCAAAACACACGATGGAATTGGAATTATAGGGCTACACAAACTCCTCATGGTAATCTCTTTATGTAGCCCGAATGCATCGGAAAAAGGCTGCTAGGGTTTTGTGAATGGATCAAACGATTGATAGAACATTCCAGAATCTAGAAAATAGACGATCTAGCGGTCGGTTAAAGGATCTGGTGGCTGAGTGAACGATTAAGCAGCCAAAGGATGGACCTGGCGGCTGAAGATCAATCTCTCAGGGAGATTTTCAAGCAACATGTTTCACGGGTGAAAAAATGATGTTGAGGTCGTGAGATCAATGTTACAGCCGAAAGATAGATTTTCCTGGGATACTATATTTCTGTCTGAAAGGCTATTTGGCTATGGATTGGGTCCACTAAGTGGCTAAAAGTTATCACCGTAAGTCCTAAGGTTCACGAGAAGTCAATCAGCAATCACTGTATCCATTCATCATTGGGATGGTCCCCAAGGTGGAACTTGAAATAATCGTAGGCCAAATTGGGGTGTCTACAACCGCCAAACCATTGGCCAATCAGAGTGCGACACGTGGCCATGATTGGACAACCGTTCAGGATTTCACGTGTGCCAACCGCCTCTTTGTCTGCCAAAGCGTCCTTTCGACTGCCTCAACCGCTCGATTTTCAACACCTATCATGTTTACCATTGGGGCTCAAATCTGACAGTTGTAGCATCCAAAGGAGGACCTTTGAAGCGACGGCACGGCTAAACTTCGTTTGCATCCTAGTACTCATCAGTTCGGCTGACGTTGAAGCTCGGCCTAATTCGGAGTCAATCCCTACCACACAAGAGCGTCGGCAGAAATTGAGGGGCTATTGTAGCAGGCTGAGCCAACGGCTCGTGCCGTACCGAGTAAGATTCGAAACATCCCCTTGGAGGTTTGGCTGAGCCTAGGCCTTTACCCCATTCTGGTTCGGCAAGCCGACGGTCTTGCAGTAGAGGTTCCATCAGAATCAATCGAAGCAATCAGTTCGGCCCACCGACCCTTTGACGGTCGGGCACCATGTTCGGCCTTGAATGAACGTGGGGACCATGATTCCAGCTCACCCATGTGGGAACAACAACCGTGGCCATGATGACGATCGTGACGTCATCCGAACGATTATTAGGATAACGGTGGGGGCACGTGAAGGTGCCAGCTCATCCTACAAACGGTTACAAAACCCTAATGTGACGCAAAGGTGATGCCAGCCGACGCGTGACGAGCACATGTGCAGTCTTGGAGGCCAAGCTAGGAGTTCTCTATAAATACCCCATTATGCATTCCTTGAAGATGTACACACTCTCTAGCACCCTAAAACCCTAGTTCTTGGCTTTCACCTCTCCTCACAACTGTACTCATCCTTGCACTGCATGGCCATTCCGGAGAACCTCCGGTGTGGTCTTTAGTCATGCCTCCTTGTGCAGGCTAGGTGAAGATTAGGAGTTAATCTCAAACCCCAGTCCAAAGGAGCGAACCAGTTTGAATGAACCCCACAAAAAGTCAAAAATTGAGGCTCCCAAACACCCTCGGTCTCTTTCAAAACCTATTCTCCAGACCTAACTTCATGGATTGGGTGATCGTATCTTAATGTCTAACTATTTTTGATTGTTTTGATTTTGTCATCTGATCGAGCAGTTTCACTATATATGATTGGAATTAAAGAACGATGTTTTCGCAAAATGAATTTTACTTTTAATCGCGCTACCACCTCCAAAATGAGCTAATAAACTGATTCGAATTTGGAAGAGGGCTGTTAATTAATGGATAGTAGTTTTATTGGTGGTCGTCAACGGTTGGTAATGTGGTGGTGTTGAGGGATCTCGTATGTGATATAGGTTATACTCCCTCCATTCCTAAATGATAAGTAGTTCTCGATAAAAATATTTAAAAATTTTGGAATGAAATATAAAATACGTATGTTTGTGCATAATTTTTAAAATTTCTTGAAATCAAATTAAAGATCTCAACTATTTCTTTAATTTGGTGTCAACAAATTAAAATATTATGTACGAAAGTACTCTATATTTTTATCCGTAAATTCCATGCCTTTTTATAGTGAACTATATTTAGGAATGGAGGGAGTATTATTATAATGGGGGAGATGGTAGTGGATTGTAGAGACCCGTATTTTTGGAATTTGTTTAAAGTTTTTATTAATGTTCGAATATTGAATAAATGTGTAATCTTTTGAGTTTATATGATTTGGGGCTTAAAGGATGGAATCGGATGTTGAGTGAGTGCAGGTGTGATTTGTGTATGTCTTAGTATATATAGGGTGTGTGTGTGTGTAAAGGACAGAAAATCCTCCCCCCTCTCTCTCCCTCCCGTCCGACTCTCTCTCTCTCTCTCGGCTTCTCACTCTCTCTCACTCATTCCACCACCAAAGCTTGAAACCCAAGGAACCCAACCCTCTCTCCATCTTCCTCACATGCCATTGAGTTTGTAGCTTGTCCGGTTTGGCTCAGAGAGGAGTATTTTGGGCGTATTTCAAAGTTTGAGTTCAAGGGTTCGCGTGGCCCGATCTCTTTGCGTGTTTGCTCTCCAACTTTAAGGTAGGGATTTCTTGCACTTGTTATATGTTTATGTGTTGATTTTGCATCTTGATCGTGCTTTAGATTATTGGTTGTCGTTAGGGTTTCATTTTTGAAAATCTGCAGAATCGCTGCTCGAAACTCTTTTGTATCGATACAACTTAAGGGTTGTATCGATACTACAAAGTTATCTTTCTGGACAGTTAATGTTGTATCGATACAACTTTGGTGCGTATCGATACCAGGAGCTTATGAACAGTTTTTGCTGCTTTGTTCTAAACTTCATCGTTTTGACCCCCGATCACTTCTAACACCTCTTATACACCATTTAACCATCCTAAAACTTGTTTGCTCGTCCTCCAATGATTTATTGCTCGATTCCATTTCTTAGATACTCATTAATCGAAATCTAAGCACTATTGTAAATGGAAAATGCACTGTATGGTTGTTTAGGTGTCCCTGAGTATATATGAGGCTTTGTGGTGAGTATGATGAGTAATCATAAGCTTGTCTAGTGATCCAACGAGTAGCATTGTGACTCGTATCCTCGTGCTTCATCTTGTTGAGATCCCTAGGCTCCTTAGGCATTTGTTTTATAAGATTCTCGTCTAGAACCTAGCAGGTGGTGTATCAGGGAATCGTTGTGGGTTCAATACGTGACGTAGGGCGTTGTGATAGAATTTGAGGGACAACGTGAACTTAATGTATTTATTAATGTACAATAGGACATGGTTGTGAGTTTGTAATACATTGAATGATGATGAATGAAAGATTGTGACTTTGGAAAGTGTTTTCTTGTATTCGGATTGATAATGTGTATGTGTTGTGTGAGTTGTGAATTTTGAACTGAGGGTCCTGCAACGCAAGGAGTGTTAATGCTGAGACTCTAGAGGGCCCGCAACGCAAGGTGTGGTAATGCGAAAAACCAGGTGGAGAGAATTCACTGTAACGCAAGGTGTGGTAATACAGTTGAATGTCTCGCTTGATGAAGGGAATTATGATGATTGATTAAAGAAGTTCCTGTTGTTGTTTGGGCTATTTATTGCTTGAGTTTTTGACCGTTAAAGAAAGAGATAAACGATTGATTCCATTGAAGTTTTGAAAAGAAAGGACTTTGGTTTTGGAAAAAAGATTTTTATGAAAAATCCTCCGGTATTCCTGAGTGAATCAATAGTTTCCGGTATTCATGTGCAGAATCAACAGATTCCGGCTATTGAAGCTCGAATCAACGGAGTTTGACCTGTAATGGTAATGAGTTTTCTCTAAACTATGTTGGTAATCAAAAAGAAAAGTTTGTGAAAAGAGGCTTGATGGCAAATGGTATTGAATAATGAGGTTGTTCATGGCATCCGTTTGAGTAGTCATAAAATGGTTGAGAAATCGTCGTGATTATTTAGAATGATATGTGTTTAATGCTGTTTCAAGATGATGTACGAATGGTTAGGGGTGTCTTTAAGATGTATAGGATCCCATAGTTGTAGTTTGTCGGTTCATTGTGACGCCCCGTTGTATCTCTTGTCCGCTTATTGGAACTCATTCATTCTTGATGCATAACTCGTCACATTTTCATATAGCTTGTGTAAAGATTTCTCTACTGGGCTAGTGTAGCTCAACCTATCATTTTCGGGTGCATCTCACGGACCTTGACGCGGAGTGCATGGTGTGCATTCTTGACCTCATATCTTCGAAAGCCGCCCCGAGAAGTGGTTCCATCATCTTTTGCATGACCTCTTGAATGGATGTGTTTGTAAATTTATTTAAACCTTTTTGCTTCAGATATTATGTAACCTCTAAATTTACTGTCTTAGACTAACTATGGAATTTGGGCCGTAGTGTCAATGTTGTAAATCTTTAAACTTGGGGACTTGATTTGTAAATGATCTTTTGGAAACTCTCTTTTGGATATTATTTATATTATGCGAGGATCATGTATTGAAATGGATTATTTATTTATGTTGAAAATCGAGGGCGTGACAAATTGGTATCAGAGCATTAGGTTTAGAACAACTCGGGACCGTGAGTAGACTTTTAGTCTCATGGGTTTAAAAAAAAAAAGAAAAAAAAAATCTTTGTATTTATTTTCAAAACCATATGTGTGCTTGCATGAGTGAGTTAGTACATCAATATGACATTGCATATGTATCACAGTAGAATGGCGCAGAGTTGTTGATCTATGTTGGATATGTCGGAGACTTGTATCATATAGTGATGTGACTAATGCTGATGATTTTGTTTCTTATGATGATTTCGTCTCTTGTACTTTTGCTATAGAATGTCTTCGAGGTGTGGAGTTAGGTGGGGTGAGACCAGGGATCATGATTACCAGGGCCGTAGTGTTTACAGGATGGATGAGATGAGTCAATGTTCTAGGGAGGAAGCGATGTTTCCTGAGATCATTGAGTGTGCGAAGGGTGTTGAAATTCTAGTGGGCACGCAGAGAAATATGAATGTGGAGGAAACTAGTCGTCGAGTCGTTAGCGCGAGATTTTCTTTCGAAAGTATTGAGAGTTCAGGAGGGAAGACACCGAGGGAATTGTGTCAGTCTTTACAGGGCCAGCAGGGTTTGAAACCATCTTCTCGTTCTGAGACCACGGGAGTCGTCCTCAAATATCAGATTGTATGTCATCGTTGTGGTCAATCTAGGCATATTCGTTTTCAGTGTCAAGGGCGCTAAGAAAGATCTTGTTTTACTTGCGGGGAGTTTGACCATGTCGCGAGGAACTGTCCTCAGAAGAAGAGAATGCAAAAAGAGTTAGGCTTAGTACAACAACCAGGAATTCGACAAATCGTTATTCAGCCACAACCCCAGAATGCACACAGACAATCGACCGTTAGAGTGAGCATGTCGCCAGGAAATTTTCAAAGCCAAGAGAGGAAAAGACCGAGAGAATCAAATCAGCCTTCGCAAAACCAGACTAATCTTAGGCTGCCTACTTCTTCCGAGAATTAGGGAGTCTCACAGCTTGATAAACTTTGTTATATTTGCAGCAAGCCTGGCCACTTTGCGAGAAATTGTCCTCGAGGATCTGGAGTACATGGTGAGTCAAGTTCAATGCAGCCGTACAAGCGTACACCAAATCGACAACAGATGCAGTTCCGTAGGCTAAACTACCACATCCTACTACTCTCTAGCTCTTAGAAACGTCTCTTGTTTGAGGTATCATCTTTTCCTAATTGTTCTATTCATTTGCTGCAATACATCTGATTCAGATGCATTTCCCTCATTGAGAACCCCATTCTTGTTTATGTTTGGAATCGAAAATAAGAAATCTTAGTCCACGCGTGTTGAGAAACATTGATAGATCACATTTGCTAAGATTAGGAGTTAATCGTTCCATATGGAAGTATTGTCTTTGACTTCTCTAATTTAAGCATGGCGAAGATTGATCTGATTTGGGACGGGATTGGTTGCGTCCATGCTAGTTGGTAATATTCCGAGCGTGATCTTGTGAGAGTTGTTTCTTTTGTTGCCTTATTTCATTGGCCTGATTGAAATTTTGTTAGAGTTGTATCGAAATTTGTTTCTTCCTGAAGTTCGTCGTACCGTTAATCTATTAAAGCTCTCGACACTTAAGTTGATTATCATATAATCCATTCTAGCTTTTCTTGGGAGTATTCGAAATCTTGTGCCGAAGCACCCCATGACATGCTTGCTTTTGCTGTTGGTGACTATTTCCAGTATCCCATACGAAGTTTTATTCTGACATTATTCTTCTTGATATAAGTTTTATTTGGTCGGTTGAGATCCCTCTGTTGCACTATCAGTTTGATTGTCTGTCACTGTTGGTCTGCACAAGTTCTTGTATTGCTACTTTAGTCTATTAAGCCCAAATTTGTGGTCACATACCGTATGACATACAAATTCGTTGGTGTCGTTAAATTCAGACTTGTTACTATTGTTGCCCGTATCCGCCTTGTATATGTTTGTTAGCCTAGAGCTATTTAGATGGTTTGAGTTTCCTTGTTACAGCTACTAGTTTATTTGTTGGAATATATCATCCTACACAAATTTTCATGTCGAAATTTGAACCAAATCTTGCGGTGGCATATTTCTCGAAATCAATTTTTTGGTTCCGTTCAATTCGAAATCACTTGTGATAGTTGTCATCAGTGCCATTCAACTCTGTAGTGGTCCCTCAACTTGGAAGGCATATGATGGTTCAATCTGTAACACCCAGTTTCAGTTTGTTCGGAGTATTGCTCAAATCTGGTATTGGACCAATTTTCAACCTTGTATGAGTTTGATTACTAGGGATCAATCTCATTATTTTGTGTTTGTCCCCAATAAAATTATGATCGGTTGTTTTAAGATTTCCTCGGATTATCATGAATTGTACAATGAGTTTGTTGTCTAACCATTCTAAAGATCTCATGTGTCTTTTAGATTCGGGTACTTTACTACCGTTCTCGTATACTCGATTAGTTTTGTTTGAGTTTTGGAGCTCGCTTGTCTCGTTTGAGATAATCAAGAATTGTGTTGACTGTTGTCGTCACTTATTGTCACTCGAGGTGGGAAGATTCACGTATTTCGTAAAGTACCGCCGCATTGAAGCTTGTCTCGTCTCGGGAAGAAAAGGAAGCGTTCACCACTAGAAAGAGGGATTAGGTATCGGATACGGTGCGTGTCATTCGGATAACCAGGTGACAACCGATGAAATCCAGTTAGAAGAGGCGCTTGAGCACCGCTCCTTCCAGATGGAGGTCTTGAGAAGTCAATTGGAATATTGGGTTGTATTTAGAGGTAAGATCTAAGTGTCGAGATAGATAATCGTATATAGAAATAAGTTTCGTTTGGAAGTGCCGCCGAAAACATTTGAGCATTTGTGAAGCGTTGTATGTATGAATATTAAAGAGGTACGAGCCGAATCCATTGCATGAGTTAGAAAAGTCTGAATTTGAGTTAGAAGCCGACGTGTCCCATGGTAAGAATCCGATACGTATCCTAAATTTGCGTAGTTAAGTGTTGAGAGGTAAGCCGATGCCGTTAGCGCGAGTTTACATGAGAAAGGGAGGACGAAGTTAGAAAGATGTACTCATATTTGTTGTAGTTTGATTGATGTGAATCTTTGATATAAATTTGATGGTTATCGAATTGTTGCATGATAGATAGCGATACGATTGGAGTATGTTGATATGTTGATTGGAATGGTTGGATTTGGTTTATTAAATTTCGAGAACGAAATTTCTTTAAGGAGGATAGGGTGTAGAGACCCGTAATTTTGGAATTTGTTTAAAGTTTTTATTAATGTTCGAATATTGAATAAATGTGTAATCTTTTGAGTTTATATGATTTGCGGCTTACAAGATGGAATCGGAAGTTGAGGGAGTGCAGGTGTGATTTGTGTATGTCTTAGTATATATAGGGTGTGTGTGTGTGTGTGTAGAGGATAGAAAATCCTCCCCTCTCTCTCTCCCTCCTGTCCGACTCTCTCTCTCTCGGCTTCTCACTCTCTCTCACTCATTCCACGACCAAAGCTCGAAACCCAACCCTCTCTCCATCTTCCTCATGTGCCATTGAGTTCGTAGCTTGTCCGGTTTGGCTCGGAGAGGAGTATTTTGGGCGTATTTCAAAGTTTGAGTTCAAGGGTTCGCGTGGCCCGATCTCTTTGCGTGTTTGCTCTCCAACTTTGAGGTAGGGATTTCTTGCAATTGTTATATGTTTATGTGTTGATTTTGCATCTTGATCGTGCTTTAGATTGTTGGTTGTCGTTAGGGTTTCATTCTTGAAAATCTACAGAATCGCTGCTCGAAACTCTTTTGTATCGATACTACAAAGTTATCTTTCTGGATAGTTAATGTTGTATCGATGCAACTTTGGTGCGTATCGATACAAAGAGTTTATGGATAGTTTTTGCTGCTTTGTTCTAAACTTCATCGTTTTGACCCCCAATCACTTCTGACACCTCTTATACACCATTTAAACATCCTAAAACTTGGTTGCTCGTTCTCCAATGATTTATTGCTCGATTCCATTTCTTAGATACTCATTAATCGTAATCTAAGCACTATTGTAAATGGAAAATGCACCGTATGGTTGTCTAGGTGTCCCTGAGGTTATTTGAGGCTTTGTGGTGAGTATGATGAGTAGTCATAAGCTTGTCTAGTGATCCAACGAGTAGCATTGTGACTCGTATCCTCGTGCTTCATCTTGTTGAGATCCTTAGGCTCCTTAGGCATTTGTTTTATAATATTCTCGTCTAGAACCTAGCAGGTGGTGTATCAGGGAATCGTTGTGGGTTCAATACGTGACGTAGGGCGTTGTGATAGAATTTGAGGGACAACGTGAACTTAATGTATTTATTAATGTACAATAGGACATGGTTGTGAGTTTGTAATACATTGAATGATGATGAATGAAAGATTGTGACTTTGGAAAGTGTTGTTTTCTTGTATTCGGATTGATAATGTATATGTGTTGTGTGATTGTGAATTTTGAACTGAGGGTCCTGCAACACAAGGTGTGGTAATGCGAAAACCCAGGTGGAGAGAATTCACTGTAACGCAAGGTGTTGTAATACAGTTGAATGTCTCGCCTGATGAAGGGAATTATGACGATTGATTATAGAAGTTCATGTTGTTGTTTGGGCTGTTTATTGCTTGAGTTTTTGACCGTTAAAGAAAGAGATAAGCGATTGATTCCATCGAAGTTTTGAAAAGAAAGGACTTTGGTTTTGGAGAAAGGATTTTTATGAAAAATCCTCTGGTATTCCTGAGTGAATTAACGGTTTCCGATATTCGTGCGCAAAATCAACGGATTCCGGCTATTCAAGATCGAATCAACGGAGTTTGATCTGTAATGGTCATGAGTTTTTTCTAAACTATTTTGGTAATCAAAAAGAAAAGTTTGTGAAAAAGAGGCTTGATGGCAAATGGTATTGAATAATGAGGTTGTTCGTGACATCCGTTTGAGTAGTCATAAAATGGTTGAGAAATCTTCGTGATTATTTAGAATGATATGTGTTTAATGATGCTTCAAGATGATGTGCAAATGGTTAGGGGTGTCTTTAAGATGTATAGGATCCCATAGTCGTAGCTTGTCGGTTCATTGTGACGCCCCATTGTATCTCTTGTCCGCTTATTGGAACTCATTCATGCATTCTTGATGCATAACTCGTCACATTTTCATATAGCTTGTGTAAAGATTTCTCTACTGGGCTAGTGTAGCTCAACCTATCATTTTCAGATGCATCTCACGGACCTTGACGTGGAGTGCATGCTTGACCTCATATCTTCGAAAGCCGCCCCGAGAAGTGGATTCATCATCTTTTGCATGACCTCTAGAAAGGATGTGTTTGTAAATTTATTTAAACTTTTTAGCTTCAGATATTATGTAACCTCTAAATTTACTGTTTTAGACTAAGGGCTTGTTTGATAACCTAAATTCACCACTTAAAATTGAATCAATTAAGTAATAAGTGATTCAGTAGGTTTGATAACCACATTTTACATTGCTTAACAAATTAAGTGCTACTTAAAATATAGGCTAAAAAGTTGAAAAAAAATAAGTAGCTTTGAGCTACTTAATTCTGGCTAAATTCTTGTGTTCTTGCATTTAATCACCATATCAACACCACAACCACAACCACTCCTACAACCACTCCGCCACCATCACTACCACCACTTCGCCACCACCACCACCACCACTTTGCCACCATCACCACCACTCTACCACCACCACTTCTACCACTCCACCACCATCACTCCACCACCACTTCTACCATTCCACCACCACCACCACCACTCCACAACTCCTACCACCACCTCTACCACTCCACCATCACCGTCACCATCACTCCCACCACCACTTCTACCATTCCACCACCACCATCACCACTCCACCACCACTTCACCACCACCACCACTCCACAACTCCCACCACCACCTCTACCGTACCACTCCACCACCACCACCACCACTACACCACCACCACCACTCTCCTATCGCTCCATCACCACCATTACCACACTGCTGCCGCCGCCACCACAATGTCACCATTGCACAACTATCACCCCACCGACACCACTTATTTCCACAATTATACCATCATCACTCTACCGCCACCACCACCATTACACCACCACCACTCACTGCCACCATTACACCACCACCACCACCACTATTGCCACCACTCCACCACCACCACCACAATCACCATTCCACCTTTATTATAAGTACATTTTGACCATTAGTAATTAAAAGAGATCAATTGGAACTAAAATTATTTTTTCATTTTTTTTAATTCAGTACTTAATATTTTTACCAAACAGTTTTCCAGCTTAAAAAATTCAGCATTCAGCTTTCAGTACTTAACTTTTCAGCATTCAGATTCAGTTTTCAGTTTTATCAAACAGGCCCTAACTATGGAATTTGGGCCGTAGTGCCAATGTTGTAAATCTTTAAATTTGGGGACTTGATTTGTAAATGATCTTTTGGGACCTCTCTTTTAGGTATCATTTATATTATGCGAGGATCATGTATAGAAATGGATTATTTATTTATGTTAAAAATCAAGGGTGTGATATGGATGGTGGATAGAGTTTAAAATTGGAGGGCGGGCTTGGGTAACGAGACAAAATAGGATGGTTTGGAAATTTATGAAAACATAATAATAATAATAATAATATATTTAGTATGGTGTGGGTAGTGAAAGAGGGTAGGATTAGGAAAGGATTATCTTGAACCAGTGTTTGTTTTCTTGGCCAAAATAGGAGTATAAAATTAGCGAAAACAGAAAAAACAGATTAGAATCTATCTGAGGTCGTTGAAATTAAGACCATTGACTGGGGGCCGGCCGGCCGGGTACTTGTTTTTCTTTTCTTTTCTTTTCTTGATTGGTGGTGGTTGGTTTATTATAAATAAATACTTTCGATAATTTCGCAAGAAGAGGACGTTGGACCCTCCGCCATAAACCAATTTCTTAAGTTCAACTTCCATTCACACGTCTCGATCACTCTCTTTCTCCCTTCCCATTTCCTTTTCTCTCTGCATGTATATGTTTCTTCCTTGAAAATGCTAATCCTTTCCCTCTCTTTTCTCCATTCTTTTGATGTTCCCTTACCCTCCTTGCACGCAAGACATGTTCCTTTTTGTTGTTTTTAGCCCAACCATGTTCTAGTCTTCTGTACACATATACAAACAGAGAGAGAGAGAGAGAGAGAGAGAGAGAGAGAGAGTGGCCAGAGTTAGAGAGGGAGGGATAATTAATTAAGATGGATAATTGTTCAATGGGGGCTGGGTTCATGGCAGTTTTTGCAGTGTCAGGAAGTGTGGTGCTTCTGGCCCATCAACTTCATAAGCGCCTTCTCTCTGATTTCATGAAGAAAATGGAATTTGAACTGGGTATGATGTGATTTCCCTTTTTCCTTTCTTTTTTTTTTTTTTTGATGTAATTTTGTTTGATGATTCAATTTATATATTTCCCTCTCTTTTTTCTTTTCTTTTTTTCCATTATGCCCTTACTAGTGAATTTCCGTGCTTGAATGAATTTCTAAATTATCCAATTTTGTTTGATGATTGAATTTATATATTTCGCCCCCTTTTTTTTTTTTCATTATCCACTTACTAGCGAATTTCCATGCCTGAACAAATTTCTAAAGTACCCCAACACCGTATTGCCCCCAACTAATCTAATCCAACTTGATTTTTTCCAACATTAAGTTTTAAGATAAGATTCATATGTTATTCAATTTAAATTAGGCTTATCTATACTATTTTAGTCCCAAATTTATAGGGTAGGTTTCAATTTAATCCTCGAAGTTTTAGTTAGTCGATTTATTTATCAAAGAATTACTCAAGTTTCAATTTAGTCCTCAAACATTTTATTTGAGTCAATTTAATCATTCAAGTATTTAACATGGGTCAATTAAGTCTTCTGCAAAAATATGTGCCGAATTACAAAATACAACAAGGACAAAAGTTTTATAAATAGTATAAACGCCTCTATAATTAGGGGTGAATTATAAACCGACAAAACTGAACCAATTGAAAAAACAGGCCAAAAAAAATTGATTTGGTTTGGTTTTTTCAAGCTATTGGTTCAGTTTGGTTTCTGATTTTGAAAAGTAATTGAAACCGGTTCGGATTCGGTTTTGGTCAAAGAAATCCAAAAGAAACCGAACTAAACCGAAAGGACATAATTGTTACCCATGACCCCAATAATCCAATTAACTCATTACAATGTACACTATTAACACTAGTTACCCATGGCATTAATTTTGTCTTTTTCAAATGAGATTTGGAACATTTTAAATATAAAAAAATCATTTTCTCGGTATCAATTTAGAGGTTTTCCACCGATTCCACCCTAACTACAATTCTTAAGAATTTCATATTAGATATCCTTTGGGTATGAAAGTTTGTTTCCAGCTTGACCGCCATAATGAATAAGATTTATGAGCGTAAATATGTTGAAGTATCACAATCAAACAATAGAAATAATAGTAGTTCTTTACAAATCATAGTTGACCAAAAAGATAAAGAAAATACTCTATTAAAAATAATAAGCAAAATGAGGCATATAATTATTTAGTAAAGAAAAATGAATAACTAAAGTAGAAATCGAGAGTTTAAAGTGTTAAAATAAATCTATCAAGATCAGTTATAAAAAATCACATGAAACCACATTAGAAATCTTAAGGACGAAATTGAAACATTTAAAAATATAAGAATCAACATGAATCCTACATATAACTATAAGGACGAAAATATAAAAAGATAAGGACCAAATTGAAACCTACCTATAATTATAGGGACTAAAGAAGTAGATAAACTAAGAGAAATTGTTGTAATTTTAAAAACTTGAAGTGAGGTTTATGCATTTGTCAGAAACTTTAGGAGTCAGCTGTTAATAAGTTAAGAAAAAAACACAAACTTCATTGCACTTTCTCACTTTTTTTTTTGAAGATAAAAAAAGAATTTTATTAATATTTGAAAACAAATTACAAAGATTTAAAATGACCCTAAGTACAAGGAATCATTACAGAGAAAGAGCATGCTCACAAAGAAGGGCACCCCCCTCCCTCCGACAATCATGTGCTGCTAGTAACAAAAAAGGAAAAAAGAAAATAACAACTTGAGGTTTGCAAATGCCAATTAACAAAGACATAAATCCCAAGAAAAACATCACTTTTTAGACTTTTCAACACACGTTTTTATACACATTTTACATAGTTCAATAAGTTTTTAAAACCTTAATGATAGCTCACTAGGCTGTTTTTACATTCTCTATAGTTTATTACTCCTACCAATTAAATACTCCTAGCTACGATCCATCTTAATTCCTATATATATATGAATTTTCTCATGGGTAATTTTTTACTTGTATCGATCGGTCAATATAATCCTCATACTCATTCATGATATATAACTTGCCGCAGACCATCTAACCATAATTCTTGTTGCATGTCTTTAATTTTCATTCCGTGATCGATGATGCATGCGTTGCACGCGTAGTAGCATCACACAAATGCCATTCAAAGAAGAAGGTAAGGTTCTCCGAAGATGTAGTACTACTGGAGCTGTCGTCAAAGAACAAATGGTATCTGGAGAAGCATCCATCAAAGCTTGCTGACCAGAATTCCATCACAAGCTTGACTGCTGAGAAAGTATTGGGATCCATGCCCCTCAATCGACAAGTTTTGTATAAAGGGATACTAAAATATAGGACCAAGAAAGGGAAGAACATGATCTCAAACTGATTTCGCAAGAGTCATGACAGTTTCTTCTCACATTTTGTTGCAGCTTGTAGCTATTTTTTTTGCAAAAACTTTGATTTCCTTTGGTGCTTCCCAATGAATGTTTAATTATGTTTTATGTCATGAGTCATGACACATTTGATAGCAGTTTGGAATGTGCACATAGGCATAAGCCTTTCCACGGCCATAGTATATATTTTAGTTCAATAGTGACAAAAATATGTTACTCCCTTTGTCTCAAGATGGAGTACATAAATTTTGTATATAGAACCCTGTGTAAAATAAAGATATTTATTTTAATTGAGGGCTTATCTTGTCTAGTTTACATTGTTTTGTTGAGGTATATGATCTAGTTACACGCAAATTTAATTAAATTTTCATCTATTCCGACTTTGTATGAATGATCCAATGTAGATAATATTAAAAAGAAGTTAAGTCAAAACATATACTCCCTCCGTCCCAAAATGGATGCTAATTTTAAGGATTCTAAAAAAATTAAGAGACACAATCATTATTATTTTCAAATTATAGCTTTCCAACAATGCCCTTCAATCATTTCTTCTTTTGTCCCTTTTTTGACATCTTTAGAAAGGCTAGGGCCAAAAAATTTACCAGTATTTGGTCTCTCATGGTAATATTCATAAGTATTCCTATCCATACACTTCACCACAAAATGGTGTTGCTGAACAAAAACACACGCACATCACTAAAACAACCATAACTTTACTGCATCACTAAGTGTTTCCCATAAACATTGGTTCGAAGCTATTGCCACATCTTCTTTTCTTGTCAATCGCATGCCCAGTCTTACCCTTAATAATCTTAGCCCTTTTGAAATCCTGTTTCATTATTCACCTGATTAATCTTCTTTTAAAGTTTTTGGCTATCAGTGTTTTCCATGCAGGCTTAAACCCTATGTTTCTCACAAGCTTCAACCTAAATCTTTGCCTTGTGTTTTCTTGGGATATCATCCTACTGTTAAGGGTTACAGGTGCTTAGTTAGACCCTTCTACTAGTAAAATCTATTTGTCTAGACATGTTTTGTTTCATGAACAAGTTTTCCCTTTTCAATTTTCCTCTGTTTCTCCTTCTTCTTCTCCTCCTTCTCCACAATTACAGAAGGTGGGACAACAAAAAAACATGACAATTATTATCCAATTTGGGATGGAGGGAGTACAAATCTTAGTATATTTTTTGAAGCCAATGAATCACCTCAAACACTAATAGAGCTGCCCCTGAGCCTTTCCCCACCACCTTAATTATTATTGTTAACTACGATTCTACGAAAACAATGACATTGTCTGTAAATGAAACATGCACGAACACAATATATGTGGTTTTAATGTTTTTCACATTCCATTGCTTCCCCAAAGCACCCCCACCCTCCAAGCTACAACCTAAACTAAATTGCTGAGAAATTAGATCCTAAAATTATCCCTTTATCAGGCTCCTTAAAGTACTTCAAAAATTTAGCTTTGCTACAGTACCCAAGGAGGCATATATATAGTTCACTACCTCTACTATTTACTATTTTTTTATTTATTTAAAACATTCTCTCTTCCTCAACTCCCTCAACCACTGCTTAAGAAAATAAAACAAAAGGTATGTAAAACGAATATTACAAGAAGAAAGAAATTACTATAGAAGAGAGAGATAGATTAGAGAGTCTGAAACATGAACATTTCAACTAGAATAAGTGATTACCTGAAATAGGAAAATGACTTTTAAAGATATAGATATAATTTGGTTCGAAATCAGAGAGGCTGGTGCGGATCCATGCTTTTTTCCCAAATAGATTAATTGTACAATAGAGCTAGAGCTAGCTTTCACTCCGAGGCTGCAACAAGAAAGTTGCGTCAGCGTTCTCATCATTGCAGTAGAGGCAAGGGTGTTGCTGAAACCGGTGCGCCTGCAAAACCTTCCTGGCCAACAGCACAATTTCTCTGTTACTCAGAGGACTAGGATTTTCACGCAAAACCATTTGAACTGCATTACTAAATGCTCCATAAGCCTTCCCTCCGCCCTGTGCAGGGTCCACGTCTGCAGACGTCTCGTTCGCTTGGCAACCGCTAAGCAGGATTCCCTCGTCGGCCTTCAACCGTCGAAACAAGTTGAGCTCGTGCAGAGGTAGGCGAAACCGAAGGCTGGCATTGTCTCCGAAAGAGTGTACCAAGTGGGTCCCGACATCCGCTGTGTCAATTCTTGTTGAAGCAGCAAGGTGTTGGAGTATGGTTTCGAAGGGAATGGTCTTGGGCTTGCCCGAAAGCGTTGTTGTTCCGGTAGTAGTAGTGGTGGATGAAGGTCCGATTTGCTCTTTCTCTTTGTCGATGAGGCCACCACTGTGGCAGGAATCTGAGAAGATAGTGAAGATTGCTCCCCGTGGAATGCGGTTTACCAGTTGCCTGAAGTCCACATCTACGCAAGACACAGTTCATAATTACTCCATAGGAGTACTTATATATATATATATATATATATATTATAAAACAGCTTGATTTTCTTTAAAATTGTCTAGGCATACAAACAAGGTAGCATCTATAGCCATTCGATCGTACATTCTGATAAAGTTATAAGTGTCAGATTAAATGAATATTTTCTATTATATACACCTACACTAATGTAAAAAAAGAAGTTACACATTTCCCCTGATAGAGAAATATGCACCCCTTCCTTTTTCAATTGATTTCTATAAATTTGATTTACTTTCATTCAATTCCATATTTGTTTTTAAGTTGATTCCTTTTAAGTTGATTTTCCTACCGTAAAAAAGAAACAATCATTTTTTGAATTATACGCGAAAAGGAAACAACCCTTTTTATAAGAATACACACAAACAATTCTTCTATGTGTTTCTTCGGGAAAAAAAAAACTGAACTATTTTGATCCAGTTTTTTTAATAATATTGATGAGTGAAGGAGGATGCTATGTTGAATTTTTGTTGCCTTTGCGTTAAAGAGGTTAGAGGGATATTCAAGAAGAGATTAAATTCTTTACACCGCCAGTGTAAACATTTGTTTCCTCCAAATAAATTATATTGTGCCACGTCATCATGTTTTATTGATTGGGACCACTGTTTTGCAACATGGCGCGACGTAATTGATTTGGAGGAAACAAATATTTACACCGGCGGTGTAAAGAATTTATTCTCATTCAAGAATAATTTTTTGCCCATCGATTCGGAGCCGTGCCTTCAGGCACGGGCATGCGCTGGTATATAATAAGATAGGATTGGTTTTGAATTCAAAAGATAACCAACGGTCCAAAATTATACCCTGTATAAATCTACACCCTCCATTCTACAATGACATTTTATCAAATACTTTGCTTATTCATGACAAAAAATAGAGCACATTTTTTGGAAAGAGAGAATTGGTATCAAATCTGTGACTTGGGGGAGTAAACGTAATTGCTTAATTAGTGGCAAAAGCTAATTAATTGGCCAAGACAATTGCTTAATTAAAATTTTGTTAAATCTTTCAACAAAATCTTTTAGTTATCAAATCTTTGATTTGGGGGTAAATATTCCAGACATGGACTTGATTTGTAGGGATGAGGGAAACACAATTGAGCATATATGGCATGTGTTATCCTACCTTAGGGATGGCAACGGGTAGTGTATAGATCGGGGGATCCTATTTCATCCCTAATCCTCAATTGGAGGGTTTTTCAAAAGTATTAGGCCAAAGAAATTTTATCTAGAAATTATCCGGAATGCACTTTTAGAGGTATTTATGACCGATTATAAATACCTCTAAAAGTTCATTCCGGATAATTTCTGGGTATATTTTCTTTGTACCTTTATCACATGTTGATGTTGAAGAATAGATGTGATGTTTCTCATGGGTGATGCGAAACAATGGTGAAGAACTCAATGTGAGGATAGTGGGAGTCCAAAGATCGAGCAATGGATCAAAAAGGACTATTAAATTGGAACGTGAGAGTACATATAAGCAAAATGCCTGCTGGTGGGAATATAATTGAGCACAAAACATGGAAAACGCATTCCTCAAAAATATTAGATAAAGAACCATACCTGCCTTCCAAGGGGGATTGGAGTTTCCCCAAATATACACATCCAAATCAAAATGAAACTAAAGTATAAGCACAATATTCAAACCAACCAAAAAATAAAAAACTTCAAATTATATTCTTCAATGACTACAGTAGGAGAAAAAAAATTAGTCTCATCAAAAGCCAATCCAAACATATGTCACTAATATTCAACATTAAGACGTGTATTTAAAATCTATATAACAATGGATAGTGATTTTGTAAAATGTCCCTCTCACAACTGTCGACCTTCGTGGCAGGTTGGAGGGTTGAGATAGAAACATCAAATCGATCCAACGTCCATCAATTACTCTTGTTCAAAATTTAAAACAAATTGGAACAAGATCCATAACAGTTGTCTATAATTACACCAAATCAGGAACGAATCCGGCCATCTGATTGTGCTAGGTAATTACACACCAAATCGGAAACAGGTTCCCAAATATATGTTTACAAAACCCACTTCCCAAACGATTTTCCCGAGCAAATTCCTTTTTAATTCATTAATTTTGATGCCAATCTATGCAAGCTCACGAAAGTCGGCACTATTATTTTGGCAATTATAGAATAGAAACTTGGAATGATTTGGAATCTATGCTATTAAGGTAACCCTAAATAATTCCCTTACATATGTCAAGGGTTTTCTTATCCCTCCCTGCATGAACGATGATTTTTACTTTGTTAATTTTTTTTTAATCATCACTACTACTGTATTTGATTGGGTGTTTAGATTTTCTGAAACTTTAATTTGGAATTGGTTTTCACAAAGTTGGACGAGGGTTGAAATATTGCATGTGAGCACATAATTGATTTACGTGTGCTGATTACTCGAGCAGGCACGGGCATGCACTATTGTATATATATATATATATATATATATATATATATATATATATATACATAAATGTTCAAGTCCACTCCTATGGGAGAAGGCCCGCCCGCCAGCCTTTAGCTAACCTGTTAGATATATATGCTCCTATGGGATACTCTACTTTATTTGTCAAGACTAGCTAGCTAGCTAATTTGTGTTTGTGAAGAAATACGTATATAGTGGGAGTAAAACTGGAATTAATGGATATACACTCTCACCGGATTCAACCGCAATCGAATGGCTTTTTGGCTAAATAAGTTAATTGGCTAAAGGATACATTTTCTGATAAGAGGCAAATGTGGGAGGATGCACTGATTTATTTGTTTATTTTTATAGTAGCTAAAATAGGAAAATTGATTTGTATTCTTTTTTTTTTTTTTTTGGTAGTACTTACTTAATTAGCATGACTATCATGTTGCGAGAGCTTTAGGCTTCACTCGGAGACAGTACAAATCATTTACCTAACACAATTAAGCACTTTTGCTTTGAAAACATATATTCGTAAATCTATAAAAATAAACTTATTAACCAATTCCTACTACTTTTTGTGTTTATGTTAGTATATGTATGTGTTTTTTTTTTTTTTTGCTCGGCAAAGGAAATTTTTTATTAGACTCGAAGAGGGTACATCGAGTAAAAGGGAAGGGAGAACCAGAAAGTTCACCACAATCCAAAGTTACACCTAAAAGTACACCTAAATCATGAGCCTTCTAACACCATCAAGTTACTTTTGAAATCTTCCACATACATTGTGTTAATGCATTGTCCTCTATTATTTTTAAGCTAGCTATTAAATTTTATTTTATTTATTGGCAAATAAGAATTATATTAATAGAAGCTCGATAAGAGTACATTGAGGAGGAAACAAAAAGGAAAAATCGACGACTTCATGAAATTGATAAGCAAAATGATAAACCAAACAAAAACAAACATCAACAAAGATTTGAATGGAGAAAAGGAAAGGGAGTTCAGTACAATGCAAAACAATAACAAGGCACCAAGGCCTATCCAAGCATGTGGATTCAAGTCGCTCCTCGTCAGGGACAGAAGCTATTTTTATTTTTTATTTTTTATTTACAGTTATTACCCTGGCCTATCTCTCTATTTAGCTGGGGTTTTATTACTCATCGGTTCAATTTAATTGGATTTTATCTATCGTGTTGATTACGAACTTTAGCTTTTATAATTGCTTTAGTTCGGTGGCAAGGTCTAGCACGAAGACCAAAAAATTAGAGCAATTGAAAAAAAGAAAAGAAAAGGACAGGATACAAAATGACCTAAAGAAAGATCGGATTTATGTAAAAATATTTTGGATTTACATGAAAAATTCAACTAAATTAGTCAACACAAATGAACAGCGTCTAAATTGATATATCTAGAAATTGTATTCTTTAATGTACTTTTAAACTTCACAATAACTAATATCAGATATGTTCATGAAACCCTTAGATTAACATTAGCATTTTATAAAATTAGCAGTGAAAAAGGAAAAAAGATGAGTTGACGTTAGAATTAATATAACGTTTAGTATGAGTTATCAGAAGTTTTTTTTTTTTAATCGGCAAAAGGAAGATTTTATTAATCATTGAAGCAAGTTACAACGATTAAACGGAACCAAAGAGTAGTGACTTCACAATGAGGGAAAACTGAGAACTAACAAAGTTAGAAACCTAAGAGAACTTAACCAAAACAACTGTTAACTTCGAACGTATCTTCAAATTAATTATGAAGCTTTTGATGATAATAATACTACAGTCTTCAATTAAAAACTGTTCAAAATAAGCACTTCCCGGTCATATGTTTTGCTAATTTCTTGTGGACACCCTTAAAATACCATTCTGCACACATTGAACGATTTGGATCATAAAAATTTGATCGGAAACTATGAGAGTGAGATTTGAAGTGTTTTTTTAGGTGGTTTTTTTGGGTGTTCTTTGAACTGCCCCGTATATAGATATATATTTTGTATCGTAAACCTGATTTAACAACTTGTGCATGTAAACACCCAAAAGTCTTGTTAACTTACCAGTGATGAGCTGAGCAAAAAAAAACTTACCAGTGATGAGATTGAAATCACAAGGCACAATTGCCTCATCTTTCCCAGAGTGATGGTCATGGCTGAGGGATGGAATCCGGGTGCCGTGGCCGCTGTAGTGGAAGAAGAGGACATCACCGGGCTCCGCCTTGTCAACCATCTGATGGAGTGCCCGCTTGATGTTGGCACCGGTGGGCATGATCAATGAACCATGTGCATCGGTTAGGAGCTCGATGTGGCTCGGATCAAGCCCGAATCGCGTCACGAGCACATCCCGCATCGCGACTACGTCGTTTATGCATCCGTGTAGCTCATTCGGGGTGTTCGGGTAGTTGCAGCCTACAAGGACGGCCAACCTTTTCTTTTCCATCTCCTCAATTTCCAATACTAACACAAACCAAATGGAGAGTTTTTAGTTGGATCGATTGGGTCTCCTGTCGATCAATAATATGTAGGGCAGTACTTTGAGTGCTTGGAAAGTACTTGAACCCAACATTGCCTTGCACTTTAGTTGTTGGAAAGCGTCTTAGTTTACTTTTCAAGTCGTTGCCCCTACATTTTTATCCATATGATCAAATATGCCCAAATAATTAAAGATATTCATTAGTTTAATTAGTTGGAGTAGTAATTAACACCCCACACCAAACCTCCCTCATCCTAATCTGTAGAACTGAATATATTCTAAGTTTTTCTTTCTTTTTTTTCTATTTCAGCTGACCATTTATTTCATCTGGTGACTACGTCAAACATTCTTGTTAGCGTAGACATATACGAAATTATATTTCAATTTCAACTCCCATTTTAAATAACTATACCCATCAAAACTTCTTAAGCCACAAGAATAGGACTGTTTAACATAAATGAATATATAGAATTACCTGTCTAGTTATAATGTGCTTAGTTGTTAGATATCGATGAGTTCTTGTAATTTATGAAAAAAGTTTGAATTTTTTATTGAAAGAAATGCATTATTTTTTAGTCCTCGTTTTGCGGACCGGACAAATATTATGGGACGGAGGGAGTATTCCTTTAGCATATTCGTTGCGGGTTCAACAAACTAGTATATCTATAACATTATTTCTCTCGACTTATTTTTATTGTTCAATTTTTTTGTGGTCAGTTTACGTGTTTCTAGAGTTATAAATTAAGACCGGAAGAGAATCTCTAAGGTATGAATGCGGCTACACTCTTCGAATTTTAAAATTTAATTTTCTATATTCTATGACTTTAATGGACTCGCTTTGCCAAAAAAAAAGTAGCAGTAATTAATTCGTGAATTACAAACATTAGATTGTGAGGTAGGAACGTTTAAGAGCCATTTTCTACTTCTCAAACATGACGAGAGAGACACCAAAATGATCCCTTGGAGTGCCCATTGCTACAAGAATTAAAAATCCATGAACTAACAAAACTGAGATTGGAAGGAATTAAGTTTCTCATTTTTCCTAATTTAGAGAGAGGCCGGCAGATGACATTTTTTATTTTTTTGGGTTCCATATACGAGTCTCCAAAAACAAGTTTCCATAAACCCCAAGGAATTGGCCTAGTAGTCAAAGCCTCGGGGTTTACTCGATTCTACGATCTTAATTTCGAAATCTCTCAAGTGCTATCAACTTTTTGATCGCTAGCCCCTGCAAAGTTTTGCTCCCTGCATGTGAGCGGAGGATTAGTTCCCCAGAATTCGTGGAGTTGCGCGTAAACTAGCCTGAATCGATACTTGAGTTAATATAAAAAAAAAAAAAAGTCTAATTGGACTGCGAAGAGATTCGATTTCAATACGGAGCCACAAGGTGGACCCGTGCGAGTTCGCGTACAAGAAAACGTCAACATGGTTCCTGTATTTGTTTTCTGCCACCCTGCATTGCCTTCTAAGATACCTGGGAATAATCCAATTGCTTTCCAGCAAAGAAATAGACGCAAATTTGGTAAATTCTATCCCTTCGATATTCTATTAACATGTAATCATTATACTCAAAAAAAAAAAAATTTCAACATGTATTTTTATATATATCAGCTAATTGAAATTTAAAGTGTGAGTCAACAATTAGTTAATTGAAATTTAAAAGAAGATTTGAGAAAAATAAATGATTTTAAATAAAAATAAGAATATGTAAAACTAAAATCACACTTTTGCAAAGTCACAAGTAACTTCAAATCAGAGAATTTTTTTTTTATCGGCAAAAGATAAAATTTATTAACTCTAAACACAAAGTACAGAGCTAATAGGATCATGGATACACCGGCCTGACCATCCATGACCCTCATCTCCTAACCACATGGAGGAAAAACTAATTTGGGCCCAACAGGCTGAGCCCAAACCAAGGGAAAACACCTAAAAAGCCTAGGTTGGAAAGACACCAACCCAAAACCTAAACGGGCCACCCTACACACCTAAACCAAACTCAGGAAACAACCCTCAGCCGCCACCTCCGTACACCACCGCCACAGCCACCGCTGAACCTGCCAACCCAGCCAAGCCACAAACAACCATTTACAAATCACAGCATCGCCCAACCTGCCACCAACCGCCACCCACCGCCACCATCATCACCGTCTTGGACAAACCCACACTGGTTCCGCACGCGCGCTCCAACCACCAAAACAGACCAAAAACAGAGAAGAGCCACCAAGATCTGAAAACGTAGAAGCAAAACCAGCTGCCGGCAGTGTTGAATCCCTAGCCGTTAGGCACAGAATCGGATCGGCCCAAGGAAACCGACCGGCGAGATCCAAACACCCAAAACCAACCCACCAACCGGACGACCTCCACAATGCCGTTAGGCCACAGGATCGACTCCACCCAGCAGTAGAATCGACGGGAGAGACGCCGGAGAGGGAATAAAGAGCCACGGACGTCGGGAGCAGGGAAGGCAGCGGCACAGATAAAGAGGGAAGAAGGAGAGCAGCACTGAGAGAGGTTAGGGGAGAGGGAGGGGAGAGAGCCCGGGGGGAGGAGGACGTCTCTCATTGACAACTTTATACAATAATTTGAATAACATCAATACTTCTATCTTTCTGAAAAAGATGAACAATTCCTTCGATCTATAATATCCTTTGTGTAGGGTAAATATGAAAATATTTCTTAAGATTGAATTTCAAAAGCCTTATATATAGGTTGTAATCGGCCCAAGGAAACCGATCGGCGAGATCCAAACGCCCAAAACCAACCCACCAACCGGACGAACTCCACAATGCCGTTAGGCCACAGGATCGACTCCACCCAGCAGTAGAATCGACGGGAGAGACACCGGAGAGGGAAGAAAGAGCCACGGACGAGAGCAGGGAAGGCGGCGGCGCAGATAAAGAGGGAAGAAGGAGAACAGCCACTACAACACAGAAGGCCTATTGCGAGGAAATATGGCAAGGAAAATAGATTTCGTCGCTAAAAGTACACAATCTGCGAGAAAATTAAATTTCGTCGCTAAAAAGTTACATTTAGCGAGGAAATTAAATTTCGTCGCTAAAAAGTTACATTTAGCGAGGAAATTAAATTTCCTCACCAAAAAGTTACATTTAGCAAGGAAATTATTATTTCCTCGCCAAATGTAACCCTTTTGCGAGAAAATCTGTTTTCCTCGCTAAATGTAACCTTTTGGCAAGAAAATATTTTGTCACCTTTTTTATGACTCATTAAATTTTTTATATGTAAGTCATTATTAATTATGTTCATGTATTTTTAATATCACAATGGTAAGGGATAATCAACTACATAGTTCAATATCATTAGCAAATTTATTAAAATAAAAATGTGATAAACGGAAAAAAAATTGTTTCCTCGCCAATCGCATTGAATTGATGAAATAAAAAATATCTTTCTCACGAATTATGTGAATTCACTTTTCCCCAACTGAAATTAATTGTTAACAATGTCAGTATGTTCAAATTGTACTAAAATTTATTGTTTGAATACAAACATTTTTAAGGACATGCTAAGAAGAAGTTCATCACATAGTTATTGTCAACCAATCAGTGCAAATGATCAGTTGATCAAGAAAAGAGGTCCTCTCGCAAGCAACGCACTGTTGCTCGCTCTTCAACTGAATCCGAGTACAAGGCTATTGCGGATGTGGCCGCCGAATTAACTTGGGTTCAATCACTCCTCTTCGAACTTGGTCTTTATATCCCTGCCACTCCATTAATGTGGTGTGATAATGTTGGTGCAACATGTCTTACAGCCAATCTCATCTTCCATGCCTGCACAAAGCATGTTGAAATTGATTACCATTTTGTGCGTGACAAAGTCGCTCGGGGTGATTTAACTGTCCAATATATTAGCACCAAGGATCAAATTGCCGATATTTTTACAAAAGGACTTGCGTCTTCCCGCTTTCGGACACTGCATTTCAATCTGAAGGTCATGCCTCGACCATCAGCTTGCGGGGGGATGTCAACCAATCAGTGCAAATCAGTTGATCAAGAAAAGAAGTACTGATAATGTTAGCCATTTCAGTGGTTATCTTATTTTATCATTTGCAATATCTTTTGTAAAGCTTATCACTTGTATGTTTATCTTTTGTAAAGCTTATCACTTGTAACCGTATTTGTATATAAATACCCAAGGAATAGAACACTCTAGGTAACAGAGTGCATTCATCAATTCTATCGTATTGTTCTTTTGACTATTATAAACCCAAAAAAAGGACTGGATATAGAGATTATAAGTTTGTGAATGAATGATATATGCTTTTCAGAAAAAGAATGGGATATATGGATTGCTTTTCATAGAGATAACTGATTATTAATTCATACATAAAAATTAAATGAAAAGCTAAACAAAAGATAAAGTACTTAATAATTGCGAAATGTATTTTCAAAATATCTCAAAGTTAGATCGACACTAATCTATTTTCAAAATATGTAAGATAAAACCCCATTTAAAAAGAAACATAACAAATTATTACTATTGTAATATTGTAGTTGAGTTAAAATTGTTATGGACGCATATACACAGTAAGAACAGATTAACCCACCGAAAAAAAATATCGTATTTGCAGAAATTTAAAGTGCTCAAACTAATTTAGGCACTACAAAAGGTTACTAAACTTAGAGAGAATTAAAACTAAGTATAAAATAAACAAATTTAGAAAGGTATAACGATTAATTAAAGATATATAACAAAATATTAAATTATAAAAAAATTCAATAAAAGCGAATAATATTAAAGATTTAAAAAACAAGTTTAAAGAAACACTGCGAAGGGACAAAAAATAGAGAGAAAGGTTTAAAGAAACAAATTTAGAGAGGTGAAAGGATGTACAAAAGGTTTATATATAAAAAAAGGCAAAGGTTTGAACTGGAAAGGAAGTTGGTGTGATGGATGGAGTGAATGCCTCCATACAGGAGGCCACAGTTTGAATTCGCGCGGAAGCAAAAGGGCAAAGGAGTTGGAGAATTATCTTCTTTTTAGTTTCAAGAGTTTTAGCGAGGAAAAATTTCCTCGCCTATTTTGTAAACATTGCATTAGTCTAGTGAGGAAAAACTATAGCGAGGAAAAAATTCCTCGCTAATTGTGTTAGAATAAGCGAGAAATTTTTTTTCCTCGCAAATTCTTTTTGCGACAGCCTTTTGGCGAGGAAAACGGGCGAGGAAAAATTTCCTCGCAAATACATTTTGCGAGGAAATCAACTGTTTTGCAAGGAAACTAAATCCTCGCTATAAGCCTTTCGTGTTGTAGTGAGCACTGAGAGAGGTTAGGGGAGAGGGAGGGGAGGAGAACGTCTCTCATTGACAACTTTATACAATAATTTGAATAACATCAATACTTCTATCTTTCCAAAAAAGATGAACAATTCCTTCGATCTATAATATCCTTTGTGTAGGGTAAATATGAAAATATTTCTTAAGATTGAATTTCAAAAGCCTTATATATAGATTGTAAGGGTTCGACTTGACGGGATCTTAACCGTGGTTCGGATCCGGTTCCTTCCTTCGCAGCTCCTAGCTCCCGCCGCCGGACCTGTAACAAGCCATTAGGGCTATAGCGGCCCAGTGACCCTCCAACGATCAAGTTAGGTTTAGGGAAGAGTGAGTAGGTCTAGGATTAGGGTTGAGTGACATACCTCTTTAGGTGAGTATCCCTTTGTATTTTTAGACCTTGGTTTGTTTGGCCTCCAAGCTAGCGCGTGGTGGGTACGCTCGGGTGACGTCATATATGACAAAAAGGGATAAGACGGTTACGGAGCACATGGCCAGGTGTGATCCTGATGATTACGCTTGCTACACAATCCTCATGGGACCCATCTATCATAAATACCTGCCTTTGGCGACTTTGGGAGTTCCGGACTGGATACGCTTCGTACCGCTGGAACCTGATGGAGATGCCACCGAGGTCTTTAACCCAACTGCCCAACCGAGCAACATACCAGGGCCTTCCCCAACTTGTGTCGGGGTGAAGACTGGTTCCCATTTAGGACCTCGGTTCACAGTGGCTCGGTGGGGATATCGAACCCAATAACCGAAGCCACCACAATAGCCCATCAAGTCGCTAGAGCGTTTCCTTTAAGCTTGAGGGAGTTGATTCCCCTAGTGGACCGCTACACTTGAGTCCCCAATCCTCAGGCAACCGAGGTGACAAGCGACTTCGGTAATTGTCAGATTGCTAACCCCAGCCCTAGGAGCCACGTGTTGATCATCGCCGAGGTGTCTTGCGCTAATAGCTGTCTCGGCACGTGTTGTGTCAGTTAATTGGTACGAAACGTCCTTTCGGGGACACATGTCCGCTCCCCAATGGCTTGGTGATTCGGCATTTCGACTCCCTTACAAACCTTTCGGTATTGACCGTTCAATGATGCCACGTGTCAAGGATCTAACGGCTCGGTGCACGACACTTCGTTTCCCGCACAGCCCTTCGAATCTTCCATTATAAAAGGGGCGGCTGGAGAGAGAATGACAACTTCTCTCTCTCTCCAAGTCGAACCGCTGCTGCTGTTGCTCCCCGTTTCGATCGAGATTTCGAGCGTTTTGGAAGCAGATCTCCTCACGAAACTCAAGTATGTTGATCTCCATACGTTAATCTTCAACTCTTGATCGTTTTTTCCAAATTTTTCAACGTTTTTAGCACGCATCGCAGCGGAGATGCCGCTCGCCGGCGTCTGGTTCATGGCGGTGCTGGTCCTTCCCAGCACTGTTCATGTTCTTCTCGACGTCCATCTCCTTCCCGAGGCGTATTTTCTTCCCGAGGCCATAAGATAATTACAGGCCCCAGGTGCTCTTCTCGAGGAAGGGTATCCCGATATTTGACTGAGACCTAGATTCCGAGGAGCGTCGACCACTCTGTCCCAAGCATTAGATCTTTTTGCTTCCCTTAGGCATGTAGCTAACGGATCTTGCGCATCCTTTTTGCTAGGTAGGAGTGAATGGTCGTTGAGGTCTCCTCGGACAGTTCCAGTAGCTCTGCTTCTTCTCCTTTCATCCCCGAGGAAATCCGTGAAGCGCTTCGGATTCGAGCATTCTACCGAACTCCATACGACTATATTGAGCCCTTTAACCCTCTCAGAGCTCCGCGACCGGTGACCTCTTTTGACCCTAGGGAGATGGAAGCCCCCAGTACTTCGAACCAAAGGCCGGGGCCTTTTGCAAATGCCCTAGAGGAGGTTCGGGGGCGCAGGAGGCCTATGAGGCCGTGCCCCTATCAAAACCAGTACTTCGGTGGCGCGCCGGGCGCCTATGCTGAGTTCAAGAGAGTCTACAGCATCCCACCTGACGTCGAGGTTTGGCTGCTACCTACTACCAACCCGCGTGATCTTCGACACGTCTCGGGAGAGCTGATCTTCCCCATCAAGGCCATCACCGAGGGTGGGATTAGGTTTCCCCTCCACTAGTTCGTCCGTCGGGTGCTCCGAACCTTGTCTCTTACCTCCTCTCAGCTCACGGTCAATTCTTACCGAATCATCATGAGCATCATAGAGCTGAGAAGATAATACAACCTGACGTTCGGGTTGGAGGAACTCTTCGGAGTGTACCTGGTGGGGGTCAACCAGGAAAACGACCGGTACTATTGTAGACACCCCAATTTGGCCTAACGATTATTTCAAGTCCCACCTTGGGACAATCCCGATGATGAAATGGATACAATGATTGCTGATTGCTTCCTTGAGGACCTTAGGACTTTCGGTGAGAACTTTGAACCACTTAGAGGACCCAATTCAAAGCCATACAGCCTTTCAGACAGAAATACAGAAGCCTAGGAGAATCCATCTGACGGCCGTAACATCGATCTAACGGCCACAACATCAATCCCTCACCCAAGCAACCTGTTGCCAGCAAAATCTCCCTGAGAGATCAATTCCTCGGCCGCAAGATCTATCCTTCGGCCGAGACATCCATTCCTCGGTCGTGTGATCTATTACTCGGCCGCCAGATCGACCTTTTTCCAAACTCTGGAACGTTCTGTCAAACGTTTGGTTTGATCCAACTACACTACCTTCCCGATGCGTTCGGGCTACGCTCAGAGATTACGACGTAGAGATAGAGATGCATTGCAATTGCAATTGCCATCTCATGATTTGATTGGCCGGAGTGAGTCATCCCTATGCCTATATAAAGGAGCCTTTGGGCTCCGAAATTAACACACCTTCACACTCAATCAAGCCACGAAGCTCTGCACAAATAATCCCTCAATCCCATACTTCAAAAGCCCTAACCTCCCGAAGGCAGCCGTCAATCCGGCGATCAAACCCCGAAGTTAAAACCCTAACCCTAGGGTTTTCAATCAAGCGATCAGTCAATCACAATCAAATCCGAAGCAATCAAGCAACTGAGGGATCAAGGTGGTGAGGCCCAACGGCCTCTGGTTTGTTTTACTTATCGTGTTTATGGCTAACCGTAGCATTTAATCGTTTGCTAACTTTTCTGTCTGGTGTGAGGAAGAACATCGACCGGGGTTTCGATCCCTCGGCCGATAAATAAAACCAGGAGGATCCCTCGGCCGTGAGATCAATTCACCGACCGCGGGATCCATTTCCCTGGGACAGTTTTGTTTGTTTCCTGCTTTTCTATGCATGCTTTCAATTACAGTCCTGGCTCACCTTTATCTGTTTAAAGGAATAAATAAACAGACTATGTGTTGGAATTAAACAAAGCATCTATACGTCTTATGTTGAATAATTATGAGCCAGTCTCACGACTGGGCAAAGAGGGGTGCCTAACACCTTCCCCTTATTGTACTTTTGGCTCCCGTACCCAGAATCTCTATCTGTTTTCCCAGTTTTAATAAACTGGGTGGCGACTCTATTTGATGATAACCGTTATCATGTGGCGATATTCCTAGCCATGGGAATGTCCATGATTTTGGTTTATGAAATGAGCAACCAATCGAACAAACAACGTGATCAATCTGTATGGCGATGCCCCGTTTGGGAGATGTCTACAGTTTTTGGCGACTCCGCTGGGGATATGAGAGCCATAACCAAAAAGTTCAACATAAGACTAATACATGCCTTATTTAATTCATTTATCATATGCATCGAGCGGGCAACCCGTTGAGTTCACCTGATATCCCGGCATGACACGGGCTATGTTGGGGGTTCCAGCAAACTCCACAGTCACTTGTACCTAGTGGTATATCAAAAAGGAAATCACCCAATCACCGCCTATGATGGGCTGGTGAGAGGATTGGTGCCCTTTGACAACGGAGCACCCTGAAACTACCAAAAACCTTGCATGCTTTAGAAAGCCATAGAACTTATCAAACTAAGACAAGAACCTACAGGCTAGGAACCTACTTGCATTTTACTTGCAAAAGTTCTTCCTCACACCTTGTATCATCTGTTGTTGTAATTAACTCTTTCTATGCAGAAGGGTTGGGATTTTCAACCCAAATCCTAACCCTACACAGGCAAAGTACTGACTTCCAGGTATTCTACTTTTAAGCAGGCACAGTAGGTAAATCAAAGAAGCAACCACAGCCAACTTTGTACTCTTATAACACCCGAAGCTACGCCAAACAAAGGTCTCTGCAACCTTCCCGTCTATCGTCCTCATCTGACAAGACACCTTCACCACAACAATTCCAACCGCTTTCAGAAACTTCCCAGTCATCCCTTCAATGGACCCCGTCATTCACTAAATCCCAAGCTTCGTCAAGCAACCCTTCTACCTTCATGGCAGACAACGACGCCACTATTGCCGACCTCCAAGCTCAAGTCGCTGCACTACTAGCAGAAAAGGCAGCTAGAGATGCTGAAGATGAGGAAAAATCAATGGAAGACGAGAATCCCCATAAAGTAATATTGGCAGAAAGTCCTGAGTTGACCAAACAAGTCAAGGAAATCAAACAAGCCTTGGCTCGTTCGCAAGGGGATCAAATTCTGGATTTCGAAGGACTTTGCCTCTTCCCAGAATCCAAGCTGCCTGAGAATTTCAAGATGCCTAACATTGAGAAGTTCAATGGAACTGGCAACCCTACCAGTCATGTTCGCCATGTTATCAACACCCTGAAGCTGATGGGCTTGAATGACGAGCTCATCGCCCAGTTGTTCCAGCGAACCCTCACTGGAAGTGCTCTCGACTGGTTCCTTACTTTGGAGTTTGTATATTATCAAACTTGGCCAGAAATTGCCAATACTTTCGTCAAGCAATATGCATACAACGTCCAAATTGAACTAACAACTCGAGACTTGGAAATGACCAAACAGGATTCTAATGAGGACTTTGCTACCTTTGTGGTAAGATGGAGGGAAAAGGCCGCCAAGATGAAGAACCGTCCCTCCGAGGAAGACCAAGTGAGAATAGTTGTCAAAATTTTGCAACCCAAATATCTCAGGCATATTTACACACAGGCTATCACCGATTTCAAGCGCTTGCATGCCACTGGGTTGCAAATCGAAGATGGAATCAAGCTAGGACTCATTGGGAAAGAAGAGGCCACTCCTCCACCTAAGAAAACCTTCTCTAGCCGTACATCTCACACATCCGTAAACGCCCTTGGCTCCTTGTCTCAAGACCCTTTCCAAACTAGCCCATCCCGAAGCTCAAATCGACCTCGTCGCAACTTTGATCCTCTCTATATGACCTTATCCCAAGCCTTAACCATTCTCAGCCGTCAAGAGCATCTCAAACCTCTAAACAAGCCACTTCCTCCGCCGCCCTACGGTCCAAACCACGATCCAAACAAACATTGCGCCTACCACCAACACCCTGGGCACGAAACAGACAATTGCATGCGTCTTCGTCACGACATTCAAGACCTTATTGATAGTCGAACCATAAAGCCACCAAAACCTGATGGGCAAGCCAACCCACTCCCTACTCACAATACTGAGCCGCCACCTCGAAATATCAATCTCATAAATCTATCTCACAACCCCACATACAATCCCAGCCGATACATTGTCCAAGACAACCAAACCAAACCTACCTTAACCTTCCCCGAGGAGGACGAGTGTTTCATGATGGAGGAGGAGGAGGACAATGATTCTAATCAGTCAGAAGTAATCGACATCGATATGTCCGACATAAGCAGCAAAGATCAGGCAGAGGAGGAAAAAGCTAAGGAAGTGGAAGGAACGCTCTTGGGCGAAACACAATTTGGAGGATCCAGACATTCCATTTGTAGAAGATGACGAGTGGCTTCGTATCTGGTTTGAGAATAGGAAGAAGGAAAAAGAAAGGGTCATCATGATGAGAAGGCACGCTCGCTTCGAGCCTGCCCAAATAGTGGTACGCATCAACCGTCCCAAGATTCTAACACCACCCATTGTTTGGGAGACAGTCAATCTCATTGAGAAAGTAGAGGAGTTTCAAATGCAACCGTGGGTCAACCCTTATGATGAGTGCGACTATAGTCAATGGATAGAGGAAAGAGAAGATCTGGATTTCATGTATACAGAACCCTATAAAACAGGGGAAAGCGACTTTGATGAAATGGAAGAAGAGTACAATGATCCGCTCGATGAAACCTCCTTAGCATCACTATTCAATCAGGAGGAAATAGCTGATGACCACGCAATCAATGAGGAAAGAGAAAGGGAGTTTCCTGCCGACACATCCATCTGGGGATTACTCATGGCTCAAGGAGGTAGCCATCGTGCAAAAGATGAACCCGGTTCAAAGGCTTCGTTTGGCAAGGAAGAGGGTGGGAAAGAGTACAAAGTTGCAAAAGACAAGGGAAATGACCCCGACATGCTGCAGTAGCTGAGGAGTCACAACATGGCAAATAAGAAACGTTAAAACACTGTTTTTGCTTTAAACAAACTAGGACGAGTTTTGGGCCCCTGTTTGGGCATTTTATTTCCGCTAAGAGAATTCATTTTTCATCTTTCAGATTATGCTTATCTAAATCCAAATTTCCAAATTGCAATTACCATGCACTATGCTCTCATTGCCAAAATAAGGGAAGAATTTGAAAGGATCAAAATCTTTGTGTCTCCGACAAAAGGGAAGGAAAGGATAAACTCTAAATTACTTAAAACTAGGTTTTTATCAAAACTTAGGGAGAAGACGCTATCTCCGTGAGAACACTTAGGGTTAGCTTGCCCATTGTGAAAGTACAAACGCAATAGAAGATTCATGAGAACATCTCCATCAGATTCCTCTCCAAAACACTAAAAACCTCTTGAGAGAAAAATGCTCGTTGGGCAACCTATACACCCAAGCAAAAGTAAGAGCAGAGCCTGCTAGGAAAAGAAAAAGCGAAAAACGCGGCCTAGGCAAAAGTTAAGGCATTTGATGGAAAGCTCGCTAGGGACTCAACCTCTATCAGGTAACCTAGGCAAAACTTAGAGCATGAGAGAAAGAAAAACCAAGAGTGAAAACCCAACCCCCAAAGGTGGTGATCTTGGAACTACGTAAAAGGCCTGATTCCCTGATTGGGATACGTAGGCAATCTCACGTCGAGATACGGCCCAAACATTTGGAGATAGGAAAACATCAACATGTTTGTACTCAATGATGGGCATAGCTAACCCTGCGTATTGAGCTCACAAAAGATGAGTTAGTCATTTTCTAAGGAATTGGTAAAAACAAAGACACATAAGAATTACAGTTCATTCTCTCTAAACCAAAAGTCGTCAATGCAAAGGGTATGATCCTTCAAAAGACTCTTAAAGTTTGGCAATCAGGCTGTAAAGCATGGCAAAGGCAGGAGACAGAAAATCAAAGACTAAGCATAGGAAAGGATGTGAAACAGGATGCCACTTGGTTAAAGCAAAACCCATCTTCCTTGGGAAAATAGATGTAACGGCCGGACAATCAATACCTCGGCCGCAACAATGATCCTTCCGCCGAGTGATCGATTCTTCGGCCAAATATTTTTCACACAAAATAATTGTCTATCAGCAAAAACTCGTTCAAAAAGCCATGTTCTGACTATCAAGACATTTAGGGGCATGAAAGGCATTTCTCATTTCTCAAACAAAAACTTGTTTACAAAACCGTTGCTGTGATTGCTTTTACTATATAAATATAGTTTCTGCCGATCATCTACTAACTATGAGAAGAAGGCAAAGGCTGCTCACTGGTCCCCACATTCCCCTCAGCAGCCGGTACTCTCTCAGCCTCAAGCTGCAGCCAAGGAAGATATAAACATTCAGACTCAAGGGATAATACATAGCAGATAAAGCTCATGAAGAAAGTCATACCTCGAGGATCCTACGGCGCTGTCTCCGAACCAAAACCTCTGTACTCTGATAGGCGCGAAGCCATTCCTGCACTATCTCGGCAGGCACCTGTGGAACAGCCAAGCATTACAAACATCTAAAGCAAGGATACAATGCGAAGTGATGAAAGCTAACATAGGAAGCTAAAGATACCTGTGAAGCCCCGACTGGCAAAGAGTAGAACGGGGTCGTGCAAGGAGTCAGCGTCAGGCGCTCCTCCTCCCCATCGTCTGAGTGGAAGGAGATATACGAAGGAGCCCGTGGCCAAACAGGAGCAACGGGAGGAGCCGCAACAGAGGAGGTCAAGAAAAGACGGCAGTACTCTGTATAGTCACCTGCCTGGAGGAGTAAACCTGCCCAATCTCTGATCCGGGCATTCTTCAGATCTTCCTTCGACATCAAGGAAGTGGACCTCATAGATACTGGAGGAGAAGGGGGGACAAATCAAAGAGCCTCAACGCGTGGCCGCCACTGACTGGCCACTCGATCGCCTAAGTACCAAGCTCGGCAAAATGGACCATCGAGCAAGCTACGGGTCCGATCTAGGACTCTACAACGTGCAAGAGGGGCATCCTCTGGTACACCACCCCAAGGGTCAAACCGTACCTATAAGAGCAAGGACAAATCAGTCTCGACGCAAGAATATGGAAGTCTAAAGGACAAGAGGTACAAAAGAAAAGGTACCTGATCGACCGTCAGTCGGTCCAAAACTCGCCGCCACTCGGGAAGGCTCAAAACTGGTGACTGTGGCCTCCGTTGCCCCATCAACCATCGCTCGTAACGAGGTATGCAGTTCGCATCACCGTGCCTAGTCTCAGGAGGAAACTAGAGAAGGTGCTCAAAAGCCCAGAGCTGAAAAGCAGGTTAACCAAAGCAAGTTCAGAACTAGGAAAAAACTAAAAGTGAAAACAGAAGTACAAAGGAACGATACATACCTCAAGCACTCGAAAGTGACCACAAAGAATGGGACTCTTGTCCCGCGAGTAAGCTCCAAGACTGCCGTACAAAGTGGCCAAAGCAGACAAGCCCCAGTTAAACTCCCGAATAGCTCCCAAGTGCTGCAAAGGAGCCAGAAACTGCGTATGTACCGAACCATCCTTGTTGGCAAACAACGTTTGCCCAAGGAGGTAAAGAAGGAAGGCCCGCGTCAACTGCTCGACACTCACCTGGGTCAGAATGTCAGCCACCATAAAAGTCTTGCTTAGCCAAACAAGATCTATATGACCCCGAGAACGAACAGGGGGCACCTTGCCCAGAAACCACCTCAAAGCACCCTCTCGCTCCCAAAGCCGAGGGTCAACTCGAAGAGCAACTTCGCCTATCCGCAGGCCAGTCAGCAAAGAGAAGTCACCCGGAGTGATAGTCATCTCGCCAGCAGCAGGGAAGTGGAAGGTATTGGTGGTATCCCACCACCTCTCAACCAGCGAGGTCATCAGTGACCAATCCATCTTCGGAAGATCGAGGCCCAGAATGAACGTCTCGAAACGTGCAGCACGTACTAATTCCCGAGCCTGCTCTGGCAGCTTCAAGAACCATCTATGCACCTCCTTGCCTCCACCGCGAGCTTCCAGCCTCCTGTTTCTCTGCCAAAGACAAAAGGGAGTTAATCTCATGATTGCATAAACGAAAAGAAATGTTAAGGGGCGTCAAAATTAACATCTAAAAAAGCATGCATTGCCTAGATAGGGGGCACAGTTATTTTAGCTTCCTTAAACAAAAATAAATTCAACCCAAACATGGGTTCCTCACATTCATGCTCCTAGCCAAAAGGGATTTTTCATCCCGTAAGCAAAAAAATTTTATTCTAAATACAAGGATTTCCAAAACTCCGAACTAAAGTAAAACTTTTTGTTTTCCAGGAGACTCACCGGTACGTTCAGAACGCTCAGGTGAAACTCAGGCTCTTGACGAACCACCTCGGCCTCTGGGCCACCAACAGGAGGGCGGTACTGCAGGAAACCGCCATAACCCAGCCTACGCGAAGGACGAACGTAGGTAGCAGCATCAAACAAACCAGGCTCCTCAATCGCCTCCTCATCGGAAGACGAATACTCGCACCTACATGGAGGATGCGAGGATGAACCCGCAGCACCCGAAGATGACGTGGCCATCACGTCCAAGCCAAGAAAACCAACGGTTTCAAACAAAAAAAAAACCGAAGCCAGCAGCGACGGTAACAACAGCGGTAGCCGGAAAAGATGGTCGCCGGAGATGATGGTGGCCGACGGTAGTGGAGGGCGGCGACGTACGGTGGTCGTCAGGCGAGAGGAACGGAGGAGAGTGAGAGAGGAGGAGAAGAAAGGATTAAATGGGCCGTGAGATCGATTTAACTAAACTTAAATCAATTTCCTGGCTTTTGGCGTTCTCACGGCCGAGACATCAATTCTTCGGCCGAGAGATCGACCTCCTGGCCCCTTAATCAAATTCCCGCAGCAACAGCAGATTTTGCTCAGTGCACTAACTCAAGTGATTACAGACTTCTAAGTCCTTAACCAATCAAGTAGCCTTGGGGGCATCCCCAAGCCAATGCAACATGATAAAAACCAGCCTTGGGGGCATACCCAAGCATGAAGAAAATCTCTCTCCACAAACTGCTGGCCGAAGCTCCTACCACGGCAAAACAGGACACCTGGCGGCTCTACGCCTCCACCTACCAACTTAAGCGGCTCCACGCCCACTATCTTAACGGCTCTAAGCCATAGCAACTATCTCAGCGGCTCAAAGCCACCTCTATCAATTCAGCGGCTCGAGGCCCATTATCGATAGGCTCTGCGCCATATCAATTCACCCAGCGGCTCTACGCTTTCAACTTAACGGCTCTACGCCCACTATCGTAATAGGCTCGAAGCCTGTATCTATCGTCTCAGCGGCTCTAAGCCCTCAACACAGCAGGCTCTACGCCCGTTATCTCACTAAAGCGGCTCTACGCCTTCTACTCAGCGGTTCGAAACCCATTACCTCAACAGGCTCAAAGCCGTAACAACCAACCCAGCGGCTCTAAGCCCATTGTCTCAAATGGCTCGAAGCCGTACACAATCAAGCTTTTAACAGGCTCGAAGCCTATGTCTATCACCTCAGCGGCTCGAAGCCCATTATCTCAACAGGCTCGAAGCCTATATCTACCACCTCAGCGGCTCCAAGCCCATTACTTCAATAGGCTCGAAGCCTGTGTTCATCATCTCAACTGGCTCAAAGCCGTAAACAAGCAACTCAGCGGCTCAAAGCCCAACATCTCAACTAGCTCGAAGCCGTAAACAAGCAACAGGCTCTAAGCCACCCCAACAATCAAGACATCTATTCTCAGGCTCTATGCCTGAATGCTCAAAAATCTAACATTTTTGAATGCTCAAGCTCTACGCTGGGATGACCAACCACTGTGTACTGGATGCTCAAGTCATATACTTGAATGCTCAAGCTCTACGCTTGGATGCCCAACCACTGCGTACTGGACGCTCAAAGCCTGTACTTTGAATGCTTGGATTCTGCCGTCCGAATGCTCGAGCTCTACGCTCTGAATGCTCAAGTCCGGAACTTGATAGAAGCTCTAAGCTTAAAACAAACACACACGCACGGGCCCGTGCACATTTGCATCAACATTTTCACATCGAGTCTGCATCACATCTGTTCACATCTAACAACCATCATCACACATATACACTCTGCATATCTCTCATGAAACAGGTCAATCCTGCAAATCAACCGGCTCTATGCCTCGTTTTATTGATCGGTCCAGCACCTCGATCCTTTGGTTCCACGCCAACACTTATGATGAGAAAGCTCTGCGCACAGACCATCAGAATGCAACCAGCTCTACGCTTCGGTTCATATCACGTCAAGCTCTAAGCTCCGACAACTCAGGCCCTCGCCTCAAGACTGCATATAGGCTCCACGCCTCAATCACTTCAGGCTCCATGCCTCAGTTCCTTCATTTCAGGCCCTTGCCTTATACCAGCTCCGCGCTTCGGTTCATCACGTCAAGCTCAAAACTCTGACACCACAGGCTCTCATCCTGATCAATACCAGCTCCGCGCTTCGGTCCCATCAAGCTCTAAGCTCACCTCAGGCCTCCGTCTCATAAACTACAGCAGGCTCCACGCCTCAATCTAATCACCTCAGGCTCTCGCCTTATGATCAACACCAGCTCCGCGCTTCGGTCCTATCAATCACCTCGGGCTCTCGCCTTATGATCAACACCAGCTCCGCGCTTCGGTCTTACCCAATCTCCTCAGGCCCTCGCTTCAAGATTACAACAGGCTCCACGCCTCGATTCCATCACTCTCCAGGCTCTCGCCTCATGACTATAACCGGCTCCGTGCCTCGGTTTCCTCATCACCAAAGCTCCGTGCTCCAGTTACTGGCCCTGCGCCCCTCACATCTCAAAAGCAACCCGGCGTCCAACTCATCCCCAGTAGATGGTTTGGATTCCACCCCACTACATCAATTCCTTCCAGCTCATTCGCAAGGATAGGCTACTCTACCGAGCTCCTTTCAGTCAAAGTAAGGATGATCAAGAAAAGCAAACGCACCTGCAGTGTACTGGTCTACCCCAAAATAACTAAGGAAGCTCTCTGCAAAAACTCCCCCGGCAGCCCCGCGCTCCTTCAACTATCTTCTGCCAAAACCCTGGCTCAGTCTAGGTACGTCACACTACGGCTTTTTAAGCCCTAAGGTACGTCTTCTGTCTCTAACCCTCCAAACTTTTTACTTTTCTTTATTGCCCGAACTACGATTGGTCTGAATTTCCCTTGTGGAATACGTAGGCAGCCTCCCGGCCCGACCATAACAAAACCTTTTTCGAAAAACCCCTTGGAATAGTGGTTGGACCAAATTGAGTTGCTTTTTACAGCTTTGACTCTTACTCAAACATGTCTCGCGATCCATCTGAGTTTAGTCAAAGAGGGGCATCTGTAGACACCCCAATTTGGCCTAACGATTATTTCAAGTCCCACCTTGGGACAATCCCGATGATGAAATGGATACAATGATTGCTGATTGCTTCCTTGAGGACCTTAGGACTTTCGGTGAGAACTTTGAACCACTTAGAGGACCCAATTCAAAGCCATACAGCCTTTCAGACAGAAATACAAAAGCCTAGGAGAATCCATCTGATGGCCGTAACATCGATCTAACGGCCACAACATCAATCCCTCACCCAAGCAACCTGTTGCCAGCAAAATCTCCCTGAGAGATCAATTCCTCGGCCGCAAGATCTATCCTTCGGCCGAGACATCCATTCCTCGGCCGTGTGATCTATTACTCGGCCGCCAGATCGACCTTTTTCCAGACTCTGGAACGTTCTGTCAAACGTTTGGTTTGATCCAACTACACTACCTTCCCGATGCGTTCGGGCTACGCTCAGAGATTACGACGTAGAGTTAGAGATGCATTGCAATTGCAATTGCCATCTCATGATTTGATTGGCCGGAGTGAGTCATCCCTATGCCTATATAAAAGAGCCTTTGGGCTCCGAAATTAACACACCTTCACACTCAATCAAGCCACGAAGCTCTGCACAAATAATCCCTCAATCCCATACTTCAAAAGCCCTAACCTCCCGAAGGCAGTCGTCAATCCGGCGATCAAACCCCGAAGTTAAAACCCTAACCCTAGGGTTTTCAATCAAGCGATCAGTCAATCACAATCAAATCCGAAGCAATCAATCAACTGAGGGATCAAGGTGGTGAGGCCCAACGGCCTCTGATTTGTTTTACTTATCGTGTTTATGGCTAACCGTAGCATTTAATCGTTTGCTAACTTTTCTGTCTGGTGTGAGGAAGAACATCGACCGGGGTTTCGATCCCTCGGCCGATAAATAAAACCAGGAGGATCCCTCGGCCGTGAGATCAATTCACCGGCCGCGGGATCCATTTCCCTGGGACAGTTTTGTTTGTTTCCTGCTTTTCTATGCATGCTTTCAATTACAGTCCTGGCTCACCTTTATCTGTTTAAAGGAATAAATAAACAGACTATGTGTTGGAATTAAACAAAGCATCTATACGTCTTATGTTGAATAATTATGGGCCAGTCTCAGGACTGGGCAAAGAGGGGTGCCTAACACCTTCCCCTTATTGTACTTTTGGCTCCCGTACCCAGAATCTCTATCTGTTTTCCCAGTTTTAATAAACTAGGTGGCGACTCTATTTGATGATAACCGTTATCATGTGGCGATATTCCTAACCATGGGAATGTCCATGATTTTGGTTTATGAAATGAGCAACCAATCGAACAAACAACGTGATCAATCTGTATGGCGATGCCCCGTTTGAGAGGTGTCTACAACTATCTTTCTTGCCGAACGGGGTACGACGAGTTTTTGATTGACTGTCTGCCTGACTCCGAAGAGTGGGCGAGCATATATGTGTAGACACCCCAATTTGGCTCAACGATTATTTCAAGTCCCACCTTGGGGACCATCCCGATGATGAATATGATATGTGGTTGACTTCATGAAAGCCTTAGGAACTTTGTGGACTCTTAAGGGATTAAGGAACACTTTGAAATAGGTGTTAGGAGTACCAAGAGATACTTAGAGTGGATAGAAACGTGTTTTAGCCTTAGTAGCATCGTCGATCTTCAATTAAGTCTGCTTTCAGCCCATTTTTCATAAACTAAAGTTCCTTATTTTGGTGGTTGGATTCCACCATCTTGTAGTACTTTCAAAACCCTCTTTATTGATATATAATATGCCTTAAACCAATTTGAAATGAGGGAGATACGAGAATTTTACCAAAACAATCCATTTTCTGACTCACTAAGGGTAAAATCATCATATCTTTTGATGTACTAAATATATTTTATCCAAACCACTTGGGTTAGAAAGTAGACTCAACAAGCTTTCCAACGGTCCAAAGAACACGCAAAACCGAGTTCGGGAGTGCCCGGAGCGAGCCCGCGAAGTTTGGCTTTTTGCTGGAAAATCCTTTCCGCGGCCGCGAAATCCTTTCTTCGGCCGTGAAATCCTTTGGGCGACCGGTAGACCGATGTTTTCCAGATTCTGGAATGTTCAGCAGCTTTTCAATCCGTTCGCCCAAACCCTAGCAGCCACGAACCATTACTTCGGGGCTACGAATACACTTACCATAGAGGTCTTATTGCCTTAGAACTCCACTTTGATTCATGCCATTTGATTGGCCGGAGTGAGTCACCATTTGCCTATATAAAGGGCCTTAGGGTTCCGAAATAATGACCACAAAATACACATCTCTCCACTCCATGATCCGTCCCCAAACTCTACAGAAATCATCTCCTATCAATCCTCTACAAAAGCCCTAACCTCCCGTGAGTAGCCGCATTTGAGAGTAAAAACCCCCAAAGAACTCACTTTGTTCTAGGGTTTTGTGAAGTTGACTACCACAATCAACCACTATTATCTACAATCAATCGCAATCCAAGCAATCAATTACTGAGGGATCAAGGTGGTGAGGCCCAACGGCCTACGGTTTGATTTAATTTCGTCTCTTGCTTTTAATTAGTTCTTTCTATTAACTGTTCGTATTCTGGTGTGAGGAAGAACATCGGCTGGGGAATCAATCCTTTGGCCGATATATAGATCCAGTGGGATTCCTCAGCCGTGACATCAATTCACTGGCCGAGGGATCTATGTGCTGGGACATATTTGTTTTCTGTTTATTCTGATACATGCTTTCATTTATCGTACTGGCTCACCTTATCAACTGTTAAAGGCTAAATACCAGATTATGTGTTAGAATTAAATAAAGCAAATATACATTGTATGTCGAACGATTATGGGCCAGTCTCACGACTGGGCAAAGAGGGGTGCCTAACACCTTCCCCTTATTGTACTCTTGGCTCCCGTACCCGGAATCTCTGTCCATTTTTCCTAGTTTTAATAAACTAGGTGGCGACTCTATTTTGATGATAATCGTTATCGTGTGGCGATGTTCCTAGCCATGGGAATGTCCACGATCTTGGTTTATGAAGTGGAACCAAACAAGCGTGATCAATCTGTATGGCGATGCCCCGTTTGGGAGGTGTCTACAGTTTTTGGCGACTCTGCTGGGAATTTGAGAGCCATAACCAGAAAGTTCAACATGGAATTAATATTTGCTTTATTTAATTCTTTTTCATGTGCATCGCGGGCAACCCGTTGAGTTCACCTGATATCCCGGCATGACACGGGCTATGTTGGGGGTTCCAGCAAACTCCACAGTCACTCGTACCTAGTGGTATATCAAAAAGGGAATCACCCAATCGCCGCCTATGATGGGCTGGTGAGAGGATTGGTGCCCTTTGACAACGGAGCACCCTGAGACTACCAAAACCTTGCATGTATTAGAAAGCCATAGAACTCTTTCCAAACTAGGACAAGAAATCCCAAGCAGGTTAGGACTATGTATTGCATTATATCCAAAACTCTTGATTGATTCAATAATTAGTACTCTTTAGAGTTTTAATTGCTGTAGAAGATGAATTCATGCTCATCTTATCAAGAGTTTGTGATGAAGTCTATCTCTCTTGAGATAAAGGATAGTCCTTGCATAACTCTGTCTCTCTTTGAGATAAGTTTTGACTTGTGAAAGGTTGTCATAGTCTTATACTGTTAAGAGTTTCGAAAAAAAAAAAAACAAAAGTCTTCTTTTACCTCTAGGTTTTATTTATTTATTTATTGGTAGGATTCTTTCAAAAAAAAAAAAACAAAAAGAAACAAATCTTTCTTTTTATTTCTTTCTCTTTCAATCTTTGCTAGGATCTTTTCAAAAGAACAAAAAATATATATATATTTCCTTATTCTTTAGGTTTTCATAAATTTCTTTCTTTCTTTGTTTTTTCCTAGGATCTTAAAAAGAAAAAAGAAAATGTAGGGATTTCATCAATCTTTTATCTTGCATGGTACATTGCATATATGATCACTTAATTGTATAATTGTCGCATGATTGCTTGCTGTATTGCATTACTACCTGATCACATCACTTCATAGTACTAATATGTTGTTCAACCACTTGGTTGCATGCATGGTAAATGGGTCATCATATTAGGGGCAGCTTACATTCTAGGGGGCAATAGGTATAGGTGCACTGCACGATCACTTGATTCTGGACATCTCAACCTGAGCGTAACTAAGTTCTTGTTTTTCCTAAATTTTGGGTTTGGTCTTTAGACGTGACAACGATGGCTGACGAGAAGATTGAAGCTCTGGCCGCTAAAGTTAATGTATTGACTGAATTAGTGGCTGCCCTAGCCACCATTGTTCACAGTTTGCAAAGAAGTTCTCCACAAGCTCCACCTCCACCTCCACCTGCTAGGTGGATGGAGAAAGCAGTTCAAGCGGAAATTCATTTTGCCAAGGAAAGACAAGAAAGAACAATGATGAACCCGCAGCCCCAACATATGGAACAAGTCGAGGGAGAAATCACCCAACCAAAAAGAAGCATTTCCAACCATACCATTGTCACCAATGCCAGCAGTGCCATATTTCCACTAAATCCATCCCAACACACCCCTGTTCACCAGAACCCCACTTCCAGAAATCCCAAACGTCGCACACTCCGCCACCGCCGAAATCTTAACTCATCCCCATCTCAAGCCCTGGCTACTCTAGTCGAACAAGGACTGCTCAAACCTTTAGAAACTCAGTCACCCTGCCCACCATTTGGCCCAAACTATGATCCTACCAAGCACTGTGCCTACCATCAGATTTCTGGGCATGAAATTGATCATTGCATCCGATTGCAACGTGATATCCAAAAACTCATTGATCAAAGGGTGTTTTGATCCAGCCAAGTTGAATGTTTGAGCGGCAACAGCCAAGTCTGTCACGTCTTAGTCTGAGTGTTGAGTCAATGTTTTTTTTAGCTTCTTCTTACAATCTGAGTCTTGAGTTTATTTTCTTTTAGGAGTTGGAGTCTTGAGTTTATTTTCTCTCGAAATTAAAGTCATTTTGTTCATCATGGTTTTTGACCAATTCTTTGCACTCAATATGAAATGTGAATCTCTTCCGGAATGTGAATCTCCTTAAACTTGAACTACGAATGGCCTGATTCTCTTTAGAGATACGTAGGCACCTTAGGGTCGGCCACATTTTTAAAAATGTTTTCTCTTGTGCTAATTTGCTGCCAAAGAATACTCATGATAACATTAAGTGTTGAAAACAATCCTCAAGGGTTTCAAAGTAATCTCATGATATCGCTTGAAACACATCGTAAATCACTCGAGTTGTCAAACGCAAAGATTGAGTTATGACCCATGTCATTCATGTTGAGTTGAGGGGGAGTTGAAAACATTTGTGTACTCTCATCGAGCCACTCATAGGAGAAACATGTTGTTGAAGATAGAAAAAAAAATGATGAGCTCGCTAGATTGAAAACCCTCAAGGGCGGTCTAGGCAAAAGTTAGAGCATAAAAACAAAATGAAAATTTAACCATGTCTCCATGCACCCACTTTGAGTCTCAAGACTTGTCCTCGATTTTGAAGAACCACTTGGTAAAACATCAAAGCCTCTTAATCTCTTGGTTAGGATTCTAGTTGCTCTGTCGTGTGATTCAAAATGAAGAAAGGCCATCATTTCTTTATCCAAACACTTATCCCTTGCTAGCCACATTGAGCCTCTGAATAGTTTCTTTCAAGTAAAGCCTGCTAGACAGCCATCCCCCACACTGGGATAGATAAAAATGCAATGAGAGATGACTGCAAAACAGAAAATAAGCATCCCGTCACACAAGGGGGTTTTGAAAGAAGAAAAGAAAAACATCATCCCTTCCAATCCAAAAACAGGGGGCATTTTGAAGAAATATCTCCCTCTCATACAAAATAGAGCAATTAGATGGCTGCTAGCTTTTGGAACCCAAGCATGAGTAGAAAGTAGGTTTGAGCCGTTATATTCCTTCCTTTCTTAAGCCAACACCCTAACCTACAATATGGTCCATAATAAAGTCCTCTCGGATTGAAGAACACGACTTAGCAACAAAGTCCTAGATACTAGGGGCATAACCAATGTGGAAGGAAAAGTGGTGTGAAGCAAAGGGGCACAACTACATCCCTTTTTTTAGAAGCACACAATCTCCCAAGAGGCGTGCAAGGGTCACTTATCGATCCAACTTAAAGTAGTCAATTCACCCTGAAGCAGTAAAACTCGCTAGGGTCATGGGTTCGTGGAACAGTTTTGTGTCTCTTGACGATTGAGTGGTTTTGAATGTGAATCATGTAGGTAAAATGATGTGGTTTTGAAATCCTCAAGGAGAAACTTTCAAAATTGATTTTATCCTAAGCATTTTTGACACAACAATACAAGCACAATTATTTATTTGTAAATTTTCACGGAGATAACATGGGCTTCCCATTTCATGAAGAGTGTAACTAGAAGGTCCCTGGGCCATACAGTGTGTTAGCAACATTGCTAGAGTGTTGCAATCTTTCAAGTCTCTTGGATCTCATCGTCTTCTTTGTCATAGCTATTTGGCTAGTATAGAGTTTGTTGCCATCTTATGGTGTAGGAGAAGCACTAGCTTGAGTACGCGAAAGTTGAGATGTCCCAAAACACTTGCTTGCATATCACCACAATCACATGGTTGCTTGATGTGTAGTTTAGACAGTTGCATTGGCCTCTTGGCCCGTACAGTTGATTTGTCTACATGCGCACCTCACTATTTAGTCTTATCTAGACATTTTCCTAGGCCTCTTTGGCCCGCGCATTTGATTCGTTTTCATGTCTTTGTGGCTGTTGTGATTATTTGGTCTTGCATTGGTCTCTTGATCTAATACTTGATTTTTGTCTTCACTACTACATGTTGCTTGCATTATGAATGTGTTTAATTATCTGTTGATATGACGCCTCTTGGCTAGAGGAAAAAATAGGCGCTATCTCTTGATACATTAGGTCTCTCGACCACTATGCCTCTTGGCATTGCATCTCTCGATGTATTAGGTCTCTCGACCACTATGCCTCTTGGCATTGCATCTCTCGATGTATTAGGTCTCTCGACCACTATGCCTCTTGGCATTGCATCTCTCGATGTATTAGGTCTCTCGACCACTATTCCTCTTGGCATTACATCTCTCGATATATTAGGTCTCTTGACTTATACATCTCAGTGTTGTGTCCCTTGACGCTTGAGTCTCTTGACCTGCATGTCTCATGGCCTTGCATCTCTTGATATGTTATGTCTCTCGACATGTTGCGCCTCTTGGCCCCTAAATGATGTGGTATTGTGGTGTACTATGTCTCTTGACATATTTTGCCCTTTGGCATCCTTTATTGTGATATGACCTACTTTACTCTAAGCATTCTATTAACAAAATAATGTGCACATACCTCTTACACCATTGTCTTGAATAATGTGGCTTGCAGTGGTTGATGTCTTTGTTGCATGTCACTTGACATAAGCTAATCACATGTCCAACGATTCGAAGCATAATGAGTGTTACATTCTAAATTCCAAATAGAGTGCACATATATCGAAATTACGTCTCTCGTCTTGTACGCCTCATGGCGTTGTATCTCTTGATGCATTATGATGATGTTTGTAAGTCACTAGATTTATTTTGCCTGAACATTCCCTTGAATGAAACCTGATGCTACACTCATAGGATTCACTAGTTGAATGCATTTTGCTATCAAAAGTACCCTGTGTTTGCATTTGAAACAGGTTACAAACGGCTCTACGCCTCGGTTCCATCACTTCAAGCTCCAAGCTCCGACTCCACAGGCTCTCGCCTTACAACTACAACCGGCTCTATGCCTCGGTTCCATCACTTCAAGCTCTAAGTTCCAACTCCTCAGGCCCTCGCCTCATGACTGCAACCGGCTCCACGCCTCGGTACCTTCATCTCAAATGCTCCGCGCTCTAGTTACTGGCCTTGTGCCCCCATCTCAAAACCGGCGTCCGGTTGTCTCCAGAAGATAGTTGGATTCCACCCAATTACATCTATTCCATCAAGCTCATTCGCAAGGATAGGCTACTCTACCGAGCTCTCCTCAGTCAAAGTAAGGATGATCATGAAAAGCAAACGACTCACTCGCTGTGTATTGATCTACCCCGAAATATTGAAGATGCTCTCCGCAAGAATTTCCCCGGCAGCTCGACGCTCCTTCAACTACTCTCTGCCAAAATCCTGGTGTAGCTCAGGTACATCGCTCGAAGGCTTGGTATGGCCCGATGGCAAATTCCTCCTCTAAAGCTCTACGCTTTTGTTTTTTGGTTGTCCCGAACTACGATTGGTCTGAATTTCCCCTGTGGAATACGTAGGCAGCCTCCCGGCCCGACCATAACTAAAACCTTTTTCAAAAACCCTTGGAATAGTGGTTGGACCAAATTGAGTTGCTTTTTTACAGCTTTGACTTTTACTTGAATACGCCTCGCGGTCTATCCAAGTTCAGTCAAATAGGGGCATCTGTAGACACCCCAATTTGGCTCAACGATTATTTCAAGTCCCACCTTGGGGACCATCCTGATGATGAATATGATATGTGGTTGACTTCATGAAAGCCTTAGGAACTTTGTGTACTCTTAAGGGATTAAGGAACACTTTGAAATAGGTGTTAGGAGTACCAAGAGATACTTAGAGTGGATAGAAACGTGTTTTAGCCTTAGTAGCATCGTCGATCTTCAATTAAGTCTGCTTTCAGCCCATTTTTCATAAACTAAAGTTCCTTATTTTGGTGGTTGGATTCCACCATCTTGTAGTACTTTCAAAACCCTCTTTATTGATATATAATATGCCTTAAACCAATTTGAAATGAGGGAGATACGAGAATTTTACCAAAACAATCCATTTTCTGACCCACTAAGGGTAAAATCGTCATATCTTTTGATGTACTAAATATATTTTATCCAAACCACTTGGGTTAGAAAGTAGACTCAACAAGCTTTCCAACGGTCCAAAGAACACGCAAAACCGAGTTCGGGAGTGCCCGGAGCGAGCCCGCGAAGTTTGGCTTTTTGCTGGAAAATCCTTTCCGCGGCCGCGAAATCCTTTCTTCGGCCGTGAAATCCTTTGGGCGGCCGGTAGACCGATGTTTTCCAGATTCTGGAATGTTCAGCAGCTTTTCAATCCGTTCGCCCAAACCCTAGCAGCCACGAACCATTACTTCGGGGCTACGAATACACTTACCATAGAGGTCTTATTCCCCTAGAACTCCACTATGATTCATGCCATTTGATTGGCCGGAGTGAGTCACCAATTGCCTATATAAAGGGCCTTAGGGTTCCGAAATAATGACCATGTGGGCACGCGACCCGGAAAAGATCCCCGCATCTTTGTTATGAGAAAATTCCGAGTGCGCCCCCCTCTTTCGGAAAGCGCGGCGAAACGCTTCGCAAATCAGAGAGTCGCCACTCGGGTTTTGCGGTTAGTACCCAAGAAACCGTTCTTTTGAAAACCGTTTGAAATGCATTTGCTTGATTTCGAAAAAAAGGCTTTTGTAGACTGGACCGTCGTCACCTTCGATCTTGAGGTTCGGGAGCCAGGTTACGAGAGGGGAAGGGTTTTATGGCACCCCTCTCGCCCAGTCCGGAGACCGGTCTCTACTCAGGCATTTTTGTAAAGCATTTGTTTTTCTCTCTTTGTTTGATCATTCTTTTAACCAGTTAGGGCGGGGGAACAGTTAATAGGGATTAAAACTGTAACACATTTGCATTTATGTACAAAGAACGTGACAAAATGTTTATGGATGTTTGATGTTTGATCTATACAAGTATAATAGATTGAGAACAAGCTTTTGTGGACATTTTAAGTAGACTAGAACACACTGGTAGTGGAGTATTGCACACAGAATCAAGCCTGCATGCACTGGCCAGGCCACTGCATGCAGCCATGTCCTGCGTGCGCCACTCCACTACTGGCGTGCGCCGGTAGGCTTAAGCCCACAGCTTCTGTTCTCAACCCTCTGGGCTCTGGAGAGGACCAGTGCACACCCAGGACAAACCACGCAGTTTATATGGGTTACTAAGCTATTACAGACAGGTTAATGGGCTTGAAGGCCACCAAATAGACAGAAAGATCCCTTAAACAATGAGGGGAGGATGATCAAAGGCCTGGATGGAAGATCCATGCAAGGGCCAAGCCACTGGAGCACAAGCCACTACCGTACGCCACTAAAGGAAGGTCGTACGCCAGTTGCCTACAAGTTCCAGTGCTTTGGCTTTGCACATTCTGGGCTCTGGAACAGGACCAGAAGAACCCAGAAGGCCATACTAAGCACAGACACAAATGGAAGAGAAAGTAAGGTAAATGCAGAAAACAAAGAACTGGTTTTTATCGTGCAATAAGGTGATCAGAATTAAAAGAAAGCAAGAAAAACAATGATCCATGATCCCCACGCCAGTTTTGCACGTATCACCATGACTGGCGTACGGCACTCAATACTGGCGTGCGCCACTGATCACTGCAAACGGTTTTGAAACCTTGCCAGCGTTAGGGCCAGGACTGGTATAGATTACCAGCCTTGACCCTGCTAGCCCCCCTCAGGGGCCAGAACAGAAAACAGAAACAAAAGGTGGTATACCTTTGCTTGTGAGTTTGGAAGTGAACTTGAGCTTTGAGCTTGGAGAAAATGGATGGATGGTGAATATGGTGAGTGTTATGGACTGGTGAGTATCCCCTTTGCTTGCTCTTTCTATGGAAGAGAAAGGAAGCAAGGAAGGAAATGAAGAAGAAGAAGACAAAGAGAGTAGGGCTCTTAATGTAGCTAACCCCTTGCAAATGAATGCAAGGGGGGGTATTTATGGAGGAGGGAGAGGGCTGATCAGCCTGCCCTTAGGGGCTGTTTGGAGGGTGGCAAAAGGAGGGAGCCTCCCATGCATTTAATGCATGGGACTTGGCTTGATGGAGGGTGTAGGAGAGAGAAGGGGACAGCCCTGGCCGAGAGCAATGATCAGGGGCCTGTCACTGACGTCAGGCGGCTGCAAAAACTCCCGCCCATCTGGCTGAAAAAGGTTGATTTGACTGGCATGGACTGGCGTGCGCCACTTGTTGAGTGGCGTGCGCCAGAAACGGGCGATGACTGACACGTGGCAATGGTTCCTGCGCACGCTAGTCCATCACCGGCGTGCTCCAGTAGGGTTTTGCTGAGGCCGTTTGGTTCTGGTTTGAGGGTTCGACAAGGGTTTGAAATGGGTTCGGATGAGGTTCGGGACGCTCAAAGCTCAAACTCATTCACAAACTCGGGATGTTCTTGACCTTAATCATCATCGGGGAATCAAAGACCGTAAGTAAACTAATCTGGACCGTCCAGAATAGGGTGTCTACAGACCACGAAATACACATCTCTCCACTCCATGATCCGTCCCCAAACTCTACAGAAATCATCTCCTATCAATCCTCTACAAAAGCCCTAACCTCCCATGAGTAGCCGCATTTGAGAGTAAAAACCCACAAAGAACTCACTTTGTTCTAGGGTTTTGTGAAGTTGACTACCACAATCAACCACTATTATCTACAATCAATCGCAATCCAAGCAATCAATTACTGAGGGATCAAGGTGGTGAGGCCCAACGGCCTACGGTTTGATTTAATTTCCGTCTCTCGCTTTTAATTAGTTCTTTCTATTAACTGTTCGTATTCTGGTGTGAGGAAGAACATCGGCTGGGGAATCAATCCTTCGGCCGATATATAGATCCAGTGGGATTCCTCGGCCGTGACATTAATTCACCGGCCGAGGGATCTATGTGCTGGGACATATTTGTTTTCTGTTTATTCTGATACATGCTTTCATTTATCGTACTGGCTCACCTTATCAACTGTTAAAGGCTAAAAACCAGATTATGTGTTAGAATTAAATAAAGCAAATATACATTGTATGTCGAACGATTATGGGCCAGTCTCACGACTGGGCAAAGAGGGGTGCCTAACACCTTCCCCTTATTGTACTCTTGGCTCCCATACCCGGAATCTCTGTCCATTTTTCCTAGTTTTAATAAACTAGGTGGCGACTCTATTTTGATGATAACCGTTATCGTGTGGCGATGTTCCTAGCCATGGGAATGTCCACGATCTTGGTTTATGAAGTGGAACCACACAAGCGTGATCAATCTGTATGGCGATGCCCCATTTGGGAGGTGTCTACAATATGTCTTGGTCTCCGGAACTTCATGTTTGCTTCTGGAGAAAACATTGATACTGCAACCACGGTTCAGTTCGAGACCTATAAACACCTCCCAAAGCGGGGCATCGCCATACAGATTGATCGTTGCTGTTTGTTTGGTTCATAAACCAAGATCGTGGATATTCCCATGGCTAGGAACTTGATCCACACGATATCGGTTATCATCAAAACAGAGTCGCCGCCTAGTTTATAAAAACTAGGAAAAAACAGATAGAGATTCTGGGTACGGGAGCCAAGAGTACAATAAGGGGAAGGTGTTAGGCACCCCTCTTTGCCTAGTCGCGAGACTGGCCCGTAATCAAAACAGAGTCGCCACCTAGTTTATAAAAAACTAGGAAAAAACAGATAGAGATTCTGGGTACGGGAGCCAAGAGTACAATAAGGGGAATGTGTTAGGCATCCTTCTTTGCCCAGTCGCGAGACTGGCCCGTAATTGTTCGACATATGATTAATTCATGTTTTATTTAATTCTAACACATAATCAGTTTATTAGCCTTTAAACAGTTAATGGTGAGCTGAGACGATAGTTGAAAGTTGTGGGCACACGCCCCGAAAAACTCCCGTGGTTTAGTGCATGAAAATTCCGGGTGCGCCCTATCTCGCGGAAAGCGCGGCGAAACGCTTCTCAGGTCAGAAAGTCGCCACTCGGGTTTTGCGGAGAGTACCCAAGAAACCGTGGTTTTGAAAATGTTTTGAATTGCATTTGCTCGAGTTTGAAAAAGGCTTGTAGACTGGTCCGTCGTCACCTTTGAAATCTGAGGTTCGGGAGCCAGGTTACGAGAGGGGAAGGGTTTTATGGCACCCCCTCTCGCCCAATCTGGAGATCGGTCTCTACTCAGGTATTTTATAAAACATTTGCATTTCTCTCTTTATTTGATCATTTTCTTAACCAGTTAGGGCGGGGGAACAGTTAATGGGGATTGAAACTGTAACACGTTTGCAGTTTATATACAAGAATATGTGACAAAATGTTTATGGATGATTGATGTTTAATCTGAGCAAATATAATAGATTGAGAACAAGCTACTGTGAGCGTTTTGAACAGACTAGAGCACACTAACTGTGCAGTGGTGCACATAGAAGCAAGCCTGCATGCACTGGCCAAGCCACTGCATGCAGCCCTGACCTGCGTACGCCACACCACAACTGGCGTGCGCCGGTAAGCTCAAGCTCACAGCTTCTGTTATCAACCCTCTGGGCTCTGGAAGGGACCAGTGCACACCCAGGACAAACCACGCAGTTTGATAAAGATTACTAAGTTATTACAGATAGATTAAAGGGCTAAGAAGCCACCAAATGAACAGAAAACCCCTTAAACAGTGAGGGGAGGATGATCAAAGGCCTGGATGGAAGATCCATGCAAGGGCCAAGCCACTGGAAGCTAGGCTACTACCGTACGCCAGTAGTGTATGGCCGTACGCCAGTTATGCCTTTGCTCCAGTGCTTTGGCTTTGGACCATCTGGGCTCTGGAACATGACCAGAAGGCTCCCAGAGGCCAAACTACAGCAAGATGCAGATGAAAGGAAAACAGTTCTAAAAGACAGTAAGCAGAAGGTTGATTTTAGCATGCATCAGGGTGATCAGAACACAAATAAAGCAACAAAACAATGATCCATGGTCCCCACGCCAGTTTTGCACATACGGCTCACACTACTGGCGTGCGCCACTATTCACTACACACGGTTTTGAAACCTTGCTAGCATTAGGGCCAGGACTGGTATAGATTACCAGCCTTGACCCTGCTAGCCCCCCTCAGGGGTCAGAACAGAAGACAGGAGCAAAAGGTGTTATACCTTTGCTTGTGAGTTTTGTGGATGATTTGAGCTTGAGCTTGAGGTTTGAGGGTTTGAGAGGTGAGTATGGGGTGTTATGGACTGGGTATCACTGTCTTAGCCTTGACTTTCAATAGATGAAAGAGGAAACAAGGGAAAAGAGAGGAAAAGGAGGAAGACCAAAGCTTGGGCTACCTTAATGATGCTAACCCCTTGCAAATAAATGCAAGGGGGGTATTTATGGAGGAGAGAAGGGGCTGATCAGTTGGGGCTTAAGGGCTTGTTTGGTGGCTTAAGGGAGGAGTAAGCCTCCCATGCATTAAATGCATGGGACTTGGCTTGAAAGGTGGTGTGATGGTAGAGGGAACAAGAGGACGGTCCTCAGCCACCAGAGGACTGCTGGCAGACGCCAGGTGGCGCCAAAACTCCCGCGTGCTCTGCTGGCATAAAGTTGATTTGACTGGCTATGACTGGCGTACGCACTTTATAAGTGGCGTGCGCCAGTAACTGGGGATGACTGACACGTGGCGGTGGTTCCAGCGCATGCTAGTCATCCACCAGCGTACTCCAGTATGTTTTTGCTGAGGCCATTTGGTTCTGGCTTGAGGGTTCGACAAGGTTTTGAAAAGGGTTCGGATGAGGTTCGGGACGCTCAAAGCTCAAACTCTTCAACAAACTCGGTATGTTCTCGACCTTAATCATCATTGGGGAATCAAAGACCGTAAGTAAACTAATCTGGACAGTCCAGAATAGGGTTTCTACAGTAGCCCCCCTTTGACGGCACTTAGAGCACCATCGATTTGGCGTAAGTAACGTCAAAGGTTTCTAGACACCCATCTAGGCCATCCAGAGCAGGACATACGAGTTCAATGATGGACGAATAATTTTAAAGAACCTGATTGATCGGGTTGGCGGAGCGGATAGATCGCCGTCGCCAAGGATATTGATACGTGAGGATAGGTTGATGTTGACTTTGACTTCTTGACAACCCGGCCTGGGTGAGACTCAGCTGGGGAAGATAAGCCGTGGATCGGCTTCGTTGAGAAAGATATGGACATACGGACGGACCGTCGTTGATTTGAAGTTGGACGAACAGATCGTCGTTGATTTGAGATGGACAGAACATGCTGTCACTTGCTGGGGATAATAGCGATACGAACCGCTGCTCGATTGATTTGAGATAGATCTCTTGTAGATGAAGAACTCTCCTGGGGAATAATCCATTATGGATGGGGTGCCTCCGCCGGGGAAAGATGCTGGCATACGGACAGACCGTCGTCGATTGAAGTTGGACGAACGGATCGTCGTTGGTTTTGAAATTGGACGGATAGATCGTCGTTGATTTTGAAATTGGACGGATAGATCGTCGTTGATTTTGAAATTGGACGGATAGATCGTCGTTGATTTGAAATTGGACGGATAGATCGTCGTTGATTTTGAAATTGGACGGATAGATCATCGTTGATTTGGAATTGGACGGATAGATCGTCGTTGATTTTGAAATTGGACGGATAGATCGTCGTTGATTTGGAATTGGACGGATAGATCGTCGTTGATTTTGAAATTGGACGGATAGATCGTCGTTGATTTGGAATTGGACGGGCTCTGCTTGGGGAGTGACCATCTGGTTTGATAACATGGTTTGGCTGACCCTGGGCCTTGATTTTGACCACGGAGTGCAAATTGGGCCTCAGGCCCAAGAACTACTGGCGTGCGCCAATTGAGTTGTACCGTGCGCCACTTATGCTGAAGTATCCAGTCCCAGACCCGGCCTGGTGCTGTTCTTCATCGTTTAAAACTACCAGACTGCACGAAACCGCCATACTTCGGTTTTAAAACCTTCCAAACCTCTCAAACTCATCCTAACTCTCACCCTTTTCTCCTTCCGTCTTCAATCTCACACCCCACATACATCCATGGCAGAGACAGGCGACGTCAGCGGCGGCAATGGCGGTGGCGGTGAGGATCAGTCGAGGGCTGGTGGAGGCGAGGTCGAGAGACCCCAAATCGACGATCAACCTACCGTGGGGGCTTCGTCGAGCACTGGTGCAACGATTTCAGATGGCGAGGGCGGTGGTGATGGCCATACAGAGGAGGCCGACGGTGGCGACGAGCGGCGTGCGCCAGTGGAGGAGGGGCGCACGCCTGTGGCAGCGAATCCAGGGGGCCTACGGGTGCAACGGTTGGACTGTAGCAGTGGGGTAGAGGCTGTGATCGTGACCGGTTTGGTTTTGGGTCCAGTCGAGGCCGGCGGCAGCGGCGGTAGTGGTGGTGGAGATGAGGTCCGGCCGGGGTCTCCTCCGAGGGACTCGGATAGAGGGAAGGGTCCGGCTGTCGAGGAGGTGAGGGATGTGCCGAGGGCGGACCACGTTGAGCGGGTCGAGTTCGAGGCGCCCGCGGGTTCGTCTAGTCATGAGCCGATCATGAGTCGTGACTTGGCGGAGTTCGTGGGTGAGTCTGTGCTTGCTCGGCTCATGAGAGAGAGCCCTGCAGTGGTTAGGGCAGTTTTGGCGGCCCGAGAGGAGAGGCTGAGGGAGATAGCCCGGTCTGACGAGGAGGAGAGACTGCGGAGAGAGGCCGAGGCGGCGAAGAGAGACCAGAGAGAGCTTGAGCGAGAGGCCGAGGAGGCTGAGAGAGAGGCCGAGGAGGGTCCCGGGTTGTACGAGGTGGCGGTTGACTTGGCGGAGGCCAGACGGCAGGCCGCCCGTACCCCGTTTGTGGCCGAGACGTACGTTCCTCCAGAGCCGCACGTGTTTGTGGCGTCGGGCACCGAGAGCTACGTTCCTTGTTAGCGGGACTACGACGAGGAGCTGGTGCTGAGAGACCCTAAGCGGCACTTGTCCAGGGGCTGGACTCAGGTATACCCTCGAATTTTGCTTTTAGCCTCTATCGTACTTGTGATGTATGATACTCGAATCTTCGCTTTTGATTTGACCGTGTAGAGTTAGTGATACCTCGACCTGAAATAGACTGAATTGACTGTGGAATGCTTCTCTTCATAATTCGACCATAGAATGCCTGTGAATAACTGATATCGACTCGTAGTATGACATGTGACGTAACTCGACCGATAGCTTGCCTTGGAATTTGACTTGATTTTGTAGAATGCCATTGAAACTTGATAATCGACCAAATAGTTTCCTGGTAGCTTGATAATCGACCGCGTGAATGTTCGAAGCTTGAATCGACCTAAAAATGACTTGAATCGACTGAATAGGATGCCTGGTAGTTTGATAATCGACTGTATAAATGCCTTTGATGCTTTAGATATTGTTAAAAGAGTCCTTGATTCGACTATCCACTGGTTTTGAACTGCTGTACTGATGCTATTTCCTGTTGCCTTGATTGCAGAGAGGGGTGGTTAGCTCGCGAGGGCACGATGGTCCAGCGCACTCTCTCGCACTGTACTTGAGCTTGCCTGCGGGGGCACGAGAGCTGGTGGACGCGGCGGGGTTTGGCCTGTTCATCCCCACGCTGACAGCGGTGCGGAGCGACCACGGCGTACTGTCTGCCCTGGCCGAGAGGTGGTGGGACACGTCGAACTCCTTCCACTTCCCGATCGGGGAGATGACGGTGACACCGACGGACTTTGCGGCCATCACTGGCCTGAGGGTAGGAGGCGACCCGATCCCGTTTGACACAGGGATCCACAGGGACACCGCGGCGTTGAGGTGGTTCTTGGGCATGGTGCCTGCGGGGAGTTCAGAGACAGTTTCGCACGACCAGTTCGCGAAGCATGTGGAGCAGAGAGTTCCGGAGATGGAGTTAGCAGGGGGGGTTTCTGAGCTGGAGTTAGCACAGCTGGCGAGGGTGTACCTGCTGTACTTGTTCGGGGCTACTCTGTACCCGAACAAGCGGTCCACGGTGCACTTGTTCTACCTGCCGGCCCTTTTTGACTTGAGGTCGGCTTCTCGGTTCGACTGGGGAGGAGCGGCCTTAGGCACGTGCTACAGCTTTTTGGGCGAGTTCTCCAGAGGGAAGAAGGCAGCTGCTGGGTACTGGAGAGTGTGGGAGGTAAGGAACCAATGCTGTCTTTCAATTTCGTTCCATACTTGCACTTTATCTTGCATATGCTGTATTTCTGACGCCTTGCTTGTTTGATTGTTTGAAATCCCTGCAGTTGTGGGCTTACGAGGTGCTGAGGATGTACCCTCCGGAGAATAGGAGTCCGGACCCGAGGGTGCTTCCTCGAGCGATGGTCTGGGGACCGCTTCGCGTCGGTAAGAAGAGGTCACAGAAGACGCTTGCAGACTTTCGGCTGTACCTTGACCACTTGACAGCCTCTCAGGTAAGGCTAGCTTTCCCTTTTGGTAGTTCGTGCCTTTGAAATGCTTTAATGCTGTCGCTGATGTCCTTGATTGTTTCACAGGTGGAGTGGGACCCGTGGAGGTTTACTGGGTCTGAGCCTGAGTACCTGGCGAGGAGCAGGGTGGTGACAGCGAGTCGGGTGCTGCTGGAGTCGGCTTTCGGGTGGCAGTGGTACTTGGGTGACCGAGTGACACGACAGTCGCTCGACTTGCCCGAGTTCGTTGTTCCGGGGCCACTTCTGCTTCGCGCCTCGCACACTGGGAGGTACACGTTGAGGGAGCTGAGGAGGTTCACTGTTCCTGTCGCTGCGTCCACCTTTCTGAGGCGGGGGCGAGACTACGCCGTCTACCAGAGGCGATACTTGGCTGGGGCGCTTGGAGTGATGGAGCACAGGGCAGTGCGGGCAGAGGTTTTGGTTGCCGGTGAGGAGAGGTCGGGACGGCGGAGTAGGTCGGGCCGTTCCAGGGAGAGGAGCGAGTTTGCGGAGTCGACAGGGCTCACTCAGCTCTCTTGGACGCTGACAGTGCGTGACCCTCAGGGGGAGGTTGCAGAGGTTCGCTTCGAGCCTGCCAGGACGGAGCCAGCAGAGGTCACAGGACCGGTACGATGCACTTTCAGCTTTATTCACTTCCTGTATCATTTTTGCACTGTATTTGATTTCTGATACTGTAATTCAGGTGCCGCTAGAGTGGGCGAGGGAGTCCATGCGCCTGATGCTTGCCATGGAGAAGAAGTTCCACCAGATAGCCAGTCGTACTCCCTTGCAGCTGCACTACCCGCCGACAGCTCCAGCGCCTACTGTGCAGCCTCAGGTATGGACCCAGAATTCCGATTTCGAAACTTAGGAATTGTGCATGTCTGTTACAATGCATGTTTAGAAGTACCTGCTCTTGATTCCTGTTTCAGCAATTAACATATATTTATGCTATGCACAATATGACTTGAATTGAATTGACAATGCAGGGACACGCTAGGACGGCTTCTAGGCGGCAGCCAGCGGAGCTAGCCCCTCAGAAGGGTAAGAGGAAGGCTCCTGCCGTGGTCCAGCGACCGGCGAGCACTACGTGGCGCGAGGCCAGAGGAGTGGTGATAGCTCCTGACAGAGGGTCACCACCGCCTCAGAGAGAGCTGCGGAAGAGGGCTGCTCAGAAGAAGCCAGCGGAGGGGCCCGCGAGGAAGAAGAGGAGAGAGGAGGACGAGGACGAGGAGTCCGTGTCCCTCAGCAGCGGTTCTGGGTCTGCGAGCGACCCTGGGTTCAGGACCACTCAGAGAGACCTAGCTGCAGCCGAGGAGAGCGAGGACGACAGCGGCGACACCAATGAGCTCTTCGGCGAGTGAGGGCTACCACTGAGCCTCAGGCACTTTACTGTCTTTTGCCTTTGATACTGTTGATACTAGACTTTGATTTTGGGGCCTGCGTGCCTTCTGATTCACGGGCGGATGTTTGCCCAGTACATGATTTTTGCTTGTCCTGCTCGGGCCGTTGTGCCGCTTTATATATTTCCACTTTTTGTTCCTTAGAGATACATGCTTTGGATAGTATAATAATTGCGTTTTCTGTTCATTCGACTTCCATATTGGTGGTATTGATGATAGAAGTAAACGAAACAAACGCTAACACCTGACATGCATTGACAAACGCCCTGAATCGATCGACTAACGCTAGGATACGTGTAGAATTGACCTAGCTCGAATAAAAGTGGGAGGAAAGTCCCAGGATACGTCGCGTATCCTTAAGACACGCGGAGGATACGGACGTTTTGGCATTGGCAAGCCGGAACGCCCAATCCTCCTCTGGAAGGGAAACTGACACTCTTGTGAGACCGTAGATATGTACAGGGACCTGTACAAATGGAGAGACTCAGGAAAACGAATCGAAATGAGAAATAAGTCGCAAAACGCTCGAAAATGCCACAAAATGGACATAAGACGCCAAAGATGACTCGATATAGTCCCGGACTGAAACCGACACCTCCATACAGTCACATAGGGTCCACGTAACGTGTACGGCATGAGAAAACTTGGCACGAAACCCTTGGCACGAACTTGGAGTCTCCGTATCCTAAGTTTGAGGAGGATACGGGCCGTCGGAGGTCCGAATTCTTCGTTAAGCGCGACGTTTCCGAGCCGATGCTTCCTTACAGTCCCAAACACCATTTAAGACTTGTGTGCATCGACAAAACTGCCAAACAAGCCCCGGAATCAAAATTGGAGGCTTGACGACAGTTGCTGCTGTTGCTGGTATCTGGTGCAGGAATTACTGGCGTGCGCCAGTAGTTGTGCTTCGTACACCAGTAATGTTAGGTTACCTGCGCACGCTGGTAAAGTAGTGGCGTACGCCAAAAAGGTACGACACAGTGCCATTCTCCTGACCAACTGTCCTTCCCCTGGCTGCCTTTTGTCTCCATCATCCCACGTTCAGAATAGGGGCTCTGGCTCTTCAGGAGGGCAGTGTCCTTATTGTAAGGGAGATTGGAGTGTAGCCCTTGGCAAATTGCATCCTCAGATGAAAAAAATGATGCATGCTCAGTCTATAAAGACGCATGCCATACATTGCAGAACCACAGCACTTCACTGCCTTTCCCATATTCAGCATTTCCCCTGTAATTCCTTCAATGGCAAATCCCATTCCCACCTTGATCCGGCCTTGGTTGGTGGAAATGATCGGCGTCGACTGGTTGAATTTTCAATACCACGGCTTGGCTTCGTTCCGGTATCTTCGGCACGTGCCGCTCTGCCCGGCACTTTTGAGAGCCGCGCTCCGGTTCTGGGATCCGGACGTCCACGTTTTCCGCTTTGGCAACGACGAAATTTGTCCAACGGTCGAGGAGTTCCAGGCCTATCTCCGGACGTACTCCTCTTCGACGCTCGTCGTTCCTCCCTACCAAGTTAGCATGCCCAGACTGCTGACTACGGCACTTGCTATCCCTGGAGGTCTGGCCCGTTCCATGTTAGAGGGTGGCCAAGTCCACATCCTGCAATTAATTGAGCAGTACAGTCCGGAGGGTGACTTGGAGGACACTGCTTGGCAGGCACGGCGCCGTTTTGCTCTGGTAATTTGCCTCCTTGCCGGCTACCTGCTTATTCCGGTTTCCGCACTTTCTTATTTTACCTCGACTCTCGGTTTAGGCTTTTGGTGGCTCCTTACTTGTCTTTTCGCTCGGTTTTATCTGGTTTCTTACTTGTCTTTTCACTCACGCAGTTGTGGTTATCTGACAAGCTGAATTTGCTGCACCCTCCGGAGGATGGCTGGGACCTTTTCCCGAGAAGGATTCACCAACGGGGGATGCGGTATCCCGAGATGGATGAGGAGGAATGGTTCGCTTTCATGCGGGATCTGCAGCCCGATGAGATCGTTTGGAGGTGTCCGTGGCTGGGACTGGAGGAAATGGTGGTTTTCTCAGATGGTTTCGACAGGGTCGTGATTGCAGGGTTGACGCAGTTCACCTTCTACATCCTGGGCCGCGTCCTTCGTCAGTTGGGTATCCCTCAGGGGAATGTTCGTATCACTGTCGGGGATTTCCGAGTCCCCAATTTCAATGCTCAAACGCTCCATGGGTATGACAGGCGCTGGGCGGACAGGGCCCTGCAGGGCGTATCTTCGGATTTTACTCCAAGAGTGAGGAACGTTTATCGACAATGGTTAAGAGCAGATGTTGCAGCAAGAGGAAACGCCGACTGACTCCGGGCCACTTTGCTGTAATTTAGAATAAACCGTGAGCCGTTTAGGCTTCTTAAGCATTTTGTTCTGTTTTTCATGCCTCACTGTTTTAAGGCTTTTATGCTCAGCACTTGTATTAGAAGTAGTAATTTTGAAATAAAGTTGAAAGACGGAGGGTTTCCCCCTTCAGATTCCTTAATCAAACTTTGGCTCGTCCCTCGACTTCACTTGAACTTTGATACGGAACTGGGATGTCAAACCCTGGATCAATTTGATAGAATGTGACCGGGTCTCAAGGTGAGACTGCCTACGTATCCCTTTTCAAGGAATCAGGTCAGAACGTAGTTCAGGCCAAGGTTCGCTCGTGTATTTTACCTCTCCTTTTACGCTCTAACTTTTGCCTAGTGTCGCCTTCACAGGTTTTCGGCCTAGCGAGCTTTCGACTTTTGCCTATTTATTTTTGCCTAGACCGCCTTCACAGGTTTTCGGTCTAGCAGGCTGCTCTAACTTTTGCTTGGAACCGCCCACCCTTGTGGTTTTCGGCCCAACGAGCATCCCTCAGGGGTAGAAACGTTTGAGTTGATCCAGGTTGACCAAAGTGCTGAATTCGTTGCCGTCGAGGTCTATGAGTTGAGCAGCACCCCCGGATAGGATGGTCTTGATAATGAACGGTCCGGATCGCTTTGGTCAGAACTTCCCACGAACATCAAACACTGGGGCCCGTATTTCCTTCGTGACCATATCTCCTTCGACTAAGCCCCTGGACTTCACCTTCTTGTCGAATGCCCGTGCGATTCGACGTTGGTAGCCTTGAACATGATACAGAGCCCGGAGTCTCCTTTCATCAAATAGCATTAGTTCGACAAACCTTCCGCTGAGCCACTCAGATTCTTCCAAGCCACTCTCGACCATGATCCTCAGAGACGGCACCTCCAGCTCGATAGGAAGTACTGCTTCCATTCCATAGACCAGGGAGAAAGGAGTTGCACCGGTTGAAGTTTGAATCGATGTCCTGTACCCCCATAGTGCTAGTGGCAGTTGTTCGTGCCAATCCCTTGCGGACTCGACAGTCTTCTTGATGATCACTTCGATGTTCTTGTTCGCTGCCTCGACTGCTCCATTTGTTTGTGGGCGATAGGTTGTCGACCGGTGGATATCGATGCCGAATTCCTCGAAGAGGTCCAGGACCCTTCCTTTGAAATGACTCCCGTTGTCTGACACGAATGCCTGGGGAACGCCATATCGATAGATAATGTTCTTTCGAATGAACTGAGCTACTTGAACTGTTGTCAGAGTCTTGTAAGATTCGGCTTCGACCCATTTGGTGAAGTAATCTATCGCCACCAGTATGAACCTATGACCGTTTGAAGCTGGAGGCGTGATCATCCCAATAACATCAATTCCCCACACAGAGAACGGCCATGGCGAGGTCATGCCATATAGCTTGGAGGGTGGAACATGCTGCAGGTTGGCATGGATTTGACATTTGAAACAGCGCCGTACGTAGTCGATACACTGAGACTCCATTGTTGACCAGTAGTAACCTTGCCTGAGGATCTTCCTAGCAAGCATAACACCACTCATGTGGGGACCGCAGACCCCTTCGTGAATTTCTTCCATTATCCTTGTTGCTTCGGCCCCCGTTGACACACAGCTTGTGCATTCCGCAGTGAGACCTTCGATATAGTTTCCCTCCGCAAATGATAAACTGAGCCGCCAGCCTTTGCAAAGCAACCCGATCCTTTCTCGACGCTCCAGCAGGGAATTCTCCTCGTTCGACAAAGTTCCAGATATCATGGAACCAGGGTAGGCCATCATCGACATCATCAATGGCGTTGACATATTCGTAAGCGGGCAAGTCCCTCTGCTCAATCACAATCGGTCGCATCCGGACCCCTACTGGAAGTTCGATCATTGAAGCCAAAGTCGCCAAAGCATCGGCGAACTGATTCTTCAAGCGTGGAATGTGGGTGAAAGTCACCTTATTGAAGCGAGGAATCAGTTCTTCCAAATCTTGGTGATAAGACTTCAGCTTTTCCTCACGGACCTTCCAGTCTCTGTTGGCCTGGGAGATCACCAGGTTTGAATCTCCAATTATTTCGAGCTTCTCGACTCCGAGCGCGATAGCAGCTTCCATCCCGACGATGCAGGCCTCGTACTCAGCTTGATTGTTGGTGACGTCGAAGTTCAATTTGAAAGCAAGCGGGATATGAGCCCCAGCGGGCGTAATGAGCAGTATCCCTACTCCGAAACCTCTTTGATTAGCAGCCCCATCAAAATAGAGCGTCCACACTTCTTCGACAATTGTTAGCACATCCTCGTCCGAAAAATTGAAGTCTACGTCCTCAGGTCCATCGATCGGGTGGTCGGCCAGGAATTCTGCCACAGCACGGCCCTTCACTGATTTCCTCGTGACATATTGGAGATCGAACTCAGCCAGCAGAAGCAACCAACGCGCTAGCTTATGGGTGAGCGCCAGCTTCTCGAACAGATACTTGATAGGATCTGTTGATGTCTGAAATTGGACGGTCAATCCGAGCTCCGTCTTCGAGGAGTTCCTGCAAAACAGCGTCCGAGGACTGGGGGTGTTACCAGTCGGGGACCCTCCGATGGCTAAGTTAGTAAGAGTATGTAAGGGTAGAATTCTATGTGCTCTGTGTATACAATTGAGTACGTACCTTCAACCCATGGACGGACTACCCATTTATAGAAGAGGCGGTTCGTGCCCCTGGCTGGGGCCGAAGGTGGTTGATCGTGGACCACGACGGTGGTTGGAATCCCTCGGAGTGGGGGGACTCCCGTCGGACACGGTGTGAGTGGTGGACATGGGAGTCATGGCCCTGCAGTCCAGGAATCAGGGGGACGTGGGGTTACCCCCTCTACGTCCGAGGAAACCGGCGGGTGTAACCGTATATACCCAGTTAGTGCTTATCCTGTTGTCCCAGCGAGGTTGGAGAAGTCTAACCGAGCGACTTGAGTACGACCGAGCGACAGTTATCCGACCGAGTAGCTCACCCCTTGACACGTGTCAAGAGAACAGCGCTCGACAGTAAGCGCCTAAAAATATCCTCATCAGTTGCCCCCCATTCCCAAGTCGAGCAGAGCGAGCCTCGACGCTGGGGATATTGCTCTGCCTGTGGACGCGGTGCTCGAGGTAGTTAATGCGAGGGAAAGAGACCACCCTTTACCCGAGGATAATGATGAGTAACCGCCAAAATATACACCCCACGTGAAGGTGGGCTTTCCAAATTTCGAAATTCCCGAGATACGAGGACGGCTGTGGTTGAGGATCTGGCGACAGATCCTACTCGTTCATGATCGGACGGTCAAGAAGTCCAAGGAGGTTCCTTGATTCCCGCACCCGAGGAAGGGTATAAGCATGATTATGCAGCTATTCCCCAACACTTCTCGTTTCCTGCCCCCCAAGTCGATTTGCAACGCTGGATCCAGAAACAGACGCCAATCCGGGTGACCCGATACCTGGGGTTGATTTCCCCCTTCAAGCGATCGAGCCCGTTGTTCCACATTACAGATTAAAGGAGTTATTTGGTGCTCTTCGCGTGTGGAACCAGTTGTTGCGATTCCGTTTTGAGCGGCAAGCCCTAAATCCCCTTCTCCACACGTACACCAGCCAAGAGCCATTTTTGCACTTTGTGAGGGATCTTTCCCGTCTTGCTTCCGATTCCCCTGTACCTGAGATGGAGGAGACTGCCCCTGCCAATGTCATCGATGTGGAGACCACCGTCAAGGTCCCGTCCTTTAGGGCTGAAACGCTTGTGAGCGTGATTTACGAGGAGGACCTGGGGACGATCAGAGTGGCCTACCAGATCCCAGATTCTGTGACCCTCCGAGCGGCCCGTCCGGAAGAGAAGGCTTGCTCCTTTGCGGAGGGCGAGGTGTGTGTCTACGAGCACGCCTTTTTCGCTGGGCTGCGAGTCCCTTTTCCACGGATCGTCCAAGAGCTGCTGAGCCGCATGAAGCTTGCTCCTGGGCAGCTTATGCCAAATGCTTGGAACATCTTCTTTGGGGCGTTCATGATGTTCGAGGCGCTGGGTGTAGAGGGCCGCCCTATGACGATCGACGATTTCTTTTACTGCTATACCCCGAAGGTGGGAGATGCGGGCTTCTGGTACTTCCAAGCACTCGACGGTCGCCAGATTGTGTTTGGGTACCCGTCGTCTGTCAAAAAATGGAAAGAGAAGTTCTTCTTTATTTCCGGAGAGGGATGGGAGTATCAAAGTGATGAAGTGGTTGGTCCCAACACTCCAGGGATCCAAACAGTGTGGGGAGACCCCGAGCCGAGTGACTTCCGACGGGTGGAGAACCCCAACCCAGATATCGACGGACTGATTGCGGCCATGCGGAAAGAGAAAATCCCCTTTGAGGAGTTGGTGAACCCTCAGAAGCTATTCGACCACCTGCTGGGGCCAAATCCTGCGGGTAACGTTTAATCCCTTCTCCTTATCTGTCTTTGACCGTGTTCTGCCCATTTTCTGACTATTGCCTTAATTGTGTTCTCACCTCTAGATATCAAGCCGTTCGACAAGGTGGCTTATACCCAGATGAGGGCCCGAGCGGCTATCCCAACAAATCCCCCACCAGTAGCTTCCACCAGACTTCCTCGTCTGAGGATTGGCAAGGAGATCCTGGAAAAAACGCTTGAGGCTGCCGGCGGGTCAGCCCTGAGGGCCCTGGGCAAGAAGAAAAGAAAGAGGATCGCAGAGATAACCGAGAAGGAAGAGGAAACCTTTGTCGCGGAGATGGCGGACCCCGATATCTCGATCGGCCGGGTGATAGAGTCCCTCGTGAAAGAAGGTGAGCTCCCCGAGCCGAGCAGCAAAGGAAAAGCAAGAAAGAGCGGCCGCCCTCTCCAGCGACGAAGGACCCAAACACTCCGAAAAAGGTTGCATTCCAAACATTTCCTCCCGCTCCTGCAGCCCCGTGGACAGAAGCAGAGATGGCGAGCATGGCTGGGCTGATATACCCGGCGACGAACGACTACGCGATAGTCCCAGTTAAAGGGAGCATTCTGTCGGACCTGTCTGCCAGCCACCGAGCGTTAAATGCATTCGCTCAGCCTGTCTACGACGGTCTCGCTTCGATGGCGGCGGAGAAACTGCTGAGGAACTTCGAGCTGCATCTGAGTAGGGTAAGTGTTGCTTTTCAATACCCGCTCTTGTGACGAAACCCCTTGATGCCTAATGACTGTTCCTGTATTCGTTATCTGTAGGCCATTGCTGAAGGAACAGTTGTTGCTAAGAGGCTGGCCGACCGAGAGCTAAGGCTTCATGGTGTCATGCGCCAAGCCCTGGAGTGTCGCAACTCCTTGGAGCAGCTAGAGAAGACTCACTCCGGCTGCCCTTCAGCACTGCAACAAGCCGTGGAGGAGGCCGGCCGAGCGAGAGGGGAGGCGGAGAGGTTGCGTCAAGCGGTCAAAGAGGCCCAAGAGAAGTCTGAGGGAGATTTGAAGAACTTGAGGGAAGCCCTATCAGGTAGAGAGGAGGAGCTGAAAGCACTGAAGCAGGCGTCCGAGAATACCACCACCCGGCAATCCACCATGATTCTGAAGCTTCAAAGCGACCTTGGCCAGGCGAGGGCCACCACGGCCCAGGCGGTTGAAGAGTACAAGGCCTCTGATGAATGTGCCAGCAAGCTAATGTTGTACTTTTCAGGTGGCTTCGAGCAAGCCATTAAGCGTGTGAAGGCCAAGTACACCGACCTTGACCTGAGCGAACTGAAGCCTGAGCCTCCGTCCGATGTGGAGAACACTGAAATGGGTGGTGGTGGAGGTGACGACGAAGACGACGATGCCCAGAGTTGAAACTGGCTGCCCTCTGCGCCCTGATCTCCTGTGTTTTTGTTTTGATGTACTATGTTTTGTTTTCGCAACCGGAAAACTCGTACCACCGTATGATCAGGCATCCCACCGTATGATTAGGCATTCCACCGTATAACTGGGCATTCCACCGTATAGCTGGGCATTCCATCGTATAATTGGGCATTCCATCGTATAATTGGGTATAACAATGTTTTCTTGTCCATTATTCCGAGATGGAGAACGGGGTTCGTCCCTCTAGGGGCATGACCGTTGTTGTTGTATCCGTTTATCTGTTGCTTGTCTTTGACTCCGCCCCAAGAGAATTTTGGGTGGATTGTCACGCTGAATGATCCGTCGAGAGCCGAGCGGATAAACAGGTGTTGAGCGAGCGCGTCCGTCAGACCGAGCGGTCCTCCGCGGGAGCACTGGATAATTTCAGCCAAGTGAGTGATAATAACTGTGGTAAGCGAGTAATTGCACACACACTGGCAGTTGGCACGAGCATATCTCTCCAAACGAGGAGAACATTTCGGCTAGACATTAAAGCAGTTAAGTTATCCAAGGGGTTTTAACAACACTTGCACTTCTGCCGCCATTAAGGCGGTTAGTAATTAATTTTGAACATTCAAATTCTTCGAAAAAAGGGTTGGTTGGTTGATCTCTTTCCCTATAAAAGCAGAACTCTGGTACTCCTTCTCTCCCACAAAACTTTTCATTTCCGAGGGAACGAGAGAAAGGAAAGGGAAACCTGCAAAATGTCGAATGATGGGAACATCATGCCAGAGAACCTCTGCCACCAGGTGCAGGCACTGACGAGGGCCATAGAAGGGCTCTCGGCGAGGGTGGAGGTGATGGAGGATACGGTGCGGAACGCGGAGAAGGTGGTTCGGCTGCTGTTGATAACGGGCTGGAACCCCCTTCACGGCCCCCGGCCGAAGACGCCGTCCCCGCCACGGGGAATTGTGACATCCCCTGAGGGGTCGCCGTCGTCCTCCCACGAGGCCAAGAGAGGACGCGAGGGTGGGCCACATTAGTGGCTTCTCGTTGCCCCTGTAGGCTCTGGCCTAGTTTCCTTTTATTTTTTATTTTTATTTTTGTAATGGGAGTCTTTCCCCTCCTCCCAAATTAAAAGAGGGGGTTAACTAATGAAAATCTGTACCTTTTGTCTATAACTTGTGCAATGCGTCTGAGATAGTAGTGCCTTGCTAGCAATGTGAACGGACGTATAAAGAGATGCCGGCCTAGACTCATGCAATATGGTTACTCATGCATAAAATTCAAGCATAAACTCAAATACAAGTGAAGTGGTACCGTACACCTGTTGAAATGCCTCGAGAATCTGTTGCATGCTAACTTGTTTAGATCTCATTGCCTGCTTGGGAAGAGTCTGTTTGTTTCTTAGGACCGTTCGTTTATAGACGAGGGCCGCTCTACCAGGAGAGCGGGTTAACTCGCTGGCCGACCGAAGAGGGCAATGTTAGTCTCTTCGAGTTGCTCTATTTATGGACGAGTGCCGTTTTGCCAGGAGAGCGCGTTAACTCGCTAGCAGACCGAAGAGGGCGATGTTAGTCTCTTCAAATCATTTTATTTATAGATGAGTGCCGTCCTGCCAGGAGAGCGCATTAACTCGCTAGCAGACCGAAGAGGGCGATGTTAGTCTCTTCAAATCATTTTATTTATGGACGAGTGCCGTCCTACCAGGAGAGCAAGTTAACTCGTTGGCCGACCGAAGAGGGCGATGTTAGTCTCTTCAAATCGTTTTATTTATAGACGAGTGTCGTCCTGCCAGGAGAGCGGGTTAACTCGCTGGCCGACCGAAGAAGGCGATGTTAGTCTCTTCGAGTCGTTTTATTTATGGACGAGTGCCGTCCTGCCAGGAGAGCAGGTTAACTCGCTGGCCGACCGAAGAGGGCGATGTTAGTCTCTTCAAATCGTTTTATTTATAGACGAGTGCCGTCCTGCCAGGAGAGCGGGTTAACTCGCTGGCCGACCGAAGAGGGCGATGTTAGTCTCTTCGAGTCGTTTTATTTACTAACTCGTGGTTTTCTGGGACAATCATTGTTAAAAAAGTTGTTAAGACCATCTTTTGAAAAGGAAAGACAAGGATATTCCCATTGATGAATTAAAGAGAGATTATAAATCGATCGTCTAAGAACTCATCGAATGAGATAGGGATAAAGGCATATAGCCTAGAAAAAGAAAAGCATTAGACCCAACTGTACGGGGGTCAAGAAACAAATTTAAAGAAAAGTAACTTGGGATTTACTGATAATAAATTTTCAGATTGTCCGCGTTCCACGGGTGAGGGAGTTTCCAACCAGACATGGTGACCAGTTGGTATACCCCGGACTTGATGATTTTTTGGACCTGGAACGGGCCTTCCCACTTCGGATTCAGCTTACCTAGCTTCTTCTTCTCCAGCACCTTTTTTAAGACTAGATCACCAACTTGGAAAGCTCTATGTTTGAACTGCTCCCAAAAATCTCGCATCATCTCATTATCGAATTGCTTGCCGTTGTCCGAGACGATGGCATGGGGAATTCCGAACCTGCAAACAATGTGCTTCCAAACGAAATCTCTTGCTGCCTCTTGAGTGATTTTGGCGAGTGGCTTTGCCTCCACCCACTTAGTGAAATAGTCGATCGCGACTATGGTAAACTTGTGCTGCCCTGGCCCCAACTTGAAGGGGCCAATGATGTCGATCCCCCACTGTGCAAACGGCCAAGGGTTATCGATGGGTGTGAGTGGCTCTGGAGGCTGATGGGGAATGTTGGCGAAGCGTTGACACTTGTCACATCGGCGTACGAAGCTGTTGGAGTCGGCCTTCATGGTGGGCCAGTAATAGCCCGCTCGGAGTGCCTTGAATACCAGCGCACGGCCCCCAGAATGGTTGCCGCAGATTCCTTCATGAATCTCCCTCAGAATGAATTGACCCTCCACATCTGAGACGCACCTGAGATAAGGGTAGGTGTAGCCTCTTTTGTAGAGGGTGCCATCCTGGATGAGGTATCTTGCCGACCGGTACTTGAGCTTCTTCGCTTCCCTTCTGTCCGAGGGGAGTTCCCCATCTTGGAGGAATTTGATGATGGATTCCGCCCATTCTGCATGGGAGCGGATAACCTGGACCTCCTCGGATTCTCGGTCATCGATGCTTGGCTCTGCAAGGTACTGGAGAGCGGCCATGGGTCCCAAGTGTTCATCAGGAGCACTTGCCAAGCGAGCCAAGGAGTCCGCCTTTTGGTTTTCTTCACGTGGGACCTGTAAGAAAGTCACCTTCTCGAAGGTTGCTCTGATCCTGGCGATTAGCTCCGAGTACTTCTTCATCTTTTCGTTTTTGGCCTCGGCTTCCCCGTTGGACTGATGGATCACTAACTGGGAGTCGCTGAGGACTTTGACCACTTTAGCTCCCATCTGTGAGCATAGCAGCAATCCAACAGCAACTGCTTCATACTCGGCCTCGTTGTTGGTCGCGTTGAACCCGAATCGTAGTGCATATTCCATCTGCTCACCGAATGGTGAGATAAGCACAATCCCAGCGCCACTTGCGATTTTGTTGGACGAGCCGTCTGCGTAAATTGTCCAGCATACCACGTCTTGTCCCTTTGTTTTGGCCACATCATCTTTATCCTGTAAAGGGTTAGTGAATTCTGCCAGGAAGTCCGCCATGACTTGCCCCTTCCTTGCCTTGCGCGGTTGGTATACAATATCGAACTCACTGAGCTCGATAGACCACTGGATGAGCCGGCCGGACAACTCAGGCTTTTGAAGCACTTGCTTGAGCAGTCGGTCGGTCAGCACCACAACGATGTGAGAGCAAAAATAAGGGCGCAAGCGTCTCGCCGAGATAACCAAAGCAAAGGCTAGTTGTTCAATGAGTGGATACCTGACTTCGGGGCCGCGGAAAGCTCTGCTAACATAGAATACTGGCTTCTGAATACCCCTCTCCTCTCTGAATAGGGCTGAGCTGACTGCGTTTGGGGAGACTGCCAAGTATAGGTAAAGCTGCTCTCCTGAAATAGCCTGAGAGAGTAATGGAGGAGAGCTGAGGTAGGCCTTTAGGTGTGCAAATGCCTCTTCGCACTCGTCGGTCCACTCAAAAGCTTTCCGCAGAGTTTTGAAGAAGGGGAGGCACTTGTCCGTCGACCGACTAACGAATCGGTTGAGCATTGCTACCCGCCCGGTAAGGCATTGAACCTCTTTGATCGTTCTTGGTGCCTGCATGTTGATCACTTCTTGAACCTTCTCGGGATTGGCTTCGATTCCTCTCTGGCTAACCATGAACCCAAGGAATTTTCCTGCCCATACTCCGAACGCGCACTTGGTTGGATTAAGCTTCATGTGAAACTTTCTGAGGATTTGGAAGGTTTCAGCCAAGTCGGTTGGGTGATCGCAGGCTAACTTGCTTTTAGTAAGCATGTCATCCACGTATACCTCCATATTCCGGCCAATTTGCCCGGCGAACATCTGGTTGACCAACCGTTGGTAGGTTGCTCCTGCATTTTTTAGTCCGAACGGCATAACCCGGTAACAGAATAGCCCTCGCTCGGTAATGAAAGACGTACCTTCTCGGTCGGCCGGGTGCATCAGGATCTGATTGTACCCAGAGAAAGCGTCCATGAAACTCAAGAGTTCATGTCCCGCTGTTGAATCAACCAGTTGGTCAATCCTGGGGAGTGGGTAGCTGTCCTTCGGGCAAGCCTTGTTCAGGTCTTTGAAGTCCACACACATGCGCCAGTTGCCATTCGCCTTCTTGACTAGCACCACGTTGGCCAGCCAGTCAGGATATTGCACCTCCTGGACGAATCCAGCATCGATCAGCTTCTGAATTTCCTCAAGGACGGCATCGCTCCTCTCTTTTCCGAAGATTCTTGGTTTTTGTTTTACAGGCTTGAAGGTAGGATCCACGTTCAGGTGGTGGGTCATTATCTCAGGATCGATCCCTATCAGGTCCGCATGAGACCAGGCGAAGACGTCTTTGTTGTCTTTCAGGAAAGTGACCAACTGCTCCCTTAGTTGAGGGGGGAGCAGTGAGCCAATCTGAAGACACCGGCCTTCTCCCACATCGATTTTATCCAGTTTTTCCACACGCTCCGTATGGATTTCCTCTCTTTCATCTCGGAATTCGAGTGCATCCACAACGAGGGTTTCTTGTGAACGTCTCTCTTTAAGGGTTGCGACGTAGCATTCACGTGCTGAGGCTTGGTCTCCCTTCTGTGTTCCTACGCCATTCTCGGTCGGGAACTTGACCACCAGGTGGTATGTGGAGGTAATCGCCTTCATGCTGTTAAGAGCTGTTCGCCCGAGAATTGCGTTTTAGGCCGAAGGGCAATCCACCACAAGGAACTTTACCATTTTCACGACCTGGCACGGCTCAGCCCCCATGGTGACCGGGAGGTCGATCGTCCCCACGGGTTGAACCTTTTCGCCGGAGAACCCAACCAGTGGGGATCGGACAAGCTGTAACTTGTCCCTTGGGATCCCCATTTGGTTGAAAGCTCTGGAGAAGAGAATGTCTGCAGAGCTCCCGTTGTCGACAAGGACCCTGCTGGTTTTGTAGTTCCCGATGGTGACGGTGATCACTAGTGGATCATCGTGAGGATGTTGGACACCTGCAGAGTCGCTGGCGTGAAAACTGATGGTTTGCTCTTCCATTCTTCTTTCCTTCCAGGGCCTCTCAGTGAGGAGGACCTCTGCTGACCGCAACCTGCGGGCGTGAACACGCCTGGAAGTGTTGGACTCGCCGCCTCCGGCATACCCGCCAGAGATGGTGTGGATTTCTCCGAGCGCTCTGCGGGGTTCCGGATTGGCGCGGGGGTTACGGTCTTCTCTTCTTTCCTGGTGCGGGGGCCGAGCGGATGGCTCGGCTTGTCTTGGATGAACCTCCGCAAGCGACCGTGTTGGATCAGATTCTCAATCTGTTTCTTGAGTTTGATACAGTCGGAGGTGTCGTGCCCATGATCCCTGTGGAAGCGGCAGTACTTGCTTCGATCTCTGGGAACCCCTGGTTTCATTGCCTTGGGCCAGCGGAGTTCTGGGTCGTTGATCAGGTGGACCAGCACTTGCTCGGGAGTGGCGTTTAGCGGGGTGAACCGCTCGAAACGTCCTCGAGCACGTGGACGGTCCTCCCCTCTTGGTTTCTTCTCGGGTTTGACTTCCTTCTGGGCTTTAGGCTGTTCCGCTTCGTGCCTCCGCTTGCCGCTGCCTGACGTCTCTTCCGATTGTCGCCGAGCGGCCATCGCTTCCTCAGCATTGATGTGCTTCTGAGCCTTATTCATTAAATCCGCCATGCTAGACGGTGGCTTTTCTGAGACAGACTCGAAAAACTTGGTAGGCTGGAGCCCACCAATAGAGGTAGTGAGAGCCACTTTGTCATCCACCTCATCAATTAAGAGTGCCTCATTGTTGAAGCGTTTCAGGTAGTCGCGGAGAGATTCTCCTTCCTTCTGCTTGACGTTGAGAAGGTAGGTAGCTGGTCTGTGCTGACGTCTCCCGCTGTAGAAATGCTCGATGAACAGCTTGCTCAATTCGTCGAACGTCCCAATTGAGCCCGGTTTGAGCTTTCCAAACCAAACTCTGGCCGAGCCTTTAAAAGTAGTGGGGAAGGCTCGACACATGATCTGGTCTGGGCAAGCGTGCAACGTCATGAAGGCCTTGTATGTCTCCAGATGGTCGAGCGGGTCGCCCAATCCATCAAAATGCTCAAGCGATGGGAGCCTGAACTTTTGAGGAAGTGGGTAAATAGTGACTTCGGCCGTGAAAGGGAGATTGGTCTTCTGAACCAGATTCTCCACAGTCCTGGCCCCTCGATCGTTAACCTGCTTCAGCACCTGGTCCATCTTCTCCTGCAGTTCCTTGAACGCAGCCCCCTGAGCCAATGATGACCCAGAGTTGGGAGCATTCCTGTGTCGGAGGGCGACGAAGCTATTATCGCCAGCCGCCGTGGACTGGCGATGATCAGCTGTGTCGGAGGGGTCCCCACCATGGTGGGGGCCCTGAATCTCTGGTGAATCTCCGCTCGCCTCCCGCTCTTCGTTAGGGGGAGTTGGTTGAGGGAGGCGTTGGAGAAGCTCTGCGTTCTGCTCCCGGAGCTGATTAACCATCTGAGTGAGTTGATTAACCTGCTCCTGGAGAGGGTTACCACGGTCTTCTCCATCTGGGCCGTTTCGTTGGCTTCCGGCTCTCGTGTTGACCATTCTATGGGATTTTGAAACAGTTGAATTTATGAAGTAGGAAACTCGTCGTTTCCCACAGACGGCGCCAAACTGTTGATGTCTGAAATTGGACGGTCAATCCGAGCTCCGTCTTTGAGGAGTTCCTGCAAAACAGCGTCCGAGGACTGGGGGTGTTGCCAGTCGGGGACCCTCCGATGGCTAAGTTAGTAAGAGTATGTAAAGGTAGAATTCTATGTGCTCTGTGTATACAATTGAGTACGTACCTTCAACCCATGGACGGACTACCCATTTATAGAAGATGCGGTTCGTGCCCCTGGCTGGGGCCGAAGGTGGTTGATCGTGACCACGACGGTGGTTGGAATCCCTCGGAGTGGGGGGACTCCCGTCGGACACGGTGTGAGTGGTGGACGTGGGAGTCATGGCCCTGCAGTCCAGGAATCAGGGGGACGTGGGGTTACCCCCTCTACGTCCGAGGAAACCGGCGGGTGTAACCGTATATACCCAGTTAGTGCTTATCCTGTTGTCCCAGCGAGGTTGGAGAAGTCTAACCGAGCGACTTGAGTACGACCGAGCGACAGTTATCCGACCGAGTAGCTCACCCCTTGACACGTGTCAAGAGAACAGCGCTCGACAGTAAACGCCTAAAAATATCCTCATCACGGAGTTTTCATTTTCAAGTTCGAGGTAATCAATGGCGCCTACAACGGATGGTTGGTTCAAGTTATTACATATTGGACCTGTGTTACAGAAGTACATGGTTTTAGCATACTCTGGCTCGTGAGTTATCTATGCAACTCTAAGTTCAAGCATGTTCTAGCAAGTATCGAAATTGAACTGTAGAAAGCAAAATATCGAAATCAAGTTACGAAGGGTGTTTTCTGGGAATATACCTCCGTCATGTCGCTGCAATGTGGGCCCGGGGATCTCTCAACACCAACTCATCGTCGTAGTCTCGCCGCGACGGTACGCGGGCCGCAATGCCCGACGGCACAAAGAGGTGCGGCGTGGGAAGCACGTATGCCTCCGCTGAAAAGCCCGGCCGACTCGTATTCTTCGCCTCCTCCACGGCCGTAACCCTAGGCCCATGTGCCTCTGCTCTGGCCCGCTCCTCGGCCTCTGCATCTATCAAGAGCTCCTCTCTCTCCTGTCTCTCTCTCTCGGCCTTCTCAACGGCCTCTGAAGCCTCAATGGCCTGGGCGCGGTCCTCTCTAGCCTTTAGGACCAACTCCCCAACCAGGGGATTGTCCTCAAGAAGCCTCGCCAGTGCCTCGTCGGTCAAGTACTCGGCGACGTCGTGTCTAGTAATCGGCCTATGACTCGACGACGTCACCGCGGGCCGGAACAATATGTCTTCTTCCCGGATTGGCATCTCCGCGGTCTCTTCCTCAACAACAGCTCCTTTACCCTTCGCCGAATCTCTCGGCGGGGACCCGGACGGCTCGACGGTATCACCTCCAGCCCCACTGCCACTACCTCCTCCAGCATCAACTCTCGCGCGAGACTCCTCCTCTGTCGCGCGGGGGTGCTCTCCAGCAACAATATCCCCGACGTCTCCTGGACTCATCCCGGTCACCACCGACCCTTCTACGGCCATACTCGGGTCCAGTCGCTCAACACTGTGGCCCACGGCCCCTGTATCAACAGTCGCGCGAGCCTCTGGCTCCGTCGCGCGATGGATCTCGCCGTCACCAGTCCCCTGCTCGCGATCCTGTTCGACATTGCCGCTGCCCACCACCGCTGCACCAGCGTCTATACTAACCTTTGCGACAGCCTCTACGGGTTGTTGATCCCCTGTTTCGACGGCCGTGGACCCTCATCGGTCCTCCGATTGATCAATAACATCACCCCGGCCGCCATCCTCACCGCGGTCTGCCATGGCCGCGTTAGATGTTTGTGGTTTCTTGGTTTGGTGGTTTGATCAAGGTTTGAGAGGGATTGAAGGAAGTTTTCAAGGAGAGTCGAAAGAGGGAAGGAGTTCTGGGATTTTGAAACTGCCAGGTTACTGTTTCTGTAACGTCCCCGCGACGTTTAAACGTTTGGAACGGGTTTGGGCCGGGTCTGGGCCTGTTCAGACCCAGGCCCTAACTTAGGACCCTCGCGCGATGGTTCGTGAGTGTCGCGCGACACTACACCTTGGGCCTCAGGCCCAATCCAGATTCTGAGTCCGGCCCAATCTCAATTAATCCCTCTTTGAGGTCCATGACATGTTGATATGTTGCCAATAAATTTGAAGGTCGTTTCGGAAGTCTAGCCTTCGAACCTGAAGACTTTTTACATCCCCAGCAGTGGTCCGCCCATCAAATCAGCGACGATCTATCCGTCCGATCAATCAAACAGCGACGATCTATCCGTCCGATCAAACAGCGACGATCTATCCGTCCGATCAAACAGCGACGATCTATCCGTCCAATCAAACAACAGCGACGATCTATCCGTCCGATCGATCAAATCAGCGACGATCTATCCGTCCGATCGATCAATCAGCGACGATCTATCCGTCCGATCAATCAGCGACGATCTATCCGTCCGATCAATCAACAGCGACGATCTATCCGTCCGATCGACAAATCAGCGACGATTTATCCGTCCGATCAAACAGCGACGATCTATCCGTCCGATCAAACAGCGACGATCTATCCGTCCGATCAATCATCAGCGACGATCTATCCGTCCGATCAATCAAATCAGCGACGATCTATCCGTCCGATCAATCAGTGACGATCTATCCATCTGATCAATCAGCGACGATCTATCCGTCCGATCATCAAATCAGCGACGATCTATCCGTCCGATCAATCAACAGCGACGATTTATCCGTCCGATCTATCAACAACGACGATCTATCCGTCCGATCAAACAGCGACGATCTATCCGTCCGATCAATCAAATCAGCGACGATTTATCCGTCCGATCAATCAAATCAGCGACGATCTATCCGTCCGATCAAACAGCGACGATCTATCCGTCCGATCAATCAAATCAGCGACGATCTATCCGTCCGATCAATCAACAGCGACGATCTATCCGTCCGATCAATTAGCGACGATCTATCCATCCGATCAATCAACAACGACGATCTATCCGTCCGATCAAACAGCGACGATCTATCCGTCCGATCAATCAACAGCGACGATCTATCCGTCCGATCAATCAAATCAGCGACGATCTATCCGTCCGATCAATCAAATTAGCGACGATCTATCCGTCCGATCAATCAGCGACGATCTATCCGTCCGATCAATCAAATCAGCGACGATCTATCCGTCCGATCAATCAACAGCGACGATCTATCCGTCCGATCTATCAACAGCGACGATCTATCCGTCCGATCAAACAGCGACGATCTATCCGTCCGATCAATCAACAGCGACGATCTATCCGTCCGATCAATCAAATCAGCGACGATCTATCCGTCCGATCAATCAAATTAGCGACGATCTATCCGTCCGATCAATCAGCGACGATCTATCCGTCCGATCAATCAAATCAGCGACGATCTATCCGTCCGATCAATCAACAGCGACGATCTATCCGTCCGATCTATCAACAGCGACGATCTATCCGTCCGATCAAACAGCGACGATCTATCCGTCCGATCAATCAACAGCGACGATCTATCCGTCCGATCAATCAAATTAGCGACGATCTATCCGTCCGATCAATCAAATCAGCGACGATCTATCCGTCCGATCAAACAGCGACGATCTATCCGTCCGATCAATCAAATCAGCGACGATCTATCCGTCCGATCAATCAACAGCGACGATCTATCCGTCCGATCAATCAGCGACGATCTATCCGTCCGATCAATCAACAGCGACGATCTATCCGTCCGATCAAACAGCGACGATCTATCTGTTCGATCAATCAACAGCGACGATCTATCCGTCCGATCATCAAATCAGCGACGATCTATCCGTCTGATCAATCAAATTAGCGACGATCTATCCGTCCGATCAATCAGCGACGATCTATCCGTCCGATCAATCAAATCAGCGACGATCTATCCGTCCGATCAATCAACAGCGACGATCTATCCGTCCGATCATCAAATCAACGACGATCCATCCGTCCAATTTTCAAGTCCCCCTTGGTGCACGGTATTTTTACATACTCGTCTGCATTTTCCATTTAATCGGCTTTTGGGCGGATTTGGTGGGTGTCTAGAAATCTTTGACGTTACCCGTACCAGTCAATGGTGCTCCGCGTGCCGTCAAAGAGGGACTACTGTAGACACCCCAATCTGGGTCTCCCAATTGTGTTACTTCGTTTTACGATTTTCTTGTTTCCCCGATGATGAAATCGGATCAAACAGAGCTTGGATTGGGAATGGATTAGGCTTGGAACGCTTAGAACCCTTTTGAACCTTTCAGAATCTTCAGTCAAACCCTAGAGCCAGAGTTGACCCTCGCGCGAGCCTTTGTGTCCCTCGTGCGACACTTAGCTTGCCAGGTGTAGTCAAAGTCAAACTGTTGACTGTTGACCCTCGCGCGACACTTCCGAACCCTCGCGCGATGGTTCCCTCCTGTCCCCATCACAGAATCCAGCTGGACTTGTGATGATTGCTTGGCACATGGGTCCCCATGGGCTGGAACCCCGTTTTCCTCAGCTGAACAGGGTTCTGGCAGTTTGTAGCCCATACAATCCTCCCAACCAACCACCCACCTTGTTGGCTAGCCTCACAACCAAGTTATGACCAGCCTTGTTGGCTGGTCCCAAGGCCTTGTTTTGCCCCTAACTAGCCCTTACACTCCCCCCTATAAATACCCCCCTTCATCTTCCATGTTAAGGGTTCCAAGAATTAATTAAGAAGTTCTTTGGTTATTTTCTAAGGCAAGCACTAGCTAGCACAAAGTTGTTAAACCCCAAACCACCCCCTAATCTTCTGAACTTAGTGTGTTCATACACACTTGGTAGCAAGGCCATACCAATCAATCCAATCTATTCCCAAACCCTTTCCAAGCTAAGGTATAATGTTTAACCTGTTTCTGTTTTGATCCCTGAGGGGGGCTGACAGGACCAAGGCTGGTAATCAATACCATGTCCTGGTCCTAAAGCCAGCAAAGTTACAAGAATTCGTGGCTGTTAAACCCTCGCGCGATGGTCCCCTATGCTCGCGCGACACTCGTGTCAGCAAGAGAATGGACCTCGTGGGGAAGGGAGGCTAGCCCTTTTCTGTTTTTGCAATATGTTCATGCCTGTTGTATTTCATTTTGATTCTTAGATCACTGTTGTGCATGCAAAACAAAATACAGTAGCTAGTTTATTTACTCTAAAAATAGTTTGGAATGCCCTTGGGATCCCCTGAATCTGTCTCAGGACCCCAAGCATGCGAAGCAATTCCTGGAAGTCCAGTCAGGAATGTCGCGCGAGACTCAGTCTCCGTCGCGCGACAGTCCTGTGATTTCCATGAATAGCCCTTGCATGGGTAACTAGGCCCTTGGCCTCTGTTTTGATACCCCCACTGTTTAGGGGTTGTGTTTCAACTTACTTGGCTCCTGCTTGGAATGTTGTGTAATAATTAGTATTTTACAGTCTTTCAATAAACTGCTTGGTTTGCTTCCTGGGTGTGCACTGGTCCTTCCAGAGCCCAGAAGGGGATGATTTTGGGACTGTGATGAGATGACAATACTCGCGCGAGCGTCAGTGTGTCTCGCGCGATGGTTGATTTGCATACAGATCTGTTCATGCATGCAAGTTGGCCATCGTGCAGGGCAAATCTGCCCCGAGCCTGGTTTTGGCATCTGACCGCAGTTTCAAGTTCATTCCATTTATTATTCATTGTGCTATCCATCCATGCCATCATTCGATCATATCTTGCAAATTGTTACAGTTTTAATCCCCGATTAACTGTTTCCCCGCCCTAATTGGCTAAAATTAATTAAAAGAAGAAGAATCACAAAGGTTTTCATAAAAATGCCTAAGTAGAGAACGATCTCCGGATTGGGCGAGAGGGGTGCCATAAAACCCTGCCCCTCTCGTAACCTGGCTCCCGAACCCAGATATGGTTATGACGGACTGGTTTCCTTCACTTTTTCAAATCAAATAGCGCGGTAGGTGCTTCGAAATACGGTTCCTTGAGTGTCGGACCTTCAAAACTCAAGTGGCGACTCTGTATTTTTGAGCGCTTGCCACCGGCGCTCGTGCTCCCTCGATTTTTCGAGAAAAAGGGCCGCAAACGGCGGGAAGGAACGAAATCCTTTTCCCTCCGAAGGGCATGCTGCCCACAAGTAGGTGTTTGTAGACACCCTAATCTGGGCTTCCAGATTAGTTTACTTACGGTTTTTGATTCCCCGATGATGAAACGGATCAAGAACACCCCGGGAATGTCGAGTGTTTGAGTTTTGAGTGTTTGCAAAACCCTTGAACCTAACCTAGTCTTAAGCCACATAAAAAGCCAAAAACTTTACTGGCACGCGCCGGTTTCTGACCCGCGCGCGCTAGTTGAATTTGCAACCGACCTTTAACTTTCTATTTTTGGAAGGTTTCTAGAAGCTTTCCATTCCTGGAAGGTTTCTAGAAGGATTCCTTTATTGGAATGTTTCTAGAATCTTTCCTTTAATGGAATGTTTTCCATTAATGGAATAATTTCCATTAATGGAGGGTTTCCACTAATGGAATAGTTTCTACTAATGGAATAGTTTCCATTAATGGAGGGTTTCCATTAATGGAAGGGTCTTGCCCTATAAATGCCCCCCCATGTTCATCTTTTTAAGGGTTCAAAAAATTCAAACATAAAGGGTTAGAAAAATCCATACACCTTGGGTTGGAAAAAGGTTGCAAATCTTGCACCTAATTTTCACACCGTGTTTCTACCATTCAAAAGCATTCAACTTCAACTCAACTCAAAGCTCAAGCACTCTTTCAAACTCAACCAAAGGTATAACTTACCTTTGTTCTACTCTGTTCTGATCCCTGAGGGGGGCTGACAGGGTCAAGGCTGGTAATCAATACCAGTCTTGGCCCTAAAGCTAGCAAGGTTTCAAAAGCCGTGGCCAAGCAAACCCGCGCGCGATGGACCCGAACACTCGCGCGACAGTTCTGTCTGCATGAGATTGGTCCACGTAGGGATGGGATGCTGGTCCTTTTGTGCTCATTTCATACTTATAATTATTTTGAAGCATGTTAGGTATTAAATCACTGTGATGCATGCAAAAATAAATACAGTAGCTTAGCTTGCTATTTTAGTTGGTTTGGAATGCCCTTGGGTTGCACCTGAACATGTCTCAGGGCCCCAAGCATGCAAAGCAATTCCTGGAAGTCCAGTCAGGAGCATCGCGCGAGTCTTTCACACTGTCGCGCGATGGTTCTCTGATTTCCAGAGACTGCCCTTGCATGGGCAACTAGGCCTTAGCCTCTGTTTTGATACCCCCTATGTTTAGGGGTTGTATTTCCTATTTATTCCATTCTGGCTACTCAATCTGTAATATTTAGGTATTTACAGTCCCCTTTAAACTGCTTGGTTTGCCCCCTGGGTGTGCACTGGTCCTTCCAGAGCCCAGAAGGGGATGAAATTCCACCTGTGGCAGAAGATCAACCCTCGCGCGATGGAGTGGATGTGTCGCGCGACGGTCAGCTTGCATGTACGTAGATCCATGCATGCAAGCTGGCTGTTGTGTACTCCACACTCACTCCTTGTGTGGTTTTTGATGTTCTGATCAGAGGGTGGGGTTTTATCCCATGTCATTTTCCATTATTTCATCCATCCATGCTATATTGATCACATCCTGCAAAGTGTTACAGTTTTAATCCCCGATTAACTGTTCCCCCGCCCTAACTGGCTAAAATTGATTAATAAAAGAAGAATCGCAATGTTTTCAAAATGCCTAAGTAGGGACCGATCTCCGGATTGGGCGAGAGGGATGCAATAAAACCCTTCCCCTCTCGTAACCTGGCTCCCGAACCCAGATATGGTTATGACGGACTTGTTTCCTTCACTTTTTCAAATCAAATAGCGTGGCAGGTGCTTCGAAATACGGTTCCTTGAGTGTCGGACCTTCAAAACTCAAGTGGCGACTCTGTATTTTGAGCGCTTGCCACCGGCGCTTGCACTCCCTCGATTTCCAAGAAAAAGGGCCGCAAACGGCGGGAAGGAACGAAATCCTTTCCCTCCGAAGGGCATGCTGCCCACAGTGGCGACTCTGCTGGGGATGATCGAACCAATATTAATCCATACTTAGAGTTTAATACACTTGTGAACAATCCCTTAAAAGTCTGTCAAAACGGTTAGCTTCGCGCTGCCGAAGGTTGGAATGGTGATTTAACAGGACCTCGTGTCCGGCCATTCTAATCTGGGGCTTTTTCGATTGTTCGCTTGCGTAGTTTCCTCTAAAGATGGACTAAATAAAGTGAGCCAAATTTGAAAAGGCATTTTGTGATTTTGCGATTCTTCTTCTCTTAATCAATTTCTAGCATTCTCATTTGCATCGATGTGGGATAAGCCTCGTTGGATCGTTTTGGCAATCCGGCACGGTTTACCAGAGCCCGGGGACCCCGAATGACCGACAACCTTCGATGATGATGGGTCATGCTACCGTTCGACTGTTACTCTGCGAAAAACGCGGGTAACAGGAGGTATATCTGTGACCCTAGTCCAAGGAACCTGTTACAAGCCAAAACCAGCCTTTGCATATACAAAGCACTAGAACTCTCCAAACTAGGACAGGTACCCACAGGGTAAGATATATTTGCATCTAACCCCGTAAATGCCTATGTGTTACTGCTTTTCCTATCGCATGAACTGTACATACACTGTTTTGCATTGGAGCATGCTTAAGGATGTTTTGTCTTTCGAGTTTGTCTTGCGCTGTCTAAGACGTTGTTGGACCCGATGAGGAGTCGTTCATTCTGTTGAATGTTCGTTATCAATCGAAAAGTCCTTAGTTCAATGAGACTTTGAGAAATCAAAATTTACTAAATCCTTGGCTCACGCCCGATTAAGGATTCAACTGACAATAAGGAACAACGAAGTAGTGATGCCGTGTCACTGGCGCCACCTAGGTTGAAGTGCGTTGTCACTATACACCGCCGTGTTCAAGGTTAAGGTGCCATGCCATCAACACCGAGTTGTTCCAAATTCAAAGTTGAATCTTCAAAAGGGACTAGCCAAAGATTTAGTCTATTTTGACATCTTTTAGGATCTATCGATCTACTCAGGGACACATCGCCGAAAAGAATTCTGAGGATTCCGGCAACGTCTGAAACTTGTGAGGCAAACTTGTATCTGGTTCTGTACATGCATGCATACATTCTGTTCTACGTAGGAGCATGTTTAGGGCGGCTTCTAAGTTGTCTCTCGCTTTCGAGTCTGTCTTATGCTTATTAGGATGCTGCTATAGCCCGATGAAGAGTCGTGCATCTCGATGGTGCACGTTGTTAATTTTTCAAAGTCCTTAGGTCAACGAGACTTTGAGAAATCAAACCTTATTAAATCCTTGGCTCATGCCCGTTTGAGGATTCAACTGAAATTAAGGAACCACAAAGTGTTGATGTCGTGATATTGATGTCATTTTGGTTATCGTGCTTCTCACGTACACCGCCCCGGCTAAAGCGCGTTGTCGCTCACGCCACCCCGGTAAAGGTGTCACGCCATCAATACCGAGTTGTTCCAAGTTCAAAGTCGAATCTTCAAAAGGGACTAGTCGAAGACTTAGTCTGTTTTGGCATCTCTTAGGATCAGTTTGATCTATTCAAAGGATATACCCTCGAAAAGAAATCTGAGGATTTTGGCAGCGTCCGAACATCATGAGACAGACTTGTCTCTAGTTCTAGAGTATAGGGTGGACACCGACAACGATGTATGCATTGCATTTTGCTGCAGGAATGCCACTGAGCTTTCTCTTACTTTACTGTCTAGTTTGAAGCCATTGCGCCAGGCAAAAGAGTACCGAAAGGAAGAGCCAAACCTACTTGGGAACGTCTTCGGAATCCAATTCAAAGACTTGTCAGGCTCGAAACTCAGTCAGTTGCAACGAAGGCTTCTCCGGGTTCATTGTTGGCCGCCCTACAGTCGGGTTCACCATCGATTTTACAAAGAGTCACGCCGTCGGCTTCCCCTTCTTCAACATCTTCAAGGCCAGCCATGGCAGATCAACCGCTCACTCTAAAGGCAGTGCTCACGAACCTTCAGAACAGCATCACCGCTATGCAGCAAAGGGCTGTCCAGACCGATGCTTCCATCACCCGTTTGAATGACCTTATCAACACTCGTCTTCCACCTCCTCTCGAAGAGGAAGGCGAGGACGATGAGGATACTCATGAACAACCTATCTTGGTCCTAGATCCGAATCACGAGGGGCGTCTCATTGTTCAGCTCAACCCTAAGGAGGCTCGTGCGCCTGCTGCAATCCCAAATCCGGTAGGTGGCAAGCCTATTTTGAATCCGGATATGGCAGCTCTCATGGCCAAGATGGCAAAGCTGGAAGAGGCAGTCTCTAAGTCTGAGAAGATCAGCGCAGGGGGAATTGATTTGGATCGTCTCTGCCTGTATCCTAATGCCAAGCTCCCTGACAAGTTCAAGATGCCTGACTTGGTTAAGTTTGACAGGAGCGGTGACCCCAAAACTCATCTCTATGGCTACCATGCCGCAATGAGGCTGCTGGGTGTGGAAAGTGAGGCCATGTCTCAGCTTTTCCCTCAAACCCTCTCTGGGCCTGCCTTCCATTGGTTTCTGTCAGTCGACATCTCCAAACGAAGCACTTGGGAAGATATTGGGGCTGCCTTTGTCTCACAGTATAGCTACAACTCTCAACTCAAGATGACTATTCGAGAGTTGGAATCCACGAAGATGGAAGCCAATGAGTCCTTTGCGGACTTTGTTAAAAGGTGGAGGGCCAAAGCCGCTCTAATGACTGAGCGCCCCAGCGAAAGAGACCAACTCTGCATCATCTCCCGCAATCTCCAGCCAGACTATGCCAGGCACATGGTACTCGCTCAAGCGACCGCCAACTTTGAGACCTTCTTCGACTCTGGCCTAGCCATCGAGGATGCGCTGCAAGCTGGAATCCTGCCAAGGGGCGAGTCCTCTTCCATCACTCAAAAGGTTAAGCCAAGGGCTATAAGTGGGAGCGATGCTCTAGCTTTCAACTCCAGTCGTGCCGCCGATATCAATCAAATTCGAAGCGCTCAAAGCCTCCGATCTCGAACACAACCCCGAAGCTTCTCTGCCTTCGAGGCATCTCTGTCCGCAGTGATGGAGAAACTTGTCAAGTCTGGGTATCTCAAACCTTTGACCCCAACTTTTCCACCCAAAGTCCTTCCGGCCAACTACAATGCCAACCTTTTCTGTGCCTTCCACCAAATGCCTGGCCATCTCACTGATAACTGCTTGCGTCTCCAACACGAGATACAAGATCTAATTGATGATGGCACGGTGCAAGTTCCACCAAAGCCCAACGTCATTTCCAACTCCTTGCCTCAACACGGGTCTGACCCTCTGGTTGGTCAGGTATCTATCGCCTCCACTCAAATCCACCCGAGCTCCACCATATTCGACCCAAGCCACTATATCGTCCCAGCAAATCAACCTAAACCCATCGTATCCATCCCGTCCGAACCAGAGGTTAACATGATGGCTGTAGGTTGGGCAACTGAGGTTTTCACTGCCAACATCTGGTTTGACACTGATGAGGGGCTTGCAAAGGAAAGGACCGTTTGGCTGAGGTCCATTGTTCAAAGGAGCATCGAGTAGGTTTGGCCGAAGAAGCTGAGGAAGCCGAAGTGCTGTTGCTTGGGTTTGACTCCTGCTGGATCCTACCTCTTTTTGTGGAAGCTATGGGTAGCTTTTTAACAATTGCATTTTCAAAATCACGTCTAGTTTGCATGGCGTCTTGTCTGAGTCTGACACAGAGTCTTTTGCGTTTGTCTAGTCTAGCTCTGAGTCGGAGGTTGTGCCTCTTGGCCCTCCACGTCGTAGCTTTTGTTTCAAGTTTTGAGTCTGTTGTACTTGGCAAACCCCGAGGGTTTTTATGATATGCTTCATCTTGCTTCTACATGCTTCGCTGGCTTTTATATAAACTGTGTCAACCCTAACGACGAAGGGATAGATTTCGATGGGATCATTCCCAAGGAAATGTGTTCCCTCGCCGAAAGGGAAGACGAAAGGCATGCTCAGCCTATTAAAAGAAGAAGTAATTTCAAATAAACTTGAAAGACAAGTATAACCTCCCAATGGTTCAAAGCCGCCCCCAGAGGAGCATTGTGCCCGGTCAGACAAGTTCGAAAAATTCATCGACGTCTTGGCGTGGTCTCATCAAGTCACGCCTCGCGTTGATCCTGAGATAAAGGAGCATCAAATCCCCTGTTATCGGGTGCCAATCCAGAAAGCAAAAGCACAGGAGGCTCCGGGCCTTATACCGTGTTCAAAAGCAACAACAGTGGTGTTTTGCCAAGCACAAACGAGAAAATGTACACAACGGCCCGGAGCAAGACATTTCCAACCGAAGCACTCTTGACTCTTTGTCATCAAAGACATATTATTTTGGGCTATAGCCAAAGGCCTTCGACCTCGACGGCAACAATTTCAACACCTTGGTCAACCTGGATCATGTCAAAAGCAACTTTTCCCTGTGAGAAGCTCGTTGGGCTGAAAACCCCAAGGGTGGGCAGTTCCAAGCAAAAGTTAGAGCAGCCTGCTAGACCAAAACCTATGAAGGAGGTTTAGGCAAAAATGAATAGGCAATATTCAAAGCTCGCTAGACCGAAGACCCGAATGGGCGGTACTGGGCAAAAGTTAGAGCGTAAAAGGAGAGGTAAATACTCGAGAGTTAACCCTTGGCCTGAACTATGTTTTGACCTGATTCCCTAGATTGGGATACGTAGGCAGTCTCTCTTTGGGACTCGGTCATGCTCTGTCAAACCGTAGCCTGAACTATGTTTTGACCTGATTCCCTAGCTTGGGATACGTAGGCAGTCTCTCCTCGAGACTCGGTCACAAATCTATCAATTGGATCCATGGTTGACATTTTGGTACACATCAAAGGTCGAAGAGGATCGAAGATCACGACAAGCTGCATTGGAGGAATCAGAAGAGGGAAAACCTTCGTCTTTCAATTTTATTACAAACTACTTCTTCAATTTACAGGCTGAGCATAAGTCTTAAAATATTTGAAGCATAAAAAACAGAACGAAATGCTAGAAGCCTTAACAGGCTCACAGTTTATTCCGAGTTCAGCGAAGTCTGGTATAAGCAACCGCAGCGCGTTTGTTCGAAGTGATGCGCGTTGGTCTCAAACCTGCGCATGCTTCTTGCAGCAGGCAGTAGCAGTTGGCTACTACCCTCGAATGTCGTTCCAGGGGCTTTTGTCAAGTCTTGTCATACCATGCAAGTCATATGGACTTAATGTAACTGCACAGGGGTGTCGGTTTCAGTCCGGGCCTATACGAGTCATCATCTGCGTCTTTGTCCATCTTTGCGACATTGTTCCAATTTTTCAATCAATTGTCATGTCGGGATGCTCTTCCCATTGTACAGGTCTTTGTACCTTTTGCACTTTTCGCAAGTGTCAGTTTCACCTATTCAGGAATGTTGTGAGTTTTGGTACATTAATGCCCAAAATTTCATTGTGTTTCGTGTGTCTAAGGGTTCACATTGTACCCTGGGGCTCTTTCTCCCTTTTCGTTCGAGTTAGGCGAGTCTGTACATATGTGCGCATGTCTGTGTGTCGATTCAAAGCACTTGTCAATGCAAATTAGATATTAGTGGTTAGTTTTTGCATTCTCTTCAACACTTGCAAAAGAGAGTCAATAAACTGAAAAACGCAATTGTTACATTGCTACCCTAGTATCTGTAATCCGCAAGCAGTGGAATCTCTTGAAGCAGCAAGGGCACGCCAGCCCAAGGCCAAGCAAAGCATCTCTGGGGCACACCTGCCGAAGCATCAAAGAAAGGGCGTGCAGGCCCAATTCCATTACTAAACGTCAACTGGGGCACGTCCGCCCGTTCAGCGTCTTTCTATCTGGGTGCGCGTCTCAGAAGCAGACAGTTCAGTAATAAGGCTCAGTGGTAGTCCTTAGGTGTCGTTGTCCTTCTAGGAGCCGCCCTAAGCTTGCATCTGCATTTTCAATATTTTATACATGTCATTGCATATTGTGTGTATATCAAATGTTGAACGCAGGAAAAATCCATCAAAACGACAAAGCAAGCCTGCCCGGTATCGAAGGCAGCAAGTAAACAGCTTAGCAGTTGTCACCGATTTCTCCCCAGCAGCAGTCCATCTTGTCAATATCCATGCTATTTTCAAGGGTAATCTCTCCTTGGGATACTTCAAATCAAATCAACGATGGTCAGCCATATCATCAATGACGGTCAGCCATATCAGTCATTCAACGATGGTCAGCCATATCATCCATGACGGTCAGCCATATCGGTCATTCAACGGTTTGATCATTTATACTGATGATCCTTCCATCCTGTCTGTAACGGCTCGATCATTTATACTGATGATCCTCCCGTCCAAGTTCCCAACGGCTTGATCACTCGGCACAATGATCTCCCCGTCCGCTTTCACCGACAGCTGATCCTGTCAATTCCCCCAACGGCTTGATCACTCGGCACAATGATCTCCCCATCCGCTTTCACCGACAGCTGATCCTGTCAATTCCCCCAACGGCTTGATCACTCGGCACAATGATCTCCCCGTCCGCTTTCACCGGCAGCTGATCCTGTCAAATCCCCCAACGGTTTGATCATTTATACTGATGATCCTCCCATCCAGGCTTCAACGGTTCGATCATTTATACTGATGATCTTTCCACCCCGGCTTCAATGGCTCGATCATTTATACTGATGATCCTCCCTTCCAGTCTTCAACGGTTCGATCATTTATACTGATGATCTGTTCGTTCAAAAACCAAAGCGCGTTGAGGCGTTCTTCAGTCAGTGTTGAGGCATTGGCAAATCAAAGCGCGTTGAGGCATTCTTCAGTCAGTGTTGAGGCATTGGAAAATCAAATCAGCGTTGAGGCGTTCAAACCGTCAGTGTTGAGGCATTGGCAAATCAAAGCGCGTTGAGGCGTTCTTCAGTCAGTGTTGAGGCATTGGCAAATCAAAGCGCGTTGAGGCGTTCTTCAGTCAGTGTTGAGGCATTGGCAAATCAAAGCGCGTTGAGGCGTTCTTCAGTCAGTATTGAGGCATTGGCAAATCGAAGCGCGTTGAGGCGTTCTTCAGTTAGCGTTGAGGCATTGGCAAATCAAAGCACGTCGAGGCGTTCTTCAGTTGGTGTTGTGGCATTGACAAACTAAGCAACGACAGCCAGTCCTGTCCAAATTCGATCAACAAGCGGCGATGCAATCGTCCACTTCCACTTTCATCCCCAGCGACGGTCCGTCCGTCTATTCAACCAATCAGGTTCTGTAAGTATGCTTGTCTACTTTGCTAGTATGTTCTGCTCTGGATTGCCTTGAGGGGTGTCTAGAAACCTTTGACGTTACTTGTACCAAGTCAATGGTGCTCCAAGTGCCGTCGAAGGGGGGCTACTGTAGACACCCCAATCTGGGCTTCCAGATTAGTTTACTTACGGTTTTTGATTCCCCGATGATGAAACGGATCAAGAACACCCCGGGAATGTCGAGTGTTTGAGTTTTGAGTGTTTGCAAAACCCTTGAACCTAACCTAGTCTTAAGCCACATAAAAAGCCAAAAACTTTACTGGCACGCGCCGGTTTCTGACCCGCGCGCGCTAGTTGAATTTGCAACCGACCTTTAACTTTCTATTTTTGGAAGGTTTCTAGAAGCTTTCCATTCCTGGAAGGTTTCTAGAAGGATTCCTTTATTGGAATGTTTCTAGAATCTTTCCTTTAATGGAATGTTTTCCATTAATGGAATAATTTCCATTAATGGAGGGTTTCCACTAATGGAATAGTTTCTACTAATGGAATAGTTTCCATTAATGGAGGGTTTCCATTAATGGAAGGGTCTTGCCCTATAAATACCCCCCATGTTCATCTTTTTAAGGGTTCAAAAAATTCAAACATAAAGGGTTAGAAAAATCCATACTCCTTGGGTTGGAAAAAGGTTGCAAATCTTGCACCTAATTTTCACACCTTGTTTCTACCATTCAAAAGCATTCAACTTCAACTCAACTCAAAGCTCAAGCACTCTTTCAAACTCAACCAAAGGTATAGCTTACCTTTGTTCTACTCTGTTCTGATCCCTGAGGGGGGCTGGCAGGGTCAAGGCTGGTAATCAATACCAGTCTTGGCCCTAAAGCTAGCAAGGTTTCAAAAGCCGTGGCCAAGCAAACCCGCGCGCGATGGACCCGAACACTCGCGCGACAGTTCTGTCTGCATGAGATTGGTCCACGTGGGGATGGGATGCTGGTCCTTTTGTGCTCATTTCATACTTATAATTATTTTGAAGCATGTTAGGTATTAAATCACTGTGATGCATGCAAAAATAAATACAGTAGCTTAGCTTGCTATTTTAGTTGGTTTGGAATGCCCTTGGGTTGCACCTGAACATGTCTCAGGGCCCCAAGCATGCAAAGCAATTCCTGGAAGTCCAGTCAGGAGCATCGCGCGAGTCTTTCACACTGTCGCGCGATGGTTCTCTGATTTCCAGAGACTGCCCTTGTATGGGCAACTAGGCCTTAGCCTCTGTTTTGATACCCCCTCTGTTTAGGGGTTGTATTTCCTATTTATTCCATTCTGGCTACTCAATCTGTAATATTTAGGTATTTACAGTCCCCTTTAAACTGCTTGGTTTGCCCCCTGGGTGTGCACTGGTCCTTCCAGAGCCCAGAAGGGGATGAAATTCCACCTGTGGCAGAAGATCAACCCTCGCGCGATGGAGTGGATGTGTCGCGCGACGGTCAGCTTGCATGTACGTAGATCCATGCATGCAAGCTGGCTGTTGTGTACTCCACACTCACTCCTTGTGTGGTTTTTGATGTTCTGATCAGAGGGTGGGGTTTTATCCCATGTCATTTTCCATTATTTCATCCATCCATGCTATATTGATCACATCCTGCAAAGTGTTATAGTTTTAATCCCCGATTAACTGTTCCCCCGCCCTAACTGGCTAAAATTGATTAATAAAAGAAGAATCGCAATGTTTTCAAAATGCCTAAGTAGGGACCGATCTCCGGATTGGGCGAGAGGGGTGCCATAAAACCCTTCCCCTCTCGTAACCTGGCTCCCGAACCCAGATATGGTTATGACGGACTTGTTTCCTTCACTTTTTCAAATCAAATAGCGTGGCAGGTGCTTCGAAATACGGTTCCTTGAGTGTCGGACCTTCAAAACTCAAGTGGTGACTCTGTATTTTTGAGCGCTTGCCACCGGCGCTCGCGCTCCCTCGATTTCCAAGAAAAAGGGCCGCAAACGGCGGGAAGGAACGAAATCCTTTCCCTCCGAAGGGCATGCTGCCCACAGTGTTGTATTCTGGGTTCAGCACAATGCTGTACCACCATTGGATATCCCATAATCCTATTTGGGTGCCTAAAATTCTATTTAGGGCCACAATTCCCATCACTAGTCTGAAAAAATTAGTGGATACTTGCATGGGGGTGAGTTTATACCAACTGAGGACCCGACGACATAAGGGGTCAAGGGGGAAACGAACCCCACCCTCGACAATAGCTACGATAGGGATGCACTGCCTATCCCACGTTCCAGCATCCCTGATTGCACCTAATGGGGCAAGCTCAAGCCCAACGTTCGCAGGGACTTTATAGTCCGCCCTGAATGCCGCCATAGCAGCAGGGGTTTCACAGAGCTTTCTAAATTTTCCTGGCTTAGGGCCACTATCAGCTTCATCGGCCATGGATGAACTTAAAGAAACTATGAATAGTATAAAGGAAAATCTGGAAAAAGGTTCGAACGAAACCCTGGTTCACTAAGTGAATCTGAGAACGAAATCTCAGACTGAAATGCGAAATAGAGAAAAAGCAAAAGTCTTACAAAGATGATTCTGGGACTTTTCTGGGGTGCAATCGAGTTTTGCAGACGGCAGCGATGGCAGATGAGAAACAGAAGTTGTCGCCTGGTTTTAGAGAGAGAGAACGAAACTCAAACTTTTTGTGGTGTAAAAACCAAAAAAGCCCCCTTTTGGGGGTTAGGGGAAAAGACGGAGACGAACCTTCTCCCCTCATGACCGTTACATGAAAAGTAATGGAGAATGGACTAAAAGGGAAAAACGTTCTAAACGGCGTCAGACGAAACGTCAGTTCAAATTAATAGAGGGGCGTACGAAACACGCCACGTAGAGTCATTATTTTGAGGAAATTATGACTAAACCATCAGAAAGACATCAATGGGAACCCAAATGACTATATCTGCACGGGATTTGATCTGTTCGGCCTCAAGTTTATTCTTTGAGCTTTACTCATCATTTTCGAGTGAAAGTAATGAGCAAAAGCTGGGGAGCAATTGTAGGGAGGTGTTCCCGAACAGGTACAAATAGTGGCCGAACACGTGGTGTGCCAGATCCGTGTAATGAGGAAAGTGATGTGGGACTCCTTTAAGATGGACGGCGGCAGAAAGATCCGGTGCGCCGGGAAGACGACAGATTAGACTGTCTGTTTGACTGGGACAGCCTAGTGACAAGAGAAGTCATTGGTTGGTACTGTCTATTCGGCTTAGGTGGGCCAGTGACATGAGAAGTCATGTACTTGTGCAGTTTGTTCGATAGGGGCATAAGCAGAACAGATGGAGTCATCCAATAAAACATTGTCTTAAGGAATAAGGCAATAGGAGTGTGCTGGGAGAAGAATCCAGTATACGATAAAGATAAGTAAGGGGATAGTCCTATTACGGGACAAGTTCCATGAAAGGAAGAGACCCTATGAGTAAGGGGTCTCAGTTGATTGGGCAAGAGGTTCCCAGGAAAGCTAGGTTTCTTATACGAAGTAAGAGATCTAGGGCAATGAGGACGCTTGAAGAGCAAGCAAATGAATATCTATAAATACGAGGTAAACCTAGAGGAAAGAGGTAGGCAATAAGTTGCATTCATTCCACACTTTCCTATTGATAATTAGGGTTTTAATACAGTACGAGATACTAACTCAAGCATCGGAGGGCCTTTGCTACGAGAGGCAAAGGTGCGCTCACCCCTTGTCTGTTTTACAGGTTAGGGTTCAGGCGAAGGTATTAGGGTTCCGGTTGGATAGTACGTGACGGAAGGAGATTCAGCGCAGTTCTAGGTACCGTCTATTTTTCTCCACCTACAACCACTATTTTGCGTTGATTTTTCCGCATCCTTTGTGTGAAACCGCTGCCCATTGATGATATAACCAGTGTAGCTCATTGCTTGCTTTCTAGGACCATTTGCCAACCATTGTAGTCTATCCAATTCCTTATTTGGGCAGGATTGTATAAGAATCTGTTCAAGTATATGCAACGCAATTATAATTATCTTCTGTATATTTTTTTGCCTAAAAACCTCAATTAAAGAAAAACGTAAACCTGTTCTTTCAACCAGTTTGAAAAGGTATCAGCGTGCTCCTTAAAAGTAGACTTTTATTTTTTTGTAGACGAAGGCTTGGATTGGATTGCCTTAGCTCCTCTAGATGTTTCCTAATAGGAAAAAAGAATAAATAGGAAGTGATTCATCCACTTAAGCTACCAATTCAACATTTAAAGTTCTATCAAACTTACTCTAAATATGGTTCCACAATTGTTGTATTGAATAACACATAACGATGTGCACTTTCCAATAAATCCTCACTCAATGTAATTAATGTGCCAGCTGATATTGGATGACCTTCAAGAATTACATCATTCTCGAAATCTTGATTTCGGCGTTCTCGGTAATCTGCTCCCACAGGTTTCTTCATATGTCTACTACAAAATGTCATGCACTCTTCTGCAAGAAAGCATTCTGCTGTACAACCTTCAGGTCGTACTTGATTCCTAACATTTCCCTTGAAAATCTTCATATGTCTAAACATGAAGGAAATATATTAAGATGGTATAACTATAAATGATGATGCTCAAAAAGGTAAATAAGAGTTCACCTCTCGAAAAGGAACATCCAACGGTAATGAACTGGCCCACAAAGTTGTGCTTCTCGTACTAAGTGAATTGTTAAGTGAACCATGATGTCAAAGAACGAGGGAGGAAAGAACCTCTCAAACATGCATAAGGTTTCCACAACTTCATCTTCAAGGGCTTCCAGTTCTTCTCGATCAATGACTCTTTGACATAATCTATTGAAGAATGAACAGAGGCGAAGTATTGCATTTCTAGGTCCCTTTGGTAGCAATCCTTTTAAGGCTACAGGCAACAATTGTTGCATTAGCACATGATAGTCATGGGATTTGAGACCTACGACCTTCAACTCATCCATTGATACACAGTTCCCAATGTTTGAGCTATATCCATCAGGTAATTTCAAATCAAATAACCTCTTGCAAAAAATCTGATTCTCAGCCTTAGAAAGAGTATATGGAGCTGGAGGAAGATATGTCCTTGTCCCTCGCTCTTCTGGATGCACATCATTCCTTATTCCTAAAATTTGTAAATCTTTGCGAGCATTTAGGCCATCCTTAGATTTTCCAATGATATCCAATAGCGTGCCAATAATGCTCTCACAAATATTTTTATGATATGCATTACGTCTAAGTTATGACAAATTGTCAATTCCTACATAGACAATTAGATACCAACTCATAAAACCTACTAGAACATAACATGAAATCAATATTAATATAATGACAATGCATTTAAATACCACTTGCCTCCCAGTATGGTAGATCAAAAAAGATTGACCTCTTTTTCCACATTTGTTTATCTTCATCATCTCGCTTTCTTTTTGACATTTCACCTTTTCGCTTTTTGCCTTTTCCCCAATCATTCTTAAAACCTTTAAGAGCAAGTGAAATCCTACAGCCAGTCATGATTGGAGGCTTTTTCCCTTTCTCTTCCTTTTCGTCAAACCATGCTTTCTTCTTTCGAAAAGGGTGGGATGGTGAAAGGAAGCACCTATGCCCCATATATACCATCTTTCTACAGAATTTTAACCATAGAAAACGTGTATGTTCTCCACATATTGGACATGCAGTTTTACCCTTTGTCTTACACCTGGCAAGATTTCCATATGCTGGAAAATCATTTATTGTCCATAACAAAATTGCCCTCAACTTGAACCTAGAGTCCGTGAGTACATCATAAATACTTGTACCATTGCTCCACAAATACTGTAGGTCCTCAATGAGCGGTTGTAAATACACATCAATATCATTACCAGGTTGCTTAGGTCCTGGGATTAACAATGTCAATCAAACATTTTCTCTCTTCATCCATAACCAAGGTGGCAAGTTGTATATAACCAACATAACGGGCCAACAACTATACGTAGAGCTCAAATTGCCGAATGGATTGAAACCATCAGTAGCAAGACCAAGCCTTAGATTGCGTGAGTTTTCTGTGAAAGACAGCCACTTACAATTAACTATCTCCCACGTGGGGGTATCAACTGGGTGTCACATCTTTCCATCTTGGCTTTTATGAGTGGAGTGCCATTTCAAATTTTCAGCCATCTCCGCTGACCTATACATGTCCTGAATCCTCGGTATTATAGGAAAATATCTCAAAACTTTCGCAGGAACCCCTTTTCTTATTTTCTTCGTGCGTACATCTACCTCTCATCTTGAACTATTACATTTGGGGCAATTCTCCAACTCTGCATTCTCTTTCCTGAATAAACAACAATCGTTCATACAAGCATGGATTTTTTTCATAACCCAGTTTAAATGCTTTGAGAAGTTTTCTAACAGCTTGCATGGAGTCTAGCATTACATTATCCGGAGGGAACATATCATGTAGATCCTCCAGAAGACCACTAAAGCTCTCATTAGACCACCCATTATCAGTTTTACGCTTGTCCAATTTTACGATTGCTGATAACTTCGTATAGTTTTGGCAACCTGGGTACAATGGAGTTTCAGTATCTTCTAATGATTTTGCAAACTCGTCCCTCTTTCTTCCCGTGGTTCAACATGCTCTTCATCACGCGCATATGCCGCACTATACAAGTTATAAGCATCCGACATCTCCATTTCTTTAGGGTTTTCAACTGCACTTGGGTGCTCCCCGTGATGAAACCAAGTTGTGTATGTAGGATCCATTCCCTTTATTACTAAGTGCTCATAAACATCCTCTAGACAGTGGTGGTTAAATTACGGCAATCTTTGCAAGGGCATAGAATCTTAATTTCCTAGATTTCTGACATTTTGGTTAGCCATTTTCACAAAACTCGATGCTGCGTTCATATACTCATCAGTGGATCTACCAATGTTGAAGGAAAATATGTTAAACACTTTAATAATCTACAACCACTTTATGTGTAGTAGCCTGAAGGTATATTTTGATTACCTAATCAAATGCACCCAATCTTTGTCCATCATCCCAACAGCAGACAACTTGTTTCCTGATATGAGGTAATCATACAAGCGAAATCCTCATGAAGTATACATGGACATATTTCATTCTTGGCAATAAGCAAGAAATCCAAACCCTCTAAGTGCATAAGTTGTGCAAATAGGGTAAAAGATAACTATGATTCATGATCTTGAAGTTGCTAAGACTATACATAAAGACTAAGAACAACTAGCTTTAGAGATATGTACAAGAGTAGTGAAAGAGCAAAAGAGCTAATGGTCCAATACATAAAGGCAAAGAAAGTGGCACCCATTAAGCTACACATTTTAACAAAGACAAAACCAATATTATGAGAGGGAAAAAAAGGGAAGTGCATGCTGTCATTTCAATTGGCCAAGATCCCTCCCAAAACATCACCAGAATAGTAAGGCAAATAGGAGCACTATTACAAACAAAACAAAACTGATCCATCTTGAGCAATTGCTGTCATTTCAATTGGCAAAGAAATAGGACCTTTTCAGCATTTTCTTTTGGATTAGTACTCAAGACATCTCTAAGATAGGAGTTGAAAATACTCAAGGTTGTGCATGTTACAATATATGTGCCACATCATATGTTTCCTCTCATACTCGCCAAACAACTAACCATCAGAAAAATCAAGTGATCAATGACATGGCATATGAAACTAATGCTCGAGAAAGCCCTGAAAGTAATGTCTCAAGGAGTGATGGAAGGACAAGTGGTGCGAGAGACAGTCACATTGATGAAAGATCTGCTATTTAATTGGTCTAGGCTGAAAGTACGATGGGAATAAGCTAATTATCTAAAACCCAAGTTTTACGTTGTTTCAATACATGAATAAGTGTCACGGTCAAACAGAGATTTATAAACTACGTCTAAATGTGGATCTCTCCTTCTAAACATGTCTTTAAGCCATTCTTATAAGCTATGTGACTACTATAACGAACTTAGGACTCATGTTGTCTTTAACTGCTCTGTTCATAAACTTCTAGCATGTACACCATCATGGAATCAATTCAAACTCTGGTCCCCCTCCATACTCAAGGTTTCTGTCCAAGATACATTATTTTCCAGAATAAGCACAAGATTTAATCAAGGCAAGTATTTTGATGGAGTGGTACTCTCAGTAACCTTTCATGGGTGTGGTAGAGAGCTGTGGCGTTGAAGTGTATTTCATAGGTAAAGTGCACCTATTTAGCTTCTCCTACAAGCAACATACCCATTGTTTTCATGTAAAAGGCACATTAAACTGCCATCACGATCAGCATGAAAATTTTGTAGTGAACAGACCTAGATGGCATTTGATTGTAGGGACCGTCTACATATACTTGTCCAAGAAGGGGTTCAGATCCTCTCTCACGATTCTCTCTCAACATATCTTATGGACCTTTTAACCACATGACATGTCATTAATGAGCTTTTAAGCACATCTCTTCATTGGAACATGCATCAAAACAGATACGAAAGAAGCAGGAAACCATCTGTCCATGTCAACTCAATGAAACAAATATGAATATTATTACCTCCTTCTATTCAAATTAATTGTGAATTCAAATTAATTGTGAATGCAAATCCTAGAATGAAAATCATTAGTTCTCTAAACTAATGATGTAATCAAATGATAAAACATTTACTTGGATCGATGAACAAAGAAGAGGTGAAGGCAAATTACATAAAAATTTAGATTTTCAACCGTTGTTTGATGTTGTAGTTGCATGTGCTTATAAAACTATCTATCCTATACACTTGATGGAGGAAAGGAAACAACGAACGGAAATTTATTTTTTCCCCCTTTTAAGGCACCCAAATCCAACTCTCATGATCTATACTCCAGATCCCATGGCCAGTACTCTCATAATCTGCACCAACAACAATACTCCACACATAGTCATGATAGTGCTGCTCCTTACAGCCAAGGACAACCAAGTTCCTCTGTCTTCCAGCATCCTCGTAGTCGGTATTGGTCTTTATTCAGCCCTCCACCAGCAGGCATTCGTCGCAGTGTCGAAGTTTCATTAGAGCTTTTAGCAACAACACTAATGAAGCCATTGGTTTGCACAAATTGATTTAATTACCACAACACCCCCCCCCCCCCCCTATGTATATACTCATAAATGAACTACTCAACTACCCTTTGGAATTCCTGAAACAGTAGGAGTGCCATATGTACAATATATTTACATAGGTCCAGTAGAGTCAAATCACGATAATACCCAACCAACTTTGTTAGCATTCAATTATATGCTATCTAACTAGCTACCAATTCGTATTAAATTTAATGTTTTCTTTATCCGTGGGGTATAGCTGGAATTACGATCGCCAGAGAGCATGGGCTTAGTTGTAGGCACATGTATCCTTAACTTGGGCATGCATTGTACAACTGTATTAATCAAACTACCTTATTCCTAATCCCCCTTCAAGTGTCCTAACATTATTCTAAGAATCCTGCCTAACAAAACAAATTCAATGTACTGGATTTCCTCTAGTCAATTGATGAGGTTTAAAAATGGATTGTAGCTTGACTTCTTTACCAGAAAATGTGAATGTGATTTAGACTAACGTGGCTGAAACATGGCATCCCAAAAAGTTCATGGGATTCAGAGTAAAAAGTGAATGTGAATGCCAAAGTGTGAAAGTGAATGCTAAACAAAAAGAACACTCTCAAAACACATTCAAACTAAAGTGAATGAAACACAACTTATAGCAGATTCAGGTTCAGAACACAGTCAAAGTAAAGAACTGTTAGTGCCAAAGCTTTTCCAAAGCTGTCCAAAGCAAGTGAAATAGATTCAGTGCAGATTCAAGCAACTGAAATAGAGTCAATGTAGTTCAAAAACAAGTTCAATGCAGTTCAAGCAACTGAAACAGATTGAATACAGATTCCCAAAGTGCAGATTCAAGTAAAACAAGTCCAACTAAAGCAGGTTCAATTGTTTGGTGGTGCTGGATATGTTCCTATTATTGTGTCACTCCAAAAAAATATTGTCGTTGCCTTAAGCCCAAGTTTAGCACCAGTTAACAAGTGACATATATAGCAGCAACAATTATCAGTTAACACTTCATCTCAATAACCAAGCTTTAGGTATATCAGTAAGACTTCATTAGTTTTTCTTTGATTTCTCTCCCTAGTTCACATTCTATTTAATAAAATAAAGACAACCATAACCAACAAATCACACATTCTCGTAAAAAATTCGCTAGTAACTCTACGACATCATTTAACTCGAAATAGATACCACAAAAAAAGTAAAGCCCGAACCTTATATTTCGGTAAGAATGAAAGGCAAAAATCAAATCAAACCTGGTGAGAAGTTTCCAAACTGATTGTTTGCTTCTGCCGGTGCAATATGTTGGAATATGGCTTTGATTCTTCTCCGAATGCACAATGTCGAAGCAGATGAATGATGAAGGTTAGGAGATTAGTAAAGAAACAAAAGTTAGTGGATAAACTAACAAAAACAGACCATTTATACACTGACATCAATAAGCATATAATATTAACTCAAGTGATTTGGGGAAACAACAACCCATCCATTAAAACACAACCAGTGGACCTCTTCAAACGTTTTCTTTATAGTTGTTTCATAAAACCTAGGGTAGGAGACCATATTATTTAAAATAAATTCTGGTCTATTCTCTACAAACTATGTATATAAAATGAAGATTTATACAAAGTAGAACTTTTAAGCACATAGACCCTAAAAAATAACCTGTAATTTCTAATAAACAATGTAAAATCACAAACCCCCAAAATCAAACCCTAAAAATGCTTAACATTACATATATGTCAGTATATATAAGATAATCGTTTTCAAAGTAGTTGGGTTTGTGCATGTTCGAAAGCTTCTCACTCTAATGTCCGGATTTGTGGCTGGGTTTGCTTAATCATACATGATCGAAAGCTTCTCACTCTAATTTCAAAGTGGCTAGGTCTGTGCAATGGTTCAATGATCTGCTGGTTGATGGGGGAGAGAGAGAGAGAGAGAGAGAGAGAGAGAGAGGAACAAACCTGGTGTGCACGATTGAAGCCCTAGGACATGAGAAATCGATCCATAAACGAGCAAAATCAGTTCGCAATGCTTGAGATATCAAGCTCCAGTTCGAGCGAAGTGATTGGGAGATCTGGCGCCTCTGATTTTGATGGAGCGATTGGAATTTTTGGTGACTTTGGGCAGCAAAGGATTGGCGCCCGAAGATTTTCGCAAAACACTGTTCTACTTTAATGAAATGCTATAATTTTATGAGCGGAGGATCCGAGGGAGCGTTTCCCTGTTTCAGAATAGGGAACGCTATAACTACTCCTCTTTTATAGCATAGATGTAAAAACGCTATAACCTAACGCAATAAAAAGCCCATATTTGTTGTAGTGATACTCATCAACGGATGAGTGCCTGGCAGAGGACATCGGGGTCCTTTAATTAGCCCGGCAAGAGCTATATGCTCGTATTTGATACTTCAGGACCTCCCAATAGGTAAGGTGCCTGGCAGAGGACATCGGGATCCTTTAATTGGCCCGGCAGGAGCTTTCGGCTAATGACACTTGTACGAGACACATTTTGACACATGGTGCTTTCAAAGGTTATTCATTGGGACACACGATTGCATCTGAAAATGGAATGTTGGAATTGGATTTCTATTGTTGTCCATTCATCGGATCTTGTTGCCATTGTCCATCTTGTGATCGTTCCTACATTTCATATGCATACATTGTTAGATTAGAACTTTCTACTGGGCTAGTGTAGCTCAAACCTTACATTATTTTTCAGGTACTTACCCGGGGCAGTAGTCGCATGGATCGAGTGCTTGGACGTGGACACTATTTTTGAAAGCTAACTTAGAGAAGTTACTTAGTCATCTTTGTAAATCTCTTTTGGGAAGATGTATTAGTAACTTTATTTGATAATTCTTTTGACTTAAAAAAGTGTAGTAAACTCTTAATTTCTGAATATTTGGTACTTATGTTAATTTGGGCCTCGGAGCCAATGATATAATCTTTTGGATACTATCGGAGGATGAAGTGTAATTGTGGAACGGAAACGGTAAACTCTTTTGGGTATTGTACGGATTATTGAGAGGTTTTATTTTATGAAAATTCTTTATATTTATGTTGAAAATCGAGGGTGTGACAACTTGGTATCGGAGCATAGGTTTAGAACACCTAGAGACCATGGGGAGGCATTTCGTCTCATGGGTTCAAAACGTCGCGCCTTTTAACATAACTTGTGCATGCTTGTGTGACTAACATTCACGTGATTACTTGGCATTGCATTTTCATTATCGTAGAAGTGGTGTAGAGTCATTAACCCGTGTTGGAAAGTTGGGGCTTGGCCTCATAGTAATAATGTTGTGTTTAATAATTTCCTTTGTTATACCATGTAGTAAAATGCTTCCGAGGACGCGTGATAGACAAGGTGGGGCTGGAACCCGGGGTGGCCGTGGCCGTGGGGTACCTCTTGAGGTCAGCATGGGGAGAACCCTGGTGGGAATCCGGGGGTTGGGGCTGGGGCCGGTCGAGGTGCAGGAGTACTTCTCGTTCAGAATCAATTTGCTAGGGACCTCATTGCAGCACTTACGGTTGCAAATCTTTTAAACCAAGCTCCTAGAGAGAACGTTGAGGATCGAGCCATGTTATCAATGAGGGAATTTAGCCGTAGGAATCCTCTAGTGTTTGATGAGACTAGTAGCGACCCTTTGGTAGCCGACCATTGGTTAGCTCAAATCCGCAAACTCTTTAGATCACTAAAGACAACATCAGAGTGGGTATTGTGGCCGTTCAACTAGTTGGGGAGGCTGGCGAATGGTGGGAATTTGTCCTAGAGAGTAAGGAAAGATGCAAGGAGGGCAGCAAGGACCGCGGCTCAAGCCAATGAACCGAACGTTGAAAATTTGACATGGGCTGAGTTTGAAGTGCTCTTTGAGGAGCAGTACTTTCCTGAAACTTCACGTGAGAATCTGAGGGATCAATTTGAGAAGCTAGATCAGGGTAATATGACCGTTTCAGAGTATGTGCAAAAGTTTCAATCCTTATCTCGTTTTGGTCCGGAGTTGGTGGCGACGGAGGAAAGGAAGTGTCTACGATTTGAAAAGGGGCTGCACAACACCGTGAGAAGGATGGTGATAGCCCAATGTAAGATGAAGTTTTCTGAAGTGGTGGAATGTGCGAGGAGCATTGAAATTCCGAAGGAAGCTCAACGAAATGCAAGGGCTTGGGAGCCAAGGCAACCAGTGGGAAGTTTGAGTTCATCTTCAGGCAGTTTTGGGAGTCAAGGGCAGAAGAGGCAGAGGGAACCATCCAGCTTTAAGGTGCCTACTTCTTCGGGAACTCGGGGTGCCTCGTCTAGACCTCCGATTGTGTGCTACAAGTGTAATCAACCTGGGCACATCCGTACTCAGTGTCCGCAGCTTCTTAAGGCGTGCTAAATTTGTGGTAAGACGGATCATCTTGCTTGGAGTTGCCCTCAAGGGGCGGGAGCGCGTAATGAGTCAGGCTCGGTACAGCAGCCAGGGACAGGGCGTAGTGCTGGTCAGCAGTCTTTCAGATATATATGCTCAGAGGCAGCAGCAGCCTCATTTTCGCCAGACATCGTCGGTTCAGAGTTCTGAGGTTGACCGGGGAGCGAGTTCGTCTGCACCTTCTCAAGGTTTCGGTCAGAGGGGAGGCTTTGTGTAGGGTCAGGGTACCCAGGGGCGTGATTTCAACATCAACACTAATGCTTCACCTTCTGTTTCTCAAGGTCCAGAGACATCTGTTGTAAGGGATACATTTCTTTTATTCAACTCTTTTGCTAGAGTACTCTTTGATTCTGGAGCATCGCATTCTTTCATTGCTGCGTCATTAGTGTATGCATTGGAATTGGACACCGAGACTCTTGATTCGCCGTTATACGTCGAGACACCATTAGGGGGAAGGTCCTCTCTGAGTCGTATCTGTAAAGACTGCGAGCTTGTTATTTGTGACCATCACTTCGTCTTTGACTTTGTCATGCTGGATATGTCAGGGTTCGACTTTATTCTGGGGATGGATTGGTTGTCTACATTCCACGCTATGATTGATTGTTTCAAGCGTCATGTTCGCATATGTCCGCCTGAAGGTGTTTGTTCCGAATTCCATGGGGAGCGTTGAGAACCATTAGCACCGTATCTATGTGGGTCCTGGGAAAAAGAGTCGGTTTATCTTATGTTGGCGAGTTTGATGTTAGATGAGGATATATCTACATGTGGGGAGTTACGTCAAGTGGTTCGCGAGTTTCCCGATGTATTTCCAGAAGAGTTACCCAGTTTGCCTTCTGAGAGAGAAATTGAGTTCACGATAGACTTGCTTCCAGGCACCGCTCCTATATCGATTCCCCCTTATCGTTTTGCACCCGCCGAACTTAGAGAGTTGAAAGTTCAGCTGCAGGAGTTAGAAAATTTGGGGTTTATTCGTCCTAGCACTTCACCGTGGGGAGCACCGGCTTTGTTTGCCCAAAAGAAGGATGGTTCACTTCGATTGTGTATCGATTATCGTAAGCTCAACCGTGTGACCGTTAAGAATAAGTATCCCATGCCATGGATCGACGACTTGTTTGATCAACTCCGAGGCACGACATGCTTTTCAAAATTGACTTGAGGTCCGATTATCACCAATTGAGGGTTCGTAGAGAGGATATTCCTAAAACCGCCTTCCGTACTCGCTATGGTCATTACGAATTCATTGTGATGCCATTCGGTTTGACGAATGCCAGCAACTTTTATGGATCTAATGAACCGTATCTTTCGTGCTTACCTCGATCATTTTGTAGTTGTATTCGTCGACGACATTCTTATCTATTCATCCACGGAGGAGGAACACCGAACTCATCTTTCCATCGTTCTTGAACTCTTGAGGGAACATCGTTTATACGCCAAGCTTAGTAAGTGCGAGTTCTGGTTACATGAAGTCAAATTTCTAGGTCACGTGGTTTCAAAACGAGGTGTGTCCGTTGATTCGGGGAAGATAGAATCCATTATGAACTAGCAACGACCGAAGAACGTGTTTGAGATTCGGAGCTTTTTGGGGTTGGCTGGGTACTACCGCCGTTTTGTTCTCGATTTTTCTCGTCTAGTGGCACCAATGACCAGACTAACGTGTAAGGGGACTCGTTTCGTTTGGAGTGACTCGTGTGAGGCGGCTTTTGAGGAATTGAAGAGGAAGTTGACTACTGCACCGGTTTTGATCGTGCCCAAACATGGGGTTGGCTACTCTGTGTACTATGATGCGTCTAAAGAAGGGTTGGGATGCGTATTGATGCAAGCGGGGCGAGTAGTAGCGTATGGATCGAGACAATTAAAAACTCACGAGCGAAACTATCCTACCCATGACTTAGAACTCACGGCCATCGTATTTGCTTTGAAGAGTTGGCGTCACTATCTTTACGGTGAGAAATTTGAAGTCTTTTCCGATCATAAGAGCCTAAAGTACGTCTTCTCCCAAAAGGAGCTTAACTTGCGTCAACGTTGATGGATGAAATACTTAGAAGATTATTACTTTGAATTGCATTATCATCAGGGTAAGGCGAACGTCGTGGCGGATGCGTTGAGTAGAAAACCGACACATTTAGCGAGCCTAGCCATACGTGAGTGGAAGATGGTGAACGATTTAGGCCATTATGCTTCGCACTTCGAGGAACTTCAAGAAGGGGTTACATTGTGCAATCTCACTGTCCAATCACCTTATCGGAACGAGTAGTAGAAGCTCAACAAAATGATGGAGAAGCAGAGGAACTTTGTACCAAATTCCTTAGCGAGATGCTCGAGACGGGTGGATGATTCACACCGACTGAAGTTTACGTTATCAAGGAAGTTGTTCGTACCCGTTTTGTGTCGGGAAGAAATCTTGTGAGAGTTTCACCATTCACCATTGGCCGTCCATCCGGGAGGGACGAAAATGTATCACGACTTGCGTCGGCAATTTTGGTGGCCTGGGATGAAGAGAGATGTTGTGATCTTTGTGTCCAAGTGTATGACATGCCAACAAGTAAAAGCTGAACATCAACGACCCGCGGGGAAACTACAACTGTTACCAGTGGCCGAGTGGAAATGGGAAAATGTGACGATGGATTTTGTAACAGGTTTGCCGAGATCACCGAGGGGGCATGATGCTATTTGGGTTATCGTGGACCGAATTGGGAGAGGCTACGTTAGTGGGGACGGATATGATTAGAGAAACTACCGAAAGTATGAGATCGATTCGTCAACGACTTTTAGAGGCTCAAGAGAGGACAACCAAACAAGTCAAAGTGATTCGCCAAAGGTTGCTAACCTGCTCAAAGTCGACAAAAAAGCTATGCCGACCGTCGTCGTCGACCATTATCATTCGAAGTGGGAGATCACGTGTTTCTTAAAGTATCGCCACGTCGAGGCTTGTCACGTTTTAGGAAGAAGGGAAAGCTTTCACAGCGTTATATCGGTCCGTTCGACATTATCGAGAAAATCGGAGAGGTTGTGTACTGTCTAGCTTTGCCATCGAGATTATCGAATGTGCACGATGTGTTTCATGTATCTATGTTGAGGAAGACCGAACCGGATCAGTCTCATGTGTTTGAATGGTCCGAACTCGAATTGGAAGTTGACGCATCTTACAGGGAAGAGCCGATACGTATCCTGGATACGCGTGATCAAGTGTTGAGGGGTAAGACAATACCACTAGTGCGAGTATTGTGGAAGAGTCAGGGTAGCGAGGAGTCCACATGGGAAAGAGAGGATGAGGTTAGGGAGAAATATCCACACCTATTTCCGGAATGAATCGATGTGAGTGTTTAAATATCGAGCTTTCATGTTATTTGACTCGTTGCATAATGTTAAAGGTTATATTTGTTGCATATCTACATGGTGCATGACTTGGTTGAGCATGGTATGAAAAATTTCGAGGGTGAAATTCCTTTAAGGAGGGTAGGGTGTAGAGATCTGTAAATTCGTATAATTGATTTAAATGATTTACAAGAAATAAAAGGAGGAAATTGGTTTGGAATATTGATATTTGGGGTTAATATGTTAAAGTGTTATATTTGAGGGGTAAGTGTGTGATGTGTGTATATATGTATCACATATGCATGTGTAAGGAATAACTTTCCCATTTTTCCCCCTCTCCATCTCCCGTTCCTCCCTCTCCCCTCTCGGCTCCCACTCTCTCTCTTCTCTCACTCAAAATTCTCCCCATTCAACCCAAGAACCCACCAAAACAACCCTTCAATCCTTCATTCCTTTGCATATTGGAGCTTGTTTCTCATCGAATTAAGCTCGGTAGAGGCGTATCCCATTCGATTACAAGGTTTGGAGCTAGGGCTTGAAGGATTCTTTGAAATTGTTCTTCAATCTTGAGGTAGGGAGTTTTAACTTATAATATATGTTTATGACTTGTTTCTTAGAGCTTGAGCCTTGCCATTAATTGTTGTTGTTGTTGTTGGGGTTGATGTTGTTGAAAAACCCATGAAAATCTGCTCGAACAGCTTTGGTATCGATACCATTTCCCTTGGGTATCCATACCCTTGCATTACCAAACCCAGAAAACACACTGGTATCGATACCATCCTTCACGGGTATCGATACCCTTGCAACTGGACTGATCGTGACCAAAAGGTATCGATACCTCGTTTCCATGGTATCGATACCATCATATCTTGGGACAGTTTTGCTGATCTTGATCCCTACTCCACTATTTTGGATTCCGATCATTTCTAATCTACTCCAAACACTTCCCAAATGACACCTAACTCGATCACTCATATCTAGTGACTTCATTGAACGTATCCATGACTTTAATGCTTAATTAGACAGGATTTCATGAAAACCACTTTATATATATCAAATTTCAATTGAATGGTACTATCATGACGGTATATGGATTTTGAAACTCTACGGACACAACGAGAACATTCAGGACTCATTGACTGGTGAGTGCCTAGCAGAGGACATCGGGGTCCTTTAATTGGCCCGGCAGGAGCTATATGCTTGTATTTGATACTTCAAGACCTCCCAATGGGTAAGGTGCCTGGAAGAGGACATCGAGGTCCTTTAACTGGCTCGGTACGAGCTTCGGCTCATGACACTTGTACAAGACACATTTTGACACATGGTGCTTTCAAAGGTTATTCATTGGGACACACGATTGGTTCTAAAAACGAAATGTTGGAATTGGATTGCTATTATTGTCCATTCATCGGATCTTGTTGCCATTGTCCATCTTGTGATCGTTCCTACATTTCATATGCATACATTATTAGATTAGAACTTTCTACTGGGCTAGTGTAGCTCAAACCTTACATTATTTTTCAGGTACTAACCCGAGGTAGTAGTCGCATGCATCGAGTGCTTGGACGTGGACACTACTTTTGAAAACTAACTTAGAGAAGTTACTTAGTCATCTTTGTAAATCTCTTTTGGGAAGATGTATTAGTAACTTTATTTGATAATTCTTTTGACTTAAAAGTGTTGTAAACCCTTAACTTCTGAATATTTGGTACTTATGTTAATTTGGGCCTCGGAGCCAACGGTGTAATCTTTTGGATACTATCGGAGGATGAAGTGTAATTGTGGAATGGAAACAGTAAACTCTTTTGGGTATTGTACGGATTATTGTGAGGTTTTATTTATGAAAATTCTTTATATTTATGTTGTAAATCGAGAGTGTGACACCTTCAAGGCTTACTTGGAGCAGCTTATTGCAGGAGGACACCTTGATAATCTCATCGATCACGCAAGACCAGGGCTCGGGCGCAGTGCGCCGAGGCCCACCCCGAAGAAGAAGTTCAAACAATCCATGTTATCCACGGTCCTCTGAACGCCGAAGCTGCTTGTGTCATCCGTGTCGAGCTGAATGATGATTCCTCTTCCAAACCGGTCATGTTAGTCGGGCCTGACCCCAAGCGCGCCCAAACCAATGATGGCTCCAAATGGACTATCACATTTACCGAAAGAGACCTCGGCCGTGTCCAGCTCCCGCATAATGACGCCCTCGTGGTCACGCTATGCATCGGAACCTTTAATGTTCGGCGCGTCCTCGTTGACTAGGGCAGCTTGGCCGAGGTTATGAACTACTCCCTCTTCAAAGACTTGAAGCTCTCCGAGACTGACCTCCGTCCCTCCGAAGTCCCCCTCATTGGTTTCAATGGGGCTCTGGTGTGGCCCCTTGGCATGATCACCCTCCCCGTTCATGCTGGGTCGGTACTTCTCGATATGGAATTTGTTGTGGTGGATGTCCCTAGCCCTTATAACGCCATCGTGGGCCGCACCTGGCTCCATAAGATGAAGGCTATTGCCTCCACTTATCACCAGGTGGTCCGCTTCATAGGTGCCTACGGATGTCAGGAAGACCTCTATGGAGACCAGACTGCTGCCAAAAGGTGTTACATCAACGCGGTCCGAAGCAGTAAGCAGACATCTCGGGTCAACCTCATTGAGGTCCTTGATGCCCCGGTTCTTGAAGACGTCAGTAGACGAGCTGACGAGAAAGTAGCAGAAGACCTCATCACCATCCTCATCACCGAGGACGGCTCCCATTTTTTCCTTGTCGGTTCCTCACTTAGTGATACCGAGCGGAACGAGATGGTTGACTTCCTCAAGCACAACATCGAAGTATTCGCCTGGACCCCGTACGAGATGCCCGGAGTCGACCCCTAGTTCATCTGCCACGAGCTCAACATTGACAGAGCCAAGCACCCAGTTGTGCAGAGAACAAGGCGATCCTCCTCGGTCCATTCCAAAGCTGTCATTGAAGAGGTTAACCGGCTCCTAAACGCTAAGGTCATCCGAGAGGTTTAGTACCCCAAATGGTTAGCCAACACCGTGGTGGTTAAGAAAAAGAATGGCAAGTGGCGGGTTTGCGTCAACTACTCCAATCTCAATGATGCCTGCCCGAAGAACTTCTTCCCCCTTCCATGGATTGACCAGCTCGTCGACGCCACGGCCAGCCATGACTGACTCAGTTTCATGGACGCCTACCGGGGCTACCATCAGATTGCCATGAGTGAAGGAGATGTGGCGAACACGGCCTTCATCACCCCCCACGGAATCTTCGGTTACCTCGTCATGCCTTTCGGTCTGAAAAATGCCGGGGCTACTTTCTAGCGTATGATAACCAAGATGTTCGAGCGTTTATTGAGAGACACCATGATGGCTTACATTGACGACATGGTGGTGAAAAGCATGCTGGCAGGTGATCACCTGGCCTATCTCGTCGAAGCCTTCGAAATTCTCAAAGCTCACAAGCTCCGTCTCAATGCCAAAAAGTGTGCCTTCGGCGTCAGCTCCGGCAAGTTTCTTGGCCATCTCGTCTCCCGACGCGGTATTGAAGCCGACCCTGTTCAACTCCTCGCCATTGAGAAGCTCTCGACTCCCCACAATAAGAGGGATGTTCAACGTCTAACGGGCATGGCCGCTGCCCTCAACCGGTTCATCCGTCGCTCCTCCGACAAGTGCCAACCATTCTTCGCCCTCCTGAAGGGCAACCGACGCAGTTTTAATTGGATAGAGGAATGTGACCAAGCTCTCCAACAGTTGAAGACTTACCTCTCTGAGGCCTTGCTCCTCGTCACGCCTCGGGACCAGGAGGATTTGTTCCTATACCTAACCGTCTCTCCGCACGCTATAAGTTCGATGCTCATTCGACAAGAAGGACGGGACCACCAACCCACTACTACTCCAGTAAGATGATGACTCCTTCCAAGACGCGTTATTTACCCTTGGAAAAGCTTGTTCTCGCCCTCGTCTCGGCCTCCAGGAAGCTTGCTCCCTACTTCTAATCCCATTGAATCGTCGTTCTTACCGAGTATCCTCTCAAGTCTCTCCTCCGGAAGGCGGATCTCTCCAACCGAATCTCTCAGTGGGCTGTAGAGCTTGCAAACTACGAAATCCACTACCAGCCTCGGATGGCAATCAAAGCCCAGGTCCTTGCTGACTTCATTGCTAAGCTTACACCAACCGACAAGGCTGCCTTTTTTTGGCTCAATCCAAATGGTAAGCTTTACCGAAGGTTTTTCATCAGTCCCTATCTGCTAGTAGCGCACCCCCACCAAGTACCAGGGATCATCGAAGAACTCCATGTTGGTGACAGTGGTTGTCACTCAGGTGGACGTTCCCTCGTGCACCAAGCCCTTACTCAGGATTATTGGTGGCCAACAATGAAGATGGATTCCGAAGAGTTTGTCAAGTGTTGCCGGAAGTGCCAGATATTCTCCCCATCATCCACCAACCGGCCCGAGACCTTAGCACCCTCACTAGCCCATGGCCGTTCTCACAGTGGGGCATGGATATCGTCGGTAAGCTCCCCGTCGCTCCCGAAGGCTTCAAGTTTCTCCTAACCGCCACCGACTATTTCTCCAAATCGGTCGAGGCCGAGCCCTTGGTAACCATTGAAGAGGCTGACGTCATTCATTTCGTCTTACGAAATATCATCTCTCGCTTCGGCGTACCCTTCGCCATCATTACGGACAACGGGAAGTAGTTCACCGGGCAGAAATACCGGTCCCTCCTCGACGAATATGGCATCAAGTGGGACACATCTACTCCGGCATACCCCCAGGGAAATGGACAGGCCGAGGCCACTAATAAGGCTATCTCCTCTGGCCTCAAGCGCCGACTCGAGTCACGCCGGGGCAAATGGGCCGAAGAGCTACCCAGAGTACTATGGGGCTACCGAACAACCCCTCGGCGGTCCACCGGTCGCACACCTTTTTCCTTGGCATTCGGATGGAGGCTGTCATTCCCCTCCAGGTTGGGCTCCCAACAATCCACACTGAAAACTTTGACGAGTCGATCAATAATGACACCATTGCTTTGGACCTCGACCTGGCCGAGGAGGAACGTGAGAACGCAAGGATAAGGCTCGCCTCGTATCAGCAGGAGGTTGCCAAGAGCTACAACTGTAGCGTCCGTCTTAGGTCATTCAAGCCTGACGACCTCATCTGGAAGAAAGTGGTGGAGAAGTCCAAGAAGAGAAAACTAATGCCCAATTGGGAGGGTCCCTACCGAGTCCTCAAGCACCTTGGCTCAGGCAATTACAAGTTGGAGAAGCTGGATGGTTCTCCTATCGCTAAATCCTAGAACGCCAACAACCTGAAGAAGTTCTATGGCTAGCAGCGCCTCGGCCCTGCAACCCCATCATTTTTTTTCCTTTTTCCTATGAGCCTTTATTTTCCAAGTTACTTTGTTTTGAGAGCAACTTGCCTATGTAATGACAGTACCGATCAAGTGTCAATGAGAATCTCCCCTTTTGCCAACACTTGTTCTTACTTTCCCTATTGTTTATTTTTTATCACTCAGTTTATCATCGCTCAAACCGTTTTATCTCGACTTTGGGGATTACGTCCCTCATGGGGTATCCCCCTCGGCCAAATTCCCACTAAGTCGTCCTAGCCTACTCGGTCGTTTGGGCTTTCAGTTGGTCGCCTTAATGACACCATCGCTTTGGACCTCGACCTGGCCGAGGAGGAATGTGAGAATGCAAGGATAAGGCTCGCCTCGTATCAACAGGAGGTTGCCAAGAGCTACAACTGTAGCGTCCGTCTTAGGTCGTTCAAGCCTGACGACCTCATCTGGAAGAAAGTGGTGGAGAAGTCCAAGAAGAGAAAACTAATGCCCAATTGGGAGGGTCCCTACCGAGTCCTCAAGCACCTCGGCTCAGGCAATTACAAGTTGGAGAAGCTGGATGGTTCTCCTATCGCTAAGTCCTAGAACGCCAACAACCTGAAGAAGTTTTATGGCTAGCAGCGCCTCGGCCCTGCAACCCCATCATTTTTTTTCCTTTTTCCTATGAGCCTTTATTTTCCAAGTTACTTTGTTTTGAGAGCAACTTGCCTATGTAATGACAGTACCCGATCAAGTGTCAATGAGAATCTCCCCTTTTGCCAACACTTGTTCTTACTTTCCCTGTTGTTTATTTTTTGTCACTCAGTTTATCATTGCTCAAACCGTTTTATCTCAACTTTGGGGATTACGTCCCTCATGGGGTATCCCCCTCGGCCAAATTCCCACTAAGTCGTCCCAGCCTACTCGGTCGTTTGGGCTTTCAGTTGGTCGCCTTAATGACACCATCGCTTTGGACCTCGACCTGGCCGAGGAGGAACGTGAGAACGCAAGGATAAGGCTCGCCTCGTATCAGCAGGAGGTTGCCAAGAGCTACAACTGTAGCGTCCGTCTTAGGTCGTTCAAGCCTGACGACCTCATCTGGAAGAAAGTGGTGGAGAAGTCCAAGAAGAGAAAACTAATGCCCAATTGGGAGGGTCCCTACCGAGTCCTCAAGCACCTCGGCTCAGGCAATTACAAGTTGGAGAAGCTGGATGGTTCTCCTATCGCTAAGTCCTAGAACGCCAACAACCTGAAGAAGTTCTATGGCTAGCAGCGCCTCGGCCCTGCAACCCCATCATTTTTTTTCCTTTTTCCTATGAGCCTTTATTTTCCAAGTTACTTTGTTTTGAGAGCAACTTGCCTATGTAATGACAGTACCCGATCAAGTGTCAATGAGAATCTCCCCTTTTGCCAACACTTGTTCTTACTTTCCCTGTTGTTTATTTTTTATCACTCAGTTTATCATCGCTCAAACCATTTTATCTCGACTTTGGGGATTACGTCCCTCATGGGGTATCCCCCTCGGCCAAATTCCCACTAAGTCGTCCCAGCCTACTCGGTCGTTTGGGCTTTCAGTTGGTCGCCTTAATGATACTCGACTTTTTCCCGAGCCCCTTATTCCGATCCTCCATAAAGCCACCCACTGCTCAGATTCGTTGTGTCCTAAAATCCTGGCCAACGCCAGCCCCCCTACGGGACCCCAGCCCATATCCCCTAGCAGACCCACATTATCACGTGACATCATTTGCCCATCACACGAATAATTTCCTACTGTGTAGTCGAGACACTTTAACCCGAAGCAGGGACTTGGGAAATTCAAAAAGTTTTTCTACCTAGTTGCTTCCGTTTAGGTCACTCGGCTCCGTAAAAGCATGACAGCGGCAATGGGCTTCGGAAATTAATTCTTCTACTTCGGTGCCATCCTTGCCTGTCTAAACAGCAAACCCGCCCGAAGCAGAGGGCACCAAATGAATCAATTTTGTCAAACACCTTAAATCTTTGAGTATGCTCCGGTTTGTGCTTGGTTAAAACTTGTTTTACTATTCCACAAGCTTAACCGAAGCAGGGGGCACGACACCGTAACAACAACCATAAATACATACAAGCATCTCAGTGATAAAACACAAGTGTTTGGGAAAGGAAAACATTCATTTACCCAGAACTATGAAGCGAATGTATGGTGCAAGAAAAAATCCTACCGAGGATCTGGCTCGGGCTAATTGTTCGGCACCAGTCCTACTTAACTATTACAGGTGACCTGGTGTAGGCCAACTGTTCGGCGCCAGTCACAGCAAAAATTAGTTACAAGCCCTTGGAACGGCAAACTCCAAATGTCCAGAGCCGTCCAGTAAAAAAGTGAGTCAAAAATTCAAGTGTTTCCCACAAAAGGGTAGAGTTATCCTATGCATCTGCTGGAGCAGTGGTGTTGGGATCGGCCTGGTCCTCAGGGATTTGCTCGACCTCTGCGTTCGGCACTACCTCATCTTCCTCCTCGGGCAAGACGAGCTCCTCGGGAGGCGGCTGGGGGATGGCTCGGAGTTCTGAATCTTCCGGGAGATCGAGTTTGCTTAGCAGGGTTTCGTGGCCATAGCGTAGTCCATCCAAGACGTGCTCCCTATGTAGGTCGGCCTAAATCTCCCGAACCTGCTTCTTGTACTCCTCTCCGGTCGCGTTCCAGCCCTCATCATAGCCCCTGTCTCTCGCAGAATCAACTTCTCGGGCTCAGGTGACCTTGAAAGTGGTAGCATCCTCCTCGGCCTTGGTAGCTCGGGCTTCGGCAAGCACCCTCTCCTTATCACACTTTTGGAAGTCCCCCAGGTAGAGATCGCAAGTCTCCCGAGCCATCCTTAGATCATCCTCATTCATCGCAAGGGCCTGCTTCAATTCTTCGATCTCCCGCTCCTGTCTCTTGCACCTTTCATTGATCGCCAGAGCCCGAGCACCGGCCTACCGACAAAAATCAAATGAAAGTTATAAGAAACCAGTATTCAACCGAAAGGAAATCATTAAAGAGTAAGAGCATACGTTCAGAAGTGCCTGTGCTATCTCCCCCATAAGGTCTTCGATGCACCCTTCTATGGCTCTGGCATCCCTCGGAAGGATGCAGGACTGGAGTACTCCAAACGCCGTACCAAGATAACTAACACTGTCGCCGTGGTCGATTAGGCGTCCAACATAGTGGCGGAACTCGGGCACCCATGGGACCTCCCTTGCTCGAGTTCTAGTCTCGGTGTCGGTCTCCCCCTCGCTGGTCCCGCCTCCCAGCTCTTCGTCTTCTTCGGGGATCAAAATCATTTCCTTCTCCTTCCCCCGGTTGTTGTCACCTTCCTCTTGCCGAGCTCTCTTCTCCGGGGCCCCTCAGGAGAGACAAGGGCGGCCCTTGAGCTCCCAGCACCTTGCGCCCCGGGAGGGGAACAGATACCTTGGCCCCTCGGTCTCTACCGTCTGAGGTTCAGCACCACCCTTGTGCCTTGGCCCGACATTTCACCACTAAGCTCAGTCCTTTCAGAAGTCTCTCAGTCGATTTCTTCGCGTATGGTGCCCCGAGTTGCTTCCCTCTGCTTCCGGTGTGCCAATGCCTCCTTCGCTTCCTTCTCCTCTTCCTCTACCTCGGCCTCGGCCTGCCCTCGGAACCCCTTGCTGTCTCGGCTTCTTCTTCAGATAGCTCATGTAGGTCGGCACGTATCCGAGCAAATCCGGGGCAAATTGGCTCGTGAGTGGGATGGTGTAAGCAGCGGTGATGTGAGCTCAGGTTGCCCTTTCCGGAAGGTCCTGCATGACCCCTTCAGCTGCAAGGTAGCGTCAAAAGGAGAACAGATCAGTATACGTAAAGTAAGAATGGAGAAAATGCACAATATTCAGAGGAAAGGTATCTACTGACTAGGAGAACCGATCTTGTAGACACCCCAATTTGGCCTAACGATTATTTCAAGTCCCACCTTGGGGACCATCTCGATGATGAATGGATATAGTGATTGCTGATTGACTTCTCGTGAACCCGTGGACTTATGGTGAGTACTTTTAGCCACTTAGAGGACCCAATCCAGTGCCAAATAGCCTTTCAAACAAAAATACAAGATCTTAGGAGAATCCATCTGTCGGCCGTAACATTGATCTCACGGCCTCAGCATCATTCTTTCACCCGTGAAACATGTAGCTTGAAAATCTCCCTGAGAGATCGATCACTCGGCCGCCAGGTATATCCCTCGGCCGCAACATCAATCCTTCGGCCGCCAGATCTTTTATTCGGCTGCCAGATCGTCTATTTTTCAGATTCTGGAATGTTTTGTCATACGTTTGATCCGATCCTCAAAACCCTAGCAGCCTTTTTCCGATGCGTTCGGGCTATGAAGCAGATCACGTCTAGAGATCTTAATACCCTTGAATTCCTTTTTGACTCACGCCATTTGATTGGCCGGAGTGAGTCACCAATTGCTTATATAAAGGGCCCTTAGGGTTCCAAAATTAACATCACAATTCATCCTCTCTAGCCACGAAACTCTGCAAAAACACTCTCTCAAATCCCCTCTATAAAAGCCCTAACCTTCCGAAGGCAGCCGTGATCCAACAATCAAACCCCGAAGTACAAACCCTAACCCTAGGGTTTCGAGAAGGAAAGTCAGTCAATCAACCTCAATCCGAAGCAATCAAGCAACTGAGGGATCAAGGTGGTGAGGCCCAGGGGCCTGTGGTCTGGTTTATTTACAGTTTTCATAGATTAATCGTAGCCTTTTTGATTATCTGTTAATCGTATAGTCTGGTGTGAGGAAGAACATCGGCTGGATCTTCGATTCATCGACCGGTACATCAAACCAGGAGGATCCCTTAGCCGTGACATCTATTCACCAGCCACGGGATCCATCTCCCTGGGACAGATCTATTTTATTTTTGCTTTTCTGATGCATACTTTTGTAGACACCCTATTCTGGACTGTCCAGATTAGTTTACTTACGGTCTTTGATTCCCCAATGATGATTAAGGTCGAGAACATACCGAGTTTGTTGAAGAGTTTGAGCTTTGAGCGTCCCGAACCTCATCCGAACCCTTTTCAAAACCTTGTCGAACCCTCAAGCCAGAACCAAATGGCCTCAGCAAAACCATACTGGAGTACGCTGGTGGATGACTAGCGTGCGCTGGAACCACCGCCACGTGTCAGTCATCCCCAGTTACTGGCGCACGCCACTTATAAAGTGCGTACGCCAGTCATAGCCAGTCAAATCAACTTTATGCCAGCAGAGCACGCGGGAGTTTTGGCGCCACCTGGCGTCTGCCAGCAGTCCTCTGGTGGCTGAGGACCGTCCTCTTGTTCCCTCTACCATCACACCACCTTTCAAGCCAAGTCCCATGCATTTAATGCATGGGAGGCTTACTCCTCCCTTAAGCCACCAAACAAGCCCTTAAGCCCCAACTGATCAGCCCCTTCTCTCCTCCATAAATACCCCCCTTGCATTTATTTGCAAGGGGTTAGCATCATTAAGGTAGCCCAAGCTTTGGTCTTCCTCCTTTTCCTCTCTTTTCCCTTGTTTCCTCTTTCATCTATTGAAAGTCAAGGCTAAGAGAGTGATACCCAGTCCATAACACCCCATACTCACCTCTCAAACCCTCAAACCTCAAGCTCAAGCTCAAATCATCCACAAAACTCACAAGCAAAGGTATAACACCTTTTGCTCCTGTCTTCTGTTCTGACCCCTGAGGGGGGCTAGCAGGGTCAAGGCTGGTAATCTATACCAGTCCTGGCCCTAATGCTAGCAAGGTTTCAAAACCGTGTGCAGTGAATAGTGGCACACGCCAGTAGTGTGAGCCGTACGCCAGTCATGGCAGTACGTGCAAAACTGGCGTGGGGACCATGGATCATTGTTTTGTTGCTTTATTTGTGTTCTGATCACCCTGATGCATGCTAAAATCAACCTTCTGCTTACTGTCTTTTAGAACTGTTTTCCTTTCATCTGCATCTTGTTGTAGTTTGGCCTCTGGGAGCCTTCTGGTCATGTTCCAGAGCCCAGATGGTGCAAAGCCAAAGCACTGGAGCAAAGGCATAACTGGCGTACGGCCATACACTACTGGCGTACGGTAGTAGCCTAGCTTCCAGTGGCTTGGCCCTTGCATGGATCTTCCATCCAGGCCTTTGATCATCCTCCCCTCACTGTTTAAGGGGTTTTCTGTTCATTTGGTGGCTTCTTAGCCCTTTAATCTCTCTGTAATAACTTAGTAATATTTATCAAACTGCGTGGTTTGTCCTGGGTGTGCACTGGTCCCTTCCAGAGCCCAGAGGGTTGATAACAGAAGCTGTGAGCTTGAGCTTACCGGCACACGCCAGTTGTGGTGTGGCGTACGCAGGTCAGGGCTGCATGCAGTGGCTTGGCCAGTGCATGCAGGCTTGCTTTTGTGTGCACCACTGCACAGTTAGTGTGCTCTAGTCTGTTCAAAACGCTCACAGTAGCTTGTTCTCAATCTATTATATTTGCTCAGATTAAACATCAATCATCCATAAACATTTTGTCACATATTCTTGTATATAAACTGCAAACGTGTTACAGTTTCAATCCCCATTAACTGTTCCCCCGCCCTAACTGGCTAAGAAAATGATCAAATAAAGAGAGAAATGCAAATGTTTTATAAAATGCCTGAGTAGAGACCGATCTCCGGATTGGGCGAGAGGGGGTGCCATAAAACCCTTCCCCTCTCGTAACCTGGCTCCCGAACCTCAGATTTCAAAGGTGACGACGGACCAGTCTACAAGCCTTTTTCAAACTCGAGCAAATGCAATTCAAAACATTTTCAAAACCACGGTTTCTTGGGTACTCTCCGCAAAACCCGAGTGGCGACTTTCTGACCTGCGAAGCGTTTCGCCGCGCTTTCCGCGAGATAGAGCGCACCCGAAATTTTCATGCACTAAACCACAGGAGTTTTTCGGGGCGTGTGCCCACAGTGGTGACTCTGCTGGGGACATTACATTGATCAACATTTGGAAATTAATACATGAATGAACAATTTTCAAAAGTCTGTCAAAACAGTACGCTCCGCGCTGCTGAAGAACGGAATGGTAACGTAACAGGATTCTACATCCGACCACTCCAAACTAGGGCTTTTAATATTGTTCACTTATGTAGTTTTCTCCAAGTGTCGATTAATGAAGTGAGACAAGCTTCAAAAGGCGTTTTTCAAAAACATTCGCATTTCTCTCTCTCGATCATTCTTTCGGCACGCGTTCATTTGCATCGGTATTCTATCAGCCCCGTTGAGGCGTTTTGGGTAACCGGCACAGTTTACTGGAGCCCGGGGTCCTCGAATGCCCAACAACCTTGGACGATGATGAGACGTATTACTGTTTGACCATTGCTTTGCTGCACGCAGGGCGGTGGGAGGTATAAAACATCTCTAGCCTGAGGAACCCCCTTAAGCCAAAACCAGCCTCGTCACGCGTACAAAGCACTAGAACCTTTCAAAACTAAGACAGGAACCCACAGGGTAGGATTACTTGCATCTAACCCCCATAAACTGTCTATGTGTTACTGCTTTCCATATCGCATGCCTGTACATACATCCATACCGTTCTGCGTAGGAGCATGCTAGGGCGACTTTTAGGGTTGTCTCTCTTTCAAACCCGTTTTATGCCTACCGAGGCGCTGCCTGGACCGATGACGAGTCGTGCATCGCGATGGTGCACGTTATCAACTTTCCAATTCCTTGGGTCAACGAGACTTTGGGAAATCGAGACTTTCTAAGTCCTTGCCTAAACCCAATCGAGGTTTCAAACAGAAAGCTAGGAACAACGGGAGACATGACATGATGCTCACACCACCCAGGTTAAAAGTGCTAAACACTTACACCATTCAAGGCTCCGGCACAGTGCTGGTTACGCCCTCTTGGTTACAGTATCATGTCATCGACACCGAGTTGTTCCATTCCAACATTGAAACTTCGAGAACGGGATAGTCAAAGACTTAGGCTGTTTCGACATCTCTTAGTGTTAGTCGATCCCTTCAAGGTACACTGTCGAAAAGAAATCCGAGGACCTGGGCAGCGTACGGCTGTCATAAAACGGTTTTGTCTGCTAGTTCTAGAGTCTAGGAGGACACCGACGACGTTGAGCATTTTCTTTCTCTCCTTTCAAATAAAATTGCTGCAGGCTGTCACTGAGCCCTTCTACTTTACTATCTAGCCATCGCACCGTACAGATTCAGAATCAAGAGCCAAACCTACTTGAGAACGTCCGCCGGGTCTGTCTGTGAGAAGATTTGGGTGGGTCTGTTTCTGGGTCTACCACGACGGAAGCTCCGGGTTGTTTTCTGTTGGGAGAGGCTTCGCCACCGACACCTTTCACTCCATTCCCTGCACCTCAGAAGCTCGTCCAAGTCAAAACCGAACCTCTCGACATGGCTGAAATTCCGAATCTGGCCCAGACTCTCGCCGACATTCAACGCAACTTGGCCATCATGCAACAAAGAGCCGATCAGGCCGATGCCTCTACGGCCAATCTCCGTGCCTTAATTGAGGAACGCCTCCCTCCGGCAGCTGCAGCAGGAGAAGGTGGCGGAGACCGTGAACTTGTGGTCGAAGAGAACCTCCAAGGAGAAAACCCTGCTCCGAATCCAGAAATGGCCGTTCTGATCGCCAAGATGGCCAAACTCGAGGAAACAGTTTCCAAGGCCGAAAAGATAGGCGCTGGTGGTTTAGACATGGATCGTCTTTGCCCTTTTCCTAATGCTAGGCTGCCCGAGAGGTTTAAGATGCCTGATTTTGTAAAGTTTGACGGTTTTGGGGATCCTAAGACCCACTTGTTGGCATATCACAGTGCAATGAAACTACACGGAATTGAGGAGGAAACCATGGCTCAACTCTTTCCTCAAACTCTCACTGGTCCCGCATTCCAATGGTTTCTGTCGTTGGACCTTTCCAAAAGGAAAAATTGGGTCGATATTGGGGCTGCTTTCAACTCCCAATATAATTACAACATCCAACTTAAGATGACCACGCGAGAGTTGGAATCAACCAAGATGGGTGCAAAGGAGCCCTTCGCAGACTTCATCCAGCGATGGAGGGCAAAAGTAGCCAAAATGACGGATCGTCCCAGCGAAAAGGACCAGATTCGCATTATCTCCCGCAACCTGCAACCGGACTTTGCTAAGAACCTTGTGCTGGTCCAAGGGGCAAATTGGGAAACCTTCTTCGACTCCGGTCTCGCCATAGAGGAAGCTCTCCAAAACGGGGTCATCCCCAGAACCGAGGCTGCTCCTGCCTCCTCAACAACAAAATCCAAGCCCCGTGTGTACACCGGAAGCAGCACTGCTCTCTTCGGTGGTAGCAACTATGCTAGCGCTGCCACTGCTAGTAACACTGCCACAACCCACAGCTCTAACCATACAGCTGATGTCAACCAAGTACAAGCACCGCAGAAACCCCAAAACCGCAACCAACCTCGTGTCTTTGCCAACTTCGAAGCACCTCTCTCTGCTGTCCTCGAGAAATTGGCCAAGTCTGGTCATCTCAGGCCTCTCACTCCAACTCCGCTCCCTCAAAATCCACCTCCTAGCCACAACCCCAATGCCTTCTGCGCATACCATCAAATGCCCGGCCATTACACCGACTCTTGTTATCGCCTCCGTCACGCGATACAGGATTTGGTAGATAATGGAACTCTTCCTAACCCACCGTCTAAACCCAACGTCATCTCCAACTCCCTCCCGAAGCACCATAACCAAGTTGGCCAGATATCCCTTAGCTCCAACATAACTTCCCCTAACTCCACCATATTTAACCCCACCGACCATATAACCCCTGCGGATCAACCGAAACCAGTCGTCCCCGTGCCCCTCGAGCTTGAGGTATTGAACATAAAACTAGAGAAGGGAGAATCGTCTAAGTCAAAGACTCCCCTGGAACGTCTGCGCGACAACGTGACCATCCTCAACGATGTGTTCCGTGACCTTCAAAGCGACACCACCTTTGCTGCACAGCTCCTCCCAGGGTCCACTGCAACGAACCCTTTCTTTACCATCACTGAAACGGCTCTCGATGGGACACCCATACAGCGCCCAAGGCCCGTTAGTACAATTGCACACCCACCAGAAACGGAACTTGATATGCAGGCAGTAGGCTGGGCGATTGCCGACCACTACAACTTTATTGTCCCCAGGATCAATGAATGGGACGAGCTTGCCCGCGAGGGATTTCCGGCCGTGCCAGAAGCCTTACCATTTGACCATATTGCGAATAATGCATGGCTGGCAGTACAAGAGGAGGACATGATGGATCCTCTGGATGGGGTTGCTCTACCTCTGCTTTTCGACCCACCTGAGCCTATCATCGAAGAGGAACCGTACTTCTAGGATCCCGAGCCAGCCTGGCAGTTCCCGGCCGACTATGTTCTAGAAGAAGTCGTGCCCGACTACGAAGCTTTCTACACAGAGGAAGACCTCCGACAGGAAGAACCTCGTGTACTTGGGGAGTGCTTCCGTGCATCAACGATCGACTCACTGGTGGCCTCGGTAGCCGATGTCGAGTACGACCCCGACTTCTACATAATTGATGAGAGCCTCCCGCGCCCTGTTTTGCCTCTCTCCAGCGAGGACTGCCACATTATGGTTTTAGACGCAGTCCCCGACGACCTTTGGGAGCTGGATGAGATTGTCGACCTTAACACGAACCCGCTGCCCGCTGACTTTTGGGATGAAGACAAGGTAGTGGACATCAAAATGGGCGACGAGGTCTGGACGGTCAACTCCGCTCTAGTAGACGCTGGTTTCTGGGATACGCCGTTCGTCACCAACCCGGTAGCACCGTTCGAAGAAGCTGCAGCACAGGATCCGTTCTTTTGGGAAGAAGTGGTGCTGAAAGGTCTAGAACACGAGCTGGCTACAGGGGAAGACCCGTCTGCGACAGTGGCAGCAACCGATAAAGGAAAGCGCAAGATGGGGGATATACCTGCGGATTTCTGGGATTTCAACAATGCAACCTCTTGGTGGGATGTCGCCAATGTTACGAGGAGCGGCCGAGTCTTTCAGCCCTCCAACTTACAGGCTGGGAGCTCATCCAATCCTCCCGTTGTGCAACCCGCTAATCCGACTGCTCAAAGAGGCGCTCCGAACATCCTTGCTGGAATCCTGGAAGGGGACATGATTCAGAGGCAGCTTGAAAGGATCCCTGCGGCAGTATCAGTTTGGGGTTTGATTGCATCATCAAAGGAGCAACGCGACGGACTGTCTGGGGCTCTCGCCCGACTCAAGGTACCAACCAACATCACCCCCGAAGCATTGGTCGCTCTTATCCTGCCATTGCTTGCCAAGCACTCTGTTACGTTCACCGAGCGGGACCTACCTGTTGAAGGAACTGACCACAACCGCCCACTGCACATTACCGTCAAGTGCAATGGACTCTGGGTGCCGACCGTGCTCATTGACAATGGCTCCGCCATTAATGTCTGCCCGCTGAGGGTTGCTTACCGTTTGGGGTTCGCGAAGAAGGATCTCGCACCGTCCAACCTGGCTGTCAAAGCTTACGATAGCACTCGCCGTGTTGTCGAGGGAACCGTTATGCTCAAGCTCGATGCTGAGGTTTTTGAGATGGAGGTGGAGTTCCACGTGGTCGACATTCCCGCCACTTTCAATCTGCTGCTAGGCAGGCCATGGCTGCACAGGTCGGATATCATGGCAGTGCCCTCGACTCTACACCAGAAAGTCATGCTGGGGCTTCCAACTGGGACTCTCACCATTTGCAGAGACGCTGGGATCCGCCCGCTTAAAGAGGATGAACCCGTTCTAGGGATTACACATGGGGAGGAGGACTCAGACTTTGGAGGCTTCTCATTCGACACCGCAGGATCAGTCCTTACCGTCACCATCGACGATGACTTCCTCGTTAGCTCAGCTGCTATCGACATCATGAGGAAGATGGGCCACATGCCCGGCTTCGGACTCGGAATAAACCAGCAGGGGGTCGCTGAGTTCCCTGTCTTTCCCTTTACCGAGAGCCGATTTGGCTTTGGGTACGCACCTCCGGCCAAAAAGGCTAAAAAGGGGAAAGGCACGGGAAAACCTCATACCCTCTATGGTAATCCCGATAGCTACTTCATCCGCGAAGGAGGGAGCATCGTTTACGAAGGTCAGCCTGAACTGTTCTGAGATCCGGAGACTGGAACTTGGCTTCCGGGGTTCGAAATCTTCGCTGCGGACACCTGGTCCGATGATGAGGAGGAGATAGCCAAAGACAAGCTGGCAGAGGAAGAATCACTACAACAAATATGGGTTTTTATAGCATTAGTTAATAGCGTTTTTTTAGAAATGCTGTCGTAGGGGTACGTTTATAGCGTTTCAGCGGGAGAAAAAGAAGGAAACCTCGCGCCTTGTTTACAATAGCGTTTCTTATCTAAGAGCATCCACACCAGTATCTTTAAATTTTGGACCAAATTAGAGAGCAAAAAGCCACTTTATTACTTTAGCTACTCATTTTTAAAACGTTCACTGCATCAGGCTCTTTACTCACATTCTCTTTTCAATTAAATATACAATTAAACTAATGTGGGGCTTCTCTTGAAAATGGCTGTTAGTGCAAATAATTGGTAATAATAGGAGGTGGGGCTAAGAATAATAGTATTATATAGAGTGACTAGTGAATAGTTCCTCGGCTGACTAAACGAGGAACTGTTCCTCTTTCATATTGCAGGGTATTATAGCAAGCTTGGTGCAGAATACATTTTGGAGTTTTTTCGGATTTCCCTCGCTACTTTAGTTTGCATGGGCTTTTAGCAAGCCTGATACAGATGCTCTAAAAAACAGCGTTCCACTAAAAACTCGCCATCCCTCTGCGCCCTAATCCCATACCCCTTCACAAAAAATTTCAGAGATGGGGGCACGGCACATCTCATCTTTCTCTCTCTCTCTCTCTCTCTCTCCCCATCAGACCTTCGACCCCCGGCGACCAACAACTGCACAGCGTCATCGACATCGACTCATGATTTGCTAAAAATCGATTTGCTAAAAATTTCAAGATTTCAGTACTGGTGCCATTCGCACACCGACTCCCCCTTCGACGATCTCATCAACGCTCTGAGAAACCCTCACACATCGATTTCACCAGTTCCTCTCCCTCTCCCCTCCATCTTATTCTGCAAAGAAACCCTAGAACCATGGTGTATCCATGGCGTTCATCTCCTTCAGTAGCACCAACGATCGACGGCTCCCAACCCTCACCTCTCTACTTCACAAGGTATCTCTCTCTCTCGATAGACCCAAGATATATGTACGTATATACATATTTTTGTTTTGGGGTTTTGATTTCAACAGTGTGGCTACCAAAATCCTAGATATCGATTGTGATGGAGGATCGAAATTAAGTCCTCCTGTTCGCTAAATGTAAGTCCTCGATTTCCTCCTGTTCGTCAAACTCTGGATCCCTCTCGATCTCTATCCCTCAATTGCACAGGCACAAAAGCACCCAAGCACAACCGATCTCTGGCTTTGGCAAGCAAAATTCCACTACTAGCAGTCCTAAACAAGTGTTCTTACTAAAGTGAACTTATTTTGTTTTCGTATATTCAGTCAATTATCTAGGCTTTGCTTTCTCTTCGGGATTTGCTTATTGATGCTTGATGTTTTTTTTTGGGTAAATCTATTGATGCTTGATGTTGGTTGGTCTGATTCTATTATTTTTGTTTTGGTGTTTGTGTGTTTCAGTAAAGCTTTTTATTTGACTAATTTGAACTTTCTCAAGTATTAGGCAATAGGTTTTGAATGATTTGAAGATTGTTAACCAGCACATGTTTTCTGTTCTTTGAAGGCTCGACATATCTTCATGTTTTGTTCTTTCAATTGCCATTCAAAGTGGGCCAGGGAATTCATACAGGGACTATTCTTTTAAGTGTATCTATTTTCATGACTTCATGTTTGTTGATGTCTTTATAGAAAGTGTTTTGTGTTTAAGGGTTAGTTTGGATATTGATCGATTGACGTTTGGATTAATTAGTAAGAAACTTAGGTCTACTAATTTTTCAAGTGCCTTACGAGGCAAACTGTTATATATGTTTTCCCCTGTTTTTTTCATAAGTATGTTCTCCCCTGTTATATTGGGTATTTTTATTTTTATAGCAAGTATTTTTCTTGTTACTCATCCACTGAGTTTGACCCCCTCTACCTACTATCCATTTTTTTCACAAAGTATTTGCTGCTTAGTGATTAATGTATATTGTACTTGTTTTGCAGCAATCACTATCTGGATTAGGATGGATTCATTGGAAAAGTTAATGGTGATTATTTTGTGGTGGTGCCATGGTTGTAAACTTGTAAGCTTTCTTAAACTGTAGAATTATATGCTTCCTGCATTCAAAGTTCTTTTAGTACTTGTTTCCGGAGAGAGTACGTGGTAACTAAAACTTGTCAAACACTGCTGTGCAACTGTACGAGGGACTCAATTTCTCGTGTTACTATAGTGGAGGTATAATAAGATATATAGTCTCGTCGTCTTTCATGGGCATATGGCGTTGAACTCTAGTCATTAGTTTGGTTTTATTCTTAAGTAACAGCTACAAGCATTCTCATTTTTCTTTGGCTATTAGTAATTATTCTTCTATGTTTGTTGTAGATAGCTGGTGATGTTCTATTCGTCCCATGTATCTGCAACCAATTGCAGGGTCATTGGGAAACTTCATGCAGGTATGGTCTAAGTGTTTGAATGACTAAGACAAACTAGTATTTGGTTGTGCAATTTAGGCTCATATATTGTGTATGTACACTCCTTTTGAGCATGACGACATATTTGGGCATGACCCACTCAAATTCTTACTGCAAACAAGAAGATTAGGATGCGAATAGGCTCAAATAAGGTCCAACAGCCTTCAAATCAACTCAATAGGGATTGAGTTTCAGAAGCCAAGCTTCGAAAATAGTGAAACCCTTGATTTCAAACTCAAATAGGTTGATTAATGCTTGAATCAGTTTGTATGGTACTCTATGGTAGTTTACAGACACATTGGAACAACAGCATGTAGGTACATCTAATACTAGTAGAATCTTATTTTTTCTAATATGTATTTCATGACTCTATCCGCATCGATGCCTCCTAGTTGGGAACTAAACATGATACTTTCTAAACATGATAGTTCGGTTGCATCTATTTGCATTAACATTGTTTATTTTTGTTATACCATATATTTTGTTTCTGATCGAACCTCTGTTTCCATACTAATTGCTGGAGAAGAATCAAGGCTATATTCTGGCATATTGCATTGGTTAAGACAGAGAGTCATTGATCGAAGAGTCCTCACCAGGTTTGACATGACTTTTTTTTTTCAATTCTTGCAAGGCTAGGGTTTTAATCTTCATTAATTATCATGTTATAATCATTTAAGTATTTGCACAGATTATGCACTTAGAGGGTTTGGATTTACTTTGATATTAAGTCTTGAAACTTGCTGAAAATGTGTTCTTAAAGCTAAAACTGTATCTTATTTGCTTAAAATATGGCCTTGAGTGTTGGAATATGAGTTCATATCATGTGTAATGGGAGGCGGAGGGTGATTGATTCTTTTCGGTACAGATTTGAGTTCTTCTGTTCTCTACTTTCAGTTGTTTTCAGAAACATGGAATTGTAGCTCAAATATTCTCCAACGTGACCTATGTTTAGTTGCTTTTGAAAACAAAACATATTAATATTGTGCCATCTTATTCATGTGTCCACTAAGGTCCGGATCATGCCCCCCGATTTTAAGCTACTGTCAACTTTAATTGAGACACTTTTGAGAGCTCTACATTCTGCTCTACCTTTAGGCTGACAGAACAAGCTGCTGCGGAGAGCTCTGAACAACTTGCAAAAAGAGGGCCTTGCTAAGGCGCTGGCTTCAAAAGTTTTGGTAAGTGATTAACTGAGGTGGTTTCCCTTCACCACTAAGTATGGTTTGTCATTTTGGTCATAAAATAGAATGCTTATTGTCTTCTAGCATCACTTCGGGAAAATTCCATTAGTTATTGGCTTGAACATACTAGCACAGAAGTTAGGGAAACATTGGTTACAAAGATTCAAGGTCTGGTATATTGTGGGAAGACATTGGTAATAGAGATTCAAGCATCACTTCAAGAAAGGAGATATGAGTAATTCGCAAAATCATTAGAAGATGCATAAACTCCATTATACCAAGGTTGCTTAAACTAAATGATAAAAAAAAAAAAAAAAAGTTGCCTTAACTACACAAAGTTATCTATTTTATTTTTGTCATGTCCCAGAATTTGTGGTTTGACCTCAAATTGTGTTTGAATGCTTATATTGCAGTTTCTGTGGCATCAAAGTGAACATTCTTTACCTGAAGCGGGCGATTAAGGCAAATAAGGCTTTACCGCTTTACCCAAATTAGTCGTAGGTTATCATTGTATGTCTTGTTGAAAAAGCTAACATTGCTGTGAGATGGCTTGCACTTGAATGTTTCTAGGCAGATATTGAAATTAAAACTATGTAAAATATGGTGGGTGATCTATAGACATAGTAGGTATGTTATTCAACAAATCCGAAGGTAAAAGAAAGATATAGCTAATAGCAGAAGCTGTTACTTTTAATGTATCTTAATCTGATACCAATGACCTTTCATTCTATCGCCTATACCTCAGGCTACGCTGCATATACCGGAAGTTTGTCATGGTTACTGCAGTGCTTAATCATTCGGCTGGAATGTCAGGGTTTTGTTATCTCCGATTGGCTTACCACTCCATGGCATTCAAACTACACCAAGTCTATCCAGGCTGCTATTTTAGCTGGCATCGATATGGTTAGTTCCTCTTATTTTCATTGAAAATGTCTGCCTATTACATAGCAACTGTTGTATTATGCCTCCAGTTTAGTTCATAGAGACAGTTGGCATGTAATAGTGACTTACTCAAGAGATTGCCCTTGGAATTGCAGGTCATTGTTATTTTAGATTCTCTTCTGTTCAAGGTAGTGTTTAAACAAGTAGTATCTTCATTTCCTGATTAGTATAGTGGGGTCCTAGATCATATGCTTTGACAACTTTGATCTTGGTTTTGTTCTAGGCTTGGTTTTGGTTCGTTTCTGTTTTCTGATTGGCATAGTGGGGTCCTAGCTGCTGCTTTACTCCATCTGTTGGGATGCTAAATTGATGTCCATTCTACACATAGAGCTCCTCTAAACTAGAGTAGTAGAATTCTAAAATAGATCCATCTCTATTCTCTTGCTAGACCTTTAAGCCTTTTATCAAGCCGTTTTACTTACTACTGGAGGCATTAAGTTGGACAGTGTCATACAAAATGCTTTATTTCAACCAATATTTGTGAAGTAAATGAAATGTTGTTACCTTTTTCTAGTTACTTGGTAGTAGCTTGAGAATCCACTTCCATGCCCTATGGTTCTGACAAATGAGGAAATAGACACATCGACTCAAATGCTCATACTATGACATAACTGCTGATCCAAATGACAATGGTGGCCATATTGACAACATTGGAATTGGCCAACATTTCATGAAGTCAAAAAGAAACGGGACAGGAGAAAAGAGGTAAAGATACTTTTGTGGGTTTGCAATGGATCTTTTAATGGTGGAGTTTACATTGACGAGTGTGAAAGTTTCCTTCAGTGTGTTGTTTGCGAACAGATAAATGAGTGTTGTCTATCAACATGGATAATTGGCTCCGGACAGAGATTATCTTGTCCAAAAAATTCTTCATAGATACGTGCTATGTTTCCATAACCTTAGAATTTAGTGCATCACACGTCGCTAGTTGGGACTATTACGATGCTAAATAAATAGGTAAAAGCTACAGGATAACAATAGCTATTAAACGGATTTTTCCCAGCAAGCAAGTGACTAAGTTAGCATGCAACAGAGAGAATTGAAACCTTAATTTTTGTGTGTTATGATTCTTTTTCTTGTATGTGGTGATTGGTGAATATGACCCTGATGTCCTTTTAACCCACCTTTGGAACTTTGTAATTATTTTGGCTTCTTTGTGTTTGCACTCCTACAGAATTTGAGCAACAAAGAGTCTGCAGAATTGAGGTGGAAACCTGGTATGCAGGGGCGAGGGAGTAGGGGTGGACGGGGGAACTATTCACCTCGTTGCATATCGAACGGTAATGCACTACCTTAATGTTACATTTTCTTCTTGTTGTTGCTACTTGCTCATTGAACCCCAGTTATGCTCAGAAAGTATTAGTCAGTGTTCACTTAAACCATGTAAACTGAAATCAAGTCGACCACTCTCCTTTGTGCTTCTAAATTCAATTTTTGATGGACACCTCGGACTTGTTTGTTTCAAGAAAAATCTCCAAAGTTAGGGCAATGTGTTGCCACCTTGGTTATCGATTAGTAAATACTACGGTAAGACAACTCTCTTGCTCCCCTCTTTTGCTCTGCATATATGTGGACATAGTAAATTTCTCTTGTTCTTGCCTACCCACTGTACCTTTTACTTAGAACTTGCTAGGTCCTACAGTATATATGAGGAAGTTCAGGTAAATATCATCGTGTGAAGATTTTGGGGTTGGGCAACCTGGAAGATAGCGGTGCTTAGACTAAAATGGGGGTTAAGATGTGTTTGGGGTTGACTGATCTTGTGGATTCTACCGTTCTACCAGAAATTTGTAAACTATCAATGGTTAGAATTAAGGTTGCAAGACTAAATTTACTGTTTGGTGGACCATTGAAAGTAAAGTTACATGATTTAAACTCTCACGAAAAGATTCTTCCAGATATATTTAAAGAAGCTATAGGAAAGATTGGCATATTGAAGGGCCCAACGTTCTGGCAATGCCAAACGGGTCTTACTTATTTTGTGTGTTAGCTTTCAAATGTTCAGACCAGTCTGGTAGTTTGGGCGATGGCGGTGCTACTGTTTGGGAAATGGTCCTTGAATCCCGGTTATATGTGGGGATCTCTTTCTAAGTTTATATAGCAATCTATCTTTCACATCTTTTTATGGATAAATTTGCAAGGGCCTTAACACATACAAGCTATACAATGTTCCTCATAGTTGTCAGTTTTCTCATGCACATGTCAGCTGTTTTGTTTCTCACTGTATCCCTCTTCAGATGGTAGTGGTGGCAGAAAACATCCTTCTGAAAAGGAAAATGGAGTCAATCAAGTTCTAGACAAGGGTGTTGGGCTCTCGTCCTTGCCCATCTCTCAGGAGTCAAGTACGAGCAAATCCCGGGGGTAGCAAAATATCAACATTCAGATTCAACACAACCTACGTCTTTTTGGGGATGATTTTTGCTGCTACAACTTCAACCTACGGGCATGTTTCTCATATTTTGGAGGGTTTCAAGTAGCCCATTTATGTGGTTGGCATTGGGAGCAGAAATGGTATAAGCTCGGCAAAGAAGTAAGCTTCAAGTAAAGAAAATCTGCGGAATGAGATGGTTGGCCTAGTGCATGATTACATTTTCAGGAAAGTAGAATTACATTAGTTATTTTTCAATGAGTCCAATTAGTTGGGCTCTTTTATGTAGTTTTTGTTGGGATATTGTTTCTCAGGCTAATGTAATGAATCTTTATTCAATGGTTGAATTATTTATTGTATATTGACATTTGGATATAGTTGGTGTTAAATGAAATAAATCATTTTTGTTTCTTAAATGAAATTATCATGATTTTATATGAAAATGCTAATATATTAGTATTTATAGATTTTTTTTAAAAATGCAAAAAATTGGCTAATATAGCGTTCTTAAAACGTTGTAGAAACTTTACATTCTATAGCGTTTTTAAAACGCTGTACAAATTTTTATATTCTATAGCATTTTAAAAACGCTGTAGAAAATTTTACATTCTATAACGTTTTAAAAACGCTGTACAAAATTTTACATTCTATAGCGTTTTTAAAACGCTGTAGAAACTTTACATTCTATAGCGTTTTAAAAACGCTGTCTTATGTCTAAGACTTTTAATAATATCGGCTAATACAACGTTTGCAAAAACGCTGTATAGATCATTTAATAGCGTTTTTCAAACGCTGTAAAATGCGATTTTTCTTGTAGTGAATTCAAGAAGCAGCTGACCCGGGCTAAGGAAGAAACAGACTGGATCATGGCAGTTGATCAAGAGAGCTTGGAGATGCTGTTCTCTCAAGTAGGTTTGGTTGGCGAAGAAGAAGAGGCCGAAGTGCTGATGCTTGGGCCCGACTCTCCGGACGTCATCGAAGATCCAACTTCTCTCATCATGGAAGCTAAGGGTAGTTTAAATAATTGCTTTTTCACTCCACGCCTGACATGCATTGACAATGTACCTGAGTCTGACACGGAGTCTGTCCAGTCTAGGTCTAGCTCAGAGTCGGAGTTTGTGCCTCTCGGCCCTCCACGTCATAGCTTCTACTTTGAGTTCGAGTCAACTGTACTTGGCAACCCGCTGGGGTTTTATGAAATGAATGACCCTGCTTCTGACTACTTTGCTGATTTCTATATAAACTGTGTCGACCCTGACGATGAAGGAATAGACTTTGATGGGGACATCTCCGCTGAGTTGTGTTCCCTCATCGAAAAGGAAGACGAAAGGCATGCTCAGCCTCTAAAAGAAGAAGTAATTTCTATAAATTTGAAAGACGAGGATAACCCCCGAATGATGCAAATTGGTTCAACTCTGTCCCCCGAGGATCGTGCTGCGCTGATTGATCTGCTTAAAGAATACTTCGAAGTTTTCGCATGGTCTCACAAAGACATACCCGGTATCGATCCTGAAATCGTGCAGCACCGAATTCCGTTGGCACCAGGGGCCATTCCAGTCAAACAGAAACTCCGACGGATGAGACCGGATTGGGTGGAGAAGATCAAAGAGGAAGTTACCAAGCAGATTGACGCCGGATTCCTGAGGGTTGCTGAATATCCAAAATGGGTGGCTAACATCGTGCCGGTTCCTAAGAAAGATGGGAGAATCCGAGTCTGCGTCGACTTTAGGGACTTGAACAAAGCAAGCCCCAAAGATAGTTTTCCCTTGCCTCACATCGATGTGCTTGTGGATAACACGGCGGGGCATGCTTTGCTCTCTTTTGTTGACGGATTCTCAGGGTACAACCAGATCTTTGTGGCACCCGAGGATCAAGAGAAGACGACCTTTGTCACCGAGTGGGGTATTTACTGCTATGTGATGATGCCGTTTGGGTTGAAGAACGCCGGTTGTACCTTCCAGCGGGCCCAGACCACTTTGTTACATGATCTGATCCACAAAACGGTTGAGGTCTACGTCGACGACATGATTGTTAAGGCAAAGGAAAAGGAGGATTTCATCCCAGCACTCAGGCAATTTCTTGAAAGGCTCCGCAAATACAACGTGCGTCTTAATCCACAGAAGTGCACATTTGGGGTCACAGCAGGCAAAATGTTGGGGTTCCTAATCACCGCAAGAGGAATTGAGGTCGATCCCTCTAAGATTACAGCAATTCTCGAGATGGAACCGCCACAGTCGGAAAAGGGAGTGCGAAGCTTCCTGGGAAAAGTTAGTTCATCAGTCGATTCATAGCCAAACTGACACTAACCTGCGAACCGCTGTTCCGTTTGCTCAAGAAGGACGTTCGTTTCGAATGGACGGAGAAGTGCCAAGCTGCTTTCGAATCTATCAAGGCGTATCTGAGGAATCCGCCTGTCTTAATGCCACCTACACCTGGTCGACCACTGATTCTGTACTTATCCGTTACTCCCACGTCCATGGGATGCTTGTTGGCGCAAGAGGGAGATAAAGGAGTCGAGAAAGCCATCTACTATCTGAGCAAGAAGATGGTGGGGAGTGAGGAACGATACACCCCCCTGGAAAAGACGTGTTGGGCACTAGTTTGGGCTACCAAAAAGCTTAGACACTACATGCTAGCCTATTCGGTGAAGCTGATTTCTCGGATGGATCCTGATGAGGATATTTTTAGGCGCTTACTGTCGAGCGCTGTTCTCTTGACACGTGTCAAGGGGTGAGCTACTCGGTCGGATAACTGTCGCTCGGTCGTACTCAAGTCGCTCGGTTAGACTTCTCCAACCTCGCTGGGACAACAGGATAAGCACTAACTGGGTATATACGGTTACACCCGCCGGTTTCCTCGGACGTAGAAGGGGGTAACCCCACGTCCCCCTGATTCCTGGACTGCAGGGCCATGACTCCCACGTCCACCACTCACACCGTGTCCGACGGGAGTCCCCCCACTCCGAGGGATTCCAACCACCGTCGTGGTCCACAATCAACCACCTTCGGCCCCAGCCAGGGGCACGAACCGCCTCTTCTATAAATGGGTAGTCCGTCCATGGGTTGAAGGTACGTACTCAATTGTATACACAGAGCACATAGAATTCTACCCTTACATACTCTTACTAACTTAGCCATCGGAGGGTCCCCGACTGGCAACACCCCCAGTCCTCGGACGCTGTTTTGCAGGCACTCCTCGAAGACGGAGCTCGGATTGACCGTCCAATTTCAGACATCAACAGTTTGGCGCCGTCTGTGGGAACCGACGAGTTTCCTACTTCATAAATTCAACTGTTTCAAAATCCCATAGAATGGTTAACACGAGAGCCGGAAGCCAACGAAACGGCCCAGATGGAGAAGACCGTGGTAACCCTCTCCAGGAGCAGGTTAATCAACTCACTCAGATGGTTAATCAGCTCCGGGAGCAGAACGCAGAGCTTCTCCAACGCCTCCCTCAACCAACTCCCCCTAACGAAGAGCGGGAGGCGAGCGGAGATTCACCAGAGATTCAGGGCACCCACCATGGTGGGGACCCCTCCGACACAGCTGATCATCGCCAGTCCACGGCGGCTGGCGATAATAGCTTCGTCGCCCTCCGACACAGGAATGCTCCCAACTCTGAGTCATCATTGGCTCAGGGGGCTGCGTTCAAGGAACTGCAGGAGAAGATGGACCAGGTGCTGAAGCAGGTTAACGATCGAGGGGCCAGGACTGTGGAGAATCTGGTTCAGAAGACCAATCTCCCTTTCACGGCCGAAGTCACTATTTACCCACTTCCTCAAAAGTTCAGGCTCCCATCGCTTGAGCCTTTTGATGGATTGGGCGACCCGCTCGACCATCTGGAGACATACAAGGCCTTCATGACGTTGCACGCTTGCCCGGACCAGATCATGTGTCGAGCCTTCCCCACTACTTTGAAAGGCTCGGTCAGAGTTTGGTTTGGAAAGCTCAAATCGGGCTCAATTGGGACGTTCGACGAATTGAGCAAGCTGTTCATCGAGCATTTCTACAGCGGGAGACGTCAGCACAGACTAGCTACCTACCTTCTCAACGTCAAGCAGAAGGAAGGAGAATCTCTCCGCGACTACCTGAAACGCTTCAACAACGAGGCACTCTTAATTGATGAGGTGGATGACAAAGTGGCTCTCACTACCTTTATTGGTGGGCTCCAGCCTACCAAGTTTTTCGAGTCTGTCTCAGAAAAGCCACCGTCTAGCATGGCGGATTTAATGAACAAGGCTCAGAAGCACATCAATGCTGAGGAAGCGATGGCCGCTCGGCGACAATCGGAAGAGACGTCAGGCAGCGGCAAGCGGAGGCACGAAGCGGAAGAGCCTAAAGCCCAGAAGGAAGTCAAACCCGAGAAGAAACCAAGAGGGGAGGACCGTCCACGTGCTCGAGGACGTTTCGAGCGGTTCACCCCGCTAAACGCCACTCCCGAGCAAGTGCTGGTCCACCTGATCAACGACCCAGAACTCCGCTGGCCCAAGGCAATGAAACCAGGGGTTTCCAGAGACCGAAGCAAGTACTGCCGCTTCCACAGGGATCATGGGCACGACACCACCGACTGTATCGAACTCAAGAAACAGATTGAGAATCTGATCCAACGCGGTCGCTTGCGGAGGTTCATCCAAGACAAGCCCGAGCCATCTGCTCGGCCCCAGCACCAGGAAAGAAGAGAAGACCGTAACCCCCGCGCCAATCCGGAACCCCGCAGAGCGCTCGGAGAAATCCACACCATCTTTGGCGGGTATGCCGGAGGCGGCGAGTCCAACACTTCCAGGCGTGTTCACGCCCGTAGGTTGCGGTCAGCAGAGGTCCTCCTCACTGAGAGGCCCTGGAAGGAAAGAAGAATGGAAGAGCAAACCATCAGTTTTCACGCCAGCGACTCTGCAGGTGTCCAACATCCTCACGATGATCCACTAGTGATCACCGTCCCCATCGGGAACTACAAAACCAGCAGGGTCCTTGTCGACAACGGGAGCTCTGCAGACATTCTCTTCTCCAGAGCTTTCAACCAAATGGGGATCCCAAGGGACAAGTTACAGCTTGTCCGATCCCCACTGGTTGGGTTCTCCGGCGAAAAGGTTCAACCCGTGGGGACGATCGACCTCCCGGTCACCATGGGGGCTGAGCCGTGCCAGGTCGTGAAAATGGTAAAGTTCCTTGTGGTGGACTGCCCTTCGGCCTACAACGCAATTCTCGGGCGAACGGCTCTTAACAGCATGAAGGCGGTTACCTCCACATACCACCTGGTGGTCAAGTTCCCGACCGAGAATGGCGTAGGAACACAGAAGGGAGACCAAGCCTCAGCACGTGAATGCTACGTCGCAACCCTTAAAGAGAGACGTTCACAAGAAACCCTCGTTGTGGATGCACTCGAATTCCGAGATGAAAGAGAGGAAATCCATGCGGAGCCTATGGAAAAACTGGATAAAATCGATGTGGGAGAAGGCCGGTGTCTTCAGATTGGCTCACTGCTCCCCCCTCAACTAAGGGAGCAGTTGGTCACTTTCCTGAAAGACAACAAAGACGTCTTCGCCTGGTCTCATGCGGACCTGACAGGGATCGATCCTGAGATAATGACCCACCACCTGAACGTGGATCCTACCTTCAAGCCTGTAAAACAAAAACCAAGAATCTTCGGAAAAGAGAGGAGCGATGCCGTCCTTGAGGAAATTCAGAAGCTGATCGATGCTGGATTCGTCCAGGAGGTGCAATATCCTGACTGGCTGGCCAACGTCGTGCTAGTCAAGAAGGCGAATGGCAATTGGCGCATGTGTGTGGACTTCAAAGACCTGAACAAGACTTGCCCGAAGGACAGCTACCCACTCCCCAGGATTGACTAACTGGTTGATTCAACAGCGGGACATGAACTCTTGAGTTTCATGGACGCTTTCTCTGGGTACAATCAGATCCTGATGCACCCGACCGACCGAGAAGGTACGTCTTTCATTACCGAGCGAGGGCTATTCTGTTACCGGGTTATGCCGTTCGGACTAAAAAATGCAGGAGCAACCTACCAACGGTTGGTCAACCAGATGTTCGCCGGGCAAATTGGCCGGAATATGGAGGTATACGTGGATGACATGTTTACTAAAAGCAAGTTAGCCTGCGATCACCCAACCGACTTGGCTGAAACCTTCCAAATCCTCAGAAAGTTTCACATGAAGCTTAATCCAACCAAGTGCGCGTTCGGAGTAGGGGCAGGAAAATTCCTTGGGTTCATGGTTAGCCAGAGAGGAATCGAAGCCAATCCCGAGAAGGTTCAAGCAGTGATCAACATGCAGGCACCAAGAACGATCAAAGAGGTTCAATGCCTTACCGGGCGGGTAGCAGCGCTCAACCGATTCGTTAGTCGGTCGACGGACAAGTGCCTCCCCTTCTTCAAAACTCTGCGGAAAGCTTTCGAGTGGACCGACGAGTGCGAAGAGGCATTTGCACACCTAAAGGCCTACCTCAGCTCTCCTCCATTACTCTCTCGGGCTATTTCAGGAGAGCAGCTTTACCTATACTTGGCAGTCTCCCCAAACGCAGTCAGCTCAACCCTATTCAGAGAGGAGCGGGGTATTCAGAAGCCAGTATTCTATGTTAGCAGAGCTTTCCGCGGCCCCGAAGTCAGGTATCCACTCATTGAACAACTAGCCTTTGCTTTGGTTATCTCGGCGAGACGCTTGCGCCCTTATTTTTGCTCTCACACCGTTGTGGTGCTGACCGACCGACCGCTCAAGCAAGTGCTTCAAAAGCCTGAGTTGTCCGGCCGGCTCATCCAGTGGTCTATCGAGCTCAGTGAGTTCGATATTGTATACCAACCGCGCAAGGCAAGGAAGGGGCAAGTCATGGCGGACTTCCTGGCAGAATTCACTAACCCTTTACAGGATAAAGATGATGTGGCCAAAACAAAGGGACAAGACGTGGTATGCTGGACAATCTACGCAGACGGCTCGTCCAATAAAACCGCAAGTGGCGCTGGGATTGTGCTTATCTCACCATTCGGTGAGCAGATGGAATATGCACTACGATTCGGGTTCAACGCGACCAACAACGAGGCCGAGTATGAAGCAGTTGCTGTTGGATTGCTACTATGCTAACAGATGGGAGCTAAAGTGGTCAAAGTCCTCAGCGACTCCCAGTTAGTGATCCATCAGTCCAATGGGGAAGTCGAGGCCAAAAACGAAAAGATGAAGAAGTACTCGGAGCTAATCGCCAGGATCAGAGCAACCTTCGAGAAGGTGACTTTCTTACAGGTCCCACGTGAAGAAAACCAAAAGGCGGACTCCTTGGCTCGCTTGGCAAGTGCTCCTGATGAACACTTGGGACCCATGGCCGCTCTCCAGTACCTTGCAGAGCCAAGCATCGATGACCGAGAATCCGGGGAGGTCCAGGTTATCCGCTCCCATGCAGAATGGGCGGAATCCATCATCAAATTCCTCCAAGATGGGGAACTCCCCTCGGACAGAAGGGAAGTGAAGAAGCTCAAGTACCGGTCGGCAAGATACCTCATCTAGGATGGCACCCTCTACAAAAGAGGCTACACCTACCCTTATCTCAGGTGCGTCTCAGATGTGGAGGGTCAATTCATTCTGAGGGAGATTCATGAAGGAATCTGCGGCAACCATTCTGGGGGCCGTGCGCTAGTATTCAAGGCACTCCGAGCGGGCTATTACTGGCCCGCCATGAAGGCCGACTCCAACAGCTTCGTACGCCGATGCGACAAGTGTCAACGCTTCGCCAACATTCCCCATCAGCCTCCAGAGCCACTCACACCCATCGATAACCCTTGGCCGTTTGCACAGTGGGGGATCGACATCATTGGCCCCTTCAAGTTGGGGCCAGGGCAGCACAAGTTTGCCATAGTCGCGATCGACTATTTCACTAAGTGGGTGGAGGCAAAGCCGCTCGCCAAAATCACTCAAGAGGCAGCAAGAGATTTCGTTTGGAAGCACATTGTTTGCAGGTTCGGAATTCCCCATGCCATCGTCTCGGACAACGGCAAGCAATTCGATAATGAGATGATGCGAGATTTTTGGGAGCAGTTCAACACCAAGTGCAAATACGCAACTCCTGGACACCCTCAGGCCAATGGGCAGGCAGAAGTCACCAACCGCACCCTTCTTGGCATCATCAAAACCAGGCTGGACGATGCCAAAGGGATATGGGCAGGAATGTTACCAAGCACCCTCTGGGCATACCACACCACTGTGCGCACCCCGACGGGACAAACTCCCTTCCAGATGGCCTTTGGCTCTGAAGCGGTCATCCTAGTTGAGGTCGCTATCCCAAGTTACAGGGTCCAACACTACAATGCAGAGCAGAACGACAAGGCCCTCGGCCTAAACCTCGACTTGCTCGAGGAAACCAGGCGAGCGGCCGCCGTCAGAGCGGCCGCATACCAACAGAAGGCAAAGCTTTACTTCGACAAGAAGGTCAAACATAGAGCTTTCCAGGTTGGTGATCTAGTCTTAAAAAAGGTGCTGGAGAAGAAGAAGCTAGGTAAGCTGAATCCGAAGTGGGAAGGCCCGTTCCAGGTCCAAAAAATCATCAAGTCCGGGGTATACCAACTGGTCACCATGTCTGGTTGGAAACTCCCTCACCCGTGGAACGCGGACAATCTGAAAATTTATTATCAGTAAATCCCAAGTTACTTTTCTTTAAATTTGTTTCTTGACCCCCGTACAGTTGGGTCTAATGCTTTTCTTTTTCTAGGCTATATGCCTTTATCCCTATCTCATTCGATGAGTTCTTAGACGATCGATTTGTAATCTCTCTTTAATTCATCAATGGGAATATCCTTGTCTTTCCTTTTCAAAAGATGGTCTTAACAACTTTTTTAACAATGATTGTCCCGGAAAACCACGAGTTAGTAAATAAAACGACTCGAAGAGACTAACATCGCCCTCTTCGGTCGGCCAGCGAGTTAACTCGCTCTCCTGGCAGGACGGCACTCGTCTATAAATAAAACGATTTGAAGAGACTAACATCGCCCTCTTCGGTCGGCCAGCGAGTTAACCTGCTCTCCTGGCAGGACGGCACTCGTCCATAAATAAAACGACTCGAAGAGACTAACATCGCCCTCTTCGGTCGGCCAGCGAGTTAACCCGCTCTCCTGGCAGGACGGCACTCGTCTATAAATAAAACGATTTGAAGAGACTAACATCGCCCTCTTCGGTCGGCCAGCGAGTTAACCTGCTCTCCTGGCAGGACGGCACTCGTCCATAAATAAAACGATTTGAAGAGACTAACATCGCCCTCTTCGGTCTGCTAGCGAGTTAACGCGCTCTCCTGGCAGGACGGCACTCGTCTATAAATAAAATGATTTGAAGAGACTAACATCGCCCTCTTCGGTCTGCTAGCGAGTTAACGCGCTCTCCTGGCGAAACGGCACTCGTCCATAAAATAGAGCAACTCGAAGAGACTAACATTGCCCTCTTCGGTCGGCCAGCGAGTTAACCCGCTCTTCTGGCAGAGCGGCCCTCGTCTATAAACGAACAGTCCTAAGAAACGAACAGACTCTTCCCAAGCAGGCAATGAGATCTAAACAAGTTAGCATGCAACAGATTCTCGAGGCATTTCAACGGGTGTACGGTACCACTTCACTTGTATTTGAGTTTATGCTTGAATTTTATGCATGAGTAACCATATTGCATGAGTCTAGGCCGGCATCTCTTTATACGTTCGTTCACATTGCTAGCAAGGCACTACTATCTCAGACGCATTGCACAAGTTATAGACAAAAGGTACAGCTTTTCATTAGTTAACCCCCTCTTTTAATTTGGGAGGAGGGGAAAGACTCTCATTACAAAAATAAAAATAAAAAATAAAAGAGAAACTAGGCCAGAGCCTACAGGGGCAACGAGAAGCCACTAATGTGGCCCACCCTCGCGTCCTCTCTTGGCCTCGTGGGAGGACGACGGCGACCCCTCAGGGGATGTCACCATTCCCCGTGGCGGGGACGACGTCTCCGGCCGGGGGCCGTGAAGGGGGTTCCAGCCTGTTATCAACAGCAGCCGAACCACCTTCTCCGCGTTCCGCACCGTATCCTCCATCACCTCCACCCTCGCCGAGAGCCCTTCTATGGCCCTCGTCAGTGCCTGCACCTGGTGGCAGAGGTTCTCTGGCATGATGTTCCCATCATTCGACATTTTGCAGGTTTCCCTTTCCTTTCTCTCGTTCCCTCGGAAATGAAAAGTTTTGTGGGAGAGAAGGAGTACCAGAGTTCTGCTTTTATAGGGAAAGAGATCAACCAACCAACCCTTTTTTCGAAGAATTTGAATGTTCAAAATTAATTACTAACCGCCTTAATGGCGGCAGAAGTGCAAGTGTTGTTAAAACCCCTTGGATAACTTAACTGCTTTAATGTCTAGCCGAAATGTTCTCCTCGTTTGGAGAGATATGCTCGTGCCAACTGCCAGTGTGTGTGCAATTACTCGCTTACCACAGTTATTATCACTCACTTGGCTGAAATTATCCAGTGCTCCCGCGGAGGACCGCTCGGTCTGACGGACGCGCTCGCTCAACACCTGTTTATCCGCTCGGCGCTCGACGGATCATTCAGCATGACAATCCACCCAAAATTCTCTTGGGGCGGAGTCAAAGACAAGCAACAGATAAACGGATACAACAACAACGGTCATGCCCCTAGAGGGACGAACCCCGTTCTCCATCTCGGAATAATGGACAAGAAAACATTGTTATACCCAATTATACGATGGAATGCCCAATTATACGATGGAATGCCCAGCTATACGGTGGAATGCCCACGGTGGAATGCCTAATCATACGGTGGAATGCCTAATTATATGGTGGGATGCCTGATTATACGGTGGTACGAGTTTTTCGGTTGCGAAAACGAAACATAGTACATCAAAACAAAAACACAGGAGATCAGGGCGCAGAGGGTAGCTCAACTCTGGGTGTCGTCGTCTTCGTCGTCACCTCCACCACCACCCATTTCGGTGTTCTCCACATCGGACGGAGGCTCAGGCTTCAGTTCGCTCAGGTCAAGGTCGGTGTACTTGGCCTTCACACGCTTAATGGCTTGCTCGAAGCCACCTGAAAAGTACAACATTAGCTCGCTGGCACATTCATCAGAGGCCTTGTACTCTTCAACCGCCTGGGCCGTGGTGGCCCTCGCCTGGCCAAGGTCGCTTTGAAGCTTCAGAATCATGGTGGATTGCCGGGTGGTGGTATTCTCGGACGCCTGCTTCAGTGCTTTCAGCTCCTCCTCTCTACCTGATAGGGCTTCCCTCAAGTTCTTCAAATCTCCCTCAGACTTCTCTTGGGCCTCTTTGACCGCTTGACGCAACCGCTCCGCCTCCCCTCTCGCTCGGCCGGCCTCCTCCACGGCTTGTTGCAGTGCTGAAGGGCAGCCGGAGTGAGTCTTCTCTAGCTGCTCCAAGGAGTTGCGACACTCCAGGGCTTAGCGCATGACACCATGAAGCCTTAGCTCTCGGTCGGCCAGCCTCCTAGCAACAACTACTCCTTCAGCAATGGCCTACAGATAACGAATACAGGAACAGTCATTAGGCATCAAGGGGTTTCGTCACAAGAGCGGGTATTGAAAAGCAACACTTACCCTACTCAGATGCAGCTCGAAGTTCCTCAGCAGTTTCTCCACCGGCATCGAAGCGAGACCATCGTAGACAGGCTGAGCGAATGCATTTAACGCTCGGTGGCTGGCAGACGGGTCCGACAGAATGCTCCCTTTAACTGGGACTGTCGCGTAGTCGTTCGTCGCCGGGTATATCAGCCCAGCCATGCTCGCCATCTCTGCTTCTGTCCACGGGGCTGCAGGAGCGGGAGGAAATGTTTGGAATGCAACCTTTTTCGGAGTGTTTGGGTCCTTCGTCACTGGAGAGGGCGGCCGCTCTTTCTTGCTTTTCCTTTGCTCGCTCGGCTCGGGAAGCTCACCTTCTTTCACGAGGGACTCTATCACCCGGCCGATCGAGATATCGGGGTCCGCCATCTCCGTGACAAAGGTTTCCTCTTCCTTCTCGGTTATCTCTGCGATCCTCTTTCTTTTCTTCTTGCCCAGGGCCCTCAGGGCTGACCCGCCGGCAGCCTCAAGCATTTTTTCCAGGATCTCCTTGCCAATCCTCAGACGAGGAAGTCTGGTGGAAGCTACTGGTGGGGGATTCGTTGGGATAGCCGCTCGGGCCCTCATCTGGGTATAAGCCACCTTGTCGAACTGCTTGATATCTAGAGGTGAGAACACAATTAAGGCAATAGTCAGAAAATGGGCAGAACACGGTCAAAGACAGATAAGGAGAAGGGATTAAACGTTACCCGCAGGATTTGGCCCCAGCAGGTGGTCGAATAGCTTCTGAGGGTTCACCAACTCCTCAAAGGGGATTTTCTCTTTCCGCATGGCCGCAATCAGTCCGTCGATATTTGGGTTGGGGTTCTCCACTCGTCGGAAGTCACTCGGCTCGGGGTCTCCCCACACTGTTTGGATCCCTGGAGTGTTGGGACCAACCACTTCATCACTTTGATACTCCCATCCCTCTCCGGAAATAAAGAAGAACTTCTCTTTCCATTTTTTGACAGACGACGGGTACCCAAACACAATCTGGCGACCGTCGAGTGCTTGGAAGTAACAGAAGCCCGCATCTCCCACCTTCGGGGTATAGCAGTAAAAGAAATCGTCGATCGTCATAGGGCGGCCCTCTGCACCCAGCGCCTCGAACATCATGAACGCCCTAAAGAAGATGTTCCAAGCATTTGGCATAAGCTGCCCAGGAGTAAGCTTCATGCGGCTCAGCAGCTCTCGGACGATCCGTGGAAAAGGGACTCGCAGCCCAGCGAAAAAGGAGTGCTCGTAGACACACACCTCGCCCTCCGCAAAGGAGCAAGCCCTCTCTTCCGGACGGGCCGCTCGGAGGGTCACAGAATCTGGGATCTGGTAGGCCACTCTGATCGTCCCCAGGTCCTCCTCGTAAATCACGCTCACAAGCGTTTCAGCCCTAAAGGACGGGACCTTGACGGTGGTCTCCACATCGATGACATTGGCAGGGGCAGTCTCCTCCATCTCAGGTACGGGGGAATCGGAAGCAAGATGGGAAAGATCCCTCACAAAGTGCAAAAATGGCTCTTGGCTGGTGTACGTGTGGAGAAGGGGATTTAAGGCTTGCCGCTCAAAACGGAATCGCAACAACTGGTTCCACACGCGAAGAGCACCAAATAACTCCTTTAATCTGTAATGTGGAACAATGGGCTCAATCGCTTGAAGGGGGAAATCAACCCCGGGTATCGGGTCACCCGGATTGGCGTCTGTTTCTGGATCCAGCGTTGCAAATCGACTTGGGGGCAGGAAACGAGAAGTGTTGGGGAATAGCTGCATAATCATGCTTATACCCTTCCTCGGGTGTGGGAATCAAGGAAACTCCTTGGGCTTCTCGACCGTCCGATCATGAACGAGTAGGATCTGTCGCCAGATCCCCAACCACAGCCGTCCTCGTATCTCGGGAATTTCGAAATTTGGAAAGCCCACCTTCACGTGGGGTGTATATTTTGGCGGTTACTCATCATTATCCTCGGGTAAAGGGAGGTCTCTTTCCCTCGCTTTAACTACCTCGAGCACTGCGTCCACAGGCAGAGCAATTATCCCCAGCGTCGAGGCTCGCTCTGCTCGACTTGGGAATGGGGGGCAACTGATGAGGATATTTTTAGGCGCTTACTGTCGAGCGCTGTTCTCTTGACACGTGTCAAGGGGTGAGCTACTCGGTCGGATAACTGTCGCTCGGTCGTACTCAAGTCGCTCGGTTAGACTTCTCCAACCTCGCTGGGACAACAGGATAAGCACTAACTGGGTATATACGGTTACACCCGCCGGTTTCCTCGGACGTAGAGGGGGTAACCCCACGTCCCCCTGATTCCTGGACTGCAGGGCCATGACTCCCACGTCCACCACTCACACCGTGTCCGACGGGAGTCCCCCCACTCCGAGGGATTCCAACCACCGTCGTGGTCCACGATCAACCACCTTTGGCCCCAGCCAGGGGCACGAACCGCCTCTTCTATAAATGGGTAGTCCGTCCATGGGTTGAAGGTACGTACTCAATTGTATACACAGAGCACATAGAATTCTACCCTTACATACTCTTACTAACTTAGCCATCGGAGGGTCCCCGACTGGCAACACCCCCAGTCCTCGGATGCTGTTTTGCAGGAACTCCTCGAAGACGGAGCTTGGATTGACCGTCCAATTTCTGACATCAACACTCCGTATGCACGGGAATCTAGAACAGCACACCAAACTCCCAAGTTGAGCCATGGCATAGAACTGAGGCCGAATATATGCCCTAGGCTTCATTGATTACCTAGAACTTGAGAATGAACTTCCCTGTATACTGATGAACCCTTTGCTGCTTGTCTTTGTATCTGAAACAGGCGGGAGCTGAGCAGAGGGACATCCGCGGCTTCGGGGGCGCGTGCATGTCCTTGCAGCTGTACGAGAGGCTGCCGGAGAGAGTGAGGCGGCTGGTGGACGAGGCAGGCTTCGGGGAGTTTGTGCGGACTTTGACTCCGGCGAGGATTGACCATGCCGTCCTTGTTGCGCTTGCTGAGAGGTGGAGGGATACTACCAATACCTTCCACCTACCTCCTGGGGAGATGACGGTGACGCCTGCTGACTTCGCAGCGATCACAGGGTTGAGGGTTGGAGGTGAGCCCATCCCGTTTGACTCGGGGATCCAGGAGGATCGGGTTGCTCTGGAGTGGTTTCTGGGCAAAGTGCCCAGGATAGAGGGGGGAATGGCGAGGTACGACCAGTTCAAGGGCTACCTGAAGAAGGAGGTGACAAGTGACCGGGAGGCGGAGCAGATGGCCCGGGCGTTTCTGCTATACTTGTTTGGTGCCACTCTGTACCCAAACAGGCGAAGCAATGTCCACCTTTCTTACTTGCCGGCGTTGAGGGATTTGAGGACGGCCTCGCGCTTTGATTGGGGTGGAGCTGCTCTTGGAACGGCCTATCACTTCTTTGGCCACTTGTCGAGGACGGGTAAGAGTACAGCTGGTTACTGGAGGGTCTGGGAGGTACGATTCCAACCCTTTTAAGCACAATTTGATTATGCTTGTCCATTGTTTAGTCTGCTTGATCGTTTCGATTTCAAATGTCGTATGCCTTGACTAATGCTTGAACTTGTCTAAACATTGCAGCTTTGGGCCTACGAGGTTTTACGGATGTATCCGCCGGAGTGCAAGCATCCAGACCTGAGCACTCTCCCTCGCGCGCTGAAGTGGAGCAGGGCGAGCACCGGGAAGAAGGAAGGGAGAGGCGAGCTCAACGCCTTCAGGCTGTACCTAGACGAGCTTAGGGCCTCACAGGTATGAACACGTAACTGTAAGCCTTAGACATGTATTCATTTCCCTGCTTTAATGCTGTCGCTGATCAATTGTTTGCATCGCCCGTTTGTTTTGAATCGCAGGTCAATTGGGATCCCTGGAGGAGAGCGGGGCCAGAGCCTGAGTACTTGGCCCAGAGTAGGGCTGTCACGGCCAGCAGGGTGTTGTTGGAGTCTGCCTTCGGTTGGCAGTGGTACCTGGGAGATCGAGTGACGCGCCAGTCGCTTGGTTATCCCGAGTTCTGGGTGCCAGGGCCGCTCCCACCTCGAGCTTCACACACGGGAGAGTACACACGGGCTGAGCTGGAGAGGTATATGAGGCCGGATACTGAGCTTGAACGCTACCTGCGTCCTGGTAGGGACTATGCAGTCTACCAGAGAGACTTCCTGGCGGGTCCACTGGGGATCTGTGGTCTGAGAGAGGTGCGAGGCCAGGCCGCAGGGGCCGCTGAGGAGAGGAGAGCAGCCGGAGAGGGAAGGAGAGGCGGCGAGAGCCGGGCAAGGCGAGCTCCGAGAGGGGCGGCCGTTGGTGGACTTCCTGCGCTGCTTTGGAGGATCCCTGTGGTTGACAGCCAGGGGAATCCTGCAGAGTTACAGCTAGTGCCCGCGAGAGCGGAGCCTGCTCCTGTGACTGTTTCGGTAAGACCTAGCTTCCAATATTGCTTTTGAATTTCAAGTGCTTGAATTATCTGCTGAATAGCCTGATGAACTTGAATTGCATGTAGGTGCCAATTGAGTGGGTGAACGAGGCCGTTCGACGCATGCTGGCGTTGGAGAACGTGGTGAGAAAGGCGGCGAGCGGCACGCCACTGGAGTTGCAGTACCAGGTGCCGACACTACAGCCGACTCAGCCAGCCGTTGTTCAGAGGACCCAGGTATGAAAAACGATAGATTCCTGCTTTCGATACACTCCTGCTGTCGATACATTCCTGCTTTGATAGCTTGATAGACTGTGCCTGTTTCCAATACAGAAATACAATATGCACAATAGATACTCATGCTTTGAAATGTAATGACAATGCAGGTGCAGGGGAAGATGAATCCTAGGAGGAAGAGCGCGCGAGATCCGCCACCGACGAAGGTGGTGGCACAGAAATTCACGCCTCCAGCCACCATCACGCGGCGACAGACGAGGGGCTCACAGACGGCGTGCGCACGTGAGGAGGAAGCCAAGCAAGCCGCGAGGCAAGCTGAGCTTCGGTACCAACTCAAGAAGCGCGAGAAGCCGCCATTGGAGAAGCCGAGCCCGGCTCGCAGGTTGAAACTGATCATGAGTCCAACTTCCGAGGATGAGGAAGAAGAGGGAGAAGAAGAAGCGGCAGAAGAAGAGGGCGAGGAGCACTCGTCCACCAGCAGTGGCTCTGACGACTCCATTGATGACCCGAGGTATAGAGACGATCCCCAGGAGCTACAGGACACTTCAGATAGCGACGACGGACCTGAGGGGCGCTGACGAGGCCTCCGTTCCCCTTTTTTGCACATTACTTTTGACTTCGGGCCTGCGTGCCCAAGTAGATAGCTTGACCGACGTTTTGAGGGCCTGCGTGCCTTTTTTGATTGGCGGGCGCATGTGCCCTGATTTGACTTGGTAGCTTTTGATCGGCCGAGGGCCATAGATACAGTAGTTCTTTTGCTTTTGACATGGATAGATCATGGTTCAGTATATAAAAGTTGCATTTTGAAGTTTATTGCTTCTCATTGTGCATAAGAGTCAGTAAAACCCGCCATTAATACCGAACTTGCATTGACAACACATCGAGACCACACACAGACACATATGAGTGTATAAATCAGCCTAGCTCTGAAAGAAAAAGGCAATATACCCTAAGACACAATCAGGATACGAGGATACGAGAAATAATGAAATTTTGGGCATTAATACATCAAAACTCACAATACCCTGAAAAAGATGAAAACGACGCTCTTAAAAGATCGATGGTGGTCGACATGACCTGCGCCAATTGACGGAATTGAACAAAACGCTCCGAGAATGGACTTATACCGAAGAATGCTCAAAATAACACAAGAATGGCATAAAACGTTGAAAGATGACTCGATTATGTCCCGGACTGAAACCGACACCTCCATACAGTCACTCAAGGTCCAAGTGACCTGTATGGCATGACCAAAATGGGTTAGAGCCTCCAATACGAGATTCGACCTCCCGAAATCTCGGTTAGAACTTGAAACGGGCCTCCGAGGGTCCAGAATCTTCGTTGGGCACGGCATTCGGAATCCGATGCTTGGATACAGTCACATATGCTCATAATGACTTGCTGGAACCATCAAAAGTGCCAAATGACCTTTGGAATGAAAAACGACCAATTTGGACAGTAGCTGTTGAAATCTGTCAAAACTGCAGATCAACCATCGCGCGATGGTTTGGAACTGTCGCGCAAGAAACATATATCACGCGATGCTTTGAAAGTGTCGCGCGAGAGTCAATCCCTGCTAGGCTGCCTTTGTTTGACCAAATTATTGCCATGGACCTGTTCATTGTTTCCACGTCTTGAAAGTTATTCTGGGCTTGCAGAAGAAGGCTGCTCTTCCATGCAAGGTGGTAGGACACCTAAGCCTTGATCTCACCAACTCCTTGGCTATTTGAAGAAGGGTTTTAAGACTTAATGAAATGTACACCCCTCCAACTTATCTAAAATGGGAGATTCACTGATGGAAGCCCTTGATCCTTGGCTAATGAGAGATGAAACCGTAAATTGGGCGAGTCCCCGGTCTCGCTGTTTATCCTCGATTCGGGATCTCCGATTTGCTCGACCGTGCGTCGAAATCCTCCAAGCAGCATTGCCTTTCTGGGACCCTATTGTGCACGTCTTCGGTTCCGTCAAGACGAGATGTGCCCCACAATAGAAGAGTTCCAGGCGTACGCGCCAGGGTTCGCCAATCTAGATGTTCTTGCCGTGCCGCCCGTCCATGAAGACATGGAACAAATTCTACGGGCAAAACTCAACATTCCGGCGGCATTGACGGCCAGCATCATTTGAAACGGCGAGCTCAACATCCTTCGCCTAATCGAACTGTATGGCCCCGAGAGTGGCCTGGGAGACTATGTTGGGGAAGCTCACAGACGCTTCGTCTTGTCTATATGCGCACTGGCCGCGTACATGCTAGTTCCCATTGATGGAGGGGCAAATCCCAAATTGGTGAGCATTGCCTCACAAATGGATAACGGGAAAAACATCATGCCCATGGTTTTAGCGGAGACGCTCACGGGTTTAGATATGCTGAAACTTGAGCAAGCCGACTCTTTCAGCGGATGCCCTATCTTGCTCCAGGTAAATACACATTCGACATACTTTCTCGCATTTTCAGCTTCACCTCAGATGCTTAGGCTGTATTTGATTTCTGACCTGTCCTCTGTTCTCACGCAGCTCTGGCTAGCGGACAAAGTGGGGGTTTTGGAAGAGCCACAGGCTGGCTTTGAAGAATTCCCCCGGTTTTTGGTCGAAAGACCGATGATATTTCCCGACTTGCCGGTGGACATATGGTTTGCCTTCCTGAACGATCTGCAATCTAAGGATATAGTCTGGAGGTGTCTCTGGCTAAACCTTCCGGCGATGACGCTCAAATCAGCGGGATACAAAAGAGTGATAATCGCCGGCCTGTCAAGCTTCACATTTTACGTCCCTGGGCGCACGCTCGACAGCTCGGAAGAAGCCAAGGATACAAGCGATACGGAGCGGAAGATTTCGACCTCCCCGCATTCACCTCCTGGGATTTGCGCTGCCATAGAGACAACTGGGGTGATAGGACGTTGAAGGAATCAATTCCAGAGTTCAGGACGTGGCTGGAAAATCGTTACATAAGGTGGCTCCGCGCCGAAGTTGAAGCAAGACTGAGGGGATATTTCTGAATCCCGTGGGAAAACAAATTGTAATTAGTAAGGCCATTAGGCTGAGCTTCGGCTCCGTTTTTCAGTACTCGCTTTGTAGACTGTATGCCACTTTGCCCGGCTTGACCGGCTAAATAACAACTTTGAATTATCCGGCCGTTATTCCTCCGAGGGACCGAACTCGTCATTGAACGTGTAATTTGAACAAACAACGCTTCGACGTAGTCATAAACACTCATAATGACCTACTGGAAGCATTGGAACTTCAAAATCTGGCCTGAGTCAAAATCCGGAAAATGACCCCAAAAAGGCAGTAGCCTGCCCTACTGTGCCGAATCAAATTTAACTCTCGTGCGAGCGAACAAAACTGTCGCGCGACACTTCGTGACCATCGCGCGATGGAGAACTCCTGTTACAGTGGCCAGCCTTGACTCATTCGGACAAAAAGGGGTGGCAGGCTTTGTCAGCAGGTCTGGGCGTGCAGGGGCTTCTGGCTTTCCCCAGAGGTGTTCCCTTGATCTTTAGCAAGTGGAGGGACACCTTGCAAGGCCACATCACTCAAAGGAAAGGTATTACCTCCTTTCTTTGCCTATAAAGAGGAGTGAGTCCCTGAATGAAGGGTGTGCTTCCGTGGGAAATCTCTAGCATTGTTCCCCAAATGGCAAATCATCTCCCCACCTTAATCAGCTCGTGGCTCGAAGAATTTGTCGCGAGTGATTGGCTATGCTTCCGTTCTCACGGGTTGGCGGCCTTTCGCTTCTTAAAAAGTGTAAGGCTCCGCCCCGAAATTCTAAGAGCAGCCCTGCAATTTTGGGACCGGGACGTCTATGTGTTCCGATTTGGTGACCACGAGTTGTGTCCGATCGTTGAAGAATTCCAAGCGTATCTCCAAGGCTTTGCTTCGAGCGTAATCGTCGTGCCACCTTACAAGCAAAGCATGTCAATTCTGTTGAAAACGTGTCTGAATATTTCCAGGGGTGCGGCGGAAAGCCTGTTGATTGGCGGACAAATAAACATCGCGCGCCTAATGGAATGGTACGGGCCCGACGGCGATCCAGCGGATATGGTTCTGCAGGCTCGACGTCGATTCGCCATGTCAGTTGGCATATTGGCCGCGTAACTGTTGGTGTCTCCGTATGGACGGCCCGACCCTTCGTTGGTTTACGTGGCTACAGAGATGGGCGCTCGGAAGAACGTAGTTCCCCTGGTACTTGCTGAAACACTCATTGTTTTGGATTTGGTGGCCACAGGTCAGACGAACACATTTGGTGGCAGCCCAATCCTGTTACAGGTAAAACCTCACTCAGCTCACCTTTTTCTGGCTTTCACACAGTCTGCTTTTACCTCGACTCTCGGCTAAGGCTGTATGGTAGTTTCTCACTTGTTTTCTTTCGCTCGGGCTTATGTGGGTCCTTACTTGTCTTTTCGCTCATGTAGCTGTGGCTATGCGATAAACTTGGATTAATCTCGGCTCCTGGAGCGGACTGGCCCCATCTGCCCGGGCGGATGCACCAAAGGGGAATGCTGTACCCGGAGATGTCTGAGGAGGAGTGGTACACCTTCATGAGAGAGATGTCTCCGCGCGAGATCGTCTGGCGGCATGGAGCCCTGAACATCCCAGATATGGCTCTGCACTCTGCAGGTTTTGAGAGAATGGTGATTGCTGGGCTGTCCAGTTTCACGTTCTACATTCCAGGTCGTATCCTGCGGCAACTAGGCATGAGCCAAGGCTTCCATCGAGCTGGGATAGAGGATTTCCAGATTCCGGCATTTACAGCCCAACATCTAGCAAGGTATGAACACAACTGGGGTTTGAGAGAACTCGGAGGAGCGGAAGACGACTTCAGCACAAGACTCAAACACCGCTACGTAGCATGGTTAAGAGAGGAGGTCGAAAGCAGGCAAAACGCAGATTGACTCCTGACTCAACTCCAATGATCTATAATAAATTGCGAGCCCGTGAGGGCCTCTTAGCATTTCGTTCTGTTTTTGATGCTTTACTGTTTTTCTTAGGGCTCTGCTCAGCCTATGTAATAGAAATAATAGTTTTGAATAAAGATGAAAGATCAAGAATTCTCCCCTTTTGGTCCAAGTGTTGAACGCCACGTCATTTGAATGTTGAGGTACGCTTTGGAATAAGAACCCTGGATCGAGTTGATTGAGTGTGACCGAATCTCACAGAGAGATTGCATACGTATCCCAAGCTAGGGAATCAGGTCAAAACGTAGTTCAGGCTACAGGTTCGACAGAGCATGACCGAGTCCCAAAGAGACTGCCTACGTATCCCAAGCTAGGGAATCAGGTCAAAACGTAGTTCAGGCTAAGGTTCGCTCGTGTGTTTTGGCTCTCCTTTTGCGCTCTAAATTTTGCCTAGGGCTGCCCTTGCAGGTTTCCAGCCTAGCGAGCTTTGATTGAATGCCTATTTATTTTTGCCTAAACTGCCCCCTTGGGTTTTCAGTCTAGCAGGCTTGCTCTAATTTTTGGTTGGGACCGCCCACCCTTGTGGTTTTCGGCCCAACGAGCTTCTCTCAAGGGTAGTAACGTTTGAGTTGATCCAGGTTAACCAGAGTGTTGAACTCGTTGCCATCCAGATCAATGAGCTGAGCTGCCCCACCTGAGAGGATGGTCTTGATAATGTAAGGCCCCGCGCGCTTTGGGCGGAACTTGCCACGTAGATCGAAGATGGGAGCCCGGATTTCCTTTGTGACCATGTCCCCTTCAGCTAAGTCACGAGACTTCACTTTCTTGTTGAATGCCCGAGCAATCCTGCGCTGATACCCCTGAACGTGATACAAGGCACGGAGCCTTCTCTCATCAAAGAGCATGAGTTCGACAAACCTCCCGCTAAGCCATTCGAACTCCGCGAGTTCACATTCAGCCATGATCCTCAACGTTGGTACTTCAAGCTCGATGGGAAGGACGGCTTCCATCCCATAGACCAGAGAAAAGGGGTTGCCCCTGTTGATGTTCGAATCGACGTGCGGTACCCCCAAAGAGCCAGAGGCAGCTGTTCGTGCCAGTCCCTGGCGGACTCTGCGGACTTTTTAATGATAGTCTCGATGTTCTTGTTGGCTGCTTCAACCGCCCCATTCGTCTGAGGGCGATAGACCGTTGAGTGATGAACCTGGATCTAGAATTCTTCGAAAAGCTCCAGCACCCTGCCTTTGAAATGGACCCCATTGTCAGAAACAAATGCCTGTGGAACCCCGTATCGATAGATGATGTTCTTTCGGATAAACTGAGCAACCTGAACCGCCGTCAGGGTCTTGTAAGATTCGGCCTCGACCCATTTGGTGAAGTAATCTATTGCCACCAAAATGAACCGATGCCCGTTTGAAGCAGAAGGCCTGATCATGCCGATAACGTCGATACCCCAAACAGAAAAGGGCCAAGGCGATGTCATGCCGAATAGTTTAGAAGGAGGAACGTGCATGAGATTGGCATGGATTTGACACCTATGGCAGCGGCGCACATAATCCACACACTGGGATTCCATGGTAGACCAAAAGTATCCTTGTCGTAGGATTTTCCTGGCGAGCATGACCCCACTCATGTGAGGGCCACAAACTCCCTCGTGAATTTCCTCCATGATTTTGATGGCCTCAGCGCCGTTGACACAGAGCTTATGCATTCCGCAGTGAGATCTCCGATACAGTCTCCCGCCGCAGATAATGTATTGAGCGGCCATTCTTCGTAGTGCCGCTCGATCCTTCTTAGTGGCGTCGGCCGGAAACTGACCGCTTTCGACGAAATTCCAGATATCATGATACCAGGGTAGGCCATCGTCAACATCATCGACGGCGTTGCTACCAACTGGAAGCTCGATCATGGAAGCCAGAGTTGCTAGGGCATCAGTTCACTGGTTCTTCATCCGAGGGATGTGTGTGAACGTGACTTTGTTGAAACGAGGAATAAGATCCTCCAGATCTTGGTGATAAGGCTTTAATCTGTCCTCCCGAACCTTCCAGTCCCCGTTAGCCTGAGAAACGACAAGGTTGGAGTCACCAATAACCTCGAGCTTTTCAACACCGAGTGTAAGAGCAGCTTCCATGCCAACAATGCAGGCCTCATATTCAGCTTGGTTGTTCGTGACATCGAAATTGAGTTTGAATGCGAGCGGAATATGAGCACCATCAGGGGTTATAAGCAAAACCCCAATCCCGTATCCCCTCTGATTGGCTGCCCCATCAAAGTAAAGAGTCCAGGAGTCTTCGACAACCGCCATCACTCCCTCATCCGGAAATGCAAAATCCGAGTCCTCTGGCCCATCGACAGGATGATCAGCTAGAAATTCGGCGACCGCGCGCCCTTTGACAGATTTCCTAGTGACATATTCGAGGTCAAACTCTGCGAGCAACAGCAACCAACGTGCTAGTTTACCAGTAAGCGCAGGCTTCTCAAACAGATACTTGAGAGGATCCATTCGAGAAATCAACTTCACCGGGTAAGCCAGCATGTAGTGTCTTAATTTCTTGGATGCCCAAACAAGAGCCCAACACGTCTTCTCGAGAGCGGTGTAGCGTTCTTCAGCGCCAACCATCTTCTTACTCAGGTAGTAAATGGCCTTTTCGACTCCCTTTTCTCCTTCTTGAGCCAGCAAACACCCCATAGACGAAGGATTTACAGACAAGTAAAGTATCAAGGGTTTCCCTGGCATCGGTGGCATTAAAACCGGAGGGTTCTGCAGGTAGGTTTGAATGGAGGTGAAAGCCGCCTGGCACTTGTCCGTCCAAACGAATGGAGTATTCTTCTTCAATAGACGAAACATCGGCTCGCAAGTTAGTGTCAACTTGAAGATGAATCTGCTGATGAACTGTACCTTTCCCAAAAAGCTTCGCACCCCCTTTTCAGAATCTGGTGGCTTCATCTCAAGGACTGCTTTGATTGTAGACGGGTCGACCTCAATTCCACGAGAAGTGATCATGAAACCGAGCATCTTACCAGCTGTAACCCCAAAGGTGCATTTCTGAGGGTTTAGACGCATGCGAAACTTTCGTAACCTCTCGAAGAATTTCCTAAGCACAGGAACATGACCTTCTCGAGTTTTGGACTTGGCGATCATGTCATCGACGTAGACCTTGACTTCTTTGTGCATCATATCGTGTAGGATAGTGGTAGCAGCTCGCTGATAAGTGGGCCCAGCGTTCTTCAATCCAAAAGGCATGACCAGGTAGCAATAAGTCCCCCATTCAGTGATGAACGTGGTTTTCTCGCGGTCCTCGGGTGCCATGAGAATTTGGTTGTAGCCAGAGAAGCCATCCATGAACGAAAGCAAAGCGTGCCCCGCAGTGTTGTCCACAAGCACATCGATGTGTGGCAAGGGAAAATCGTCTTTGGGGCTCGCTTTGTTCAAGTCCCGAAAGTCAACGCAAACTCGAATTTGGCCATTTTTCTTAGGAACAGGGACAATGTTGGCGACCCACGTGGGATACTGAGAGACCATGAGAAAGCCAGCGTCAATCTGCTTAGTAACCTCCTCCTTAATCTTCTGAACCCAATCTGGCCTCATCCGTCGGAGTTTCTACTTTACAGGCTTGGCATCCGGAAACAAAGGAATGTGATGCTCCACGATCTCGGGATCAATTCCGGGCATATCTCGATGAGATCATGCAAAAACGTCACTGAACTCGGTGAGCAGCTCTTTGAAATCACGATGCTCCTCTGGTGAAAGTGTGGAGCCCACTTGAACCATTCGGGGATCGTTTTCATCTTTCAAATTTATAGAAACAATTTCTTCTTTTAATGGCTGAGCATGCCTTTCGTCTTCCCTTTCGATGAAGGCACGGATTTCCTTGGGGATGTCCCCATCGAAATCTATCCCTTCATCGTCAGGGTCGACACAGTTTATATAAAGATCATTGAAATAGTCAGAAGATGCTTCGTTCATTTCACAAGCCCCTGAAGGGTCACCAAGTACAAGAGAGTCAAACTCGAAATAAAAGCTATGACGTGGAGGGCCTAGAGGCACAAACTCCGACTCAGAGCTAGACTTAGAGGACGGGACAGACTCAGACTCAGACTCAGACTCAGACTCAGACTCGGACTCAGACATGTTGTCAATGCAAGTCAGGCGTGGCTTGAAAATGCAATTATTCAAAGAGCCCTCGGCTTTCACAATGAGAGAGGTGGGATCCTCGCGGGCGTCGGGCCCGAGCATGAGCACTTCGGCCTCTTCAGCTTCCCCAGCCAAACCCACTTGGGAGAATTCCTGGAACAGGAGCTCCAAATTTCCCTGATTGATGGATCCCAGCCAGTCAGTCTTGATCTTCACCTGATTAAGCCTCCTCTTGAATTCTTCCTTTGCTGGTTCGTCATCACTGCTTGACCAGGTGTCATCAGCGAAAATCTCAAACCCAGGCAGCAGCTCCCCAGTTTCAGAATGAATGAAGGGCTCAGCCTGCCCAGTGTAAGCGGCATTTCCCACTTCACGCACAAATTTGGGACCGCTGCAGAGGGTCTGAGGTTTTCCCATATATTTCCTCCGTTTGGCATCTTTGGCAGAGGCGATATACCCCAAACCAAAGCGGCCCTCGTTGAAAGGAAAAGTAGGGAACTCCGGGACCCCTTGACGGCGAGAGCCTAAGCCAATGCCCGGAAAATAAGACATCCTCCTCATAATGTCCAGCGCGACAGAGCTTACGAGGAAGTTCCCGTCCATGTTGATGGCCATCACTGTGCCCGAAGTATCAAAAGAGAAACCCCCAAGATCAACGTCTTCTTCACCGTGTTGAATTCCCAAGACAGGAGTCCCATCCTCCTTGAGCGGGCGGATGCCTGAATCCCCGCAGATGGTTAGAGTACCAGTGGGTAGTCCCAGAATGACCTTTTGGTGGAGGGTGGATGGCACAGCCATGATGTCGGACCGATGAAGCCATGGTCTGCCCAATAGAAGATTGAAAGTTGCAGGAATATCCACAACATGGAACTCCACGTCCATCTCAAAACCCTCAGCATCGAGTTTGAGCTTCAAAATACCTTCGACTACGCGACGGGTGCCGTCATATGCCTTGACAGCCAGATTGGAAGGTGCCAGATCCTTCTTGGTGAGTCCCAAACGATAAGCGACCCGCAGAGGGCAGACGTTGATGGCGGAGCCGTTGTCAATAAGAACGGTCGGGACCCAGAGTCCTCGACATTTGACGGTAATGTGCAAGGGGCGATTGTGGTCGACTCCTTCGACTGGCAGATCCTTGTCTGTGAAGATTACTGTATGCTTGGAGGTCGGAGGGAGGATGAGAGATATCATCGCCTCTGGTGTGACGTCGGCCTGGACTTCAAGGCGGGATAGGGCGTGACACAGCCTCTGACGATGCTCCTTGGATGAACAAATCAGCCCCCAGATAGAAATTGCAGCGGGAATCCGCTCAAGTTGCCGCTAAACCAAGTCAGGAATCGAATTGCCAGCTGATACCTCAAGAGGTGCAGACCTTGGGAAAGAAACAGGTTCGTTCCTTTGATTAGCAGGGTTGGAAGAATTCCCAGCCTGCAGATTAGCAGGCTGAAAAATCCGTCCACTCCTTGTAACATTGTGAACGTTCTCCAAGGAGGGCACGAGCTGAGGGCTTTCCTTCACATCCCAGAGATCAGCGGGGACATCTCCCAGTTTGCGCTTTCCCTTGTCAGTAGTTGGTGCAGAGATGGGCACTTCCATGTCTAAGCCCAGATCCTCAGCCAGATCTTTCAACAGCAAGGAGTCCCAGAAGCTCAAGTCTTTCACATCAGCCACTTCAGCAATAGGCTCTGGATTTGCAACAAAGGGGACATCCCAAAGACCAGTGTCAGCCAGGGTACGATTGACGGCCCAGACTTCATTTCCAACTTGGATGTCCACTATGTCGTTAACTTCCCACAGATTAGCAGGCGGAGCGCGGTCCGTGACCATGATACTGCAATCCCTGTTGTTGGGGTAAGGCACCTGAGGGCGCGGATTTTCTTCGTCGACAATATAGGAACAGGGGTCATGGTCAGTGTCGGGGTTAGTGTCACAAACCGAATTAAAGACCGAACCAAAGAGGGAAATGTGGTCTCCCAAAGCCCATGGATCTTCCTGGACAAGTTCATCCTCCGCGTAGTGAAGCATGTAGTCTGGCTTGGCATAGCCTTGCAGAGGGTTAGGGTCAACGTCCATGGGAGCGAACCAGGTTGGCTCAGGATCCCAGCCATATTCCGCTTCGGGAACTGGGGCTCGATTGGGTTGAATAGCATGTACAAGGAGAAACCGTCCAGAGGATCAAGCAAGGCCGCTTCATAACCGGCCAACCAGCCATCGTACCAGGCTTGATCAAATGGGAGATTTCCGGGCTGTGGAGGAATCCCGTCCATTTCAAGGTTTGACCACTCGTTGAGGAGAGGAGTGGCATAGTCCCAATGGTCTGCTATGGCCCAGCCAGTGGCTTGCATGTTATTATCTGAGGGAGGCACCCAAGGCTGATAGGGATCAGGAAACGGGCCAGCGACGGTTGCGTACGGGCTGTCAAGCGACGAGGCAGAGCTGATTTGTACAGCAGGAATTGACTGATGGAAGAGGGAGCTGACAGATTCTTCGGAGATAGGTGAAACAGCTTGTAAAAGTTCCGAAGGTGCATCTGCATCAACAACTTGGCCTTCAACCAATTGTATATAAGAAACCTCGGTGGATGGCTCAAGCGGGAAAGGCACGATGGGCCTGGGTTGATCGGCTGAGGCTATATAGTCAGTGGGGTTAAATATGGTGGAGCTAGGATTGATATAAGTGGAGCTGAGGGATATCTGGCTGATGTGGGGTACAGCGTTGTGCTTGGGAAGAGAGTTGGCAATGACATTGGGTTTCTGAGGTGGTGGAGGAGTCTCCAGCGTGCCATCGTCGATGAGATCCTGGATCGCATGACAGAGGCGAAAGCAAGAGTCAGTGAGATGACCTGCTCCTTGATGGTAAGCACAGTAAAGGTTGGCTTTGAAGCCGGGTGAAGGGTTCTTGGGTAGAGGAGTTGGATCCAGGGGCTTCAGATGCCCTGATTTGACCAACTTTTCCAAGACCGAGGACAGAGGCGCCTCAATAGCGGAAAAGCTGCGGCGTTGGTTCCGAGGTCGGTTGTTCTGTGGATTTTGAACTTGGTTGACATCCGCAATGTGATTAGCAGTGCTGGAGGAAGTGGCATTAGTGCCGGCGGTTGCCGTGTTAGAGTAAGTCCCTGTTCCGAATAGTGCATTGGCGTTTCCAGAATAAGCCCGAGGTTTTGACTTTGGGGCATGCGAGGATTCACCCTTTGACAGAATTCCACTCTGCAAAGCATCTTCGATGGCCAAGCCAGAGTCGAAGAAGGTTTCAAAGTTAGCGGAGGCCTGAGCTAGAACCAGGTGCCTAGCATAATCTGGTTGGAGGTTGCGGGAAATGATACGGAGCTGGTCCTTCTCGCTTGGGCGATTAGTCATCTGTGCAGCTTTAGCTCTCCACCTTTTGACGAAGTCTGCAAAGGTCTCCTTAGCCTCCATTTTGGTAGATTCAAGTTCCCGGGTAGTCATTTTCAGCTGGGAGTTATAATTGTACTGCGAAATAAACGCAGTCCCAATGTCTTCCCACGTCCTCCTTTTGGCAATGTCGAGTGACAAAAACCAATGGAAAGCAGGACCCGAAAGGGTCTGAGGAAAGAGCTGTGACATGGCCTCTGGCTCAACAGAAAGAAGTTTCATGGCGGCGTGGTAGCTGTAGAGATGAGTCCTGGGGTCGCCGCTCCCATCGAACTTAGCCAAGTCCGGCATTTTGAACTTTTCAGGAAGCTTGGCGTTGGGATACAGGCAAAGGCGATCCAGATCGATCCCTCCGGCACTGATCTTTTCCGTCTTGGTAATAGATTCTTCCAGTTTGGCCATCTTGGCCATGAGCGCGACCATCTCCGGATTCTGAGGTGGTTCTTCTTGATTTGGAGGCAGTCTACCACCTGCAAGGTTCGCAGCGGGCCTGCGGCCTTCCCTTGGGTTCAGCACCATGAGACGTCCCGCGTGAAGCGGATCTGGAACCAAGATGGGCTGCTCCTGGTCAGACTCATCGTCCTCACCTTCTTCCTCGAGAGGGGGTGGAAGGCGAGTGTGGATGAGGTCGTTCAGGCGAGCAATGTTAGTGTCGGTCTGAACTGCCCTCTGTTGCATGGCGGTGATGCTGTCCTGAAGGTTCATGAGCATGGTCTCCAAGGTAAGAGGTTCTGGTTGTGGCCGTTCCATCGTGACGGGCGGTTCGGAGCTACTTGATACGGATACCGGGGTAGTCGGACGCCCTTCCTGTAAAACCGGTGGTGAAACTGACTGAGAACCCGACTGAGATTCTGAGTGCTGTGCTGCCGGAGGTGAGCGCAGAGAGTCTTCCGTGATGACTGACTGGGACCGTAACCTGACAAGCCTTTGAGCCGGACTTAGATGCAGACGTTCCCAAGTGGGTTTGGCAACTGGCCTCGATACTTTCCTTGGCGGTGCAATGATTCAGATCTTTACTTGCAAGGCAAAAGGAGGTTTAATAAGGGTCCTACAGTAACTTTAATCTAAATAAAAGACTAAAGCGGATGCAGCCAACGTCGAGAGTGTCACCCTAGACTCTAGAACCAGAAGACAAGTCTGTCTCACGACGCTTTGGACACTGTTTTAGGCCCTCAGAATTCCTTTCGAAGATGTATCCTTGTTTGGAACGGGCGGTCCTGAAGGATGTCAAAAGAGTCTAAACCTTTGTCCGTTTCGATGTTCGGGGTTTCAAGTTTTCTGAAGCCAGAACAACTCGGCATGAATATCATGATGCCATAAGCCGATTGGCGTGAGCAGCACTGTGCTATTAGCCGGGTGGTGTAAGTGACGGGGCACTTGCTACCTTTGGGTGTAAGCATCATGGCATTTTACTCCGTGGTTCCTCGTTTTTTGTTTGAAACCCTAAACAGGTACACGGACAAAGGTGTAGAAAAGCTTCTGATTTCCTAAAGTCCCACCGCAAAAAGGACTTAAAAGATGACAACGCGCATCACTGAGATGCACGATTCCTCATCGGGCCATGACAGTGTCCTACTAAGCCTAAAGACAGACTCGGAACAGATTGAGAACCTAGGAGCCATCCTAGACAAGCTTCTACGCTGAACGAGATGTATGTACAGTTCATGCGATAAGGAAAGCAGTAACACATAGGCATTTACGGGGTTAGATGCAAGTAGATCTTAACCTGTGGGTACCTGTCCTAATTTGGAGAGTTCTAATGCTTTGTATATGCAAAAGGCCGGTTTTGGTTCGTAACAGGTTCCTCGGACTAGGGCCACAGATATACCTCCCGTTACCCGCGTTTTTCGCAGAGCAACAGTCGAACGGTAGCATGACCCATCATCGTCGAAGGTTGTCGGTCATTCGGGGTCCCCGGGCTCCGGTAAACCGTGCCGGATTGCCAAAACGATCCAACGAGGCTTTTCCCACATTGATGCAAATGAGATACTAAAATTTGATCAAAAGAAGAAGAATCACAAAGTCGTAAAAACGCCTTTTCAAATTTGGCTCACTTTATTTAGTCCATCTTTAGAAGAAACTACGCAAGCAAACAATCGAAAAAGCCCCAGATTAGAATGGCCGGACACGAGGTCCTATTAAATCACCGTTCCAACCTTCGGCAGCGCGAAGCTCACCGTTTTGACAGGCTTTTAAGGGATTGTTCCCAAGCGTATTAAATCCTAAGTATGAATTAATATTGGTTCGATTTTCTCCCCAGCAGAGTCGCCACTGTGGGCAGCATGCCTTTCGGAGGGAAAAGGATTTCGTTCCTTCCCGCCGTTTGCGGCCCTTTTTCTCGAAAAATCGAGGGAGCACGAGCGCCGGTGGCAAGCGCTCAAAATACAGAGTCGCCACTTGAGTTTTGAAGGTCCGACACTCAAGGAACCGTATTTCGAAGCACCTGCCGCGCTATTTGATTTGAAAAAGTGAAGGAAACCAGTCCGTCATAACCATATCTGGGTTCGGGAGCCAGGTTACGAGAGGGGAAGGGTTTTATGGCACCCCTCTCGCCCAATCCGGAGATCGGTCTCTACTTAGGCATTTTTATGAAAACCTTTGTGATTCTTCTTCTTTTAATTAATTTTAGCCAATTAGGGCGGGAGAACAGTTAATCGGGGATTAAAACTGTAACAATTTGCAAGATATGATCGAATGATGGCATGGATGGATTGCACAATGAATAATAAATGGAATGAACTTGAAACTGCGGTCAGATGCCAAAACCAGGCTCGGGGCAGATTTGCCCTGCACGATGGCCAACTTGCATGCATGAACAGATCTGTATGCAAATCAACCATCGCGCGAGACACACTGACGCTCGCGCGAGTATTGTCATCTCATCACAGTCCCAAAATCATCCCCTTCTGGGCTCTGGAAGGACCAGTGCACACCCAGGAAGCAAACCAAGCAGTTTATTGAAAGACTGTAAAATACTAATTATTACACAACATTCCAAGCAGGAGCCAAGTAAGTTGAAACACAACCCCTAAACAGTGGGGGTATCAAAACAGAGGCCAATGGCCTAGTTACCCATGCAAGGGCTATTCATGGAAATCACAGGACTGTCGCGCGACGGAGACTGAGTCTCGCGCGACATTCCTGACTGGACTTCCAGGAATTGCTTCGCATGCTTGGGGTCCTGAGACAGATTCAGGGGATCCCAAGGGCATTCCAAACTATTTTTAGAGTAAATAAACTAGCTACTGTATTTTGTTTTGCATGCATAACAGTGATCTAAAAATCAAAATGAAATACAACAGGCATGAACATATTGCAAAAATAGAAAAGGGCTAGCCTCCCTTCCCCACGAGGTTGTAGACACCCCAATCTGGGCTTCCAGATTAGTTTACTTACGGTTTTTGATTCCCCAATGATGAAATGGATCAAGAACACCTCGGGAATGTCGAGTGTTTGAGCTTTGAGTGTTTGCAAAACCCTTGAACCTAACCTAGTCTTAAGCCACTTCCAAAAAGCCAAAAACCCTATTGATGTGTGCCAGGGCGCAATCATCATGCGCCAGGGCGCAACCATCGCGCGCCGGGGCGCACCGTCGCGCGACGGTTTGACTCCATCGCGCGATGGTCAACCGGAGCATTGACCAGCGCGCCAGGGCGCATTGTCGCGCGACAGTTTGGAACCCTCGCGCGACGGTCAGAACCTGTCCCCATCACCTTTATTCAGCTGGGCAGCTTAATTACCAAATAACCCCCAGCCAGCCTCGTGGCTGACTGGCCTCCATTCTTTGGACCAGAGCTACCATTCCATTAATGGAAGGTGCTCTCCCTATAAAAACCCCCCTTTGTTCATCTTTAAAGAGGTTAACAAAAATTTGGCATTATAAAGGGTCTTTACTTTGTACTCTTTTAAGCTAATAAAAGAGATACAAAGACACCCTAAGAACAAAGCTTGTTCTTCCTCCCCCATTTTCACTTCTCAAACAACCTCAATCTCAACCTCAACCACAACTCAAAGCTCAAACACTTTTCAAACCTCAAAATTCAAAGGTATATCTTACTTTTGTTCTGCTCTCTGTTCTGATCCCTGAGGGGGGCTGGCAGGGTCAAGGCTGGTAATCAATACCAGTCATGGCCCTAAAGCTAGCAAGGCTTCAAGAATCGTGGTGGAACAAACCAGCGCGCGAGGGTCCCATATACGCGCGCGACACTTCGTGCCAGCGCGCGATGGACCGCGTGGGGATTGGTTTTCCACTGTTTCATGTACTACTTTGCATATAGATCACTGTTAAGCATGCAAAAAACCAGTTTACCGCTTTTCTTAGAGCTTAAATTGCTAGCTTGCATTTCAATATTCATTTCTGTTCTGTTGGAGTATCCCTGGGATCATTCTGGACTTGTCCCAGAACCCAGGATGAGCAAAGCCAAGCACTGGAAGTTCGGCCCATACCCTCGCGCGCTGCTCTCATACCCTCGCGCGCTGCTCCCAAACACTCGCGTGATGGTCAAAAGGAGAGTTGAGCAGTGCCTATCGCGCGCCAGGGCGCAACCATCGCGCGCCCGGGCGCACCGTCGCGCGACTGTTCGGAACCCTCGCGCGACGGTTCCATTCTGTTCCCGATCAGTGGCTGGCCTTGCATGCTTAACTTGATTTTAGGCTGTTATTTTGTCCCCACACTGTTTATGGGTTGTTTTTTGTTTATTTGTTAGGCTTTTCAGCCTTTAAACTATATATTATGACTGCATAAACTGCTTGGTTTGTCCTGGGTGTGCACTGGTCCTTCCAGAGCCCAGAGAGTTTAAACTGCTTGGTTTGTCCTGGGTGTGTACTGGTCCTTCCAGAGCCCAGAGGGTTTGAGAATAAGAGCTGTGGGCTTAGGCTTACTGGCGCGCGCAGGTCTTGTAGTAGCGTACACAGGTTTGGTCAGCATGCATTGACTTGATCAGTGCATACTGGTTTCTTCGTGTGCACGACACTCCAAGACAGGAGCTTTCCAGTCTTTTTAAACTCCCACAGGAGTCTGTTTTCATCCTATACTAACTGCTCATCCATGCCATCTATCACATCCTGCAAACATGTTACAGTTTTAATCCCCGATTAACTGTTCCCCCGCCCTAATTGGCTAAAATTGATTAATAAAAGAAGAATCGCAACGTTTTCAAAATGCCTAAGTAGAGACCGATCTCCGGATTGGGCGAGAGGGGTGCCATAAAACCCTTCCCCTCTCGTAACCTGGCTCCCGAACCCAGATATGGTTATGACGGACTGGTTCCTTAACTTTTTCAAATCAAACAGCGCGGCAGGTGCTTCGAAATACGGTTCCTTGGGTGTCGGACCTTCAAACCCGAGTGGCGACTCTGTATTTTTGAGCGCTTGCCACCTGCACTCGCGCTCCCTCGATCCGGGCCCTTGCATTTTGGAAACCGGAATTTCCAAGGGCATGCTGCCCATAGTGGCGACTCCGCTGGGGATAAATTGAACCAATATTAATTCACACTTAGGATTTAATACGCTTGGGAACAATCCCTTAAAAGCTTGTCAAAACGGTGAGCTTCGCGCTGCCGAAGGTTGGAACGGTGATTTAACAGGACCTCGTGTCCGGCCATTCTAATCTGGGGCTTTTTCGATTGTTCGCTTGCGTAGTTTCTTCTAAAGATGGACTAAATAAAGTGAGCCAAATTTGAAAAGGGGTTTTTACGACTCTGTGATTCTTCTTCTTTTAAAACAAATTTTAGCATCTCATTTGCATCGATGTGGGAAAAGCCTCGTCGGAACGTTTTGGCAATCCGGCACGGTTTATCGGAGCCCGGGGCGCCCGAATGACCGACAACCTTCGACGATGATGGGTCATGCTACCGTTCGACTGTTATTCTGCGAAAAACGCGGGTAACGGGAGGTATATCTGTGGCCCTAGTCCGAGGAACCTGTTACAAGCCAAAACCAGCCTTTGCATATACAAAGCACTAGAACTCTCCCAACTAGGACAGGTACCCACAGGGTAAGATCTATTTGCATCTAACCCCGTAACTGCCTATGTGTTACTGCTTTCCCTATTGCATGCACTATTTTGCGTAGGAGCATGATTAAGGCTGTTTTGTCTTTCGAGTTTGTCTTACGCTGTTTAAGACGTTGTTGAACCCGATGAGGAGTCGTTCATTCTGTCGAATGTTCGTTATCAATCGCAAAGTCCTTAGTTCAATGAGACTTTGAGAAATCAAAATTTACTACATCCTTGGCTCATGCCCGTTTAAAGATTCAACTGACAATGTGGAACAACAAAGTGGTGATGTCGTGTCGCTGGCGCCACCCAGGTTGAAGTGCGTTGTCACTATACACCGCCGTGTTCAAGGTTAAGGTGCCATGACATCAACACCGAGTTGTTCCAAATTCAAAGTCGAATCTTCAAAAGGGACTAGCCAAAGATTTAGTCTATTTTGACATCTTTTAGGATCTATCGATCTACTCAGGAACACATCGCCGAAAAGAATTCTGAGGATTCTGGCAACGTTTGAAACTTGTGAGGCAAACTCGTCTCTGGTTCTGTACATGCATGCATACATTCTGTTCTGCGTAGGAGCATGTTTAGGGTGGCTTCTAAGTTGTCTCTCGCTTTCGAGTCTGTCTTATGCTTATTAGGATGCTGCTATGACCCGATGAAGAGTCGTGCATCTCGATGGTGCACGTTGTTAATTTTTCAAAGTCCTTAGATCAGCGAGACTTTGAGAAATCAAACCTTATTAAATCCTTGGCTCATGCCTGTTTGAGGATTCAACTGAAATTAAGGAACCACAAGGTGTTGATGTCGTGATATTGATGTCATTTTGGTTATCGTGTTTCGCACGTACACCGCCCCGGCTAAAGCGCGTTGTCGCTCACGCCACCCCGGTAAAGGTATCACGCCATCAATACCAAGTTGTTTCTAATTCAAAGTCGAATCTTCAAAAGGGACTAGCCAAAGTTTTAGTCTGTTTTGACATCTCTTAGGATCAGTTTGATCTTTTCAAAGGATAAACCCTCGAAAAAAATATCTGAGGATTTTGGCAGCGTCCGAACATCATGAGACGAGCTCGTCTCTAGTTCTAGAGTCTAGGAGGACACTGACGACGATGATCTCTGCATTTTCGTTCTTTCAATTCTTTCAATAAACTGCTGAAAGGGCATCACTGAGCTTTCATTACTTTACTGTCAAAGCTTCGAGCCATTGCATCATCGGAAAGTACCGAAAAGAAGAGCCAAACCTGCTTAGAAGAGTCTGCCAGGGCTGTTACACCTTTGCTTCCAAGGTCATATCACCTACCTCGCTCATCAATTCGGAATGGCAGTACAAATGGAGCTGGCTGAGCTCAGGAAAGCTGTAGAAGAATTGGGTCACAAGATGGACAAACAAATGATTATGATCCAGGGACTGGTTGGCCTTTTTACCCCCACAGCCTCGCAACCAGATATGAGGCTAGTCAAAGAATCTTCTCAAGCCTACCACCCTCCAACAGTTGGAATCAAGCTGTGCTCAGGAGACATGTTCAAAGACCTGGCTGAGTTTCATGAGGCCAGGACTCACTCGAAGGAGGATGCTGATTCCTTGTTCAAAGCCTTTGCCAAAGGGGAGGACATGCTTAGTGATGAATTCAGCCCTGAAGGCAAAAGAATGCATCCTGTTGATGAGGCAAACTGCAAAGCAGACAAGGGTTCCGCTTTGGATTCTCAGTTCACTCGCCGGAACCCACCAAGGACTTTCTCATGCTTCTCTACGCCTTTGGCCTCAATTTATGAAAAGCTCCTCGATGCTGGTTCCATCAAGCCCCTCAATCCAACTTCATTACCCAAAAATCCATCACCCAATTTCAAGCATAACCTCTATTGCACCTACCATCAAATGCCTGGCCATTCTACCAATGCCTGCTTCCGACTTCGACATGCCGTTCAAGATCTCATCGATTGTGGCATCATCACAACTCCACCTCCATCAACAGCCGATATCAACCAAATTCGAAGCGCTCAAAGCCTCCGATCTCGAACACAACCCCGGAGTTTCTCTGTCTTAGAGGTATCTCTATCTGCAGTAATGGAGAAACTCGTCAAGTTTGGGCACCTCAAACTGTTGACCCCAACTTCTCCACCCAAAGTCTTTCCAGCCAACTACAGTGCCAACCATTTATGTGCCCTCCACCAAATGCCTGGCCATCTCACTGATAGCTGCTTGCGTCTCCGACACGAAACTCAAGATCTAATTGACGATGGCACGGTTCAAGTTCCACCAAAGCCCAACGTCATTTCTAACTCCTTGCCTCAACACGGGTCTGACCCTCTGGTTGGTCAGGTATCTATCGCCTCCACTCAAATCAACCCGAGCTCCACCATATTCGACCCAAGCCACTATATCGTCCCAGCAAATCAACCCAAACCCATCGTATCCATCCCGTCCGAACCAGAGGTTAACATGATGGCTGTAGGTTGGGCAACCGAGGTTTTCACTGCCAACATCTGGTTTGACAGTGATGAGGGGCTTGCAAAGGAAAGGACCGTTTGGCTGAGGTCCATTGTTCAAAGGAGCATCGAGTAGGTTTGGTCGAAGAAGCTGAGGAGGCTAAAGTGCTGTTGCTTGGGCCTGACACCCGCTGGATCCTACCTCTTTTATGGAAGCTATGGGTAGCTTTTTAACAATTGCATTTTCAAAACCGCATCTAGTTTGCATTGGCGTCTCGTCTGAGTCTGACACAGAGTCTTTTGCGCTTGTCTAAGTCTAGCTCTGAGTCGGAGGTTGTGCCTCTTGGCCCTCCACATCGTAGCTTTTGTTTCAAGTTTTGAGTCTGTTGTACTTGGCAAACCCCGGGGGTTTTTATGATATGCATCATCTTGCTTCTACATGCTTCGCTGGCTTTTATATAAACTGTGTCAACCCTAATGACGAAGGGATAGATTTCGATGGGATCATTCCCAAGGAAATGTGTTCCCTCGCCAAAAGGGAAGACGAAAGGCATGCTCAGCCTATTAAAAGAAGAAGTAATTTCAAAATAAACTTGAAAGACAAGTATAACCTCCCGAAAGGTTCAAATTTGGTTCAAAGTTGTTCCCAGAGGAGCATTGCACCCAGTTAGACAGGCTTGAAGATTTCATCGACGTCTTGGCATGGTCTCACCAAGTCACGCCTTGCGTTTGATTTTGAGACAAAGAAGTATCAATCCCCTGCTACCGAGTGCCAATCCAGAAAGCAGAAGCACAGAAGGCTCCGGGCCTTGTACCATGTTCAAAGCAATAATAGTGGCGTTCCGCCAAGTACAAATGAGAAAGTGTACAAAGCGGCCTGGAGCAAGACATTTCCAACCGAAGCACTCTTGACTCTTTGTTATCAAAGCCATATTATCTGGGGCTGCAGCCAAAGGTCTTCGACCTCAACGGCAACAAATTCAATACCATGGTCGATCTGGATCAATTCAAAAGCAACTTTTCCCTGAGAGAAGCTCGTTCGGCTGAAAACCCCAAGGGTGGGCAGTTCCAAGCAAAAGTTAGAGCAGCCTGCTAGACCAAAACCTATGAAGGTGGTTTAGGCAAAAATGAATAGGCAATCAATCAAAGCTCGCTAGACCGAAGACCCGAATGGGCGGTACTAGGCAAAAGTTAGAGCGTAAAAGGAGAGGTAAATACTCGAGAGTTAACCCTTGGCCTGAACTACGTTCTGACCTGATTCCCTAGCTTGGGATACGTAGGCAGTCTCTCCTCGAGACTCGGTCACAAATCTATCAATTGGATCCATGGTTGACATTTTGGTACACATCAAAGGTCGAAGAGGATCAAAGATCACGACAAGCTGCATTGGAGGAATCAGAAGGGGGAAAACCTTCGTCTTTCAATTTTATTACAAACTGCTTCTTCAATTTACAGGCTGAGCATAAGTCTTAAAATATTTGAAGCATAAAAAACAGAACGAAATGCTAGAGGCCTTAACAGGCTCACAGTTTATTCCAAGTTCAGCGAAGTCTGGTGTAAGCAACCGCAACGCATTTGTTCAAAGCGATACGCGTTGGTCTCAAACCTGCGCACTTTTCTTGCAGCAGACAGTAGCAGTTAGCTACTACCCTCGAATGTCGTTCCAGGGGCTTTTGCCAAGTCTTGTCATGCTGTGCAAGTCATATGGACTTAATGTAACTGCACGGGGGTGTCGGTTTCAGTCGGGCCTATACGTGTCATAATCTGCGTCTTATGTCCGTTTTTGTGACATTTTTCCAGTTTTTCAATCAATTGTCATGTCGGGATGCTTTTCTCGATTTTGTTTGTCCGTACAGGTCTTTGTGCCTTTTTGCGTCTCTCGTAAGTGTCAGTCTCATCTGTTTCAGGAATGTTGTGAGTTTTGGCACATTAATGCCCAAAATCTCATTATGTTCCGTGTGTCTAAGGGTTTGCATTGCACCCTGGGACTCTTTCTCCCTTTTCGTTTGAGCTAGACGAGTCTGTACATATATGTGCGCGTCTGTGTGTCAATTCAAATTGTTCGTCAATGCAAATTAGATATTAGTGGTTAGTTTTTGCATTCTCTTCAACACTTGCAAAAGAAAGTCAATAAACTGGAAAACGCAATTGTAACATTGCTACCTTTAGTATCTGTAATCCGCAAGCAGCGGAATCTCTTAAAGCAGCAGGGGCACATCAGCCCAAGGCCAAGCAGAGCATCTCTGGGGCTCACCTATGGGGCATATCTGCCCAAGCATCGAAAAAAAGGGGGACACGCAGGTCCAATTCCAGTGCTCAAGCGTCAACTGGGGCACGCTGGTCCGCTGAACGTCTATCTATCTGGGTGCACATCTCAGAAGTAACAGACAGTACAGTAATGAGGCTCAATGGTAGTCCTTAGGTGTCGTTGTCCTCCTAGGAGCCGCCCTTAGCTTGCATCTGCATTTTCAATATATTATACATGCCTTTGCATATTGTGTATGTTAAATGTCGAAAGCAGGAACCAAGAATGGTCGCCATCCTCTCGATTTGTTTTCCAAGGGATGCGATGCAATCTTCTGCAGAACAATCTGACGACGATCCATCCGTCCAATTTCCAATCAACGACGGTCTGTCCGTCCAACTTCCAATTCAACCGATAGCGCATTTTCCAGCGGTCTTATTGCTCTGTCTCGGATGGTCCTTGATAAGGAGAATGGCTCTGATTCCCTACAGATGGAATTCAACCTGCCTGACGTGACCTACCCGTGATTGTTGGATTTCTTTGTGCCGAGGATAGTTTGATCCCCAGCAGCGATGGTCTATCGGTCCACGGCCGTAATTATCTCCCCAGCTGCAGTCCGCCTTGCTTCTATCCATGCTATCCACTGTTTATGCTACTTGGATCAACACAATGACAGCCGGTCCTGTCCGTTTCCAATGGCTCGATCACTTTTTATAGTGATTCGCCCTTTCAAATCAACGACAGCCGGTCCTGTCCAATCTTCAACGGCTCGATCACTTTTTATAGCGATCCGCCCATTTCAAATCAACGACAGCCGGTCCTGTCCAATCTTCAACGGCTCGATCACTTTTTATAGCGATCCGCCCATTTCAAATCAACGACAGCCGGTCCTGTCCAATCTCCAACGGCTCGATCACTTTTTATAGCGATCCGCCATTTCAAATCAACGACAGCCGGTCCTATCCAACCCCAATGGCTCGATCACTTTTTATAGCGATCCGCCAGTTCAAATCAACGACAGCCGGTCCTGTCCAACCCCAATGGCTCGATCACTTTTTATAGCGATCTGCCATTTCAAATCAACGACAGCCGATCCTGTCCAGGCTTTAACGGTTTGATCATTTATACTGACGATCCTCCCATCCAGGCTTCAACGGTTTGATCATTTATACTGACGATCCTCCCATCCAGGCTTCAACGGTTTGATCATTTATACTGTTGATCCTCCCATCCAGGCTTCAACGGTTTGATCATTTATACTGACGATCCTCCCATCCAGGCTTCAACGGTTTGATCATTTATACTGTTGATCCTCCCATCCAGGCTTCAACGGTTTGATCATTTATACTGACGATCCTCCCATCCAGGCTTCAACGGTTTGATCATTTATACTGTTGATCCTCCCATCCAGGCTTCAACGGTTTGATCATTTATACTGACGATCCTCCCATCCAGGCTTCAACGGCTCGATCATTTATACTGATGATCCTCCCGTCCAAGTTCCTAACGGCTTGATTACTCGGCACAATGATCTCCCTGTTCGCTTTCACCGACAGCTGATCCTGTCAATTCCCCCAACGGTTCGATCATTTATACTGATGATCCTCCCGTCCAAGTTTCCAACGGCTTGATCACTCCGCACAATGATCTCCCCGTCCGCATTCACTGACAGCTGATCCTGTCAATTCCCCCAACGGCTCGATCGTTTATACTGATGATCCTCTCGTCCAAGTTCCCAACGGCTTGATCACTCGGCACAATGATCTCTCCGTCCGCCCTCATGACAGCCGGTCCTGTCAAATCCACAAACAACGACCAGAACATCGTTCGATGGTCCGTTCATCCGCAACTGATTGTTCCCCAGGAGAGTCCGTCTTGGCCTGTCCCGAACGACAATCACCCTCAATTTAGCCACAAGTGCATCTTTCAGCAGGCTTATTGCTCTGTCTCGGATGGTCTTTGATAAGGAGATTGGCTCTGATTCCCAACAGATGGAATTCAACCTGCCTGACACGACCTACCCGTGTTTGTTGGAATACTTTGTGCCGAGGATAGCTTGATCCCCAGCAACGACGGCCGGTCCCGTCCAAATCTGCAGCGACAGCCTGTCCTGCCCAAATTCAATCAACAAGCGGCGATGCAATCGTCCACTTCTACTTCCGTCTCCAGCGACGGTCCGTCCGTCCATTCAACCAATCAGGTTCTGTAAGTATGCTTGTCTACTTTGCTAGTATGATCTGCTCTGGATTGCCTTGAGGGGTGTCTAGAAACCTTTGACGTTACTTGTACCAATTCAATGGTGCTCCAAGTGCCATCAAAGGGGGGCTACTGTAGACACCCCAATCTGGGCTTCCAGATTAGTTTACTTACGGTTTTTGATTCCCCAATGATGAAATGGATCAAGAACACCCCGGGAATGTCGAGTGTTTGAGCTTTGAGTGTTTGCAAAACCCTTGAACCTAACCTAGTCTTAAACCACTTCCAAAAAGCCAAAAACCCTATTGATGTGTGCCAGGGCGCAATCATCGTGCGCCAGGGCGCAACCATCGCGCGCCGGGGCGCACCGTCGCGCGACGGTTTGACTCCATCGCGCGATGGTCAACCGGAGCATTGACCAGCGCGCCAGGGCGCATTGTCGCACGACAGTTTGGAACCCTCGCGCGACGGTCAGAACCTGTCCCCATCACCTTTATTCAGCTGGGCAGCTTAATTACCAAATAACCCCCAGCCAGCCTCGTGGCTGACTGGCCTCCATTCTTTGGACCAGAGCTACCATTCCATTAATGGAAGGTGCTCTCCCTATAAAAACCCCCCTTTGTTCATCTTTAAAGAGGTTAACAAAAATTTGGCATTACAAAGGGTCTTTACTTTGTACTCTTTTAAGCTAATAAAAGAGATACAAAGACACCCTAAGAACAAAGCTTGTTCTTCCTCCCCCATTTTCACTTCTCAAACAACCTCAATCTCAACCTCAACCACAACTCAAAGCTCAAACACTTTTCAAACCTCAAAATTCAAAGGTATATCTTACTTTTGTTCTGCTCTCTGTTCTAATCCCTGAGGGGGGCTGGCAGGGTCAAGGCTGGTAATCAATACCAGTCCTGGCCCTAAAGCTAGCAAGGCTTCAAGAATCGTGGTGGAACAAACCAGCGCGCGAGGGTCCCATATACGCGCGCGACACTTCGTGCCAGCGCGCGATGGACCGCGTGGGGATTGGTTTTCCACTGTTTCATGTACTACTTTGCATATAGATCACTGTTAAGCATGCAAAAAACCAGTTTACCGCTTTTCTTAGAGCTTAAATTGCTAGCTTGCATTTCAATATTCATTTCTGTTCTGTTGGAGTATCCCTGGGATCATTCTGGACTTGTCCCAGAACCCAGGATGAGCAAAGCCAAGCACTGGAAGTTCGGCCCATACCCTCGCGCGCTGCTCTCATACCCTCGCGCGCTGCTCCCAAACACTCGCACGATGGTCAAAAGGAGAGTTGACCAGTGCGCCCAGGCGCAGCTATCGCGCGCCAGGGCGCAACCATCGCGCGCCCGGGCGCACCGTCGCGCGACTGTTCGGAACCCTCGCGCGACGGTTCCATTCTGTTCCCGATCAGTGGCTGGCCTTGCATGTTTAACTTGATTTTAGGCTGTTATTTTGTCCCCACACTGTTTATGGGGTGTTTTTGTTTATTTGTTAGGCTTTTCAGCCTTTAAACTGTATATTATGACTGCATAAACTGCTTGGTTTGTCCTGGGTGTGCACTGGTCCTTCCAGAGCCCAGAGAGTTTAAACTGCTTGGTTTGTCCTGGGTGTGTACTGGTCCTTCCAGAGCCCAGAGGGTTTGAGAATAAGAGCTGTGGGCTTAGGCTTACTAGCGCGCGCAGGTCTTGTAGTAGCGTGCACAGGTTTGGTCAGCATGCATTGACTTGATCAGTGTATACTGGTTTCTTCCTGTGCACGACACTCCAAGACAGGAGCTTTCCAGTCTGTTTAAACTCCCACAGGAGTCTGTTTTCATCCTATACTAACTGCTCATCCATGCCATCTATCACATCCTGCAAACATGTTACAGTTTTAATCCCCGATTAACTGTTCTCCCGCCCTAATTGGCTAAAATTGATTAATAAAAGAAGATTCGCAACGTTTTCAAAATGCCTAAGTAGAGACCGATCTCCGGATTGGGCGAGAGGGGTGCCATAAAACCCTTCCCCTCTCGTAACCTGGCTCCCGAACCCAGATATGGTTATGACGGACTGGTTCCTTAACTTTTTCAAATCAAACAGCGCGGTAGGTGCTTCGAAATACGGTTCCTTGGGTGTCGGACCTTCAAACCCGAGTGGCGACTCTGTATTTTTGAGCGCTTGCCACCTGCGCTCGCGCTCCCTCGATCCGGGCCCTTGCATTTTGGAAACCGGAATTTCCAAGGGCATGCTGCCCACAGAGGTCCATTCTCTTGCTGACACGAGTGTCGCGCGAGCATAGGGGACCATCGCGCGAGGGTTTAACAGCCACGAATTCTTGTAACTTTGCTGGCTTTAGGACCAGGACATGGTATTGATTACCAGCCTTGGTCCTGTCAGCCCCCCTCAGGGATCAAAATAGAAACAGGTTAAACATTATACCTTTGCTTGGAAAGGGTTTGGGAATAGATTGGATTGATTGGTATGGCCTTGCTACCAAGTGTGTATGAACACACTAAGTTCAGAAGATTAGGGGGTGGTTTGGGGTTTAACAACTTTGTGCTAGCTAGTGCTTGCCTTAGAAAATAACCAAAGAACTTCTTAATTAATTCTTGGAACCCTTAACATGGAAGATGAAGGGGGGTATTTATAGGGGGAGTGTAAGGGCTAGTTAGGGGCCAAACAAGGCCTTGGGACCAGCCAACAAGGCTGGTCACAACTTGGTTATGAGGCTAGCCAACAAGGTGGGTGGTTGGTTGGGAGGATTGTATGGGCTACAAACTGCCAGAACCCTGTTCAGCTGAGGAAAACGGGGTTCCAGCCCATGGCGACCCATGTGCCAAGCAATCATCACAAGTCCAGCTGATTTTGTGATGGAGATAGGAGGGAACCATCGCGCGAGGGTTCGGAAGTGTCGCGCGAGGGTCAACAGTCAATAGTTTGACTTTGACTACACCTGGCAAGCTAAGTGTCGCACGAGGGACACAAAGGCTCGCGCGAGGGTCAACTCTGGCTCTAGGGTTTGACTGAAGATTCTGAAAGGTTCAAAAGGTTTCGAGCAGGGTTCTAAGCGTTCCAAGCCTAATCCATTCCCAATCCAAGCTCTGTTTGATCCGATTTCATCATCGGGGAAACAAGAAAATCGTAAAACGAAGTAACACAATTGGGAGACCCAGATTGGGGTGTCTACACTACTATTTCAAAGTAAGGAAAGCAGAAAATCGTCTCGTGCTTAACTTGCCAGATTCTGCTCGTGATCATGAAATGGACTTCCTGTATGTCACTGGTGCCTTCGAGCCATTCGGGGAAGATGGCCAAGTGGTGGGCTTCCATTGCCCCCACAAATGGGGCCACCCACGTATGCTCCTAATTCACTTCACTATGATTTACTGCTTCCATCTTTATCTCTTTGTGTGACTAATTCATACTTGAATTTTGAATCTGTAGCGACTAACGCCAACAAGCGTCCCGGACGAGAGCCTAGCTACGTCCGAACAGCGGAAATCAACAGGATTCTAAAATACACTGGTGAGCCAGGTACCCGAACAGCTGGGAGGGGTCGCGACGCAAGCATACTTCTAGGCTACGATCCATCTTACAGGGGCTTTATAGACAGAAGACTAGCCCATCCGAGCACCAGCGCCGCCTCCACTTCGACTGCTCCCCAGCCTAGAAGCTCAAGGTCGAACGCTGGAGTGACCATTGCCGGTCAATCAGGTGAGGTTCCAATTGCCGAAGGTGTCCCACTACCTCGGCTAGTTTTGAGAAGATCATCTCGCAGACGGGCTGTTTCTCCACAATAGCCCGAACAACCAGCTCCCCCACGAGATACCAGTCAGTCTTCTTCTCCAGGATACTCCCGGTCACCTCTTAACCTCAGCACCCTTCTTACCCTCCCTTCACGGGGGCGAGGTTCCTCTGGCCGGGTGTCATCCACTGGTCAAGCTCCTCCTCCACCCCGCCGAAGCAAGGGGGGTTCAACACGATCCTCATCTCCTCGGGAACAGGAAGGTTCCCTTGAGGCTTCTGACGCCCATCGGGACAAACGCCCCAGGCACCAAGAAGCCGGGGCCTCACATGCCCAAGTAGCCGCGGCTACCCTCGAAACCCCATCGCCGATCACACAAGTTACTCACGAGGCCTGGACCCCTCAACTCAACAGAGGTGACCGGCCTGTGAACATAGGGGACAGTGTCTGCTCATCGGAGACTGCACTGGCCGTCGCGCAGGCACTGCTGCTACCTGTGGACATGCAAAAAGAGGCCGCCTCTTCATCTGACCGGCTAGTGGCGACTGGGCTAGTGAGTGGGGTTAAGGTAAAGTATTTTCATTATTTTCATAAGATTTCAGTACATTCCTTTCTTATGTACTAATTCACCCTTGTTTTAATCTAATTCAGTTTATCCAGAAGATGGTCGCACTTGGCCAGAAGCTGCAGGAGATTGAGCCTGAACGGAACAGACTCCTGAGGGACAGCACCAGACAGCTTCAGACTATAACAAGGCTGGAGATGGAGAGGGACAAGGCAAGGCTTGAGGCTGATGAGATGAAATAAAAAATGGAGGCGGCAGAAGAGAATCTCAAACAAGCTTTGGCAGAGATTGATGCCACAAAAAGGCCGCATATGATGACGGACATAAAAAGGGTTTTGATGCGGCGACAGCGAGCTACGTGGAACAGATGCCGGCCATACAAGATCAAATCTGGGTAGCATGCTGGGAAGCCTGTCTAACCAAAGTTGGGACTGCAGATGATTCCCCCTACTGGGTGGACAACGATTTGCCAAGTCGTCGTGCCTCAGCCTCTGTTGAAAATGAAGAGCCCCAAGCAGATGACATCGATTAGCAAATCGATGGTTTTGAAGATGCTGAAGAGGACGCACAGATAGAGACCCAGAACGTCTCAACTGAACGCCCTGTTGTTGATGAGACTATCAATGAGACCATCAATCTAGTGGAGCAAGCTGCTGGTGGAGGTTCAAATACGGAAGTAACTGCTGATGTTCCAAAGGACACCACACCTGAGGTCCAGAATTTGGACTGATTTGGTAAGTTTTAATCCATTCTCCCGAACATCCCAAAACATTTTGCTGGTCCTGCGTGACCGTAATCTTTAGCCTTGCGTGGCATCAGTATACTTTAATATACTTTTAACACAGGTATTTGGCCCCTCGTGGCATTACTCTGGTTTGCTCGGCCCTTCGTGGCTTTTGATTTTTGCAGGTGGCCCTTCGTGGCCAAACGTTCATGTTGAGTTGCTAAGTGTTTTCATACTTAGTTAGTTTCACGTATGTGTGAAGTGTTTGGTACTTATTCAGTTGATATGTGATAGGCGCGTGGAATTCGTGAATTTAAGCGCCTAAGTAGGGGAAATTAGCGCGTTAGACGTGCGATTAATTCTCATTTTCCATTTAATGCGTGCACGTGGTTGGATTTTGTGTTTGTGCCTAATTTGCACGGAATTGAGATGTTTTGGCGCTAATGAGAAGTATCCGGTAGGCCGTGATGGAGCTTGAGAGCGAGAAAGGCTGTGGAGACTAAGTGTTGGAGTGGAATTGACGAGGGAATCACCGTAGTCGTTCGTGAGCGCTACAAGAAAAGCCAATAGCGCTCAAAAGTGGAACAAAAGGTGCCAGAAACAGATCAGAGAGCTCGCGATGGGTATAGCGCTCCCTAAATGCTAAGGGAGGTCAACGGCCACGTCAGCAGGTCAACAAAGGGCGTCATAAGCCATTCGCGAGCGCTACACCCATTAGGGTGTAGCGCTACCGAGGGGATTAGTGGGCCTTCGAACGGCGGCGTTTTGGGACGTCTAAGGACAATTTCCGATTTAGTTTAGGATTTTAATTATTTTATTAAGGGGATTACTATATAAATCCCGTTTTAACTCGTTTTTAGGGTTACACGTTTTATAGTTTTACGTTCGTTTAACTTTTGGCTGCTGTTTTCTTAGTTCTTATTTGCAGATTCGAGTTTTAATTGAAGTTCTTAAAGTTTTCCAGCTTTTAATTCCTGTTCTTCTTCGGTAATCGAATCCGTTGCTCTTCCGTAAGTTCGTGGAATCGTGTTCTTATTTTTATTCGATTGTTCGAAGCATGTTTAGATCTAGGGTTTTAATTATTACGGCGTTTAATAGAATCAAGAGTGAGTAGTTCTGTAGAGTGCGGCCACGGGGCAAAGGCGTCTCGTGGCTAGTTTAATTAATGTTTTACCTCGGGACCGAATTAATTTAATCTTTAAGCAGTTTTAGAAGACCGAAAACTCTTCTAACAAACAAAACCCAGGCATCGCCGGAATTCGAATGCGCACGGATACTGGTGACAGGTGGTGCGCATTTGTTAGGGATCCTTTTTCCTATTCTAAAATCAACAAAGTGAATAATTGTGGCCCGAGTGAACATTGGTTAAGCTAGTTGCGGACGCTGAGTTCCCACGGCTGTACTCTCCTTTTTAAATTCTTATTTAATTAATTCAGTTTAGTAATTTAGTTAGTAAATCAAACTCTTTGAACAAGGGGTGGCTACCTAAGAGCCAGGTTAAACTAGAATTCAACACTTTTGAGTCAGCACCGTCCGTCCGTTTCTGTGGTTCGACTCCGGTACTTCCGGATATTGTGCTACACTGGTCGAGAGTCCTACGCTTGGGACGCGTCTTTATTTTAATACACCCGACAGGTCAAGCATTTTTGGCGCATCATCTTCCCCACTTTTGTTTTCAACTTCCAGACCTCCAAACTCCATAACCAACCTTAAACCCTAACCCTTAAAACTCCATATATCCCTCAAAACTCCTCCAATCTTCACTAAAATTCACAAAAACACTCCTCTCACCCTCCTCTACCATAATATCCAGCCCAAATTCCATTCTAACCCCATAAAATTTTCAGATCCGAAAATCCCAAACCAATTTTTTTTTAGCCCAAAACCCACCAAGTATGGCACCCAAAAAGCAGAATATAGGCAAGGGAAAGGCAGTGGCTGGAGCCTCTAGCGCGCCGGAGGAAGTTCCAAAGAGCCGGGCTAAGCGGAGGGACTGAGAGCAGATTGACAGAGATAGTCAGGCGGAATGGGAGGCGTCTATTAAAGAACGGGGAGTGAAGAATGAGAGGCATATTGTCGATGACGGTTTGTGGCCGCCGAACTTCTCTCCTTTTGCCGCCATTCGGGACCAGGGTCTAAGGTATTGGTTTGAATCTAATCCTGGGTACAATAATGCTTTAGTTGAGGAGTTTTATAAAAATATGGTTGTGCCGGAGCCGGGTCACTTTTTGGCTCCGGGTGCCCGGATTACTTCTAGGATAGGTAATACTCCGGTATTTGTTGATGTGGCTGAGATAGCCACTGCTTTGGATTATCAGAGGCCCACGGGACCCGTAAATTTCCCTAGGCCGGATGAAACTTTTGATCAAAATGAGATAGCTGGATATCTGTATGAGCACCGAAGGAATGCTAGGATTCCTCATTGGCCTGGTAGATTCACGACTGCATATAGGTTTCTCAACCAAGTAGTTTGCTATAATTTGTATCCTAGGGGACGGGAGGGCGCACCCCAGAGGTCGGTTGGAAACTTGATGTATGCATTCATGGGTGAGGACACGGTCTCTGATTGGGCCCTATATATTTTTGGGCAGATGTGCGATTTTAGGGATGCCCCGACGACATTGAGAATGCCTTTCCCGTGCTTAATTACCACAATTCTGAGGAGCAGGAATGTCCCGGGGAGGCGTTTTTATAGCAATGATGATCTATTGCCTAGGGATTTGGACTCCTCGTTTATCCAGCGGAGTAGGGCTCAGATAAGAGGGGCTGAAGGGTCATTGCTTACTCCACCGCCGGCCAGCGCAAGTACTAAGACTTGGCTGGAGAAGATTTTTGGATGTGTGACGGGCCTTGCTAGGAGCCAGCGCAAGTTAAAGAGAGAGCAGAGGCAGTTAGCAAGAAATCAGGCGGATATACTTGATAGGCAGCGCCACCTGGAGGCGCAGATTTCTGGGCAGAATCCGGGGCCTTTCCGACCTAGGCGGTGGCCGGTATTGGAGGTGAGCGATGACTTCGCAGATGAACCTGAGGAGGAGGAGCATTCGGATGCTGGGGATGGTGATTGAGCATCGAGCTGGACTAGTGGTGGTGTTATTTTATGTGTTTTGTCGAGTCATGTCAGTTTTTGTGTCATTTCATGTCTTTTGTGAGTCGGTGGTAGAGTCTTGTCATTTCAGATGTTGTGTAAATAACTCGTATTTCGTTATATTTTATTACTGATGTTTTGTGTTAAGCACCGGTGTGGTGCCAGTGTCAAGGTGGCGGCCAGTCAGGGTAGTATGTCCGTGCGTTTCTATAGGCCGCCACCCTTTGCATCTTCCTTTTTCTGTTTATAAACCACGGTCGTTATAAGCCTGTTTAAGTCCTTAGTTGATCCGATGCACGTTTTCAACTCTCTTGCATGCATGTTTTATATTTAACTATGGATGTGTGATATCTTCATTTCGTTGAGCATTCATTGTTATAATTGGCGTTATTTTGTTTGGCACGTGGTGACTTTTTGTTCCATCCCACGTTGGTCGCCAAGCGCCTCGCATGGGATGTTGAGTGTTCCGGTAAGTGAGAGTGACATTGTGGCTTTGCGGGGGCAATTTTATCTCTAATTGTTTCGGTGCAGGATTATTCAAATTATAGTTAGGGCATGCATGTGACTGAGTTAAATGTGGCAATGAGGAGGAAATTTGTGTTCACTAAATTTTTATACAGGTTGCATAACTCTCGTATCCCCTGTTGAGTCTTGTTTTGTTTTTTTTATTTCGTTGGTTGCTAGGGACTAGCAACGCTCAAGTTGGGGGATGTGATAGGCGCGTGGAATTCGTGAATTTAAGCGCCTAAGTAGGGGAAATTAGCGCGTTAGACGTGCGATTAATTCTCATTTTCCATTTAATGCGTGCACGTGGTTGGATTTTGTGTTTGTGCCTAATTTGCAGGGAATTGAGATGTTTTGGCGCTAATGAGAAGTATCCGGTAGGCCGTGATGGAGCTTGAGAGCGAGAAAGGCTGTGGAGACTAAGTGTTGGAGTGGAATTGACGAGGGAATCACCGTAGTCGTTCGTGAGCGCTACAAGAAAAGCCAATAGCGCTCAAAAGTGTAACAAAAGGTGCCAGAAACAGATCAGAGAGCTCGCTTTTGGGTATAGCGCTACCTAAATGCTAAGGGAGGTCAACGGCCACGTCAGCAGGTCAACAAAGGGCGTCATAAGCCATTCGCGAGCGCTACACCCATTATGGTGTAGCGCTACCGAGGGGATTAGTGGGCCTTCGAACGGCGGCGTTTTGGGACGTCTAAGGACAATTTCCGATTTAGTTTAGGATTTTAATTATTTTATTAAGGGGATTACTATATAAACCCCGTTTTAACTCGTTTTTAGGGTTACACGTTTTATAGTTTTACGTTCGTTTAACTTTTGGCTGCTGTTTTCTTAGTTCTTATTTGCAGATTCGAGTTTTAATTGAAGTTCTTAAAGTTTTCCAGCTTTTAATTCCTGTTCTTCTTCGGTAATCGAATCCGTTGCTCTTCCGTAAGTTCGTGGAATCGTGTTCTTATTTTTATTCGATTGTTCGAAGCATGTTTAGATCTAGGGTTTTAATTATTACGGCGTTTAATAGAATCATGAGTGAGTAGTTCTGTAAAGTGCGGCCACGGGGCAAAGGCGTCTCGTGGCTAGTTTAATTAATGTTTTACCTCGGGACCGAATTAATTTAATCTTTAAGCATTTTTAGAAGACCGAAAACTCTTCTAACAAACAAAACCCAGGCATCGCCGGAATTCGAATGCGCACGGATACTGGTGACAGGTGGTGCGCATTTGTTAGGGATCCTTTTTCCTATTCTAAAATCAACAAAGTGAATAATTGTGGCCCGAGTGAACATTGGTTAAGCTAGTTGCGGACGCTGAGTTCCCACGGCTGTACTCTCCTTTTTAAATTCTTATTTAATTAATTCAGTTTAGTAATTTAGTTAGTAAATCAAACTCTTTGAACAAGGGGTGGCTACCTAAGAGCCAGGTTAAACTAGAATTCAACACTTTTGAGTCAGCACCGTCCGTCCGTCTCTGTGGTTCGACTCCGGTACTTTCGGATATTGTGCTACACTGGTCGAGAGTCCTACGCTTGGGACGCGTCTTTATTTTAATACACCCGACAGGTCAAGCAATATGCCCATCAAGTGTGTTCATACTTGGACATCGATCTAAGTTTTACTCGTACTTAGCTGTTTGTGCACGTGCTAGTGTGCATCCCAGTTTCTTCGTACTTAGGAATATTCCTAGGTTTGTTCTGCATATTCTCGTATGCTCCCCAAGTTTCACGTACTTGGACAAATTTCTAAGTGTATTCATACTTAGCTGTTGCTTCTAAGTTTTTCATACTTGGCAATTTTGTGCAAACAAGGAATTTAAGTATTTCGTACTTAATTGAATTCCCTAGTTTTATTATTCAAGTATAAGAAACAAGTTTTCTGTTCTTACTCATAGTTTCGAGTTTATCGTACTCAATGTATAATACCAGCTTTTGTTCGTATCTGGTTAATTACTTGTAGACAAAATTTCGTTATGTCTTATTTCCAAGTATTTCGTACTTTATTGTTAAGCTTTTGTTCTGCATTTTTTTATGCAATTTCAGAAATTTGATTGACGTTAGATTAATTCAATGTAGGCTTTCCGACACGATGTTTCTATCTATGACATATTTTGTGCAAGATGCAATATCAGTTATGCATATTTCGTATTGCTATGCCTTTTGTTTTGGAGAAGATAGCTACGGGTTGAATATATATTTTACGTGTATTTATTATTGGTTAGAGATTCGGGCATTTTTTAAATGCACAAAAAAAAAAAATATGCATCTTTCGATCACATTTCTAGACTGTGATGATAAGAACATTTAATCACGATTTTAGACGAAAACCGTGATCTAAAAACCAGAAAAGATCACACCCAACTATTTTCCATCTCATTTTTTAGCCATAAAAGATCACAGTGTTTGGTGGTGATCGTTATCTACATATAATCACGGTTTTTCAGGAAGAGTGTGATAAAAACTAGGGAAAGAACACGGAAATGAGTTTCCATCTCGGTTTTGGTTAGAAACGATCACACTTTTTGGGCGTGATTGTTTCTATCTTTCAATCACGGTTTAAAACCGTGATAAAAAAGAATGACTTACAATCACACTCAAATCCATCACGGTAGGAGGAGTGTGATAGAAGACTAACTATCACTGCCAATAGCTGTGATTGTTATGCTTTATTGTAGTAGTGTTTATCGTAACTTAGCAATTTGTGCATGTAAATTTTTTTTGTATATTCGTACGCTGCCGGGCATTCGTGCATTTATTCTAAGTGTTTCGTACTAATATAGTTAGCACGTATTTTCGTACGTCTAAGGCATTCATACCTATTACCTGCTCCCCAATACGAAGAAGGGGCAGCTAGGCCGTTGTTCGTATTAAAAACAACCATATACCATAAGAAACAAAATTTCTGAAAATCAATATGTTGCAAAAACATAACTTTTATTTCTCAAACTCAAGGAGTCGTTACGCGTACCCATTGCAACTAACAAACAAATGAATTTTCTTCGTAATCCCCACACAATAACATAATCCTAAAACATAAATAAAAACGAAGGAATTTTCTTCGTAATCCCACACAATAACATAATCCTAAAACAGAATAAATGATAAACCAAAAGTCTTTTTTAAACAAAGAACTTTCTCAAATTGTGGACATTCCAAGGCCTTGGCACCGGGTTCCCATCCAGGTCTGCCAACCTATAAGCCCCAATGCCCATAATTTCAGTTACTCGATACGGACCTTCCCAATTTGCTCCTAGCTTTCCTTCATTAGCCACTTTGGTATTGCCTAGTACTTTTCGAAGCACAAGGTCCCCAATACCAAATTCTCGAGCGTGGACATGTTTGTTGTAGCCTTTCATTAGCTGTTCTTGGTATGAGGCCAGGTGGACCAAGGCCCTTTCTCTCCTCTCTTCGGCCAGATCAAGCTCAATCTCTAGGGCCCTGTCATTACCCCCACTTTCAACCAATGCAGTCCTGTTGGTTGGAAGGCCAACTTCCAGGGGTATAACTGCCTCTGTACCATATGCTAATGAATAGGGGGTCTCTCCCGTAGACCTCCTAGGCGTTGTTCGGTGGGCCCACAACACCAAGGGCAGTTCATCAGGCCATTTGCCTTTTGCCTTGTCCAACCTTTTCTTGATCCCATCGAGAATGGTTTTGTTGGAAGCTTCTGCTTGCCCATTGCTCTGAGGGTAAGCAGGGGTTGAGTAATAGTTCCTTATTCCATACTGGGAACAGAATGTCTTAAACTTTTTCTGGAACTGTGCCCCATTATCTGTGATCAAAGAGTAAGGGACTCCAAATCGAGTGATAATACTCTTCCACACAAACCTTTCTATCATGGGTTCAGTGATTTTGGCCAAGGGTTCTGCCTCAATCCACTTTGTGAAGTAATCAGTGGCCACTAACAGGAACTTTCGATTTCCTGTTGCTTTATGGAGTGGACCCACGATGTCCATTCCCCACTGGGCAAATGGCCAAGGGCTAGTTAAGGGTACCAGATCTTCGGCCGGTGTTTTTATCATAGGTGAGAACTTCTGGCATTTCTCACAAATCTTAACATAGACCTTGGCGTCCTCCTGCATGTGTGGCCACCAATACCTTTGGGTAATTGCTCGGTGGGCAATAGATCTGCCCCCAGCATGGCTTCCACATGTTCCCTCGTGTATCTCATGAAGGAACTTCTGTACCATCTCGGGGTGTACACAAAGCAAATATGGCCCAGTGAAGGACTTCTTACATAGCTTCCCCTCGGGGGACAGCCAAAACCTTGCAGACTTGGTTTTAATCTTGTGTGCTTCTTTCTTATCTGTAGGGAGTGTTTCATCTCGTAAAAACTCCACGATTGGATCCATCCAACTTGGTCCTTTGGTTCACGTCCAGGACCAAGTCTATACTTCTTCTGATGCTCGGCTCGGCCAAGTAGTCAACAGCTACTTTTCGTTTAAACTCAGTTGGGACAGCTACAGCCAGCCAAGCCAAAGAATCCGCATGAGAATTCTGTCCAGAGCTTATCTGTTCTATACACACTCTTTCGAAGGTATTAAGTAAACCTCTGGCCGCCTCCACGTAGGCTGCCATCTTCTCATTTCGAGTTTCATACTTGCCGGACAGTTGGTTTACCACCAGTTGTGAATCACAATAAACCTTGATCCTTCTAACCTTCAGAGTTTTTGCACTGTTCAAGCCGACCAAGAGAGCCTCGTACTCTGCTACATTATTTGACGCACTAAAGCCAAGCCGAACAGATTGCTCCAACATAACCCCTCCCGGAGGGAACAAAACAATTCCAATACCTGAACCAGTGTTGCAGGCAGAACCGTCGACAAATAGTTTCCATTCCAAAGGGTCCTGTTCAGCAGGCGCCTTACCTTTCCTTTTTGACAGTTTAACTTTTTGCTCCTGTCTCGCAGGAGGCTGAGGTGCTACCGTTGGTGAGAATTCTGCCACAAAATCTGCCAACACTTGACCCTTTATTGCAGTGCGCGGCTGGAAGTCAATATCATATTGACTTAACTCAATAGACCAAGTTGAGATCCGCCCAGAGAAATCTGCCTTTCGTAGCAGTGATCTTAATGGAAACTCAGTATAAACCACAACTCTGTGGCTCTGGAAATAATGAGGTAATTTTCTCGTTGCGGTCCTTAAAGCAAGGACCAATTTTTCGAGGGGCAGATACCTTGTTTCTGCATCCAGGAGTGTTTTGCTCACATAATAAACCGGGATCCGTTTGGGCCCCTTGTCCCTTAACAGAACCGCACTCACAACATGTTCAGAAACTGCTAAATATAAAACCAAAGTCTCACCTGGGTCTGGAGTCGACAAGAGGGGGGCTTGAGCCAAATACTTCTTTAAATCTTGGAACGCCTGCTCACATTCTGCTCCCCATTCAAATCCCTCTCTTTTCTTCAGCAACTGGAAGAAAGGCCTACACTTATCACTTGAACGGCTAATAAATCTATTGAGGGCCGCAGCCTTTGGACTTCTTTCGTAGTCTTGGGACTTTGTAGCTTCTGTAAGGCCGTTATCTGATCAGGATTTGCCTCGATCCCTCTTAGAGTCACCAGGTGGCCCAGGAATTTTCCAAAACCAACTCCAAATGCACATTTCGAGGCGTTGAGTTTCAACTTGTATTTCCTCAAAATTCCAAAGGCTTCTTCGAAGTCTAGAATGTGCCCTTGCCGGGTTTTGCTTTTGACCACCATATCGTCTATGTATACCTCCATAGTTCGGCCAAGAAGTTTTTGGAACATGATTGTGGCCAGCCTCTGGTAAGTTGCTCCTGCGTTCCTGAGCCCAAAAGGCATAACACTATAACAGTACAGCCCTCGTGGAGTAATGAAAGAAGTTTTTTCTTGATCAGGCCCAAACATGGCTATCTGATGATACCCCCGATATGCATCGAGGAAACTCATCCGCTCGTACCCAGCAGTGGCGTCAACCAATTGATCAATCATTGGGAGAGGGAAGCTATCTTTAGGACATGCTTTATTCAAGTCTGTGAAATCCACACAGACACGCCATTTCCCATTCTTCTTTTTTACAACCACAGTGTTGGACAGCCACTCTGGGTAATAAACTTCTCGTATCGCTTTGGCCTCTAACAAACGGTCCACTTCTTCAATAACAGCGTCGACATGCTGTACAGCTGCCCTTCTTTTCTTCTGAATAACGGGCTTATGCTGTGGGTCAACATTTAGGTAGTGGCAGATCACATCCGCGTCCACTCCAGGCATTTCCTCTGGTACCCAAGCAAACACATCAACATGTTCTTTCAAGAAACCCACCAATTCGGATTCTTCCTCATCTGGCAGTGTCTCCCCAATTAGAAAATACCTCTCAGGATCAGTCTCGTTGATCTGTATCTTCTTTAGGCCTTCCACTACTTTCTCTGCCGGATCTCTTCCGACATCCTCGACAGTTGGTTGATCTGGGACTTCTACCGTATGAACTTGATGGGCCTTTGGAACTTTCTTGATGATGGAAATTAGGCATTGTTGTGCTGACTTTTGATTTCCCCTGATCTTCTCGATCCCGTTAGACCCTGGGAACTTCACCATCTGGTGATATGTAGAAGAAACAGCCCTCATCTTATGTAACCAAGTTCTTCCTATAATTGCATTATAGGAGGATGGTACATCTACAGCCAAGAAGTCAGTCCTTAAGACTACTGTCCCAGCCCGAACAGGCAGAGTTACTTTCCCGAGGGGCCACACTGCACCCGCACCATATCCAACCAAGGGTTTAATAGACTGTTCCAAATCTGTTTTCTTCAGCCCCAACTTTTTGAATGCATCGTAGTATAACACTTCTGTACAACTCCCTGAGTCTACTAGGATTCTCTCAATGTCGTATTCCCCAATTCGTAGGGTTATGACTAATGCATCGTTGTGGGGCACCTTGACCTTTCCCAGATCCTCATCTGTAAAGATTATTCTTTCGTTGGGCATGTTATTCTCTCGTCCTCTTTTGTTTCCCACTCGCATAACATGCTGGTCATGCTTGACTTGCCTCTGGAGTAGCCTTACCTCATTCCTCGTATAAGGTGTGGCCAATCCATGTATCATATGGATCACCCCTTTAGGATTTTGTTCGTAATCCAACTCCATTGCTTTCCCTTTATCTTTGGGATCCTCATGAATGAATTCTTTAAGGTAACCACGAGAGACCAAATCGTCGAGATGTCTCTTATACATCTCACAATCTTCGGTCATATGACCCCAATCCTTGTGGTAACTGCAGTGCTGATTCGTAGCACGTTTTGCATCCTTATCTCCTCTTAGACTCGGGGGCCATTTAAAGTAAGGCTGATTCTTTATTCGATAAAGAATCCTGTAGATGGGCTCCTTCCAGACGGTGGTGATTGAAAAGAAGGACTTAGGATCAGGTGCCTGCTTTTCCTTGTATGGCTCTTTCTTAGCCTACCCATATTCTTTCCTCTCTCTATAGTTCTTGGGCTCTTGCTTATCTACCCTCTTCGCTGGGGTCTTTGGCTGTTCGGCAACAACTCTGCCTTCCTCCCGGAGTATGTCATCCTCCATTCTGGCATGTTGCTCTATTCGCTCCATCAACCTTGCCAAAGTTTGCACAGGATGTATGTTCAATGATCGTCGTAGCTCCCCCCGAACAGGCAGGCCCATTTTGAACATAGCAATCGCATACTCCTCACTACAACTGTCTATCTCATTGAAGGTCTCCCAGTACTTCTTTGCATAGTCTTTGATCGGCTCATTGTCCTCCTGGTTCATCATCGAGAGACTTTCGAATGTCTTGGGAGCCTTTCTACTCGTTAAGAACTGAGCAGTGAACTCTTCTGCTAACTGCGTCCATCCTCGTATGGAGCGTGGCTCCAACTTATGGAACCATGATAAGGCCACCTTTCCCAGGCTTGAAGGGAACATCTTACACATAATGGCATCATCCCCATCATGCATGAACATAGCCTGTTGGTAATGCTGTATATATGTGAGCAACGGGGTCCGCGTTTGTCTCGTAAAGTATGAACGTCCCATGCTTCACTCTGCTCGGCAAGCGTGCATCCTGTAGCCTTTTTGAAAAGGGTGATGCCGCTATATTACTCAGGGCCTGCCTTGCTACTTCTCGTGCAGTCAAGGACCCATCTTCTCGTTTTTTGGATTCGTGGGCCACTGCCCTGTTCCAATCATTATCAGGTCTTTCGTACCTGTCCCTATGGTGTTTTCTAACGCCTTCCTCGGGTGAGGAGCTTCGGCTCCTGCTCCTTTTGTGATGTGGGGGAGTTCTTTGCCTGATCGGACTCCTGCTTCTTCTTTTTCGTGAAGAAACCCTTTTCCTGGCAGGAGTGGGGCTCCTGGACTTGCTCCTCCTTCTTCGTGAAGGGGCCTTTGTGTATTGCACCATGGCCAGTCCGTCTCCCCTGGATCTCTTTCGTGACAATCCAGAGTCCTCAGGATGTTCTCGGATCCGCTCTAACTCCCGGATCTCGTGTTCCCTTTTCCGAATTAGTCGACCAAATTCCTCGACTTCCTGCCTCTTCTTGTCGATGACATCTTCATTGCTATGCACACTTTTTGAATGTGCAACCGATTCTCCCCTTCGATGGGATTTGCTCCTTCGCATGGAGGTTGTAGCCGTTCTGCCCTCCTTATTCTTGGAGTCATCTTGGATGGTAAGAGGATCTCTGCTTGTTGTCCTCTTATCATGCCCGCTGGTTGGTTTTCTCAGAGCACCTGGTGGGGATTTATCTCCTCCCCCACCAGCCTGGCTCTTATCAGCGAGCGGTGTCACTGGATCTACTTCCACCATGGTCGTATTTCAAAAGGGAACTCTTTCGTTTCCCACAGACGGCGCCAATTGTAGGTGGAGAAAAATAGACAGTACCTAGAACTGCGCTGAATCTCCTTCCGTCACGTACTATCCAACCGGAACCCTAATACCTTCGCCTGAACCCTAACCTGTAAAACAGACAAGGGGTGAGCGCACCTTTGCCTCTCGTAGCAAAGGCCCTCCGATGCCTAAGTTAGTATCTCATACTGTATTAAAACCCTAATTTTCAATAGGAAAGTGTGGAATGAATGCAACTTATTGCCTACCTCTTTCCTCTAGGTTTACCTCGTATTTATAGATATCCATTTGCTTGCTCTTCAAGCGTCCTCATTGCCCTAGATCTCTTACTTCATATAAGAAACCTGGCTTTCCTAGGAACCTCTTGCCCAATCAACTGAGACCCCTTACTCATAGGGTCTCTTCCTTTCATGGAACTTGTCCCGTAATAGGACTGTCCCCTTACTTATCTTTACCGTATACTGGATTCTTCTCCCAGCACACTCCTATTGCCTTATTCCTTAAGACAATGTTTTATTGGATGACTCCATCTGTTCGGCATATGCCCCTATCGAACAAACTGCACAAGTACATGACTTCTCATGTCACTGGCCCACCTAAGCCGAACAGACAGTACCAACCAATGACTTCTCTTGTCACTAGGCTGTCCCAGCCGAACAGACAGTCTAATCTGTCGTCTTCCCGGCGCACCGGATCTTTCTGCCGCCGTCCATCTTAAAGGAGTCCCACATCACTTTTCTCATTACACGGATCTGGCACACCACGTGTTCGGCCACTATTTGTACCTGTTCGGGAACACTTCCCTACAGTGGTGTTCTCATTGACGCAACAACCATGTGTAGAGCAAGTGTGAAGGACACTTCGCAAGTTGTTGATGTAGTTTCATACCATGGAGTGATCAAAGAAATAGTTTTGTTAGATTATCATAAATTCCAACTTCCAATGTTCAAGTGTGATTGGGCAAATATTGGTCATGGTGTTAAGATTGAAGATGGCTTTATACATGTTAAACTACACCAAGGTCAGACGCAATATGACAAAGAGCCATTCATCCTTGCTTCACAAGCAAAACAAGTTTTTTATTCAAGAGAGGTAGACTCTTCCAATTGGTATGTTGTACTAAAGGCACCACCTAGGGGTTTTTACGACATGGAAATGTTCGAAGAAATCGTTGATAGTTCTTCCAGGCCACAAGACGTTTCAGCACTTGGTATGGACATTGATGATGATAATGAAGGAGATCGAGTAATTCATGCAAGAGAAGATTGTGAGGGCACACTAGTATGATTTGTGCAATTATCGAGTTATTGAAAGGATATCTTAGTTGGACATTCGCACCTTTAAATTGTTGTGCCTATTTTCAATTGTCGTGTCATTTTGGATAACATATATTTGGTTACTCCTCTTTTATTTTATTTTTTTCATATCTGTAACTTCATTTTCTATGTCACTTTATCTATCTTTTGCTACAATGACAACGTAATGTGAGTTACATGCATCTTTTGATCTACTTAACTAATTTCATGACAAGTTATGCGAATAGGTGCAGCATGGCTCCTAGTAAAGAGTTATCACGTGACTTGCATCGTAACCAAACATCGAGTCAAGAAAGTCCTGAGACATTACCAGATGTTGTCCCAAATAGTCCAGCAATAAATGTTGCCCATACAATAGAGTCACAGAAACTGAAATGCAAAAGAGGGCCAACCAAGCTAAAAACCATTGCTGTCGATGGAGGTAGTCGGATTGAAGTTAAGTTCGACGAGAATGGTCAACCAATTGGTGATGGATCAATCAAGTTATCTTATTTCTTAGGGCCTCTAGTTCGAGAGATTGTACCATATACACTTTCAGATTGGCGAAAGCTTCCTTCGGGATTGGCAACAGTCCTATGGCAATTGATTCAGGTGTGGTATAGTGGCCAAGTATTCTATCATTTGTAGAAGTGAAAAATTATAAAATTTTCTCTAAGTTACATTCATATTTTCAGGTAAGATTCAATCTTCATGAAGAATGGCATAGAGAATTGTGTTTCCAGAAAATGGTTGAAGCTTGGAGAGCCTCAAAATCGAGGTTAGTCACAAAAGTAAAGAATGCTCCAAACAAGGAAGCAAGGCTAAAGCTGCAGCCTGATAACGTCAAATCACTACATGATTGGAAGGATTTTGTGAAGGAAAAGACTAGTGCAGCATTCAAGGTATGTGCATTTGGAAAAGGAACAACTAGAGCTGCAGCATACAAGGTTGTGATTTTATTTTGTTCTTGAGTTCAGGTTAAAAGTGAAAAGTTTCAAGAGATGACAAAGAAACAACTGGAGCTGCAACATACTATGAGTTGTAAGGGATATGCACGGTTGACCGCTGAGCTGGTAATACCTCTATTATTTTGTTCATTATGAAAGATCATCATACTTCCTATTAAAAAGTGTAACTCAAATTGCATTTTGATCATATATGTGTCTTTACTCTAGAAAGCGAAAAAACAGAAGACAAGTAGAGTCGTAGTTTGGGCCATAGGACATAAAAAAAAGGATGGTCAACCCTCAAACACTAATGTTGCTCAAAAGATTGTAAGGCCATGACTCTTTCATTATTTGTGTGTTTTACTTGTTATATTTATTGACAGTCTCATTGGTCTTTACATTGGTTTTTCGTTATGCAATTTTACAGAATGATATGGAAAAAATTGAACTGGATACACAAAGCTCACCTTCGACTAATTTGAAAGATGATCCTCTTTCTAAAGTGTTGGGTCCCGAGAGGAATGGCCATGTAAGAACATTTGGAAAAGGAGTCAAAAAACAAAATTAACTATATTATCACAAATGAATGGTCAAATGGCTGAGATTCGTGAGGAAAATGTTCAATGCAAGTCTGAAATTGCACGTATGCGGAATGAAATTGACGAGTTAAAGAAAAACCAAGTAAGTAGCTTATAATTTTCTTCATTGGTGGTTTTTTCAGACTACTATGACTAATGACATTTTGTTTGTTTTACTTTTTTGAACTTTCTAGGCTCAGAATCCGACAACAGAAGGAACACCAACTACACCCATTGTTTCTCCCTCGGTAAAAAGTTATTTACTTTAGCATTTGTAAAAAAGTTATTCATTCCTACTTGACAGATTTCTGAAAATTATTTGGAATGTTGTGCGCATAAGATGGATAAGTAATGTGACACTTCTCCACAAAATCTAGAACTACATATGAATACGATTGTATGGCGTTAATTACAGTGCTGATTTGTACAATTTGAGCATGTCCTATGGAATCCGCATTGCGTGTCGTTTGGTTTAGTACATAATACATCTTTCTATCAGTGTATCTACAGTTATAAGCATTTTATGTTGGTTTTGGTGTCAACTGTTTTCCATTTCCAGAATGCTCACTTTACTTTTGTTTAATTTGGCCAAATGAGTCTTTTATCTCTCTTCTAGATGCACTAGGCACACCATTGAGTTGAACAATCTTTTTCTCCCAGGTGGTAGACCTGTCGTTTGCATTCTCACTCGGTATGATTTTCCACTTTAGCTATCTTGGTTTGTGCCTGAGGTCTTTGTAATATGGAAATCTTTTGGAGCTTCACTAAAGTTGCACGCTAGGGTCGTATGCATATGAGCTAATGTGTGAGGATTGTGTGACAGGACGATATATTGGTGCTTCAGTTAGAGACTATATAAAGTATTAACTACTAGAGAACCCATTTTAGACCCGAAATGAATCCATCTGGTTTAAATTCGAAACTTCTCATTCTCAACTGGTTAGGTGCTTTAAGTGTAGGCTAATGGTCTGTTGATTAATTTTCATTTGAGGTGAATCGTATGTGGAATTAAAATCAGTAGTCCCTCTTGGAATTAAAATCATATCAATTTCCATTTCACCTCATTCCACCATATTCTTTGCGCTATATATGATCATAGCTGAGCTGGCGTAACACACATCTACCTATGAAACTTGCTCTGATCCCCTTGCTCCAAACTTCACCCAAGCAGCTGCTTCTCTTAAAGAAGCTTGCTGCCATGCACCATCAGTCACAAAAAAAACTGCACTGAACTCATGTAATATCTATTCCTTGCTTTGCAACACAAAACAGTCCCTGCCATGTGAACAGCTCCTAGCTTCCACAGTGCTGCACGTTACACTACTAAAATTTAAAAAAAATTCCTTTTCCATGTCTACAACTGCTTTGTAGCCCTGTTCTCCTAAATTATTCTTCTCTAACCATAGTATGTTCTAAGCATCTTGTTCATTCCATTCATGTACAGCTTTGCATAAGAAGACGAAAGGTTATCCTATCCGGACCTAGTAAACTAAGTAGCTCATATAGTGAAACACCCGCTATTAATCGAACAAATAACCAGCAGAACTGGTTAAGGGCATGACTTTAGTCCTTGATGAGGATCCAATAGGTGAAGAAGCAACGGTACTAAACTAGGAATAATTTGGAAATTGATGTTTGAAACTTAATTGGTATAGAGATTTCCATACTGCCTCAAAGCCGTGGTGTCTGCCTCTGTAACATATGCCAAACATTGAACGTTTACTAGAGGCGAAGAAGTCTTTATTTCAAATTTTAACTTTTCTTCCAGATTTTACTTCTTTTTATTTTAACTTTACATCTTCGTATCGTAATCTTGTAGTAACTATAATCTTGTTTCGTTAAATGTTCTTAGCCGATAAAAGAAAAAAAAATCTCTTTTTGTTTATCTGTCCCCAAACGTGCTTTATACGGAGCAAAATAAAAAGAAAGATTCCTGAATAAATCATATTGTGATTTGGTTGCATTTAATTCGAAAGTTTATGACCTTACTGAAACGTTGGGGGATAGCGGATTTGTTGGAAAAGATTTAAAGAGCAATCTTGGCACTGGTGAGCGCGTATCAGCCAAAGTGTTGGTTGATGTCAATACCAGAGGTCCAACTCCTGATACTTACGACCCATGCATATCAGTACGAATCATAATTATTGAAAACCTTTGAGTCTTTGACTGTGTGTTTTTCTAGTTGCTTATTTAAGCTATATCTCACAGTACGTAGTAGTGTATGAGATCTTATATTTGCATAAAGCACTGTCAAATTTCAAAGAAGTTCATCAAGACATTCCCAAGGGAAGACCTTGGAACAGCGGTAGGGTTGTTTGCATTCAAAATATGGAAGTCTCTCTCCATGTCCAGACCCTGCAGTTGCTCGTCATTGGGTTGTCCTTTTTATTAGACGCTTTGTGAACATTAGTTGTGGAAAAATATTCAATGCCCTTGGGGTATGGTAGGTAGATGCCCCAATCTCACTCCTCATCACACATTGTGTGGAGCCCACCACAAATTGTGTGGAGCCCACTCAGTATTATGTCATACAAAAGGGCCTGCTTGATACGCGTTGTCGCTGAAGGGGCTGGATTAGTAATATTGTGGGATCCCTAATAATTGTGTTTATTGTAGAAATTTGGGCCGGACTAATTGTCCCCTTGGACTCCCCATCAGGTCCGGCTCAAGATAACGTGAGTCCTAAAGAACCTTAGTTGAGGACTTTGATAATGTCCGAAGAAGTCTTTATTTCAGTTGATTGCTATGTTATTCTTCCATAAAGTTAGGTGGGTGTGTCCAAAATATTGATCTTCGGTTGATTTACCTTGGATTTTGTTGCATTTGGGAGCTCTGAGAAACAAGTTTGAGGATGGATTTGTTGGCTTTATATTGACTTTCTTTCTTTTGTATTTTGCTTTGCTTGTTTGTTTCAAGTTCAAGCAGAACAAGGGGAAAATATAAGTCCATTGCCAGAGTAACTCATTCTAACTTCTTGCTGCTTTCTTAGAAATTAACTAGGGTCACAGACATAATCCACCTGATGCTCAAGCCAGTGAATAATATAATGGTGTATTGCAATCTTAAAACCAGCAGTTTAAGGATGTATATACACGTTAGTTGCAGCCATGAGAATTAGGAAGAGAGGCAAGTTAGTTTCATGTAATTTCGTATCCTATGTTTGGCAAGTGGAGTTGTTATTTAGATTATTAGTACTTTTAATTTTAGTTTTTCACTACACTTACATTGTTGATTTTTGTTGTTGTTGTGTTGCCTTGTTGCTAAAGAGCGTTAACACTACTAACCCACATAGTGGCAAGTGCATTTTGCTTGATTGGATGGGGATGGGAGAAGTAGTTGTTGAAGGATGTTGGTCTTCTAGTGATCCAAGTGCAACTGTTCATCATGTTCCCATTGGACCTAACGCAATGAGAGTTTGGGTGGTTGTTCCAAAGAAGCCTAAAATGTTTTTGTGGAGGCAAACAGGTTTTATGACTACTATTGAAGAAGCTGTTGGATCTACCATTGCATGGCCTGCTGACAAGGTTCTTATGGAATCTAACCCAGGGTAATGTACTCTTTTTTTTCACTTATATATGTCAAGAAAGAATATAATTTGTTATACTCCGTTGTTTATAATTAAATTTGGTTTAGTAGAAATTGTTATAACTCCATCAATTGAAATGTTTGCTTCTACCATATGTAGGATAGGTAGATAAAGAAGAGAGAAGGTTTTTTGTGACTTTTTATTGAAGAACGATATAGGTATGATCTGCTAGTGCGCTGGTTCTCATGATCGCTTGGAAGGATTGTTTTGGTTCGAAGCCTTTTTGTTAATATTTTGGTGCCAAGGCTTAAACTCTACTTTTGGGATACATAGATGTTTCGGAAGGCCTTTTTGTTGATATTTTGGTGTCAAGGCTTAAACTCCACTTTTGGGATACATAGATGTTTTCGGAAGGCATTTTTGTTGATATTTGGTGCAAAGCTTGTACTTCACTTTTGGGATAGATAGAAATGTGGAAAAGACATGTAGCATACTGATTTTCTTTTATGTAATGGTGATCGCTCTGATGTTTGGAGACATATTTTGTTGGTTTTCATGCAAATTGCAAATATATTGCCATGGAAGTTATTGGAGCCATCTTGTTTTTTTTTGTTAATATTGTTGCATGAGCTTGCTATTCAGATTATTGGGTTGTAGTGTTGTATAAAATAAGGAAAATTGCTACAGAAAGTGTGGCATACGTAGCAAGTTCTGTGTTATGGAAAGTTAAACAAACATAGCAGTTTAAAAATGCTATAGAAAGTGTACAATGATAGAATCTAAAAAAACGCTATAGAAAATGTACAATATATATGTAGCAGTTTTAAAACGCTATAAAACCTACGCACTAGACAGCGGCCCAAAAACGCTATCAAAACTACAAAAATACAGCAGCCCGAAAACGCTATATTAGGTCTCAGACATACAACGTTCAGAAAACACTATAAAAAACTGCACAATGTACAGCATTCGAAGAACGCTATAAAAAGTACGTGATACACAGCGGCCCAAAAACGCTATAAAAACTACAAAATAGACAGCAGCCCAAAAACGCTATATTAGGTCTCAGACTTTTTATAACGTCGGCTAATACAGCGTTTCGAAAAACGCTATCTATACCTTTCAATAGCGTTTTTCAACCGCTATTAAAGGCGATTTTTCTTGTAGTGAGTCCTGAATGTTCTTGTTGTGTCCGTAGAGTTTCAAAATCTATATACCGTCATGATAGTACCATTCAAATGCAACTTTGATATATATAAAGTGGTTTTCGTGAAATCATGTCTACTTAAGCATTAAAGTCATGGTTACATTCAATGAAGTCACTAGATACGAGTGATCGAGTTAGGTGTCATTTGAGAAGTGTTTGGAGTAGATTAGAAGTGATCGGAACCCAAAATAGTGGAGTAGGGATCAAGATCATGATGGTATCGATATCATGGAAGGGAGGTATCGATACCTTTTGGTCACGATCAGTCCAGACGCAAGGGTATCGATACCCATGAAGGATGGTATCGATACCAGTGTGTTTTCTGGGTTTGGTAATGCAAGGGTATCCATACCCAAGGGAAATGGTATCGATACCAAAACTGTTCGAGCAGATTTTCATGGGTTTTTCAACAACATCAACCCCAACAACAACAACAACTATTAATGGCAAGGCTCAAGCTCTAAGAAACAAGTCATAAACATATATTGTAAGTTAGAACTCCCTACCTCAAGATTGAAGAACAATTTCAAAGAATCCTTCAAGCCCTAGCTCCAAACCTTGGAATCGAATGGGATACGCCTCTACCGAGCTCATCGATGAGAAACAAGCTCCACTACGCGAAGGAATGAAGGATTGAAAGGTTGTTTTGGTGGGTTCTTGGGTTGAATGGGGAGAATTTTGAGTGAGATAAGAGAGAAAGTGGGAGCCGAGAGGGGAGAGGGAAGAACAGGAGATGGAGAGGGGGAAAATGGAAAAGTTATTCCTGTTAGATATTTTGGCACTTTCCGGGGTTGTTCAAAACCTCCATTGGCGTCTTTGTTATATCGACTCCGTTTGATTGTAATGGGTAGGTTAATTAGGGGGTAGTTTCTCGCTCGATGCTCCTCCCATTATCTGCACCAATGACCGCTACGAAATCGATCCAATTGAGTGAGAGGTAATAGCATTAGCACATCATGGATATTATTTCCGAGATTCGAAAATTTATTTCTGCACGTTTCCCTTTCCTATAAAACTCTCCGAAAATTCGTTTTCCATATTCACATCATTATTATCATTACGAGATTGTCTTTCTAGAGTATTAGAAAACAAATATTTCACGTTTGCCTCTTCGGAAATTCAGTGAGATTTTGTTTTCCATTCTTGCATCATTAAAAGATTTTAGGTCAACAGAAAATAGAAGTATAAAAGGGATTATGCAACCATAGGGAGGTACCCCTCCGTGAAGAGTTTTTTTGTTTATACAAACGAAAGAAAGGGCTGCTCGACTGTTTTCGATTTTCGGCAGAGGGCGAGAGATTTAGTTTTTGTTAATAAAGAAAAAGAAAGGGGTGCACGGTAGTGGGGTGATTTTGGTGTGCAGCCCATATTCCGTTTTTTTGTTGTTCTTGCCTCACGCATCTTTGAACGCTGTTTGGGTTGTCTAGATCACACTTCACATCATATCATTCATCCATTCATTGTTCTTGATTTTGGTGCCGTTTGCTGCTGTGGCCGAGTCTTTGGGAGATTGATTCGGAGCTGGTTGAATCCGGAGATCGGGCGTGAAGTCCGTGGTGCATCTATTGGATCTTGAAGAAGCTCTGGGAGCATCGGAGATTGGCGAGAATAGGTAAAGGCTTGGGTAAGGTTTTTGCTATTCGCAATCTGTACTTCTTTTTTATTAATAGAATAAAGCAGTAGTGTTAGGCTGTGGTTTTGGCTTAGGGTTATTTAGGACCCTAAGTTTTTCCATGTAAATCGTGCATCTCTTGTCACAATTTTTATTCTACTGCAGTACTTGAATTTTGGTTTGGATTAATCGAGATAATCAATCCGTTCATCTATATTAATTTTTAAATCAGAAAATTGGTAATTTTTTTTTATCAAAACTCCTATTCACCCCCTCTAGGAGTAGATTGAACGCTTCCGCATAATTTCAATTGGTATCAGAGCGGGTTGCTCTGTTTAGGTTTAACCACCTGAGTTAAATTCTGGTTATAATGGACATGAACGCACCACGTGAAGGAGCCTCAAACTCGAGGCCACCTTTTTTCGACGGTAATGATTATCCGTACTGGAAAGCCCGTATGACCACACATTTGAGTTCCCTAGGAGTTAAGATTTGGAGATCTGTTAGGTATGGCTATGAGGCCCCAACCATAGAAGACACTGAGACTAAACAGATGAGAGCTAAGGAGGACACTGAGTGGAATTCTGCTGACAATGATAGTTTTGAGGCAAACTTTAAAGCTTTAGGAGCCATCTATGGTGCATTAAGTAAAACTGAGTTTAGTCGTATTTCCGCGTGCACCACTGCAAAAGAAGCTTGGGATATTCTCCGTGTCACCCATGAGGGTACTAAGACCGTCAAAACTTCGAAACTCCAAATGCTTACGACACGTTTTGAAGAATTAAGAATGCAGGAAGACGAGACTTTTGATAGTTTTATCACTACGTTGAGTGAAATCATTAATTCCTTCCATGCATTAGGAGAACCTATCCCTAATCTTAAAGTTTGTTGAAAAGTGCTTAGGTCTCTTCCGGAGAGGTTTAGGGCTAAGGTAGTCGCGATCGAAGAAAGTGATAAAGTTGATGATATTCTTTTTGAGGAACTTATAGGTAAACTTCAAACATTTGAATTAAATCATCTTTCAAAGAAACCAACATTAAAGCCTAATAAAAGCATTGCTTTTAAATCATCTAGACAAGAATCCTCTGTGACACAACAGAGTGATGATGACCTTGATGAAGAAGAACTTGATTTCTTTGCTAAGAAATTTAGTAAATTTGTTAAATTCCGTAAGAATAATAAATCTGGAAATTTTTCTTCTTTAACTAGTGGGGGTAAGAATTTTAAATCTGGGGATAATGAAAAGAAATCTTCTGTAGATAAATCCAAGAAATCCCAAGGTATACAATGTCACGAGTGTCACGGTTTCGGCCATGTTCAGGTAGAGTGTGCAAACACTCTTAAAAAGAAAGTGGCCAAGGGGTATAAGGCTACCTGGGATGACGATAGTGATGAGAGTAGTGATGGGGGTTTTGAAGCTTCTAGATATTCTGTACTTGTTGCCAACATTAAATCTCCCACGTCCCCTAAATCAGTAGAACTTTCTACAACTCTTAGTGATGATAGTAAGTATGTCTCGACTGACGAAGACAGTGAGAAGAGTGATGATGATATAGATTCTATTCATGAGGCCTATAATCAATTGTTTAAAGAGGGTGTCAAACTGAAAAAGAAAGAGAAGAAACTCATGAGTGTCATCAAGAAAAATTAGTGGTGAGAGGAATAAACTTAGAGATGACATTGAATCTAAGAACATCGAGCTTGAAGAAGTAAAAACCTATAACGCTAATTTGGAAGACAAGTTTGCCAAAATTGAGAGAGAGCATGTGGATGCCTTGAAAGCCCTTGAAGGGTCTAAAGATAGGATTTTTGAATTGGAGCGTGACCTTAGGGAGGCCACTGAGGCCATAAAGCGTAATGAGTGTGGCGCAACTCGTATTGCCGAAATGACATGTACGTTTAGAAATAGAAGCGGCTTAGGGTTTGTTGATCCACCTTCACTAACACCTAAGGCTAACGAGTTCACAAAAAAGGAAATCAAGTTTGTGAAATCTGAAATTGCAAAGAATGAGGTAGTAAGTGATAAACCCGAATCTTCTATTAAATCTCCCACCATCATTAAAAATGCTTACAACAGTAATCATGCTCCTGAAAAGAAAAATTCTTTTATTTGTCACTACTGTGGTGGTCAAGGTCACATTCGACCTTTTTGTTATACACTTAGAAGGGACAATCAGAGAATAAAGGGGAAATTATTTGTAGCCCCAGTTAATAAAAGTGTTCAATATGGTCAACCCAATGTGGGAAGACCTCAAGTTGTGCGCCAGTCTCCCACAAACATTAAGAATGAGAATTTTTAAAAGAAATTGAGTCAATTGGCGAATCAAACTTCTCACCTCGTCGAGGAAATCAAAATGTTGTCTAATTTGACTAAAAATAATGGAGAGACTGATAAGATTGTTGAAAGATGTACCACACACAGTCACACCTCGCATGTGAACACCAAACCAAAGCAAACATGGAAGAGAGTGAATGTCGTTTGTCATGTTGCACACACTGCGTATAGAGCACAGGATGCCTGTGCCTGGTACTTAGACAGTGGATGTTCAAGGCACATGACTGGAGATAAGTCTCTCTTTGCTAAGCTAAAGAAGTATAATGGTGGGTCTATCACATTTGGGGATGGTAATACAGGTAAAATCGTAGGACAAGGCACCATAAATGCACCCGGGATCCCTCCGTTAGATAACGTATTATATGTTGAGGGTTTGAAAGCTAACCTGTTAAGCATAGGGCAATTTTGCGATAATATGCATAAAGTCAATTTTTCCAAAAATAATTGCTCCATTGTTGATGCTTCGGGTGTGTGTGTGGTTAAAGGTGTTCGTTCCTCGGTCAATTGCTATTGTATTGAAATTGCCAGTTCTAATGTTTGTCATCCAGTCCAACATTCTAGAACTAAACATGACATCCATCATCATTTTATTCATGATTTGGTTGAAGATGGTGTCGTGACACTTGAGTTTATACCCACACATGAACAAAAAGCTGATACTTTCACAAAACCGTTAGATTCCCTTAGGTTTGAGTACCTTAGGAAGTCTATTGGTCTCGTTTCCAGGGATTAGATTTAGTGGGTTTGCATGTCTCTCATTTGCGTACTTTATGAACAGATATTCTTTGTTTCTCATGTTCATGGCCCTTGTAATCAGAATATTTGCATCCAATGCATTTTTTTCATCCCTGAGAATCTTTAGATTTTGGATGTATCATATTTCATGGCTTTATGATTTCCACTATATCACGTACGTGATTTATTGCTCCCTCAACTCCTTTTGGTTATTCTCATGTACTTGGACATGTTCATGTGTTTGTCCCCCTTGAGATTGACCTTTGGCTACTATTCCCTAGTGATTCTTATTACCTTTTTCCGTTATCTCCTGCAAATATCTATCTGGTTCTTTTATATTCTCTACTTATCCGGGCGTTCATTGAGTAACCGGGCAATTGGGGTGAGGTATTCTCCCTCTGAGTGTTCGCGTCAAAAGGTGGATAAACCTTGTAAAGGTATGTATGACTCTTGGGTCACTTGCCTAGTAACCGGGCCTCTTGCCTCAGTAAGCAATGAGTGTTCGTGTCAAACAACGGTAGAGTAATAGTGGATGTCTTTATCCCCTAAAAAAAAGAAAAAGAAAACAAATGGGTTGTTCTGTTGAGGGGGAGTTTGTGTTTCTCTTTATTTCACTTTGAGGACCTAGCTTGGTTTGACTTTTTGAGGGGGAGTTATCCTGAAAATCCTTGCGTACATGAGAATATTCCTCCCGGACTGAGTTAAGCTTGACATTATTTACGTGATGCACACACACACTTTGTCATACGGCCTTGTTTTATGCTTCATTCTTCATCTAACTATCTCTTTGCTGAACGACTACATTGCGAATTGTTTTGTCCTGCTTATAAGGTGTTTGATAATGGCAAACATTGCTTTTCTTCACAAGTGTATGGATTATGTTCTCGGTGCATCCGTATGAATTCATTGTGTGCGACATCAAACTCCATTTTTTTTAAATCGAGTCATATTTGTCATTATCAGTATAGTGTTTTGGGACGAGGCAGCTGGACTATTTGAAATGTTTATTTATTTATTTAGGAGTAAAGTCAGTCAACTAAACTATCCATCGAGTGTCCATCAAAACTCACTGTCTAGAATTTGGTCCACCGAACCATCAATCGAGTTTCCATCGAAACTCTCTGTTCGAATTTGGTCGGTATGCTCCTTTCCTTTGTTTTTCCGTGACAAAAAGCGGGAGAATTTTTGTGGTTACTTTTTATGGTTCTCATATGGTTATGGGTTTGGGAGTAATATGTGTTGTTGAGTCTTGCATAAAAGATGGAGAATTTTTTGAGTTCTATTGTTCATTTGGAGAGATATTTACAAGGGGAGATTGATTTTTTTAATGAATCGCTGGTCTAGTTTTCTGCTATTGGATATAACGCTGCATTGTCATTTATTATTAAATTATGCTGATCCATTCTATTTTTCGTAACATATATTTTGGAGCATAGTTTTTTTGTTGAGCTATTTTTGCAGGTAATGGAAGTGCAACTCAAGCTTCATTGGATAGACCTAGTTTAGGCTAGTGTTTATTTTTTTCAGTTGTATTTTTCAGTTATTGTTTAGTGTAGTTGGTTTTGTCCCGGAAATGCCAAAGGGGGAGATTGTTAGATATTTTGGCACTTTCCGAGGTTGTTCAAAACCTCCATTGGCGTCTTTGTTATATCGACTCCGTTTGATTGTAATGGGTAGGTTAATTAGGGGGTAGTTTCTCACTCGATGCTCCTCCCATTATCTGCACCAATGGCCGCTACGAAATCGATCCAATTGAGTGAGAGGTAATAGCATTAGCACATCATGCATATTATTTTTGAGATTCGAAAATTTATTTCTGCACGTTTCCCTTTCCTATAAAACTCTCCGAAAATTTGTTTTCCATATTCACATCATTATTATCATTACGAGATTGTCTTTCTAGAATATTAGAAAACAAATATTTCACGTTTGCCTCTTCGGAAATTCGGTGAGATTTTGCTTTCCATTCTTGCATCATTAAAAGATTTTCGGTCAACAGAAAATAGAAGTATAAAAGGGATTATGCAACCATAGGGAGGTACCCCTCCGTGAAGAGTTTTTTTGTTTATACAAACGAAAGAAAGGACTGCTCGACTGTTTTCGGTTTTCGGCGGAGGGCGAGAGATTTTGTTTTTGTTAATAAAGAAAAAGAAAGGGGTGCATGGTAGTGGGGTGATTTTGGTGTGCAGCCCGTATTCCGTTTTTTTGTTGTTCTTGCCTCGCACATCTTTGAACGCTGTTTGGGTTGTCTAGATCACACTTCACATCATATCATTCATCCATTCATTGTTCGTGGTTTTTGGTGCCGTTTGCTGCTGTGGCCGAATCTTTGGGAGATTGATTCGGAGCTAGTTGAATCCGGAGATCGGGCGTGAAGTCCGTGGTGCATCTATTGGATCTTGAAGAAACTCTGGGAGCATCGGAGATTGGCGAGAATAGGTAAAAGCTTGGGTAAGGTTTTTGCTATTTCGCAATCTGTACTTCTTTTTTATTAATAGAATAAAGCAGTAGTGTTAGGCCGTGGTTTTGGCTTAGGGTTATTTAGGACCCTAAGTTTTTCCACGTAAATCGTGCATCTCTTGTCACAATTTTTATTCTACTGCAGTACTTGAATTTTGGTTTGGATTAATCGAGATAATCAATCCGTTCATCTATATTAATTTTTAAATCAAAAAATTGGTATTTTTTTTTATATCAAAACTCCTATTTACCCCCCCCCCCCCCCCCCTAAGAGTTGATTGAACGCTTCCGCATAATTTCAATTCCCTACACATGCATATGTGATACATATATACACACAATACACACTTACCCCTCAAATATAACACTTTTACATATTAACCCCAAACCTCAATATTCCAAACCTTCCTCCTTTTATTTTTTGTGAATCATTTAAATCAATTATACGAATTTACAGGTCTCTACAGAAGGGCTTGCATGCAGTGGTAAAGTGACCTTGCTCATTGTGGTAACTGCATCGAATGATTGGATTCTTGATCTTCCCGTTCTCGGTGCCAAGCTTCTGGTTCGGGAAGGAGAAGAAAGGCTGATCCTTGACTTGGTCGATGATCCGATAGATGGGGACGGTAAAGACGGTTTTCTCGGCATTGAAGTCGCTCGGCTTCGGTCCCTTCCTCGGAGATTGCTTGATGTTGTTAACCTGCTTTTTGGGAGTAGGGGGATGTGAGACGGCTGGAACGACCGCCGAGATGGCTGTGACTTTGAGGCTGGTTGGTTCCTGATGCCCCGTTTGGCTTTGGACTCGATTAACTGGCACCATCCTTCGATACGGGTCATGAGGTCTTTCATGGAGCTAGGCTTGTGCCGGGTCAAGTTGTCGTACACTTGCTCGTCCTGCGAAGTGAGGCCGAGCTTAAAACTGCGGGCCGAGATGACTCCATTGCAGCTCTCGATTTCATTGAATAATTTCCAATAGCGACCGGCGTACTGGTGGAGCGTCTCATCGTTGCTTTTACGAAGTCCGAGGAGGGAGTTGATCTCCATTCCATGTTTGTTGCTTGTAACGAACCGAGCCATGAAGGCGTCACAGAGGGAATCGAACGAGGAGATTGACCGAGCGGGGAGCTGGTTGAACCAGGTAAGTCCTAGGTTCCCGAGGCTTGCGGGGAAGACCTTGCATAGGAAGGCATCGTCTGAGGGTTCGTTTCGGAGGAACAGGGACATGACGAGTTTGTATTGCACCAAATGGGTGTATGCCTCGGTCTTGCCATCATACTTGGTGAACTTGGGTTGGGTGAATCCTTTTGGGGGGTTGATCGAGTCGATCTCTCTTGTGAATGGAGAGGTCGTGAGTATCTCAAGTCAGGCATCACGATGAGGTCAGATCGAACGGTCGGGACCGTCTAGACGCTCGGTCGCAGTACGCTTCTTCGAATCAGCTGGTCTAATCTTTCGTATTCCTTTCTCTTCGGCAAGAAGCTTCCCGACTTCTGGGGGGGAGTGTTCGTGCCGATCCTTCTTGTAGCTATCTGGAGGATAAGGCTCGAGGTGCTCAGTGACTGGGCTTCTGTCGCGATTGCCTTTAGGGTGTGATATGATCGGGCTTTTCGCTCGTGCGTTTTTCAGACACTCACGATACCCTTTGGTTTAGAACTCCAAGAGGCCATCGTCCTCTTTGGCGGCCCAAGTGAAACTAGGGTGGGCTCGTGTTGCCCCTTCCCGATTCTGACAGAATGAGTGGAAGAGGCAGAGACGCTTCCGGCTCTGAGCCTCTCGAAGGCAGACGGCTTCCCCCGAAGTCTTTTGGGGTTAAGGGAGTGGGAACGCTCCTTACGCCATGCACCCTTTTCAGTACGGCCACCCTCCTCTGGTGGTTCGAGACGGTCTTTAACTGAGGGTCGGGATTGGTGCTCCAGCAAGTGGCCTGCTCCGCGACTTCGAGGGGGGCTGTGATAGCTTCTTCATCCACCACGGCTTTAGGAGGAATGGGATGGGGAGATCTGGAGGAGGTGCTTGATCTCTGCCAACTCGCCCCTGAAATGCTTGTCCCGTTCCACAACCGTCGTGAGGTCATCGATCTTCTGCTCCAGGTGACGTATGTAAGTGTGGAGTTCGGAGGACGGACCTGCGTCTTACGTCAAGGCTCCGGCTCCGACTCCGATGGACATGTGGGCTTTCCCCAGGGCGTTGGCTCCATCGGAGGCTAGCTAGGTTGTGGTCTCCGAGAGGGCTAAGCCCGAGGGTGGTATCACTAGGATGTGGATCTTCAACCTCCACCATGTTTAGTTCAGGAAGCTTGAGCAGAGCTCTTGGGAAAGAAGGAGATGAACGCTAGAAAAGGCAGCTAGATCCCTAGCAGAGTCGCCAATTGTAAGGGTTTGATTTGACGGGATCTTAATTGTGGTTCGGGTTCGGTTCCTTCCTTCGCAGCTCCCAGCTCTCGCCGCCGGACCTGCAACAAGTCACTAGGGCTATAGCGGCCCAGTGACCCTTCGACGATCAAGTTTGGTTTAGGGAAGAGTGAGTAGGTCTAGGATTAGGGTTGAGTGGCATACCTCTTTAGGTGAGTATCCCTTTGTATTTATATACCTTGGTTTGCTTGGCCTCCAAGCTAGCGCGTGGTGGGTACGCTCGGGTAATCGCCTCGGGTGACGTCATATATGACGAAAAGGGATAAGACAGTTACAGAGCACATGGCCAGGTGTGATCCCGATGGTTACGCTTGCTACACAATCGTCATGGGACCCATTTGTCATAACTACCTGCCTTGGGCGACTTCGGGAGTTCCGGACTGGATACAATCCGTGCCGCTGGAACCTGATGGAGACGCCACCGAGGTCTTTACCCCGACTGCCCAACTGAACAACATACCAGGGCCTTCCCCAGCTTGTGTCGGGGTGAAGACTAGTTCCCATTTGGGACCTTGGTTCACGGTGGCTCAGTGGGGATACCGAACCCAATAACCGAAGCCACCACATAGACCAAGGAACCCTAAAACCTCCTAACGTCTTCCATTGATTTCAAACTCTTTTGGAAAACCCGATCGCCTAAGTTTACAGATTTGCTATGGTTTATCTCCTTAATTAATCAACCAATAACAAAATCATTTGCACAAACAAAAGCAATAAACAAAGAATGTAAACTCCTAAAAGAGTAAAAATCACATGAGGAAATAAAAACAATATACTCAATGTGTAATTACAAGTGAACTTACTTACGAATATTTTGAATCCTCACCAATCACCCTAACTTCTTATTGTCGAATTCTCGTTCGCCACACCCTGTGTTTGACCGCTGCTTTGAATTCACAAGCCTTATGTTTGTCTCCTGGAATCCAGCGAAGGATTTTGTTTTGCGTACGAATCCTCCTTTGGATTTTTCTCAAATAAAAACATATTGAAATGTCATGGAAATTGATTTTACGATCAATGTACATAGATCGTATCTGTAAAAAAAACCCAATAACCCTCAAAAGTTTCTGTCCTTCAAAGCTTGTTTGGGGCGGCTCTCATATGCTTGGTTCTAACAAAACCCTAATAAGTCGTCCATTTATAAGCTACAGTAATCGGGCCGAGTTGCTTGAGCAACTTCTGTAGCATGTTCGAGTTGCTTGAGCGACATTGCTGAAATTACACGCGCTGCATATTGAATCCCATAAATTATGCCTAAAACTCGACCTCTCAACACAAAATAACATTGATTTTCTTTCACTTTTTTTTTATCAGCAAAGGTTCTCCTATTATTAATAAAAATGATACAAAACAGAAACCCTGTAGTGATACACCAGGGAACATCATGCACAAACAGTAGTACCTCATCTATCACTACACCTCACCTCACTTCTTTTTTTTTTTGATTTTCTTTTACTTCCTAAACAGACATTTTAAAAATATAATGAAAATGTGTGATAGAGAGGAGTTGGGAGCATCACATGTCCTTGCACCTGGGGCAATGGCAGATAGAAAGATGGAGAAACCTATAAATTTCGGTACTAAAAATTTTGGCTACCTAAAAAATGTGTAACGAGCACCCAAAAAAATCGCAGCTATTTTGGGTGCACTGTACACCTCTATTCATAACTTCAACTCAAAAAACACATAATTGACATCATAAAAATGTGTAGCTAATGAGCTAAAAAATAACCGTGCCATATATACACCAAAAAACTTGTAACAGATGCTAAAAAAAATATGCATATCGTCCTCCAAATCTATTTGTATTATATATTTTCAAGGTATACCATTTATGTAAAACAAAAAACATGTGTAAAATTAAAATCCACCAAAATTATGCATAACAAACACCCAAAAAAATACGAAACATTCAATGATAAGTACAACCTAGGGGTACCATAGCTTTCTCGTAAAAAGGTAGGCGCCTGTTTGCATAATAAAAATGGAGATAGTAAGATATGGGGCATGTGTACTCTGTTTGTCAACTTAATTATGATAGAATATTACTCCTTCTGCCCCTTTTTAAGTATTTTACTTCGTAACTCTAACTTATTAATGAGACATTATCATTATAAATTTCATATCAACTTTTATTTCATTTTTCCTACTTACCCTCTATAGAGACATCATCATTACACTTTTACTCACTAACTTTTTAAAATGGAATCTAATTTTAGGGACAAAATGAAAAATGCACCAACTTTAACCTACTAACTTTACAAAATGGACACTTATTAAATGACAGCCGAAAATAAAATATTGAACTCTAAAAAAGCGATGGAGGGAGTATTGTTTAATAAGGATAAGGATAGGAATAATATCATGACTATTATTTCTGCGCTCAAGCTGAGCAAAAAGAAAATTTCCGCGTTCAAAATTCAGAGTTTCAGAATAAAATGTGAAAAGAAAACGAGTTTTTGCGGAGACTGACTTGTCAGCCAAGCAAAATCTTGACTGGGCAACGCTAGTCAAAAATACCCATTAATAGCATCGTTCGATCTGGAACTAAAGTCCAATGTTGCTGTCAATAGTAAACATGTACTACTAAAATAAAAATCCCCCACTAGGGTTTTGCCAAAATTAGGATTTGAGACTAAATTCGAAACTTATGAGGTGATACAAATTTTTTAGGGTTAATCCATACAAAATTTTGCTCTCATTTAAATTTAGAACCTCGCAAGTAGACGATGGCATGATCTCCAGAATTAATTGAGCTACCAAAAGACAAATCCAAACACAAGGGAGTTGTCAAAATATTTGATTAAAATTATAAAGAAAAGCTTTTAATTTAGAGGCACAACCTAGCTAAACTGCATGTGTACGCTGTTACATGCCTAATTCATGAGATGATGTTCACAGAAGTTTCGACACAGTTTTTGAAGTTTGACTAGTCCCAATGATTGATTAATTCAAACTTGGAATTTCTGATTCGTCAACGGTACACCCCATAGCCATAGGTACGTAGGTAGAACCTTGTTGCTCCCTCCTCCATCTCTCTCCCTCTCTATAAATACCCAATTCCACTTGCTCGATCTCTATAATATTCTCATTTCCCTTCACAAAAATTAACTCGATCCCACAATCTGCTCCATCTTCCCATCTTTAGTCCATCAAGAGCCAAACAAATCCTAATGGGCGAACCTCTGCCCCAGTTTCCCCAACCCGCATTCAGTTACGATATCGATCCAGTTCCATACTCTCTATTTCCCGAACAAGCTTCCACTCATGAAGATTCATATCGACATCCAGAATCACTATACCTAACCAAACCCGAGACGTGTTCAGAATCCAGGGATACCGAATTCTCCGAATCCGTGCAGTGCTGCACGGGTTCAGGCCATGACGACTCGTCATCTTCCGATCGGATAAGTTTTTCTCCATCCACTGGGGAAACACCAAAGGGGGAAAAAGAGGCGGTGGACGAGCTGCTTAGGATCTTGATCGAGTGCATGGAGGAACTCAACACGCGGAGCAGAGAAACCCTGCTCCACAAATTCTTTTCGGAGATAGAGAGAGAGGAGCGGCTCGAGCGGTTTATTGTCGAGAGGCTGAAGCAGTCCCGAGTCAAGGCCATTTCGGATTTGTGCGAGAAACTTCCCAAAAGAAAATCGGGGTTCAAAGTAAGGACACTTGATTTGGGTGGGCCGGTGTTGACGAGGAGCATTTCGGAGTCGGTGGAGGAGTTGTCGCAGAAGCTTGAGTCGAGGTTCAAAGTAAAGACTCTTGATTTGGGTGGGCCGGTTGTCGTTAAGGAGGAAGAAGCAAACAAGTGATGATCTGATTTTTTTGATTTTTTTCTTCTGGGTTTTTTTATTCTTTAATTCTCTTTTAATTTGAAAGAGGTTTTTTTTCTTTTTCTTTCTCTGTTTCTAAGTTTCGACGAGCTGTTACTATTTGTTTTGATTGGTCATTGGTGACGGCATGTGGGTCTCATTGTACAAAATTCAATACCGGACCCTATTTTTAATATGTATATATATATTTTTTGGTAATCTTATCGCCAATCTAAAGAATAATCTTTTTAGCTTGAAATACTTTTCCGAATCTAGGGATACCGATGATAAGTATAAACTAACCACCCAAGGTCAGCCCAGCACAACACGAAGGTCCATGTATGGGGCCTAATGACATGGAACTTAGTTTGAAGAGCTAAGCTCAGTAGACCAGCCCAGGGGCAGAGGTCAACCAATAAGCACAGCTCAGACAAGGAGCTGAGCTCAGGAAACGTTGCATCTAGCTCGGTCTTAGAGTTGGGAGAGTAAGGGAAGTGGTAAGTCAACCACTTGAAACCAATCACTATAAAATACTCAACGGAGGAAATTCATATAGTCTAAAGGACTCCCGAAACAACCAAGGTCTTATCCCACAGGAAAGGATAAGGACCAGAGATCCCAAGGGATAAATCTCTAAGAACTTATATGTCACAAGGACTCTTGATCTAGATAAGAATCAAAGAGTCCTGAGTTAGAGAGGACACTCCAAAGCTCATCAAGCCCGTCATATACAAATAAGCCCAAAAGATCCCAGTTCCAATGGAGATTTTTGCACCATAAGGATTCTTAATCTAGATAGCAATCACAGAGTCCAAAGGTGAAGGGACTCATCAAACCTGATAAGGATCAGGGGAGTCCTAAGGTGAGGAGGACACTCCAACACCTATCTATACCCGCCACAAGCGGATGAGACTTAAGAGTCCTGGTCCCAAGGGATTTCTCCCAAGATGCCTATATAAATATCACACCTCCATATCACAAAAGTACGAAACTCATACACAATAAACTCTACACTCTCCATATCTCGACTAACTTAGGCATCGGAGGGGCGATGGCGATAGTCACGCCGGTACCCATAGTTTACTGTTTCTATTTTGTAGGTCATTAATCGAGCACATCGGAAACCACCTCACCCACTTGGAGGATCAGGTGAGCGGCTGAAGGACCTCACTTCCGTAGGTGCTGGAAACCACTTCATCAACCGAATTCTCGGACAAATCCATTAAATACATAGGAGTATTTCTTTATTTTTTATTTTTAGCTTGGACCAGTGGACAAACTAATAACAAAAAGTCTATGAGCACAACCACCGTAAATACAATAGTGTTCGAAGCCGTTTGATGTTCGAGATCAGCGACCCAGCAACATCGAACTGCTTTGACACAATGTATTCGGAACTATGTTTCTAAATTGTGTACCTTGTGACTGCACCTTGAATACAACCAATTTTGCAAGCAACCTTGTGGTTTACGACCTTGTCAACTGTCGTCCGTGAAGAAGGCTAAATATATATCCACTACTGCAAATGCATATTTAACGAATTTGTCTGCAACGTACATAGTGCACCTTCAAGGCACGCAAGTTTATAATTTTATTTGTTTCTAGTACTGCTGGAACCTTCAACGTGTTTGGCAGGAAAAGATAGTTCTTCCTAATGACGTGAACCTCTTGCTTTGCACTTTAGAAACAGAATAACCGGCCGGGACATCTTGTTATTAAATAATAAATAGATATAGTTTCCAAAGAGTGATTATTTAATTAGTGCTCTTGGGGCACCAGGAGCGCGTGGTGCTCTAGATCGAGGCCTCTACCATCACACATTCACGTAGGTTTTATATATTTAGTCTTGGGCCTCATGTGAATGTGTGGTTGTAGAGACCTTTGGAGCATCACGTAACAGTTCTCCAAGAACAAGTAATAATTTTCTGTTTCCTGGAGACAACCACAAGGTCATGTTTGAACCCCGGGGTCAAGGTTATTATTTGTCTGGAGGAGAAGTATACTACTGCATGAGCTTCTCCTTAAGGCTGGTCTTGCTGAGTGTAATCCTCGTTCTATTCCTATGGCCTACGAAGCCCACTTCCTCTGCTTCTGACTTGTTAATTACCCTTTTCCCAGCCTCATTTGTATCATAGCATGCATTGTTGGGGGTCTGCAATAACTTACCATTACCAGGCCAGATTTGGCTAGCTTTTGCTGTAAATCAAACTTGTCAACATATGCAATCTCCTACTGTTGGTCATTTTCAGAGTGTTCTTCGTTATGTTAAGGGTACCTGGACTCATGGTCTCTTTCTCAGTCTTGGTTCGTTTGAGTTGAATGCTTTTTCTGACTTCAATTGAGCTGGTGATGTTCAAGCAGCCTACAGATTTTCATTCTTCCACCGAAGCTGAGTATCAGTCTCTCGCTCAAATTGTGGCTGAGCTCAGTTGGCTGCAAATGCTTCTTACTGATCGTGGTCTTTCTTCAAACTCAGTCTTTCATGCCCATTCTAACATCTCAGCAGATTAACATTTTATTCGGGAAAAGGTGGCAGCTCGCCTCATTACTCTTCGCCATATTTCTAATGTGGATCAGCTTGCCAACATCTTTACTAAGCTTTGTCTGCCCGATTTTTGTGTCTCAAGAGCAGTCCCCAATAGCTTGAGGGTGGATGTGAAGGATATTAGTGTAGCTCTACCTACTTATAATGGACAAGTTAATTTTGAACTAATTAAGTCGGTTCTGTTTGTCTCTATAGATTAAGTAACTGACTCAAGTGAGTGTAGATTAAGAGTTTAGCCCTTACTTTGGATCCACTCCCCCTTGTGTGGCCCATTTAAGTGTTTAGCCCTTACGAATTCTAAAAAAGTCCTTATCGATATCAGATTAAGCTCATTTTTTTTAGGAATCAATAAAAATATATTTTAAGAATAATAAGCGTTTTAATCATCTTTTTGAGAGCCGAAATGACCCCCTCAAAAACCAAAATATGATGAATCTAAAATCAGAGTGTTTGGCTACTCTAAATTAATGATATATGATTTTTTGGGACTCAGATCTTCTCCAAACCTCTCTTTCCACACATCTGCCAAACCTTTTTTTTAGAGTTGACAGCTCATTAATGAAAGTATGGGACAGTTTAGATCACGCTAGCTATGCAGCTTCCAAATCTTAAAGCTATACGACGTTGTTTTGATATTTTGTTCCAAACGACAGTTTTACACTCCGTTTTTCTGTTTCGAACTCCAGGTTAATTTTGCCCTAAATCCCAATTCCTCCTCCCAACCCACCTCCTTTCCTCCATTCACAGCCATCTCTCTCTCTCTCTCTCTCTCTTGATTCCTTCAAAGTTTAATTCAATCTGTTCAAGGAAGAATTTATTTTTCATAAATTCAGATCCTCATTGAATTGATCAACTTCACTGTTAAAATTTATCAAAATCCGGTGTAATTCGAAACAAATCCTTCTCCTTGGTTGTTACTGCAAAATCGAAATAAAGTCTAAGTCCATTTACCAAAAATCAAAACAAAACCAGACTAGATTTCAATATCAAGAAGACTACCCTTCTTATGGAAAAACTACAGAGCCGAGAGAGATCTCACTACAAGAAAGTTGAGATCTCCCAACGGTTTTTTAGCAACGGTTGGGCAAACCGTTAATGTAGAAGGGATTTAGTAACGGTTTTTACAAGTGTTACTAGAAACGGGACTCCAGCAACGGTTTTGACTGAACCGTTACTAGATTGAGCGTTTCTAGTAACGGCCCAAAACAAAGCGTTAGTATAGACTTGTGTTTGCCCAAATAAAAGTCGGTTCTCCCCACCCCCAATAAACCCTAACTTTTGTTTCTTCCTCTTCTACTCTTCATCAAAACCCTTCCTGGGTCGTCGTCATCAGATCTAAAAATTAGGGCTATGGCTGTAGCTTTAGGTCCTTATCGTCACGTCAAGAAACGGAAACCCATCCTGATCCTCAGCTATCACTCACACTCCTCTCCGCGTTTCTCTTCTTTCTTCTTAATTCGATTGATATCTCCCGTTTTCAGGAAAAGAGGTCTAGCATATGGAGGCAAGAATAGAATGAACAAATTAGAAGACTAGTTTGAGGAAACAGGTATGATATCTCCCCTTTTCAAGTAAGCCCTAATTTTCTCTCCATTTCACCCAGATTTTCGATAACTTACGCACGGATCGTTGGAGTCAGGGTCGCCGTCGCCGTAGCACGCCGGATGTAGACACCCCAATTTGGCCTAACGATTATTTCAAGTCCCACCTTGGGGACCATCCCGATGATGAAATGGAAACAGTGATTGCTGATTGCTTTCTTGAGAACCTTAGGACTTTCGGTAAGAACTTTGAGCCACTTAGAGGACCCAATCCAGAGCCATACAGCCTTTCAGACATAAATACAGAATCCTAGGAGAATCCATCTGTCGGCCGTGACATTGATCTCACGGCCTTAACATCATTTCTTCACCCTGAGCAACCTGTTGCTAGAAAATCTCCCTGAGGAATCAATCCCTCGGTCGCAAGATCTATCCTTCGGCCGCAACATCCATTCTTCGGCCGCCAGATCCTTTGCTCGGCCGCCAGATCGTCCTTTTTCCAGACTCTGGAACGTTCTGTCAGACGTTTGATCCAACTACACTACATTCCCGATGCGTTCGGGCTACGTTAGAGGATTGCCATGAAGAGTTAGAATCACATTCTAACTCCAATTTTGATCGTGCATTTCGATTGGCCGGAGTGAGTCATCCCTATGCCTATACAAAGGAGCCTTTGAGTTCCGAAATTAAGAGGTGAATACACCCACTCAAGCCACGAAATTCTGCACAAATACTCTTTCAAACCCCCTCTTCAAAAGCCCTAAACTCCCGAAGGCAGCCATCAATCCGACGATCAAACCTTGAAATTCAAACCACAACCCTAGGGTTTTCTGAGAAGCAATTGGTCAATCACACCCAATCCGAAGCAATCAAGCAACTGAGGGATCAAGGTGGTGAGGCCCAACGGCCTCTGATTTGTTTTACTTACTGTATTTATGACTAACCGTAGCGTTTTGATCATCTACTAACTTTTATGTCTGGTGTGAGGAAGAACATCGACCGGGGCTTCGATCCCTCGGTCGATATATCAAACCAGGAGGATCCCTCGGCCGTGACATCCATTCACCGGCTGCGGGATCCATTACCCTGGGACAGCTTTGTTTGTTCTGCTTTCTGATGCATGCTTTACCTATCGCACTGGCTCACTTTACTTACTGTTTAAAGGCTTAATTAAACAGATTGTGTTAGAATTAAACAAAGCATCTACATGTCTTATGTTGAGTAACTATGGGCCAGTCTCACGGCTGGGCAGAGAGGGGTGCCTAACACCTTCCCCTTACTGTACTCTTGGCTCCCGTACCCAGAATCTCTATCTGTTTTCCCAATTTTAATAAACTGGGTGGCGACTCTGTTTTGATGATAACTGTTATCGTGTGGTGACGTTCCTAGCCATGGGAATGTCCACGATCTTGGTTTACGAAGCAAGCAACCAATCGAGCAAACAAACGTGATCAATCTGTATGGCGATGCCCCATCTGGGAGGTGTCTACACCGGATTGATTGGGCGGAGTGGACAGTGGAGAGCGTCTTCGTGGAGGAAGAAGGCTCTGGTGTTTCTCACTTTTTCGACTTATGTAAGTAGATGGTAACGGGCCTAACGGCCAACAAAGTGCTAACCTGCCATTTGGAACAAAACAGAAAAACGACGTCGTACAACTTTAGGATTTGGAAGCTGCATAGGTGGAGTGATCTAAACCGTCCCATACTTTCATTAATGAGCTGTCAGCTCTATAAGAAAAGGTATGGCAGAGGCGTGGAGAGAGAGGTTTGGAGAGGATCTAAGTCCGATATTTTTGTGTGGGTCCATTTCAGAGCCTACAAAAATTATTAAAACTGCGACTTATTCTTCAAATATTTTTTGATAAATTCCTGTATATAATTAGCTCAATGCAATATCGGTAAGTGTCTTTCAAAAATCTGAAGGATTCGTAGGGCCCCCCTACGAATTTCTGATTGACCTTACCGATATCAGATTGAGCTAATTTTTTTAAAAACCAATAGAAAATTATTTTAAGAATAATGCGATTTGAATAATTTTTGTGATACTCGAAATAGGCCCCACAAAAAATCATTAATCATCTTCCCCATTTATTGGGCAACAAACATGGACTAAGGGGGAGTGGATCCAAAGTGCCAAAACGGCGGTGTTTTGAAGGACAACACCTACGACCTGTTTGGTAGTCGAATTTGAGGGTGGATTTGCTAAGAGGGGGAATACATCTCTGTTTGCCTCATCATCTCCGATCTTTGGAAGAGAAAATTGCAACCGAATTTGAAAGCTAGGGGGATTTGAGGCGTCTCGACTACAAATTCACCTCTTCCCAAATTTTGCAAAGGTGAAGCATCCTCAATGAATGACCATTCTGCCCTTCCTTTTTCTATTCCATCTCACATTGTGTCGATCAGAGAGAGAGAGAGAGAGAGAGAGAGAGAGAGGGAGGGAGGGAGGGGGTTACTGCCATTGGGATCGATTCGGGGTGGTGGCGGAGGAAGAGGATGAGGTGGAGGATCGTCACGTGGCGATGGCGGTATTGGAGGGTTGGCGCCAACTGATGACTCCAGTGGCGGGGGCGGCGGAGTAGATGGCCGGGCAATTATTCTTGGAATGAAACCCATTCTCAGTTGTATTTGGCAACAATGGCGTCCAAGTGTCCAATTGTGCTCCCTCCCCAAATTGTCTGTGGGAAATATGTTCAAGGGTTTGTTTGGTGCGGAAAAAAGGGCAAAGGAAAGGGAAATTGTTTTATCTCCTAAAATAAAAATCACAAAAACATGTTGTCAACAACTGAATTATAAAATGAAATTAATTTGCCCTAATATTTATATAACAAAAAAAACATGTTTTCATCATTTGTATTCTAAAATGAAATTTTTATCCCACAAATATCAATTTATTTAATTTTATAATGAAATAAACACAATTTGGGCCAAAAAAAATACTAAAGGGGGGCAATTAAGTCATTTTACGTCTTATACCATTAATTCAACCATCCATATCCTCCTATTCACAAAATAACCAAACACCTCATTACAAATCTACCCTTCTTAAGAGGCGGGACCATCTTTCTTAACATATCACCCCTCATTATATATTCACCTTCATTCTATATCCACCCAAAATAAATCATTCATCCAAACGGGCCGCTAGGGTGTATATATGTGGAGATAAACTTATTTCCGGCTCTTCTATAAACAAGCAATTTGCAGCCAACCACGAAACATTTGACACATCAGGAAAATTGTTCCAAGACAAGTAAGAAAAAAAAAGCTATGAGCAGCACCGAATCAAACCCCTTCCATTTTAACCATGGTCAACCATATTGTTGTCTAGCGTAAGGAATTTAGGCTGAACTATTACAACTATTACAAGAATGCCACTCCTAATTGTTCGTTCAAGAACGCCACAATTACATCTCTAGTACTGTTTGCATGGGAATTTATCGGCCCAATCTTATAATGATATGTGGCCATTCATATTAGACAAAACGGAGCACGCATAGACTGAAATATATGGAATCGCACAATTAAAAGAACGATGACGTTCTGATCAAATTGATGTCGTTTTGTAGGTAATAACAATTATTGCCAGATGTCATTCAAACGATAGCTTAGAAAATAAGCAGTTCGAAGCTCAAAGGCACGAATGAGTTCATTCAAACGAGAGGTAGTTATGATTGACACAGTCAAAGAAGTTGAGATTCAAGCATGTAACTACCCATACTCAACAAGATGCAGTTAAGGGCAAGTGGGGTGATGAATTAAACTGAATCACCACAATTGGAAATCATGGAGGGAAAGTTTGAATTCGAATAGAGACAACTTCGAAGACAGCCAGGCGGGAAACAGAAGACGTGGAGAAGACTCAAGAGTTTGTCTATAAATAGAAGAAATGAAGAAAGGAAAAACCCCAAACAAATCATCAAACAAACAGCTATGTTATGCTTGGTTTGTCCATTAGGCAGTAGTTAGAACTTGTACTTAAGTTCGTAGTAGTTAGGAGTAGTTTGTACTAGTGGTAGTAATCACTTTGTTACTCGTTCTGTTCGTTAGTGGAAGTTTGGAGAATCAATTGGAAAGCAAGTTCGGTTTTGAATTGATCAAAGTATCTTGCTTGTTCTTTGGTTTATCAAGTTTCCAGTGAATCGTTGTGTCGTTCTAATACTTCTAGATAGAGAAATCCTCTTCATTGAGGTAATTGAACCGGCGCCACAATCGCCTGATTAAGTTTGGCTTTTTATAAGTTGAAATTTGAAAAGGATAATTACAAGCCTTTCCTGGCACGCTCGCACACAATCATATTTCGGAAGTAAGCCAAAAATCCCAGCCAAACAATTTTTTGGGACGCCCGGTGGGACCCACTAAGGTGTTAGATATGGCTCCAAAATTGAGAAAACTTGCTGATGATTCCCAAATTGGTCTAGAACCAGAGGGAAATGTTCAAGTAGAACCTGAAAAAGGAGTTACTGGACAAGAAAACCTACCTATAAGCCAGGATGTCCAAAGTCCAAGACCAATATTGGATTTGGGGCAAACCCCACACGTGCACTATAAGAGTGCTAAGGTAGTTCATGCAGAAGAAACTTATATTCCCAATCGAGGAAAGGATGTTTCCTTCGAACCAACTTTCAGAAATATTAGATGCATTTAAGGAATTGGCTATAACCCAAAAAGCCATGTTAAAACATATGGAAAATTGGTCACTAGTTCAGAGTAATTCTCAAACACCCTCCAATAAGGGAGAGGAAAGAGAAAGAGCTAGTACTAGTAAACATAGGTCTAGGCATGGAAAAGAACCAATGGATGCTGAAGAAGCACCCAAATCCTGGTACGAGCCTGTTAGGAGACCTAATTTCGAAGAAGTCCCTTTTATAGGACCAAATCGAGAAAATAATGTCCCCAAAACACAAGGGACATTTAGGAATGGACCACGTATTGACTCTCTGTTCAAACCTACATTCGAAGGACAAGAAAGAGAAACAAAGTCAAAGAATGGTTACTTTTTGCATGATGAGCATGACTATGCTTATAATTATAGGTCTCCTGAAGAAGGGATAGGCATGAGAAGCTTTAAACAAGTTCCTAAAATTCCCAGGCAGACAGATGTACCTAAGATGAAAAAATCCTATACTAACTTGCTCTTCGAACCCTCATATAGGGAGTGGGAAGAAGAGCCTAGAAGGACATAGTATTAGAATGAGGAAAGATATGTTCCCCCTCAGAATTCAGATAGGTATTTCCAACCACAAAGTGGGCCAGGTGATGGCCCTTACACTAGTTATCGTAGGATACGGAATCCAAGAGAACCTCATTGGGATCAGTCTCACAGTCGAGGAGAACCTTTGGGAAGAGACCCATTGTTAAGGGAACAAGTTATTGGACTTATACAAGAAGTTTGTGGACCTCTAATTCAGGGGGGGGGGGGGGGGGGGGTACAAACTCCAGTATATAAAAAGCCTTACCCAGAATGGATAGATAGGCAATTCGAAGTCCCAAGGGGGTTTAAAATCCTAGATTTTACCTTGTTTTATGGAGATGGAAGACAATCCACACTGGAACATATTGCTAGGTTTACTGCTCAATGCAAGGAATTAGCAAATAATGATATTCTGAAGTTAAAGTTATTTCCTAATTCGTTGATAGGAGTAGCTTTTGACTGGTACACTAATTTGCCCTCTGGATCAGTTCAAAATTGGCAAAAGATGGAAGAAATTTTCCATGCACAGTTTTATCAAACTGAGCCAGAGGTTACCATGGCAGATTTAGCTAGGTTAAGGCAAAGACCTGATGAAAAAGCTGTATTATTCATTGCTAGGTTTAAGAAAGCTAAAACCAAATGTAAACTTCAACTTCCTGAAGCTGAGTTTGTTAGATTGGCTCAAGATGGTCTGAATAAAGAACTTCGAAGGAAATTTGATTCCATGGAGTTTAGAGACTTAGTTGATTTAACCTATAAAATATTAAGATATGAATCTTTGTTAGAAGAGGATATAGATAGGAATAACTCTTCCTATTCAACCTATTACAAAGATCCTACTTTTGAGATGGATGCTGCAGAAATTGTTGAACATGAACTTTGTGTATGTGATAGTTTAATTCGAAAAGAAACTACTTTAGCACAGAAGTTTAACAGAAAAGTGATCAATAAGGCTTATTCTTTTGATATATCTAAAGCTGAAGAAATCTTTGATTATCTGTTGAAGAAAAGGTTCATTAAACTTCCTGTTAATATTAAACTTCCATCTATGGAAGAGAAGAAAGGAAAAAGATATTGTAAATGGCATGATTCTTGGAGTCATTCCACTAAGAATTGCAATGTTTTCCGTGACAGGATACAGGAACAAATTAAGAAAGGGAGGATCAAATTTCCAGAGAAAGCAATGGGAATGGATGCTAATCCTTCCCCAAGGATAGAAGAAGTTGATGCTAATGTTAATGTGCCAACAGCTTTGGTACAGATTGTACAGAAATTTTGGCAAAATAAACAAGTGCTTGTTAGCATGAACACAGCCCAGTTTGAAAGAGGAAGACCATATATTGGCAAACCTCGAAATACTATGGCAAGGAACAATGGTCCTGGATACGTTAGAAGGGACCAGCCATAAAGGAATATGGAGAATAATCATTTTTCAATGTTGGAAGCATCTTTTCTGGAATGTCTATGTGTGGAGTGTAGAGACAATTATTTGATTTTCAAAGATTTGGACAGGCAAGGAGCAGACTTTTTCCCTAAGAGAATAGAACAAAAGGCTTTGAATCAGAACAACCAAGGAAGACCTTGGATGGCTACTAATCAGAGCAAAGAAGAAAAGCCATGGTTGGCTTCAAAGAGAAGTACACCTACAAGCCCAGCTCCACCAACTTCGAAGAGGGAGTACCCTCCTCAGAAGAAGGCCAATACTGGGAAAGAAGCAGTAACTCAGGAAGATCATGAAGTGTCATAGGAGCAGTTCTCTTTGGTGAAGGGAGTACCTGATTGGTTTTTGAAAAGTATCAAACCAGAGTTATTCCAGGGATATAAAGATTTGTCCAAAACAAGCGAAACTTATAAACCACCAAATTCACCTATTGGTCAATGGGTTTTGGTCAGAGATCCAAAGACCAAGGTACCACAAATGCTCCCTATTTTGACAAGGACTCAAAAAAGGAAACTTCAGAGAAGGTACACCCATTTTCAAATGGAAGAACTCCCTCCAAAGGAGAAAATGTGGAGAGAGGCTAAGCTGAATCCTAGGTTTAACATAATTCAAAAGGAAGAATTCGATGATCCTGTTCGGAAAAATTACCAGCATTCGAAGGAAAAGACTTTGATGGAAATAACAACAGCCATGGATGATGATGAAGGTGATCAGAACCTTGCTTCTCCTAATTCTTTGGCTAGTTATCAGTCAGGTTTGTTGGAAGCCATGCTAGTTGAACAAGAATGCAGAGAAGGAAGTTCTTCTCCTATGGAAACTTTTGCCATAGCAGGCAATGAAGCAGAAGTGAAAGGTGAAGAAGAACAGGAACAATCTTGCAAGGAAAAGACAATTCAATTTGGTTCTATTCCAGAAGTACAAATCAATATGATACAGCCCTCTGGTATGACATTTGTAAGTCCAAATTGGTCTCCAACTCCATCAGTTTCTCAGCCCAATGAAGGTCCATTGGAAATAATTGAGATTCCAGCAGTGAGGAACTAGAAGCTTGGGAGGAGATGCAAGAGAGCAAGGAAGCACAAATGATGGATGGGGATTATGATATTCTCATTTTGACCAATGAGATTCAAGACAATGAGGCAACTTCGAAGGAAACTGCTAGTTTTACCCCAAATGCTGAATCAGATTCAGATTCACCTTTAATTGTGGATTTGAATTATGCTGATGTTTCCTATCCATTCAAACCTCCATCAGATGCTATGAGACAGCATTTAAAACCTTTATACATCTCTGCCACTTTCGATGGGATTCCTCTCAATAGAGTCTTAGTTGATAATGGAGCTACGGTGAACATATTACCTCTTCGAACCCTTAAGAAGTTAGGGAAAGCAAAGGTTAAGTTGATTCCAACTAGTACTTCCATTGCAGGTTTCACTGGGGAAAGCAAGAGTGCCAAGGGAATAGTATCTATTCGATTGGCAGTAGGAGGTTTGGAAACTGATATAGCCTTTTTTGTAGCCGATACCTTTGCAAGTAAGTATAATGCTTTACTACGTAGGGATTGGATACATGTGAAGGGTTGTATTCCATCTTCCATGCATCAAGCATTAATGATTGTGAAGTATGAGAAGGGCAGAGAGATAGGAATTGAAGAAATAAAGGCAGACCCTCATCCGTTCAGTGCTTCAGCAAACTTTGCTGAAGCAGAGATGTACAAGCCTGAGATTGTACCTCTCAGTGAATTGACACAAGCAACCACACACCCAACCAGCGAGATAGACAATGGGGAATTGGTTAAGCTAAAGGCAAAGCTAAAACAAGCAGTTAGTTATGAATCAGACACCCCAACAGATGATGCTTGGATGTAAATCCAAGAAGGAGATAGAAGAAGCCAGTTGGTTAGCTTTAGTGAAATATTTGGCTCTCAAAGTTGAACAAAAGGTTCAGGAAGAGAACATTTGGGATGATGCTTTAGGAGATAGATCTGAACTGATCTCAAAGCCTGAAGCATTAGAGGAAATAATATCAAGTGCTGTGAATTCCCAAGACCCTTAGGAGGAAGTCAAATTGGGAGATGATGAAAATCCTAACCCTGTGCAAATTAACAAGTGGCTGGATGTTGATGCAAAGGCCAAGTTGATAGAAGTACTAAGGGAGAACAAGGATTGCTTTGCTTGGAGCTATAACGAATTGTCGGGTTTGGACAGAGAATTGGTGGAGCACAGACTGTAACGACCTTGACCCGATCCTGAAGGTCTTAGTCATAACAAAGCACCGGTGAAACCATCACCAAGGCCATATCATAGATTCAACTTCTTAAAATTATATAATTAGAGTGCGTAACTAGCGGAAGCATATTCTGTGCAATCTAATAAAACGACAACTTACACTGATAAAGGCTAAGGATTCCCAAACACACCTCAGAGCTATGCTTAATTATGAGGTTTAGCAAACTACTTACAATGGTTACAGAATTTAACAAGTAATCTAAACACAACTCCTGTCTATAAAATAACCATAAGACCTGACTCCACAAAACAAGTGTCACGCCATCTAACTCTTCAATTCCTGGAAGGTGGAGAAAACACATAAGCTAACGCTCGTATGAGTGACCAATACATAATTTACATGCTCTCCATGGACATTGATAAAACATTTCATTGAGATTCAAGTCATAGAAATATAGCCTGGATATATAAAGCACATTCCCCATAGTTTGTGGATCTACCAGACGTCCCCGATAGTGGATAAGCTTCGACGTCTTAGCATTACCCCTAGCATTTTATGTGTCACATTGTAGGAATGTCTTTGCTAGATAGGAAAACATTTCCACCTTTCATTGGTTTCCATGGAGATCATATCATTGTACAAAACATGTCTGATAAAACAATGAAGTAGAAAACTTGTATAAAACCATGTAATTTAGGTATAAGTCACTCACCTCAACTCCAAGCTTTCACACAAACTCCCTATATCAGACAAGCATCAAGAATACATATTAGATACAATTCAAGATATCCCCATCGTATCCTAATGTCTCGATATCCTAAGTATTACTAACCAAGGCTCTATGGTCAAAATATAAAGTTAGATAGCGAGCCTCGAGAAAACAATTACAAAATCTGCAGTTTTGACAACTTCAAACCAAAAACTAATTTTGCTCCGATATAATTAAGGAACAACCTTTACATATTTTTAAATGTCTATGTGTCTAGTTTCAAAATCAGAAAACGGTGCGCGTTTTCGATGCTCGTGCTAAAAGATACAGCCGTTTTCCTAACATGTGACAGTGTTGACTGCACAGTAACGAATTTGAGTGCTGTTAGGTTACGAATTTCTATAGAACTCAATACTTCGAGTTATGGTCTGAAATATTTACCATATATGGAAGACACATAAAGGAAGTGTCAGTAAAAATCTCATAATTTTTGGAGTTTTAGAAGTACCTCAATAAAAATCCCAAAAATCAGTCAGATGCAAGATTTTCAATTCTGCAGAATTTTAAACTAGGCAATCCTTCTGAAATTCATATTAATCCTCAAGAGTTCACCATGAATCCTCCCAAAACTCAATTAACAAGGGTTCCCATGGCCTCTAGACTCCAAACCCTATGTTAAGGTATGAAATTAAACATGGAAGTTAAGAGATTAATGATACGAAAACATGTATTTTACCTCCTAGGGCTTCAATCTCTTCTAAGAAAGGTTTTCCCCCAATTTCTTCTTCTTCCTCCTCTAGATCTTCCTTCTTCTTCTTCACCGTCCTCTCTCCCTCTCTCTCTCTCTCTCTCTCTCTCTCTCTCTCTCTCTCTCTCTCTCTCTCTCTCTCTCTCTCTCTCTCTCTCTCTCTCTCTAAATGGTGAAGATAGGAACGAAAGAAAAGAACGTCGTGGAACTCCCTTTTGTTTTTTTAGACTTGGGAAAATTATTGTGTGTGGTGCAACCATGTGCTGTCATATACACCCAGGCTAATTAACAACAAAATCAATTCTAAAACCACACAATTAACCAGAACTCAACACGTACTCCGATTATAAATTAATTAAGGATCCAGGATATTACACAGACTACCTATCAAACCACAGTTCAAACCATTCAAGCAGTCGCCTAGAAAGATGTCCCTAGAAATTATAGCCAAAGTCAAGGAGGAAGTCTAGAACCTCTTGAATGCTAGCTTTATCAGGACAGTAAGGTATGTCGAATGGTTATCTAATATAGTTCCACTCCCTAAGAAAAATGGAAAGATAAGAATTTGTATTGATTTTAGAGATTTAAATCTTGCAACACCTAAAGATGAATATCCTATGCCAATAGTGGACATGTTGGTAGACAATTCTACTGGCCATAAAATATTGTCTATCATGGATGGACATTCAGGTTATAATCAAATTTGTATAGCAAAAGAGGATGTTCATAAAACAACATTTAGAGCTCCTGGCAATATAGGGACCTTCGAATGGGTTAAAATACCTTTTGGTCTTAAAAATGCTGGAGCTACGTACCAGAGGGTTATGAATACTATTTTTCATGAGCTTGTTGGAACGTTTTTGGAATGCTATATAGATGACATAATCATAAAGTCTAGTTCTGTTCATGATCATCTTGAACATTTAAGAACAGTTTTTAAGAAGATGAAACATTACCAATTGAAGCTGAACCCTACCAAATGTGCTTTTGGAGTGACAGCTGGGAATTTCCTAGGGTATTTGGTTCATAATAAGGGAATCTAGATTGATAAGAACAAAGCTAAAGCCATCATTGAGGCAAAGCCACCCTCCAATAAGGAGTTACAAAGGTTTCTTGGTCAATTAAATTTCCTTAGAAGATTTATATCTAACACTGCTGGGAAAACTAAAGTTTTTTCTTCTTTGTTGAAATTGAAGGATGGGGAAAACTTCGAATGGACAAGAGAGCATGATGCTGCTTTCAAGGCCATCAAGGAGTACTTAGCCAATCCTCCAGTCTTAGTTCCACCTAGCAAAGGAAAACCTGTGAAGTTGTATTTGGCAGCAAACTATGACTCTATGGGAGTACTGTTAGCTCAAGACAATAGTGAAGGCAAAGAGCAAGCTATCTATTATTTAAGTAGATTTCTGAACGCTTGTGAACGCAAATATTCCATGGTGGAAAAGTTATGTTTAAGTTTGTTTTTGCTTCTAAGAAACTCAGGTACTATATGATGCCAAGAGTTACCTATGTTATTTCTCAAACTGATGTAATGAAGTATATGTTATCTCAGCCTGTACTTAGTGGAAAGATTGGGAAATGGATAGTATCTTTAATAGAATTTAGTCTTGAATATGTGCCTCAGAAATCTATAAAAGGGCAAACCTTAGCCAATTTTTTGGCAAATCACCCTAGCATAACAGAAACTCCTGAAATAGCTGAAGTAGGCATTGTGACCTTAAAACCCTGGAAAATGTGGTTTGATGGTTCGAAAACAAGTCAAATGGCTAGAGTGGGAATTGTGATTGAAACTCCCCAATGTTTGAAAACCAAGTATGGATTTCGAATTAATGAAGGAGAATATTCTAACAATCAAGCAGAATATGAAGCAATGATTCTGGGTTTAGAAATATTGTTGTGTTTGAAAGTGGATACAGTTGAAATCTATGGGGATTCTCAATAGGTATTAATCAAATGAATAGATTATTTCAATGTAACAGTCCCTCTTTGATAAAATACTTTCAACATGCAAAGACTTTAGCCAAACGATTCTATCTGTTGACCTTTACTTACATCCCAAGATTCTTAAATGAAGAAGCAGATGAAGTAGCTCAGATAGCTTCTGGATATAAAGTAATAACAGAAAGAGAAAGAGAAATATGTCAGTTAACTTTGAGAAAGTCATTACCTCTGTTGAAAGACAGATCAAATGACTTCGAAGCATATGAAACAAATACTGCACCAAATCAGAATCCAAATTGGAGGCAGCCTTTGATTGATTATTTAACTAAACCTGATGCTCAAGCAGATAGAGCAACAAAATTGAGATCAATCAATTATATAATGTACAATGGTGAGCTATTTAAAAGAGGAGCAGGTGGCCTTCTTTTAAAATGCTTAAACAAAGTTAATGCTTTTAAAGTAATAGCCGAAGTACATGAGGGCATTTGTGGAGCTCACCAAGTTGGCATTAAAATGAGATGGCTAATAAGGAGATACGAATTTTATTGGCCAACCATTCTTAAAGATTGTATTGATTATGCTAAGGGCTACTAGGCTTGTCAAAAAACTGGGCCACTTAAGCATTTACCAGTCACAGAATTACAATATGTGGTAAAACCATGGCCCTTTAGAGGTTGGGGGATGGATATGATAGGAATGATTTATCCACCTTCCTCTGGTGAGCACAAATTCATCCTAGTGGCCACTGATTATTTCACTAAATGGGTGGAGGCTCAAGCTTTTATAAGTATAACTCAAATCCAAGTTATAGAGTTCTTGAAAGGGATCATCTTTAGGTTTAGATCCCCTGAAACAATAACTGTGGATAATGGATCTATCTTCGAAGGAATATTAGTAAAAGCTTTTGCAGCTAATCATGGGATAACTCTAACAAATTCTACCCCTTATTATGCTTAGTCAAATGGTCAGGCTGAATCCACCAACAAAATTATCAAAAGAGGGATTCAAAGAATGGTGGATAACAACCCAGAAGAATGGCCTGATATGCTTTTGAATGTATTATGGGCTTATCAAACTACGAAAAGAACAAGTACTGGAACCACACCATTTGCCTTAACGTACGGGCATGATGCTATGTTACCTATGGAAATAGTAGTAAGATCTCAAAGAGTGATAACCCAAAATAATAGTTTGGAAGGATATCACCAAACCATGAATATGGAATTGGAAAAGATAGATGAGCAAAGGGTGAAAGTTCTAAATCAAATCCTGCTTCAAAAGGCTAGAGTAGCTAGAAGTTATAATAAAAAAGTGGCATTTCGAACTTTGATGAAGGGGATTTGGTGTGGAAGGTTATTCTTCCAATTGGAGAGAAAAAGCAGGGACTTGGAAAATGGTCCCCAAATTGGGAAGGACCTTTTCGAATCTACAGAGTTCTAAGAGGTGGAGCATATCATTTGAGGGAGTTGAATGGATGTGTTCAACGAAAGAAAATAAATGGTAAATATCTGAAGGCCTATATCCCCTCTATTTGGGAAAGTTTTACTAAAAGGTAAAGTGTGATTGATCTAAATTGTTCGAAACTCATGGTTTTATCCAGTATTGGAATTTTGGTTGAAAAGGCCTTCGAAGTATGTTGGAAAGATAAGAATCATTTCCAGTAAACATTTTCTACAGTGAGTAAATGTCTTGTAAACCAAAATTTGGAATTACAGATTGTCACGCCCTCGATTTTCATCATAATTAAATAAGGCTTTTTCAATAAAAGAACTTTGCATATCATAATTAATACCCCAAACAGTTCCCACCTATTAAACTTTACAAACAAGTTCCCAAGTCATAAGAGAATATACAACTTTGGCACTCCGGCCCCAAATAGATCTTAAATGCTTGTACGAGTAAACCATTAAGTTACAAACTCATCTTTATCAAAATTAAGTCAATTACAAAAGATGATTAAGTAACTAAATTAGAGTTAGCTCACAAAAAGGCCTTTTCACTTCCAAGCACGCAATTCATGCAAGTTACTGACCAGTGTTTGAACCTGAAAAGAATGATTAAGTTGAGCTACACTAGCCCAGTAGGAAAATCTTTACCAAATTTGTATGCAAACAAGATGATAAGTGCAAAAGGAAGATGACAAGAAGATACGGTTCAGTCAATGGTTAACAATCAACATGAGAGTATGTCAATGTTCAGCATGATCACTCTAAGACATATCACTATCACAACATGCCACCAAGTCCAGAAGACACAAACCACTCTAACAATCCCGACACGACTCACTAACACAAACCTCCACCAACTGTATTTCCACCCCTTGCGTTACAGTATAACATCTCGAGAGTTACCGTATTACCACCTCTTGCGCTACAGTGAACCCTAACAACTCGGACCATTGTATTACCACCCCTTGCGATACGAGGTCCACTTGAGTCTCCGTATTACCACCCCTTGCGTTACGAGACCCCCCCCCCCCCTTCCCTTAAACCAACTTCCGACTCACAAACTACATTCGCACTCAAGATGCAAACCGAGACTCTCTCATGATCGCATTCATAAGTGAAACACCACACGATATGCCAACAATGCTTCAACTATACCACAAACATTTCCAATAGTCAACCAATAGATAGGATGCATTTCAATACGATCTTAATCAAGTAAACTACTATTATTCCTACTAACGGAAGGTCAACGTAACAAGCACAAGGTCATTCAATCATAGGGAATCAATTGAACATGATTGGGATAGGTTAGGAGATGTCCAAGAAGTGCTAGAAGTGCCCGGAGTTCGAAATAATCGAAGCAGGAACAGTGGAAGAAAAACTGTCCATAAGGCTGTGGTATCGATATAGCCAAAATGGTTGTATCGATACAGCAGGCAAATCAGAAATTCCAAAAGTCTCTATTTTCTTATGGTATCGATACGGCAAAAAAAGCCCGTATCGATACGGTGTGGTTTCGAGCAGGTTTTCTGCAGATTTTTTTTTTGGGATTTCAACAAGAATACCAACAACAACTGAGATAAGCATGATTTTCACACCAAATAACGTACTCACACATAAAGAAGGCAAAAAAATCCCTACCTCGAGTCAAGGAACAAAACCCAATGGATTCGAACGAGCCCTAACTCCGAACTCCTTGAAATCAACGAAATGCCTTCCTCCGAGCTTCACCCAACGCAATACGAGTCCGGGGTTACGTTCTAGAGGCGAAGGCAAGATGGATTCTTGAGGTTCTTGAGGTATTTGGGTGAGGTTTTATGAGAGAGAGCAAGAGAGAGAGAGATATTGGTAGAGAGGGAGAAGAATCGGATGAGAGAGAGATGCGTGGGAGGATGAAAATGATTCTCTACATCACACACCCCCCCTTTATATACTCTTATATCTTTAAACTACATAATTATTCCCTCAAACTTCTATTCTTTCACTTAAATCAAATAATCACCAATCAAGCCATATTTTTCCAATTAGTCATTTAATAAACATTTAAAAATTAAAAATTATTCGGGTCTCTACACAGATTTCGAAGTCCAGTACTGTATATGTGTTTATTCACGTAGGTTAATTGAATGATTTCCCTAAGATTAACAAATAATATAAGAAAAGGCATGCAGAAAGTGGGATTTTCATTCATTTAAATTATATTTACAACAAAACACCCTAATGGGTGTAGCAAACAAAAACAAACCCAAGTGGGTTTGAACAAAAGAAAGCAGGCCTAAGTAGGTCTGAACAAAAAAAGTGAAGATCTACTAGGATCCTCATACAAAAACAAAAGGCCAGACCTCGGCCTAGAAACCAAATGAAGATCATCACTGATCCTCACAGTCCCAAGGGCAAGTCTCTATTGAGACCCACCCTCCGGAGGACTTTTGACATCATAAGCCAAGAGAGTGGCCGTGAGCTCATCCTAGGTCCTGGCCAGATTGAGATGGGAAGCAGTTTCCACGTCCACCATTTGAGCACGAAGCTCACGAAGTTCGCTTCGAAGGGCCTGAAACTCGGCCTATTGGTCCTTCTTGAACTCTGCAAGGAGTGTTGCCATTTTACTGGCAAACTCATCCATCAGGGCAGCAAGAGAAGGGCTTTGTTGGTTGTTTGTCATTTCTAGATAGGTTTCTAGAGAAAAAGAGAGAGAAACTGAGAAAAACAAAAGGAAATGTGAAGAGATGTAGTGATTATCAAAGGTTTGTACCTAACATTTATAGCCAAAGGCTTGAAGGGTTATCCCTTGATCAGCGTGTTGGTTCATTAATGGATAGGTGTATAAATCTCGAAGATGAAAAGATCGACGGCGGTAAAGGCGAATTACGTCATGAGTAATGATGTTTACAGCTAATGAGGGGTTGCTGAACAGTCTCTAGTAATTAATATATATTGGTTAAAGCATTTAAGACCAGGGGCATTAGTTGAGAGACTGAAACACCTCGGGACAGTAGCTGAAATAAGTAAATATGTGGTTATTTCCTTTTATCATATTTTGGTTATCATTTGGGATTATATGCACAGATTTCGAAGTACATAACTGGACTTCGAACCACTCATGAGGAGTTTTCTATCTGTAAATTATATCCTGATTTGATAAATGATTATGGTAGAATATATAACCATGAGTGTAATGGGAGGAAGAATACCTTTAAGGGAAATCTCATTCATTCATATTCATATACAAAATGATACGAAAACACCTAAATAGGTGTATTAACAAAAGAAAAAACAAAAACATTTTTGTTTTCTTTGTTAAAAAGAAATTTATTTCTTGAATATTAATTGGTTTTCAGAATAGCCTTTAAACCATCAAAAGACTAATTATAAGTCATTGGTTTATCAATCAAACCACAATACAGTATGGATGTACAATAAAAGATTGGAAAAAGAGAAGTCAATCTATTCATTATATTCATAGGAAAAGATACATCCAGAACACCCATTTAAGGGACTTTACAGAAGAAATAGACCTAACTAGGTTTAAATTTCTATCAGGAGTTGATCTTTTATGATCAAGCAACTGAGATGCAAAGACTGGACCTGAGCTCCATTAGTAAAGGAACAGGCTCCGAAGACCACTCTTATTAGATTCTTTGGTCTTCAATGTTTCAGCTTAACGTGAAAACATCACGAGAGCTGATGTGTCTATACCTAGGAGCCGTAGCCCAGCAGAAAAGCATCACGAGAACTGATGTGGCTATGTTTCGAAGTCATTTTTCTTCAGAAAACTCTGGTTGAATTACCATGACACTCGCCTCCTGCATTCTTGATGCCCCAAATCCAACTCAGTGATTTGGAATCTGTATCTACAGATTGTGGAGAGAGAAAGAAAATAATAGGAAAGGTGAAGGAAAATATAGGATTTCGAGTGGTAGTTATATAGGATTTCGAGTGGTAGTTATAGGCCAAGAGTTATGAAGGTTTGGTCAACCTCATTAAATCCAGCAATGAATGGATATATATGCTTTGAAGGTGAAAAGACTGGTAGTAGTTGAGGTTTTAAGAGGCTTACGTAAGCAACAACAATTGTAATCAGATTGGTAGAATCACTTAACAAATAAAGGGATACTTTAACTAAAACTATTCGATTAGACATTGAGTCACATCAAACCAATACGAAACCATATGATTTGGTTATAAACAAATGCAAGTATTAACCAGCAAGTTAAAATGGTTACATACTAAGAAGTGTTCAAAAGTTGGACAGTAATAGTTTTACAGAATGCTATTGTATTTGCTATACGCATCTATAAAAATACCTTTCTGGCCAGAGGATTGAGCAAATTGTGGAGAAGCCAGTTTAATGGCCTCACACTGATCTTTGGCTTGTTGCTCAAAGGTCATCAGTTCAGAAGTCCCCCCTTATGTCCCCAGAATTCTTTCGCATCCTTCGGTTTAGGCTTGCAAAATACATGAGTACCATCCATAGCCCCAATGCAATCCTGTAAACGATTTCTGTAACACATTAGATATTTTGCCAAAGTCAGTAACAATTTTTATATTTTACATTTAACGATTGAAGGCAAAATTTTAAAAATGCTTCGTACCTTGAAATGTCTGTACTGAGGTCTAGCTTGCAAGTAAGGATGTGGGTCATTGTAATCCCTTTTTGGCTTTATTTCGTCCGCTGCCAATTTTAACATACATTTTAGGACTTTGTTGATCTGCCTCGAACAAGTAGCTTGCCCACGTTGGAATTGTTCCTGGATCTGTTTAAGGGTCTGTCCATGCAAAAAGGACAAAAACATTGCAAGGCTCTCAATTACGCCGACTGCACGTTTTGTTCCTATGTGGAAGCCGAATTTGTTAACCATTTCATTGCATAGCATTCCGAACACTTCCTTTTTCATCCCGAAGACTTCAGGACACTTTCTAGGATTCTTGGAATTTAATGCTGACATCACCCACTCCAAATCGTTGTTGGCCGACGCAAGGTACAGTATCTTCTGTTTTTTGTTCGGGCGGTTTTCATCGACTTCCTCCATTAGTTGTTGTATGACATACAAGTCTCGTTAATGCACGGCATTCATGAAGTCTTTGTTTTTAATGCCCTCTTCCTCATCTGATTCCTCTTCATTATCCTCCTCCTCATCCGACTCTTCCTCATCTGATTCCTCTTCGTTCTCCTCCTCCTCATCCGATTCCTCTTCGTTATCCTCCTCCTCATCTGATTCCTCTTCGTTATCCCCCTCTGCAACCAAACGTGTATTACCCATGGGATATGCTTCGTCTGAGTGCATTTGTGAAGTTGAAGGTGTGTCCCTATTACAAGTTGCGTATCTCGTTCCATCATATTCACCCCCATATTGACTCTCTTTGCTACGAACTCAAGCCCATTGATTCGATGTTCCTTCAAGGGATGTTCTACCCTGTTGATCCGCCCATTCTGGCCCGCCATTCCAAAACCCATCCAATGTCGATGCATTTGATGATCGAGAGAAGTTCAATGTGTTTTGTACAAATGTAAGAGTACCTGACCCATACCAAACCCCCTGGTTTGCATTGAACGGGTCAGTGGGGGTTTTGCAACGGCAACCGTTCAATCACATTAACTAACATGGCTGCGTTGTCCGTAGTGTTGTAATAATTGTTATATGCATATCTGTCTTGGTCATTGGGGACATCTGCATAACGACCAAAGAAATTATTTCCTACGCCAGTGTTTTCATTGTTGTTACCGAAATAGTTACCTCTTGACGGATCCATGGCCCCTATACAGTGAAAACCCATGTGAAGTCTGTAGACACCTCAATCTGGGCTTCCAGATTAGTTTACTTACAGTATTTGATTCCCCGATGATGAAACTGATCAAGAACACCCCGGGAATGTCGAGTGTTTGAGTTTTGAGTGTTTGAAAAACCCTTGAACCTAATCTAGCCTAAGCCACTTCCAAAAGCCAAAACCCTACTGATGCGCGCCAGGGCACAATCATCGTGCGCCAGGGCGCAACCATTGCGCGCCCGGGCGCACCATCGCGCGACAATTTGGAACCCTCGCGCGATGGTCAAAGTCAAAGTTTGACCGTTGACCATCGCGCGCCAGGGCGCAACCCTCGCGCGTCAGTTTTAAACCATCGCGCGATGGTCGGTTCCCCACCTACTTTTCCTGAGGCAGAAACTTGGCCACCAATGCAACCTCAGCCAGGCCTCGTGGCTGGCTGAGTTCCTCTCCTGGCACCAACCAGATTCACCCTCCATGCCTATAAATACCCCTCTCATGCTTCATTATTAAGGGTTCTAAAAATTCAAAGCACAAAGGTTCTAAACCTAGCCCCCATTATTCATCTTTCTAAGGGTTCAAAAAATCCATACACCTTGGGTTTTCAAGTGTAATCAAGAAAGGTTACAAAATCCTACAACCACTTTCAACCTCAACTCAAAGTTCAAGCACTCATTCAAACTCGAAAAGCCAAAGGTATAGCTTACCGTGGTGGCTCTCTGTTCTGATCCCTGAGGGGGGCTGGCAGGGTCAAGGCTGGTAATCAATACCAGTCCTGGCCCAAAAGCTGGTAGAGGTTCAAAACCGTAGTGGCAAGGACCCGCGCATGACTGTCCCACATACTCGCGCGACACTTCGTGTTTGCACGTACAGGACAGCGTGGGGATGGGTGCCTTGTTGTTTTATGCATTTCTTTGTATATAGATCACTGTGAAGCATCCTAACAACCAATTTACTGCTTTAATTTGTTAGAAATGTTAGTTTTACATTTCAATATTTGGTTCTGTTCTGTTAAAGTACCTCTGGGATCATTCTGGACCTGTCCCAGAACCCAAAAATGTGAAAAACCGAGCACTGGAAGTTTGACCCATACCCGCGTGCTGCACCCAAACCATCGCGCGATGGTCACATGGAGCGTTGACCAGCGCGCCAGGGCGCAATCGTCGCGCGCCAGGGGGCAACCATCGCGCGCCCGGGCACACCGTCGCGCGACAGTTTGGAACCCTCGCGCGACTGTTTGTCCCCGACCAGTGGCTGGCCTTGTATGTTTAACTTGATTTTAGGCTATTATTTTGTCCCCACACTGTTTATGGGATGTTTTGTTTATTTGTTGGGCTTTTCAGCCTTTAAACTGTATATTATGACTGCATAAACTGCTTGTTTTGTCTTGGGTGTGCACTGGTCCTTCCAGAGCCCAAAGGGTTTGAGAATAAGAGCTGTGGGCTTAGGTTAGGCTTACTGGCGCGCGCAGGTCTTGTAGTAGCGTGCGCAGGTTTGGTCAGCATGCATTGACTTGATCAGTACATACTGGTTTCTTCCTGTGCACGACACTCCAAGACAGGAGCTTTCCAGTCTGTTTAAACTCCCACAGGAGTCTGTTCTCATCCTATACTAACTGCTCATTCATGCCATACTTGATCACATCCTGCAAACATGTTACAGTTTTAATCCCCGATTAACTGTTCCCCCGCCCTAATTGGCTAAAAATCGATTAATAAAAGAAGAATCGCAACATTTTCAAAATGCCTAAGTAGAGACCGATCTCCGGATTGGGCGAGAGGGGTGCCTTAAAACCCTTCCCCTCTCGTAACCTCGCTCCCGAACCCAGATATGGTTATGACGGACTAGTTTCCTTCACTTTTTCAAATCAAACAGCGCGGCAGGTGCTTCGAAATACAGTTCCTTGGGTGTCGGACCTTCAAAACCCGAGTGGCGACTCTGTATTTTTTAGCGCTTGCCACCTGCGCTCGCGCTCCCTCGATCCGGCCCCATTGCCTTGGGATAGGAACGGAATCCTTCTCCCATTTTAAAGGGCATGCTGCCCACAGTGGCGACTCTGCTGGGGAACTCGAACTAATATTGATCTATACCTAGAGTTTAATACACTTGGGAACAAATCCCTTAGAAGTCTGTCAAAACGGTGAGCTTCGCGCTGCCGAAGGTTGGAATGGTGATTTAACAGGACCTCGTGTCCGGCCATTCTAATCTGGGGCTTTTTCGATTGTTCACTTGTGTAGTTTCCTCTAAAGATGGATTAAATAAAGTGAGCCAAATTTGAAAGGGCATTTTGCGATTTTGCGATTCTTCTTCTCTTAATCAATTTCTAGCATTCTCATTTGCATCGATGTGGGATAAGCCTCGTTGGATCGTTTTGGCAATCCGGCACGGTTTACCGGAGCCCGGGGACCTCGAATGACCAACAACCTTCGACGATGATAGGTCATGCTACCGTTCGACTGTTACTCTGCGTATCGCGGGCAACGGGAGGTATATCTGTGGCCTTAGTCCGAGGAACCTGTTACAAGCCAAAACCAGCCTTTGCATATACAAAGCACTAGAACTCTCCAAACTAAGACAGGTACCCACAGGTTAAGATCTATTTGCATCTACCCCCGTAACTGTCTATGTGTTACTGCTTTCCCTATCGCATACACTGTTTTGCATAGGAGCATGCTTAAGGCTGTTTTGTCTTTCGAGTTTGTCTTACGCTGTCTAAGACGTTGTTGGACCCAATGAGGAGTCGTTCATTCTGTCGAATGTTCGTTATCAATCGCAAAATCCTTAGTTCAATGAGATTTTGAGAAATCAAAATTTACTAAGTCCTTGGCTCATGCCCGTTTAAAGATTCAACCGACAATAAGGAACAACAAGGTAGTGATGCCGTGTCACTGGTGCCACCCAGGTTGAAGTGCGTTGTCACTATACACCGCCGTGTTCAAGGTTAAGGTGCCATGTCATCAACACCGAGTTGTTCCAAATTCAAAGTTGAATCTTCAAAAGGGACTAGCCAAAGATTTAGTCTATTTTGACATCTTTTAGGATCTGTCGATCTACTCAGGGACACATCGCCGAAAAGAATTCTGAGGATTCCGGCAACATCTGAAACTTGTGAGGCAAACTCGTCTTTAGAACTGTACATGCATGCATTTTGTTCTTCGTAGGAGCACGTTTAGGGCGGCTTCTAGGATTGTCACTTTTTCAAGTCTGTCTTATGCTTACTAGGACGCTGCTATAACCCGATGAAGAGTCGTGCATTTCGATGGTGCACGTTGTTAATTTTTCAAAAAAGTCCTTAGATCAGCGAGTCTTTGAGAAATCAAACCTTATTAAGTCCTCGACTCATGCCCGTTTGAGGATTCAACTGAAATTAAGGAACCACAAAGTATTGATGTCGTGATATTGATGTCATTTTGGTTATCGTGCTTCGCACGTACACCACCCTGGCTAAAGCGCGTTGTCGCTCACGCCACCCCAGTTAAGGTGTCACGCCATCAATACCGAATTGTTCCAAGTTCGAAGTCGAATCTTCAAAAGGGACTAGTCGAAGACTTAGTCTGTTTTGACATCTCTTAGGATCAGTTTGATCCATTCAAAGGATACACCTCGAAAAGAAATTCGAGGATTCTGGCAGCGTCCGAACATCTTAAGACAGACTCGTCTCTAGTTCTAGAGTCTAGGGTTGACACCGACGACGATGTATGCATTGCATTTTGCTGCAGGAACGCCACTGAGCTTTCTCTTACTTTACTGTCTAGTTTGAAGCCATTGCACCGAGGAAAAGAGTACCGAAAAGAAGAGCCAAACCTACTTGGGAACGTCTTCAGAATCCGGTTCGAAGACTTATCAGGCTAGAAACTCAGTCAGTTGCAACGGAGGCTTCTCCAGGTTCATTGTTGGCCGCCCTACAGTCGGGTTCGCCATTGATTTTACAAAGAGCTACGCCGACGGCTTCCCCTTCTTCGACATCTTCAAGGCCAGCTATGGCAGATCAACCGCTCACTCCAGAGGCCGTGCTCACGAACCTCCAAAATAGCATCACCGCTATGCAGCAAAGGGCTATCCAGACTGATGCTTCCATCGCCCGTCTGAATGACCTTATCAACACTCGTCTTCCACCTCCTCTCGAAGAGGAAGGCGAGGACGATGAGTCCAACCAGGAACAGCCTGTCTTGGTCCCAGATCCGAATCACGAGGGGCATCTCATTATTCAGCTCAACCCTAGGGAAGTTCGCGCACCTGCTGCAAACCCAAATCTTGCGGGTGGGGAACCTGTGCAAAACCCTAATATGGCAGCTCTCATGGCCAGGATGGCAAAGCTGGAGGAGGCAGTCTCTAAGTCTGAGAAGATCAGCGCAGGGGGAATTGACTTGAAGAGGCCGTGCTCACGAACCTCCAAAATAGCATCACCGCTATGCAGCAAAGGGCTATCCAGACTGATGCTTCCATCGCCCGTCTGAATGACCTTATCAACACTCGTCTTCCACCTCCTCTCGAAGAGGAAGGCGAGGACGATGAGTCCAACCAGGAACAGCCTGTCTTGGTCCCAGATCCGAATCACGAGGGGCATCTCATTATTCAGCTCAACCCTAGGGAAGTTCGCGCACCTGCTGCAAACCCAAATCTTGCGGGTGGGGAACCTGTGCAAAACCCTAATATGGCAGCTCTCATGGCCAGGATGGCAAAGCTGGAGGAGGCAGTCTCTAAGTCTGAGAAGATCAGCGCAGGGGGAATTGACTTGGATCGTCTCTGCCTGTACCCTAATGCCAAGCTCCCTGACAAGTTCAAGATGCCTAACTTGGTTAAGTTCGACGGGAGCGATGACCCCAGAACTCATCTCTATGGCTACCATGCCGCCATGAAGCTGCTAGGTGTGGAAAGTGAGACCATGTCTCAGCTTTTTCCTCAAACCCTCTCTGGGCCTGCCTTCCATTGGTTTCTGTCAGTCGACATCTCCAAACGAAGCACTTGGGAAGATATAGGGGCTGCCTTTGTCTCACAGTATAGCTACAACTCTCAACTCAAGATGACTATTCGAGAGTTGGAATCCACGAAGATGGAGGCAAATGAGTCCTTTGCGGACTTTGTGAAAAGGTGGAGAGCCAAAGCCGCTCTAATGACTGAGCGCCCGAGCGAGAGAGATCAACTCCGCATTATCTCCCGCAACCTGCACCTCGACTATGCTAAGCATCTTGTGCTGGTTCAAGCTTCTGCCAACTTCGAGACCTTCTTTGAATCTGGCCTAGCCATCGAGGATGCGCTGCAAACTGGAGTTCTGCCAAGAGGGGCGTCCTCTTCTTCCTCCGCTCAAAAAGTTAAGTCGAAGGCTTACTCGAAAAGTAGTAGTGCGTTGTTTGGTAACAGCAACTACTCCAATACAGCTACAAGTGGGAGTGATGCTCCAGCTTTCAACTCCAATCGCGCTGCCGATGTCAATCAGGTTCAAAACGCTCAAAGCTTCCGAGCCTGAACCCAACCCCGGAGTTTCTCTGCCTTCGAGGCATCTCTATCCGCAGTGTTAGAGAAACTTGTCAAGTCTGGGCACCTCAAACCTTTGACCCCAACTTCCCCACCTAAAGTCCTTCCAGCCAACTACAACCCTAACCTCTTCTGTGCCTTTCACCAAATGCCTGGCCATCACACTGACAAGTGCTATCGTCTTCGACATGAGATTCAGGATCTAATTGATGATGGCACAGTGCAAGTTCCACCGAAGCCCAACGTCATTTCCAACTCTTTGCCTCAACACGGGTCTGACCCTCTCGTTGGTCAGGTATCTATCACCTCCACTCAAATCAACCCGAGCTCCACCATATTCAACCCTGGCCACTATATCGTCCCAGCGGATCAACCCAAACCCATCGTATCCATCCCGTCCGAACCGGAGGTTAACATGATGGCTATAGGTTGGGTAGTCGAGGCTTTCTCTGCCAACACCTGGATTGACAGTGATGAGGGGCTTGCAAAGGAGAGGACCATTTGGCTGAGGTCCGTTGTTCAAAGGAGCATCGAGTAGGTTTGGCCGAAGAAGCTGAGGAAGCCGAAGTGCTGTTGCTTGGGTTTGACTCCTGCTGGATCCTACCTCTTTTTTGTGGAAGTTATGGGTAGCTTTTTAACAATTGCATTTTCAAAACCGCGTCTAGTTTGCATTGGCGTTTTGTCTGAGTCTGACACAGAGTCTTTTGCGTTTGTCTAGTCTAGCTCTGAGTCGGAGGTTGTGCCTCTTGGCCCTCCACGTCGTAGCTTTTGTTTCAAGTTTTGAGTCTGTTGTACTTGGCAAACCCCGAGGGTTTTTATGATATGCATCATCTTGCTTCTAAATGCTTCGCTGGCTTTTATATAAACTGTGTCAACTCTAATGACGAAGGGATAGATTTCGATGGGAACATTCCCAAGGAAATGTGTTCCCTCGCCGAAAGGGAAGACGAAAGGCATGCTCAGCCTATTAAAAGAAGAAGTAATTTCAAATAAACTTGAAAGACAAGTATAACCTCCCAATGGTTCAATTGGTTCAAAGCCGCCCCTAGAGGAGCATTGCGCCCGGTCAGACAAGCATCAACGTTTTGGCATGTTCTCATCAAGTCACACCTCGCGTTTGATTTTGAGACAAAGAAGCATCAAATCCCATGCTACCGGGTGCCAATCCAGAAAACAGAAGCTCAAAAGGCTCCAGGCCTCGCATCATGTTCAAGGCAATTACAGTGGCATTCCGCCAAGCGCAAATGAGAAAATGTACAAAACGGACCGGAGCAAGGCATTTCCAATCGAAGCACTCTTGACCCTGCGTCATCAAAGCCATTTATCTGAGGCTGCAACCAAAGGTCTTCGACCTCGACGGCAACAAATTCAATACCCTGGGTCAACCTGGATCAATTCAAATGTTGTTTTTCCCTGTGAGAAGCTCGTTGGGCTGAAAACCCTAAGGGTGGGCAGTTCCAAGCAAAAGTTAGAGCAGCCTGCTAGACCAAAACCTATGAAGGTGGTTTAGGCAAAAATGAATAGGCAATCAATCAAAGCTCGCTAGACCGAAGACCCGAATGGGCGGTACTAGGCAAAAGTTAGAGCACAAAAGGAGAGGTAAATACTCAAGAGTTAACCCTTGGCCTGAACTACGTTTTGACCTGATTCCCTAGCTTGGGATACGTAGGCAGTCTCTCTTTGAGACTCGGTCACAATCTATCAATTGGATCCATGGTTGACAATTTGGTACACATCAAAGGTCGAAGAGGATCGAAGATCAAGCTGCATTGGAGGAATCAGAAAGGGGAAAACCTTCGTCTTTCAATTTTATTACAAACTACTTCTTCAATTTACAGGCTGAGCATAAGTCTTAAAATATTTGAAGCATAAAAAATAGAACGAAATGCTGGCGAAGCCTAACGGCTCACAGTTTATTCTAAGTTCAGCGAAGTCTGGCGTAAGCAACCGCAGCGCGTTTGTTCAAAGCGATGTGCGTTGGTCTCAAACCTGCACACTCTTCTTGTAGTAGACAGTAGCAGTTAGCTACTACACTCGAATGTCGTTCCAGGGGCTTTTGCCAAGTCTTGTCATGCTGTGCAAGTCATATGGACTTATGTGACTGTATGGGGGTGTCGGTTTCAGTCCGGGCCTATACAAGTCATAATCTGCGTCTTATGTCCGTTTTTGCTTCATTTTTTTCAGTTTTTCAATCAATTGTCATTTCGAGATGTTTTTTCTCGATTTTGTTTGTACAGGTCTTTGTACCTTTTGCACTTTTCGTAAGTGTCAGTTTCACCAGTCTAAGGAATGTTGTGAGTTTTGGCCCCTTAATGCCCAAAATTTCATTATATTCCGTGTGTCTAAGGGTTCGCATTGTACCCTGGGGCTCTTTCCCCCTTTTCATTCGAGCTAGACGAGTCTGTGTATATGTGCGCATGTCTCTGTGTCGATTCAAAGCACTTGTCAATGCAAATTAGATATTAGTGGTTAGTTTTTGCATTCTCTTCAACACTTGTAAAAGAGAGTAAATAAACTGGAAAACGCAATTGTTGCATTGCTACCCTAGTATCCATAATCCGCAAGCAGCGGAATCTCTTGAAGCAGCAGGGGCACGTCAGCCCAAGGCCAAGCAGGGCATCTCCGAGGCACACCTATGGGGCATATCCGCCTAAGCATCAAAAAAGGGGGCACGCAGGCCCAATTCCAGTGCTCAAGCGTCAACTGGGGCACGCTGGCCCGTTCAACGTCTATCTATCTGGGTTCACATCTCAGAAGTACCAGACAGTACAGTAATAAGGCTCAGTGGTAGTCCTTAGGTGTCGTTGTCCTTCTAGGAGCCGCCCTAAGTTTGCATCTGCATTCTCAATATTATACATGCCTTTGCATATTGTGTATGTTAAATGTTGAAAGAAGGAAAGTACCAAGAATGGTTGCCATCCTCTCGATTTGTTTGCCAAGGGATGCAATGCAATCTTCTGCGGAACAAACAATGACAGCCGGTCCTGTCAAATTTCTCAACGGCTTGATCTTTCAGCACACTGATCTGCCCAGTTCCAAATCAACGACAGCCGGTCCTGTCCAACCCCAATGGCTCGATCACTTTTTATAGCGATCCGCCAGTCTCAATCAACGACAGCCGGTCCTGTCCAACTTCCAATGGCTCGATCACTTTTTATAGCGATCCGCCAGTCTCAATCAACGACAGCCGGTCCTGTCCAACTTCCAATGGCTCGATCACTTTTTATAGCGATCCGCCATCTCAGTCAACGACAGCCGGTCCTGTCCAACTTCCAATGGCTCGATCACTTTTTATAGCGATCCGCCGTCTCAGTCAATGACAGCCGGTCCTGTCCAACTTCCAATGGCTCGATCACTTTTTATAGCGATCCGCCGTCTCAATCAACGACAACCGGTCCTGTCCAATTTCCAATGACTCGATCACTTTTTATAGCGATCCGCCGTCTCAGTCAACGACAGCCGGTCATGTCCAACTTCCAATGGCTCGATCACTTTTTATAGCGATCCGCCGTCTCAGTCAACGACAGCCGGTCCTGTACAACTTCCAACAGCTCGATCACTTTGTATAGTGATTCGCCCTCCCAATTCAACGATGGTCAGCCATATCATCCATGACAGTCAGCCATATCAGTCATTCAATGACGGTCAGCCATATCAGTCATTTAATAACGGTCAGCCATATCAGTCATTCAATGATGGTCATCCATATCATCCATGACGGTCAGCCATATCTGTCATTCAACGATGGTCAGCCATATCATCCATGACGGTCAGCCATATCTGTCATTCAACGATGGTCAGCCATATCATCCATGACGGTCAGCCATATCTGTCATTCAACGATGGTCAGCCATATCATCCATGACGGTCAGCCATATCAGTCATTCAACGATGGTCAGCCATATCATCCATGACGGTCAGCCATATCTGTCATTCAACGATGGTCAGCCATATCATCCATGACGGTCAGCCATATCTGTCATTCAACGATGGTCAGCCATATCATCCATGACGGTCAGCCATATCTGTCATTCAACGATGGTCAGCCATATCATCCATGACGGTCAGCCATATCTGTCATTCAATGACGGTCAGCCATATCAGTCATTCAACGATGGTCAGCCATATCATCCATGACGGTCAGCCATATCTGTCATTCAACGATGGTCAGCCATATCATCCATGACGGTCAGCCATATCTATCATTCAACGATGGTCAGCCATATCATCCATGACGGTCAGCCATATCGGTCATTCAACGATGGTCAGCCATATCATCCACGACGGTCAGCCATATCGTTTATCTCCACCAAATTAACGGTTCGATCATTTATACTGATGATCTTTCCATCCTGTCTGCAACGGTTTGATCATTTATACCGATGATCCTCCCATCCAAGCTTCAATGGTTCGATCATTTATACTGATGATCTTTCCATCTAGGCGTCAATGGCTCGATCATTTATACTGATGATCCTCCCATCCAGACTTCAACGGTTTGATCATTTATACTGATGATCTTTCCATCCAGGCTTCAATGGCTCGATCATTTATACTGATGATCCTCCCATCCAGACTTCAACGGTTTGATCATTTATACTGATGATCTTTCCACCCCGGCTTTAATGGCTCGATCATTTATACTGATGATCCTCCCTTCCAGTCTTCAACGGTTCGATCATTTATACTGATGATCTGTCCGTTCAAAAACCAAAGTGCGTTGAGGCGTTCTTCAGTCAGTGTTGAGGCATTGGCAAATCAAAGCGCATTGAGGCATTCTTCAGTCAGTGTTGAGGCATTGGCAAATCAAAGCGCGTTGAGGCGTTCTTCAGTCAGTGTTGAGGCATTGGCAAATCAAAGCGCGTTGAGGCGTTCTTTAGTCAGTGTTGAGGCATTGGCAAATCAAAGCGCGTTGAGGCGTTCTTCAGTCAGTGTTGAGGCATTGGCAAATCAAAGCGCGTTGAGGCGTTCTTCAGTCGGTGTTGTGGCATTGACAAACTAATCAACGACAGCCGGTCCTGTCAAATCCACAATCAACGACCAGAACATCGTTCGATGGTCCGTTCATCCGCAACTGATTGTTCCCCAGGAGAGTCCGTCTTGGCCTGTCCCGAACGACAATCACCCTCAGTCTAGCCGCAAGTGCATCTTCCAGCAGGCTTATTGCTCTGTCTCGGATGGTCTTTGATAAGGAGATTGGCTCTGATTCCCAACAGATGGAATTCAACCTGCCTGACACGACCTACCCGTGTTTGTTGGAATACTTTGTGCCGAGGATAGCTTGATCCCCAGCAACGACGGCATGTCCTGTCCACATCAGCAGCGACAGCCTGTACTGTCCGAATTCGATCAACAAGTGACAATGCAATCGTCCACTTCTACTTCTATCCCCAGTGACGGTCCGTCCGTCCATTCAACCAATCAGGTTCTTTAAGTATTCGTGTCTACTTTGCTAGCATGTTCTGCTCTGGATTGCCTTGAGGGGTGTCTAGAAACCTTTGATGTTACTTGTACCAAGTCGATGGTGCTCCAAGTGCCGTCAAAGGGGGGCTATTGTAGACACCTCAATCTGGGCTTCCAGATTAGTTTACTTACGGTATTTGATTCCCCGATGATGAAACGGATCAAGAACACCCCGGGAATGTCGAGTGTTTGAGTTTTGAGTGTTTAAAAAACCCTTGAACCTAATCTAGCCTAAGCCACTTCCAAAAGCCAAAACCCTACTGATGCGCGCCAGGGCGCAATCATCGTGCGCCAGGGCGCAACCATTGTGCGCCAGGCGCACCGTCGCGCGACAATTTGGAACCCTCGCGCAATGGTCAAAGTCAAAGTTTGACCGTTGACCATCGCGCGCCAGGGCGCAACCCTCGCGCGCCCAGGCGCACCCTCGCGCGACAGTTTGGAACCATCGCGCGATGGTCGATTCCCTACCTACTTTTCCTGAGGCAGAAACTTGGCCACCAATGCAACCTCAGCCAGGCCTCGTGGCTGGCTGAGTTCCTCTCCTGGCACCAACCAGATTCACCCTCCATGCCTATAAATACCCCTCTCATGCTTCATTATTAAGGGTTCCAAAAATTCAAAGCACAAAGGTTCTAAACCTAGCCCCCATTATTCATCTTTCTAAGGGTTCAAAAAATCCATACACCTTGGGTTTTCAAGTGTAATCAAGAAAGGTTACAAAATCCTACAACCATTTTCATCCTCAACTCAAAGTTCAAGCACTCATTCAAACTCGAAAAGCCAAAGGTATAGCTTACCGTGGTGGCTCTCTGTTCTGATCCCTGAGGGGGGCTGGCAGGGTCAAGGCTGGTAATCAATACCAGTCCTGGCCCAAAAGCTGGCAGAGGTTCAAAACCGTAGTGGCAAGGACCCGCGCGCGACTGTCCCACATATTCGGGCGACACTTCGTGTTTGCACGTACAGGATAGCGTGGGGATGGGTGCCTTGTTGTTTTATGCGTTTCTTTGTATATAGATTACTGTGAAGCATCCTAACAACCAATTTACTGCTTTAATTTGTTAGAAATGTTAGTTTTACATTTCAATATTTGGTTCTGTTCTGTTAAAGTACCCCTGGGATCATTCTGGACCTGTCCCAGAACCCAGAAATGTGAAAAACCAAGCACTGGAAGTTTGACCCATACCCGCGCGCTGCACCCAAACCATCGCCCGATGGTCACATGGAGCGTTGACCAGCGCGCCAGGGCGCAATCGTCGCGCGCCAAGGCGCAACCATCGCGCGACAGTTTGGAACCCTCGCGCGACAGTTTGTCCCCGATCAGTGGCTGGCCTTACATGTTTAACTTGATTTTAGGCTATTATTTTGTCCCCACACTATTTATGGGGTGTTTTGTTTATTTGTTGAGCTTTTCAACCTTTAAACTGTATATTATGACTGCATAAACTGCTTGGTTTGTCCTGGGTGTGCACTGGTCCTTCCAGAGCCCAAAGGGTTTGAGAATAAGAGCTGTGGGCTTAGGTTAGGCATACTGGTGCGCGCAGGTCTTGTAGTAGCGTGCGCAGGTTTGGTCAGCATACATTGACTTGATCAGTGCATACTGGTTTCTTCCTGTGCACGACACTCCAAGACATGAGCTTTCCAGTCTGTTTAAACTCCCACAGGAGTCTGTTCTCATCCTATACTAACTGCTCATTCATGCCATACTTGATCACATCCTGCAAACATGTTACAGTTTTAATCCCCGATTAACTGTTCCCCCGCCTTAATTGGCTAAAAATCGATTAATAAAAGAAGAATCGCAACGTTTTCAAAATGCCTAAGTAGAGACCGATCTCCGGATTGGACGAGAGGGGTGCCTTAAAACCCTTCCCCTCTCGTAACCTGGCTCCCGAACCCAGATATGGTTATGACGGACTAGTTTCCTTCACTTTTTCAAATCAAACAACGCGGCAGGTGCTTCGAAATACGGTTCCTTGGGTGTCGGACCTTCAAAACCCGAGTGGCGACTCTGTATTTTTTAGCGCTTGCCACCTGCGCTCGCGCTCCCTCAATCCGGGCCCATTGCCTTGGGATAGGAACGGAATCCTTCTCCCATTTTAAAGGACATGCTGCCCACAGTGGCGACTCTGCTGGGGAACTCGAACTAATATTGATCTATACTTAGAGTTTAATACACTTGGGAACAATCTCTTAAAAGTCTGTCAACTTACAAGTGAACACCTCCAATTGGGGGCTGAAATAGTTGGGGATCGGGGGAAGTCCATCCGCTCCCACGGTGTAAAACCACTTACCGACTTTTTGAGAGGAAATCATTTTCACCCGGATGAAGGAAAAAATTTTACTGCGGAAAATGTTTTCCAACTTTTTGTCAAACCAAACGAAGGAAAATAAGTAAAATATTTTACACAAGCTCGGATGCGTATCACTTGGAGAAAATCATTCGATATTTTTCCTCTATAATGGCAGATCACAGAGTTTGTTAAAGAACACACCCATGACCTGTTGACTCCTACAGAAGTTCGGTTTCCTTCAGTAAATCAAGAAACTAAAGAGGAGGATGAAGCTCATATTCTTTCACTAAATTAAAGAAGAACGCCATTCGGTTGGACAAATAGTGTGTGTCATGCAACTTGAAAAATATTTGAATCATGACTATCTTCCATTCTTGAAGAAAGATGTTTGCGACCTTTTTACTAGAATAAAAGGGAAGGATGGAGTCAATGATGCAACTGATCTTTTAAAACATTGTGAAGCTGCAAAAACAAAAAATTGTGAGTTTCGATATGCTTTTACAATAGGCGAAGAAAGAAAGTTGGAGCAACTTTTTTGGTCTCCAGAATGCTCACTGTCATTTGAGAACCAGGTGTTTTCAGAATGCTCACTGTCATTTGAGAACATAGTCCTCCTATAAATGCCATTGTTTTCCCAATACACAACCAAACAGTGGAAATGAAAACTTGTGTAAAATATTTTGACAGAGAGATAAAGCTACATACAAGAGTATCAACCATTGAAATAATAGAATATGATAACAGTACCGAAGTTACACCCCAAGATTCCAAATTCCAACATACAGTACCAACCAACTGCCACAAATTATGGTTAACAGTACATTGAAACATCTCAAAACAACACAACTGAAAGTTAACATATTATAGTCTAAAACAATACCGGAATTAAAATTGTACGAAAGTTCAAGTTAACAACCCCATACGGAACAAGCCACAATAACAAACGAAAGTTCAAGTTAATAACCCCATTGGCCAAAGTGCTAATGGTAAGAACCATGAGGGAATTGGGGACCATGGGGGAATGGCGGACCTTGAGGGAATGGTTCAGACTCATGACGGAATGCTTCGTAACCCGGAGGGAATGGGGGACGTCTCGGTGGGAATGGTTGATAATCCTCAGGGAAAGCTGCAGATCCCTACGGAAATAGGTGACCCCGATTTTGTGGGGGACAGGGAGGGAATGGGGGAGGTTGAAGGCCTCTCTTTTCAGGGGGAGCCTTGAAGTACTTGGCTACGGCCAAAGCATGCTCTCTCCGAAGCCATTTAATCATTAGGCTAGTGGTCTCTACCTTGCAGAAAACATCAATTTTATGTTGTTGTCTTCCAAAAACACTACAAGCTCAGATAAGAAAATCTTCGTTTTCACCCTCATTTTCGAAAAAGGGCAGGGTTTTAATTTTTTTGACACAGTCATCGACTCCCCATCTTCCCGAACGATTAATGATTATACTTGGGGTTAACTTGAAATGATCAAGTGATTGGGCAATGGACCCGGACTCATAGTCACTAGTCTCGGTAAACTTGCGCTTTTGCGCACCAGACCCACTGCCCAATTACGTTTGGCCTATTGTTTGTTTGCCCTTTCTACTAACCGGTGTCGTAGTTTCGTTGAAGTCGTTGGCATGGGGGACCGACCCATGAAGGTCACGCGGTCCGTCCGACTCATCGGATCCCTCTGCAATGTCATCAATGCCATCACCTGGAAACATAGCGTCGTTTCCCATAGCCGTAACATCTCGAAAGACACGGTCCATGAGTTCCTCATGTTCCAAACCCTTCTCTTTGAATTTCGCAACGTTACTATTTCGCTACAATGAGTACAATAGAAAAACAACACAACAAATCAACTACGTAGTAAACAAAGGGAGAAAAAGTGTAGTACCTAAATTGTGCAAATATGAGCCAAATGCAACACACAAATGGATCTTCAAACCTTTCTTTTGAGTAAAGATTTCTTCAAAACAGTTTTATACATGTTAGATATGGAGTATTTTTCACAAGGACACCAAAATGTCCTACTGGCATATATAGAAAAAATTGTGGTGGAGGGTGGGGCATGGATTCCCTTTTTCGTACTTCAATTGAGCCAGTCAAAGCCACTATTTACAGCAGTGAATACCATGTGGAAAGGACCAAAAAATAAGGAGGAGGGAGCCCCTCACATGCACACTCAAGTTGTACTTTAAACATAAAGCCAAATACCCCATGGAAAGGACCAAAATAAAAGGGGGAGGGGGGCCAGTCACATGCACACTCAGGTTCTACTTGAAACATAGAGTCAAAACATATCAGTAGCAAATATCAATGTAAGAGCATCTACATAATGGTGATTTTTGTTCTCGTCCTATCTTATATGTTTCCATATGCCTTTGTATGATATTGATGTCAGTCAACTGCGGCTGAATGCCATGTGAGGAGGGGAAATTGATTTGAGAAAGAAGAAAAGAAAAGAAAAGCAAAAGGTCCTAGCCTGAAAAAGAAGAAAAAAATTGCTAGTTCCAACATTTTTATTAAAGCTGCTGAAACAGGACCTATTTATTTGGCAAAAGGCTTCCCATTGACTGACAAAAGCCAGGTTTACCAATATCAGTGGAGAGATTTCTTCAGACCATTTGCAGTATACACATGTTCTCCCAGTTTACTACTATTTGATTAATGAAAAATGCACCCAAGAGAATAAGCTCACATGGCATTACTCTGGATTAGTTGACATAGCATCTCAATCTAGCTTCAATTTTGTGTGTGTGTGCAAGAGAGAGAGAGAGATGGCAATGTGGACATGAAACCTGAAACCACTTTACAAAAGCAACCACAGATCATATTTCAACAAATTAACATTTCATCAGATTCAGAAGCAAAAGGAGGGGCAAAAGTGACAAATGTTGGCAATTATTCACAGTTTATCCACCAAGACAGAATAGCAATATCAGAAAGGAAAAAAAAATTGCTACCAAACACAAATACACAAACTGGGAAAATACAATGGAATAGTACATGATTTGTATGTTAAAGACTGAAATAAAAGCCCTTAGATAAACCCAACCAAACTAAGCCTTCTGTTCCAATCAATTGAGATTGGCTAAATACATCATTTTCCTTCATTTTGCTCTACTAAGGGCTATACAAGAGTATGTATTAAAGTTGTTGGGCTCCACGCGTCCCACCCAACTCTCTCTCTCTCTCTCTCTCTTCACTATTCTACTTCCCTCAGTGGGCCTGCCTTCTACTCTACTTCCATGGCTGGTCTATTCAATATCTCCATAGATGAGAACTGTACAGGGACGACATATTTTCTCTCTCTCTCTCTCTTATCAAATTAATGTGCTACATTTTCTTTCCTGAATCTTCATAAGTCAGGCAAAAGTAATCCTTTTTGAATTTCATTAACAATGTCCACATTGCACTCACTTTCCTCTCTTCCATTTCCAAAAATCTCAGTAGCGCTCGAAAGGAAAAGCTCCTAAAAGTACATCCACTATCACTCCCTATAGAAACAGCATTATTATTAGTAAAAAAGATCTACCTTCAAATATCAGTACGAAACTCATATCACTAGCAAATATCAGTAGCAAACTGCTCAGATGACCATATTCTATGGGGGACGAGTGATTGTGTTCAACGATTTTCCAGCAATACAAGGCAAACGAATCATGCTTTTAGCTAGCAATGGCAGGTCTCACAATCTCGGCACGTATGGCTCGACCCCGGTCAAGAAACCAATCGAACCTACTAATATGGTTCCCACTAATCCAAGCATTCTGTCTGATATTGGAACCTACTAAAATCTCTATATGTTTCAGTCATAATCGCTAATGATAAATGTTTGGCACGCAAGTGTTTTAATAAAAAGCTGAAGCAAAACATCATCTAAATACTAATCAAATAGTATTTACAAATGTAAAGTGTATACTTACAGCAATCATTACTGCCCACCAGTGTTCAGGTCCTGTTATTGCACCCGTATCAGGGTCCCTACCAAGTCCAGTTTGGCTGGTATCCTCCGCAACTAAAATCCATGCCTTCCACTCCTCCTTCAGTCGGTCATGCTTGTTCTTTAATTGCTCCTTCTTATAGTTCATCGTTCCAGTCTTCCTAGCGAATGACCGAACGATACGCTGCCATCCTTAGGAGCTGAACCCGGTTAATGCCCGACCAAATTCGTCGCTTTCTTCAGCACAAGCTTCAAGTAAGCACCTTGTGAGACTAGGTGTCCACTTGGCTCGATCTAAGACATTTCTATTTGAAAGTTGTGAAGATTGCGAGACACCCTTCCGGGGGCTTGTCCTAGTTCCCATGCCACGTCCGCCTCTTGGTGAGACCATGCTTCTTATCTAAATATTTCTGTAGTCATAAATGTGTAGGTTAAGAAAACGACCAAAAACACATTTGCGTACGAAAAGAAAGAAATATGCATTCATCTCCATAACACAATACAAGTCCAAAATTTGGCATCCATGTTCAAAACATTACAAGGTCTTGTGCAGTACAAGGATCATTGCATTCATCTCCATAACACAATACAAGTCCGAAATCTGGACGAGATTTTGCTTCCTAATCTACTAGCTACTTCAATATGGTTTTGCGTGTGTTTCCCATTTCCTACAGGCCAAATCTAAAGTGAATCTATATGTTATGAAATGTTAAATACACATAACAGGAAGAAACTTGTATCGAACTATAGAAACAGCAACATGAATCCTTGACCTCTCGAAGAACATAGTATACCAACCAATATGTTCGCTGTAGACAATTAGAATTGGATGCTAGATTAGAAGAGAATCACAATCACTGATGTACTGAGTTGATATGAGCTATCAAAAGCTCCAGTGCTCAACATTGCAACAAGAAAGGTTTTTTTTTTTCTTTCTTCGGTTGATATAATCTAGTCGAGTCATTTGTCATAAAACCTTTAGTTGCTGCATAAGTTCACCAGCTAGTGGATAATTCCCTATTTGATTCTTTGCCATTTTCTACTGAATGCTCCAGCACAGAAAGGCCAATTTAGATTGTAAACTATAAAGTATCATGATCTTATTTTTCTCCTTAACATGTTACTCAGGAAATGCATGATGAAGTACAAACCTGAATAAAGCTTGCTGGGTCAGAGGAAATATTGACAAAACCCTTGATGCAATCAACAATCTGTAAACCAGAAAACGACAACATTAGTTTCTTTCTTGTAAATTACAGAATATAATTCACATTTCCAAATGGCTATGAGATCTAAAGTAACAGAACAATCAGAAGCAACAACAAGGAGGAAACATTCCACATCCACATCCACAACAAATTTCATGTGGATGTGGCTTTACATGTAGACAGGAGCACCATACAACAAGAAACTTTGTAACAGAAAGTGATGTTCATCTATTAACACTCCAACCACAAGAATTGTGCTCCCTGCTTTGAATGCAGCAAAAAAAAAAAAAACCCAAAATCCAATTTTATCAAGTGATTTTGCCATCTCAAGGGTCCCTTCAAGGAGGAAACATTCCCTTAAATTTGAAACAGGATTATTACAGATTCAGTTTTCTGAAGACACCAAAGCAATTTGTAAACAGAAAGTCTACAGGTACAGCAAATCTGTGCACAGATTGTGCACAGATTTTGTTGTGGGGCCCACCACGGGTCCCACACAAATCATCCGAGCCGTTCATTAAATGTAAAACATTTTTTCAAGGGTCCCCGTAAAAAATAAGCTCAATCCGATACCTATAGGTGCTCGATCCAACCATATAACTTTTCATTATCCGGAAATCTGAATGAAAAGTTAGATGATTGGATGAAACACCTATAGGTATTGGATTGAGCTTATTTTTTACGGGAACCCTTGAAAAAATGTTTTACATTTAATGAACGGCTCGGATGATTTGTGTGGGACCCGAGGTGGGTCCCACAACAAAATCTGTGCACAATCTGTGCACAGATTGCTGTACCTGTAGCAGCGTTCATTTGTAAATTAACATCTACATTGTTATTCATTCATGTCTATTTGTCTTATTTTCTAAGCATCTGCTTTCTGAAACTGTAAACTAGTTCTGGGGAGAAATATACATCCACATACTAGATTTTATCTTTATCTGCATTACCCAACTAACTTGTAATTTAAATACAAATCATTTTTGTAAGTTTTACTTTCTTTCACAGGACATCTAAACACCCTTTAAGTTGTGTAGGTTATAATAGGTAAGGAATCAAAACAATAACGTGAAGGAAAATCAGCAGCACCACAAAGCATGTAAGGTCCAGCTGCAGATAGATATCATATTTGTACTCTTATATCCCTTCTTGTTATCTTATTGGTTGAATGGAACTATGGAAAATAGGAAGGAAATATATTGATACACTCGAACAATAGAAAGACAGGATTAGTTCGTTAGGTCAACATGTGTTCATCTTGTTATTGCTCTGATAAGAGATGAAAATAAACTCCTTTGGTTCTTCTTTGGTTTATGTTCATTAGAAGACTGAAAAACACAAATTTATCCACCTTTATCACACACTTTGTTCTTGAAAATCAAAGAAGAAGCAGAGACATATACTTGATGTATTTCGTCATAACTTGTTGTCAATTGCACGAGGCTTGTCTTTGTTAGCTTCATGTATTGACAATTTAGAAAACCCAAAAGTTTCACAAGTTCCAATTTGGTTTTTTTATCAGCTACCACAAAGAATTTTGCTAAGTATTAAAGCAAACAATACAGCATTCAAAGAAATCCATCTAGAGGAAACAAGAAAAAGAGTTCAAACATGATCCTCAAGTTTCAAACATATTACTGCACTATATAGAAATTTTGACCAATTGTTTCCATAGAGTACTCATCAGACATCACAATTGCAGAAAATGAAACAAATTTCCCATAACTCAAGAGGATATATCCGCTATCTACCTACATATATAAGCCCATGTGTGTTTTATTGAATTTTGAGGCTGCCTATGTCATACCCATCATGTACATGTTAAACTTTGGGCTCATGACTTCCAAGGTTACCTCCGATCTAGACGAAAATGCTTACTACTGCACTTACCAGTCTTCAATGTGCATACTTAACCATTGAAATCACTTTTAATTTTTTATCAATTAACCTCCTATATACGATGCTTCTCCAATCCCATGAATTTCTTCATTCCTAGTTTTTCTTTCCTTCTTCTACAAGGACCCATCTCAACATTAGCATCTAGGCCAGACTTGTTTGTACAAAAGAATGTTGTTCCGTGACTACCATGACATAATGAAATAACAAGCAAGGTGACCTACTGACCTATTGGCTGTCTTGCATAGTTTTCCTTCCCCATTCTGGGATGCATCGTCAATCAAGTAATACTAGGAAGGACTCCCTAACTTAGCTTACCTTGCCTTAATGATATAATGACAGCATTCGTTATCCTCTTTCCATTTGAGCCTAGGTATCAATTTTCACAACTCTTCACCTTATTGGCCTCCCAATATACTTTGGATAGAGATTCAACGACAACACAGAGAATGAACAAATAGCACCCAGCTTAAATCATGTGAAATTCTGGTTTTTTAGTTTGATTAGCTTTGAAGCCCTAAGATAACTTTGAAGAAGAATCAACATGCAACACACAATATCTAATTTGCAAATGAAATGGTGGAGACAGATTTTCATATTACTTACCGAAAATGTGGGGCTCGGACTCTTCGAGAATGGGGCAAAACGGAGCGGAGGAAGTCGATCCGATCTTCGTGATTGTGTGCGAAGCTCTGGTTTTGCAGAGAGAGAGAGAGAGATGGGGGCGGCAGAGAGGGGGCGATGGAACTCGCTATTCCTGGATGAGAGATAGGGTTACGTAAAATGAAAGCCGGTTCTACCTGCACACACAGACAAAATGGTTGAGGGGCAAGAAAGACATTTCGCACTTGGGCTATGGGGGAAAACGACGTCGTTTTGGTCTTATTTTTTTGAAAAATAAGAAGCTAGCACTTTGTGGAACGGGGGTTCTTATTGGACAAAAAATAAGAACTCATTCAAGTTCTGGAACCCAACCTAAGAAATCTCGAATGAATTTCACTAGATTAACAATACAGCTTGACTTCCACTAAGTAAGTGTTCATTGATATCATTCAGAGTTTGAAAGTCAGAGACTGTACCTTCAGAAATTGACACAAAAGTTCTGGTTTGTTTCTTTCTCCTGAATGTGGTAAGAGGAGGAACTACTTGAAGTGGGATAGAAGCAATAGGCATTGGCTGTTCAACTTCTTTCTCCCCATCACTTTGATCAAACTTCCCAAAGCCATCATCAGAAATGGTTTGAGAATCCTCAGGAGCTATGTCCTTGGGGGTAGAAGAAATAGCATTGGTATACTTCAAAAATGTTTTGGCCAGAGGAGTACCATTATAAACAGCCATCGAATTATGCCACCACTGAGTAAATTTTGAGAGTGGTCGAAGGATTGACAATGAAATCTTGAGGCATGAATCTTCTTTTGGCATGCCCAACCACAAGATTGGAGCGTTTAGTGTTGTCTTGGCCAAGTTTGAAACGTTTGTGGAAAGGAACGTTGGAAGTGCCCACAAAAGGAAGAGGGACTGCTTGAACCGGGCCAAATTGTCTAGCAAATTGGGCAGGGCAGTATACTTCCACATGGTACTTATTCAAGGTTTTGAAGTGGACTCCAATGTGGATTTCCCTACTCACCGGAAAGCTTCCCCAAGCTTCAGATACAAAAATGTCCCTTTTATTTGTAAAGACCCGTAAATTATTATAATTTCGGAAATCGTTTAAAGTGTGAAAGAATCGTATTGTTAATAAAGTTGTACGTTTGTTTGTGGGGGTGTACAAATATACGTTTACTGTTGTGTATCGGACACTCGGAGAATAGTAAAATGTGAGTTTTGATTTTGTAATGTTGTTTGGAGGTGTTGGTATCAAGTTGGGTTCGATTCGGTGTCCGTTGAAAAATTTCATTTTTCTGTCCAGCCAGTACCTGTACTGCCTCTCGCCCAGTACCGGTGCCTAGTGTCCAGAACTTGGCCAAATTGGCATTTTGGGGGTTCCAGTACTGATACTAGGAATCGCCCAGTACCGGTACCCGCTGTCGATTTTTAGAAAATTCAGCATGCTTTTTGGGCCACTATAAATACCCCCCTTTACCATTTTTCACACCCAAACACCACGAAAACAGATCTGAAAATCCTCTCTCACCCACCCCACTCCAATCTCACCCAAAACTCTTGATTTCTACCTCAAATCTTCAAGATCCAAGGGATTCCTTCCTCAAAATCACTTGAATCTCACATTTGGTGAACAAGGGGTAAGTTTTGTGCTCTTGATCTCACTTTTTGGCTCTCACCCACGTTTTTCTCTCTCTCCTCTCAATCACTTGTTGATCTTTGTTTGTTTATTTTGTTTTTGGGTTGTATACACTCTAGATCTTGTAGACAAGCTTGGGTGGAGCTTGTTTTCGGTGGATTCAAGCATATAGCACTTGGTAGCCTTAGGGTTTTGCTCAAAACCCATTTAGGTAGGGATTTCTCTCTTTCTCTACATGTATTATAGTGATTTTGTGTGATATTTGTGTTTGAATGCTATATATGGTTCGGGTGGAATACCTTAGAGTTTGAGAATGTCATCTCTTCATGAATAATGTGTCTTTGTCTTGATTCTTGTGATCCACAAGTTATTTGTGACATGTTGGATGATGTTGATATGTGTGGAATGAGTATATAGTGACGGTATTAATAGTGATGGTAATATGGACGTTGTTGTGAGATTGAATGGGGAGTTTATTGTGACGCAAGGGGTGGAAACACAAAATTGCAAGGGGTGGAGTTTATTGTGATGCAAGGGATGGAAACACAAAATCGCAAGGGGTGGAAAGTTGATGGAAGGAGTATGTGTGTATGTATGGGAGTGTGCTTGACTCTAGTAAATGGTGTTAGTACGTGTGGTTATTGGATTTGCCGCTACATGCCCATTCCTTAAATTCTAATGATCTAGAATCGTTAATAATCTACTTCTTGCATAAAGGACTTGCCTTTTAGCTTGATTCATTGTGTCCATGTTTATCATCCCATTACATATGGATTTTGTAGAGATTTTTCTTCTGGGCTTGTGTAGCTCAACAAAATCCTTCTTTTCAGGTTCAAACGCTGGGCAATAGCTAGCATGTCCTATATGCTTGGATACGAAGACTTTTGAGAGCCACATAGTTTAGTTATTTAATCATCTTTGTAATCGCTTATCTTTTTGTTAAAGATGATTTTGTAACTAATTCTTCTTGACTTCCTTTTGACTAAACTGTTTGTAACTTAACAATTTGTTCGTTGCCGTATGTAAGCTTATTTTTGGGCCGGTGTGCCAATGCTGGTAATTTGGAAATTTGGGGACTTGATTTGTAAATTAAACAGGTGGGAAATCATCTTGGGTATCATTTACCTTATGCAAGGATCTTTTATCGAAAATGGTTTATTTATTTATGTTGAAAATCGAGGGCGTGACATTATTGGTCATAATCCTCTTTAACCAAGCAGGACCAATGTTAATGTCAGAAAAGGGATAAAATTTATTGGCATCCCTTTTCTCTGGTATAATAGAGAAGAAACGAAGGTACTCTACCAAAGAGAGTGGATTAGAGGAAGGAGTAGCAAATCTGTCACCATGAATATAAATTTATTGGGGAAGAGAGGTGCTAAATTCTTGGAAATAGGCCAAGAGCCATAATTGAAAGAACCAAATTGGTCCTCCATAGGACTGATGCATCAAACCTTTCTCTTGACATTCTGAGCCAACTTTGTAGACATGGCCTAGAAAATAAGAAGCAAAATCAAATGGCTCTCCTTTAAGGAAACGAAGAGCCAAAGGGATCATCTCTGACATCACCTTTTTACCCCCATGGCAAAGGATGTGTTTGCATAGGGTATAAAGGAGGTAAGAAAAGAATTCTCTATCAGAAACATCACCAGCTGTTTCCATCTCAGCATTGAGAAATTTGGTGTAAGAAGAGTTACCAGAATTTAGGTCAGGAAAGGAGAATGGTATAGAAGAAGTGGCAGTAATATCGAACATAGGGCCATAGGGTAAAAGCCCTAAAAGATGTGTGACATCGAACACAGTGGGAGCCATCATCCCATAGTTAAAACGAAAATAATTGAAAGAAGGATCCCAAAAAGCCAGGGCTGCATGAATGAGACTAGGGTTTTGAGGGATACCACTTCGAAGTAAGCGGATAAGGTCTTTAAGACCAACTTTCACCAAGTGATCATTCTTCATGGTGAAAAAGCGTTACGTCCACTAGCACCAATTCGAGTCAAGCACGGGCCAACAAACAAAATTCTTCCTTACCCAATGAACCCAGTCCAAATCGTCATTATCACGGAGAATTCTACACTCTTTGAAGATTGGGTAATGGACTGTGAAAGCCAACGGAAGTTCATCAAAGGCAGGCCCTAAGATGGGGGTTTCTGATGATTGAGGGTTTGGAATGAAGAAAGCATTAGAGAGATTACTCGGAGGATCCTGAACCTTTGAAAGTTCTTCGGTGATTAAGTGTCGAAGAGTGTAGGAAGGTTGACCACTGCTCTCAACAACGGGAATTTGGGACGCCATTGAAGTTGCAGGAAGAGCAAAGAAGAAGAAGTTGAGATTTGTGTGTGAACTTCAGAAGAATTCTGAGGAAGTAGAGAAGAGTTTGAAGTTCCCCAAGTTAAATACATTCAGCGTTTTTAGAACAGAATGAAGTTTTGAACTTCTCAACTGCAACACATGGATTGATCCTGATTTTGAAATTTGGGTTAGGCCCAGATGAGTTATAAAGACAAATTGGGCCCATATATAGAATAACTATGATTTATCAATGTGGGCTTTAAATTAATGAAAGGAAATTGAATAAATGCCTTTTTTTGGTATTTTATACATTATGAGTATTTATTTATTAGTTTCGAAGCCCTCATTATTAATTGAAATATTGAAGACAAGACAAACGTAATAAAGGAAAATATTTCAATAAACTTTCTTGCATAAAATAGGGAAATCCTAAATTACCAAGGAAATTACCAAAACGAAAGCCCTATATTACAAAGGAAAATATTGAAAAGGAAATCCTATGCTGAAAACAAAATAGAACTAAGCATTGGGAGCATTGGAGGCCTCTGGCAAGGTTGACACGATCTTGAAGTAGTGAGGAAAGCTCCAAGTCACCAAGTCATGAAACCTTTCCCAAGCATAGGAAAGGAACTCATGTTCCATTTTTCTTGTGCTGGCTTCTTTCTCCAATTGGATCTTTTTTGCCAGAAGAGGCTTGAATTCCAGCACCATTCGTTGGGCCTTCTTTTTGAACTTGGCTTGCTTGGTGGGAAACTTCTTCGAAAGCCTGTTGTGTTTCTTTCGAAGGTACTTAGTGGCTGTAGCAGGAAGTTCGAAAGAATAGTCTTCAAGGGCCAGCACCCTGCCATGTAGCTTAGATAGTTTGTGATGCATGAGTTCATAGTCATGGAGATCTTGGTTGAACCCATGGGCAGTTGTGTTTTGTTTGAGCCACATTTTTATGGTGGGCAAATGATCAAGGAAAGCATGAATGTGAGCAGCTGCAAGGGAGTTAGAGGAAAATTGAAGAGTCTCACAAGCCCATACAAAGTTTGTAAAAGGTACATACTCTTCCAGAATATTAACATCAAGAAAAGCAAAAGCAGCCAATAATTCTTTGGCCCTTTGAGAGTCAAAAGTAGGATAAATAGTATGGTCAACACCGGAAAAGGAGAGAAGATGGTCAAATTTCAAGTCAGCTAGCTCCTTGAACCAATCAAGTTCCTCTGGGAGAGAGCGAAGTGCATAAGGGTCTTTGTCAAACCCTTCTGGAAAACAAGGCCTTCGAACCTCGTCCATCCAATGACAGTACTGAGTCTTGGCTTTATCTCGAAGGTCACGATAGCTAGCAAAGTCAAAAGCTTCTTTTTCTTCAACCTTATAAAAGGCGGACGAACAGAAGAAGAAAGAAGAGAGTCCAGGAGACTCAAGTGAGGAGATTCCATCACACTAGTAGCATAGTAACGGCTCATGGTTAAGGAGCGGTGATGATGGAAGAAAGTTCAAATAGGTGGATAATCCATTACCACCAAAACCATGTCAGTTGGAGGATTTAAAGGCTCGACCTCCTAATTAGAAGTGGGAGAATTAGAATTGGAAGAAGCATACTGATCCCAATTGTTGCTGGCAGCACTATCCTTGTCAACTCCAATAAGGAATTTCAGAGAGGAAGATGAGGAGGAGGAATAAGAACATTCACGAACAATTCTACCAGCAATATGGTCAGTAGAAATCCTCTCCAATGTTGGAGTAATAGGAACTTCTTGAATAGACATGTCTTCGAAGGCGTGATCAAGATCAGAAAATTGGGCCATTATGAGGTATAAGTTTGATGTTAGGAAAGTATTTCAACCTATGAATTAATTATACCACACGAGGGTAATTTATAGATGGAAGATCAAACTGTTCATGGTCCAGATACAGGCATACAAAACGGTTATACAGGAATCACTCCCACTCCCCTCTTTCCTCGGAAATAGGTAGAAGTTGAAGAGACGGGAACATTAACACTTGTTTAAATCTTTTAAACAGAGTGTTAATGCGGGGGGTATGTTTGCATGGGAATTTACTGGCCCAATCATATAATGACAAGTGGCCATTCGTATTTAGACAAAATGGAGCACGCATAGACTGAAGTACATGGAATCACACAGTTAAAAGAATGATAACGTTCTGATCAAATTGATGTCGTTTTGTAGGTAATGACAATTATTGCCAGATGTCATTCAAACGATAGCTTAGAAAATAAGCAGTTTGAAGCTCAAAGGCACGAATGAGTTCATTCAAACGAGAGGCAGTTACGATTGACACAGTCAAAGAAGTTGAGATTCAAGCATGTAACTGCCCATACTCCACACGATGCAGTTAAGGGCAAGTGGGGTGATGAATTAAACTGAATCACCATAATTGGAAATCATGGAGGGAAAGTTTGATTCGAATAGAGATGACTTCGAAGATAGCCAGGCGGGAAACAGAAGACGTGGAGAAGACTCAAGAGTTTGTCTATAAATAGAAGAAATGAAGAAAGGAAAAACCCCAGATAAATCATCAAACAAACAGCTATGCTATGCTTGGTTTGTCCATTAGGCAGTAGTTAGAAGAACTTGTACTTAAGTTCGAAGTAGTTAGGAGTAGTTTTTAGTAGTGGTAGTAATCACTTTGTAACTCGTTTTGTTCGTTAGTGGAAGTTTGGAGAATCAATTGGAAAGCAAGTTCGGTTTTAAATTGATCAAGGTATCTTGTTTGTTCTTTGATTTATCAAGTTTCCTGTAAATCGTTGTGTCGTTCTAATACTTCTAGATAGAGAAATCCTCTTCATTGAGGTAATTGAACCGACACCACAATCGCCTGATTAAGTTTGGCTTTTTATAAGTTGAAATCTGAAAATGATAAGTTTGCCTGATTAAGTTTGCCTTTTCTGGCACGCTCGCACACAATCATATTTCGGAAGTAAGCCAAAAATTCCAGCCAAACAAGTACTCCATACTCATCTACAGTAATTTTTCTTTTTTCGTTCCTTTTGGTTTTCTTTTTCTAGAAGCTTAAAATGGTCAATCCTAATTGTTCATTCAATGCTTAATTGTATGAAACTAAGAGTGGATTTGGCTTTAAAAGTCAAATAGTAACTCTTTTTTTTTTTGTCTTTATTTCAAAAAAATTATGCATTTGTTAGTTTTGCGTCAAACTTTTTTGACTTATTGTTCATCTCGGCGAGAGGAATTGGAAAAATATAAATTGGGATTGAAACTCAATTTTTTTTAAAAGACAAATTATAAGTTTCGTTCATACTTTTTTACTTTTTCGATTTCTCTTAACGAGACGAATCAATAAGTCACAAAAGTTTAATGCCAAACAAATAAATACAAAAAAATTTAAATAAAGACAAAAAATAAGTCACCTGACTTTTTAATCCCAAATCTACCCTAAATTTTTAATTTTTTCCTATGTTCAACTTGATCAAGGAGGAGGAGGAGGATCCTAGTGCCTTAACAGACAACTTGATCATAATCGACGAAACTCTCGGAGGAGAAGATGAACAGTGCTTCGTCACTTTTGGCTTTCCCTTAGCGCCTCTTTTCGTTTTGGGTTACTCGGACTTCGGGTTGGTGCCGTGTAGTGAGGTACACAACACCGTGTTGCGCACCTCCGAGCCGTCCGATTGTGCATTCGACAGTTCAGATCTCATCTCGGCAACCAACGATCGAGAGCCATTCATTGCCGAGATGAGATCCGAGCCGTTGGATAGTGCGCACAACACCATCCCCCAATTTTAGGTTACTCGGCAATTGAGGATTTTATTTGATAAAAGTAGGGCTGTCCACCAACCCGACCCACCCGACAACCTGACCCGAAAATACATGTAACGGACGGATCTGATTACTCTGTCGGGTCGGATTCGGGCCTATTTAGTCGGATTTCATAACATGTCGGTCAGGTGTCGGGTGCACCTTATAATTCCTCGGGTGACCCAACCCGATCGACCGAGTGATTGTGTATAAATAAATAAAAATAAAAACCTAAATCCATTACTCCTGTCTCCTCCTCTTCCGCTCCTCGTTTTCTCACTCTCCCACAGCCCTCCAGACCCAAACTTCCCACTACCACCACTCTCGTCTCTCTCTCTCTCTCTCTCTCTCTCTCCCCCCCGACCTCGAATCAGCCGAGCTCTCGCACTCTCTCTCTCTCTCAAAGGCCACAACGTGTAAGTGAGGGGATCTGTTAGAAATTGACGCAGCGGAAGTTCAATTTCGGATTACCTTACGGTAACGACGTCGGATCGGCAAAGGCGTTCTACCTCGGTGAGAGCTTGCTTGACAGAATCCCACGAATCCAGCGTGCTCTGGTGATGTGTATACTACTAGAGTTATACACCCATATCCACAATCTAAGACCAACAAGAGCAGTAGAGATTTTTCCTGTACCTCCATGAGTTCATCGTAGATGATTATATACTAATCAACCCATTGATTCCTCATTAATCTGGAAAGTCTAAGAGATTAGAAACCCCCAGCAATCAAGCCATAGGTTATCAACCCTTTGATTGCCCACGTATTGCTTTTATTCTGCATGCCCAATTACAATGTAATTAATAACACAACTGGTGGGTTAAAACCCTTTTGGGTTTCCACCGAAATAACCTTGTGTTGCTCACTTATGGGTGTATTGATTACATCTCCCACTCACACATAGTGGGCATGACCTAGCCATGGATTTCTCGTTCTCTCTTACAACTCTTGTTCATACTGGTAATAGACCGTGCGACCACCGAACGTATCTAAAAAAATATTTGGAATACTATACTAAATTTTAGCCAATAAAACCAGTATAGTAACATCCCAAAAAATATCTCGGTATGCCCTAGACTCATTCGACCACATCAGATTAAGCATTTTTAATCCCTCTCAAGTACAAACACTCAAAGCTATGCTTAACCCATCAAATCACATAATGAGCTTACGATCATGTCGCTTACTTTTAGCGTCATAACCTGTCGACAGTAAGCCACATTACTGTTGATGTGTTATCAAAAATAGTATTCCCTTCCCTCTCATGTCACTTAACTTTGGTATAGCCGTTTACCCAGTGATGCCCCTTTAGACCTAATCAATCATGATCATAGGTAGCATGCTAAAGCAACAGACATCGATACCTCTATCTTGCGACATAGCTAAAAGTCATAAAGGGCATAATTTGAGTCATTTTATGACTCGTTGGACTCACATGGTGATGAAGTAGGGATCTATTCATTCACCTCCATTTCTGGTCAAATCAGCACATGTAGTATGAAATACATGCTACGGTGGAGTTCTCTTAAAAAAAAGTGTATGTCTCATCTCTTCACACCGTACAGATCTTGGTCGAGTCATCAACTAAGCGCCTCACCCGAGTCTTCTATCCGCTCGCTACTCTAAGCGTTAAATAAAAAACTCGCATCTGGCACATCACAGGCCACATAGATGTGGGTTGTTTATGTATGGTCAAAATATATAAACCTCATCTTAGCATCAACTAAGGTGACGTTTAGATACACACGTCTCATCTCTGCTCTCCACGCTAGTGTCAGAGGCGATCACTCATGTGAGTGAGCTGATCTTAGCCTATCGACATACTTATCACGGGACAAATGTGTGTAGATAACAATGCTATTAAATAACATCATTTTTATAAAAAAAACAAATATCCCAACAGATAATGGTCAACTGAAAAAACAAAAAACGATCAGAATCTACGGAGCCCTAAACTCCTAACATGAGCCTGAAAAGCATCTCTTGCTATAGGCTTTGTCAGGGGATCGACGATCATATGACTCATAGAAACATGTTTCAGGACCACCTCCTTTTGCGCAATCATATCTCGAATGTAGTGGTAGCTCATGTCAATGTGCTTAGTTTTTCCATGATACTTTTGATCCTTTGAATAGGCAAGGGCTGCCATACTATCACAGTGCACTGTAACAGGATCTGAAGTATCTGAGATAACTCCAAGGTACTGAAAAACTTCCGCAACCAAACTGCTTCCTGAACTGCTAACAAGTAGGCTACGTACTCTGCTTCCATGGTCGATAAAGCTATACAGGTTTGCTTCTTACTACTCCAGGTTATTGCACCATTGTTAAGCAAAAATGCATAGCCCGAAGTTGATTTGCGTTCATCCAGATCACTACCCCAATCAGTCCAGATCACTACCCCAATCAGCATCACTATAGCCGATTAGGCGCAAATTTGAACCCTGATAGCAAAGTACGTAATCTTCTGTTCCTTTGAGATATCTGAATATCCTCTTGACGGCTTTCCAATGAGCAAGTCCAGGATTAGACTGGAATCTACTGACAAAACCAACTGCATAGCATATGTCGGGTCGAGTGCACATTGTAGCGTACATCAGACTACCGACAGCACTCGCATAGAGAACTCAAGACATTCTTTCCTTTTCTTCTTGAGTCTTAGGACACATATTTCGGCACAAAGTTTCGCCTTTACCAATAGGAGTGTCTATGGGCTTACAGTTATGCATGTGGAATCGTTCAAGAGCCTTCTTAATGTAAGGCTTTCGGGACAAACCAAGAAGTTTCTTCGAACGATCTCTTATAATCTTAACCCCAACGATGTAATCTGCCTCACCCACATCCTTCATCTCAAAAGTGGAGGACAACCACCCTTTGGTGGCGACAATCATCTCTATATTATTTCTAGCCAATAATATATCATCAACGTATAATGATAATATGATAAAACTTTCCTTGGACCGTTTGACATAGACACAATGGTCTTCCTCGACCATCGTAAACCCATTCGATTGAATGGCTCGATGAAATCTAAGATACCATTGTCTAGATGACTGCTTCAAGCCATAAATAGACCGTTTGAGCTTGCAAACTTTGCGCTCTTGGCCTTTGACGACAAATCCAGCAGGTTGATCCATATAGATCTCTTCATCTAGATCCCCATTCAGGAATGCTGTTTTAACGTCCATTTGGTGTAGCTCCAAATCCAAATTAGCTACGATGGCTAGAATTAGGCGAATTGAGGCAAATCTCACTACAGGCGAGAAGGTGTCCTCATAGTCTACCCCCTCCTGTTGAGTATAGCCTTTTGCCACAAGGCGAGCCTTGTACCTCTCAATTGAACCATCTACCTTGCGCTTCACTTTGAAAATCCACTTAGACCCAATAGCTTTGCGCCCTGGCGGAAGGTTCACCAAGTCCCAAACTTGGTTAGTCCCCATAGACGCCATCTCATCATCCATTGCTTTCATCCACTCATCTTTAGCAGAAGACGATAGAGCTACTTGCACTGTACGTGGCTCATCATCGTCATGCGTAGCAATTATAAAAGCTTCCCCTTCTATCTCAAATCGTCGACGAGGAATATTTCCACGATCGCTTCTACGCAACTGAGGTTGTTGTGGTATGCTCCCACTTGGTGGCAAGTTGCTCCCACTATCCCGAGGAGTTTGAGGAATTTCTTCCATAGTCTCTACTAGGCAATCTGGAGCATCTTGATCCACCATCTCATAAAACTCTAAGTTTTTCTCAACCTCACCTCTGCTTGGGAATTCATTCTCAATGAAATTCACATCACGTGACTCTATTTCAGTTACGCTTCCACCGACTTGTTAACCGATAAACACATAGCCCTTAGAGTGTTCAGAGTATCGAATAAAGATACATTTCTTCCCTCTAGGACCTAGTTTCCCATATTTATGAGAAGTATCATGAACATAACCAATCGATCCCCATGGCCGCAAATTTCCCAGATCAGGTTTTTCGCCGGTCCATAATTCATACGGTGTGGAAGGTACTGATTTGGAGGGCACACGGTTTAGAATATAGGCCGCAGTCAAAAGTGCATCCCCCCAATAAGAGATTGGAAGATTTGCTTGCGCCATCATAGTCCGCACCATTTCTAACAATGTTCGATTTCTCCTTTCCGCCACACCATTTTGTTGCGGCGTACCAGCATTGTTAATTGTCTTTTGATCCCTTTTTCATCACACAACCTTTTAAACAATTCAGACAGAAATTCGCAACCACGGTCGGTTCTGAGAGCCTTAATGCTCATGTTTAACTGATTCTCTACCAAGTTCATATATCGCATGAAGCAATCTAAAGCTTCCGATTTATGGGAGATCAGATAAACAATACCATAGCGCGTAAAATCATCGATAATAGTGATGAAATAGGAAGCCCCATGTCTTGCCCTCACATTCATTGGGCCACAGATGTCAGAGTGGATTAATTGCAAAGGAAAAATTGCCCTTTTGGCTTTTCCAAACGGTTTTCTTATTGACTTTCCTGCTAAACAATGTTCACATGTCGGCAAAGACACTTTAGTGAGCTGGCCAATTAGGCCTTCTCTTGCCAATCTGGCCATTCTGTCTTTTCCTATATGGCCTAGTCTAGCATGCCATACAATTGAATCATCAGACACATTATCAGAAGTAGTCAATAAAGCAATTGAATTATTAAAACCATGATATTCAATATCCATTATTATAAAACCATCTAAAATAAAACCACAACCATAAAAACTTGTTCCCAAATAAACTGAAACACCATTATTCTCAAAGACAAACTTGAAACCCAATCTAAGCAAGGTGACTAAAGACAGAAGGTTGCGTCGAATATCTGGAGCGAACAAAACATCATGGAGCATCAGAGTGCGACCACCCCGCAAATCCAGCTTGTAAGTACCAATGCCTAGTACCTCCACGCTAGCTCCGTTCCCCACTTTAATGTCTTGACTCCCCTTTGGTATCCGACGGTACTCCACGTATCCAACTCGGTCCCGCGCTATGTGTTCTGTTGCTCCTGAGTCCACAGTCCATACAGGGAAAGAGTGAGCAACCATAACATGACTAGATACAAAAATAGTGCGAGAAACAAAGTCAGTCAATACCTTCTTCGGCTCAGTGCAATCACGAGCGAAGTGACCTTCTTTGTTGCAGTTATAGCAAACCAGCTTAGCCTTGCTCTTTTGACCACCGCGCTTGCTTCTCATGCGCTTCATGATCTTAGCCCTCTTGGGCGCTGGCCTAGTAGCCCCTCCCTTTTTGTTAGAGATCTCAGAGTACTTGCGCTTAGGCCTAGATGCTTGGCGCGAACTTGATTCAACCATATTTGCCGAACTGATCGGCTTAGCCGCCTCTTGGCGCTGAGCTTCGAGAACCAAATGACGTTCAACATCATTTGAGGTTCTCATTATGTGTCAAGTTTTGGCTCATATTATCCCACACAGTAGTATAAGGGAGTGAGCGAATCACTGCCTGGACCTACTGCTCATCAAATAGATTGTTTCCAGCCACCTTTAGTTCGCGGATCATACTAGACATCGCCCTAAGATGCTGCTTCATTGTATGACCAGGGCGCATCTTATACGAGTCAAACTTCATTGTTAACCCGCGAAGTCTTGTGGCTGATGTTCCACCATATATGACTTTGAGCGCTTCCCACATAGCTGCAACCGTTTGATACTCATCAAACTCATCAAGCAGATCATTGCTCATGCTGCTCAGCATGGTAAAGCGCATGCAACGATCCTTCTTGTGCCAGGTCTCAAAAGCCGCAAGATCCAGTAGGTGTTGCTCAGTGTCTCCTCTCTCCGGCTCAGTCAGAGAATGGGTCAAGGTCTCCAAGACCTCCTGCTCATTCAGAACATATTGAATTTTGCGGTGCCAAATGTCATAGTTTTTCCCGTCCAACTTTTCACCTTTGTTCAAATCAGCAACAATGTTTTTGGAGGCCATTTCACTACAAAAAAATGCGCACAGGGATATTACACACACGAGATTCATAAATTTTGCCGCATCAATCTAAATTAAACAAAAACAAATTTTCACACGTCGCAAGACCGAAAACTTGCAAAGCTTATAATCATCTCTTGCGCCACTTGCGACTATTGTCAATATTTAATCCAATCAAGCGCAAAATTTTTGGGTTTTCGAGAGTAATCAAACTCAACCGAACAACCTCCCACTACTTTAGGCAATTTTTTTAAGCATGAAACCACATCTATTCATGATATAAACAATTACCATGAGATACTTAAAAAAAATGAGAAAACAGCATATCATGCAAAAAGCCCAGCTAGAAACTTACACATTTTTCATATGCGAAAAACAAAACTTTCTAGAGACTTAAACATGCGATTCTTCTCAATTTCAAAATCAATATCTTAATATCTAGCAAGATATAACATATGAATTTTCAGTAACACAGTAAGAATTCAGCCTTGAATCAAAAAAAAAATTCCATGCATAGAAAATTTAATTTCGAAACGGCCGGTCCAAAAGGTGCATTAAAAGGAGTTCATATTAGCAAGATATGGACACTAAACTATTCTGGAAATAGCAAAGCAAACAAACACAGCCTTACTATTAAAAAACCTTTTGCTGTTCATCTTCCTTTTGATAAAAACAGTCGGCGGGAAAAAAACGAGAAGTGGTTTTACTGTTCATCTTCCTCGGGAAAAAAAAACAGTCGGCGGTAAAAACGAAAAGTGGGTTTCGTGGATTTCTCTCCATACAATCCCAGAAAATGCATATGATATATCAACGAACTCGTATCGATTCAAGGATTCAGAATATGCAAATATCGTAGCAAGAATCGAATTTACATTAAAGGCATATGCGGTCAAAATTACGGATTCTAAAATTTTGACCACGAATTCCGGCCAAACAGCTCCACAATATCTGTTCAAACTTTCCAGAACTGATCTTTGCCTTATCATCTACAACATGCATAATTTTGACGCAAAACTGAGATGATACAGAAAATCACCATTTTTGAACCAAACACAGTATCATCCGAATTAACAGCTTCAAGTTCTAAAATCAAATGCATGAGTCGAATACATACTTTAACAGGAGAACACCTTAAAGCAGCTCTGATACCACTGTTAGAAATTGACGCAGCGAAAGTTCAATTTCGGATTACCTTACGGTAACGACATCGGATCGGTAAAGGCGTTCTACCTCGGTGAGAGCTTGCTTGACAGAATCCCACGAATCCAACGTGCTTCGGTGATGTGTATACTACCAGAGTAATACACCTATATCCACAATCTAAGACCAACAAGAGCAATAGAGATTTTTCCTGTACCTCCATGAGTTCAACGTAGATGATTACATACTAATCAACCCATTGATTCCTCATTAATCTGGAAAGTCTAAGAGATTAGAAACCCCCAGCAATCAAGCCATAGGTTATCAATTCTTTGATTGCCCACGTATTGCTTTTATTCTGCATGCCCAATTACAATGTAATTAATAACACAATTGGTGGGTTAAAACCCTTTTGGGTTTCCACCGAAATAACCTTGTGTTGCCCACTTATGGGTGTATTGATTACAGGATCGACTAGAACTTACCGTGCCAGATACCTTCGCCGTCGCCGCTCTTGCTGCTCCGGTTGGATCGACTGTGATACGTCTCTCTCTGGTGCATTTGCCATTTTATGATCGATTGTCATTGATTTGTTACTGTTCGTGTATTTTTTGTACGATTTGTTTGGTAAGACTGGAATTTATATGTATTTTTCTTGTTTGGTACTTTGGTGCATGTGTAACCTAGGATTTGTGAAAGTTGGGACTCTGATCTGTTCTAGTCTTCTTCTAGATTGAGCAAGTTTTTTTTTATTGGCAATTTGAGCAAGTTTTTTTCAGTGGTTGTAACCCGCCAACCCGACCGAACCCGACCCAAACGATTATGCACCTATCTCGGTTGGAACCCAACAAGAGTTTCGGTCGGGCTCGGATGACCTCCTACAGAATCCGACAAAAATCGGATCGGGTTGGACCTCATATATGTGATGATGTTTCCTAAAGAAAACCGAGTTTGCTAAGACTGACTTGACAGCCAAGCAAATTCTTGACTGGGCAACGCTAGTCAAAATTACCCATTCGCATCGGGCTCAAACTGAGAAGGCCTATGTTGCTGTCAATACCAAGCATATATCATTAAAATAAAAATTCCAAGGATTTGACCTAGTGTGGCTTTGAGACTTTAGAGTTTGTTTCCACCTAAAGTTTAAAATCTCTTAAGGTCTGTTTGATTAGCGAGATAATAGTAAAAAATACAATATATATTATATATATGTATATAATTTTTTGTGTTTAATTAATAAGAATATCCTAAAAAGTGTTACAAAGTGAACTTTTCTGTATAACTCTCTAAAGCATGAAAGCTTGCTTTACTTTTTCTCACAAAATGTGTAGGAAAATTTTATTTTCTTAAGAAAATCAACAACAATTACTCAAACTTCATTCTTTATCCTCTTTCCCCCCACCCTTTCTTTTCTAATTTCGGCTATTTTAATCCCTCCAAATAAGGATATCTTATTTTCTCTACTATTTTCTTGGAAAACTTTCATTTTAATCAAACGGATGCGAGAAAAAAAATATTTTTTCTTTTTCTTTTCTTTCACTTCACTTTCTATCATTTTCACTTTTTATTTTATTTTTCTCGTTAATCAAACGAACCTTTAGATGGTATAACTTTTCTAAGGCCAATTTGTACATTTTAATTAGGAACCTCGCAAGTGGACAGTGAAATGGTTTTCAGAATTAATCGAGGTATAGATAAGCTAGCTCAAACACTTGAGTTGTCGAAATATTTTATTAAAATATAAAGGAAAGCTTTTCATTTAGACACTCAACCTAAACTGTCTAGATGCCCAGCTAATTCATATGTTCCCAGAAGTTTCGATATATAGTTTTTTTTGTTTTTGAAGTTTGAATAGCACCAATGATTGATTAATTCAAACTTGGAATTTCTGATTCGTCAACGGTACCCCATAGCCATAGGTACGTAGGTAGAACCTTGTTGCTCCCTCCTCCATCTCTCTCCCTCTCTATAAATACCCAATTCCACTTGCTCGATCTCTATAATATTCTCATTTCCCTTCACAAAAATTAACTCGATCCCACAATCTGCTCCATCTTCCCATCTTTAGTCCATCAAGAGCCAAACAAATCCTAATGGGCGAACCTCTGCCCCAGTTTCCCCAACCCGCATTCAGTTACGATATCGATCCAGTTCCATCCTCTCTATTTCCCGAACAAGCTTCCACTCATGAAGATTCATATCAACATCCAGAATCACTATGCCTAACCAAACCCGAGACGTGTTCAGAATCCAGGGATACCGAATTCTCCGAATCCGTGCAGTGCTGCACGGGTTCAGGCCATGACGATGCGTCAAAAGCGTCACTAAAGAACACAAAAAGCGTCGCTAAAGGCTATACCAACGGTTCACCAACCATCGGCTAAACCGTCGCAAGATATCCGTCACTGTAGAGGTATAGCGATGGTTTTGACGAGCGTTGGTACAGATTTTTTTTAGTAACGGTTTCTTTAGCGACGCTTATAACTGTTGCTAAAGACAATTTTTTTTTTTTTTTGAAAAATCACCATTGTGGGACATAATGGCCAATTGTCCTCCACGTGGAGCCCACATGGCACCCGCGTGGCACTGACATGTCAACCCCGTGTCGCCCACATAGCGCGTACGTGGCAGAGTGCAACAAATGTTGCTCCTCCTAGGAATCGAACCTAGGACCTCGTGTTCTCGCGCGTGCGCGCAAACCAGTTGAGCTAGCACAGCACTTGTATAAAATGAAGCATCTACAAATATTTATACTATATTAATCAGATTTTTCTTTATCTAATTTTTTAGTAACGCTTATTAAAAACCGTCGCTATAGTCCGATTTATAGTAACGGTTATTGGAAACCGTCGCTATATTCTTGTAATCTAGTAACGGTTGCATGAAAACGTCGCTATAGTCCTGTTTCTAGTAACGTTTTGCAAATCGTTGCTATACACCATCTATACCGACAGTTTTTCCAAGCGTTACTAAAAAAACCGTTGAGAGATCCAAAATTTCTTGTAGTGACACCAGGGAACATCATGCACAAACAGTAGTACCTCACCTATCACTACACCTCACCTCATCTCACTTTTTTTTTTTTGATTTTCTTTTACTTCCTAAACAGACATTCTAAAAATATAATGAAAATGTGTGATAGAGGGGAGTTGGGGGCATCATGTGTCCTTGCACCTAGGGCAATGGCAGATAGAAAGATGGAGAAGCCTATAAATTTCGATACTAAAAATTTTGGCTACCTAAAAAATGCGTAACGAGCACCAAAAAAAATCGCAGCTATTTTGGGTGCGCCGTACAACACCTCTATTCATAACTTCAACTCAAAAAACACATAATCGACATCATAAAAATGTGTAGCTAATGAGCTAAAAAATATCCGTGCCATATATACACCAAAAAACTTGTAACTGATGCTAAAAAAATATGCATATCGTCCTCCAAATCTATTAATTTGTACTATATACATGTAAAACTAAAAACATGTGTAAAATAAAATCCACCAAAATTATGCATAACAAACACCAAAAAAAATACTACGAAACATTCAATGATAAGTACAACCTAGGGGTATCATAGCTTTCTCGTAAAAAGGTACGGGATTGTTTGCATAATAAAAATGGAGATAATAAGATATGGGGCATGTGTACTCCATTTGTCAACTTAATTATGATAGAATACTACTCCCTCCGTCCCTTTTTAAGTGTCCTATTTCGTAATTTCAACTTATTAAGAAGACATCATCATTACACATTTTACATCAATTTTAATTTCCACTTTCCCTACTTACCCTCTATGGAGATATTATCATTACACTTTTACTCACTAACTTTTTAAAATAGAATCTAATTTTAGGGGCAAAATGGAAAATTCACCAACTTTTACCCACTAATTTTATAAAATGGACACTTATTAAAGGAAAGCCCAAATAAAATACTGAACTCTAAAAAAAGGACAGAGGGAGTAGTATTGTTTAATAAGGATAAGGATAGGAATAATATCATGAATATTATTTCAGCGCTCAAGCTGAGCAAAAAGAAAATTTCAGCGTTCAAAATTCAGAGTTTCAGAATAAAATGTGAAAAGAAAACGAGTTTTTGCTGAGACTGACTTGTCAGCCAAGCAAAATCTTGACTGGGCAACGCTAGTCAAAAATACCCATTAATAGCATCGTTCGATCTGGAACTAAAGTCCAATGTTGCTGTCAATAGTAAACATGTACTACTAAAATAAAAATCCCCCACTAGGGTTTTGCCAAAATTAGGATTTGAGACTAAATTCGAAACTTATGAGGTGATACAAATTTTTTAGGGTTAATCCATACAAAATTTTGCTCTCATTTAAATTTAGAACCTCGCAAGTAGACGATGGCATGATCTCCAGAATTAATCGAGCTACCAAAAGACAAATCCAAACACAAGGGAGTTGTCAAAATATTTGATTAAAATTATAAAGAAAAGCTTTTAATTTAGAGGCACAACCTAGCTAAACTGCATGTGTACGCTGTTACATGCCTAATTCATGAGATGATGTTCACAGAAGTTTCGACACAGTTTTTGAAGTTTGACTAGTCCCAATGATTGATTAATTCAAACTTGGAATTTCTGATTCGTCAACGGTACACCCCATAGCCATAGGTACGTAGGTAGAACCTTGTTGCTCCCTCCTCCATCTCTCTCCCTCTCTATAAATACCCAATTCCACTTGCTCGATCTCTCTAATATTCTCATTTCCCTTCACAAAAATTAACTCGATCCCACAATCTGCTCCATCTTCTCATCTATCTATTGTCCATCAAGAGCCAAACAAATCCTAATGGGCGAACCTCTGCCCCAGTTTCTCCAACCCGCATTCAGTTACGATATCGATCCAGTTCCATACTCTCTATTTCCCGAACAAGCTTCCACTCATGAAGATTCATATCAACATCCAGAATCACTATACCTACCCAAACCCGAAACATCCCAACACTCCGAACCCGAACAGTACTACACGGGCTCGGACCATGACGACACGTCATCGTCCGACGGGATAAGTCTTTCGCCATCCACTGGGAAAACACCCAAGGGGGAAAAAGAGGCGGTGGACGAGCTGCTTACGATCCTGCTCGAGTGCATGGAGGAACTCAACACGCGGAGCAAGGAAGCCCTACTCCGCAAATTCTTTTCGGAGATTGAGAGGGAGGAGCGGCTGGAGCGGTTTATCGTCGAGAGGCTGAAGCAGTCCCGAGTCAAGGCCATTTCCGACTTGTGCGAGAAGCTTCCCAAAAGAAATTCGGAGGGAGAAAGTGATCATATCTCAACGCTTAGCGATACGGAGGGGGCCCCGGTGTTGACGAGGAGCATTTCGGAGTCGGTGGAGGAGTTGTCGCAGAAGCTTGAGAGATTCAAAGTGAGGACGCTTGATTTGGGTGGGCCGGTTGTCGTTAAGGAGGAAGAAGCAAAGAAGTGATGATCTGATTTTTTTTACTATTCCTTTTGGGTTCTTTGATTCTTTAATTCTGTTTTTTCTTTTTATTTTTTTCTGTTTCTATGTTTTGACGAGCTGTTACTATTTGTTTTGATTCGTCATTGGTGACCGCATGTGGGTCTTATTGTAAAAAGTTCAATACCAGACCTTACTACTTGTTTTGATTGGTCGCAGCTGTGTTTGTTTGGAACTGTTTGATATCCGAACCCAGCATTATTATTCAAAATGATGTTGTAAAATTGCGTACTTGGCATTATGTTCAAATAAAAAAGTGTGATTAGAATCAATCTTGCAAGTAATCTTTTGGTTTACGACCTTGTCAAAAGTCGTACTCGAAGACAGGATCGGCTAATGTCAAATGCATTAGCATACATTCAAGGCACGCAACTAAATTAATTTATAACTTGTTTCTATCTAGTACTGCTGGCCTAGAACCTTCAACGTGTTTGGCAGGAAAAGATAATTTTGCCTAATGACGTGAATCTCTTGCTTTTTGCACTTTAATAAGTTTTAGAACCATACACAAACACACAAATACTTACACACACATTCACAATAGGGGTGGAATTCACACACACTAAAGGTGTGCAGTGTGTGTGAGGTCCACTCCTATTATAAGTGTGTGTGTGTAAGTGTTTGTGTGTGGTTGTAGCATTATTGTTTAGAGTTTTTAAAAATACATCCTTAGATCTCATCCCACGTAAGTATTCATCCAGCATTATTTGAACAATTATGTTTTCATTCTCTTAGATGGTGAATTACCTATATTACCCTTCTTCTTTTTTTGCTCGACAAACGAAATTTTTATATTAAATTCGAAGGGATACATTGAGGGGCTCAACCACAGTAAGCAACGAAACTTACTCAATCAAGCCAGAAAGACAGGAACAAAAGGAAACACCTTACAAAGACCTCCAACTGAACATTGGACGAGCCACACCTCTCCCATAATCACACACACGCTTTACAGTTTTAGCATCCTAATTCCATCCAAAAAAAACCTTAAATTCATCCACCATATACACCTTAATGTCGAACTTTGCCTTTATCCACATAGCGACTCTAGTTTTTACCTTCTCAACCACGTCCCCCGTTGTGTTAGACTTATCCCACATCGCTCATTTAAGCCACCCAAGCTTGGTTAATATATTCTAGAGGTTACTCCACCTATTGCCAATTGGTTTTAGGTTGGAACCCTCCAAGAAATCTAACATGGTATCAAAGCTAGGTTTTGGGTGGCCTCATCTCGTGTAGTCAAGTCTCCGTCGCCCGAGTCAATCGCCTAATCTCATCAATTCATACCTCCACGTGCATCCGGGCTACACGTGAGGGGGAGTGTTAGACTTGTCCCACATCGCTCATTTAAGCCACCCAAGCTTGGTTAATATATTCTAGAGGTTACTCCACCTATTGCCAATTGGTTTTAGGTTGGAACCCTCCAAGAAATCTAACATTACTGTTGCATTGTTGAACACATACACATTTTGCACCAACCACAACGTCGCAAAGAAAGAAGCTTCCCACATGCTTTTCTCCAAGTTTCTGAATCTATTATCCACCCACCAGCTGAAATGTGTTTCCAAAGATGCGAGGCATACCCATTTTATATGCCACCAATCTAGAATCTGCGACCATACATCCCACGAAAATTGGCAATGCAAAAATAGGTGATGCAGAGTTTCCAAGCACACAGAACACAGAGGGCAATGTGTAGATTGTCCCTCTGAAATCATGTTTCTGCCCAATAGCACCGATCTCGTAGCCACCTTGGATTGAATAGCCATCCAAGCAAAAATTTCCACCTTAGAGGGGCTAAGGTTCTTCCAAAGGGCTTCCATCATCGGACTTCCTGAATGCCCATTGCTTTCCCACTGATTGTACACCGACTTTACCGAGAACCGATTATTAGAGGACCATCTCCAATACAAGGAATCACGACTAGACGAATCCAGAAAAACTGGTTGAAGCCTCTGCTTTAACTCCTCCACTTGAACAATTTCCCAGTCATGTAAATCTCGACTAAAGGTTAGATTCCATCTATCAGCTCCCGAACCACTACAAAAAACATTGACAACCGCCTCTTTGTGAGTAGAAATTAGATACAACCGAGGGTAGTCCTCTCTAAGAGTCGTGTCCCCCAACCATACGTGGTTCCAAAACGAGATCTCCATACCATAACGAATCTGGATTCTAAAACCCTCTTGGATTATATTTCCGATACATGAAGATACTTCCCCAAGTGCGCGCATATATCCCTCCATAAATTCGTAGCTCTACCCGAGGTCGGCATGCAAGGGAGCCAACAATTCTGGTCCAAGTTGTACTTGCCTTTGATCACTTTCACCCACAACGAGTCTGGCTCCTTATTGAACATCCACCACCACTTAGCTAGGAGGGAAAGATTTTGAATCATCAGATTCTTCACACCTAATCCCCCATTCTCCTTCTTACAAATCACATCCCATTTGACTAGGTGGAGTTTTCTCTTGTCAATTGTGTCCCCAAAAAAAAAAATTCTTTGGATTTTCTCCAGCCCCTTTGCTACTAATGTTGGCATTTTGAAGATAGACATGAAGTAGATGGGCTGGTTGGCAAGAGAAGAATTGATTAAATTGATTTTGCCCCTAGAAGAGTTGTACCTCCCACGCCACACGCTAAGTCTCTTCTCCATCTTTTCTACCACTGGATCCCACGTTTGGGGTTAGCACCCAAAGGCAAGCCCAAATACTTAATAGGTAATTGATCAACTTTACACCTATATTACCCTTTTAATAAGATATTCATATGTAGGTGTATATTTCCTTCCTAAATTAGTGGGATTATAGTAATTATAGTTACCTAAAATCATGGGATGATTAATGGATAGGAATGAGGGAAATTTCGAATTCTCAATTTTTTCAAATCTTTAATGGATATATTCTAAACCATTCTCTCTCCTTATTTTCATGAATTTTCAAATCCTTAATTTTCTTGAATTATCGTAAATTGGTCGTATTAGATTCGAAACAAAAATTTATTTTTTCATGAATTATTTCTGCAAAATTATCGTAAAATATATTTTCCGAAATATGGTGGGTCAAATCGACCTTGTTTTTCATGAATACACCACGATTTATTTCAACTTGAATCAAACTAAAAGAATTACGATTTAATGAATACACCATGATTCACTTAAAAAATACAAATTCGAGCCATGATTTACGAACTAAACAGAATACACCATGATTTAATAAAAAATAATAACCAAACCATGAATAAAATAAATGATGAAATATATAAATAAATCATGAAATCGTAAACAAATAAACCATGAAATACATTTGAGAATAAAAAAAACCATAAAACAAGGATGAAATGCCACACACGTAAATTGTGAGAAGGTCTTCCCAAGGTGAAATCATGAAAATCCAGCCAAAAATTATCCCCAAGCTATTTGTTAAGCTTTAGATCACCACAAACAAACAAAAGACATACCCACACCCAATCCTTTCCCTAGCGTTAAACCCCTCTAAAAGCACCAAATCCTTTCTCTGGTGCTAAATGCATCTCACAGCAACAAACCTCTTCCTGTTCTCCGATAAGACAAAGCTCTCCACCTCCAGCTTTAGCGTCCAACTCCATCTCCCAGAAAACGGTGACTGTTGCACCGCCATCGACGAAGTCAGAACCACCATATCCCCCGGCACGCCGCAAAGCTTCTGGTGGAGGGTGGGATGGAGATGGAGATGCAGAGGACGGCGACTTCGATGCGGCATTCAAAGACGAGGATGCGAGGGATGGTGACGGGGATGCGGTACGTCGACGAGGATGCACAGTGGGGATGGGGACGAGTTTTGTGGTGGTGATGGGCAACGGGGTGGCCTTTTATGGATTCCAAGACCAATTTCAGAAATATTTAAATTTTTAATGGGGTTTCCATTTTGTGGGGATGAGATTGCAATGGGAGGCGTAATTCATGGGCCTAATTCATTGCTGGGACTTGAAATCTTTGGATTTCATCTCAAATTTTGGTGATATATGTATATAATATATATATATATGGGGAGTTTTGGGATTAAAAAAGAGTGAGGATGAAAACATAAGTGCCAAAATTGAGCAGGATGAAAACCTACGAAGAGTGGGTTCTGGGAATGATTCTTTAAGTCTCCCTTATTGTTTACACTTTAGATAGAAACTGTTTCCGTTTTGAGTGATTATTCAATGCTCCTATAGCATCACGTGATGCTCCGAGGACCTTTTCTTTTGGTAATGCAGGGGATTCAGGGCCGCTTACAACACAACTCGAACTATTCCTAAAGTCCCCTTCTAAAGCCATTTCACACGCTTACACGTGGGGTTAGGTTGTTCCAAGAGTTGCTAGTAAGAAAAATCAAATCCAACACCTTAGGAGGTAACAAACCTATAAATTTCAAGCGCCAATACCACCAGGCCAACTCCTTTGAATTGCTCCAAAGGCTTTTACCACCACATATTTACGTTCGGTCTATACACATAGTCCTGAATCCCACGTGAATTTATAGTAGAGGCCTTTGGAGCACCACATGATAGTGCTCCAAGCCGCCACCTCCTCTTTCTCCCTCCTCACACCCCCCCCCCCCCCCCCCCCCTTGTCCCTCATTGCCTCTCTCCTCTCTCACGGTTGTGCCTCCGAGATTCCTCAGTTTTCGAGCGGGTTTGTTGAATGGCAAGGGCTCCGCAGAGTCGGCGCTGCCAGCAGATGGTTGTCCCTCAGGCTTGTTTCACGTTCTTCTTCTCCAGATCTGAAGCCCTTAGACCTACGGTGAGGTAATAAGGCCTGCAAAATATAGAGTCAACCTTAAATCGAGATACGCCTTACACCTCGATCCCCAACCCTAATTGCAACCCCGGCCCCTACCTCCCCCAATCGACAAGAAAACCATAGCCCCAACCCTACCCTAACCCTAGCCCGAGATGTGAAAACCGAGTTCTAAAAAAAAAAATTTATGCACTTACATGACTCTAATAGGTTACAGTATTTTAAAAGAAATGTGATTAAGTGAATATCTCAAGTCTACGTTTTTAAGACACAAGGATATCACAGTATAATTTCAGGGGTTCAGTACTTCTCTTTAGAAATCGAATAGTACCATAATGATCTACACATTTTTATTAGTTTATGTCTGATTTTTCATATTATTCAGAGATTGGAAAGCAAACACAATTAATCGAGTCGGTGCAACGTTTAGCCGAAACAAAAGGACACCTTACCATGGTGTCAACTGACAATTCCCTTGGAGTCTTAATCTGCCACGTTGAGTGCCACTTATCAAAACCCCTTCTCACTCATCAATAAGGGAGTTGAGTTTTTATGGGAATTACAATCAGTAAAGTCTAAGAAACACAAAATAAAACAAGAAGAAATAAAAGAGGAAAATAGAAAACAGTAGAAGAAAGGAGAATGCAAGCAGCAGTGGGCAACAAAATTGAGAAAATCCAGAGGAAGTTCTTATGGGGAGATACAGAGAAAAGAGGAAATTGCACCTGATCGGATGGGACAAGCTACCAAGGAACAAGACGTATGGGGGTCTTGGCATTAAAAGGCTCATGGAACAAAATATTGCTCTCCTTGCTAAGTGGTGGTGGAGGTTCAATAAGGAAAAAGATGCTTTGTGGGTTAAATTGGTTTCAAGCAAGTATGATCTATGTGAAGGAGCTTGGTTGCCCCACCTTCCAAGAAGAAAGAAAGCTTCCAATGTATGGAAAGGTATATGTTCAGTAAGTAATATGTGTGCGGATATGGGAGAATGTGTTATCAAAGGTTTTAATTTTAAGGTTAACTCTGATACCTCTATTAGTTTCTGGAAACACAAGTGGTTGGGGGAGGAGACCTTGCAAAATGTATTCCCTGCATTATTCACATTATCTACCCAACAAGATGCAATGATTGCTGATATGGTGGACAGAGAGAATCAAGACCAATGGAAGTTCCAGTTTAGTAGAAGATTGAATGATTGGGAAGTCGATCAATTCAACATTTTGAGTCAGCTCATGAGTGTGGTTCAACTACCGGATTCAGAGGAAGACTGCCTCCAATGGAAATGGAGTTAAGGACTTATCTTTTTCAGTTAAGTCAGCATACTCTAAGTGGGAAGCCCAAAAATTCACCGAGGACAAAGAGTTTTTTGCTGTTTGGAAAAATATATGCCCTCCAAAAGTAGAGATCTTTGTTTGGATGGCCATTCAAGGGTGTATAGCTTCCAAGTCAGTTCTGGTAAGAAGGGGTATCATCGACAACAACCTTGGGCGATGTCCTTTCTGTAAGGAAACACAAGATCATCTGCTTCTCTTATGTGATGTGGCTAGTAGGGTATGGAGCAATGTGATCTCTTGGTAGAATATGGTTTGGGTATGCCCTCCTAATCTGAAAAACCTTCTTGCCTTTTGGGATAGCTTCAAATTCAACAATCTGGAGAAGCTTTGCTAGCAGGCTTCCTTTTACTCTGGGGTATGGACATTGTGGACATGCAGAAATGAGTTAGTTTTCAGTAATAGAGTGTGGGAGGTGGAGGAAATTTTTGACTTGGTTAAAACAAGAATGGCGATCTGGATCAAAGGCAAATACAACATTAGAGATTACTCTATTGAAGATTTTAAGTGGAACTTGGATGGGATAAGAAAAGTAAAAATCTGAGTATGGTGTCTCTCTTGAACTGTAATTTTTTTTCTTTTGGGTAGGTTCTTAGTTTTTCTTTTCTTCTTTGGTCCTTTTCTTGTCTTTGTGTCCATTTTGGTTTGGGCTTTCTAGTAGTTTGAGTCCTATTGGATTCCTTTGGTTTTTGGTCGTGCTGGGGTCTTGTTTTGCTTGTCTTTGTCTTGAGTTTGGTTTGGTCCAGTCGGGTCTGGGCATGTGTGGTGTTGTTTGTCTTTTGTCCTTATTCTTATTGTGTCTTCCAAAGCTTTTTGTCTATCTCTGTCTTGTTTGTTGTCCTAGTTCTCTGTCAGGCTTATTAAAGTTGTTGCTCTTTCAACTCCTATTTTTTTAGGGCTAAGATCACTTCATGGCTGGTTGTTTCTGCAACTGTTGAGCTGAAGATGTTGCTCTTTCAACTCCTATATTGTTGGAACTGTGGCTCATATGTTAAGTATGAGAGGTACCGAGGAGTTCCAGGAATAGGCGTGTTGGATGTCGCAGAGAGAAGTCAAGAAAGGACTGCTACGCATGGGGCTAGCTGGGAATCAGGGCTATGGGTAGCGCTACTAAAGAAATCTGTAGGGCTACCGGATTGGCTTCGGGCTAGGGTTCGAATAGGGCGGGTATATAAGGCTCTCTATTGTAAAACCCTATGTACTGAGATTGTGATCATCAATAAGAAAAGGCTGCTCTCTCACTCCCGTGGACGTACCCGATTTTGGTGAACCACGTATATCTCTGTATCGATTTCTTTACTGCTTTTATACTCGTGAATCATGTGCGTGTGTGTTTTGATCCTAACAAGTGGTATCAGAGCTTCAGGCTGTTTGGATCACACGGACGTATAGTTAATACGGTAAGGCTACAGCTCTTAGCTGTAGGGCTACGCATGGGGCTAGTTAGGAATCAGGGCTATGGGTAGCACTACTAGAGAAAGTTGTAGGGCTACCGGATTGGCTTTGGGCTAGGGTTCGAATAGGGCGGGTATATAAGGCTCTCTATTATAAAACTCTATGTACTAAGACTGTGATCATCAATAAGAAAAGGCTGCTCTCTCACTCCCGTGGACGTACCTAGTTTTGGGGAACCACGTATATCTCTGTGTCAATTTCTTTACTACTTTTATACTCGTGAATAGTGTGCGTGTGTTTTTCGATCCTAACAAGTGGTATCAGAGCTTCAAGCTGTTTGGATCACACGGAAGAACAATGTCAGCGGGTTCGTCTATTATGAAGTTCGATGTGATGAAGTTCGATGGAACTTCGAATTTCGGATTGAGGCAACAGAGGGTAAAGGATATGTTAGTACAGCAAGGATTGTATAAGGGGTTGAAGACGAAACCAGAGGCCATGTCTAACAACGATTGGGAAAAATCCAGATGAAGGTGGTGAGTACAATTCGTTTGTGTCTTGCAGACAAAGTTATGTATCATGTGATTGATGATGAATCGTCAGATGGGGTTTGGTCTAAACTGGAGAGTACTGGAGAATCTGGTTACTACTCTACTCTGGGGGAAAGAAACCCTAGAACTGGAGGAAGTTACTACAGCTTTGCTTGCGTTTAACCAACGTAAGCAACAGACTGAGGCTATTTAGGGTGAAAGGTTGATGGTGGCGAAAGGATATGAGAGCGAGGTAGAAAATCAGAGAAAGCTAAAATAGGAGCGCGTGGGGGGTCGAAGTCAAGGGGCAGGACTCCCGAGCCGAAGGAGTTGAAGTGTTACAAGTGCCATGAAATGAGACACTTCAAGAAAGACTGTCCTTACAGGAAGAAGAATAAGGGAAAGGGAACGGAAAGGAAAACTGGACCATCAACCTCTTCAAACGTAGTAAAGGAGGAGTCAGGTGATGGTGATATGCTTTCAGTTTCAGACACTTTGGATCACTTGGCAGACTCATGGATTCTAGATTCAGCATGTTCGTTTCATGTGACACCCAATAGGGAATGGTTTGACACCTAGAAGTCAATAAATTGTGGTAATGTTCGAATGGGTAATGATGTATCATGCAAAGTCATTGGAATAGGCACAATTAAGATCAGGATGTTTAATGGTGTTGTGAGAACCTTGGGTGATGTTAGGCATGTTCGAAATTTGAAGAAAATTTTGATTTCGTTAGGAACCCTTGACTCTAATGGTTGTGAGTATAAAATAGGAGGTGGAGTCATGAAGGTAACAAAGGGTGCTTTAGTGATTATGAAGGATACTAAAGTTGCTGGTAATATCTATCGTTTGATAGGGAGTACAGTTCTAGGTGGAGTTGCTGCTGCTGCCACCACAACGGAGGATACTGATGATACTTTCTTGTGGCATATGCGGTTGGGACATATGGGGGAACGTGAGATGCTAGAATTACATAAGAGGGACCTACTGAAAGGAGTGAAATCGTGCAAGTTAGATTTCTGCAAGTTTTGTTTTCTGGGGAAACAGTGTAGAGTGCAGTTCAAGCAGCCTTTGAAAAGAATGAAAGGGATTCTTGACTACATATAGTAGACACCCTATTCTGGACTGTCCAGATTAGTTTACTTACGGTCTTTGATTCCCCAATGATGAATACGGTCAAGAACATCTCGAGATTGTTAGTGTGTTTGAGCTTTGAGCGTTCTGAACCTTAATCAAACCCTTTCGAACTCCGTTTCAAAATCCTTCAAGCCAGAACCAAATGGCCTCAGCAAAACCCTACTTGCATACGCCAATACTGTGATGGCATGCGCTAGTAAACTGCCACGTGTCAGTCATCGACCGTTGACTCAATTACTACTAGCGAACGCAGGTATACGGCTAGCATACGCCGTCAAAGCGAATCAAATCAACTTTATTCAACCACGTGCACGAGACTTTTGCGGCCACCCAATACCGTGAATAGTCTCCTGATGATTGCAAACGTGCAGTGCTGCTCCCCTCCCTCTCCTACATCTTCCATCAACAAGTCACATGCATTTAATGCATGGGAGACTCTCTCCTCTAACCCAATCAGCCCAACTAGCCCTTAATCCAACTGGTTACTGCCCTCTCTCAGTCATTCCTTGGCTATAAATACCCCATTGCATTTATATGCAAGGGGTTACACACATAAAGGCTCTCCAAGTTCTTTTTCTCTCTTTTTCTTTGTTCTTTGCTTCCTTTTCTTTCATCCATTGAAAGAGTAAGCAAGGGACACCTCCTCACACTCTTCACCCCCATACACGCTTCATCCATCCACCAAGTCTCAAGTTCAAAGCTCAAACCCATCATCAAATTCAATCCAAAAAGGTATACCACCTTTTATTCTGTAATCTGTTTTGACCCCTAAGAGGGGCTGGCAGGGTCAAGGCTGGTAATCAATACCAGTCCTGACCCTAAAGCTGGCAAGGTTTCAAAGATCATGCATGGTTATCAGTGGCGCGCGCCAGTAATATGTAGCCGTAAGCCAGTTATGGTAGTACAAGCAATACTGGCGTGGGGATCATTGCTTAGCTATTTTTTTCTTTTCTTTACGTTTATCACCTTATTGCATGCTTAAAAAACCAGTTTACTGCTTTCTGTACTTAGAACTGTGTAGCTGTCTGTTTATTCTTCTGGTTTGGAATGCCTCTAGGAGCCTTCAAAGCCAAGCATTGGACAAAGAGGTATCACTGGCGTACGGCAGTGAGATCTAGTCTAGTGGCTGGCCCTTGCATGGCAACTAGGCCTTGGCCTCTGCTTATTTCCCCACACTGTTTATGGGGTGCTCTGTATATTTTGTGGCTCTAAGGCCATTTCAAACTGTCTGTAACTGTAAATATGCTGAGATATAAACTGCGTGGTTTGTCCTGGGTGTGCACTGGTCCTTTCCATAACCCAAAGAGTTGAGAATAGAAGCTGTGGGTTTAGACTTACCGGTGCACGCCAATCTCCGTGTGGAGTACGCAGGTCATTTCTGCATGCAATGGCATCGTCGGTGCATGCAGGTTTCCTCCTGTGTACATCATTTCGGATTGGTGTGTTCCAATTTTTTTAAAGTACCCACAGAAGTCTGTTTTCAATCTATACTAATTGATTCAATAGAGCAAGCATCACATTTTTGTCATATAACGCAACTTGTTACAGTATTAATCCCCTTTAACTGTTCTCCCACCCTAATTGGCTAAAAAATGATTAATGAGAGAAAAATACAAATGTTCTACAAAATGCCCGAGTAGAGACCGATCTCCGGATTGGGCGAGAGGGGTGCCGTAAAACCCTTCCCCTCTCGTAACCTGGCTCCCGAACCTCAGATATCGAAGGTGACGACGGTCCAGTCTACAAGCCTTTTTCAAATCAAAATGTAGCAAAAACGTTTCAAGTTCGGTTCCTTGGGTGTTTCACCGCTAAAACCCGAGTGGCAACTCTGAATTATAGCGTTTCACCGCGCTTTTTCAAAAAGAGCGCACCCGATTTTATACACATAAATAAAATTTTCAGGGGCGTGTGCCCACACATACATTCAGATGTTTGGGGGCCAGTGAGGGTAACTTCGAAAGGAGGATCTCTGTATTTTGTGACCTTTATCGATGATTTTTCAAGAAAAGTCTGGGTGTACTTCATGAGACACAAGTCTGAAGTTTTTGAGAAATTCAGGGTATGGAAAGCTGAAGTGGAAAACCAAACAGGCAAACAGATTAAGTGCCTCAGAACAGATAATGGGAAAGAGTTTAAGAATGGGCCTTTTCTAAAGTTTTGTGAGGAGCGTGGGATTCTGCGACATTTTACAATTCGAAAGACATCTCAACAGAATGGGGTGGCAGAAAGGATGAACAGAACCATAGTAGAAAGGGCACGGTGTATCAGGTTGAATGCAAGGCTTCCAAAGGTTTTTTGGGCAGAGGCAGTGAGTATAGCATGTTTCATTATCAACAGGTCGTCGAGTACTGCTCTGGGTGGAAAGGTAGCAAAAGAGGTGTGGACAGAAAAGGAGATAGACTATTCAGTTCTGAAGATCTTTGGGTGTCCAGCCTATGTTCATGTTCCCAATGATAAGAGGTCAAAGCTTAATGCAAAGTCCAAACAGTGTATCTTTCTTGGGTATGAGAAAGGGGTTAAGGGATACAAGCTTTGGGATCCAAAATCAAAGAATGTAGTGTTCAGTAGGGATGTGGTATTTGATGAGGTTTCTAAGGTCAAGGCACATCAGAATGTTTAAAAATCTGAGACAGGGGAAACTAGCAGCAAGCAGCAGGGTATACAGATTGAGTTGGAGAGTGTTGGCACAGGTCCACAGCCAGTGGGACAGCTTGATAAGCAGTAGCAGGAAAGTATAGCCACAGGGAGACCCAGGCGCACTATCAAACCACCGGTGAGATATGGGTTTAAGGATATGGTTTCTTATGCACTATCGACCACTAGTGGGGATCCGTCTATTTTTCAGGATGCTATCACTAGTTCTGAAAGGGACAGAAGGATGGAAGCCATAGTGGAGAAGATGGAGTCATTACAGAAGAATAAGACTTGGAAGTTGAAAGAACTATCTGAGGGAAAGAAGACAGTGGGTTGCAAGTGGGTATACAAGAAGAAAGAGACTGCATCAGAAAAGGAAAGGGAGATGTTCAAGGCTCGGTTGGTAGCAAAGGGGTACTTGCAGAGGAAGGAAATTGATTATGATGAAGTCTTTTCTCTAGTGGTGAGGCATACTTCAATCAGGATGATCTTGGCATTGGTGGCTAGCTATGATCTGGAGCTAGAGTAGCTGGATGTGAAAAAAGCTTTTCTCCTTGGTGACTTGGAGGAAGTTATATTATACATGGAGCAGCCTGAAGGGTTCAAGCAGCCAGGGACTGAGCACCTTGTTTGTAGGTTGTATAAGTCGCTTTATGGGCTTAAGCAGTCCCTAAGACAATGGTACAAGAGATTTGACTCGTTCATAATCCGGATTGGGTTCACACGCTGTGAGTATGATTGTTGTGTTTATATTCAGAGTCTTGATGATGGTTCCTATATTTTTCTGTTACTTTATGTTGATGATATGCTTATTGCTGCAAAGAGTATAGTTGAAATCAACAGGTTGAAGGTTTTGCTGGGTAAGGAGTTTGACATGAAGGATTTGGGTGCTGCTAGAAAAATACTTGGGATTGAGATACATAGGGATAGGTCAGCTGGAAAGATGTGGTTATACCAGAAGGGCTATGTCATGAAAGTGTTTGAGAGGTTTAGTATGGCTAATGTTAAACCAATGAGCACTCCTTTGGCAAGCCATTTCAGGTTGTCTACAGCACAGTGTCCGGAGTCTACTGAGGAAATTCAGGGTATGTCAAACGTGCCTTATGCGAGTGCAGTTGGTTGCTTGATGTATGCAATGGTGTGTACGAGACCCGATTTGGCACATGCAATCAGCACAGTCAGTAAGTACATGGCAAATCCAGGCAGAGAGCATTGGAAGGCGATTAAGTGGATTTTCAGATACTTGAGAGGTACTTTAGACCATGGGATTTTGTTTGCTTGGCAATAGGGTCCGATTTCAGTTGCGGGGTATGTGGATGCGGATTATGCTGGAGGGGTGGATGACATGAGGTCTACGACAGGGTATATGTTTACACTGGCCGGTGGGCCAATTTGTTGGAGATCCATGGTACAACCTCTAGTGGCGCTATCTACTACCGAGTCTGAATACATGGCAGTGATTGAGGCTGGTAAGGAAGCATTGTGGTTGAAGGGGTTCATGAAAGAGCTGGGCATCGATCAAGGTGGAGTTCAGTTGTATTGTGATAGTCAGAGTGCCATTTATTTGGCAAAGCACCAGGTGTATCACGCAAGGACCAAGCATATTGACGTGAGATTTCACAAAGTGAGAGAGTTGATTGCTATGGGTGATGTGATATTGGAAAAGGTGCATACTTCTGAGAATGCAGCTGATATGTTGACAAAGACTGTGACCGCATACAAGTTCAAGTATTGCTTGGACTTGGTTAATGTCTCCAGGTGCTAGGCAATCAGAGACGCCCCCCACGAATTGACTGGGGTGGGTTATCTCCTGAAGGGGCGAGTGTGTATTCGCCAAAGTGGAGATTATTGGAACTGTGGCTCATATGTTAAGTATGACAGGTACCTAGGAGTTCCAGGAATAGGCGTGTTGGATGTCGCAGAGAGAAGTCAAGAAAAGACTGATAGTGAATGCGGTAGGGCTATAGCTCTCAACTGTGGGGCTATGCATGGGGCTAGTTGGGAATCAGGGCTGTGGTAGCGCTACTAGAGAAAGCTGTAGGGCTACCGGATTGGCTTCAGGCTAGGGTTCGAATAGGGCGGGTATATAAGGTTCTCTATTGTAAAACCCTATGTACTGAGACTGTGATCATCAATAAGAAAAGGCTGCTCTCTCACTCCCATGGACGTACCCGGTTTTGGGGATCCACGTATATCTCTGTGTCGATTTCTTTACTGCTTTTAAACTTGTGAATCGTGTGCATGTGTGTTTCGATCCTAACATATCTTATGGAGGGCTATGTGCACTTCATAGCTGGTGATTCTGCTAATGCCGAACTATAAGTTTTCTTGACCCCTTTCCAATCCCTATGTTGTGGGGACTAAGAGCGTTTTTGATCCACCAAAGGATGTCTTCCTCTTGTCAACTCCAAATCTTGGAGGGCTGAGAGATTTTTGGATTCGGATTTCATATCTAAAACTACTGATAAGTTGGATGCTGTTTTTATTCTCTTTCAACTCCAATGTTTGGGAGGGCTAAGAGAATAATCTGGTGCTATCTTTCATGATTTGCTCATTCAACCCCTATCACAAGGAGGGCTAAGTGATGCTGAAGCTAGCTACCTTATTTACTTGCTGATTTGATAACTAGATGCTGCCTTGTTTTATTCTGGAATCTGTCATCATTTCCAGAATTGGTGGTTGATGTTGTATATCCTCTTGCCATCTTGTTTTGTTAGTTTGTGTCTTGGTTTCTTGTGTCTGGTCTCTGGTGTTAGTTTTCTGTTGTTGTGGTTTACATGGGCAAAATTGCTACTGTTGTAATCAACGCTGATTATGCTGATATGATATTTGGATGCTGCTTTATATTCTCTTTCAACTCCAAAATTATGGAGGGCTAAGAGAATAAACTACTGTTGTTATCATTCCTGTTTTGCTCTTCCAACTCCTACATGTAGATGTAGGAGAGCTAAGAGATGCGGATGCTGCTTTATTTATCTGCTAATATGATAACTGGATGCTGCTTTGCTTTTCTTTTGAATCTGTGAACAATTCAAGAACTTGTAGTTGCTGTTTTATATCCTCTTTTCAACTCCAAACCTTGTAGGAGGTCTAAGAGGCTCGTCTCATACTGTATCTAGATCATTTGTTGGGTTTGATGCTGTTCTATTTTCTGGTGGATTTTGTTGGTTCTATAGCTGTTAACTGATTGGGAAGACTATCCCTTGCTGTTGTTTTATTGACTCTGTTGGTTCATGATGCTAAGGCTGTTTGGAGAGGTGTTTTGCGATTGATCACTATGGTCTTTGGATGGAATTTACATAGTTCAGCTGTTATGTATTCCCGTGCTGTGATTCTGAGGTAATTATGCTGCATTGGATGGCTAATGAAACTATTTGGCCTTGCTTTGATGGGGCTGGTTTGTTGGATGCCATGAAGTTGATCCTCTACCTACTATTTTTGAAGCTGGTATGGTTATTTGGCTAGTAGTGCAAGCTTTTTGGAATGGTTTCTGCTGCAAACTCTGTTTGGTTTTGGATGGATCCATTTCTCTTATGGAAAATTCAATTCTGTTGAATATAATTTTTTCTCTTTTTGTCCTTATCTTTTGGCCTGCTCTATGATTCAAGTTTTCCTTACATTTAGAGTTTGGCCTCCTCGATGTACCCTTTGTTGAGTTCAATAAAATCTTGTTGCCGATCAAAAAAAAAAGAAGGGCAGTTCGAGCACCCTCTCCTCTGATTCAACCAACCTCCGACTTCCTTCCGCACGCCGCCGGAAAATCAGTGAGTAATCTCTTTTCCCTTCTCACTTCTCCTTCCTCCTTCCCTCACCCAACCGCCGCACGCAATGGAGCCATGGCCGCTGGCCCTTCCTATTTTATTTCCCCTTTTCCCCAGCTTCTAGCTGCGCAGCAGCAACTGCATGAACTAACCCGTCGCCGCTGGCGCTCATGTGCGTGTATAGTTTACTGTGTACCGTGCAGGTGTGTGCGTGGGAGGATGGAGTTTGTATGTCTGTTGTAGTATAGGAGTAGGTGTATGTGCTATCAGTAGTTATTGAATTATATTAGCCCAAATCAGTGATTCCCTGATCTAATTGATGTTTGATTTATTCTAATTTTGTGGACTAGCATATTCATTTATGTTAAAAGGTTACGGATTAGTTCGACTATCAAATATATCGGAGTATTTGTTTAGACCCATTTAGTTAGTGATCACCATTTTGTAATGGGTTATTTTGATGCACCTAATTTTGTTATTATGTATTTTGTTAACTGTGAGTCCAGTGCTATATGATTAATTTGGACCCATAATGGGTTGGGCCATTTTATAAGTATTAGAGGAGGTCCTACTCCCATCCTCATATATATTTATGTGTCTAGCCCATTGAGACACATGGCTGTTGATAAAAGAGGGAAGGGAGTAGCTACTCCTCTCCGAAGAAAAATTGGTACGTATTGTACATGTGGGTTTCACTCTTCTTCAGCCATCTCAATATCAGATTCACTTAAGCACTCAAGATTTCACTTATGGCTTCATCAAGCTCTTCAGGTATGTTGCAGATTAAGGTTTATTCACATGCTATGGATTGGTGCAAGAAATTAGGGCTTGTAACTGTGAAAATTCTAACAATTGGTATCAGAGCTACTTGCTTTTCGATTCATGTGCTGTGATTGCAAATTCAGTTCGTATTTATGTTAATTGTTGGATGAATGATTGCCGATCGAAAGTTTTAGGCGAGGAGACCCATTTTTACTTTTACTCCTCATTTGCCGACAACTGTTCACCGCCTTCTCTTGATTGTGTTGCCCTTTCGTCACAGATTGTGGATCTAATTTAAATGCTCCATTTGTTTAATGTTTGACGAAAGTGGAAGTGTTAATATCTGTTGGCTATTGCACCTCCCGTTGCCGTTTCGTCTTCTTCTATTATAGCTGTAAATCTGCCTTTTGCAAGCCAGTTTTGGTGTAGCTTGTTTATTGTTACAGGAGAACAAGTTTTCTGCGTTGACAACAAAAATAAAAATAAAGAGAAAGGCTGAAACCCCTTTTGTGCTCCTGTCATTTTTCCGACATTTTTTTCCTCAAAGCCGTTCAAGCCTATTTTGGTCTCTTTTGTAACAGATGTTGGCTTTAGTTAAATGCTCCCAATGCTTGAAGTGTTTAATCTTAGACGAAAAGGGAAGTGATGAAACCTTTTGACTATTGCATCTCACAGACTTCCCGTCGCTGTTCGTCTTCTTCTTTTGAAACTACTGTTTTTATATTCTATTTTTGAAGGGGCTTTGGCTAGACATTTATACTCCTTTTGTTTAATACTTGATGAAGTATGAAGAGAGCTTACCATCTGTTAGTATCCATGGTGTGTTGGCGTGATTTTGAGAAAGATGGGCTTTTTCCTCTTTTGTCATTTACTGAACTTGTTGCCAAATGTTTTTTGGTGTTTTTTGTCTGTTGTTAAAAGGAGAACATGTTTTCTAATAATAATAATGGCTTTACCTAATTTTGGAGGACTTAATTGGTCTAATCTTTGATGAAATTAAGGGAAGTGGTGAAACCTCTTGACAGTTGCACCTCTCGACACTTCCGTCTTTTTCGTTTCATCTTTTAAAAGCTGTTGTTTAGATAAACAAATCAAAGTACCATTTTGGGTTGGTTTTATAACCAGTTTTTAAAGTGCTAAAGTGGGTAATATTTTTTCACCCTTACTGGTTATCAAAAACTGTTCTTTGAACGCAGCTTATGTTGATCACGGCGATATTGTTGTGACTAACAAAGGTCCATATAGTCTAGCTTTGACTTTACCCTATCGGTAAATCATTGTTTGGAAGGATGCTTTGAACGATAAAGAGAACAACTAACTATTTTGTATTTGGTGACTCAATTTTACCCTGTCGGTAGTGGGTCATTTTAAGTCGTTATATTTAATTGTTCTGCTTTGTCCTACATTAGAGTCTTACTAGTCTTGTGATTTAAGACTCTAGTAGAACTTTTGTAGCCGGTGAAGTGAAGAATTTTTTGATAAGCATGCTTTCGTTTTTACATGCTTAGTAAATGTGGTTATTATCTCTGCATGTCTGCCATCAAAACACTAAATGAGACCAATTGTGAGGATTGGAATGAATCGCTTGCGGTGAACTTGGCCATTATGAATTTGGTTTTGGCTTTAAGGGAGAAAGCACCACCTAAGCCTACTGCTGGAAGTTCCACTGCCATAAAAGCTTATTATGAAAGGTGGGAGCATTCTAATCGTACTTGTGTTATGATTATGAAATATACCATGGACAAGTCTATTGGAGAAGAAAGGTAATCCTTTTGTGGTGGCCAGATATTGGGGCAATAATACATATTACAAATTCCTTGCCGGAATTCAGAACCAGGCGGAAGCCAAATGAAAGGGAGTTGATGGTAAACATGGGGAATGGAGTCAAAGTTAAAGTGGAGCATATTGAAGTACTTAGACTTTCATTATCCTCCGAACATATTTTGGAACTTTGGGATGTAGCTTTTGTACCCTCTATTAGAAGGAACCTAATATATGTATCTGTTTTGGATCGATATGGATGCACATTCCTTGTTGGAAACGGGCATGTCAGTTTGTATTATAACTCTCTCCTTGTTGGTTCTGGCACTTTATCTGATGGCTTGTATATGGTTGATTTGCATTCCGATTTTGGTGGTTCATCACCTAAAATTCCCAGTGCTAATATCGTTATTGGTTCTAAGCGTGCTAGGTTGAATGAAAAATCTTCTATGTTGTGGCATAAACGTTTGGGTCACATTTCTAGAAAGAAGATTCAGAGACTGATTAAAGATGTCATTTTACATGATCTAGACTTTTTCGATTTTGGCACTTGTGTTGAATGTATTAAGGGAAACCTTACTGCTGAAACTTGAAAGGAGAAGGTTACTAGAAGTCAAGAGGCTCTAGATTTTATTGCCCTTCTCACATTACTAGAATTGTTGAATTCAATCGTGCTATTTTTCTTGAGGATGAGGTTGATGTTGGTAGTTCTTCACCACGCGAGATTGTGTTTGAGGAGGAGCGTGTGATAACTCTTGTTCCATCACCTAATTTTCCTGTGGAACCTATTGTTGATGGGTACTTCAGAGTTCAGACATTCTGTTGAGAAGGTCAGAAGACTTAAACAAGCTATGTGACTATGGTACATGAAGTTTTGATGAGATTGTCGCCTCTTGTGGTTTTAAAGAGAATGTTGCAGATCAGTCTATATACCTAAAGGTCAATGGGAGTAGTAATATTTTTTCTTGTCTTGTATGCCGATGATATTCTATTTCGCTGCTAATGATACTGCACTTTTGACTGAGATGAAGCAATTATTCTTTATGCATTTTAATGTGAAGGATCTTGGTGAGGTATCTTATGTTTTTTGGATATCCAAATCCTTCGTGATAGAACAAATGGTATTTTTGGCTTGTCTCAGAAAACCTACATTGACAAAATTTTGAATAGATTTAACATGCAGTCTTGTTCTCCTGAAAAAGCACCTATTGTGAAAGGTGACAAATTATTACTTGGAAGATACTTGAGTGATCCTGGTTTGAATCACTGGAAAGTTGTAAAGAAAGTATTGAGATGTTTGCAGGGTACCAAGGTTTTTGTGCTTACTTACTGATGCGCCAATATTCTGAATGTGGTTGGATACACTAATGCAGATTATGCTGGTTGTATAGACGACAGAAAATCCACCTCTGGTTATGTGTTTATGATGGCAGACAAAGCTGTATCTTGCAAAGTGTCAAATAAACATTTACAGCTACCTCATCTATGGAGACAGAGTACATAGCTTATTTTGAAGCTACTTGTCATGCATTTCCACTATGCAATTTTGTTTTTGGATTAGGAAATTGTTGATTCCATTTCGAAACCACTAAAGATATTTTGTGATAACTCTGCTGCAGTTTTATAAATTTTGAACACATTTTCACAGAGCAAATGTTGGCTGACCCACTAACTTAAGGTTTAGCTCCTAAAGTGTTTCAAGAGCATGCGACTCATATGGGATTGGTTGAGTCTTCTGTTGTTTTTGCTTAGTGGGAGTTTTGTATATTGTAATCAGCTGCTACTGTGTTAATGGTGTTATTTTGGGTTGATCATACTCTCGAGAATTTTGTATGTGTGGGCAACATGCCCTTAGAAAGGATTCCGTTCCTTTCTAACAAGAGGCCCTCGGATCGAGGGAGCGCCAGCGGGTGGGGCAAGCGCTCGGAATACAGAGTCGCCACTCGGGTTTGAAGGTCCGACACCCAAGGAACCGTATCTCAAAGCACTTGTCGCGCTGTTTGATTTGAAAAAGTGAAGGCACCAGTCCGTCATAACCATATATGGGTTCGGGAGCCAGGTTACGAGAGGGGAAGCGTTTTAAGGCACCCCTCTCGCTCCGGAGATCGGTCTCTACTTAGACATTTTGTGAAAATATCGCGATTCTTCTTTTATTAATCATTTTTTAGCCAATTAGGGCGGGGGAATAGTTTAATGGGGATTAAAGCTGTATTGAAACAGTTATAATAGAATGAAAACAGACTCCTGTGGGAGTTTAAACAGACTGGAAGACACCTGTTTTGGAGTGACATGCGCAAGAAGAAACCAACATGCGCTGATCAAGTCATTGCATGCTAATCACACCTGCGCGCGCCACTACAAGACCTGCGTGCGCTAGTAAGCTTAAGCCCACAGCTCTTATTCTCAACCCTCTGAGCTCTGGAAATGACCAGTGCACACCCAGGACAAACCAAGCAGTTCATAGGCAGTTGATAAGCAGTTCTAAGCAGTTTAAAGGCTGAAAAGCCCTATAAATTAACAAAATACCCCATAAACAGTGTGGGGACAAAACAGAGGCCTAAAGCCAAGTTACCCAATGCAAATGCCACTCACTGGTCAGAGATTGCTCCAGCGCGCGCGGGCAAGCCACAGACGCGCGCAGGTATGAGCCTGCAAACCAGTGTTTGGTTTCACATGTTTGTAGATTCTGGTACATGTCCAGAATGGTCCCAGGGGTATTCCACTGCAGCAGATATGCATATTGAAATATAGCTAGCATTTCTAACAAAGGAAAGCAGTAAACTGGTTATTTACATGCTTACAGTGATGTATATAAACAAAAAGACATAAAATAGTAGAAAACCAATCCCCACGCAGACCTGCGCACGCAACCACAGAGTGGCGTGCGCGTGCTATGGACCGGCGCGCGCTAGTTCCTACCACGACGGTTTTTGAAATCCTGCCAGCTTTAGGGCCAGGACTGGTATTGATTACCAGCCTTGACCCTGTCAGCCCCCCTCAGGGATCAGAATAGAAAGCAGAACAAAGGAGTTATACCTTTAGCCTTTGAGGTTTGAAAGGTGATTGAGCTTTGAGGTTTGAGGTTGTATGAGGTATTTGAGTGAGAACAAGCTATGTTCTTGGGTGCCTTTGTATCTCTTTAGTTTGCTTAAAAGAGTACAAAGTGATAACCCTTTTAGTATGAATTTTTGTAACCCTTAGGAAGAAGAACCATGGGGGCTATTTATAGGAGGAGAATGGTGGTAGATATGGAGGTGCAACCAGCCAACAAGGGCTGGTTGGAGTTGCTTTGGTAGCCAAGTTTCCACCTTTGGAAAGGTTGGTAGGAGATATGGGGATGTGGACACCTCCTGCCCGGATACTACTTTTCCGGCAAAATGGAAGCTTCCAACGGGCTATACTCCCCTGATAATGACTTATGCACGCTGAATAAAGCAAGTTTGACCAGACGCTGACCAACGCGCGTGAGTCTAGGGCATGCGCACGCGAGTCCAAGCCACCCAGAGCTGGTCCACGGTCAAACCTGACCATTTGACCAATACCTGGCACTATGACCCACTCGCACTGGGTCTCAACCAATGCGTGCTAGTAGGGTTTTGGGGGTTTTGAAAGGCTTAGGCTAGGTTCAAGGGTTCAAAAGGGTATCAAACACTCAACATTTCCGGGGTGTTCTTGATCCATTTCATCATCGGGGAATCAAAAACCGAAAGTAAACTAATCTGGAAGCCCAGATTGGGGTGTCTATAGTATGCATGCTATGATCAATGTTTATTGTCATATTTTGTTGTGCGCGCATTTTGTAAGCCATGGCATTCCTGAGTTTATTGCCATATTTTGTTGGGTGCGCAATTTTGTTAATTATGGCATTATTGGTGATAGAATCTGAGCTATTTTGACCCAATCTCAGTAGGCACAGTGTCTTGGGCAGACACTTGGATCTTGTGGAAATTGATGTGATGATCACCTTTTGTAAATTTTCCACACCACACATTCATACTACCATCTATGTCACGGGTTGTAAGTGTTTGGTTGCGTGCTTTGTATCCTGTCGATGCATTGACTTACATGATTGAATACTTATGTACCCCTTATGGACAAAGGAATGGTTTTGGGTGCTGACTCACGTTTGATAGTCTATGTTGTGGCCACTTATTAGCTAATTCAGATATATGTTTGCTTATATCGTTATAAAACATTTTTGTGTCTTACATAATGACATATGTTGTCCAAGTGGGAGAATGTTAGATTTATTCCAATTTTGTGGACTAGCATATTCATTTATGTTAAAAGGTTCCGGATTAGTTCGACTATCAAATATATCGGAGTATTTGTTTAGACCCATTTGGTTAGTGATCACCATTTTGTAATGGGTTATTTTGATGCACCTAATTTTGTTAGTATGTATTTTGTTAAGTGTGGGCCCAGTACTATATGATTAATTTGGATCCATAATGGGTTGGGCCATTTTATAAGCACTAGAGGAGGTCATACTCCCATCCTCATATATGTTTGTGTGTCTAGCCCATTGAGACACATGGCTGTTGATAAAAGAGGGAAGGGAGTAGCTACTCCTCTCTGGAGAAAAACTGGTACGCACTGTATGTAACGCCCCCATTTTCGGGTACGTTAAATAAACATTTTTATTGAATTAAAAGGCTAAGAGTCAAGCTCATTATTACATCATGGCTCCTACTAGAGTGTTTTTATTACACAAAGGATGGGAAAACTCTAAGGTTATCTATTGCTCCACTTCTTCCTCCATCCTAGCAAGCTCTTCGGCTCCAGAAGCCTCCAACGTGTACTGCTCTCCCTGTTCGTCTATAAGATCTGACCCATTATACCGGCGTCGCCACCAATATAATAAGTCAGGGTCACCAAAGGTAACACCGTGAGCTTATAAAGCTCAATAGAATAAACCATACCCACTAACCCTTAACTTATAACAAGAAGTATATAAACAATTACACATGCTCATTCTATAACGTAGCTAGCAATTACGCATCCACATTTGCTGTCTTCCTAACGTTGGTGTCATGCCTTTCTGTGTTTCTCCTACGCGACTCATCGTAGACCGTGTCATCAATTTTCCACTTTATTAACACTTCCAAAATCATTTCGAAAATCACATTTTTAACACACCCAACCTCGGATCCGCCGCGCCGGGTTCCCGAGTATCCTCACAATGGTTCCGCTGCGCCGGGTTCCCATTGGCACACACCCAACCTCGATTCCGCTGCGCCGGGTTCTCGAGTATCCTCACAATGGTTCCGCCGCGCCGGGTTCCCATTGGCACACAAAACACACCATACTCCCATAATGACTCCATTCTTAGTCATTATGTTCTTTCAAAAATATTTTACGCACACACACCACACAATGGGCAAGTCCGGCCACATTGCGGTTTTCAAAAACACACCTTGTCCTTAACACACTCTAAGTGTCATGTTTCTAATTCTTCTCGGTTTTTTGTGTCTCGTCATCATGCATAGACTCCGCGGCAGGACTTTTCACGTAATCATAGTAATCTTGAAACTAAACTAGCAAGATCATTCAACTCTATATTAAATAGCATGCTCACTTTATCACATCATCATGCTCAACATTTAATCATATAAGGTAAAGCATAGTGCCACATGGATGGACACATTTGGAGTGGTAAACCACTTATACTTTATCAGCAACAAGTAGACAAGTAAACATGTATTCATGCTCATAATCATTCTAAGATCAAAATACGAATACTTAAAATTAAGCTACGAACATTATCTTTCAAAATTCGTTCTTTCTTTTCAAAAGTTCAAAACAACTCATGTTTATTGAGATTTTACGTATACTTAGAGTAGGTAAGTAGGGATAAGATCATTCTACATTCCTTTCAACATACGCATACCATACGCTATACTTAGAGTTTAGGAGGTGTAGGAAAATCCTACCGTTCTTCTTGGCGGTAGTGACGACTATGGAAGGAAGATGGTACGCCAGTGGTCGGACGGAGTAACTTCTTAAGGATGGCTTCCGGTAGCTTCGAAAGAGAAGGGTTTCTCTCGAAACTAGATCTTGACTAATACTACTAAAACTTTTGGATCGATAGGGTGGTGGAGTGGCGGTTTAGTGGCGGCCTTGGATGAGTTTCTTGAAGAACTTGGGAAGAACTTCAAGAACAAGCAAGAACACCAAGAACAAGTAAGAATGCTAAGCTTTCTAGAGAGAGAAGTTGTAGAATGAAGGTGTGAGTTGAAATGGGAAGGAATGGGTGCTATTTATAGCCAAATGTTGGATTATTATCCAAGGGGTAAATTTTCCCCTAACATTTGTTGTCCAATGGATAAAGAATTGGCTAGATTTGATGGTACTTGGATGAGGTAGGATGATGGCCAAAGGACCATGACTAGGCTTAAGGGTACACATGCACACATCACCAATCTCTCTCTCCCTCTCTCCCGGCCTCTCTCTCTCTCCCTCTCTCTCGGCCTCTCTCTCTCTCTCTCTTTGGTACAATGTAAGTACATAGGTGGAAAGATTACAAGATTTTCTTTCCAATCTAGGACAAGTCTAGGTTATTCTATTGGGGTTTTGGTCTTGTCTAGTACTTTGGAAGATTGGTTTGGATATGAAAGAGTAAGAAACCCTAGATTTGGTGGTACAAGATGATGTGTGAAGATTGGCCAAGGACTATGACTAGGTTTGGAAGAGTACAAGTGCACACATCACTCTCTCTCTCTCCCTCTCTCTCTCTCTCTCTCTCTCTCTCTCTCTCTCTCTCTCTCTCTCTCTCTCTCTCTCTCTCTCCTCTTAGTACAATGTACACCTAAGCATGAAAGAACAATGGTTGGTGTTTGACTTAGGAAGAGTAAGAGATTGAGGTGTAAGGTTGTAAGAGATTTGGTACCCTAAAATCTATCTCATATTCTTCATATCTTTCTTCTTTCTTTAGTACAAGTACTTAAGTATATAAATACTAGGATTTGAAAGAAGACAATCCAAGAGTACATCATATCTTCTTCTCTCTCTCTCTTTCTCCTATCTCTCTCATCTCTCTCGGCTCTCTCTCCTCCTCTCCCTCTCGGATTCTCTCTCTCTCTCTCCCTCTCTCTCTCTCCCTTGATTAATATATGAATACGTAAGGATGACTAACTACAAAGGACAAAAGTACTATGTGATCTCATCCTAGATTTCTAAGTCTAAATTCCTAATAGAATAAGTCTAAATGCCACATATGTACTTATAAACTATATTCTAAGACTTAGAATCTTAGGATGACATATACATATCTAATACTTTAAGTAAATAAGTACACATCATATCTAATAAGCAATTAACTTAATAAAACCTAGTACTATGGCTTGACTTGGCCTTATTGACCAATGGACCAAAGTTCTCCTAACATTTATTATCCAACGGTTAATGGATGGAAGGTACTATGTTTATATAATCTATCAATATAAGTACAATGACTCATGGTGAATCTATTTAAACTAATAAACCTTGTACTAGGTAGAAAGACTAATCCTATTGTCCAATGGGTAACAATTCTCCTAACTTTTATTATCCAATGGATAAAGATGGTAAGTACTAGACTTGCATAATGTATGTATATAAGTACAATGACTCATGGTGATTCTATTAAACTAATTAGTCTAGTACTTGATGACAAGGCTAGGTTATGGACCAATGGGCGATATTTTCCCTAACTTCTATGGTCCAATGGATAAAAGAGCAAGGTATAATATTGGATTATTATATATACATCTTTCTATATACTACTCCCTCCGTCCCTTTTTAAATGTCCTGCTTCGTAACTCCAACTTATTAAAAAGACATCATCATTATACCTTTCACATCAACTTTTTCCTCCACTTTCCCTACTTACCCATCATCATTACACTTTTACTCACTAACTTTTTAAAATGGAATCTACTTTTAGGGACAAAATAGACAATTCACCAACTTTTACCCACTAACTTTACAAAATAGACACTTATTAAGGGACAGCCCAAAATGGAATACTGGACTGTAATAAAGGGACGGAGGGAGTACTATATAAGTGTACCTTGGTCAAATTTAATAAAGTAACTTAGATGGAAGGCCTATTGTCCAATGGATAAAGATTTCCCTAGCATCTATCGTCCAATGGGTAATAGTCAAAGATGATCTTGGTCCAAAGGGTTCCTTTATGGTTTGGAAAGGTTCACAAGGTTCAACTAGGGTTGAGATTGGTCGTTAGGTCATCTCAATGAATCGATCAGAAGCTAACTAAGCTTGCTAAGTAGGATTTCTAGTCAAGAAATATGATTCTACGACTTCTCAATATGCTAGACGCTTGTCTTTAGAAAATGACCTTATTGCTGGAGTGAAGAATCTAACCATGACGGATTACTAATAACGACTCAAGGTCCTAGGAGGAATTTAGGAAGGGAATTTCTAGAGTTACTCAAGAATATTAAGGAATTATCGAATAAACAACGAGATTTTTATTTACTGAAAATCGGAGTTGTTACACTGTACATGTGGGTTTCACTCTTCTTCAGCCATCTCAAGATCAGATTCACTTAAGCACTCAAGATTTCACTTATGGCTTCATCAAGCTCTTCAGGCATGTTGCAAATTAAGGTTTATTCACATGCTATGGATTGGAGCAAGAAATTAGGGCTTGTAACTGTGAAAATTCTAACAATTGAATGATTACTTAGATTAAAGTAGGAATGAAGTTGAGTTAAATCATTCCTAGGTAACTACCCAACTGTGTTGAAGTTCAAAGTATCTATACTTATGAAACTAGAGTTAGTACTTGTATTCATCAAAGCGATTAACGACTATTTAACCCTCGAGTTGTCTCTAACCGAGAAAGGCCAACTCACAAACGGGAATGCCTAAAAGTATTTCAATTATGTTATTCAACAAATAATGACACGAATTAATTGGCAAATAGGTCAATCTGAGACTTATGCAAGAGTGTGATCAAGTCTTTAGCGTTGCTCTTGAGAAGTCAAAGGTGAGATACTCTACCTTAGTTATATTGTTTTTTCAAGCAAATTATGTTATGTGTTTCATATGCCCAAAGTTATGATAAGTATACAAGTTATCAAGAAAGCATGATTTGATGAATTGATTTATGCCTCACATTTATGCCATGGAACTATGCTACCATGACCAACGAAGGGGTTATAAGGGAGGAACGTTATGTGGCACCAGCTGCCAGTGACTTGATCATTTCACACCACATGGGGTCGCTCCCTATTCATGTTTAGGGGTTTGTTGTGCATCATAAGATTATGTGATGATGATGTTATGAATCCTCCTCTTATAAAGTTATGAGAAAGTTATGATAAGTTGTGTCAAAGAAGTTTATGAATGTTATCTCCATAGTAAAACGTATAACTCTGGTACTGTATCTCACATGAGCTATCGACTTATGAAAATTAATTATTTTCCTACAGGTATTGCCAAGTAGGAATGAGAAACGTTGCTGCCTGGGAGACATGTAAAGGTGTTTAGTCAATGTTTTGAAAACTTCAAAGTTGGGAATTGACTACTCCCTGTTTGGCGTAAGGTCACTTTATATTGTAAAGTCTTCAAGTATACCCGTCTTTCACGGTCACCCCCTCTATGAATTTTCGCTACGACGAAACCCCATCATCAAAGTTTTCATTTGGAGGACCTAATTCCGTTGGACCGAATAAATGAAAAGACCATTTTGCCCCCATATATATACCCACAATAAACACACCAAATCATTCCCCAACTCTCTCTGTGCAAACGGAAGCCCCAAATTCCATTCACATTCCAGCCACCACCAACGCCGGCACCGGCCACCACGGAAGCCATCTCTCTCTCTCTCTCTCTCTCTCTCTCTCTCTCTCTCTCTCTCTCTCTCTCTCTCTCTCTCTCTCTCACACACACATTCACATTCACGACCACCACCATGGCTAGCAAGATCTACAGCTCCGACGACCGTAGATCACCCCCTCTATGAATTTTTGCTACGACAAAAGCCCATCATCAAAGTTTTCATTTGGAGGACCTAACTCCGTTGGACGGAATAAATGAAAAGACCATTTTGCCCCCATATATATACCCACAATAAACACACCAAATCATTCCCCAACTCTCTATGTGCAAACGGAAGCCCCAAATTCCATTCACATTCCAGCCACCACCAACGCCGGCACCGGCCACCACGGAAGCCATCTCTCTCTCTCTCTCTCTCTCTCTCTCTCTCTCTCTCTCTCTCTCTCTCTCTCTCTCTCTCTCTCTCTCTCTCTCTCTCTCACACACACACACACACACATTCACATTCACGACCACCACCATGGCTAGCAAGATCTACAGCTTCGACGACCGTAGATCCAACCGGAGATAAAATCGTCGATCAAAGTCGGAGACGAAATTAATGCCGGAGGCAGCCATGATACTCAAAAATCTCAAGTTTCCAAACTCGACTTTTATATTTCAACAAAAAAAAATCAGTTCAGTTTGAGTTCGTCGTGATCAAAACCCGCCAGAGCCGTGCGATTGATTCCTCAAAACTTGTCAACTTTGGATGGCCGACGAAATTGCTTCAATCAAACACCCGTCGACTTTGTTTTTCAAATCTATGATCGTCTCTCTCTCTCTCTCTCTCGGTGATGTTCAATCCCCAAATAGGAGCAAGTGGGTGGAGGTGTATGGCGATCAGTTGTGTTTCCGGTGGCCGGCAGTTGATGGTGGTGGTGGGTGCTTGTGCGTGGTGGTGGTCGGCAGTTGGTGGTGGCGGTGTGCTGGTGCGTGGTGATGTGCAGAAATGGGTTTGGTTTGGGGTGGAGCAGACGTGGTGGTGGTCAGCAGTTGGTGGTGGCGGTGTGCTGGTGCATGGTGATGTGCAAAAATGGGTTTGATTTGGGGTGGAGCAGAAATGGTGCTTTACATTAGGGGCAATATTGGATGATCAAACCATTTTTAAAAGAATTTTGGTAAAAGAATTAATGGTTCTAGACGGAAGGTTGACGGAAGGGGTTTAGGAGAAAAGTAAACTTTAGTGAAAGGGGTCTCGTTGCAGCGAAAATTCTTGGAGGGGTGACCGTGAAAAACGGGTATACTTGGAGGGGTGTTTAGGTAAATAACCCTTAAATCTTTAAGGCTCTGACGGTATTTTTATGTCAATTATGCTTCCGCGCTTTTAAATTTTTACAGTCTTCGCATCTCTTGGACTGAGTAATGAGGCCTCGGGTGGAGGTTAGATCCACTTGCCAGTCACGATAATCCTATCATTTTAACAACTTTTGGCCTCGGGTGGAGGTTTTACTGATGAGAACACCATTTTTGCCATTCCTCCTCAGTCTGTCGGCCAGCGTGCTAAAAGGACAGTTGTCAATGGGACTAGAAGGCTGTCCGTTTGGTCGTTTTTTGTCGTGGCTGACCTTACGCCGGTGTTTGGTGGCCCTCAAGACGGCTTATTCTCAAGCGAATGACCCAGTGCGTTATTACGGGGGCGTAATGATTAGAGATCCCTACAACGATCCCTAAACGATTGCTGAAAATTCAACTGTTTACGGATGAGTCGGCCTCTCTTGCTGTCTTTGTTAGGAATTCTTAGTGATTAAAGATGTCTATTTCGGCTTGGGCTTGATTTCTAGAATACCCCTTCAACTATCACGTTTTGTCAACATCACCCTCTCAACTAAAAAGCTCATCAACCTCACCCTCTCAACTATCAAAACCAATTAACATCACCCCTCCCTTCAAATCCGTTAAAATTTTGGACGGAAATGAGAGAAAAGACTAAGATACCCTTGTTATGTTAAAAAAGATTTTGTACTGAGATGTTTTTTTTGTTCCCCCCTCCTCTCCCTCGCCGATATGGACCACCATCTCCAATCAATCGACAGAGCACGGGTCCAGAGATTTCGCGATCCTAACCCAAGAGGCAGACATGTTCCACGACGGCACCGACCCGATTCTCGCCGTCGGCGACGTTTTAATCGCGTCGGAAAAGCAGATCAACAACCACTGCGACTGGTACGCCATCCTCCAGCTCAATCGGCGCTCCGACGACCTCGAAGAAGGCGGTGCTGTCCGCGATTGTGAATTCGCAGGGCGCTGTTTACACCCATTTTTGGCCAAAAGCCAGAAGACCGATTGATTGGTTAAAGATGGCTTTGAACGTCGATTCCAGGCCTTGAGATGCCATGAAAATCGGACTCAAGCAGGATGGAGCCGGTGTGAATGCAAAATGGGTAATCGAGCTTCTAAAGGTTTGGAGCAAAGCCAGAGCCCAAAATGTTACTTCCATAAAAGGCCCAGAACTGGCCAAGGCCTTGGGTCAATCCATTGAGCTTAAAACATTTTTAACCGAGGCCTAGGACAGGCCTTGAAAGCGATAAGGCCTTCTAGTAGGTCCAAATCAGTTAAAGTTTGGGTTTTTCTCCAGGCTTGGGCTCACAAGGCTTACAATGGACTAAGGCCACCTCAAATTCAGGCCCAAGTATTGGGTGGGCCTGCTTCTTAGAAATATTGCATATGGGCCTCAACTAGCAGAAAAAGGCCTTAAGCTGCTCACAAGCAGCTTAGGCCTGCACATGCAGGTCTAAGCCTAAGATTGGCCAAAGATCCAAGTTGGCCCACTAAGCCTGAGAGTTGTTGGTTAGGCCTAATCCAGTTACAAGAGGTTACAAGGCTTACAAGTAGACCCAAATCAGTTAAAACTTGGGTTTTTCACCAGGCCTGGGCTCAGAAGGCTTACAATAGATGAAGGGCCGTCATACCCCTCAAGTTCAGGCCCAAATGGTAAATGGGCCCCTTCCCTTCTTCAAAGACGTTATTTTGGGCCTCAATTAGCAAGAAAAGGCCTTAAAGCTGCTCACAAGCAGCTCAAAGGCCTAGAATGTTCTTGCTGAGCAGGTCTGGGTGAGCTGATTAGTGGTGATTGTAAGCAGCTCAAAGTCTGGGCCAATGGAACCTCGTGCTTTAGCATAAACCAAGATAGGTGGCATCCATGCACCCCTCAGAGCTGCTAATGGGTGACTCACGCAGGCCTAAGCAAGCTACTCACAAGCAGCTTACTCAGGCTTGGTTGATTTTGCTTCTGGAGGCTTCTCCTCAAACAGCAGGGGTGGTAGGCCCACGGGAGTTGGAAGGTCCAATAAAATGAAGGAAAGGCCTGGAAAAATCTTGGTGGGCCTAGAAGGAGTCCGTTCAAGCAGGAGCTTGAGTGTTGAAGCAACTCAAAATGGCCTAGAATATGACGACAAGGGATAAGAGTCATGCCAAAGAAAAGTCCATTCTACCAAAGGACGATAAACCCCACAAATCTGCTATCTGAAAGCCCTCACTGACACGAGCGTCGCACGCCACTCCAGGACAAGCCCCCGCTGCAACGACAAGCTCTGGACACGTAAAAGCAACCACCGGCAAAGCCGATAACCCACGAGACCACTGCGAGGACAATACCAATTCCAGGGCCAGAACTCGAATAACAAAAACTAATAAAATTATTACCAACCACCATCATCCACCGAATATGGAAAAACCAGACTGGGACGAAACGTCGGACAGGGGAAAACCCACCTAGAGAAGAAAAGGCACAAAACGGCCAAAAAAAATTACTCCGTAACTAAAACTCTACCCTCCTAACCTCTACTTATTTAATCACGTCGCCGCCGCCGCAACACGCCAAATCTGGAAAAGACAAGGAGGAGAGACGGCTTAAAGCAAGCCCTTCAAGCCCTTCAACATAATGTCAGTCTACTTCTACAGTACGCATCGTAGTCTGTTAACTTGTACTCCCTCCGTCCCCTTTTTAAAGTCCAGTATTTCATTTTGGGTTGTCCCTTAATAAGTGTCTATTTTGTAAAGTTAGTGGGTAAAAGTTGATACATTTTTCATTTTGCTCCTAAAAGTAGATTCCATTTTGAAAAGTTAGTGAGTAAAAGTGTAATGATGATGTCTCCATAGACGATAAGTAGGAAAAGTGGAGGTAAAAGTTGATGTGAAAGGTGTAATGATGATATTTTTTTAATAAGTTGGAGTTACGGAACGGGACACTTAAAAATGGACGGAGGGAGTAGTTCTTTTATACTAGCTCAGGTCTAAAATTTTGGCAGTTTTGGTTCATTCCATTCCTGTTTATTGTGATCAAATCTTTGCCTTCAGGCAGTTGAATGAAATGAATTGATGGTTGATTAAAAAAAAACCCCTATGCTAACTTCCCCTTCTCATTTTGAAACGGAAGCATCGTCCAACCCTCAAGAGACTGTGTAGTGTGTACCCCCTCATGAGGTACTCAAAATTTCAGAGAACATCTGTGACTATGTGATCACGACCAATAAGGATTTTCACATACAATTTCTCAAAATATCCCATTTCGCTATAGCAAATGGTGAGTCTCAATCAGAATTGGTTAAGGCTATCAATCGCTCGATGGTCAGTTGGGAGAAGTAGACAGTTCTTACTACCGCACCACCTCTCGCTATTTAGAGTTATCTTTTCTTTTTCTTTTCTTTTTTTTGAAAGACAGCGGTTCAAGGAGTGCATAGCATACACATCCCAAGTAGGGTTGTCTATTGTAGTTTCCCTTTTCAACGAGATTAAGGGAATCAGTAATTCAACGTTTTGTGCTTTGGACTTTAGCATGTTTTGATTCTCTTTCTCCTATCCGGCCTCGCTTCAGCATTTATGGAGGTCGAAGCCTCATTGAAGCCACTGCGCATAATTGCATATATAAAATAGCTTCTATAACGAACTTCATCCTTATTCAGATATGCTTCTCATTTGTGAGTTGAGTTTTGTTCACCCTCCACTTAAGACTCCACTTAAGAGGGTGAACATTACCCTCCTTATTGGTTAAAATAGTGTGGATCCCACCACAAAGTGATGTCCTACTTATCAAAAAATGTATTACACAGGTGGAACCTACATTATTTCAACCAATAAGAAGAATAATGTTCACCCTCTTTTAAGGAGGGTGAACAAAATTGCACTCCTCATTTGTTCTCAACTTAGCTCCCACAATTGTTCCAATCTAATACTCCGAACATATTCATCTTGTTTCGAAAAATGAATGTTTTCCAAACACCAACTTTGTTACAACCTCGTTATCAGGTGAACCCTTGAGAGTTCTTTTGATAGATATGCAATCAAGAATTGGTTCAGGAAGCTAGTGAAGGACTAGAGAATTGGTTCAGGGTGCTTTTGAATTATCTCCAGGACTTCTATACTTAAAATTTAAATTACAGTGCCTAAATGATACACGTTAGCTTCTAATAAAAACAGCTAAAACAAAAGCTAAACCAACAATCACAAAAGAGAAAACCGCAAATGGCACAGGTAGCCGGCAAACATGACAAAAAGGTACAAACTTCCTGCCCTAGCTGTTTGTATCTTACCCGGATCTTACACGGATCCATCACCACAAAACCCTTTGATTCCCTCAGCCCAAGTCTCTGTTTGGTCTCTGAAGGACTTCAATGACTTGTATTGATCCACAGACTAATTAACTATATCTATCTGCAAGCGTTTTTTAGGAACTAACCTGCCTCTTATGAGAGCTCATCATGCCACCACCCAGAAGCCGAAACTATTAATCAGTGGTCATGGGGTACCGCCACATAGTGCCCCTGACAACCTCCACCACCACATATTTATGTAAGACTCACAGACTATATAGTCCAAGGTTTTAAATGGAGGGAAGAGATTGGTTTACCACATGACAGAGCCTAGGAGTACCCAATAATTTTTCCAGATGGGGAGACCACCAAAAATATGCACAGAATAAAAATTGTGGACAAGATTATAACTAATTAAACTCAAACCATGCAGAAAAATGCTTATTATTGAACTCAAAATTAACACCAAGCTCAAAACTACACGGATCCAGTTCAATAAAAGGAGAATACCACATAGACCAACTTTAAAGTAAACATTAAAATTGTCTAAAAACTCAAAAACAAAACACCATATGCCGATGTTCCTCAAGCTTTATTTCGCTACCAGTCACTTCTTTGACTGCGCCACTAATCAGGAAACAAGAAACCCTAAAACTATGCCTGGGGATAAAAGACAATCTTTCTAACCACACAGCCACCAAGTACTCTCCACCGCAAAACACAAACTAGGGAGAAACGCATACCTCAAATCAGTACTTGTAGTCCTTAACATGAAGGTTCTCAGAGGCACCCTCACTCAAGGAACCAGCACCCTGGTAAGTACCGAGGGTTGCCTCAGAGTTGGCCTTGCACCTAGTGAGGAACGCAGCCTGCGCCTTCTCCAGATTCTCCTCCTTTCCAACCCAGGCTTTGAGGGTGCTCTGCTGAAGGGCCCTTCCGAAGGAGAAGGTAAGGGTCCACGGCTTCTTGGTCTTGAGCTTGTTCATCGCATTGAGGTTGATGGTAGCCTCCTCCTCACTCTGCCCACCGGACAAAAACACCACTGCCGGGACTGCTGCAGGCATCGTCCGCTGCAGGGCACGAACAGTGTACTCCGCTACTACTTCAGGTGCAACCTTGGCAGACTCGGACCCTGGGGTGACCATGTTGGGCTTCAAAAGGGTCCCCTCAAGCAACACATGGTGATCATTCAAGGCTTTGTAACAGGCAGCAAGAACGCGTTCTGTGACATCAGCACACTTTGCAATATCATGAGACCCATCAACTAAGATCTCTGGCTCGACAATGGGAACCAGACCAGCCTCCTGGCAGATGATGGCGTACCGGGCCAAACCATTGGCATTCTCATTGATGGAGAGCTGAGATGGCTCGTTGGGGCCAATCTTGAGCACAGCACGCCACTTAGCAAACCTAGCACCAGCTTCATAGTACTTCTGGCAGCGCTGGAGAAGGCCATCAAGACCCTGAGTGGTCGTCTCGCCATCGGTTCCAGCAAGCTCGACAACACCCTTGTCAACCTTGATTCCAGGGAGGACGCCGTTTTCCTTGAGCAAATCAACAAAGGGCTTACCTACATGATTGAATTCCACCATAAGCATAAATGAGTCGAAACTAATCCCCAGCAGAGGAATTTCCGAACGTAATAACTAACTTGCAAGGTGAAACTAACTTGCAAGGTGAAACTATAGTCACGGCAAAAGCATCAAGGCTCTATTTGGTTGCTTTCCATAATCAGTTTGCAGAGCACTTTTTGATTTTGACATTTAAACCATGTTTTTTTGAACTTTTTGGGGAAACAACTCATTTTTAAAAAATCATTACGAAAAATCTGTTGGAAAATCATCTTTGCTAAAAAATGGATAAGATATATTACAGGATACAATAGGAAATAAATAGCATATAACACCCAGCAGGAAACTTTGGCAGGTAAAAGTAACTAGCAAGGTGAGATATATATAATGGCGAGCGAACAAGCATAGTATAGTACAGTTATTATACCATCTGCGGTCTTTTGATAGAGGGTTTCCTCAAAGAAAATCACTCCGCTGAGGTATTGAAGAGCACCAGGAGTGGTGAAGAGGAGCTCCCGGAAAGCCCGCCTATTTGACTCCACATTCTCCACATTAATGCTGGAAAGACGCTTGCCCATTGTTCCGGTGGACTCGTCAGCAGCAAGGATACCCTTTCCAGGGGTGCCAATGTAGGAAGCATTGGCAATGAGCTCATCTGCAACACGTTGAAACTTGAAAGTTAGTTACACTAGCGTCAAAAATAACTATTCCTCAGCAAAAAACCAAGGTATAAAGTCTGTTACAAAAGCCCAAAAGGAAACAATCGAGTTATCGTAAAATATACAGGAGTCCAGAGTCTGTGATGAGTGATGACAACATAGTAAATTATATAGTGCTCAAATGGACTTCTCTACGCTTAATTAACGTTCAAACAAGCCCAAGAATTTGTTTTACATTTACAGGCCATCCTATAAAACTCATTTGAGTGGAAAACTGACAGCAAAATGGAAAACAAGTGGTCTCCACTTTAATCAGTCAACTCCTCACAAATTTTAGATTCACATTCATATGCAAAGTAAAGTAGACAAAATAAACACTGTCATCAATGAACTTGTCAACAAGACACCATTACGCTTTTAAAGTAGGCCTCACAGAGAGAAACAATGCATCAATATTAATAGCACGGTAAAACAATATGAAAAATACAGCCAAAACAGCAGCAAAGCAAAACATAATAAGTTTTCCTTGGATAATGCAAAGGAAAGAACAATGACACAACCTAACACAAACAAATTAATTACTCTTAGGATCAGCAACAATATGAAAATAAATGACAAATAAAGGAACAAAGTAGATTGAATGTGAAACAACAAAACATTAATGAAGATGAATATAAACTTCAGTATGATCTTCAAACAAGCGACCTCAGATTGTTCAAAAATTGACACACAAAAACCAACACCTGGCGACGAAATATCCACAGGTCTGAAGACTGATGCGAAAGATTACTGATCTAATAAACAGCAGCATGGATTCCTACTTCAGGAACTAATTCCCCACAATTTTCATGTGATTGCACTAACCAGAAAATAACATAACCTTTGCCCAGAGGAATTTCAAAACCAAAATTTAAGGCATTTTCTGCAAGTGATTGTAGTTAAATCTGAACTATTTAACCTTAAGCAAGTTAAGAATACAACAATCGAAAACCAGTGCTCTAAAAGTCGCTAGGTTCTAGTCAGTCGGAAGAGGAGCACCTAGAGCCCGATTAGTCGGCCAACTAGCTCCCTAGGCGGCCAACTAGTCGGAGCCTCGGCCAATTCGAATAGTGTAATTCCTGACATTCGAATAGTGTAATTCCTGTAACATGTAAGTGATTTCCTCAATTCTAGATCCATCGGCCAGATATTTGATTCAGAATTTCCAAAACAGACTGCTCAAACTGAGTTTACAAAGTACGAATTCAATAGAATTTCTAGATGTAACAGTTAAAAAAATGTATCAAAATACACATAAAAGAAGAGGAAGTAAGCGATCTGATGGTCAGATATCAATCTACAACTATTTAACAAAACAAGTTTTCCCTTGACAGATCAGAGCAACAATCACTTGACCGCAAACAGATCTAACCAATCCCAACGAAATCAAGCCTACCACGAGAACACAAAAACAAGAAACAGACCGAATAATCTAAACTCAAATCGAAATCTATCAAACCTCAACCTCACGGACTACACAAACGCGAAACGAAACCAATCTAAAAAATTTAGATCTGAGAAAATTTCGTAATTATACGAGATCTACCAAATTAGACACGCAAGATCTACGCCACTAATAAGAAATGGCTAGACGGAGATTTTACCGGTGTATTTTCCCTTGAAGCAAGACATGGCGTTGGAAACGAGAAGGGAGTGAGGGAGAAGAAAGATGACCTTTTGAGAGAGAGAGAGAGATGGGAGAAGGAATGGGTTAGGGTTTATTTAAAGGGGAGAGAGAGAGCCAATAAAGGTTAAGTGTAAGAGAGAGACGTCGAGATTATCGCAATTCTCTCCTTGGCTTTTTCCCCAAGCTAAAACTGTTTTCGGGAGGCGGTTTTTTGTCATTTACCTTTCTGCCCTCGCTTGTTTTCGATTGGCGTCGGCACACGTTTGTTGGCGAACAAATTTAGTTTTCACGAGATATTACTGTCATTTTCTTATGGTGTTTTTGGTCAATTGCGTAAATGGCTTTTAAGGTTAATTAAGTACATTACTATTGGCTCATATCAATTCTAGATTTCATGAATTTGCATTCTGCACAATAGGTGAACTAAAATTACTGATGCAAATAATATTGATGAAATCAAACTACAAAGATAAAAGATGAAGGAGAGCCCACGTAATATGAAATGAATTAAAGTACACCATTTAAATTGATGGAAATCAAATTATTGAGATAATTTAAAATGTATTAAAACATGTACCGGTGATGCAATTTATCCGTCCTTTTCGTTGTGCATGCGCTAAAACATCCTAAACACTAAGATCATGTTCGTTTTGGAATTTTGGACTTTGGATCTTCTCTCTGCACACGGTCATTAATAAATTTTCTTTTAATTATTGTTCTCATTTCTCTATCTATCTCTCTCCACTCATTACCCAAAATTCAAAATCCTAAAACGAATATGCTCTAAATTTTTCAACACGAAGTTGTGAACTTAAATGCTTCAATTATGACATAGGGCCAGCTTTTTGTAGTGTCATAGGGTTTCTCTCGACAGAGCACCTCTTCGTAAATTTCAATTTTTAGTTCACAGATAATAAGAAAACATAGAAATAAAATATTTATTGGTGAACGAAATAATAGATGTTCTCAGGATATGAATTTTAGTCTTTTGTGCATTGGTAACAAAAGAATAGAATATGCATTTTATTCCTAGAATATGTATTTTCTTCTCCTTTAAATCCCAAGTACATAATTAGAAATATATTCATTCTATTTTCTAATTTGTATCTTTTTTCTTTTTTGTGCCCTTTAATTAGAACTGCAAAGTAGCAAAATCGATAGTTTTTCCTTGAATATGACTTTTTCTAAGATGATATGGGAAAAAAAAAAAAAAGGGATACGACTTTTTTGAGGTGGTTTCCACTTTCCAGGCCAGCCCAAAATGTTGACACGAAGGGTAGAAAAGGAAATTGAAGACAAAATTAAGGGGAGTTTCTTAACATGAGACTTTCAAAACCACGTGCTGGCGAACTGGTGGGTGGGGGGAAGTGTCAAAAACAAAAAAGAGTTGAAAAAGGGCCCCACATCACAAGTCTTGGATGATAATTCACTGGAGTAATTAACAAACAAAAATATATAATCCCACCAAGAAACCCACGAGCCAGAGGCCCAGAAACCACGAAAACCTGTGGGGTGTGGGAGTGAGTTTAGGGAAGAAAAGCAAGTGAATAGGATGTGTGGTTGGTGGGTTTGTGAGAGCTATAGCAACGCCTAAAACTGAGGGGTTAGGTTTTGATAGTTAGGTTAGGTTGTCGAATGGAACCAGTTGGAGCGTCTTCCTCTCGCCCTTCACCCAACAATACATGTGCTGCACTTTTTTTTTTAATAACCAGATATTCGGGTCAGTTTGCGCGCATTTCGACTAATTTTGGAGCCCTGAAGGTAACGATCCGGCATAACCCTCAGTGGCCCTAAGGTTTAGAATATTTGACCTCCGTAGGAATAGAACATGTGACCTCATAGAGGAGCACTTATTGTCTTCTTACAAACACTTAGACCAAAAAAAAAAACATGTGGTGCACTTTGGTTCCACCTGCCCTTCGTCCATTTTTTCATCTCTTTATCTTCACTTCACATACTGGAGTAGAATTCAAAGGAATATACTCTTGGTATATTCTTTCTGCCTTAAGTTTTCCCAGATCTTGAGCAGCCCCCATTTGATTTCTGCCACAAGGTGATTTCGTCTTTCCCGTTCGGCTAAATAAGTCAAGTGGCTTATTTTTTTGTTTTTATTCAAAAAAAATTCGTATTTGTTAGTTTTGTGTCAATTTTTTGGGGATTATTGCATCTTCATGACGAGAGGAATCTAAAAAGTAAAAAAAATTGATCGAAATCCAATTTTTTTTAATAAAGCCAAAAAAAATTTGATCGAAATCCGATTGTGGGCCAAAATTTTTACTTTTGTCAATACTCTAAATAAAAGTTCATTTTGTGTTTACAGACCCAATCATTTTTCTTTGTTTACGGTTTTCAATAAGTTTTTTCCTCAATTATTACTATCATTTCTCTATCTATCTATCTTCACTCATTACTACTAAAACCTTTTTCGAAACTCAAATCAAACACTAAATTTATATGTTGTTAGTACTATTTTATCAATTTTGTTGTTTTTTTTAGTCTTTTACGAATGTTGATGTGTGTGTATATATAACGAGAATAGAAATTGCATGGACTACTGTTCCTGTATTTGTACTCTTTTTCTTTTTCTTTTTTTGATCCGACCTGTATTTGTACTTGATCATTTATTTTTATTTTTTTTGTGTAACAAGTAGTGGTATGCGTTGGCTTTGTAGTAGTACTACTACTACTATGTGGTCCCCAAGGCGAACAAAAAAGATTAGTAACCAATAAGTTTGATCAAGTGGGTTATCTGTCATCTCCAACCAAGGATATCAAATTTGACATGGAATGCCAAGTGAAAAAGTTGATGTGAAGCAATTCTAACTCAAATGTTAAATGCTTATGTGTCATTTGACATCCCCTCCCTTGTGTTAAATTTGACATTTGAAGTCAAAATATTTTTTTACTAGCTGCTCCTTTTTTTTTAGATCACATTCTTCCCACCGAAGGTGAAAATCCCATGATTTCTATCATGCACCCATTGAAGGTCCCACCATGAATTCATTGTAGTAATCTGACTCGTTCACTGCTCAGTGCAGTTGGTAAGTCACTGCCTCCCCTTTGTGGAAGGTCTTGGGTATGAGTTTCACAGAGGGCAGGCTTTTTGGGGGCCAGGGCTATGGATAGCCTCTGACCCCCCGTGCTAACCCTAAATCTTCCACTAACCACCGCTAATGTATATCACCTGACAAAAAAAAAATTTGTAGAGCCCGCAAAGTACATAGTATATCCTTGTAAAAGAATTAGTTTGATCGCACATCGATAAATATATCAAAATTAAGTTGAATTTTTATTTACAAAATAGACGATGTGAACAGTTTAACTCTCTAGGATCAAATAAAGGCTTTTAGCCCACAGGTGATATGGGCTTCGTCCCTATAGGAGTGTTTGGGCTTTGTTTCAAACTGGCTGTATTTTCTATAACCTTTGGTTGGAATCTTCTTCGCTTTTCCCCTATTAATGAAACGTTACTTTTGCCGATTTAAAAAAATAACATGTTAGTAAAAAAATTTAGAGAAAGAAAAACAGGTTAACTTTTTGTATGAGAGATTTGTTAGACTGTTGTATTTCTCGAGAACCTCATTACGAATAGATATTTCCTGTTGAATGGTTAATGCAACAACCTAAAATGATAAGGTACTGGTGGAAAGCTATTTTTATGTCAAAGAAACGAACAATATACTAAGTTATTTACCAAAGACAAATAACATAAATTTGATAAAGTTACCCTCCCCGGCCTAAACAGAATATCATAATCAACACCATGCATATTACATATAGTAGTTCCGATAATATAAGAAAAAAAAATACCATAAGGTAGTTATGAGTTGATTGAGCCAATAAACAAGTGCACGCATGATACATTTGACTGAAAGGTTAATCGATCGGGACACTTGGCTCAAAAGTTGTGTAATTGCAAGTGGGGGTGTTCATTTAATTCTATATCTAGACAGAGTCGGCCCTGAGCTAAAGCTTGTGTTGCGGCCGCCACTTTAGGCCACCAAAAAATTTTGAATTGTAAGGGCCCCTCATATTTTCGTATCCATTATTATAGTCCAACAAAAGAGGTCCCATTTATAATTTTTACTTTAAGCCCCTAAAAGTCAGGGCCGCCTCTGTATACGAGGAAGTTTATATGCTTTTATGGGTTGGGAAGGGGAAGCAATTTAGGTGTAGTAAGGAATTCTTGTAAAATGTGGGATAAACAGTATCCCTTGAAAGGCTAAAGATCACTGTTAATTACTAATAGTAAGAATTACTCGTACAGAATTAGATACGTAGTATATTTTCCTTACATAACATTGCTGCTGGCACCGCGTGATGAGTGATGGAATCATGGAACTTCAACGTGTTCAATCAATTATTCCAATTTTATATATGTTTAGTTTTCTCAAAAAAAAAATGTTATTCAAAGTTATTCTATTCAGCAAGATAGGGTTGACTTAAAGACATAGTAGTGACTAGTGATGTAATTGGACACAGGTAGGAAAATTGAGTCTAGAATTAAAGATTGACCAGTTTTTTTTGTTGTTTTTTTTTGGGTTCCAAAACTATAGCAGATGATGTTGTTCGTTTTCCATTTTAACTTTGTTTTGTTTTTGTTTTCTAATCATTATCATATTTTTCTTTTCAATTATTACCTTATTTCTTCAATTATTACTTTCATTTCTCTCTTTATCCCTCTCTACTCATTACCCCCCTATTTTATCATTACTCTATTTTTCTCTCCACCCATTACCAAAACTAAATTACCCAAAGATGAAAACCAAACAAAGCGTTATAGTTCTAAGAAACAGTACATCAAGAGGAAACTCATCCCTAAACAAGAGATCAAGAAACCAAACAGGAGGGGACTATACGCAACTCCAACTAAACCTATTACTCCAAACAGTTGGATCACTGCAGAAAACAATCAAAAACACCAACACAGGGGTGATAGAAGCCCCACAAACGGGGAGAAATCTCACACAGTGGACACCAAAGAAAGAATAAAAAATAGAAAAATCGGTAACGGAACTGAACGGAATCCGCCATACCGGAGCAGATTGATGATACATATGATAACTGATGATATATATTTTTCACAAAAGTTACGTTTACCAAAATATAGCAACTTAATTTTATTTTAATTAAGATTAAAAAATGTCTATTTAATAATGTCCCGAAACACTGCATCAACATCAAGCGTGCTAGCTGATCCAAAAAAAAAACATCAAGCGTGCTACTTTCCTGTTATAAGAACCCGTGCTTTTACTTAAGCACGAATACTACTTTCGGTGCATATTTGATTGTAATGGTCAAATGATGCCAAATATGTTGTATATAGGAGCGTCTTATATATACATATACATATACATATACTTGTATATGCATACTAGCATCTTGCATGTTCGATGCACAGAGACGGAAAAAAAAATAGTGAAAACTTTTTCTTGTTGTCATGTACATGGATTGGCGCGTATGGCTCTTAAAACTACTCCATTTTCTTACAATATAATTAAGAAAAATTTAGAACAAGAAAAAAACAAAAAATAAATAAAGAAAAGAGATACGGAGTAGATTTCAAGGAGCATTTGTTATTTGTTAGTATATGCTATTGATTGAACTTAGTTTTATTTTTAAACAAAAAATAAAAAAATATATTGATTTCACATTTTGTAATAATTGTAAAATAATAAATAAAAAGATTAAAAATGAGAAAATTTCATGTAGGAGAAAGAGTACTTAAGGAGATACCTTCATTTTATTTTAGGTTACATCAGTGGATTGACGCATATGGCTCTTGGAATTTACTCCATTTTCTCGCAATATAATTAAAAAAAATTCACAACAAGAAAAAATCAAAGAAATGAAAAAAAAGAGAGGATAGATTTCAAGGAGTATTTGTCATGTTATTGATTGAACTTAGTTTTCTTTTTAAGCAAAATGAAAAAATATATTTTACATTTTGTAATAAGTGTAGAATAATGATTAAAAAGAAAAAAAATGAGAAAATTCCTTGTAGGAGAGAGAGTTAAGGAAAGAGGTTCATTCTATTTTAGGTAACTATGTTGCATCATAAAATGGGGAGATTGTGAGGCCCCATTTAATCTCACATCGGGAAACAAGTAATATATAAGTCATTTCGACCAGTTACTGTATAACTTATAATTATCCTTTTGAACCACGTGTTTAGGCTAAAGGTTAGCAGGTCAGCTAGGACGGGTCATTACACATATATACACACATATGCATATAAAATGATACACACACACACACACACACACACATATATACAGTCCGCTTCTATTGCGGGCGCCCGCAACTCAGTTAAATGCGGACTTTTGTTTTAAGCCGTTGGATCTCAATCCAACGGCTGGGGTTTTAAATAGGAACTCGCAGGTTAAAAGGAGCTCTGGGTCGGGTAATATTGGTACCGGGTCAAAACTTTCCCACACACGCGGATCCTTTTCAGACGCAGCTTCCAGAGGAAGCTTTGCTTTTGCTTTCAAACGGAGAGAGAGAGAGAGAGAGATTGAGGGCGACGACGAACGACGAAGAAGACGATGAACGGACTGCAAACGAAGGTATCTCTCCCTCTCGAGAGAAATCCTCGTCGTGTTCTCAACGCGGACGAAAAGAGAGAAGAAGAACAGAGGCGACGAACACGAACGACTGGAGTGAGAAGAAATCGACTGGAGAAGACGAACACGATGACGATTGGAGAAGACGAAGACGACTAAGAACAAGGTTTCTCTCTCTCTCTCTCTCTCGATTTCCCCCAGAAACCCCAACTCGATTTTCTTCTCTCTCCAGTCAAAGATACACGAAGCTCTCTCTCGATCTTGTGAAGGAGAACACGAAAGACCACCAGATTAGGGCTCCATTTGAAGGTATCTTACTCTCTCGGTTTGGATCTTTATATATATATATATATATATATATATATATAGAGAGAGAGAGAGAGAGAGAGAGAGAGAGAGGGCCGGCCCAAGAGGCCGCTGCCTTGGGCCTCCACATTTTGGGCCAAAAATGGGGCACCCCTTCCTAAATAAGTATATATATTTTTTGTGCGCAATTATAATACAAACTCCTTGATGGTTTAGTGGTAAAGTGTTTGCTTTCCCACATAAGATGGGTTCAAGTCTTGGTAAGATACTTTTTTTAAGTGTCTTTTTGCCAAAATTTAAAAATTTCTCTTATCACACAAATTAGCTAGGGCTACTGTGATTCAAACCTGAGTCCACTAAATATTATTACAACCGCACAAGCCATTAAGACCGGAATATTTACCATGTTTAATAGTATGAACGAAAATGATATATAAATAAGTTTTTCTGTTTATTATTTTTAAATTAGAAAATTTACGTAGGCACAATTCCACCACTTATCCTAAGGCATCCAAATACCTTGGGCCGGCCCTGTATGTATATATATATACATACATACAGTCAGGATCCAGTCAGGGATCCCTGATTTTGTTACGGTCCGCACCTCATTGTTCCCGATCGAATTTTGATGATCCAAGCCGCTCAATGTGATCAGAACGTGATTTTAAAGGTACTCGCGACAAATCAACAAAAAAATTACCGAAAAGGGCTTCATCCGAACAATTTTTTATTGAACAGTTCAATAAAAAACTGCTCAAATAAAGCCCTTCCCGGTCATTTTTTTTTTCCGATTTCTCACAAATACCCTTAAAATCACGTTCTGATCACATTAAGCGGCTCGGATCATCGAAATTCGATCGGAAAAGGGGAGATGCAGATATATCATTTTGTGCGTGTATATCATTTAATTGAATCCATAAAGTGCGACGGTATTGTCAGCACATCACTCTGAATTTCACGACATCACCTCAGTATATGATTTTTCACTTCTTCCACTATTTGAATTTAGTTCTACTTTTAGACAATATATTAGACCTATTGAGGCATCTCTAGTAAAAATATCAGAAAATTTGTACAACTTAAGGGTATGCAAATTAGAGCTTCAACAGAATTGAATCTTTCATATTCTTGACGAATTTTTCTCACCAACTTCCCTGTTGTAGCTGAAGTCTAGTTCCATTTCCAAGATTTAAAAAAAAAAAAAAAAACTTACCTTCAAAATGTTACCAAACACCGAAATATGAAAAACGAAAAAATCATTTCTTTGCAAATAATTTTACATGAGAAATATTTTACATCAATGTAAAACATTTTACACTAAAACAATCGAAGCCTAAAATCTTTTTTTTTTTTTTTGTTGCCGAATATTTTTCTTAATTGAGAAAGGCCTCGTATCAACTCTAGATAGGCCTGAAGTCTTTGAGGCATTTTCTTAGCAACTTGCTGCAATTTGCATAGGGAAATTGATTTTAGCACTCTAAAAATTGATGGAGGGACTCCAAAACGACGTCGTTTTGTGTATTAACACAGTGCAGTTTTGGAGCCCCTCCATCAATTTTTGGAGTGCCTAAATCACAATCCTTTGCATAGTGGTATTTGCACATATTGCCATATTGGGAAGCGTGGCACTGATTCGTCGTATTACGCGAAAAGATTGTGTGTGTTTTGAATTTTTTTTTATTCGCACTTCATTTGTAAATGTCCAAACAAAGAATACACAGTCAAGGGCCATAACCCAGATCAGGCCGAAACCAAGAGTACAAGCAAGAAATCCAACTAAACCAGCTAAGCTATATAAGTCTAACCCCAGTTGGACTTCTATACCAAAACCCCAAAAACAAAACCAGAAACACCTATGCACAAACCATCTATACAAGTACAACACGTACAGAGGGATCCTTCAACAACAAATGACTGAAACACCGACAAATTAGCAAGCATCACACCAGAATTTCTTGTGTCAAAATCTATGGGGGTATATAAGTCAGAATTGTTTAGACATTTAGGACATGTCTTACCTTGTGGAAGGCAGAAGTGGCAGGAGGAGAAGTTGGGCAACAGGGCCTTTGGAATACTCCCCATGACAAGGGGTTTCGTAAGTAGAAGTGTTTTCTGGAGACGTCGGTGTGGGATTCTAGTTGCTAGGTTTCGGTTTCGAGGCGTGGGAGGTTTTGGTCTGGAGGCGCGAGAGGTTGGAGTTGTCTATTGGTTCGTTTTTGGATGGTGGCGTCATTTTGGAAATGCGCAAAACGGAAATGGTGTAGAAGGCGTAGTGTTTTTTTCCAATTGGGTTGGGTCAGTAATGTCTCTTGAGGGGTATTTTTGGGAGGCAAAAATGTGGGAAACACTTTTGGGCGCTTCACATTTTTTTTAAGTAGTACTCCGTAGTAGATTGTAAAAAGGTGCCTATCTGAATAGAATTTCTGGCTCTGCCACGCGTCTGTGGGCTCGGCCCAGATCATTTGCGAAGCCCGTTCAAAACGCCCAAAGTTCAGAGGCTAGAATCTGTTAAAATTAATGCTGTGTCTTTTAGCATTTCGGCCCAAACTATTACTCCTACCCTATGTTTTATATTTGGGTCATGTTAATCTGCAATATTTTGTAGTTGGGCTATTTCGTACAAGGTGAAGACCCAAACTCCAAGTAACACGAATGGTGCAAGCAATTCTCCAGATGTAAGAAAATGAGAGGAAAAAATCAGAGAGCGACTTTTTCTCCCGTGGTGTTTTTAGTCTCTTCCCCGGAGTGAACTAGCGGCGAATCTTTACTAGTCAAAAAAATTTCTCCTTAACTAATACTAAAGGATTGAACCCACTTAATCTTTAAAAAATGGTGTTTTGTCAGAGCTCAGTTGGATAAGAAAAGATAGGCTTGACGAACGTAAAAATGGAATTGCTATGTAAATCGTACTAATTTAAAGACTCAAACGTTCATTCGGAACATGAAGGTACCTTAACGAGTGGATCAAAGCTCTGATGACTCTATTGAGCGTTACAAAGCTCATTTGGTTGCAAATGAGTTTGCTCAAGAATATGATATTGATTATAAGAAATTTTTTGCGCTAGTTGCCCGTCTAACTTCTATTCGGAGTTTACTTGGAGTTGCTGCGGTACGCAAGTGAAAACTAAATCAAATGGACGTAAAAAATGTCTTGACGTAAAAAATGTCTTTCTCAATGGTGATCTTACTAAAGAAGTTTATATGCGACCTCCACCTAGATATAATCATCGTCCAATCAAAGTATGTAAACTTAATCATGCTCTCTATGGTCTCAAGCAAGCTACACATGCCTGGTTTGCAAAATTCAGCACCATTATTCAGACACTTGGATTCTCTTCTCGCCAGTATGCTTTTGCACTCTTATCCGGAAGTCTACGCACGTGGTATTATTTTTCTTCTTCTCTATGTTGATAATATGATTGTTACTGGTGATGATACTGTTGGTATTTTTGATCTCAAAGCCTACCTCAACAAGCAATTTCAGATGAAGGATTTAGGTAATGTGAGCCACTTCTTGGGTCTTGAGCAAACTACCCGACTCACCCCTCTAGATGGCACACCACTTCATGATGACACTTTTTTATCACCAATTGGTTGGTAGCTAGTCTTGTGTATCTTATTGTCACACGGTCTAATATTACCTAGCTATGTTGTTCACATAGTTAGTCAATTCATGTCTACTCCTTGGTAGGCTGTCAAAGGTACCCTATTTCATAGCCTATACTATTTAGCACATTCCTCCCTTGAGTTATGTGTTTATTCTGATGTTGATTGGGCCGCTAGTGACCCAATTGATCATCGCTCAACCACAGGCTATTGCTTCTTTATTGGTGACTCACTCATCTCTTGGCAAAGTAAGAAGCTATCTCTTGTTTCTCGCTCTAGTATTGAGGCAGAGTATCGTGCTATTGTTGACACTACTCAGGAGGTGATATGGCTTCGCTGGCTACTACTACTACACTTTGTTGTGACAATCAAAGTGTTGTTTAGATTGCCCCCAATGATGTCTTTCATGATCGTACCAAACATGTTGAGATTGATTGTCACTTTATCCGACAACATACTGTCCGGGGTAGCGTTCGCCTTCTCTTAGTTTCCTCATCCAACCAGATTGCAGACATTTTCATGAAGGCTCATCATCGCGGACGTTCTAATGATTTGGTATCTACACTACCTTAAGTTTGAGGGGATGTTAGAATATATTGTAATAATAATAATGATTTGTGTAGAGACTCGTAATTTCTGAAAAATATTTAAGGGTTTATATGATATTGGAAATTAAGGAAAATATGATTTTTTGTTAAGTTTATGTGAAATTGGGGTTAATGTGAAATTTGTGGAGTTGATTTGATTTGGGGTTAGTGTGCTAGAATCGAAATTGGAGGGAGTGCTAGTGTAATTTGGTGGATATGTGAGTATATATAGGGTGTGTGTGTGTGTGTGTAGAGGATAGAAATCCTCCCCTCTTTCTCCCTCCCTCCCGCCCGACTCTCTCTCTCTCGGTTTCTCTCTCTCACTTATTCCACCACCAAAGCTCGAAACCCAAGGAACCCAACTCCCTCTTCATCTTCCTCACGTGCCTTTGAGTTCGTAGCTTGTCTGGTTTGGCTCGGAGAGGAGTATTTTGGGCGTATTTCAAAGATTGAGTTCAAAGGTTCGCGTGGCCCGATCTCTTCGCGTGTTTGCTCTCCGACTTCGAGGTAGGGATTTCTTGCACTTGTTATATGTTTATGTGTTGATTTGGTGTAGAATCGTGCCTTGGGTTGTTGGATTTTGGTTGTTGAACGTGCCTTGAAAATCTGCTGAAATCGCTACTCGAAGCCCCGTGGTATCGATACGGATTTTGTGGCGTATCGATACAGTAAGCTTATCTTTTTGGACAGTGAATATTGTATCGATACGGATTTTGTGCGTATCGATACCAGGAGCTTAACTCCAGTTTTGCTCTTGCTGCTCTCCGTCGATTGTTTTGACCCCCGATCACTTCTAATTCCTTTTGGACACCTCCAAACCTATTTCAAGCATGCTTAATTGAATTCCTTTGGTTTACTTAAGCTATCCTCGTCTCGTTGGCTTTCCGTCACTAGAGAAAGAATAGTGTCTTACTAGATTAAAACTTAATCGAAATGTATTTATGGGATTGATGGTAGTTGAGAGTCATTATGGCATGAGGTGATGTACACAATAGGTATGTTAGGTGCTATGACAAGATGTGACGAATGGTAGGATGAAAAAGTGTATTGTAGAGAGGTTATCGTGTATCGTAGGATATAAGGTACGGCGTGGGGCGCTTTGTTGGTTGATAGGGGGTCCTAGTGATCCGGAAGAGAATAGGGTAACTCGTATCTTCATGCTTCATCTTGATTGATAATCCTAGGTTCCTTTGGCACTCGTTCAATAGATTCTTGTTTATAACCTAGCAGGTGGTGTGTCCGGGAATCGTTGTGAGTTCGATACGTGACGTAGGGCGTCGAGATAGACATTGAGGGATAACGTGAACTTATGGTATTTATTAACGTATAATAGAACATGGTTATGGGTTTGCAATACATTGAATGATGATGAATGAAAGGTTGTGACTTTGGAAAGTGTTGTCATCTTGTATTCGGATTGATAATGTATATGTGTTGTGTGAGTTATGAATGTTGAATTGAGGGTCCTGCAACGCAAGGTGTGGTAATGCAGAGACTCTAGAGGGCCCGCAACGCAAGGTGTGGTAATGCGGAAACCCAGGTGGAGAGAGGTGTGGTAATACAGTTGAATGTCTCGCTTGATGAAGGGAATTATGATTGATTATAGAAGTTCATGTTGTTGTTTGGGCTGTTTATTGCTTGAGTTTGTGACCGTTAAAGAAAGAGATAAATGATTGATTCCGTTGAAGTTTTTGAAAAGAAAGGACTTTGGTTTTTTGGAAAAAGGATTTTTATGAAAAATCCTCCGGTATTCCTGAGCGAATCAACGGACTTCGGCTATTCAAGCTCGAATCAACAGAGCTTGACCTGTGATGGTCATGAGTTTTCTCTAAACTATTTTGGTGATCAAAAGGAAAAAGTTTATGAAAAGAGGCATGATGGCAAATGGTATTGAATAGTGAGGTTGTTCGTGGCATTCGTTGAGTAGTCATAAAGGGTTGAGAAATCATCGTGATTATTTAGAATGATATGAGTTTAATGCTGCTTCGAGGTGACGTACGAATGGTTAGGGATGCCTTCAAGATGTATAGGATCCCATGGTCGTAACTTGTCGGTTCATTGTGGAGCCCCGTTGTATCTCTTGTCCGTTCATTAGAACTCATTCGTTCTTGATACATAAATCGTCACATTTTCATATAGCTTGTGTAAAGATTTCTCTACTGGGCTAGTGTAGCTCAACCTAACTTTCTTTTCAGATTCAAATGCTAGATAGTAACTTGCATGCATTGCATGTCTGGAAGTGAAGAACTTTCGTGGAAGTTAACATTGTTTAGAAACTTGAACATCTTTGTAATGTCTTTATTTTGATAAAGATAAGTTGTAACTAATTATTCTAGATTTCCCTGGACTAAATAGTTTAATACTTGATAACATGTTTGTACTTGCGTTTATGTTTATTTGGGGCCGAAGTGTCTAAGTTGTATAACTTTAATCTTGGGGATTCGATTTGTAAATTAAACAGGTGGTAGACTCTTTAGGGTATTATCTATGATATGCGAGAGACCTTAATTAAAAATGGATTATTTATTTATGTTGAAAATCGAGGGCGTGACAAATTGATTATGATTCACTATGATTTTTGTAATCTCTATTATTTATGTGATTATGATTTCATTGTATTGTAATTAGGTAATTAGGATGATTCTCTTTCCATGATTAGGCTCCCTCCTCTTGTATGCTTAGAGGCATTATTGTTTAGTTTTTCATTATTGAATTCAATACACAATTCTCCATTCCTTTGCTTTGTCTCACAAGTGCTTGACGTTTGAAACAACTCGTAAATAATTAAATCGATCGGACATTGGTAACGTTCGTAGGTATCACATTTTTAAGTTTGATTTTTCAGACGACCTTAATTGATAACTACAATGTTCAAATGAGTTTTGCTCTCTACATTATGGAAGTTCGATAAACTTGATATTTCAGGGGATGCTCTGCATGTCGAACTCTACAAACTACCAAGTTAACGCTTTCATTTTATTCTCATGACTCATCAACGTCAATCTCTATTTTTCCCACTCATTCTATATTTGCTCTTGACCTCTCTTTATGTCACACCCTCGATTTTCAACATAAATATAAAGGATTTTCATAAACAAACCTCACAGATATCCGTACAATACCCCAGAAGAGTTTGACACTTCCATTTCCACATTTACACTTTGTCCTCCAATAATTTCCAAAAGATTACAACTTTGGCTCCGAGGCCCAAATCAACATAAGTAAAGAGTATCGATAGAGTTAAGGAATTACAACATTTCATAGTCAAAAAATTTACTATTGAAGTTACAAATACATCTCTCAAAAGGTGATTTACAAAGATGGACTAGTAACTCCTCGTGTTAGCTTTCAAAACAATGACCACACCCCAAGCAATCCAAATATGCAACTATTGCCCTGGGTTAGTACCTGAAAATGATGGAAGGTCTGAGCTACACTAGCCCAGTAGAAAGTTCTAATCTAACAATGTATGCAAATGACATGTAGGGATAATCACGAGAGGGAAAAGACAACAAGATCCGATGAATGGACAATTATAGCAATCCAATTTCAACATTTCACTTTCAGAACCAATCACGTGTCAACACGTGTCTTGTACAAGTCTCATGAGCCGAAGCTCCTGCCGGGCCAATTAAAGGACCCCGATGTCCTCTGCCAGGCACTCACCCGTAGATGAGTCCTGAATGTTCTCGTCGTATTCGTAAAGTTCCAAAATCCTTTTTCCATCACGTTTGTACCATTCAACTCAACTTTGATTCATAAAGCAATTTTCGTGTAATCGTGTCCAAACGAGCATTAGAGTCGTGAGAACGTTCAATGAGTTTATCGAGTACAAGTAATCATGTTAGGGATCATTCGGGAAGTATTTGAATGGGTTGGAAGTGATTAGAAACCAAAACGGTGAGAAACAAAGCAAAACAATGAAAACTGGGATAAGCAACAGGTATCGATACCAATAAAAAATGGTATCGATACCATTTGGCCAAGAAGAATTCCAGATGCAAGGGTATCGATAACAAATGATAGATGCAAGGGTATCGATAACAAATGACCAAGTCAAGGGTATCGATAACAAATGACCAAGGGATCGATAACGTTTGATTTTCTGGGTTCTGGAGTTCAAAGGTACCGATACCTATGCAAATGGTATCGATAACAAAGGGTTTTCTGGGCTTGGTAACGTAAAGGTATCGATAACCATTACAAAGGTATCGATAACAATGCTGTTCGAGCAGATTTTCAGTAGATGCTCATGGGTTTCTCAACAACAGCAACAACATCAACAACAACCACAATCAAAGGCACAAATCAAGCTACAAGAAGCAAGTCATATTGTAGACACCTCCCAAACGGGGCATCGCCATACAGATTGATCACGTTTGTTTGCTCGATTGGTTGCTCGCTTCATAAACCAAAATCATGGACATTCCCATGGCTAGGAACATCGCCACATGATAACGGTTATCATTAAATAGAGTCGCCACCCAGTTTATTAAAACTGGGAAAACAGATAGAGATTCTGGATACGGGAGCCAAAAGTACAATAAGGGGAAGGTGCCCTCTTTGCCCAGTCGTGAGACTGGCCCATAATCATTCAACATAAGACGTGTAGATGCTTTGTTTAATTCCAACACATAGTCTGTTTATTTATTCCTTTAAACAGTAAGTAAGGTGAGCCAGTGCGATAAATAAGCATGCATTAGAAAGCAGAGAAAGCAAATAAACTGTCCCAGGAGATTGATTACTCGGCCGGTGAATAGATGTCATGGCCGAGTAATCACACTGGTTTGATGTACCGGCCGAGGGATCGAAGCCCCGGTCGGTGTTCTTCCTCACACCAGACAGAAAGATTAACGGATAATCAAAATGCTACTGTTAGTCAAAAATACAGTAAATTAAGACAAACCAGAGGCCGTTGGGCCTCACCACCTTGATCCCTCAGTTGCTTGATTGCTTTGGATTGGGCGTGATTGACTGATTGCTTGATCGAGAACCCTAGGGTTAGGGTTTGAACTTTGGGGTTTGATCGCCGGATTGACGGCTGCCTTCGGGAGGTTAGGGCTTTTGAAGTATGGGATTGAGGGATTATTTGTGCAGAGCTTTGAGGCTTGATTGAGTGTGAAGGTCTGTTAATTTCGGAGCCCAAAGGCTCTTTTATATAGGCATAGGGATGACTCACTCCGGCCAATCAAATCATGAGATGGCAATTGCAATTGCAATGCATCTCTAACTCTACGTCGTAATCTCTGAGCGTAGCCCGAACGCATCGGGAAGGTAGTGTAATCGGATCAAACGTCTGACAGAACACGTTCCAGAGTCTGGAAAAAGGTTGATCTGGCGGCCGAGTAAAGGATCTTGCGGCCGTGGAATGGATATCTCGGCCGAAGGATAGATCTTGCGGCCGAGGAATTGATCTCTCAGGGAGATTCTGCTGGCAACAGGTTGCTCGGGTGAGGAATTGATGTTATGGCCGTTAGATCGATATTACGGCCGTCAGATGGATTCTCCTAGGCTTTTGTATTTCTGTCTGAAAGGCTGTATGGCTTTGAATTGGGTCCTCTAAGTGGCTCAAAGTTCTCACCGAAAGTCCTAAGGTCCTCAAGGAAGCAATCAGCAATCATTGTATCCATTTCATCATCGGGATGGTCCCAAGGTGGGACTTGAAATAATCGTTAGGCCAAATTGGGGTGTCTACAGATGCCCCTCTTTGACTGAACTCAGACGGATCGCGAGACATGTTTGAGTAAGAGTCAAAGCTGTAAAAAAGCAACTCAATTTGGTCCAACCACTATTCCAAGGGGTTTTCGAAAAAGGTTTTGTTATGGTCGGGCCGGGAGGCTGCCTACGTATTCCACAAGGGAAATTCAGACCAATCGTAGTTCGGGCAATAAAGAAAAGCAAAAAGTTTGAGGGTTAGAGACATAAGACGTACCTTAGGGCTTAAAAAGCCGTAGTGTGACGTACCTAGACTGAGCCAGGGTTTTGGCAGAAGTTGAAGGAGCGCAGGGCTGCCTGGGGAGTTTCTTTGCGGAGAGCTTCCTTAGTATTTTGGGGTAGATCAGTACACTGCAGGTGCGTTTGCTTTTCTTGATCATCCTTACTTTGACTGAAAGGAGCTCGGTAGAGTAGCCTATCCTTGCGAATGAGCTGGAAGGAATTGATGTAATGGGGTGGAATTCAAACCATCTGCTGGGATGAGTTGGACGCCGGTTTGCTTTTGAGATGTAGGGGGGGCGCAGGGACAGTAACTGGAGCACGAAGCTTTGGAGATGAGGGAACCGAGGCACGGAGCCGGTTGTAGTCATGAGGCGAGAGCCTGGAGAGTGATGGAATCGAGGCGTGGAGCCTGTTGCAATCTTGAGGCGAAGGCCTGAGGGGATTGGATTGATAAGACCGAAGCGCGGAGCTGGTGTTGATCATAAGGCAAGAGCCTGAGGTGGCTGGATTGAGGCGTGGAGCCTGCTGTGGTTTATGAGACGGAGGCCTGAGGTGAGCTTAGAGCTTGATGGGACCGAAGCGCGGAGCTGGTATTGATCGTGAGGCAAGATCATGAGGTGTCAGAGCTTTGAGCTTGGCGTGATGAACCAAAGCGCGGAGCTGGTATAAGGCAAGAGCCTGAGGTGAAGGAACTGAGGCGTGGAGCCTGAAGTGATTGAGGCGTGGAGCCTTCATGCAGTCTTGAGGCGAGGGCCTGAGTTGTCGGAGCCTAGAGCTTGACGTGATATGAACCGAAGCATAGAGCTGGTTGCATTCTGATGGTCTGTGCACGGAGCTTTCTCATCATAAGTGTTGACGTGGAACCAAAGGATCGAGGCGTTGGGCCGATCAATAAAACCGAGGCATAGAGCCGGTTGATTGCAGGGTTGACCTGTTTCATGAGAGATATGCAGAGTGTATATGTGCAATGCTTGTTCGTTAGATGTGAACAGATATGATGCAGACTCGATGTGATAATGCAATATGTGCACGGGCCCGTGCGTGTGTGTTTGTTTTAAGCTTAGAGCTTCTATCAAGTTCCGGACTTGAGCATTCAGAGCGTAGAGCTCGAGCATTCGGACGGCAGAATCCAAGTATTCAAAGTACAGGCTTTGAGTGTCCAGTATGCAGTGGTTGGGCATCCAAGCGTAGAGCTTGAGCATTCAAGTGTATAACTTGAGCATCCAGTACACAGTGGTTGGGCATCCAAGCGTAGAGCTTGAGCATTCAAAAATGTTAGATTTTTGAGCATTCAGGCGTAGAGCCTGAGAATAGATGTCTTGATTGTTAGGGCGGCTTAGAACCTGTTGCTTGTTTACGGCTTCGAGCCAGTTTGAGATGATGAACACAGGCTTCGAGCCAGTTGAGACAATGGGCTTAGAGCCGCTGGGTTGGTTGTTACGGCTTCGAGCCAGTTGAGATAATGGGCTTGGAGCCGCTAAGTTGAGTGATTACAGGCGTAGAGCCTGTTGTCGTGATAGCGAGCATAGAGCTGCTGAGATAAAGGGCTTCGAGCCGCTGGGTGATAGTAGACATAGGCTTCAAGCCTGTTAAGATAATAGGCTTCGAGCCGCTGAGGTGATAGACATAGGCTTCGAGCCTGTTGAAGTAATGGGCGCAGAGCCGCTGAGATTGGTTGATGGTTGTATGGTCGTTGGAATGGCAAGCGTAGAGCTGCTAGGTGAGTTGATATGGGTGAACATGGGCATGGAGCTGCTGAGTTCTTTGATAATGGATACGGGCATAGAGCCGCTGAAGTTTTGAGCTCAGGGCTACTTGTTTTGCTTCGGCCAGCAGTTTGTGGAGAGAGATCTTTGATGCCTGGGCATGCCCCCAAGGCTAGTTTTGATTATGTTGTATTGGCTTGGGGATGCCCCCAAGGCTGATTTGATTTTTGCTTCTGTTGGTCATGAACCCAGAATTCCATAATGGCTTGAGTTAGTGCACTGAGCAAAATCTACTGTTGCTGAGGGAATTTGATTAAGGGGCCAGGAGATTGATCTCTTGGCCGAAGAATTGATGTCTCGGCCGTGAGAACGCCAAAAGTCAGGAAATCGATTTAAGTTTAGTTAAATCGATCTCACGGGTCATATCATCCTTTCCATTCCTCATTCTCCTCTCTCGTCCAAACAATTGCCGCCGATCTCTCTCCTCGTCGGCCGCCGCCACCCCCCACCTTACCGCCGTCGTCCCTTCCGACCACACGATTCCAGCTGTTATGTCTTCATCACCGCCTCCTCCTCCGTCATCTGATGTTCCTGCCGTGCCTAGGGACACGGGCAAAGCTCCAGCCGTTGAGGCCGCGATTCTTGATGGGGTTTCAAGTTCCCGCGTTCTTCGTTCAAGTCGGCGCAGAGCCACTGTTGGGGGAAGTTCCTCGCAACCCATTCCTCCCGGGGTTGAACCCGAGGTTTCTACTGATGTGGGCGGTGATATTCTTCCACCTTTTGACGTTGCTACTTACGCTCCTCAGGTTCACTTGGTCGGGCGTGGTGGTTCTTTGCGATACCGTCCTCCCCTCAGTGACATCCCACCTGAGGTCTTGCACAGGGAGCCAGAGCAGCACTTTGATTTCACCAACAGGAAGGTAGAATTTTATCCTGTCAAATGATTTTTGTATGTGAGATTTCGCAGAGTGATAATTTGATATTTGATAGGGAGTTTGAGTTCTAGAAGTTGCCCCCTGTATAGGCGATATCTTGTGTATTTGATTCCTTCTTCGTATTTTGTCAGGCAAACGAGAGGCTGCGCGTGTGGGGAAGCTGCCCCCAGGTGTTTGAGTGGTATGAGAGGCTTCCTCAGGAAGCCAAGGATGCGGTTGCTTTGGCTGGCTTCGAGCCCTTGATACTTGGTTTCCATCTTCCGAAGGCGGAGTTGGGATTGACCACATCCTTGGTCGAGCGGTGGTGGGATACCACCAACACTTTCCACCTTTCGGAGGCTGGGGAGATGACGATCACTCCGGGTGACTTTGCTTTGCTCACAGGCCTGAGAGTAGGCGGCGATCCTCTTCCAATTGACCCGCGGATCCATGAGCGGAAGGGTGCCCTTGGATATCTTTTGGGGAAGGTTCCCATTGTGTCAGAGAGTGGCCATATCACATATACCTGGCTTCGGGAAGAGTTTGATCAAGTTGATATCCTGACGGAGATTCCCCTTTCTCAGCTGGTACGAGCTTTCCTGCTTTATCTCCTTGGGCAAACTTTGTTTTGCAACAAGGAGAATTCGGTACATGTCCAGTTCTTGGCTGCTTTGGTGCACTTAGAGACCATAGCAGAGTTTGATTGGGGAACTCCTGCCCTAGCCACGTTGTATGGACACCTCAGTGCTTGTTCCCGGGGAGTTAGTTTGTCGCTTGACGGACACCATCGTATTCTTGAGGTATACATTTTGATTTCTGCATTATTCTCTTGTTGCTTCTATCTTTGTTATTCATGTTTTCCGTCTTTGCTCGTAGCTTTGGGCTTTTGAGCACTTGTTGCAGTTTCCTCCTCCGACTGGGCACAGAGACCCTAGGTTCGTTCCGCGGGCAGCCCGTTGGTTGAAAGGAGTTCGGAAGTCACGGTCGCCTGCCATGGACTTGCTGGCTTGGAGGCGAGTTTTGGATCGCCTAACGGTGGATCAGGTATGACATCTTCTTTATCCTCTGATTTTCGTGCAATTTCCTCATTCTGTCATTTTGATGCTATTTCCCTTGTTATAGGTGCATTTTGACCCATGGGGCGTGATACTTGATGATGCTCCTCTGGAGTTGACCTCAGCTCGGGCGTTGGACAACCAGCACTTCCTTCTGGAGGGGCCATTTTCGAGAGCCTGGTATCTTGGAGAGAGGGTAGCGAGCCAGTACTTTCCACATTCCGAGGCGTTGCAGCTTGTTCCTCTCCCTCCTCCTGTTGGCATGAGATCGACCCATCTTTTGACCGGGGAGGGCTTGCTACTTGCTCTTGAGAGACAGCCAGCCATGAGTTTTCTCGTAGTGGGAGATTACTCAGCTTTTCGTTCGGCCTCATTGACCCTTCCTACCACTACTGCTGCTGCTGCTCCTTCTGTTTGGCCACGGGCCCCCAGTTTCATTTCTTTCCACAATGCAAATGGAGAAGAGGAGCGTTTGCCACTAACACCGTGTACTACGCAGTTCTACGTGCTTCCTGCTGGAATTCAGCAGGTAATATTGTAGATTCTGTTTTGGTTTCCTTCAGCATTCCTTACTTACTTGATTGTATATGCAATTGCTTCCTCTGCAGGTGCCCGCTGGGGTGTTTCAGGAATGGTTGCGTGCTTTCCAGAGTGTAGAGGCTTTGGCTCGACGGCAGCGCGGCCGAATAGCTGCGGTATGCATCCTTTGATCTCTTCTTTTTCCATCCTACGTTTCATGTGAAACTAAATGCCTATATCCTGTGTCTCTGCAGCTTGAAGCAGAGCGAGTACCGACAGTGTCGGTCACCCAGAGTGCTGGAGTTAGCGAGGGCGGGAGTACTGGAGCTGGTGATGGAGATGCCGCGGCTGGTGAGGGACAAAGGATCAGTGTCTCAGTTCCTGAGCGTTTTCGTCCTGCGCCCAAGAGGGGTCGTGGGCAGTAGCTAGCCTTTCCTTTCTTGTACCTGTATTTGTTAGTTCTAAAAACGGATAATTTTGACATTTGTATATTTTTTTTGTTTGTATTTGAAGCATCCTCAGCATGTATTAGATATTTATGCAATATTTTTCAAAGTTTTGTGAATGTCTGGATTTAAACATGGGCCGAGGAATGGATCACTCGGCCGAGGGTTCCATTCTTCGGCCGCTACTTCCATTTCCTAAAGAAGTTGGATTTTTGCTTTTAGCCAAGTGGCGTTTTTCCCTTCTTACACTTGAATTTGATTCAGGCTCTTTTATTTGCTTTTGCTGTTCCTGCAATCTCTTTGCCATGTTTTGGGATTGTTAGAATGCTTGGTCCCTTATGTCGACGACTTTTGAGTCAGAGAGGACGAACGATGATTCTTACGTATCTTTGTTTTTGCCAATTCCCTGGAAAATGACTAACTCATCTTTTGTGAGCTCAATACGCAGAGTTAGCTATGTCTATCATTGAGTACAAACCTTTTGGTATTGTCTTTCTTCTCTCCAAATGTTTGGGCCGCATCTCGACGCGAGATTGCCTACGTATCCCAATCAAGGAATCAGGCCTTTTACGTAGTTCCAAGATCACCACCTTTGGGGGTTGGGTTTTCACTCTTGGCTTTTCTTTCTCTCATGCTCTAGGTTTTGCCTAGGTTACCTGATAGAGGTTGAGTCCCTAGCGAGCTTTCCTTCGAATGTCTTAACTTTTGCCTAGGCTGCGTTTTCATTTTTTCTTTGTCCTAGCAGGCTCTGCTCTAACTTTTGCTTGGGTGTACAGATTGCCCAACGAGCATTTTTCTCTCAAGAGGCGTTTGGAGAGGAATCTGATGGAGATGTTTTTATGAATCTCCTGTTGTGTTTGTACTTTCACAATGGGCAAGCTAACCCTAAGTGTTCTCACGGAGATAGTGTCTTTTTCCTGAGTTTTGATAAAAAGCCTAGTTCTAAGTAACCGGGGTTCGTCCCCTCTTTCCTTTTGGTCGGTAACATAAAGAATTAGATTCTTGAAATCCTTTTATCTTTGACAGAGAGATTGTAGTGTATAACAATCACATTTTAAAGATAGAATCATTTGTCAAGCATAGAAGTGATAAAATGGGGATTTATTCAATCGTAGACAATGCCCAAACAGGGGCCCAAAACATGTCCTAACTTGTCTTTAGGGAATGAAAGCAATGTTTTTGTCATGCAATTTACTGCAGTATTTCGGGAGTGGCTCCTTTTTCTTTTGCAGTTTTATACTCTTCTTCACCCTCTTTGCCAAACAGAATCTTTAGGTCAAATTCAGCTAGCACCTCAATCCAGTCTTTGGGAGTAGGAGATGAATTGGTTGGTTCTTCTTCCAAATCACTGTCGGTCCATTCCGATCAAAGAAGATTTGCATTCCAGGGTACCGTTGCTTGGTAACTTCGTCTTCCCATGTCTCTGCGAAGCCACAGAATGGAAAGTCTTCTCCTTCTCTCACAAACCAGCCATTGAGCGTTTTTGGGATCACGAGTTTCTCTTCTTTGACCCTGCTTCCTCTTGCCTTAGCCTTTTCCATGCTTTTCTTCCTTTTTACCTCGGCTTCTGTCGGGGTGTAGCCAAGACCAAAGGCGTATTGATTATGCGGAGGATCAATCATTTGCGAGATGCCTTGTGATCTTTTGCCTAAACCCAACCCAGGGAGGTATTTTTGCTTCTTCATCATCCATATGGCGGGGGTGCTTACATAGAAGTTTCTCTCAACCATTAAGGCTTGCACAGCAGTTGCTTCCTCAAGACTGAATCCAGTAAGGAAGGTTTCCTCGGTTTCTACCTCTTGGACAGGCGTATCAGAATGAGCCCGGATTGATGAATCCCCCAGAATGGTTATAACCCTTCCATCTACCGCGAATTTGACTTTTTGATGCAAAGTGGAAGGTACTGTCCCAGCGTCATGTAGCCAAGGCCTTCCTAATAAAAGATTGAAGGTGGCCGGTATATCCATCACATGGAACTCCACATCCCTTTTGATCTTCTCCACTTCTACTGGCAGTGTGACACACCCAACCACTCTTCTCTTTGAATTGTCATACCCCCTTACTTCTTGGCTTGAAGGGCGCACGTCGGTGGCGTTTACCCCTAGCTTGTCGAGGGTTCTTTGAGGACATACGTTTAAAGCAGACCCATTATCCACCAAGACCAGTGGGATCCATTTGGTGAGACATTTAAGTGAAATGTAGAGAGGTTTGTTGTGTGCAGGCCCTTCAGGAGATAGATCCTTGTCAGTGAAAGCTATCATTGGTTTCGGAACTTTTGACGCCATTATGAAACTCACGAGTTCTTCGGGGGTGATGTCGATGGGAACTTTGGCTTTCCCCAAGGTTTTGAAGAAGGAGTTACGATGTTCGTAGGAGGACATAAGCAATCCCCAAATAGAGATATCAGCTTGGATTTTCTTTAGTTGTCTTAGCACCCTGTCTTCCTCAGGTTCGGTCCTTTGGCTTTCTTCTCCTTCCTCTTCTTCCATTACTCGCGTTGAGGTTGAACTTTCCCCACTTAGTTTAGGAGGTTTATACACCATTCCGCTTCGGGTGAGGTGACCCACTTCTTCTTCTTGGGTACCCCAAGGATCAGCAGGCTCAATTCTTCCAACTTTCCAATCATTTGGCAGGGCTTGACGCATGTCCAACCACCAATCCCCATCATCAATGGCATAGATGTGGGGTTCTCCCCCTGTTGCAAAGCATTCCTCGTTCTTAGAGAGGATTAGGGATGGTTTGGCTTGGGTATTTGGAATAATGTGTAGGGCAGGATTATGTGTGGGGCTATTGGATAGGCTTATGAGATTGATATTTTGAGGCGGTGGTTCATTGTTGTGAGCGGGAAGTGGATTGGTTTGTACATTAGGCTTATGAGGTTTTATGGCTTGACTATCAATGAGATCCTGGATGTCATGACGAAGACGCATGCAGCGGTCTGTCTCATGTCCAGGGTGTTAATGGTAAGCACATTGCTTATTGGCATCATAGCTTGGGCCATAAGGTGGCTGAGGAGGCGGATTATTCAAGAGCCTAAGGTGCCCTTGACGGCTTAGGATGGCTAAGGCTTGGGATGGAGTCATATAGAGTGGGCTGAAATTGCGGCGAGGGCGATTCGTGTTTCTAGACGAGCTAGTTTGAAAAGGGTCTTGTGGCAAGACTGAGTCAAGGGTGTTGACGGAGGCAGGAGATGCACGGTTTGGAAAGGTTTTTCTGGGTGGAGGGGTTTCTTCTTTTCCAATGAGGCCCAACTTGATCCCATCCTCGATTTGTAATCCAGTGGCGTGTAGGCGTTTGAAGTCGGTGATAGCTTGAGTGTAAATGTGAGTGAGGTATTTGGGCTGTAGGTTCTTGACAACTATCCTCACTTGATCTTCCTCGGAAGGGCGGATTTTCATCTTGGCAGCCTTCTCTCTCCATCTTGCCACAAAGGTAGCAAAGTCCTCATTAGATTCTTGTTTAGTCATCTCCAAGTCTCGGGTAGTTAGCTCAATTTGGACATTGTACGCATACTGCTTGACAAAAGCGTTAGCAATTTCAGGCCAAGTTTGATAGTGCACAAATTCCAAAGTGAGAAACCAATCGAGGGCGCTTCCAGTGAGAGTTCTTTGAAATAATTGAGCGATGAGCTCGTCGGTCAAGCCCATAGGCTTCAGAGTGTTGATGACATGGCGGACATGGCTGGTAGGGTTACCAGTCCCGTTGAATTTCTCGATGTTTGGCATTTTGAACCGTTCAGGCAGTTGAGATTCTGGAAAGAGGCAGAGTCCTTCGAAATCTAGAATTTGGTCTCCTTGTGAGCGAGCCAAAGCGTGCTTGATCTCCTTGACCTATTTGGCCAATTCAGCGTTTTCTATAATTTCATGAGGATTTTCTGCCTCCTCCTCGTTTTTCTTGTCTTCAACATCTCTTGCTGCTTTCTCAGCTTGTAAATAGGCAATTTGGGCTCGGAGCTCGGTGATGGTAGCATCATTGTCTGCCATTTTTGGGGTGTAGGTAGGGAGGTTGCTTGGTGAGGCTTGGAATTGGGTAGATAATCGGGTTTGTTGAGGAGACGACCGCGAAGTCCCTGAAACTGATTGGGACCGTCGCGGTGAGAGTGTCTTGGTAGACGAAGGCGACCGATGAGATGACTGTAAAGACCTCTGTTTGGCGTGACTTCGGGTATTATAAGAGTATAAAACTGGCTGAGGTTGCTTCTTTAACCTACCTATTGTGCCTGCTTGAAAAATAGAATACTTGGAAGTCAGTATTCGGCCTGTGTAGGGTTAGGATTTGGGTTTGAAAACCCCAACCCTTCTGCATAGAAAGAGTTAATACAACAACAAATGATACAAGGTGTGAGGAAGAACTTTTGCAAGTAGAATGCAAGTAGGTTCCTAGCCTGTAGGTTCCTGTCTTAGTTTGATAAGTTCTATGGCTTTCTAAAGCATGCAAGGTTTTGGTAGTTTCAGGGTGCTCCGTTGTCAAAGGGCACCAATCCTCTCACCAGCCCATCATAGGCGGCGATTGGGTGATTTCCTTTTTGATATACCACTAGGTACGAGTGACTGTGGAGTTTGCTGGAACCCCCAACATAGCCCGTGTCATGCCGGGATATCAGGTGAACTCAACGGGTTGCTCGCTCGATGCATATGATAGATGAATTAAATAAGGCATGTATTAGTCTTATGTTGAACTTTTTGGTTATGGCTCTCATGTCCCCAGCAGAGTCGCCAAAAACTGTAGACACCTCCCAAACGGGACATCGCCATACAGATTGATCACGTTTGTTTGCTCGATTGGTTGCTCGCTTCATAAACCAAAATCATGGACATTCCCATGGCTAGGAACATCACCACATGATAACGGTTATCATCAAATAGAGTCGCCACCCAGTTTATTAAAACTGGGAAAACAGATAGAGATTCTGGATACGGGAGCCAAAAGTACAATAAGGGGAAGGTGCCCTCTTTGCCCAGTCGTGAGACTGGCCCATAATCATTCAACATAAGACGTGTAGATGCTTTGTTTAATTCCAACACATAGTCTGTTTATTTATTCCTTTAAACAGTAAGTAAGGTGAGCCAGTGCGATAAATAAGCATGCATTAGAAAGCAGAGAAAGCAAATAAACTGTCCCAGGAGATTGATTACTCGGCCGGTGAATAGATGTCATGGCCGAGTAATCACACTGGTTTGATGTACCGGCCGAGGGATCGAAGCCCCGGTCGGTGTTCTTCCTCACACCAGACAGAAAGATTAACGGATAATCAAAATGCTACTGTTAGTCAAAAATACAGTAAATTAAGACAAACCAGAGGCCGTTGGGCCTCACCACCTTGATCCCTCAGTTGCTTGATTGCTTTGGATTGGGCGTGATTGACTGATTGCTTGATCGAGAACCCTAGGGTTAGGGTTTGAACTTCGGGGTTTGATCGTCGGATTGACGGCTGCCTTCGGGAGGTTAGGGCTTTTGAAGTATGGGATTGAGGGATTATTTGTGCAGAGCTTTGAGGCTTGATTGAGTGTGAAGGTCTGTTAATTTCGGAGCCCAAAGGCTCTTTTATATAGGCATAGGGATGACTCACTCCGGCCAATCAAATCATGAGATGGCAATTGCAATTGCAATGCATCTCTAACTCTACGTCGTAATCTCTGAGCGTAGCCCGAACGCATCGGGAAGGTAGTGTAATCGGATCAAACGTCTGACAGAACACGTTCCAGAGTCTGGAAAAAGGTTGATCTGGCGGCCGAGTAAAGGATCTTGCGGCCGTGGAATGGATATCTCGGCCGAAGGATAGATCTTGCGGCCGAGGAATTGATCTCTCAGGGAGATTCTGCTGGCAATAGGTTGCTCGGGTGAGGAATTGATGTTATGGCCGTTAGATCGATGTTACGGCCGTCAGATGGATTCTCCTAGGCTTCTGTATTTCTGTCTGAAAGGCTGTATGGCTTTGAATTGGGTCCTCTAAGTGGCTCAAAGTTCTCACCGAAAGTCCTAAGGTCTTAAGGAAGCAATCAGCAATCATTGTATCCATTTCATCATCGGGATGGTCCCAAGGTGGGACTTGAAATAATCGTTAGGCCAAATTGGGGTGTCTACACATATACATATATTGATAGTTAGAACTCCTTACCTCAAGAGTGATGAACAAAGTCAATGGATTTTCCAAGCCCTTGCTCCAATCCTTGAATTCGAACGGAATGCACCTCCACCGAGCTTAAACCAACGAAGTTCGGACTGCAATACGCGTAGGGATGGAAGATTGAAGGTAGCTTTGAGTGGCTTTTGGGTTGTGTGGGTGGAATTTTTGAGTGAGGGTGAGAGTAAGAGAGGGAGCCGAGAGAGAGAGAGAGAGAGAGGAGAACGGGAGAGAGAGGGAGTGAGGGACAAATGGGAAAGTTATTCCCTACACACACACACATCACACTCTCACCCCTCCAATGTAACAAGTTAACACATTAGCCCCAAATCCCTACTTTTCACATCAATTTCCACCTTTATTTCTCGTAAATCATTTAAATCAATTTTACGAATTTACGGGTCTCTACACCCTACCCTCCTTAAAGAAATTTCATCCTCGAAATTTAATAACCATGTCATGTTAACTAACACGTACATCCCATATGCATGCAACACTCATAGTCATTTCTATTATGCAACAAATCAAATAACTTGAAACTTCAATACTTAAACACTCAGATCGATTCATTCCGGAAAAAGGTGCGGATATTTCTCCCTAACTTCGTCTTCTCGTTCCCAAGTAGACTCCTCACTACCTTGATTATTTCACAAGACCCGTACCAACGGTATCGTCTTACCCCTCAACACTTGATCACGCGAGTCTAGGATACGTATCGGTTCTTCCCCGTAAGATCCATCGGCTTCCAAGTCAAGTTCGGACCACTCTAACACATGAGACAGATTCGGTTCGTACTTCCTCAACATAGATACGTGAAACATGTCGTGCACATTCAATAATCTCGGCGGCAACGCCAAACGGTACGCAACCTCCCCGATTTTCTCAATAATGTCGAACGGACCGATATAACACGGTGAAAGCTTTCCTTTCTTCCCAAAATGCGATAAGCCTCGACGTGGCAATACTTTAAGAAACACGAGATCTCCCATCTCAAACGATAACGGACGACGACGACGATCGGCATAGCTCTTTTGTCGGCTTTGAGTGGTTAGCAACCTTCGGCGAATTACCTTGACTTGTTCAGTTGTTCTCTCTTGAGCCTCTAAAAGTCATTGACGAATCGATCTCATACTCTCGGTGGTTTCTCTAATCATGTCCGGCCCTACTAACGTAGCCTCTCCCAATTCGGTCCAACACACGGGTGATCGACACGGTCTCCCATACAAGGCTTTATACGGCGCCATCTCAATACTCGATTGATAACTATTGTTGTACGCGAACTCTACCAATGGCAAATGTTCCTCCCAACTACCCCGGAAATCCATGACGCAAGCTCGAAGCATATCCTCCAAAGTCTGAATCATTCGCTTGAATTGACCATCGGTTTGTGGGTGATAAGCGGTGCTAAACAAAAGGTTCGTGCCCAAAGCGGCCTGCAAACTCTGCCAAAAACGTGCGGTGAACTTCGGATCTCGGTCGGATACAATAGATACGGGGGTCCCATGAAGTCGAATAATCTCCCGGATATACAAACGGCTAAGTGTTTCCATGGAATCAGTAACATGGATAGGTAGAAAATGAGCGGTCTTGGTAAAACGGTCCATGATAACCCAAATGGCATCATGCACCCTCGGCGATCTCGGCAAACCTGTAACAAAGTCCATCGTCACATTCTCCCATTTCCACTCGGCTACCGGTAACGGTTGTAGTTCTCCTGCGGGTCGCTAATGTTCGGCTTGTACTTGTTGACATGTAAGGCACTTGGACACAAAGATCACCACATCTCTCTTCATCCCAAGCCACCAAAATTGCCTACGCAAGTCGTGATACATCTTCGTTCCTCCCGGATGGACGGCTAAAGGTGAATGATGAAACTCTCGTAGAATTTCCTCCCGACACAAAACGGGTACGAACAACTTCCCTTGATAACGTAAACTCTTGTCGGCGTGAATCATCCACCCTTCTCGAGCATTTCCGCTAAAGAATTTAGTACGAAGTTCCTCCGCTTCTCCATCATTTTGTTGAGCCTCCACCACTCGTGCCGATAAGGTCGATTGGACGGTCAAGTTGCACAACGTAACCCCTTCCTGAACTTCCTCGAAGTGCGAAGCAAAATGGCCCAAATCGTTCACCATCTTCCACTCACGTATGGCTAAGCTCGCTAAGTGTATCGATTTTCTACTCAAGGCGTCCGCCACGACATTCGCCTTACCCGGATGATAGTGCAATTCAAAATCGTAATCTTCTAAGTGTTCCATCCAACGACGTTGACGTAAGTTAAGCTCCTTTTGGGAAAAGAGATACTTCAGGCTCTTATGATCGGAAAAGACTTCGAATCTCTCACCGTAAAGATAGTGACGCCAACTCTTCAAAGCAAAAACAACGGCCGCGAGTTCTAAGTCATGAGTAGGATAGTTTCGCTCGTGAGTCTTCAATTGTCTCGATCCATATGCCACTACTCGTCCTGCTTGCATCAATACGCACCCCAATCCTTCCTTAGACGCATCACAATATACAGAGTAACCAACTCCACGTTCGGGCACAATTAAAACTGGTGATATAGTCAACCTTCTTTTCAATTCCTCAAAAGCTGCCACACATGAGTCACTCCACACGAAACGAGTCCCCTTTCGAGTTAGTCTAGTCATCGGTGCTGCTAAACGAGAAAAGTTAAGAACAAAACAGCGGTAGTACTCGGCCAACCCCAAAAAGCTTCGAATCTCAAATACGTTCTTCGGACGTTGCCAGTTCATAATGGACTCAATATTTCCCAGATATATGGACACCCCACCTTTCGAAACCACGTGACCTAGAAATTTGACCTCGGGTAACCAAAACTCGTACTTACTAAGCTTGGCGTACAAACGATGTTCCCTCAGAAGTTCAAGAACGATGGTAAGATGAGTTCGGTGTTCTTCCTCTGTCGGTGAATAGATAAGAATATCGTCAATGAATACAACCACAAAATGATCGAGGTAAGCACGAAAGATACGATTCATCAAATCCATGAAAGTAGCCGGAGCGTTCGTCAAACCGAATGGCATCACCACAAATTCGTAATGACCTGTAGCGAGTGCGGAAAGCGGTTTTAGGAATGTCCTCTCTACGAACTCTCAATTGATGATAACCGGACCTCAAATCGATTTTGGAAAAGCAAGTCGCACCTCGAAGTTGATCAAACAAGTCGTCGATTCTAGAAATGGGATACTTATTCTTAACGGTCACACGGTTGAGCTTACGGTAATCGATACATAAACAAAGTGAACCATCCTTCTTTTGGGCAAACAATGTCGGTGCTCCCCACGGTGATGTACTAGGACGAATAAACCCCAAATTCTCTAACTCTTGCAGCTGAACCTTCAACTCTCTAAGTTCGGCGGGTGCAAAACGATAAGGAGGAATCGATATAGGAGCGGTGCCTGGAAGCAAGTCTATCGTGAACTCGATTTCTCTCTCGGGAGGCAAATCGGGTAACTCTTCCGAAAATACATCGGGAAACTCGCGAACCACTAGAGGTAACTCCCCACGTGTAGACATATCTTCATCTAACGTCAAACTTGCCAACATAAGGTAAACCGACTCTTTTTCTCGGGACACACACAGATACGGCGCTAACGGTTCTCGACGCTCCCCATGGAATTCGAAACAAACACCCTCAGGCGGACATATGCGAACACGACGCTTGAAACAATCAATCGTAGCATGAAATGTAGATAACCAATCCATCCAAGAATGAGGTCAAACCCCGACATATCCAGCACGATGAAATCAAAGACGAAGCGATGGTCACAAATAACTAGTTCACAATCCTTACAGATACGACTCAAAGGTGACTTCCCCCTTAATGGTGTCTCGACAAACAACGGCGAATCAATATTCTCGGTGTCCAACTCCAATGCACACACAAAAGATGCAGCAATAAATGAATGCGATGCTCCCGAGTCAAAGAGTACTCTAGCAAAAGAGTTGAATAGAAGAAAAGTACCCCGTACAACCGATGTCTCTGGAGCCTGAGAAACAGAAGGTGAAGCATTGGTGTTGATGTTGAAAACACGTCCCTGGGTACCCTGACCCTACACGAAGCCTCCCCTCTGACCGGAACCATGAGAGGGTGCAGACGAACTCGCTCCTCGGTCACCCTCAGAACTATGAATTGACAATGTCTGGCGAAAATGAGGCTGTTGCTGCCTCTGAGAACCCCTGAAAGATTGCTGGCCAACACCACGCCCTGGCCCTGGCTACTGCACTAATCACTACGCGCCCCCGCCCCTTAAGGGCAACTCCAAGCAAGATGATCTGTCTTACCGCAAGTATAACACGCCTTGAGGAGCTGTGGACACTGAGTACGGATGTGCCCGGGTTGATTACACTTGTAGCACACGGTCGGAGGTCTAGACAAAGCACCTCGAGTTCCCGAAGAAGAAGGCACCTTAAAGCCAGATTGATGAGATGGTTGCTGAGATGGTTCCCTTTGCCTCTTCCGCCCCTGACTCCCAAAACTGCCTAAAGATGAACTAACACTCCCCACTGGTTGCCTTGGTTCCCAAGCCTTTACATTCCTTTGAGCTTCCTTTGGAATCTCAATGCTCCTTGCACACTCCACAACTTTAGAAAACTTCATCCTATGTTGGACTGTCACCATCCTCCTCACAGTGCTGTGCAGGCCCTTCTCAAACCGTCAACACTTCCTTTCCTCCGTTGCAACCAACTCCGGAGCAAAACGAGACAAGGATTGAAACTTCTGCACATACTCCGAGATGGTCATATTACCTTGCTCCAATTTCTCAAATTGATCTCTCAAATTATCACGAGAAGTCTCCGGAAAGTACTGCTCCTCAAAGAGCGCTTCAAACTCAGCCCATGTCAAATTCTCTACATCCGGTTCGTTCACTTGAGCTGCGGTCCTTGCCGCCCTCCTTACATCCTTCCTACCTTCTAGAACGGATTCCCACCATTCACCGGCCTCCCCAACTAGTTGAACGGCCACAATACCCACTTTGATGTTATCTTCGGTGATGTTGAGAGCTCGAAAGAGTTTGCGGATTTGAGCTAACCAATGTTCAGCTACCAAAGGGTCGCTACTAGTCCCATCGAACACTGAAGGGTTTCTACGGCTAAACTCCCTCATTGCTACCATGGCGCGATCCTCAACGTTCTCCCTAGGAGCTTGGTTCAGAAGATTTGCAGTTGTGAGTGCCGCAACGAGATCCCTAACAAATTGAGTCTGGTTAGGAGGCACACCTGCACCTCGACCGGCCCCAGCCCCCGAATTCCCACCAGGATTCTCCCCGTGCTGACTAACCTCATCCTCGAGAGGTACCCCACGGCCACGACCACGGCCTCGACCACCCCGATTTCCAACCCCACCTCGTCTAACATGCGTCCTCAGAGGCATCTTGCTATACAATATAAGAAAGGGAAAACTATTAACCACAATATCATAACAATGAGACCTAAGTTCCCAACTTCCCAACACGGGTAAATAACTCTACACCACTCTACGATAATGAAAATGCAATAATGCCACGTAGTCACATGAATGTTAGTCACACAAGCATGCACAAATTTTGTTAGAGGGCGCAACATTTTGAACCCATGAGACGAAACGCCTCCCCACGGTCTCTAGGTGTTCTAAACCTATGCTCTGATACCAAGTTATCACACCCTCGATTTTCAACATAAATATAAAGGATTTTCATAAACAAACCTCACAGATATCCGTACAATACCCCAGAAGAGTTTGACACTTCCATTTCCACATTTACACTTTGTCCTCCAATAATTTCCAAAAGATTACAACTTTGGCTCCGAGGCCCAAATCAACATAAATAAAGAGTATCGATAGAGTTAAGGAATTACAACATTTCATAGTCAAAAGACTTACTATTGAAGTTACAAATACATCTCTCAAAAGGTGATTTACAAAGATGGACTAGTAACTCCTCTGTGTTAGCTTTCAAAACAATGATCACGCCCAAGCAATCCAAATATGCAGCTATTGCCCTGGGTTAGTACTTGAAAATGATGGAAGGTCTGAGCTACACTAGCCCAATAGAAAGTTCTAATCTAATAATGTATGCAAATGACATGTAGGAATAATCACGAGAGGGAAAAGACAACAAGATCCAATAAATGGACAATTATAGCAATCCAATTTCAACATTTCACTTTCAGAACCAATCATGTGTCAACACGTGTCTTGTACAAGTGTCATGAGCCGAAGCTCCTGCCGGGCCAATTAAAGGACCCCGATGTCCTCTGCCAGGCACCTTGCCCATTGGGAGGTCCTGAAGTACCAAATACGAGCATATAGCTCCTGCCGGGCCAATTAAAGGACCCCCAATGTCGTCTGCCAGGCACTCACCCGTCGATGAGTCCTGAATGTTCTCGTCGTATTCGTAAAGTTCCAAAATCCTTTTTCCATCACGTTTGTACCATTCAACTCAACTTTGATTCATAAAGCAATTTTCGTGTAATCGTGTCCAAACAAGCATTAGAGTCGTGAGAACGTTCAATGAGTTCATCGAGTACAAGTAATCATGTTAGGGATCATTCAGGAAGTGTTTGAATGGGTTGGAAGTGATTAGAAACCAAAACGGTGAGAAACAAAGCAAAACAGTGAAAACTGGGATAAGCAACAGGTATCGATACCAATAAAAATGGTATCGATACCATTTGGCCAAGAAGGATTCCAGACGCAAGGGTATCGATAACAAATGACCAAGGTATCGATAACGTTTGATTTTCTGGGTTCTGGAGTTCAAAGGTACAGATACCTACACAAATGGTATCGATAACAAAGGGTTTTCTGGGCTTGGTAACGTAAAGGTATCGATAACGATTACAAAAGGTATCGATAACAATGCTGTTCAAGCAGATTTTCAGTAGATGTTCATGGGTTTCTCAACAACAGCAACAACATCAACAACAACCACGATCAAAGGCACAAATCAAGCTACAAGAAGCAAGTCATATACATATATTGATAGTTAGAACTCCCTACCTCAAGAGTGATGAACAAAGTCAATGGATTTTCCAAGCCCTAGCTCCAATCCTTGAATTCGAACGGAATGCACCTCCACCGAGCTCAAACCAACGAAGTTCGGACTGCAATACGCGTAGGAATGGAAGATTGAAGGTAGCTTTGAGTGGCTTTTTGGTTGTGTGGGTGGAATTTTTGAGTGAGGGTGAGAGTAAGAGAGGGAGCCGAGAGAGAGAGAGGAGAATGGGAGAGAGAGGGAGTGAGGGACAAATGGGAAAGTTATTCCCTACACACACACCCACACACATGTGTTTATATACACACATCACACTCTCACCCCTCCAATATAGCAAGTTAACACATTAGCCCCAAATCCCTACTTCTCACTTCAATTTCCACATTTATTTCTCGTAAATCATTTAAATCAATTTACGAATTTACGAATCTCTACACTTTACCTGTTTATTTCCTTCATTGTTTTTGGAAAGTGATTTTTGTAGTCCACATTTAGCCATTGGCACTTCACTTTTTGTCTTTATCATACCTTTAAATTATCAAATTATCCTTTATTTTGATAGTGTTCATCCACTTTCTCATATGTAGAAAGGTATTGTTATAATTCCAAATAAAAACAAACAAATTAGTAAATGTCAATAGCGAAAAGTAGAATGCCAAAATTAATTTCCTTATTTTTCTTCATCACTTTTTTCTCTTTTTCATTCTTATTTCATCTTTTTATCATTGTCACCTATATCTCTTTAATATCACCAGTCACCATTACTTTTATCATTTGCTGCAATCAACCCTCAATTTGTGTGAAACTTTGACCATGGTAGAAAAGTAATTTTTATCACAAAAAAAGCTAGAGAAAAAATTGGAAAGACAGCATACATATATATAGGAAAGTGAACAGGTAATTAAGAAAGGTTATTGATCAATAAATTGTCATTTAAATTCCGACGTACAAGAATTTTGCAACATTTTGCAGGTGTTCCTATATTTGGCGCACAAGTTTGTACTAAACACAAAATGGAAATAGCAATGACATGCACACAACTTAAAATACAATTTCGGACGGAATTGTATCCGAAATTGTTCGATACATTTGCGTCGAACAGTTTCGGACACAATTTGTACTTTAAAATTGTGTGCATAATTTTTCTGAAACGGAAATCCATCTGGCCAATGGGATAGAATGAGGAGCTGCTCTCGCTGATTCTATAATACTCCCCCATTTAGAAATGCCCGGACCCCACATCCACTATGCTTTTTGGACAAAGCTCTCACACACTTGAACCCCCAAAACACGTCATCCCATGCGTCACCTCTCACAAAGCTCAATTGACCTAAAACTGGCAGCCCCCAAATCCTTATACGGTCCCACACCCAACCCACCATCTTCCTCCACGTACCCAGCCACCCCTCTCTTCCTACTCCTCACTCTATACAATCCAAACCCAACAACCCCTCCAAATACCAAAACTACCCCCACGCACAACAACCCAATCCCCACTTCCATACCACCCTTCTTCCCTGCACCTTCCCTCACCTTAAAATACCCCACTTTGGTCACATCACTAACTTCCAACAAGGTCTGTACCGGATAATCTAACATGTAGCACAACCCAGAGGAGTTACTGTACACCGCACCCCAACACGTGCAGTTCTCTTCGCATGCACTCTCACACTGAGCCAGTGACCCCATCTTCTCATACCCCATTAGCTCCTTGTAGGGTAACTCCACACCTTGTCTCCTCAAAACCCAATACTTATTATTGCCATCACTGCAAAAGTCGCCGGAGTTATTCTCCGGCGCGACACACCCGCCGGAGTTGTAATCAGTCCGGTTGTCTAGACAATAGCAACCCTTACCCGGCTGACACAACCCGTAAGACCCACAAGCAGAGGGCAATTCACACGGGTCGGATATCGCCTGGTAATCCAACACCCATTTCGACCCGGTCCAGTAATACCCTTTGAGGTTCCCGTCGGGTTCTATACGGACCCGTCGGTTCCCGGACCCTCTCTGCTGGAAGCTGTTGAAAGACTGCACGTCGACGGGAACTGAGCTGTTTTGGTACATACCCAAGTACCCATCGGAGCTGAGGACGAGGTAAACGGGTCCTCCGCCCTCAATGACTTCTGCTTTGGCCTGTAAAGCCCTGTGCTTCCAGTAAATCTGATCCGGGTCGGAGCTCCGGTTGAACCGGGCGTATAAGGCCATGAAATCTGATCCTAACCGCATTGAGTAAAGCCCGTTTGAGGAAACCAAGGACATGGTACTGGTGAAATTTTGGTTCTCCACAAGGGTATCGGAGGGAAAATCAAAACTTTGCCAGAGAATCGAATTGGACCCATCAAGAGAAATAACAAGATTGGATGTGTTGGACAGGGAAACCCTGTCGCCCTCGGTTCCAGTTGACCAAAACACCCCCGCTTGCGGATCGGAAAGAACGAGACTGCCATGGAAGAAGACCCGGGTTTTGTCGGACCATCTCGCGGGGCTGGTCGGGTTGGCGTCCCATAAGGGTTCGGAGGATGGAACGTGGATGACGGCCAGAGCGAGTTGGACCTTGTTGACCCGGAGGAAACCAAGTGAGTAGTTTCCGGTTGAATCAACGAGTAGGGATTGGAAAGTGGAGATTGATGGGTTTGGGGTGGCTGCGAATCCCCTGAAAAGCTGTTGGGTTGTGGCGGCGGCTGGGGTGGATCCGACCCGAAACCTTGTGAGCGATGACAGGATGTAGAGAGAGACAAGAAAACGGGTCAAGAAAGTGATGGGTTTTTTCGTGTCCATGTTGAACTCTACTACTAGTAAAGAGGAGCCATGGAAATACAGAGACAGAGAATCCCATTTATCAAGGCCCATTCATGGGGCAGTGTGTGTGTATATATATATATATATATAAGTAGATACTTCCGCGCACACATACTTTCTTTACTACTAGTATAGAACAGGATAGACCACAAGAAAGCATATTTAAATTAACCGAATTCGATTAGTATATTGGAGGGCACATGGTTATTAATCTAAGATACAAACAAGAGTCTGTGTAGTATATTGATACGGTGATAGTATTAAATGGTAGAAAACCAATTATGGGTCGATATAGGGCGAAAGATAGCAACTTTATGGAGCTTTCTAACCTAATTAAATTTATATTACAAAATTGCAAAAGGATTTGAAAATTTCGCACTACAACATCCAACACTAAGGCTGCTAAAGAGAAGAGTTGTTCGCGAGCAGCTCGAGACTCAAGTCATTGGTAAACAAGTCAAGCTTTGAGTTAGTTGAACTCGGCTCGTTAATAAAAATTGAACTCCTTTTTATAGTCTTGTTTAGTAAACAGACCGAGCTCAAACACCTCTACAAAAGGCAGGAGAAGATGAGTTTGGCTACGGATATATATATATATATATACACATACCTGAAATAGCAGCTAACATATAAATACAAAAACTCATACATGTGCATAACCAAACCCCCGCGCCAAAGTCAAACTATCACGCTAGCTATCCGTGTAGTCACCAATTGAATGACTTTGAATTTATTTTCTCGTTGGATAGGAGTATTTTTTAAGTAATAAACAGAGTGACTTTTTGCTTGGATCAAATACGACTTTTGAAATGAAATTTATGAGTAGGGATATGGACCTCTTCATGCATGTGGAGCATTCAAGTGATCAGGTTTGACTAAAAAGGATCGAGAGGGAACGAATACGGTCCCTTCCCTTTAAAGAACGCTCCAATAATAATTTTTTAATTTGACAGTTGGGGTGTCCGGCTGGTTTTCACACCTCGAGTAATCTCCTTCACAGTTTTGTTAAAAACGGGTCATCTACACCGAAACTTGGGGCTACACAAGAAATTAACTTTTATGCGGCATAACTCCAAGAATCAAATTCTGATCAATTGTATACGATGCAAACCCACTAACCAACCAAAATAACCCTCGGAGCTTCCAGTAATTGTTTCTCCAACCGAACAATCCCCCAACGCTCTATATGTTTCCTCTCCTCAAAGGCTTTGACTTCGAGCTAGTATTTATTATGGTTTCTTCTCTCTTACTCTCTCACCGCTGGACTACCCATTTTTTTATTCTCTCGTAGATCTCATATTGACGGAGGATATTTTATTTTTGGCTCAATTGACTATTGGTCTAGTAGTTAACAAAACAAGGAGTAAGTAACCAGCTGAAAAATACCTATATATCGAAATTTTCTTGCCACCGTTTAATATAATTTTATCTCACAAACACACGATGTGTAAGAAAATATAGTACCGGGGTTTATTGGTGCAGTTGAACCAACGGCTATATATTTCACTTAGGCACAGTGACTTTATGGGTTCAACTCCTCTTATAGAGGTATCTTAGAATGGAATTAAAATAGTCTAGATTTTTCTAACATGTGAAAAAAAGAAACCAATAAAGGCAATGCAATACAATCTTATCCAACTTTTTCATTGATTACTACTTTGAAAACACCTTTAATTTTGATCATGGAGAAGGGGTAATTTTGTTTTTTCCAACATAAATGCATGTTTGCTTTTACAAGAAGTTTCAGAAAATAAATTAGATGAATATCTTAACACGTTTAATATAATATAAATATTTTCTAACACAAGAAAATGCACGTTTAATATGAGCAGTCAAAAAAATCATAGTATGACATATGTGGCATTCGTTAATTTGTTACATCCCCTGTCTATTTTTCCTTGTAATTTTTCTGATCAAAATTTTCCCTACAGTTCAAAAGCACATTTTTTGAGAGTGGAGATCAGTGTAGGAATAAACAATACTCAAGATATTTGTAAGTCTTGTCTAAATAGAGGAGTTTTTCAGTGCCGAGCGGGTATTGCCGACGTGGCACCTGCTCGGCGTATCTCAGCCGTCTGATTCACTTTTGGATGGTTCGGATTGAAACCCTCTCTCTCCTCTCACCCCAACACTTTCTCTCTCTCAAAATCTAAGCCGTCCAAACACGAAATGGACGGCTCGGATGCACGAGCGGGCACCACGTGGTACCCGCTTGGCACTGAAAAATTTTCCTTGTCTAAAAAGTATATATGTTGTGTCTTAATAATACAGACTATACAGTAGACTATGTATCTTTCAAAAGGGGATACCGTCTCCGAATCAAAAGTTGATCAACAAGATCCTATTAATTAACTAATGAACTGATCAATTTGAGGGGGAAAAAACCTCAATATATCTGAAGATTCTGAACTAGCTGGAGTTGGTCTTTTTTGGGTGGTGGGTCACTGTGTATAACAGTTCAATTTCTGCAGACTAGTGGAGTATTTGTCAAAGAAGTTGTTAGCTTTATAGTAACATTGTAGTCGGTAAGTTACCAAACTATGGTAATAGTACGCCCTTCGTCTTGATTTGTTTGTCCATTTTTTTACTTTTAAGTGTTCCAAAATATTTGTCCAATATGAGTTTGACTTGTTAAAATTTCCTTAATGCCCTTTCCCTTTCAAAAAATAATACATTGGAGAATGTACACTCCCATTTAATGCTAGAAAATAGAGGGGCATTCTTGGAAAATCAAAACTTTTAAAGAGCAATCTTTATGTTCCCTTAAAAAGTTGGAGTTTCAAAAATGGACAAACAAATCGGGACGGAGGGAGTAGCAACTAACATAACCCCTCAAAAGTAAAATAAGAAGAAGATATTGCAGTGTACATTGCCAACTCAAAAACACCCTAAGATCATATCACTAGGCGGAGCTAGGATTGTTAATGACAATGATTCCCATCAAATACAATATTCAGTAGTAAGACATGAATTTAAGTAACCAAAGACACAGATCATATTTTTTATATTTTGAAAGCGATGCATCTAGATTAATTGGTATTAAAGATATCTTGTCGGACATACATCCATTAGGAGTAATTATTCAATAATCCGGGAGTACTGCCACGTGGTACTCTGAACTACTTTACAACCATAAGACTTTCATTTAAAGACTACGAGATAGTTGAAACCAAAAGCTCAATTTTACGGTATACTTTACCTTTGTAATTTTACGAAAAACATGCAACCATTATTAATACTCTTACATTGAAAAGTGTCATATCTTAACCAAATCCTGACTTTGCCACCGCAGCCAAGGACTCATACACCAGTTGCAACCTGTCACTTTCCTTCTAGACGCAGTTCCTTATTCCATGGTTTACAACTCAGTAATAAAGACGTTTCATTTGTACACGACACCTTGAAAAGCTCCTAACTGTGGGCGATTTGCTTTTCCTCCTCTGTTGTGCTTTTATGCTAATTAGTTTAAAAAAAATGCACCAAACCTCAATTGACCCATCCTTGTTTTCGTTTGCTTTCGCAGTCTAAATTTTATTTCATTTGCTGAACTGTAGTCTACATAGTTCTTTTTTTTTTTTTTTTCCAAAAGTTTAGAATTTTCATTGATAACGAAGAACTTACAATATAGGACATATTCTTTCCGAGAGAGAAAATAGCCGAAAAGGCGGGTAGGCAATCCAAAGACCTACACCTCCAAACCCCATACACGCACATAAGAAGAGTATCAGTGCAACACCACACACCAACTACTATACTCACATAACCCAACTCACACACACCAACACCAAAAAACGACGATACCTCTGAACGGTGGGTGAGGAAGACTCCCATAAGGGAGAAACATAGGGACAAATCCCAACAAAATCATACCCCAACAATCGACACATGATCGGACGCCAAGACCTTGTTCAGTTGAGGATTTGGATTTTGGACTCTAAATTATTACCCTACTCCAAAATCCACGCATTACCCCTATCTCCAATCATTACTTTTATTTTTATCTCTATCTCTCTTCAATCATTACCCTTATCTTAGTATCTCCCTACCCTAATCATTACAAATTCAAATCCAAAATCCCCAAAACAAACAAGCCCCAAGAGACCACGCCGACCACCCCACCTCTGGACAAAATGAAGAAGACAATCCGGTGGTCAATAGATCACCGAGGAAGAAGAGCGTCGGCACCATCGCCGATCATCACCGTCGCCGCAACATCCCGCACCATCACTGCAAACACCAGTTCATGCCGGCACCGAGTTCCAATGCAGAATAGATCGGAGGTTTCACCCAAATAGAAAAAACAAACCGAACAACAGAGAGAGAGGGGAAAACCCCCCTCCCGCCACCCCGAATAGGGTAGAAACCCTAGGGGGAGGAAGGGGAGGAGGGAAACTGTTGGCTGCGACTAGGATTTTATTTTCCGAGAGAGAGGGGGGGCAACATATGTAGTCTACATAGTTCATGGGTGAATTTTCTGTTAGTCATCCAAATCAAGACTTTATATATATAGAGAGAGCAATATCGACACACATAATGATATTGGTCGCAATTTAACTGTGTTGGTCGTATCGAACGATACGCAATGAGAATTTATTGTAGTGGTTGTACATTTTTAAAAAATCATTTGGGCAACGAAAAACTTTGGGAGTGCCTAGATCAGCCTTAGCGATCGAGTATCAATCTAAGGGTTCATAAACAATTCGTGAATCATGAACAAATCATTATAGTGAGAACCCATCGATACACATGCAATTTTTCAATCTCACTAGTATATTAAAATGCAACGATATAAAGACGCGTCTTTTGGGAGTGACATTCTCAAGGCTTGGAAGTGGAGAATGGGTGTAAAGGCAAGAAGAGAGAGAGAGAGAGACTTGGGATCAATGATCAAGGGCCCTTTTCTCTTGAGTGGAGGGGTGTATTTATAGGCAAGAGCCAATGATTTTGAAATTCAAATGGTGGAGGTATTTTCTGGGCGGGCCAGAAGTGCTTTTTCGGCTGAGCCATTTTGCAGCTGTGGCTCAAATGGGCATGGCCGACAGCTTTCTGAGCCAGTCAGAACTTTTTCCTGAAATGCCCTGCGATTGACCTCGGGGTGTCACGCGGTGTAATAAGTTTTGTAACACCGCGCGTTGCAGGTGTGTTCCGCGCGGTATTCTAGGTCTAGTCCAGGGCTCTTTTAGTTTATCTGGGTTTTCTGAGCTAAGGGAATCCTTTATTCAAGCTCGCAAAGGTACCGTTTCCTTTATTTCGTCATCGGGGCGCACAAAGAACCTCCGAGGTTCGGATTGGGGTGTCTACAGTAGTCCCTCTTTAACGTAACTCGGGTACCATTGGTTGGTACGAGTGACGCTTAAAGAATAGGCATCCCAATCCGTTGCTATAAAGTCTTTGGACGGAAACAAAACGCATGAAAATTGAAATGCAAGCAAATGATAAGGGTGTTCGCGCTCGTGGAGCTGCCTACGTACCCCGTTTGCAGGGATCAGACCAACGTAGTTCAGTCGGGACAATGCAAGTAAAACGAGTCCCGGAGGACAATCGGGAAAACTATGCAGCGAACTTGAGAAGATCGAGTGTCTGCAGTGCCAAGCGCCTGTGGTGCTAAGTGCCATGCAAATACTGTGATAAAATTCAAGACGAGCCCTCGGGAGGCAAAAATTTGAGACGAGCCTTCGGAGGTGAAAAATCGAGACAAGCCCTCGGGAGGTGAAAAATTCGAGACAAGCCCTCGGGAGGTGAAAAAATCAAGACGAGCCCTCGGGAGGCGAAAAATTCGAGACGAGAATATTGCGAGTCGAGATTGGAAAAATTTTGGTAAAGTCTGGGGTGGAAAAATAACGACGAGTCCCGAGGACGAATATTGCGAAAAGCACAAATTCGGCAAGTCCTCGGGGGATGAAAAATTCGACGAGTCCCGGAGGACAAGAATTAAGAAATCCTTTAATCAAAGCACAACATTCAACAAGATTTTTGCTGCAAAACGGCTGGAGCTTTTGATTTCCAAGAGGATTTTGGTGGTTGGGTTGATCAATTTCCGAGAAGAATGATTTTATTCATGCAAAGCCATAAGGCCGCGCGGCTGAGAGAGGTGGCGCACGGCATTTCAAATTCCCATGCAACTCTTCAATTTCTGAGAATAGACGGTTGGTTTAAAGGTGCCCATTAATACAGGCGTGCCTTTTTGACGGCCGATGTTTCTTTAAAAGCATGGTGGTGCCTCATTCCATACACCACCAACAAAAGTTTCTCCAATCTCTCCATTTCCTCCTACACTTCTTGCGAAAACAAGTTCCATGGCGGATAACAGTCTCGTGGAGCGAGTGATTTCCTTGGAGGCCGAGATGGCCTTCTATCGCGAAGAAATTGAGCAACTCAATGCTCAAATCGCGAGGCTCATCTCCACAATCCGTTCTCTTCGTCGAGCGGTCACCAATCTCCAAGACTTCTGTTTTGATCGACTGGACAACAAAGATGATCCAGAGTACGTGCCGGGACGCGAATCCGAGGACACCGCGGAGGACACGGAGGGGAATCCGAACGGCTCGGATGACCGTTCAGATGGAGGGAGTGACGCGTCCAGCGAGGGAAGCGGTTGAAGACGTAGGACGAAGTAGAAGAAAGGGGCAGTAGGATTGTTTTCTATTTTACTTTTTCCTTTCTTTTTTTTTTTTTTTAATGTATGGAAAATTTTCCGGGGTTCGCCCCGGGTTTTATGAATGGAATGCAAAGTCCCCGTTTCCTTACTCTTGTCTGTTTGCCTGCTTCCGAATGTGTGAATAATTCCAAAGAACACAGCCTTGATCGTCAGGAACTGCTTTCAGAATCTAAACTGTCGAGACAACCCAGTACGCCGCGCGTAGCTTGTGTACGGGCGTACGGCGTAACGGAGCTAAGAATTCTACGTGCTACATCAGAATGCCGCGCGCTTCTGTCAAAACGTCGTGCGGCGCTATAGGTAACGAACCCGGTCCAGATTTAATTCCAGACGAACCGGTTCAAGGGGGTATATACGGGTGAGTCATATACGATACGCCCCACCGTTCGAAATCTCGCGCTCCCTCTCTCGTCTCTCCCTCTCTACTCTCTCTCTCCGATTACCCTCTCTCTCGATCGTCTCTCTCACTCTCTGCTCTCTCTCGCTCTTTGCTCTCTGCTCTCTTCTCTCTCTCTCTCTCTCTCTCTCTCTCGGTTTCCTCTCTCTCTCTCACATGGATGATATCGATACACCCGGTGGTGGGTCGAGGCTACACCTCCTCCGATCACTCCGGAGGGTGATACGACGATTGGGGGTGTCCCGAAGATCGTGGGGGCCCCGGTTCGAACAACATTGGCCGAAGAGGCCGCGGCCTCGACCACCGTGGTGGCTGACAGTGACGGTGGTGATGATGGCAGTAGGGTGTTGGCCAGCCATGGCCAAGGTACGGAGAGTCCGGGTGCAATGGCACGAGGGGGTGAGGCGGAGGCTGCGAGTCAATCGGAGGGCGCGATTGGCTTGGAGGAGAGGGCCGCAGAGGCTCACAGTAGTGATGGTTTGGATAGGGTAGAGGAGGAGACGGAGGCCTCTCCCGTGAGAGAGCCTCGGGCCGACTTGGGGAAGGACCCCATTGTCGAGGAGGAGCCGGTGGAGGAGCGGGAGACACCGGCTATGTTTGTCGGTAGTGGTGCAGGTGCGGGGTCATCACGCCACATTTGTTTGGGTGACTACCTAGAGACGGCGTCCCTGGAGGACCTGGTCGAGACCTTACGAGGAGTGCCAGGGTTGGCGGAGGCTTTACTTGAGTCTCGTGAGACGGAGCTACGGGCTGAGCTTGAGACTGGGGCTAGTAGAGAGCCACAGGTAGAGGAGGAGGCTGGGGGCGAGGCAAACCCTCGCAGGAGCGTTGTAGACGAGGCGACTGAGGCCTTACGGGGGTGAGGAGCTTACGACGAGGCGACCTACGTGCCTTTTCAGCACGTAATGGTGCCTTCTCTTCTAGACGCTTACAGGCCGGAGAGGCCTATGTATGACGAGGCTCTGGTCTTGAGGGACCCACATCAGCACATTTCCTTACGCCGAGACGAGGTATACTTGCATCTCAAATTCCAATGTTTTAAGCTTTTATTCCTTGCTTTGAATATCATACCTGTCTCGAATGCTATGCCTGTTTACTGAATATTGTCAATTTATTACAACAGGCGATTCCGATCTCGTGCTACGGTGGTGCGGCAGATGTGCCGAAGTTTTAGGAGAGGCTCGTTGAGGCGGTGAGGGAGATAGTAAGGCAGGCGGGCTTCGGGGAGTTTGTTGGTGTGTTGACGAGGGTGAGTAACAATCGCCAGGTGGTGAGGGCACTTGCCGAGAGGTGGTGGGACACGACAAATTCGTTCCACTTCTCTTTCGGTGAGATGACAGTGACGCCTTTGGACTTTTCGGCGATCACTGGTCGGAGGGTCGGAGGTGACCCTATCCCCTTTGACACCACGACAGGGAGGAGCATGGAGTTCCAGAGGCGGATGCTGGGGTATGTGCTGAGGGCGGAGACGGACGACGCCTAGTACACCCAGCTTTTGAGGTTTTGGACGGAGGGGCTTCCGACGGACAGGGTGCAGGAGGAACAGATGGCGATGTGCTTTTTGCTGTACATGCTCGGTGCGTCCCTGTTTCCCAACAGGCGCAACCGGGTGCACCTTTCGCTTTTGCCGGCTTTGAGGGATGTCGAGGAGGTTGCTCGCTTTGACTGGGGAGGTGCAGCAATGGGGACGTGCTATGCCTTCATGGGATCTCTTTCTCGAGGGGCAGGGGTGAGCCTCGGCGGCTACCAAAGAGTTTAGGAGGTACATCTCGATCCCTTTCCATTGAATAATTAGCTTTTCATTCGTCCATTATACAATACACATCTCGTGCTAAACTTCGATGCCTTAACTTACAGCTTTGGACGTACGAGGTGATAGGCATGTACCCTCCCGAGACTATGTGCCCTGATGACACGATACTCCCTCAAGCCTTGCGCTGGTCGAAGGAGTATCGAGGGGTGAAGAAGGGGAAGGGCAATCTGAATGCCTTCCGCCTCTTCCTGGACGAGCTGCGTCCTGATCAGGTATCCCCACACCTTTACATCCATTTCTTAACTTTCACGCCCATTTCAATTTGAAAAGTATGCTGACGTTGCTCATTCTTGATGGTAGGTCTACTGGCGGATCTGGGTCCACTTCGAGGTCCCATACGTTGCACGGAGCAGGGAGGTGGTAAGGGGGAGTGCTTCTCGAGTCCCCTTACGGCTGGCAGTGGTACCTGGGTGACCGGGTATCACGTCAGTCGCTGAGGCTGGTCGTTTTTCGAGTTCCTGGGCCACTCCCTCCTCTGATGCAGAGGACGAGTCAGTACACTTGGGGGAAGATCGAGCGGTTCACACAGCCGGATCCCGAGCTAGAGCCGCTCTTCCAGGCATGTGCTGGCTACGTTGCCAACTACGCTGAGTACCAGGCTCGGTACCTGATGCAGGGCCTTGGGATATGCGCCGCTTGGGATACAACGCAGCCGGTGCGTGGCGATAGAGGTGGTAGAAGGGGAAGAGGAGGTAGGAGAGGTGATGGAGGTAGAGAAGGTGGAGGTCGAGGCGACGGTGCGGGCCCGAGTAGAACCAGCTTGCCTCCACTTTCCTGGACAGTGGACGTGACGACTGCCGAGGGGGCCATGTCCCACAGTCACGGCTCTGGAGTTCCTTGCTCAGGTATGACATGTCTTTATTCCTTTTCGTACGTTCGCTATTATCACTGTGTGTTCTAATTGATCTCTTCCATTGTGCAGGCGACTCCAGAGTATATGAAGGAGATGGCGGAGGCCATGATGGGCTTGGAGCAGCTGGTGCGGCAGTACGCCATGGCCCATCCTCCGGAGGTGCTTCCCCGCACTAGTGGGACAATGGTAAACTCTCAAACTCTGGCTTTTACCTTATTCCAATCGCCTTTTTCTATAGTTATGATGCGAATGTTGTATGATACCATTGCAGGCTAGAGGAGGGGCATCACGGGGTCTACGCAGGAAGTCTGTTCGTATGCCAGCGCTACAGGTTTCTTCTGCCGGCTCTCGGGGCCAGAGGATGAGCCTATCGCCGTCTCTGATGAGACAGACGAGCCTACTGACGTTGACCTGGAAGACACTTCAGAGAGTACTGTGCCCAGGGCGACCGGTACTCAGGAGGTGGCTAGGTCCTAGGCGGAGGAGGTCTCCGAGGAGGGCGAGGACAGGGATGAGGATGAGGACTGAGCTCCTTCTTTTGCTTTTTGACTTTTTGGTAGAGCCTGCGTGCTTCCTTTATAGGGTGCTTGTTTACCCTTGGTAGATAAGATTTATAGCATTGGGTTTGCATGCCTCATTTTGTACTTCGACTCATGGATACTTCTGAGATTATATAGAAAACTAGCCTTTTCAATGACTATTGAATTTCTTTTACTACTATTGTATAACATTAACCGGAGTGTACAACCAGCCATTGATCACAAAACTGAACCAAACACAAGGTTTGTGATGGGCAATATGATGGCGAATGAACATAACGACAAAGGAATAGAAACCGAAGAAGGTAACTGAATGAATTTTGAAAAATTGACACTATACACGAGAATTTACACAAACGTCCTTACTACTGACTTAAATATGACCATGCATGACAACAGCGACCTTCAAAACTTAATACATGACTCGAAAGCTTGACCTCGCGCTTGAAAAATACTTGAAAAGTAAGGAAACATTGACTTAAAGGGGTGACATTCTCAAATTTTGACTTTGAACTCAAACCGGAACTTGGACTAAGTCTCTTTTGACCATTATGACTTGTGTGACTCGATGAAGTGGCTTGAAATGGTTCGAAACGGATTTTGATACCTCGACATGGCTTAAGAAGTGGATTTTATCGACTTTTTGTGCCACGATCTTGAATTTTTTAGAGTTGACCCGAAGCGAAACATCCCTGAAGTCCCAAATACCCGTTGAAGTGTGTTCAGGGGGTTGGTGATGCCCCATTGTGTCTCAAATTCATTTCAAACATCTGCTGTCAAAAACTGCAGAAATGCAGACATATTATACCGCGCGCAGCTTCATAATGCCGCGCGTGGCTTCATGTAACTCTGCGGTGTATTTAATGTTATGCCGCGGTGATTTCCCAGATTCGGTATGCCGCGCGACACTACAGTACGTCGCGCGTGGCTATTTTCCTGACAGTTCCCAGTTTTGCTACTTCTCGAGACAGATTGCACGATGGTTGAAGTTTGACCCCTGCAATGGCATTTCTGAACCAATGCAAGTCTGCATTGAGTTTTTAGGGTATGACCAAGCTTTTTCCCATACAAGACTCAAGGAAAACTTGCATTTTTGGACACCCGAGGTTCTTTGAAAGTTGAAGTTGTCTTCTCCATTCTTCCTATAAATTCAAGCCTTGAACCTCAAATTTTCCTCACCCCCTTTTAACTCTCATCTTTCTTAAGTTCTTCCTTCCTCCCAATGGCTCTTTCTCTCACCGGTTCCCTCCGCCCATGGTTAGTCTCCATGGAAGGCGTCGATTGGCTCAACTTTCGGGCTCATGGCCTCTACTCCATGAGGTACCTTCGCAACATTCGTCTCCGTCCTGAGCTTTTGAGGGTGGCCGTAAGTCTTTAGGATCCGTAGGTGCACGTATTTCGCTTTGGCGAACAAGAGCTTTGTCCCACCATAGAAGAGTTCCGCGCCTATCTCGGCGGCTTCGGCTCAGGGCAAGTCATCATTCCTCCTGTGCGCGAGAGCGTCTACAAGGTCCTGGTTGCAACCCTTGGATTGAATGGCGGCACTGCTCGCTACTTGGTTAGTGATGGTCGACTCAACGTGATGCGCCTCATTGAGATGTTCTCTCCTCTTGGCGATCTTGGAAACGTGACTCATCAGACTCGACGCATGACAGCCCTCTGCATGTGCCTACTAGCAGCCTACCTCTTTGTTCCTTCCACCGGTCATGCTAGCTCAGCGATGGCCAGCATTGCTGTTTAGATCGAGGCTCGGAAGGATGTGATTCCGATGGTTTTGGCTGAGACATTGATAGGTTTGGATAAGGTTCATTCCGGAGAGACCGAGGTTTTCGAGGGTAGTCCTCTCCTCCTACAAGTTGGCTTCTCACTTAGCTCTCCTTTTTCAGGCTTTTCTCACATTCTCATTTTACCTCAACGCTCGGCTTGGCTTTCTACATTTTCTAACTTGTTTTCTTTCTTCTTGTAGATTTGGCTTTACGATAAGGTGAACGTGCTGACTCTTCCTCCAGGCAATCGGGTGTATGAGGCTAGACTGTTGTCTTTACGGTGCTTCGAGTTTGCGGACAGGCGAGCTTCTGAGTGGGTCAATTTCTTCAAATGACAGTGAGCTGACACTATTTCCTAGAGGTGTTCGTGGCTTGACCTCCCGTCCATGACAGTGTACTTCATGGGTCCTCAGTGGGTTGTTCTTGCTAGCTTGGAGGCTTTTACCTTCTACATCCCCTATCGTATTCAGCGTCAACTTGGTTTGAGACAGGAGGCTCCTGCGGAGGTCCTGGTGGATGTGGTTCTGCCTCTCTTCCGCCACTCTGTCCTCTGCAACTACCAGCGATTTTGGAGGACTCGTGAGGTGACTGATGCGCATCCCTACCCATCTATGGCGGTACGCGGGAGTTACCGGAAGTGGCTCAGGAGGGACATTGCTGCAAGAGCTGGGGCTCAAGGAAACTGACTCAATCCTACTACCCTGACCATTGAATAAATCATGGACCCGTTTTTATTATGTCGCACTTTTATTTTCGAAAGTCATGCTCAGCCCTATGTATCAGAAGCAGTTGTTTTAATAAAATGAGTTACGGAGGGTCTCCCCCTCTCTGATTCCGTGTCCTGGATTCTCTCAACCTGGATTTTTTTATTTTGATTGATTGTGACCGGGCCTTAGAGTTAGGCTGCCTACGTATCCTTTTGATAAAGGAATCAGGTCATAACGTAGTTCAGGGGTAGGGTTCGCTCTGGTTTTGGCACTCTCCTTTTGCGCTCTAACTTTTGCCTAGTACCGCCCTTTCGGGTTTTCGGCCTAGCGAGCTCATTCATTGTATGCCTTAACTTTTGCCTAGGATGCCCTTTCGGGTTTTCAACCTAGCAGGCTTTTGTTCTAATTTTTGCCTGGGACTGCCTGCCCTAGCGGTTTTCAGCCCAGCGAGCTTCTCTCAGGGGTAGTAGCGCTTGAGTTGATCCAGGTTGACCAAAGTTGAGAATTCATTCCCACCCAAGTCAATGAGCTACGTAGCTCCTCTGGATAGGATGGTCTTGATGATGTAGGGCCCAGACCACTTTGGCCAGAACTTTCCCCGTGGATCATAAACCGACGCCCGAATTTCCTTCAAAACCATGTCACCTTCTGCCAAGTCTCTTGGCTTCACCTTTTTGTTGAACGCATGTGTGATTCTTCTCTAGTACCCTTGAATATGATAAAGAGCCCTCAACCGGCGTTCATCGAACAACATAAGCTCTTCGAATCAGTTGCTTAGCCACTCTATCTCTTGAACTTCACACTCGATCATAATTCGAAGAGATGGAACCTCTAACTCGATGGGAAGTACAGCTTCCATACCGTAAACCAAAGAGTAAGGAGTTGCCCCTGTTGGTGTACGTACGGACGTGCGATATCCCCATAATGCTAACGGTAGCTGTTCATGCCAGTTTCTTGCACATTGAATGGTCTTTTCCAGAATGGCCTTGATTGTTTTGTTAGCTGCTTCCACGGCTCCATTGGTTTGTGGCCGGTAGATTGTTGACTTATGTACTTGGATTTGGAACTCATCCAAGACTTCCCTAGCTCGCCCCTTGAAATGAACTCCGTTGTCGGACACGAACGCCTGAGGGACTCCGTACCGATAGATGACGTTTTGCTTGATAAAGTGCGCGACTTGAACTGCAGTCAGAGTAGCATATGAGGTGGCTTCCACCCATTTTGTGAAGTAATCAACAGCCACCAGGATGAATTTATGGCCATTAGAAGCTGCTGGCACAATCCTTCCAATGACGTCAATCCCCATGTTGAGAAAGGCCATGGTGAGGTCATTTACTGTAGCTCATGCAGCGGAACATGCGTGAGGTTGGCATGGATCTGGCATTTATGACACCGTCGTACGTACTCCACACGTTCTGTCTCCATGGTGGACCAAAAGTATCCCTGCCTCAAAATCTTCTTGGCGAGCATCATGCCGTTCATGTGAGGACCGCACACACCCTCGTGAATTTCTTCCATTACCCTTTTCACTTCCACACCATGGATGCATAGCTTGTGCATACCACAGTGTGACCTTCAATACAGATTTCCTCCACAGATGATATACTGAGCTGTCATCCTCTGGAGAGCGATTCTGTCTTTCTTGCTGGCCTCAGCGGGGTATTCCCCCCTTTCCACGAATCTCCAAATGTCATAATACCAAGGGTGACCATCATCAGGCTCATCAACGACCATGACATGCTGGTATACCGGTGTATCTCTTTGCTCGATCACAATTGGTCTTAACTTTACACCGACAGGGATTTCAACCATGGATGCCAGCGTTGCCAGAGCATCTGCAAATTGATTCCTGAGTCTCGGGACATGAGTAAATGTTACCTTGCTGAAATGGGGGATAAGGTCTTTGAGATCTTGATGATACGGCTTCAGTTTTTCTTCTTTGACCTTCCAGTCGCCGTTTGCTTGGGATACAACCAAGTTCGAATCTCTTAAAACCTCCAGCTTTTCTATACCAATCTCAATGGTTGCTTCCATGCCTACAATACAAGCTTCGTACTCTGCCTGATTGTCAGTGACTTCAAAGTTAAGCTTAAATGCAAGCGGGATGTGTGATCCATCAGGTGAAATTAACAGCACACCAATCCCAAACCCTTTCTGGTTAGCTGCTCCGTCGAAGTACAACTGCCAAACATCTTCGGCCACAGTCATTATGTCTTCGTCAGGGAACTTGAATTCGGCATATTCTCCTCCTTCAACTGGGCAATCGGCCAAGAATTCGGCGACGGCTCTTCCCTTTACAGACCTCCTAGTGACATACTTTAATTCGAACTCAGCCAGCATTAGCAGACATCGCGCCATCCTTCCCGTGAGAGCTGGTTTTTCAAACAGGTACTTTAGAGGGTCCATTCGAGATATTAGCCTTACTGGGTAGGTTAGCATATAATGTCTCAACTTTCTGGAAGCCCAAACGAGTGCCCAACATGTTTTTTCTAGCAGAGTATAGCGTTCTTCGGATCCGACCATCTTTTTGCTGAGGTAGTAAACAGCCCTTTCAACCCCATCGTCTCCTTTTTGTGCCAACATACACCCCATCGAGGACGGAGTGACTGACAGGTATAGGATCAAAGATTTTCCTGCTACGAGTGGTATCAATACTGGCGGACTCTACAGATAGGCTTTGATAGCTTCAAAAGCTTGTTGGCATCTGTCATCCCACACAAATGGCACTCCTTTCTTGAGCAGGCAGAATATGGGTTCACATGTTGATGTCAGTTTGGCAAAGAACCTACTGATGAATTGTATTTTGCCAAGAAAACTTCTTACATCTTTTTCTGATCGTGGCGGTTCCATTTCCAAGATGGCCTTAATCTTCGATGGATCGACTTCGATGCCACGAGTGGTAATCATGAATCCGAGCATCTTACCCGCAGTGACCCCAAACGTGCATTTAGCCGGATTAAGGCGCATCTAGTATTTTCTGATTCTTTCGAAAAATTTCCTGAGCACGGGTAAATGCCCTTCTTGTTCTTTTGCCTTTACAATCATGTCATCAACGTAGACCTCTATTTCCTTGTGAATCATGTCATGCAACAAGATCGTAGCAGCCCGCTGATAAGTGGAGCCAGCATTCTTCAACCCGAAAGGCATGACCCGGTAGCAGTAAGTTCCCCATTCAGTGACGAATGTGGTTTTCTCCCGATCTTCCGTGGCCATGAGGATCTGGTTGTAGCCTGAAAAACCATCCATGAAAGAAAGCAAGGCGTGCCCAACAGTATTATCGACCAGTACATCAATGTGCGGTAGCGGGAAGTCATCCTTCGGGCTTGCTTTGTTTAGGTCCCTAAAATCGACGCAAACCCTAATTTTGCCATCCTTTTTCGGGACAGGGACAATGTTTGCTATCCATTGAGGGTACTCAGTTACTATTAGGAATCCTGCATTGATCTGTTTAGTGACTTCTTCTTTTATCTTGAGTACCCAATCGGGTCTCATGCGCCTCAGTTTCTGCTTTACTAATTTCGCGTCGGGATAAAGGGGGATCCGGTGTTCCACGATTTCAGGATCGATTCCGGGCATATCAGCATGCGACCATGCAAAAACGTCTTCGAATTCTTTTAGCAAACTTACAAGAGCTCGACGCTCTTCTTTTGATAGCGCGGAACCGATCTGAGTTATCCGGGGATTCCCTTCATCTCTCAAATTTATTGAAATAACTTCCTCTTTTACAGGCTGAGCATGCCTTTCGTCTTCCCTTTCGACTAGGGATCAGATTTCTTCAGGGATGTCCCTATCGAAAACGATCTCTTCGTCATAAAGGTCGACATAATTTATTTCAAAATCAGGGAAGTAGGCAGAATCAGATTCATTTATTTCATCATTAGCGGAGGCCTCGGGGGCACCATACACACAGATAGACTCGAATTCAAAGTACAGACTCTGAGGAGCTGGGCCGAGAGGCACTAACTCGGACTCAACAGACTTAGAAGACTTAGAGGACTCAAAGGATTCAGACTCAAGCTCGGAATCGGACTCAGACTCGAAGTCATGGCAGGTTGCACTTGGTATGAAAATCCAATTCTCAGCAGCATCCATGATGAGCGAAGTCGGGTCTTCGGGGGCTTCCTGCCCTAGCATCAGCACTTCCGCTTCCATGGCTATACCCATTGGTTCGTCCTCTTTAAATAAGATCGCTAGACTACCCATGGCAAAGACTTCAACCCAATCAGTCAGCTTCTTCTGTTCGACCACAACTTCGAATTCCTCATCATTTTCCGGCCAAACATCATTGGCAAATATCTCAAATCCTGGCAAGAAAGTATTGGTTTCCTTATCCCAGAATGGTTCTGGCTGCCCCTGGTAAACTTGCTTTGCTTCCTCCTTAACGAAGTAGTCCTCCAATCTGTCTCCTTTCTTCATTTTCCCATCGCCAGAGGGTAGATACCCTAGGCCCTTTGTACGGGTCAAAGTTCCTTGAGCTTCAAACTTTGCAGGCCCTTGCAGATTCCTTCCCAATCCCAAGCCTGGCATATAGGGCATCTTCTTCATTATTTTTATGGCGACATTGCTAATGACAAAGTCATTATCGATCTTGACCGCGAAAACTGAGTTGGAAGTGTCAAGCGAGAAGCCGCCTAGAGCAATGTCCTCCTCCCCATGCTGAATTTCCAAGAGCGGGGCATTATCTTCGACAGGAGCACGAATTCCGAAGTCGCCATGAATGGTGAGCATCCCGGTCTCAAGTCCCAGCCGGACTTTCTGATGGAGTGTAGAAGGGACAGCCATGATGTTCGATCGGTGCAGCCAAGGTCTTCCTAATAACAGGTTGAAGGAAGTGAGAATGTTCACCACATGAAATTCCACCTCCGTTTGATATGGTCCAAAAGTCATAGGAAGCATAAGGGTTCCAACTACATCCCGACGAGTGTTGTCATATGCTCGGACTTTGACTTTCGATGGAGAGAAGTCCTTATTTTGGTACCCCAAGCAGTAGGCAACGCGAAACGGGCAAACATTGATTGCTAAACCATTATCAATTAAGATTACTGGTACCCATTTTCCGTGACATTTCAGAGTGATATGGAGTGGCCGGTTATAATCAGTTCCTTCAGCGGGTAGGTCTCGGTCGGTAAATGTTATAGCATGTTTGATGGGTATGGTTTTGATGAGTGCTACGAGTTCATCATGGGTTATGGTGGAAGGGACTTTCAGATGAGAGAGGGCTTGAGTGAGTCCTTCATGATGGCGAGTGGAGTGAACGAGCACATCCCAGACAGACATCTTGGCCTGAGTCTGCTCAAGTTGGTGCTTGATCAACCCTTCGGGATTTTTCTCGGGATGTGAAGGCTCTTTGGCTGGTGGAGCGAAGGGTTGGAAAGTATTTTTGGTCGGGGTAACAAAGGGGTCAGAAGGTTCTTTGGCTAGTGGAGCTGGAGGGTTGGAGGATTCTCCGACTTGGAGATTAGAAGGTTGGTAGATTCGACCACTCCTGGTCAACTGACCAATCTGACGGTACTTTGATTCCTCACTCCATAGATCAGCAAGGGCCTTGCGCTTGCTTCCAATGGTGGCATCTTGAAGATTGGCGGCTAGGTCAGCGATAACCAAATCATCCCACAGGTCCTCGGGCTTCCATTGCTCAGCTTCTACTACCGTCTTGTTCACGGTCCAGTCCTCATTCCCTACTTTTATGTTAATGATTTCCGTGTTTGCCCACGGGTCTGTTTTTGCTCCTCGTTCGTCTTCCCATAAGTTCATCATGGCAACATTAGCTTCCTTCGGAAAAGTGACCGATGGCTCTGATTCAGCCTCATCTACAATATAGTCCATTGGATTAAACTCATTACTGGCTATCTCTTTTTTAGGTTCTGGGGGCCCTAGATTTGGGTACCACGGGTCAAGACCCACACTGTTGTATGAATCATCAATGACAAAGCCATTGAAGTGAGAGAAATCCGGGCGAAGCGGAGCAAGTTCTGGCCAATTGTAGGGTGCCATAGGCTGGTATTCTTCAGCAAACATTATGGGTAAGGAGAACATATCGAGAGGATCTCCCATGGCCAACAGCGGGCATTCATCTGGGAGTGGGTCCCATTCCCATTCGGGGGCTTCTTGAGGAACCTGATGGTCCTCGTTCTGGCCCTCGAACATCATATACAAGGAGAGTCTGTCAAAAGGATCAGCATGAGCATTCTGCTAGTCAACCTCCCATCCAGGCTCGAATGGTGGTTCAACAATTCCCTGGAAGTTGGCAACTTCAAATTCCTCCCAATCAGTGATCAGACCCCCCCACGTGTTCTCCCACTCCCAAAGGAAGCAAAGAGCAGTCTCTTCAGGAATTTCCACAACAGGCTTTAATTCGGTATCAGGGACAATAAAAAAGGTTGGATCGAAATCTTGGACAGTTTAGTCTCTGGTTAGCGCAATTTGGTTGATGCAAAAAGGGGTGTTATGTTGCGGCAAAGGGTTTGACATGGTGTTTGGCTTATCTGGAAGAGGGGTATCGATGACTTTGTTGTCAATGAGGTTTTGGATCTCATGACGGAGGCGGATGCAATTGTCAGTGGTGTGATCGGGCATTTGGTGGAAATCACAATAGACGCTTTGGTTTAGGTTTGGTGGGATAGTTTGTGGTGGCGAGAGAGGCTTCAGCACTCCAACTTCTATAAGTTTCTTAAGTAAAGCGGACCTAGGAGTGCTGAACTGGGTGAAGGCTCGGCTTTGGGATTTTGGTTTTTCAGAAATTTGGTTTACTTCCGCCGGTTTGGTGGATGATATTCCAGTCTGATTGGCATTCCCGAAGAGGACATTGCTGTTTCCCGAGTACGTTCTTTTGGACTTCGATCCTGTTTCCTTTTTCTCCAAAGTACCATCTCGTAAGGCCTCTTCTACGGCCAACCCGGAGTCATAAAAAGTTTCAAAATTTGGGGCGGCTTGGGAAAGAACCATGTATGGGGCAAAAGAGCTTGGCAGGTTCTTGGTTATTATTCGTATTTGTTCTTTCAAATCTGGCTTGTTCTGCATTTGAGCGGCCTTGGCCCTCCAACGTTTTACGAAATCAGCGAAACTTTCTTTCTCACCCATCTTGGTACTTTCTAATTCCTCGTGGTCATCTTCAAGTCAACGTTGAAATCTTATTGAGCCACGAATGCTATCCTGATGTCTTCCCAGGTCCTTTTCTTAGAGGGTTCAAAAGTGAGGAACCACTGTAGGGCTGGCCCAGACAGAGATTCATGAAATAGTTGGGCCATGGCTTCCTTTTCGATCCCCCTCATGGTGAGAGAACCAACATACCCCTGAAGGTGGGCTTTTGGATCACCAGTACCGTCGAATTTTGCAAAGTCCACACCTTTGAACTTTTCTGGCAACTTGGCACTGGGGAATAAGCATAACTTGTTCATGTCAATTTCTCCTCTTCCTAGTCGCTTGGTTTCTTGGACGGACTCCTCCAGTTTACCAATTTTGGCCATGAGAGTGGCCATGCCGGGATCCGTTGCTGGTGTTTCACCTTTAGGTTGGTCAGGTTTAGTTAGGAGCTTATCACAAATTTCCTGCATGGTCTCCATCATCATGTTCATGTCATTTTTCATGGAAGCAACAGAGATCTTGAGTTGTGCATCGACACCAGTAAGGGATTGTCTGAATTGAGTATCCATGGCGGCCATGTTCTGCTTAAGCTCCTCTACTCCATTTCCTTGGTCAGCCATTAGCAAGGGATTTTCGGGTGGTGTTTCTGCTGGAGGTCCTTCTTCTATGGGTTCTTGTATTACTAGCCTTGGTAAAACTTCTAACGACGGCTGCCCTTCCTGCTCTATTTGTACTTTGAACAGTTGGGTTCCTTCCAGGGTGTCTATGCGAACTAGTCTTCGGAGCGGACGAAACCAGTTGGGTACAGCCTCTTCTCTTCACAGGCGATCAATGTTTCCGAGCTGGGAACAAGGAAAAAGAGAGCAACTCATAACCCATCCTGAGTGACCGCCCCACCTTCTACGTGCCTCCTAGAGACTAAGCCTTAAGACCTACCGTGACTTGGGTCTCACTTAAGGCATTTGTACAAAAGATTTCCGATAATCCGGGTAGGTGCTGTCAGGTAGGTTAAATTCCGATCGTTTCGAAATCAGAGCCAATCTCCTTATCTTGACCATCCGAGACAGAGCAATGTGACTACCAGAATCTAGACACGCATGTCCTCAAGGTTGGACTCAAATCAAGGGAGTCGTTCGGGCACGGCAAACACCGGAGGTATCACGAACTCCATGGATTTAAGGTCTCCTAGACCGACCAGAGTAAGCTAAAGAATTCTAGGGGAGCCCCCAATAATGTATGAATGATATGTATGTATAGAAAAGAAATGCACATAGGCAGAATACAACACAAAAGTCCTAGCCTCCGGATTCCTGTCCTAGTTGGGAAGGTTCTATGGCTAAGTACAAGTGCCAATGCTGGTTTTCGTCTCAGAAGGGTTCCCTGGACTAGAGCCAAGATGTGCTACCCCATGTCAAGTGTATTGCAAGACAATGGTCGAACAGCACGATGGCCCATCATAGTCGAGGGTTGCTAGGCATCCCGGGAGAGCTTGTCACCGGTAAATCGGGCAAGATAGCCGAAACACACTAGTGAGGCTTGTGCGGTGCAGAGTGTGCAGGATAAAAGAGCTTTATTTTTCAAAAGATATTGAAAATCCCTTTTTGAAAATACCTTTCAAGCTTGACTCTCGCAATTATTCGATTCTTCGAAAAACAAAAAGTAAGTTCCAAAGTTTCAAATAATAAGGAGTCCCCAGCAGAGTCGCCACTGTGGGCTGCCCGCCCGGCGCGCACTCGAAGAGTCGCCACCCGGATTTTTGAGATGGATGATCCGAGAAATCGAGAAACTCGTTTGGAAAAGGCTTTTGGTCTAGCGAAAATATCGTGACTTTGGGTTCGAGAGCCACATTACGAATGGGGAAGGTTTTTCTTTAAAAAGCACCCCACTCGCCCGATAAAACCGGTCTCTACTAAGCATTTTCGAAAGGGAATTTTTTTTAATATCCTTTGGAAAATCAAGCTCTTTAATAAAGCAAGTAAAAGGGGAAGGGACATGGGGAATATATCACATTAGCGTGTATGTGGTGCTCACTGTACAGGGATGGTAAAGATGATGCAGTAAAGAAAAAGAAAAGAAAAGCTATTCAACAAACTATCTGGTCTCCAGCAATCTCTTGTACGACATATTGTAATGCCGCGCACGGCTTTACAATACGCCGCGTGGGGTACCTATTCCTTTATCAGACTATCATCAGTTTCCATAACATCGCCCGGCATATTATATGTCACGTGCAATATTTTTAAGAGACATCAGAAGATGCACAGCCGCTAAACCATCCCGGGACAGTACCACTTCATCAAGCTATGTAAAACAACTTTTGATGTGTTTAATCGTTCAAGATGATCAAGAAAACTTTGTATAAGAAACAAAACGTGGCTTGTAGATGTGGTCCTGTTCTGAAAGTAATGACATCCGTCATTTCAACAACAAATCAGGCCTGATAAAGGAAAGCTATGATCCAGACAGTTTGAACAAGAAATCAATAGCTAATGAAACGCCGTGCGCCTAAACATACTACGTCGTGCGACGCAGCAAAGCGCCGCGCGACGTGGTATGTCCAGCACAGATGCTATTTTATTTTCTGAAAATGATTTTCGAGTCAAAAACTTAACCAAAGGGGGTTAAGCCTGACAGCAGAAGAGTCCCCTCAGGGCCAGGACAGAGCCTAGCCCAAGGAAACTTGGTTTTTACCTTTGATCTTGAGCTTGAATGAGGATGGATAGTGAAGGATGAAGGCGGGTGACGAAGGATGTGAGTGGGTGAGATTGGGTGAGAAAAGATGAGTGTGGGTATGAGTGGTTGTTGGATATTTGGGTGGATGAAGCTTCAAAGTTAGTAAGAGACTAACTTTGATGATGAGGAGAAAAATGGAGTAAAGTGCTTAGAGAATGTCTTTTGGGAGTAGCATTCTCAAGGCTTGGAAGTGGAGAATGGATGTAAAGGCAAGAAGAGAGAGAGAGAGAGAGAGAGAGAGAGAGACTTGGGATCAATGATCAAGGGCCATTTTCTCTTGAGTGGAGGGGTGTATTTATAGGCAAGAGCCAAGGATTTTGAAATTCAAATGGTGGAGGTATTTTCTGGGCGGGCCAGAAGTGCTTTTTCGGCTGAGCCATTTTGCAGCTGTGGCTCAAATGGGCATGGCCGACAGCTTCTGAGCCAGTCAGAATTTTTTCCTAAAATGTCGTGCGGTTGACCTCGGGATGTCGCGCGGTGTAATAAGTTTTGTTACACCGCGCATTGCAGGTGTGTTCCGCGCGGTATTCCAGGTCCAGTCCAGGACTCTTTGAGTTTATCTGGGTTTTCTGAGCTGAGAGAATCCTTTATTCAAGCTCGCAAAGGTACCATTTCCTTTATTTCGTCATCGGGGCGCACAAAGAACCTCTGAGGTTTGGATTCGGGTGTCTACACTCAGCTCATGCCCGATTGAGGATTCAACCATAAATAAGGAATCACAAAGTATTGATGTCGTGATATTGATATCATTTTGGTTATCGTGCGCAGCACGTACACCGCTCCGGCTAAAGCGCATTGTCGTTAAGGTGTCACGCCATCAATACCGATTTGTTTCAAGTTCAAAGTTGAAACTTCAAAAAATAGGGCTAGTCGAAGATTTAGTCTATTTTGACATCTCTTAGGATCAGTTTGATCTATTTAAAGGATACACCCTCGAAAAGATTTCTGAGGATTTTGGCAGCGTCCGAACATCATGAGACAGACTCGTCTCTACTTCTAGAGTCTGGGGTTGACACCGACGACGACGTGTACATTGCATTTTAACTGCTGTAGGAACACCACTGAGCTTTTGTCTTACTTTGCTATCCAAAGCTTTGGGCCATTTCACCGAAGGGAAGAGCCAAACCTGCTTGGGAATGTTTGCCGGGGCTGTTATACCTTCGTTTCCAAGGTCATATCACCTTCCTCGTTCATCAATCCGGAATGGCAGGACAAATGGAGCTGGCTGGGCTCAAAAAAGCTGTAGAGGAATTGGGTCACAAGATGGACAAACAAATGGTTATGGTCTAGGGACTGGTTGGCCTCTTTACCTCCACAGCCCTGCAACCAGTTATGGGGCAAGTCAAGGAACCCTCTCAAGCCTGCCACACTCCTGCGGTTGGGATCAAGCTGTGCTCGAAGGACATGTTCAAAGACCTGGCTAAATTTCATGAGGCCAGGACTTACCCAAAGGAGGATGCTGGGTCCTTATTCACAACCATTCCCGAAGGGGAGGACATGCTTAGTGATGCATTCAACCCCAAAGGCAAGAGATCCGGTTGATGAGGCAATGTGGTGCAATTGCAAAGCAAACAAGGGTTCCGCTTTGAATTCTCAATTCACTCGCCGGAACCCACCGAGGACTTTCTCATGCTTCTCTGCACCTTTGGCCTCAGTTTATGAGAAGCTCCTCGATGCTAGTTCCATCAAGCCCCTCAATCCAACTCCATTACCCAAGAATCCCCATGCCAATTTCAAACATAACCTCTATGGCACCTACCATCAAAACGCCTGGTCATTCTACCAATGTCTGCTTCCGGCTTCGACATGCCATTCAAGATCTCATCGATTGTGGCATCATCCCAATCCCACCTCCACCAAAAGCCGATACTGTCTCCAAATCCTTTCCTCAGCCTAACTCTGGCTCGCAAGTTAGTCAGACATCCACTATCTCCACTCAAATCAACCCCACCTCCACTCAAATCAACCCGAGCTCCACCATATTCAACCCTAGCCACTATATCGCCCCAGCAAACCAACCCAAACCCATCGTGTAACGACCCTGATTTTTGGTAAATAAAAAATTTCGTTAAAAATTTGAACTTTATTTTAACTACTTAGATTCCATTTAAAATTTCTTTTCAAATCCCAAAAATCAGTCGTTATTGATTCTAGACTTATAAAAATAGTTTTCTTCATATACAACTATTTGGTCATCTTCTAAAGACAAGTATGCTTATAAAAGCACTTGTATATTTCCCTAGTATTTGGAATAAGGTCCTTAAATTATATTTCTTGGCTAGAAATCATACTTGGCAAGTAGAATTAGATTCCAAATAAGAGGTTAACCAAACCAATTGGATTCCAAGTCTAGTTAGACCTCCCTAGCCATTGTTGAACCTTATGACCCTTATGAATCCTCCTAATTCCTAGGTGAACCATTTCACCCACCCTTGAACCTTGTGAACCTTTCAACCTTAGACTAGGTAATCATTGCACCTTGTTGACTAGTCAAATCAAGACTTTATTCTTCATCATTACATCTTCCAAGTGTATCTTTTCCTATTACCCATTGAATCATAGTTGTTAGGGAAATTCTTACCCTTTGGATAATAGAGATAAGATCTCCTATTTTACTAGAAAATCATTATACTCCATGATTAGTCATTTCAAGCCCATGCCACCTTCTTTATTCCTTTAACCTTTGGTTAATAAATGTTAGGGGAATTTCTATCCCTTGGTCAATAGAAACTAGTCAAGCCAATGACAAAATTGACTAAGACAAGTCATTGCCTTGCTTCCAAAAGAAGCAACATTGTCATGCCATGCATGCAAACCTAGAGTTAGCCTTAAGCCTAATCATTCTAGGGTTACTTTCCTAGATTTTCCAAGAACATGTTTACTTTCTAGGAAAGTATCACTCACCCTTAATCATTACCCTTCTTAGTCTTCCCTAGTCTTTCTATATAGACATATATATATTAGGGGAGAGAGAGAGAGCCGTAGGGGAGAGAGAGAGAGAGAGAGAGGCCGAGAGGAAGAGAGAGAGAGTGAGATTGTGTGTGCTTGTGTTTGGTCACTCCAACAAGCAATCTCTTTACTTGGCCAACCAAAGTACAACCTATTTTACAACCCATTCTAGTCTTCCAAGCACAATCTAGACTTGCCACTTGTCCTACCTTATTTGACTAAACCAAAAACCCCTCATGATAACCTAAGCCCTAGCCTAAAAATGGAAGCACCATGCTTGGCATGCTTTCAAGCATGATTTGACAAGACAATGAGAAGGAGGAGAGAGGAGGGGAATTCGGCCAAGAGAGGGGAGAGAGGCCGAGAGTGAGAAAGTGAGGTGGAGTGTGCTTTTGGTTCTTACACAAGCTACCTAATAGCCTTAAGCCTAAACCCCATTTGCCTACCCATCTCCTAGCCAACTTTAAACATGGGAAGACTACTCCTAGGCCTAGCTATCATTTCCCTTTGCTTGCAAGACTTACCAACCTAGGTTATAATCACCTAGAATAGCCTTAAAGGCCTTAGAAAATCTCCATGATCACACCTAGGATGGATTGACAAGGCTTTGGCTTGTTTAAAGTTGTGAGGTGACCAAACAATGGAGCAAAATCCATGGGATAAAGAGAGAGGGGAGGGCCGGCCAAGAGAGGGGAGAGAGAGCCGAGAGTGAGGGAGAGAGTGAGGTGTGTGCTTGTGTGTTGGACAACCCATCAAGCTACAAGCTTAGACTTAAGCCTAAAGCTCCATGTGTCAAGCATTCTAGTCTTTCCAAGGCCAATGATTAGATCTTTTCTTACAAGCCAACCATTTTAGACAAGACAAGGCCATTAACCCTCCATGATAACCTAGTTCATTAGCCTTAAGCCTAAGGAGTTGGATATGACAAGTCATGGCATGCTTTCAAAGCCATACCTTTCAAAGATTGTCCCTTGGACAATAATTGTTAGGGAAAAATTTATCCCTTGGATAATAAGCCAAGTTTTTGCTATAAATAGCACCCCACATTGGCCATTCAACTCACACCTTCAAGCCTTCTACTTCTCTCTCTAGAAAATCTAGTATTCTTACTTTGTTCTTGCTTAGTTCTTCCTTGTTCTTGAGTTCTTCTTGTGTTCTTCAAGAAACTCATCCAAAGCCGCCACTAAGCCGCCACTCAACCACCCTTCGATCCATAAAAGCTTACGTAGTTTTGTCAAGACTTAGTTTCGAGAGAAACCATTCTCTTTCGAAACTACCGGAAGCTTACCGTAGGAAGTTACTCCGTCCGATGTACTTTCTTTTCGTAGCCGCCCTACCGCCAAGAAGAACGGTAGACTTTTTCTATACTTTCTAACTCTAAATATATCGGATGATAAGTGTATGTTGAAATGTATGTAGACTTTTCCTAAGACCTCTAACCCTAAGTATATGTAGATTTTTCCTATAGAAATAGTATTGGTATGAAGCTATGTTGTTGAAATGATTCTCACTCTATCTTTAAGTATTCGTACTTGATCATAAGGATGGTGATGAGCTTATTTGTACGATTGCTTGCATTACTTGTGGATGTGTGATAAAGCATAAGTGGTTTCCACTCCAAAGGTGTCCGTCCATATGGCACTATGCTTTAGATTGTATGCTAAATGTTTACGCATGATTACGTGAATTTAAGATAGGATGAGCATGCTAAGTAATATAGAGTTGGATGATCTTGCTAGTTTAGTTTCAAGATTTCAATTAATGATGATTTACAGTCCTGCCGCGGAGTCTATGCATGATAACGAGACACGAGAATCAAGGAAAATAGAAACATGACGCCTAGGGTGTGGCTAATAAAAAGGTGTGTTTTTGGAAAGTGTTTTGAAATCGCAATGTGGCCGGACGTGGTAGCCCATTGTGTAAAGAGATGTTGAAAACCGCAATGTGGCCGAACTTGGTAGCCCATTGTGTGGTGTGTGTTGCCAATGGGGCCGGACGTGGTAGTCTCATTGGAGGTGATTTAAATGTTTGTGAAAACCACGATGTGGCCGGACGTGGTAGCCCATCGTGAAGATTGCCAATGTGGCCGGACGTGGTAGCCTCATTGGTAATGTGGCTTGGTTATCCGCGGAGAGGAGCCAATGCAAAGTTTTGTGTGCCAATGGGAACCCGGTGCGGCGGAACCATTGTGAGGATACTCGGGAGACCGGAACGGCGGAACCGAGGTTGGGTGTGTATTTTAAAACCTCATGTGGGATAGATTTTGAAAGCAGCAATGTGGCCGGACTTGGTAGCCCATTGTGTGTGTGTCACCAATGAAGCCGGACGTGGTAGCTTCATTGGTAACATGATTTATCTATACACACAATAGGGACCTGGCGTGAAAGCCCTTGTGTGGATTTTGAAAACCGCGATGTGGCCAGACATGGTAGTCCATCGCGTGTGATATTTGAAAACCACAATGTGGCCGGACTTGCCCATTGTGTGGTGTGCGTGTGTAAAAAAAATGATTTTCGAAATGTTGATTTGGAAAATGAAAAGTGAAATGGTGACACGGTCTACGAAACACTGCGTAGGAGAAACTCTAATATCACGAACACCAACGATAGTTAATAGAGAATGCGGATGTATTATTGCTGATAGTTGTTGAATAAACACGTACTGCGTAGATATCATTATCTGTATGATTCATTGCTGTTATATGTGACTTGTTATATGTAAGTTAAGGGTTAGTGGGTATAGGATTATTCTGCTGAGCTCTCGTAGCTCATGGTGTTACCTCTGGTGACCCTGATATATTATATCGGTGGCGACGCTGGTATAATGTGTCAGACTTTGTAGATGATCAAGGGGAGCTGTACACCTTGGAAGCCCTTGGAGCAGAAGAGCTGGCTAAGATGGAGAAGCAGGCGGAGCTGTAGTTAGGAACCCTAGATTTCCTTCCCTTTATGTAATGAAGGCACTCTGATGGGAATTATGATGTAATAATGAGCCAGACTCTATTTAGAAATTCAATAAAATTGCCCTTTTAACGTACCCGGAATTTGGGGGCGTTACACATCGTATCCATCCCGTCCGAACCGGAGGTTAACATGATGGCTGTAGATTGGGCAGTCGAGACTTTCTCTGCCAACACCTGGACTAGTAGTGATGAGGGGTTTGCAAAGGAGAGGACTGTTTGGCTGAAGTCCATTGTTCAAAGGAGCACCGAGTAAGTATGGTCGAAGAAGCTGAGGAGGCCAAAGTGCTGTTGCTTGGGCCTGACACTCGCTAGATCCTACCTCTTTTTGTGGAAGCTACAGGTAGCTTTTTAACAATTGCATTTTCAAAACCGCGTCTAGTTTGCATTGGCGATATGTCTGAGTCTGACACGTAGTCTTTTGCGTTTGTCTAAGTCTAGTTTTGAGTCGGAGTTCGTGCCTCTTGGCCCTCCACGTCGTAGCTTTTGTTTCAAGTTTTGAGTCTGCTGTAGTTGGCAACACTGAGCTTTCTTTTATGATATGCATTATCCTGCTTCTAAGTACTTCGCTGGCTTTTGAATAAACTATGTTGACCCTGAAGACGAAGGAATAAATTTCGATGGGAACATCCCCAAGGAAATATGTTCCCTCGCCGAAAGGGAAGACGAAAGGCATGCTCAGCCTATTAAAAGAAGTAGTTTCAACAAACTTGAAAGATGAGGTAGACCTCCGGATGGTTCAAATTTGGTTCAAATGAGCATTGCGCCGGTCAGACAGGCTTGAAGAATTCATTGATGTCTTGGTGTGGTCTCATCAAGTCACGCCTCGCGTTGATCCTGAGATAAAGAAGTATCAAATCCCCTGCTACCGGGTGTCAATCCAGAAAGCAGAAGCACCAAAGGCTTCGAGCCTTGCATTGTGTTCAAAAGCAACAACAGTGGCGTTCCACCAAGTATAAATGAGGAAGTGCATAAAAGGGCCCGGAGCAAGGCATTTCCAACCGAAGCACTCTTGACTCTTCGTCATCAAAGCCATTTTATTTGGGGCTACGGCCAAATATCGTCGTCCTCAACAGCAACAATTTCAATACCCTGGGTCAACCTGGATCAATTTCAAAAGCAACTTTCCCCTGAGAGAAGCTTGTTGGGCTGAAAACCCCAAGGGTGGGCAGTTCTAAGCAAAAGTTAGATCAGCCTGCTAGATCGAAAACCTATGAAGGCGGTTTGGGCAAAAATGAATAGGCAATATTCAAAAGCTCGCTAGACCGAAGACCCGAATGGACGGTACTAGGCAAAAGTTAGAGCGTAAAAGAAGAGGTAAATATTCGAGAGTTAACCCTTGGCCTGAACTACGTTTTGACCTGTTTCCCCAGAATGGGATACGTAGGCAGTCTCTCTTTGAGACTCGGTCATAATCTATCAATTGGATCCATGGTTGACGTTTTGGTACACATCAAAGGTCGAAGAGGATCGAGGAACAAGACAAGCTTCGTTGGAGAATCAGAAGGGGGAAGCCTTGCATTTTTCAGTTTTATTGCAAACTACTCCTTCAATTTACAAGCTGAGCATAAAAGACTTAAAAACAGTTTAAGCATAAAAAAACATAACGAAATGCTTGAGAGGCCTAATGACTCACAACTTATTCTAAAGTTCAGCAAAGTCTGGTGTAAGCAACCGCGACAGACTTGTAGTCACGCGCGCTTGTTCAAAGTGATGTGCATTGGTCTCAACCCTGCGCGCACTTATTCAATTCCTGCAGCAAATAGTAGCAGTCAGCTACTACCCTCGAATGTTGTTCCAGGGGCCTTTGCCAAGTCTTGTCATGCCATGCAAGTCATATGGACTTAATGTGACTGCACGGGGGTGTCGATTTCAATCCGGGCCTATATGTGTCATCATTTGCGTCTTATGTCCATCTTTGTGGCATTTTTTCCGGTTTTCAATCCATTGTCATGTCGAGATGCTTTTCTCAATTTTGTTTGTCTGTACATGTCTTTGTACCTTTTGCAAGTGTCAGTTTCACCTGTCTAGGGGATATTTGAGTTTTGGCTCATTAATGCCCAAAATTTCATTATTTTCCGCATGTCTAAAGGATCCGTGTTGTATCCTGGGGCTCTTTCTCCCTTTTCGTTCGAGCTAGGCGAGTTTGTACATGTGCACATGTCTGTTTGTCAATTCAGTCCGCTTGTCAATGCAAATTAGATATTAGTGGTTAGTTTTTGCATTCTCTTAGACACTTGCAAAGGGAATCGATAAACTGGAAAATGCAATTTTTATATTGCTACCCTTCATATCTGTAATCCGCAAGCAGTGGAATCTCGTGAACGGCAAGGGTATGTCAGCCCAAGGCCAAGCAAAGCATATCGATGGAGTACATCCGCCCAAACATCAAAGAAAGGGGCACATAGGCCCAATGCCGCTACTAAATGTCAACAAGGGGCATGCCGGCCCGCTCAACGTCTATCTATCTAGGTGCACATCTCAGAAGCAACAGACAGTACAGTAATGGGGCTCAGTGGTCGTCCTCTTAGGAGCCGCCCTTAGCTTGCATCTGCATTTTCAGTATATTATACATGTCCTTGCATATTGTGTATATTAAATGTTGAAAGCAGGAAGGTAGCCAGAATGGTCGCCATCATACTATTTGTTTACCGAAGGATGTGATGCAATCTCCTGTGGTTTTGTTTCAATTTGTGTCACGACCTGGATTTTTAACATAAATAAATAAATAAAGCTTCCTCAAATAAGGTCCTTCGCATATTATAATAAATACCCCAAATGGTTCCCACTTGTTAAGCTTGACAAAACAAGTCCCAATTTCAAAAGGATGTACAATTTTGGCACTCCGGCCCCAAATAGATTACAAGTGTTTGAATGAACAAACCATTAAGTTACAACCTCATCTCTATCAAAAGAAAGTCTATTACAAAGATGACAATGTAACTAAACCAATGTTAGCTTCCAAGAGTCCTTTTCACATCCATGCACGCATTTCATGCAAGTCACTGTCCCGCACTTAAACCTGAAAAGAAATATTAGGTTGAGCTACACTAGCCCAGTAGGAAAACCTTTAACAGTTCTATGTGCAAATATGATGATACGTGCAAAAGGATGAAGACAAGGGGATTTAATGCAATCGATGCACGATAACCAATTCACGAGTGTTCCAACATTTTGTAAGCTCATTCTGAGGTTAGTCATTTCTATGATATGCCCACTAACTCATGAGACGTCAACCACTCATGCCATAACCACAAAACTCTCCATCACCAACTTCCACCGAAGGTATTCCCACCCCTTGCGTTACCATATTGCACTACGAGGGTTGCCATGTTACCACCCCGTGCGTCACGGCGTCCCCCAACAACTTGGGTCTCCATATTCCCACCCCTTGCGTTACGGAACCCACCAAAGTCTTCGTATTTCCACCCCTTGCGTTACGAGACTTATTAAGCCAACTTCCAACTCAAACAACCCATTTCCCCCTCTATATGCAAGTCAAGACCTTACCAAACTCATAATCATACATAGAACATCTTACAATATGCCAATAATACCACAATCATGCCACAAATATTCATGGGTAGCCAATAAATCTCAAGTTGCATTTTATCGACATTTAAACCACATAAGCAATTGTTCTTTTCATACCGACGGGAGATCGACGGATCAAGGACAATGTCGATTAATCGAAGAAAAGTCAATTGAACGAGCGAAGAATGGGTTTGGAGGTGTCCAAAAGTGTTTAGAAGCGATCGGGGGTCGAAACGGTCGAAGAAACACAAAACAGCATCGAAGCTGTCCAGAACAACACGAGGTATTGATACCACGAAATCAGGTATCAATACTCGGCAAGCTGGAAATCCAGAGAAGGATGGGGGATTGATACCCCATTTTTGGGTATCAATACCCCGCTGTTTTCAGGCGATTTTTCTGCAGTTTGACAGACATTCAAGGCAACAAAGGGAGATGAACAAAGCTCGATTCTTGCATCAAATCAACATACAAACACATAAAAGAGGTAAAGAAATCCCTACCTCGCGACGATAACCAAGATCTACAAGATTAGAACGAGCCCTAGCCCTTTTGAACCACCAAACTTCGATTCAAGCCTTGCCCGGAGAAACCCAAGGATTTCCAAGCTCAAGAACTAGATTGCAATGTTGGAGGGAGGTTGATCCTTCAAGTTTTGAGGTCTTAGAGTGGAGTTTTGAGTGAGGAGAAGAGAGAGAGAGAAATCGGCAGAGAGAGGGAGAGAGACCGGATGAGAGAGAGTGATGGGAGATGAAATAATTCCCTACATCTCACACCTCTACTATTTATACTCATACATCTTTAAATCACCCATTCACCCTTCAACCTTCTATTCTTTCACTTTGGTCCTCAATCTAAATATTCACCAATAAACCATAAATTTTCCAATTAGGCATTTAACAAGCAAATTAATAATTAAGGATTTTCCGGGTCTCTACAATTTGTTTAGCGGAGGCAATGGAAATCTCCCTAATCTCGATTTGTAAACCAAAGGATGCTATCCTGCGGGGCCGGTGTTGTTTGTTTAGCAGAGGCAATGGAAATGATAGCGGTGCAATCTCCTGCGGAACCAATTTAATGACAGCCAGTCCTGTCAAATTTCTCAACAGCTTGATCATTCTGCACACTAATCTGCCCGTCTCCATCAATGACAGCCGGTCCTGTCAAGTTTCTCAACAGCTTGATCATTCTGCACACTGATCTGCCCGTCTCCTTCAACGACAGCTGGTCCTGTCAAGTTTCTCAACGGCTTGATCATTCTGCACACTGATCTGCCCGTCTCCTTCAACGACAGCCGGTCCTGTCAAGTTTCTCAACGGCTTGATCATTCTGCACATTGATCTGCCCGTCTCCATCAATGACAGCCGGTCCTGTCCAATTTCCAACGGCTCGATCACTTTGTATAGTGATCCGCCCGTTCAAATCAACGACAGCCGGTCCTGTCAAAGTTCTCAACGGCTCAATCATTTTGTATAGTGATCTGCCCATCCAATTCAACAGCGATCAGCACATCGTCCATTCAGTCCTCAACGACGATCAAGTTATCGTCCGATGGTCCGTTCATCTGCAGCTGATTGTTTCCCAGGAGAGTCCGCCTTGGCCTATCCCGAACAACCATCTTCAGTCTAGCCGCAAGTGCATCTTCCAGCAACCTTATTGCTCTGTCTCGGATGGTCTTTGATAAAGAGATTGGCTCTTATTCCCAACAGATGGAATTCAACCTACCTGACACGACCTACCCGTGTTTGTTGGAATATTTTGTGCCGAGGATAGATTGATCCGGCGTGCCCCGTCCACATCTGCAATGACAGCCTTTCCTGTCCAAATTCGATCAACAAGCGGCGATGCAATCGTCCACTTCTACTTCCATCTCTAGCAATGGACCGTTCGTCCATTTCTTCAATCAGGTTCCTTAAGTTTACTTGTCAACTTTGCTAGTATGCTTTGTTCTGGATTGCCTTGAGGGGTGTCTAGAAATCTTTGACGTTACTTGTACTAAGTCGATGGTGCTTCAAGTGCCATCAAAGAGGGGTTACGGTAGACACCCCAATCTGGGCTTCCAGATTAGTTTACTTACGGTTTTTGATTCCCCGATGATGAAACGGATCAAAAACACCCCGGGAATGTCGAGTGTTTGAGTTTTGAGTGTTTGCGAAACCCTTGAACCTAACCTAGCCGAAACCACTTCAAAAAAGCCAAAAGCCCAACTGGCACGCGTTGGTTGAGAACCAGCGCGCGTGGGTCAAATTGACAGGTGTTGGTCAATAGTCAAAGTTTGACCGTTGACCCACGCGTGCCAGGGCGCATTACGCGCGCGCCAGTCACAACCTGTCCCCATCACCTTTATCAGCTGGGAAGCTTGGCCACCAAGCAGCCCTCAGCCAGCCTCGTTGACTGGCTGAGCTCCTCTCTTTGCACTAGACCTAACTCCACCTCTACTCCTATATATACCCCCCCATTGTTCTCTTTCAAAGGGTTGGATTTTTGGATTGGTTGGTTGGTTACAAAAATTCAAATTCAAAGGGTTACACATCCAAGAACATAGTTTGTTCATCCTCCTTCATTACTCAACACAACACAAACACCTCAAACAACCTCAACTCAAAACTCAAACACCTTTCAAACCTTAAGAACCAAAGGTATAGCTTACATTTGTTCTGCTCTCTGTTCTGATCCCTGAGGGGGGGCTAGCAGGGTCAAGGCTAGTAATCAATACCAGTCCTGGCCCAAAAAGCTAGCAAGGTTTCAAAAACCGTAGTGGCAAGGACCAGCGCGCGCCGATCGTTAGTACCCGCGCGCAGGTCTTGCGTGGGGATTGGTGCATTGTTATTTTGTGTTTAATTTTGTATATAGGTCACTGTGAGCATGTAAATAACCAGTTTACTACTTTCCTTTGTTAGAAATGCTAGTTGTATTTCAATATGCATATCTACTGTTGTGAAGTACCTATGGGATCATTCTGGACCTATCCCAAAACCCAGAAATATGTAAAATCAAACACTGGAAGGTTGACTCATACCCGCGCGCGCCAGGGCGCAATCCACGCGCGCAGGTCCACCTCCGACCAGTAAGTGGCCTTTGCATGGGTAACTCGGCCTTTGGCCATTATTTTATCCCCACACTGTTTATGGGGTGCTTTGTTAATTTGTAGGGCTTTTCAGCCTTTAAACTGTATATTATGCTTACTATAAACTGCTTGGTTTGTCCTAGGTGAGCACTGGTCCTTCCAGAGCCCAGAGGAGGATAAAAACAGAGACTGTGAGCAAAGCAAAGACACGCGCGCATGTGTTGGATTCACGCGCGCAGGTTTGAATCACATGCATTGATCCGTGTGAACTGGATCAGTGCATGTAGACTCTTTCTTGTGCACGTCAATTAAATACAATGCATCAGGTTTGCTTTGCTAAATAGAACCTGGGCTGTATCCTATTTACTGCTTTCGCATCTACGCTATCTATTACATCTTGCAAACTGTTACAGTTTTTGTAACGACCCGGATTTTTGACCCAATTTTTTTTAATACAAATTTATATTGTTAAATTTCTAATTCAATAATTAATTAGATTGAATAATTAAAATACATTATTATGTGTATAATTGATATTATTTACACTCTTGTATAAGATATATATTTATACTTTAGATATACAGGGATTCATATTCATCTCTTATCATTCCTATCTAAACCCTAACTAGAACTCTATTCAAACTAACTCTCCACTTCCCTCCCACACTCTACCACCTCTATCCTTATCCTCCAAACTTATTCTCCCACACTCCCACCACCTCCACTTGCACTTCCTCTCTCTATCACTCCTCTATACATAAATGCGTCCACATACATTCTCATCCTATACATACATGCGTCCACATACATTCTTATCCTATACATACACGTGTCCACATACATTAGAATTAAAGAAAACCCCACCAAATGTGGCACTTGTTCCCTACCCCTCTTATCATTATCAGTATCCCTCTCCTTCACTCTCCTTCCCCATTCCACCACTTCCACGCTTATCCTCTCACCTTCTCACTACCTTATTCTCTCTCATTATACATACCCACATAAATCCAAAAATTGAACACCAGTATATTATTTCACTCCCAATCATACTGTTGAGTCTAGAAAAGAGAGAGTGAGAGAAAAAGCTTGAACTCTTTCGATGGAGTTTTAGAGAGAGAAAAACGGGTTTCTACATAACACCCCTCCGTACATCACATTTAGGTTCCCAATCAACCACTACATCACCAAGCATCCACAAACCACCTTCCAATCATTTCGAGTCAGCCCCGAGGTCCCCCGTCGCCGTCGTCTTCTCCGATGGTCCGAAACCGTCCGAAACTATTACCCGCTTGTTTCGGCCGGAACCGAGGTAGAATAATCGCTTCCTTACTCTCCCCTAAGTATATTAAATATTTATGTATTATTCTTTTTACGTATCAAAGTGAAAGAAAATGATTCCGACATCGCACGACCGAAATCAATATTCTCCTGTTTTGCTTCGGAATTTCACGTTGTTTTGCATGTTTAAAAGTGATAGTTAAGTTTTAAAAAATTAAAATAATGGATGTTTAAATGATAATACTGTACTTAAGAAATATATAATAGTACATATTTAAAAAAACTATGATATGATTAGCCTAAGTAAAAACTAGTGTACAAAAAAAAAAGTATTTATCTTTATTTATTTATTTATTTTTGTTTTTAGTGAAACAAATAAAAACAAAATGTGTTCTGGTATAATAATAAAGTATGAATACTTATTACGTAAGTTAGTTGTATTTATACGGTAAAACAATAAATTTGTTAGTAGTGAATTTACTATAAGTTAGAAATAAAGTAAATAAAACTTCTTAGTGTCTTTAGGTTACAAAGTCAGTAAGAATAACCACTAGATTACGTAGATTAGTAAAACTACATTAATTCTACCAGACTTTAATGAACTTTATATATATATATACGGGCCGGTTCCGTAGACACCCAAAAAAACACCCAAACAAACACCCCATCTCAGCCCTCCATTTCAAGGGCTGAGATTAAATCCACTCCACCCCTAAAAATCATCTCCTTCCCGTCTTCTCCCTTCCCTCCACGTTCTGCTCCCTCCAGTCCGACACCCATCCCTCCACCTCCCTCCACTCCGACACCCACTCCGATCGACAAGCTCCGACCGTCAAGCCTAGGATAAAATAGAACCTTGATTATCAGCTCCCCCCGAAAAACACCACAAGCTCAGGTCCTTCTTCTCTGCTGCGTAACCTCGACCTTCAAATTCCCACCAGGTTTCGCTCGACTCCCCAAATTCTCTCCCCGCAGATCAAATTCGACTTCATCCGAGTCCGAATTTCATGCTTCCGTTCGAGTTAGGGTTTTTGGTGGCGATTTGGGAACGGTTCTAGGGTTTGGAGGCTCGTATGAGGTGAGAGACGGATTTTTAGAAGGAAGATGTTCTACTCGCAGTTTATACTCGTGAAAAAGAGCACGCAAGAACCAGGTCGCTGATACCGATATTGATGTCTCCGTTGGTCAGTACTGTACTTTTCCCCAATTAGTACTTTTCTTGTTTTTTTGTCTTCATTGAATTGTGAGAGGTGAAGAGAAAAGAGGAGAAAAGAGAAGAAAAGATTGTGCTTTCTCGTGGGTTTCATTGAAAGTGATGAGATTTGATTTGGTGAGGAACCCGTGAAGATTCTTGAGTTTTTTTATTTGTTTCTTGCCATTTCTCGGCTCTTCTAGCTATCTAAATGAGTGAAATTGCTTGCCATTTTGTATATGTATATGTACAGTACAACACTGTACAAGGTTTGATCGTTGATCTAAAAAACATGAAGCTACAGTTTGTAATCTGGATCCATGAATACACACAATTGCATATAAACCGAACAGTAGCAATTGAAACGGCTATATAGCAACGTAAAGCCTAAATCGAGTTTTGGAGTTGATGAATATATTATTTTACTAATGAGTGGAAAATCATTCTTAACCAGTGTTCTAATACCACATGTAAGTTTTTCGTTATGTTGTTACCTCTGGATTGGAAAGAATTCTTGAATTTTTCACAATACATAAACATAATGCAGAAAAAATTATTTGAAGTTAATTTTACATATCTGCATCCATCTGAGCAGAGCCTTGTCTGAACAAATAGTTAAGCGAAAATGCTTAGGAACCTGAAAAGAGCTTGAGCCCTTGTTAGGAAGAGATTTCTCTCCCTTGACTCCCAATTCATTCTGTACAGCCTAAATTTATTTGATGGGAAAAGGCTGTTCTATACTTATTTCCTTTGCAGTTGGTATCTATAACCCTGATGCCTTTCATAGTTTAAAAGAAAGTGATGAACTTGCAGTTAGAAGTTAGAACAATGCCATAATGTCTTATTATCTGGCTAAATTGTGTCTCTGTTTTTTTCCCCCTCCCAAAATTAGTTGTTGTGAGAAGGTTGTTGGAATTCTTTTCCCGACATTTCTCTTGTTCAAAGCAGTAATCAGTTCTAACCTGCTTATTTTCTTGATGACAGGTCCCATAAGGAGAGAGATTCGTCTTATGCACCTGAAACAAGCGTACGCTATGATGGGATTTACAGGATTGAAAAATGTTGGCGCAAGGCTGGAATTCAAAGGATAATTGCTAGTAGTATGAGGCTGTTTGAAGATGCTGCAAGCAAAAGAGGGCATCAATTCATATGAGGACAATTTGCTCATGCAACTCTTCAAAAATGAATTATCTCAATCCATCTGGTTGTAATGTACTCTTTGATGTAACGGATTAGAGATCAACAAAAAATGAATTATCTCAATTGTATCTATGTTAGAGCTATGTAATGGAAGTTTATTGGAAGTTTTTTCTCTTTTCTGAAGCCATGTATCAATAGTATGGTTTCTTCTCTTTTTCTGTGGACCGTAAGGTGATGCTAGCATTAGTAATGTCATGCTACAATTAGTAATGAATTGGTGAAATATATAGATGCCCCTTTTGAATTTCTGTTTGGCTGTTACTGTTCCAATGGTGTATGTGAATTTAGATTTTTGCTGATATGGTTCCTGTTGTTATTTTGTTGTATTGACTAAGACGCATGATGTTGGGCTAGGTCCAAAAACAAGGGGATATTCTGCCAAAATTTTTCCAGAGCCTACCTTTCTTACATTCAATTCCATTTCAAAAACTGATCCATACCACTTGTGAGAAAATGCCCAGCATGGACTTATGCGTAACTTGATGCTATTCATATTGTTCTTATCGTATTGACTAAGACGCGAGACGTCGGGCTAGGACCAAAAACAAAGGAAACTCTGCCAAAAATTTTCATGAATGCATTGCTTTAAAATTAAAACCATGAAACCACCATAAAATGCAGCAGCAAGCATGGTCCAACAACTAACATGAGCCATGGCAATTTCATTAATCATGTTCGTTGTTGGACCATGCTTGTTGCTGCATTTTATGGTGGTTTCATGGTTTTAATTTTAAAGCAATGCATTCATGAAAAATTTTGGCAGAATTTCCTTTGTTTTTTGTCCTAGCCCGACGTCTCGCGTCTCAGCCAGTACAATAAGAACAACATGAATAGCATCAAGTTACGCATAAGTCCATGCCGGGCATTTCTCATAAGTGGTTAATCACCTTTCACAACATAAACCATAAAATCCTTTGCCAAGTTATCAAGCAGCGATGTCTCAACCATTCAATCTGCACATGCTATGGTATAACAACCGAAACACATTGATCAAAAAAAAAATTTCTCGATTGCCCAAATTTTTCGGAGAACAATACTTGAGTGGAACAACCATTAAATGTCAACTAAAATTGCCCACTACTATAAGCTTGTCAAATGTTTACAAAATACAGCTTCTATTCAAATTAAGGCTTCAAAATACAGCCAACAGAAAACATAGCTCTATTATCAGCCCCAACTAAAAAACTAGCTCCATCCAAATCCTATTCAGACAGCTCTATCTATCCAGATTACAAAAAAATATATATATCCCCAAACAACTGGCTGTCCTCTTTGGTTGTTGCATCTTCAAACAGCCTCATGTCTTCCATATTTAAGGGCATCAGAGTAATTGCTCTTTCCTCTTTACTTTCTTCTTTTGCATCTGAAGCATCCTCCTTGCTCTGCCCTTCTTCATCCTTTTTCTTCTTTTACTGCGTAGAAAGTTAGTTTAAAGGATAAATTCTGAGTGTATATCATCGGACAAAATGGAAAGCAAGTACAGGAAAAAGAAGATTCTGAAAGGGGACAAGATCTAGGAATAGAAGAGAATACCAAATCCTTTAGTCTCTCCTGTTGTATTAGCTCCCTAACAGGTCGAAACGCTGTTGTGATGCACAAATTTTGCTTTGAATAGAGTAATACAAACTTTCAGACACAATATTTGCTGTAGAAATCCAAACCAATAATGCCATTTCAAAGGTACAAACCTTTAGACCACTTCCACTAAATCCTTCTGTCATGTTTGCAAGCTCCTTAAAGTCTAGATTTTCAACTTTTTCCTTCCCCAAAAGAGTTTTCAAGATAATTTCCCTGCTCTCCACAGATGGCAGACCTACCATAATTCTGTCCACCAAAAAACACAAAGCTCAGTAAAATGTGTATCATGCTGTGATTCATCTTGAAAGCTACCTACCTTTTTGACGACCTAAAACACCTAGTGGAGTCAATTCTTGTCAAAAAGGTGACTTTAACACTTCCTAAATTAATTTAGAACCAGATACTACTATTGAGTATTGACCTAGAAACTGACTACTAGCTTCCCCAATGGCAATTAAAGCCAGACTAATATTGCACCACGCCATTCCAAAGATTTTGCAGCCCACGTGAAACAAGTTCAACTAGCATATATGAACAACAACAACAACAACCCAAATCAATACAAGAAGCAGAAAACAGAAACGAAAGAAAAACAATTTGAAGCATGTTTGGGAGACCCTTTTTTCCATTCTGCATTCAGTTTCGAACATTGTCTGGCCGCACCTTTTCGAATCAATTCTACCAAGACAAATTATAGGAAAAAACCCTGTAAATAGAGAATCCAAGAATGACCAAACGAAGCTTTCAGAATTGTCGATTATACTTTTACATACACGATACTTGTACGAAGTGTATTCTGCACATACCCTCCAAAAGCTCTTAATTGTGGTTGTAATTCAAAAATCTATAATTTACAACTCAAAAACTAGAATCTATTTAAAATAAAGGGAATCCCAAACATGCCATTACCAAAAAATATGCAATTTCCCCAAATTTTGAAACCCTAATTTTTGGGAGTTTGAACCTGAAAGATTAGTCTAGCGAGAAGATACTTCCGGTTCTCAGCAAGAAGGTTGATTTCTGTCGTGGTTTCTGCCTCCTGTATTGATTTGGGCTGTTGTTGTTGTCGTCGTTGTTATGAGAAGCTATGGAAGAGGATTCAGCAAGTTCAGAGAGAGAGAGACCTTGGTGCGTCCCGAGAGAGAGAGAGGATCCGGTTCTCGGCAGGTGGGTCTGCGGCGGTGTGGTGGTGGGTCGTCGGTGGAGAGAGAGGGTCATCGGTGGAGAGAGAGGGTTGTCGGCGGCGGGGGCTAAGCTCGTCGGTCGGAGTGGAAAGAGGTGGAGGGGGGATGGTGGTCTGAACGTACGTGAGAAGAACGGGAGAAGGGGCAGACATGATTTGGTTTTTAGGGATGAAATGGGATTTAATCTCAGCCCTTGAAATGGAGGGCTGAGATGGGGTGTTTGTTTGGGTGTTTTTTTGGGTGTCTACGGAACCGGCCCCATATATATATATATATACTTACAACAGAATTTGAAGAAATAACATATTACTAACAAAACTCAAGGGTTTACGAAATTGTTAATTAAACCCCAAGTTTAATAAATCGATTAAAGAACAAAGACGTTCATTGAAATTTTAAGCAACCCAAAAAGGCATTGGCCCAATCCAAATCTCATATGTGTTACTCCCTCCGTCCCCTTTTAAGTGTCCTGCTTCGTAACTCCAACTTATTAAAAAGACATCATCATTATACCTTTCACATCAACTTTTTCCTCCACTTTCCCTACTTACCCATCATCATTATACTTTTACTCACTAACTTTTCAAAATGGAATCTACTTTTAGGGACAAAATAGACAATTCACTAACTTTTACCCACTAACTTTACAAAATGGACACTTATTAAGGGACAGCCCAAAATGGAATACTGGACTGTAATAAAGGGACGGAGGGAGTATTTATTTGCACCTATCAATTGTTGTATTGTTATCTCACTGAAATATATCATGTTTGAGCTATTGATTGATTGTATCACGTTGTACGTGCTAGAATGGACTTAGGTTCACTGGGTGGTTACGAGTAGTGAATCATGTAGACGATGATAAGTAAATGGAAAATGGTAAAGTGTTGAAAGTGTGAGTACTATGTGGATTGTGAATTGAGCCATGGTGATGGCAAGGGTAACCTGTGGGGCCCTGTGTTGAAATGGGTTACCTGCGGGCCCCAGTGTTGAGAAATGTTGTGACGCTAACGTATGATACGTCATGGGAAGTTTTCCTTCGAGGAAGAGAATGGGTCCCATGAGACGGTTATAGTTAGTTAGACGTTAATGTATGATACGTCATGGGAAGTTTCTCTTTGAGGAAGAGAATGGGTCCCATGAGACGATTATAGTTAGCGTGGGGTAGTGGATGTCCGACCCTAATGTATGATATGTCATGGGATGACTCGATCCTCCTGTTATGGTCTTAAGTGAGAACATGCTTGGTACATAACTTAAGTGCACTCACCTAGGACCCTGGTACAGGATAAGCAAGAGGAAGGGTGGACCCATGAGACGGTTGTAGTTAGTGGATGTGGGAGGAAAGGATCTCGAGGAGATGATTCTTAGATTTCATGTAAGATGATGGATAGTAAAGAAAAAGACGATGTGCTATTATTCTGTAACTCTCGTGTATTATCAATTGTGATATAATTTTTATTATTGAATGCTAATTGTAGAGTAAGGGGTTGGTAGGATTAGGATTATTCTACTGGGTGAATTATCACTCACGGATACGTTTGTATCCTGGTAAATCGGTTGCTTTGGCGATCAATTTGTCAAAGGGTGCAGGGTTCAATGGTGGAGCTGTTTGACACAAGAGGAATACCAAGGGCGGAGACCGAATATTCTTGGGATTCATATCAAGATTAGAGTCGCTCTGAAGACGTTTAAATAAATGTTAGATTGTTTGTATTTTTCTTAAATGTAAATTTTGTATAACGACAAATAGGAGCCTAGTAGTTTGTAAAATTCAGTGTATTTTAAGGTTAATACTTCCGAAATTCCGTGGAAAATCGGGGCGTTACAGTTTTAATCCCCATTAAACTGTTACCCCGCCCTAATTGGTTAAAAAATTGATTAATAAAAAAAGAATCGCAATATTTTCACAAAATGCCTAAGTAGAGACCGATCTCCAGATTGGGCGAGAGGGGTGCTTTAAAACTCTTCCCCTCTCGTAACCTGGCTCCCGAACCCAGATATGGTTATGACGGACTGGTGCTTTCACTTTTTTAAATCAAACAGCGCGGCAGGTGCTTTGAAATACGGTTCCTTGAGTCTCGAACCTTCAAACCCGAGTGGCGACTCTGTATTCCGAGTGCTTGCTTCCCCGCTCGCGCTCCCTCGATCCGGGCCCTTGCATTTAGAGAGAAACGGAATCCTTTTAAGGGCATACTGCCCACAATAAGTTCAATTGTTTTCATAAGTAATCAGTGTAATCTTGAAGATTTATTAAGAAAATTTTGAACTTTTTGAAATATAAAAGCAACCAAAGATCTAACAATGGTATAAATTGATCGGCAAAAATTTTAAAAAAGTTTTTCGAGTCTTATGTAATGATTGATTTTGGAAATATTCTTTTGAATCTTCCTTGTAGAATGACTGATATGACCTTAACAAGGCCACTTAGAAAGTACTTTGAATTCAAAGATATCATGAAGTCCTTTGTCGACAGAATTAATTTGTTAAATTTACTCTTTTCTTAATTGTAAGACTGGGCGCTGAATGCATCATGCATGCCCCCCTTTTATCGGAGGCGGGGGCTCTACTACCTGGTAGGAGCAGCAGATGCTACCCGCACCTCACCTCAAAACTACGTAGTTTTGAGGCAAAACTATTGGTCTTCTTCTTCTGTTTTGATCGGCTGGGCCTCTTTTTTGCTCTCCTTTGTCCACAAAAACAATTCTCATGGGCACAAAATAAAAAATTGAATAGATATATTGTACGAATTTTCAATCGGTTTGAACCGGTACAAAAATCTTATTTTTATGATAAATTTTTCCTAAAGGGTCATAATTAATTTTTGGCTCTAATGCTCTCATATGAGAGCCCTAAGAGAGTCATAGAACCAAATGAAGAGCATATATGTAATTATAAGAGCCCCAGAGACAAATATTAATTATGACTCTTTAGGATAAAATATTAGAAAAATAAGATATTTGTACCAGTACAAACGGATTGAGAATTGGAGCACTTAATTTTTTAACTATATTTTTAAGTATAAAAACCGTATAAAAATTTGTGAAGAATTATATTTATGATTGGGAACCTAATGGTGGAGATTGAGTTTTTTTTTTTTTTTTTTTTGCCCATGAGAATTATTTTTTTGGTCATTTGATGCTTGCACTACTAGGGGTGATAAACGAGCCAAGTAGGTAGTTGATCAAGCTTGGTTTGAAAATTTTGACGAGTTTCAAAAATATGTTCGAGCTTGGCTTGTTTATGAGACAAACTGATCTCAAACGAGCTTTAATTAAGTCAAACACAAGTCGATCTTGAGTAGCTTGAACTTTTTACACATAATTATCCAAACGAGCCAAGTAGTAGTTTGTTCAAGCTTGGTTTAAAATCTTAAGGAGCTTCAAAAAAAATGTTTAAGCTTGGTTTGTTTATGTGACAAACCAATCTTGAACAAGTTTTTAATGAACGACACTTGAGTAGCTTGGTTCATTTAGCAGTCCTATGCACTACCACATGGCTAATTCAGTTGTTTTTTTTTTTTTTTGTGCCCATGAGAATTGTTTTTGTGGACAAAGGAGAGCAAAAAAGAGGCCCAGGCACCCAGCAGATCAAAACAACAGAAGGGGACCAATAGTTTTGCCTCAAAACTATGTAGTTTTGAGGTGTGGGTAGCGCCTGCTGCTCCTACCAGGCAGCAGAGCCTCCCCCGCCTCCCAAACGAAGACATTATTAGATAGCCTTCCAACTTCACCGAAACAAATACTCCGGTACTCCAATCAAGACGCTTTTGCAAAGAAAAAATCTCGTAAAATAATACTCCGTAGTACTAGTACTTCGGTATCATTAAATTAAGGGAATGACTTCGGTGTCTCCCTCCGTTTTGGAGACACCGTAAAAAATGGCATAACAAAACCAGTTGAAGCATAACTAAAACCATTAAAATGTATAACAAGGCATAACAAAAAAAACTTCCTACCGAAAGAACCAGTCATTAGTGGGAAAAAAGAAAAAACCCCTTTACCCGCACTCCTTCTAACCATGGTTAATAATTTTATTCTCTACATCTCATCTTTACAACTCCTTTTAACATTTTTATCCTCTACATTTCATCTGTTTCAATTCCAGCCGGGCCACCACCCCCTCCGGCCTTCTCTCTCCATTCCTCTCCCTCCAAACTCCTCCATTAATACCACCTCTTCCCTTACCTCTGAAACCACAGCAAACACACACCTCTCTCACCCTCAGCACGTCCAAACCCAGTAGAGGAATAGGTGAAATTGAGTTCTTGCCATGGAGGTTTAGTGAGAGAAACCATAGAGAGAGAAAAGTGGGTTTCCCACCTACGGTCGGAAACTTACCTTATCGGCGGAGGAGTGCTCGTCGTCGTCGATGAATCTTCTCTGCGTTTTTTGTTTCTATTTTCATCGTGGTCGTTCTCGACTTGAGAAGACGACGACAAGTACTGTATGAAGTTAAAAAGTAAAACCCCTATTGAAGGATTCTTTATCCTGTGGGCACAACTTTTGTCACTTTTAATTTTTGCTCCAGCAATAATATGACACCTGTCCTTAGTATAATTCTTTGACCTTTAAATTTGTCTTTTCTTTTCATGTTTGTCACACCTGATTCTACCCTTTACTCTTTTACAGTACCTCTTGAAATGCAATACAGCTGGAACCCCACCCCGGCCACCGGACGGCCGATCCGAACCGTCCAAAAATTCTATAAAAAAAAAGAACGAGTGGGCCTACGCAGAAACCAACGGCATCCGGCGTGTGTAGGTGCTCTAACCAATCTTACATTTTTTAACGGCTCGAATCATCTGATTTTTGGAAGTTCGGATCGAGCACCTACACATGTTGGATGCCGTTGATTCTCGCGAAGGCCTACTTGGTTTTTTTTTTATAGAATTTTTGAACGGTTCGGATCGGCCGTCCGGTGGGCGGTGCGGTGGGTGTATCATTTTCCTTTATTTTCTAGGAATCAATTTGTTTTCAATTAGTTTTATTTTAGTATTATCGAAAATATTTTAAGATTATCCTATTAATTATCAAATTTGTACTCAAATTTGTTCCTACTATATTCTAATGATCTTTAGCATTGGTGATTGTATGTATGTTATTTAATTAATAACATGGTTCGTTTAGTAAATCTTGAAAACAAAAACTAGTAAATAAAAATAAATAAATATACGAGTATTATAAAAGGATAAAGTAGTATATTTTTATGAATGATATAAAAGTGAATGGATTTGTAAACTCATGTAGAAAATATTTCTACTAATTTATAAGTAATAGAAGGAAAAAAAATATAGTAGTAAGTTAATAACAACTTAAAAGTTATTTTAGAAAATTTAAAAATTTAAAAACTAACAATTAAGTGTGAGAATATAATAAGAAAAAAGAAAAGAAAAGAAAAGTAAACTAACATATTGTTGATTTAATCATTGTCACCAAATTTGGTGATAATCAGATGTCGGCAACCACATAATCGGAACACATTTGGTGCTTCCAAAAGCGTTAAAGTCCCATACTGCACCAATCTTCGGCCGCCTCAACTATTTTTTTTGAATCGAGACCGTCTATGTTTTACGTAACAAAGATTTGAATACTTCTGCCAAAAATGAATTAAATCTCTTATCAATACATACTTGATCAGATGTAAAATGCCATTCTAATAATGAATCTACGTCCCAATAAAAGGGCATTCTAAATCCGGTAGACCTAAAAAATTACGAGAACAATTAAAACACCAAGCAAAACAAAATGGACAGTATCGATCGTCATGATTGTGTTGCGATGTATGAGTATTGTACATTATATAAAAGCACAAGACCTTAGTTACAAACAATAAAGTTCAACGTATAGATTTTAAAGGAAGTTGTTGAATATTTTTTTTGATGACCGATCTAAACCGCTAAGATTGCACATCTTATCGATTCTATGTTTGTCACCAACTTCTATGACAATCGGATGTCGGCAACCATATGATCGGAACACATTAGATGATTACGTAGGTATTAAAGTCCTATAGTTCACAACTTGATGACCACTTTATCTATTTCCTCCAAGATCGGAACTGTCTATCTTGTGCGTAAAAGAGATTACATCATTCCCGCAAAAAATAAAGTAAATTGCTTGTCATTACAAGCTTTATCGGACACAAATTATCATTCTTATGTTGAATTTTTGTACAAATCGAAAAGCTTCATAAACCAAAATAAATCGGATGGACCCCAAATTTTCCAAAAACAACCAAATAACCAATAACAACCAAATCAACGGCCTTGATTATTAAAATAAATGATTTACTGAGGTCCGTTACATTTTACTAGTCGATATAATCGCAAAACACATTTACATTTTAAATTTTTTTCTCATTTTCCCCCCTAAACCACGGTTAGGTAGGTTAGACATTTTCAAATTAATTAATTAATTAGAAAAAAAATACAGTTGGGCCCGGAGACAGAAAGCGACAGGTGGGGACAGTTGGGCCCGGGAGACAGAAAGCGACAGGTGGGGACAGGTTCGTACTGTTACGCTTTTAGTGGTTACGGTCATGCCTTTTAGTGGTTACTGTTATGCTATTTTGTGGTTTCGTTATGCTTCATGCCCCTCATGGTTCTTGGTTACGCCAACATTGGTTTTTGTTACGCTTTTTAATGGTTTAAGTTATGCCAATTTTTTAACCGGTTGGGGTTACCCCTTTGACCGGTCACTTTTGGTCAACCAGCTGATGTGGCGAAATCTCATTGGTCCGTTTGGTTATGCTCTTCAGTGGTTTTGTTATGCCCTCTTATGGTTTGGTTATGCGTATAAGGGGTTTGATTTATGCTAATATTGGTTTTGTTATGCCAATATTACGGTGTCTCCAAAACGCATGGAGACACCGAAGTCGTTCCCATTAAATTAAACGTGAAGTTATAATTCATAAACGCTAAATCACATGGTATCCGTATGATCAACATGCAGCGGCCAGTTAACCATGAGATATTGAAAATGGGGTTTAAAAACGCAATTAATTAAATCCTCTTTCAATATATAATATCCACTTTGACTTTGGTTATGCATTGCGTATACTTTATGGTATAGTAGATGAGTGATGAAACAGTTTTGAATCCGGCACCGACCTGATCCTGCAAAACAAAGCTGAAGCTTGAGTCACCGGTGTGGTGGCGTGCCAACCACCCTCCGATACCTAAGTCAGTATAGAACTTGCTATATGGTAGGAGAATTAAGGTTCTCGGTTGTGAGTGGTGCGTACCTTTATTGGAGTTCTACTGTCACTTTTATAGGCATTTGATAGGAGATTGAGTCCTAGTAGGACTGTATTTCGGGGATTTGGATCGCTTTAACGAGGTGGGTGGAGTCCTGCCTTAGCTGGAACTCCACGAGCATTCTTCTTTAGCATGGAATCCTTATCCGATGATAATAGTGATTATGATTAGCATTTTAAGCTTATCTTACCGACTTCTCTTCCTTTATCCAATAGGATTTAGGTTTATCAGTGGCGTATCTTAATGGAATAAGTAATATTCCGTGAATATTCCGTGAATATTACTTATCCTATTTTAGCTTAGTGTCAGGACTGGTCCTTAGACCTCATCCCAGCTCCGTCTCATGGGCGTAGCTGGCATCTTCTTACTTTGTCGTAGGTGGTGCTCTCCTGGGGGGCTTAGGCGAAGCTGGTTTTTACTCCCCAGATCCGCACTACTTGCTGAGCTAGCCTTGCCAGATCGATTTATCCTACTTATCAATGAGCGACTTTTTTCGTACTCATATTTTGGGCAAGAATAGCTCATCATGTGAAATGAATCTCTACAATATCAATATACTCGAGTAACTGTCTTGTCTTGCAGCTAGAAAAGCTGCCTAACTCTTTTGTCAAACTCTGATTGTCACATTACAATAGGGAAGGAGATCCTCTCTAGTTCTCCTTTGGGAAATTGGGATGGTGCTGTGCAGCGGTGTACATAATACCGTGCTGCGCACTTCTGAGCTGTCGGATCGTAAATCCGACGACTTAGATCTCATCTCGGCAATGAACGGCTCTCGATCGTTGGTTGTCGAGATGAGATGAGATCTGAGCCGTTGGATGCACGATCCGACAGCTTGGAGGTGCGCAGCACGGTGCTGTTCACCTCACTGCACAGCACCAACCCGAAGTCTCCCTTGGGATTGGACTATTCCAACGTCAGAGCCATTTACTAGTTCTTTTTTATTTTACTTCGATGATTGAAATTGTTTCTTTTAGAACTTGACGTAACCATCAAAATTCATGTTCATGGGATATCGTTTGTTATGTTTTCTGAACAAGTTTATGTTATAAAGAATGATTTCCGATTCAGTGTTTCAAATTTTACTTTTCCTATGCTTTGCAACATAAACGTGTTTCAAAAACATGCCAACAATTTTATGGAACATGATTTCTGGCATGATTGATGGTCTTAAGGAGTTCTAAAAAATGATGGGATCCCATTATCGAATGGAACCTGAAAAGAGCTCAAACAGAGCGGTTCGGTCTCATGGGGGAGACCGGAGAGAATCTCCTTCTTAAAATAATAAGTGAAAATGCATGTCGGATAGAGAGGGATTTGAGGAAGAAACTTGATTTCTCATGATATGGACATCTATCTCTGCGGTAGTCTTTTAGTTGTTCCATGTAAACATTTTGTTAAGATAAAATTTCTTTTGGCTTGAAAACAGTTAGTTATTGAATTTGAGACCCCACTCTAGTCATGGGGATTATACTCATTTAGTTGGGTTTCAGTCTTGATTTAAGACTAATATCTATTTCATGCATGCTATCTGTTTTAGGTTTTATTTACAGGTTCACAAGAGAAATATCTGTCAATACTCGTCCCTCATGTGGATGGATATTTCGCTTGTTTCCGTCATGGGCTACCAAGAATGAAGCCATTTTGGAGAATTGAAATAATTATTTTGATGACCAATTTAAGCCTATTCTTTCTTCTTTTTCTTTTTCTTTTTCTTTTTGTTCAAACGGAATAGATTAAATTACGTTAGGAAAACGAGTTCAAGTTGCAAGTCAACATCCAAAAGAAAAACAGCAAGGCAAAACAGGGCCTTTACTAGGTTCTAATATGCCCCACTCCAAGGGCATATTTGCGAGAACCTTATATGTAACCTTATAAAAGACATTGCAAAAGCTAAAATAGGCCTAAATTGATCAACAAACTTAGCATGGAGTATTAATTTTGGAGTATCAGAGATAAAAAGTTCTATTGACCTCCTTAAGGCTCGAAAAAATGATTCGAGAAACAAAGAATGCTGAAGTGAGAGGCTCCACTTGAAACTTTTAACTTCATTTGCATTGAAAGACTGATGAAGATGCTCAACTTGGTCAGGAAGCTCTACTCGATGACTAGAAATCCTTAAAATGTTCGCACGAAAATTTCTAATGTATTCTTTATCAAGAAGAACCAACCCAGAATAATCCTCGCAATGACGAATATGATGCCTAGCTCTCCTAATTTTGGTGTTTCTATCTGCTAGACCAAGCCATTGAATTTTCTCTTTGAGCCCAATAAGTTTCTACAAGAGTCAACACAGGATCCAACTCAGCTTGCACTGACCTGCTCCTCAATTGGCTTTTGATCATAAGTTTATTTGTAGATTAATCTCTTTCTCAACTCTATTCATCTTTTTCTGCAATTGAAGAGCAGTGAGGAAGTTCAGACATCTGCAACAACCTGATTTTACGATTTTTGTGTTCTCTCTCCATCATTTTACGTTCGCAACATAAGTCTAGCCACTAATCAAGTTCTCTCGAAGGTAAAAACTTTGACTAATTTTGCAGCTCTCAAGAACACATTCAGAAACCAACATATATTTTCCATTAAACAACATACACGTAACTGAACAAATCCATTGAGTCACGTCTTACAGGAAAAGTACACAACATAAGAAGGAGCACTGCAACTTCTCCAAGTATCTAAGGATAGCCAAAAGATCAAATCCAGATTCATTGCTGGCAGTGATTACAGGAGAATGTCAATGTCTAATAGAAATGCAGCACAAAAAAATTAAAAGACAAAAAGAAAGGAAACAAACACTGATCCACCACAGATTGAAAAAAAAAAAAAAGAGCAAGGCAAATCGATTTAGGCAGATAAACAAACATAAAGCCCAAGCTTATTTGCTATTATGAGGACGCATTGGTATGCCTTCTGTCAATTGTAGTACTGAAGTAGTTTTCACTAGGCTGCTAGCTCTATATTCTGGACACAAGCCAAAATGTTGCTTTAGCTAGTTAAAAACAAACAAAAAATAGAAAAACACATCAACCAGATTAGAGAATAAAAGTGGTCTTTGCAACCCATCTGGCATTTCTATATATGAATCATAAAAGAAAACTGAGAACAGGCAAATAGCAGCTCTTGGCACCATTTCAAACATGGGTAATTTGGCACCAAAGGTTGACACAAATCTAAGGTACAAATGGTAAACCTCAATATTCTAAATCAGTTTGTTTACCGTTCTCGCACATGGCATTATGACGGTCTCCTTTTCCACCCCAAAACATCATATATTGTTTTCCTGCCCACATAATGAAAGATATTAAGAAATCCATCCAAAAACGACCCAAAAAATTCTAAGCAGTGCCAGAAGAAAACAAGAGGAATTGAGAGAATGTAAATAATGAGAAACAGAGAAGGCAAAAAGGCAACATAATAATTAGCTATATATATTCCAAGCAAACGTCATTTCTAGCAAAAATGATAAAAACAGCATTGTCCTTGCTCTCATTTGCTTGTTTTTATAATTGCAGAACTATTCCTCGGATGAGGAATAGCGCAGATTAAGAACCTCTCGGCAAACTAACTATGACCGGGACAAAAAAATATTGATCGTACCAAGTGCTACATAATACTTTTAGCCCATGAATTATCATGAACCCCGTCACAAAACCGTGGAAACCTATATACATATACATATACATATACATATACATAGGAGAGCGTTCAATAGACACAACCTTTAACACAAATTTTGACACAAAAATTAAAAAAACCTTGTGTTGGACCCATTTTAAGTCCCACGCAAATGATCGGAGCCGTATATTTTTTTAAGCCTTCCTGTAAAAAATCAAACTTATTTGGATATTGTTAAGGGCTTGACTGGTATTTGTCCCTAAATTTGACAGGATAAAAACTGAATGAATTGATCAAGCCCTTACCGATATCTGAATGAGTTGATTTTTTACGGGAACCCTTCAAAACATGTTCTAAACAAATTGAACGGCTCCGAACATTAGCATGGGGCTCCAATTATTTGTGTCAAAATTTGTGTTAAAGATTGTGTCCATAGAACGTGCCCTATATAAAACTGTTTAGACAGGGTCATATGATGTCTGTAACGGAGATTTTCAAAAACAAGAGCAACACAATCAACAACAACCAAGAGATCAGAAGTCTTACCAATTAAGCCCTGCTAGACAATCCCAAATCCTGGGCTGAACTCTCTGATATACAGTTTGCATGGACAATGGGACCTTGAGTGGCAATCTCCCTTGAACTTCCAACCTCTCCCATAGGGATGGTCATGTAAACAGCACCTTTGAACATCCACTCGTCTGTTTCATGATTGTAGTAATCTTCAAATAGCTCACCACACAAAACACAGACACATTGAGTTTCATCTGCAACAACCATCTCCTCGTTCATCTCAACTCCCTCACCAGGCAATTCCAAAACACTGGTGGGTTGCAGTCCGGAAGCCAGTCCTACTTTTCCAGTGACCCAATCCGCGGAATTTGCATACCAACCTCTCCTTGAAGCCTTATTTGAACAGTTCACATCTGGTTTTTTCAAATCATGCCACTCCAAATGTCTCTGAAGCCGTTCTTGATGTTTAAGTCCAATGCCGCAAGTGCTGCACCGATGGGGAAGGTCATCAACAAGTTCAGTGATAACAGATTGATGTGACTGCCGAATTACATCTGGCTTAAACTCAAACCCAATGAGAGGTTTGATATCTACAGGGGCGGATTGAGATAAGGTCACAGAACTCGTAGCCGCAAGTTTGGAAAGCTCCTCCATTTTGGATGAAACTGTGATAGTAGAGGTAACTGGTACTGAACTAGTTGAGACAATGCTTGCACTATGGTCATGGAGTTGAGTAGGCATTTGCTCTGACACAGATGATGATGGCTTCATCTTTGATGAAGATATCAATCCCTTTGCAACCAATGAATTAATAAGACTTGACACTGGATTAGAAACATCATTCTCCGTTGAAGCTTGTGCTAATGCACTATTACCCATAACTGAAGAAGGGGGAGGACCGGATGGTAGTGGTGGCTGTTTGAGCTTTCTCTGAGAGGAAGTCATGGAAGTTGAAGTGTTGTCATGGGAAGGTAGAGTTAGTAAAGATCCTGATGCTACCGTGGGGCCCGAGAATGTAAATTGAGTTGATGGAGGGTTACTTGGCAGAGGCGGCTTTACAAATGGGTGAGATGATACTGCCCCAGAATCCTGGAAACCCAGTTTAGGAAGACTATCAGAAACAGAATTGGTAGTGAGTATTCCACTTTTCACAATCGAAGCCAACAAATTACAAGTGCTTTCTGCTGCAGGAAAATTTGCATTATCCAAGGAAGAATTCCCAGAAGTTGAAGGATTTCCAGAAATTACAGTCCGAGGTGATTGCAATTTATGGGATTGGCCAGAAGGTTCAGACAGAATGGGGTCTGGCGATAGTAGTTGTGAAAAAGGAGTATGCTGTCTTGGTTGAATAGCAGGCACAATAGGAGATGACGTCTGCAAATTATGGGGTTGCAATATTTGCAGTTTTCCCATCGGAACTTTCTGGGGATGCGCAAGAAAAGGTTCTTTAGAGAACTGATTATGTGGCCCCATGTTTAAGGGTCCTGAAAGTTGAGATTTTATCAAGTCTGGACGAGGAAGGAGTTGAGCTGGCAGTTGGTCTTGGTCCGCCAAATTGTGCAATACTTGATGGGATCGGTGTGGCAGAGAAGGTGAGAGAGGATACTGGTACATAGGTGACTGTCCAGGTGACTCAGCTCCTACAGAGTATGGTTGGCCTGATCCAGTGGAACCTGACACCGGATTCTTCAAAAACCGAAAACTTGAGGAACCAATATTAGATGACCCCACCTGTGGCTGGAATGAGCCTGAATTGCTGATCCTATCTGTTGAATGTGGCTCCTGTGTCCACGATGATGACATGCGATGACCTAAAGCTGCTTGATGTTTCTGATTTGCAGACGGTGAATCAGTTGAAGCTTCTGTATCAGTCCTTGAACCAAAGTCAGTTGTATTTCGTAGCTTATGAAGGGAGTTTTCATTGCCCTGCACATGGGAAAGTAAATAATCCAAGACTAGTCTATCAAGGTAGTGGTGAATGGTTGAATACCAAACTCTACAACCGTCAAAGAGAAGTGAATGGAACCAGAGAAGTGAAAATATAATATCACATGTTCGAGATCAACAAACTAAACAATTGGCACGTCCCATGATTCCATATGCTCTGAACTGATCTCAATGAAGTTAAAACTGAACCAGGGCATAAACATTTTTTAAAATTTGAGCAAATAATGTGGTTACACAAATAGATGGTGACCAATTTAAACGTCTAAGATATTGTTAGTCGCATTACATTAGATAAACCCACCAAAATAATGAGACAATCTTGTCATGCCACCAATAAATAAATCTGGAATGCAACAACTAAAAGACACTGGTCAAGAGCTAGTTGTACAACTAGACTACATTCGCATGCAAGGACCATGGTGTAGAAGCATAACATCAACAAAGGATTTTACTATCCTCCATCACACACACTCATTACCTACAGACCATGCAAGCGATCCACAAACATGTAATTCATGTCAAGACACTTACCAAAAATTCATGTGAATGGCATATTTCACATGGTGATCAAGCACCAGGATAAAGAAGGTATGCATGATTTTATTGAGAAAAAAAAACGAGTGAACTAATCCACAATTTACCAAATAACAGACCAAGCTTCAAATCAATCCCAACCAAAATTTTGAATCTGGAAAACTAAATAGACTGCACTGTTTTTTTTGTTTTTTTGATAAGTGAAATAGACTAAACTGTTTTTTTGTTTTTTTGATAAGTGAAATAGACTGCACTGTTCAAGTTACCCATGGGATGAAACTTCATATAAACCCATATCTGCATACTCACATGCTAGATCCAAGACTCACATTGACCCTTACCTATGGCACTTGACCTTTTTTTCTAAAAACCATTAATCAGGAACTAGATCAGGCATTACAGAGAATACTGAAACCAAAACTTGACCCTTTTTCAATTGTCACACCAGTTAGTTTTCCAAACAGGAAATGTCAAATGTGTTGCCAAATAACTAACTAGAATCACTTATCACCATTTAAGATTCCAATTTCCCTTCTCAAGAGCTTACCAATCTTTCAGAATCATCAGGGATCCAGTAATCTTTCCTTGAGCTACTGATTGCAGCATGATCACCGGATCTAGAGTTCATGCCGTCCCACATAAACTCCTCTTCATCAGAGTTCTTCCAGCTCCTGTTCACGCCACTGCTACTGCTTTTACCTGAAATGCTCTGTGCAGGCAGTAGACGCACGTCAGTGTTTGTCGATCTGGGGTTTAAGTAACTTGGAAACCCTTGCTTGATATCAAAACCATTCTTTTGGGTGGCCATTGTTTCCGCCATACCACCGCCACCTCCATTCCAAGGTTTGTCAAACCCTCGATCCGCATCCCTCTCACTAGCTCTTCCAATTCCCAAGCCTGTCTGCCTTGAAAGATCAGAACCATGTTCATAATCTCTGAATGATACAGAATCTCTCTGAGGACGCTGAACATTCTGCAAAATTCACCTTAGTAAGCAACCATCAGAACGAATATTAGCATTTACATAAAATTCAGCAATCAATTTCCATACTTGCATCTTAAGAGGGGGATCTGCCCGTGCCCTCCCGGAAACAATACCAGTTGCCCTGTCCACTCTCTCCGTATCCTCTTGTAAGTTCACCATGGTTCCAGTACTGTCATTCGCTGCACCTTTTACCTTCAACAGAGGAAAACTATTTCAATGCAAGAAAGTAAATCTTGATAATTCCATCCAAATTTGTAATTACTATGGTATCCATCCATCACTTTATATGCCAGTGTGTGCTTCTTCCACACGTAGCTGTTGGACCAAGAAAGCACTAACCCGTTACTCAGTTTACAAGTTGAAAACCTGGAAATTACTTAACCAGTTGTATATTAGGCCCATGAAGAACTTAATTCTCGAATTAGGGCAAAAGCCATTCATGACCAAGATGACCAAGACGACCTGAATTCACTTGTATTCAGCAGTAGCTCTTTTTAATTTGTAAGTATATTACCAGTAGCTTTACTCCAAATTCCATCAATTACTGAATCCATTAGTAAACCCACAACTATTAAACACAATTCAAGACACTACACTGAACAAACATGAAGACATCGGTCCATTGGATGTATATACTGAATGACTTGGAAGGCCAGTTTCGTTAATGAACATGACTTTGCTCACATTAAAATACTACACAAAAAGTTAGCTATGGAGTCCAGAGGCAAAGATAACATTTCCATTGAGTTGCACCTTGAGCACATTAGGAGTTTGGGTACACTACGCTACCCAAAACCAATCCCAAAGTAATACATTCCAAAACAAATTACTTCAGTCTCTGGTCTGAATCAATTCAATTGAGGATATGGGTTGGTAAAAAAGTGACAAATAAACACTGATCAGTTTTTCCCTATAACTAATGTTTGGCCATCACGGGAAGCTTGAGTTTCAGTGCTATCTATCAAATTATTCTGTTGAAGTGGGGTAGTGAAAGAGCACTTAATGTTGAAGTATGAACTCCAAATCCATTGTGCTATGGTTATACTCAAACGGTACTAGCCAAAAATTACCACAACCCATGAAGATAAATTTCTCACATAACATATACTACAAACATATACAGTAACTTCAGAATACACTCAATGCTTTTAAAAAAAATTGACGGTATAGGCTTGGCACATCTATATAATCAAAACAGAAAGATGTAACCAATAGAAGCCGATATTGTAGAAAAGATGTGCCAAACACTGTTCTTGACTTCTTTCTCTGTTGTCAGACCAAAAAGAGTACAAAATTTAGATACAGACGGCACATCGACATACACACAACGTAAAGATGTAAGAACAGAACTAAAGAAGAATGCTCGATAGCACATACTTTGTTGGACTGTTGAAGACGTTGTTGTCTAGCCTCCAAATACTTGGGATTCACATGAATACTGTTTGGTGGACGTGGAGATTGTGAATCTGGCCTGGATGTTGTAGATCCTGAAGGTAAACCATTGACAGCAGGGGGGAAACTGAGTTCTTTTTCAATCAGCTGAAGTGACTGGGGAGGGAATACTCCTTTCCATGTTCCAAAAAGATGGCGCATTCCGGGATGTATAGAAGAGTCTACCTGTCTGTATGCCTTGCAGAACACCTAAATCATGCACCAAAACAAGGCAACTATTAACAGAGTAAATAATGGGGCGCTATTACAGTGCAACTGAATGACACTAATGGAAAGGGAAAAGCTTCATCGTCGAGCCTCTAGCAGAAAACAACCCGGTGTGAAACTAAATAAACACATGAATAAGTATAGAAATGCCTCATTTATTTGAAATGATACAAAAGTTGTGAGAAATATCATTTAGAATAATTTCTGACCTCAGGTAATCTGGCAGCAAAGTATTTTATATAATCCCTCCCAATATTCTTCACAATACTGTCTAAAAGATAAAGCGAAGGAAGCTTCTGCTCACTTGGAACCTGTAGATAATTTCTAGGATCAGAATCATCAGATACAGAAAGCCATGACTTTACGTGCATGTTACAAGTACAATTGCCGATACCATCAGCGTTACTGTAACACACTATTCCTTTGAGTCTTATGATGATAAGGGAAATGCACAGACACGCAGAAGTGAGAAAAAATAACACCGCAACTATAGCTTCTTCCACAATATAATGAAGCCACACATTGCAGTCCTACGAAAATCCTCTTTACATGATCAACTCATAGCAGCCGCAAGTGAAACTATCCAATGGAGCTCAACACCAGCCACTGGTGAAACTGTCCGAGTTTAACTGAAAGGTAAGATAAGCTCTCCAAATCCTCTTTACATCAACAACAAACATAGTACAACACCAAGGAAAAGACGAATCATGCACTTGCCCAAGACATCTATGGGAAAAATAAATTTCCCCACAAGCTAGTAATCATAAATTGAAGAAAAATAGAAACCTATTAGCTTTCCAAACATCATAAACAAGGAATCACCATCTCAAAAAGAAAGGAATGCATTTTCTTTGTTTGAAAATAATTGCTTTATTCTCATTATGATGTCAACCGAGTAGAATTACAAAACACTGAACGTGTAATGCATCCATCTATATGATTTATAATTCTCAGCCTGCAACATATTATATTGTAAATAATAATCCATATCCTTACAGGAAGGTAGCTTTCTCAGAAAGTACACTTGAAAAATGCTTGGGAAGATACATGATGAACAATAGGAACGATATTGTGGCTGTCAGTTGGCAGACCAAATTGAGAATAATGTGACGCAGAGCTAATGCATTACACTTAAAATCAGACTTCTTGTTTGTTTTAACCAACAGATTCCCTGTATGAAAGCAACCCAGAACCAGGAGGGAAGATTAACACATAAATGAAATTAAGAAATGCTTGGGTCCCAAATAGTTAATATCCAGCAACCCCCAACATCGCTCAGGAAGTGATAAAGAATTATGTATTAACTTTGATACTGAGTTAGTGAAAAATCATAAATTGCTTGGTTGATAGACATCCCCATGTTTACAATAACAATAGACCAACCAACAGAGTACATAAGCAACCATAAAGCATCCATTAGCGCCAATTCTATTTACACAAACTCCTGCATTTCACTAAACGCACAAGGCTCTGATCATAACACCAATTCATCTGTATCAGCAATAAACAAACCACCAAAACATTGACAGAAAGAAAAAAGAAGAAGAGCTATCCAATTTCATTTAATGCTGATTTCCCTCACAATACAACCACCATATCACTAAAGTGAACAGGCCAACAGCTACACCGTGTAATAGTACTGGCGCAATGTCAGGGCTGCAAAGGACTTCACGGTGTACAAGTTCTCAAGAAGCACCCAATCAACAGAAAGTACAATTAATTGCAAGGAATCCATTAACACCAACGATTCAGTACAGTACTTTAGTAAGTTGTAGCTTGTAAGGCACTGTTCACCACCCTTGAACATAAATATCTAACACCATACCCAAAAAACCTAAAATAAAGTAGAAAAGAGAAGATTTTTTTTCAACGTGACAAGCTGATTTCCCTTGCAATTCAACCAACAAGTGCCGGAAATGAGCGGACAATATTTGGCATGATAGAGAATCCACTAACACCACTTTTATTTACAATCAAATTTCAGCATTTCACTCTACGCACAAGGCACTGATCAAAAGCCTTCTTCGTCTTAACACCATACCAAATAAACCATAAGAGAAAACAAAAAGAGCTATCTTTTGCATCTGAAGTTGATTTGCTCTAGAATTCATCCAACATTACCACCAAATTGAAGAGACTAATATCTACACAGCTTTAACCAATAGAAACGACGGATCACGGATGTGATAATGCAAGAAAATAAAAAAGAAAAATAGTGCATTCGTCAACAACGGCATAGATAGTAGCTTGGAAATGGGCAAAAATAGCTTGGAAATGGTTCACTCATGTCATTGCCGATGCTCAGCATCCCTAAAATGCATTAAATTGGTGCAAAGCCACAACTAACTTGAGTGATAGACACCCATGTTGACAAGAGGCATAAAATCAAAAGACAGGACCAGAAATCGTAAACAATTCATTAGCTCCACTTTCTATATATACACACTTAAATAAACTCCTGCATTTCACCACAACTACTGATCATAACACTCATTCATCTATCCTAACGCAATACCCCGAAAAAGAAAAGGGTAAAAAAAAACTGATGCTACAATTCAACCAACGTATGACTGAATTGAACAGACTGACAAATCACCTCAATGATATTAGCGCAGACAGCGGCCGCGATGGCCTTGGCGGCGTGCAAGTTTTCGCCCGCTATGATAGTCAAGTTAGTGATGATGGGTTTCGAATTGATTGTCAGCTCCGACAGAGCAGCCTTGTACTGACTCACTAGCTCCTGCTGCTGCTGATATGGGGGACCTCCTCGCACGGAATCGCTGCTCTCCGCATCTCTCTCTCTGTACCTTGCCAGCGTTACCGAGTCTTCGGCCAATCTGGGTTTCTTCAGACCTGGTTCTCTCGATCTGTCCAGCGGTCTACGACTGCTCTCCATCTCCATCGCCACAAAATTGACAATAATTGAAACCCTAATGTTACATGATTCTAATCGAAAGCAGAAAACATGACCTACAAATTAATGCCATCGACTTCATTTGAGCGAATTAAAAACAAACCCTAGCCCTGATGTACATACAGAGAATCGAAAAGAAAGAGAAAAATTACAGAGTAATTGGACTACAAATTTTCACGAAAGATAAATTGGAATACAGGTTTTGCGATTTAGAGAGGAGTTGAGTCGAGTTGATCGAAGGTGCTAGAGAGGTTGCAGTGGATCGAAGAGAGAGAGAGAGAGACACGAAGCTGTTGTCGAGTCTTCGAATCGGGCGATAGGGTTTTCACTGATCAGCCCCTTTATAGATAGGCTCGTCTGTTGTTTTGGTCCCCGGTAAAGTATTTGAAATTTTCATTTTAGTCCCTGGTGTATTTTTTTTCCCTAATTTAGTCCCGGGTGAATTGTTATGTCCAATGTTATCCCTATTTCAGGATTATTGTCCAATGTTACACTAGGGCCATCTTTGAAAGGTTTTTTTTTTTTTTTTTTGAAAATGTCAATGTTATTCCATAATAACTCAAGTCTTTACATAAGATGGAATCTAACCCGGGCGAAATATAACCCGAATGAAATAAAAACTTTCTATCAATGCATTTAGATGTTATCTAGTGTGTTGCTTTGTTTTGTACCTGTTATACCAAACAAAAGACCATTGCCTTTCCTTAGCCCATCCTTTGATGTCCTGCACAATTGCTTCGATTTTCCAAGGGCACTGTGAATTGTGCTCAGTGATGTAGCTAACGAGATTCTTGCAATCTGATTCAAATACCACATTCTGGAAATTCTTTTCTACCGCCACCATGCAAGCAATCCTCAATGCCCATGCTTCAATGGAAAGAGTTGATGAAACTATAGTTTTGCCACACCGCCACACTTGAGCCGATCCACCACTATCTCTAGGAAGAATGCCAAAGGCAGCTAAGCTGTGGGAGGATTTATATGCTCCATCACAGTTAAACTTTATAATGGACGAAGGAGGTGGTGACCACCTCTCCACTCGGTTAGGACTGGGAAGGCCCCCATCCAACCTTTTTATATACCGCTTGCAAGTGGTCCACATTTGTTTTCGTTGCTTGCTCAATAATCTCCTCTGGGTATGGTTTCTTGTTATTGAAAACGAAATTATTCCTAGCCTTCCAAATTGCCCAACAAATTTAGAAAATTGCCCCTAAAACCTCTTTGCTGATCTCCTTCCCTAAGCAACCACATAAAATATCCTCCATCCACTTATCCACTACTCTGATTTCATTGTGGAGAACCTAAAAAGCTTTCCCACTCCCAAACCAAACAACTTTACTCCATGGACAATAAAATAGGAAGTGTTTAATAGATTCATTCACACTGTCACAGATTGGGCAACTTGAGTTGGGGCTACACTTTCTACGGAATAGGTTTTCTCTACTGGCCACCCAATTACGGACAACTTTCCACATGAACATACGTACCTTGGGGACAATGGGAATAGCCCATAACTTGTTCCACATAACTGATGAAGGAGTGAAGGAGCTTGATGGCAGAGCTGGGTTTACTCTTGTCATACTAGTCCTCCGTTTGGCGTAACCTGACTTAATAGTATACTCTCCCGTCTTTGTATGACGCCAAATGAAACAATCCGAGGAGTTGGAATAACTCACAGGGATTTTGCAAACTATTTGTACCTCCGTATTAGGAATACACTCCTTTAACTTTCTGTAGACACCCCAATCTGGGTCTCCCAATCGTGTTACTTCGTTTTACGATTTTCTTGTTTCCCCGATGATGAAATCGGATCAAACAGAGCTTGGATTGGGAATGGATTAGGCTTGGAACGCTTAGAACCCTGCTCGAAACCCTTTTGAACCTTTCAGAATCTTCAGTCAAACCCTAGAGCCAGAGTTTGACCCTCGCGCGAGCCTTTGTGTCCCTCGTGCGACACTTAGCTTGCCACGTGTAGTCAAAGTCAAACTGTTGACTGTTTGACCCTCGCGCGACACTTCCGAACCCTCGCGCGATGGTTCCCTCCTGTCCCTATCACAGAATCCAGCTGGACTTGTGATGATTGCTTGGCACATGGGTTCCCATGGGCTGGAACCCCGTTCTCCTCAGCTGAACGGCGTGCTGGCAGGTTCTAACCCCATGCAATCTCCCAACCACTCTCTCACCTTGTTGGCTAGCCTCACAACCAAGTTGTGACCAGCCTTGGTGGCTGGTCCCAAGGCCTTGTTTGGCCCCTAACTAGCCCTTACATTCCCCCTATAAATACCCCCCTTCATCTTCCATATTAAGGGTTCCAAAAATTGATTAAGAAATTCATTAGTCATTTCACAAGTCCTACACTAGCTAGCACAAAGTTACTAACCCCCAAACCACTTCCTAATCTTCTGAACTTAGTGTGTTCATACACTCTTGGTAGCAAGGCTACACCAATCAATCCAATCTATTCCCAAACCCTTTCCAAGCAAAGGTATAATGTTTAACCTGTTTCTGTTTTGATCCCTGAGGGGGGCTGACAGGACCAAGGCTGGTAATCAATACCATGTCCTGGTCCTAAAGCCAGCAAAGTTACAAGAATTCGTGGCAGCTACACCCTCGCGCGACGGTCCCCTATACTCGCGCGACACTTGTGTCAGCAAGAGAATGGACCTCGCAGGGAAGGGAGGCTAGCCCTTTTCTATTTTGCAATGTTTTCATGCCTGTTGTACTTCACTTTGATTTTTAGATCACTGTTATGCATGCAAAAACAAAATACAGTAGCTAGTTTATTTGTTTCAAACAGTTTGGAATGCCCTTGGGATCCCCTGAATCTGTCTCAGGACTCTAAGCATGCAAAGCAATTCCTGGAAGTCCAATCAGGAATGTCGCGCGAGACTCCGTCTCTGTCGCGCGACAGTCCTGTGATTTCCATGACCCCTTGCATGGGCAACTAGGCCTTTGGTCTCTGTTTTGATACCCCCACTGTTTAGGGGTTGTGTTTCATTTCATTTGGCTCCTGCTTGGAGTATTGTGTAATAATTAGTATTTTACAGTCTTCCAATAAACTGCTTGGTTTGCTTCCTGGGTGTGCACTGGTCCTTCCAGAGCCCAGAAGGGGATGATTTTGGGACTGTGGTGAGATGATAATACTCGCGCGAGAGTCAGTGTGTCTCGCGCGATGGTTGACTTGCTTGCAGATCTGTTCAGGCATGCAAGTTGGTCATCGTGCAGGGCAAATCTGCCCCGAGCCTGGTTTTGGCATCTGATCGATGTTTCAAGTCCATTCCATTTATTGTTCATCATGCTATCCATCCATGCCATTATTTGATCACATCCTGCAAATTGTTACAGTTTTAATCCCCGATTAACTGTTCCCCCGCCCTAATTGGCTAAAATTAATTAAAAGAAGAAGAATCACAAAGGTTTTCATAAAAATGTTTAAGTAGAGACCGATCTCCGGATTGGGCGAGAGGGGTGCCATAAAACCCTTCCCCTCTCGTAACCTGGCTCCCGAACCCAGATATGGTTATGACGGACTGGTTCCTTAACTTTTTCAAATCAAACAGCGCGACAGGTGCTTCGAAATACGGTTCCTTGAGTGTCGGATCCTCAAAAACTCAAGTGGCGACTCTGTATTTTTGAGCGCTTGCCACCTGCGCTCGTGCTCCCTCGATCCGGGCCCTTGCATTTTTGGAAACCGGAATTTTCAGGGCATGCTGCCCACACTTTCCTCTATTCCACTCCTTTGTTGATTTGTCAATAAAATCAGCTACCCTCATGCTTCGTCCATCAATATATATATATATATATGATCTCCTCAAGCGTAGGGCTATAACGTCAATTGAAGCATAATAAACCGAAAGTTCGGATATCGTACCCAAGGGAATATCATCATGGCTTGATTGGATTTGTAGAATTAAGATTTGTGGCCTTGAGACGGCTAACTTTAGGAATAGTTTGAAACGGAAAAAAAGTGCGAATGAAGTGTGTTTTAAAAATAATTTAACTAAACGGCTAGGTCTAGGGGATTTCAACACCCACAACTCAAATCAATTAGCTTTTCTCTCGAATTACTCGGGTTGAGATACGCGTCAATGATCTCCCAACTCAAAAGATTTATCATTACGACCATTTACTAGAAAAGGAATCGAAACACCAAGAGAGTTCTAGTATTCATCTAGCAAACACAAGGGATGACATAGCTCCAAGCATCGATGCGTGGCAAGTAGGCTTGCTCTTGCCTACGCATGATCAAAGAGGTTAACACCGCCGAGTTTGGATAGACAAATACGAATTACCTTGATTTCCCAACTAAACATGAAGATTTATTGAGAGAAAAGCATGATCAATCCAACTCCATGCTAATCACCCCATGACCAAGCCTAATTAACTACTCACTCATGCTAGAAATTGAATTAACAAAGCTAAATATTGAAAACATGACGGAATTCAAAATAAACTAGAGATTTGATAGATCAAGAGCGTAGCTACAACTTTAATGAAGAGTAAAATAGTGAACAACAACTAACTAAGGTAGAAAAGTGCAGATTTAACTAAGAAAATGAAGAACAATAGCAAGAGTAAGCAACAAGAAATGAAATCATATTCTAGATCTGAAAAAGTGCTGCCCCCAGATATTGTGACATAATGGGATATTTATATTAGCCCACATTTGCGCACGAAATATCTCAAAAAAATCCTAAAAATCCACTGCGAAGGCCCTCAGTATCGATACAAGGGTTTCTTGTATCGATACTGAATGGCTTTGAACATAATCCACTAGGCCGTCGTAGCGAACTGGTATTGATACAACAAAACACTGAATCGATACCCAATTGTAATTGGTATTTCCTGGTTTCTCTATTTCAGCCGGGTATCGATACAGAGGAACGTTGTATCGATACCGCCTTCGAATTCTTGGGATGTTCAGCTTCTTGCCTCTGGCTTGGCTTCCAAAGGTCTTGGCCACTTGTCGGGTCTTTGACTCTTCGTTCTTGGGCCCCGGTGGCTCCATTTCTTGATCATTTTGAGTCTTGGACGCCTCCGGCTCACTTTAAGCTTTAAAACCCTCTTATTAAGCGGTTTTCCTACAAAATGAAAATAACATACCATACGCGCAATATCAAATAAAAAGCCAAATTAACTAAACATAAAGCGGTAAAACTAAGGAATTAAGCACCAAGAATATGCATTATTGGGTGCTTATCACCTCAACGACACCTTTTGGTGATTAAGAAGTGGAGAAACCCTTCCCCCAACAACCCTGGTTACCCATTGATCATCCTAAAATAGAATTGAGTCCCCATTCCCCACATTCCATTGAGACCCCCTCCTTGATCAGGCTTCTACCCTCCCGTAAACTACACCACACCCATGAAGGGGTGGACCCCCTCTCTGCCTCCATACACGATTTGCTAGGAAAGTATAATCCCTTTGGGACGCTAGCCCATAAAGAATTAGGCTTGTTACTTAATCTCCAGAATTGCTTTGCTAACAACGCAACATTAAATGTTTCGAAATCTTTAAAGCCCAAACCACCCATTCTTTTCTGCAATGTCAACTTGTGTCAGGCCCCCCATTGAATCTTCTTCCCCCTACTACTCTTCCCCCACTAAAACTCACTAAGAACCGAGTCCAAGCATGAACAAATTGATTTCGGTACTTTGAAGCACATGAATGTGTACATTGGGATAGGTTGAGCCACAGACTTGATAAGAACCTCTTTCCCAGCATGATTTAACTCCATATTTCCTCAGCCTTAAGCTTTCCTCATGATCCTATCCCTCAGGTAACCCAAAGACTCCTTTTTAGACTTTCCCTAGCAAATAGGCAAATCCAAATACTTGGCAGTCCTTTCCATTTCCTCCATTCCTAGAATGCCTTTTATTTCATCCATAACATCAACTTTTGTGTTCGGGGAGAAGAACACGCTAGATTTTTGAACATTAAGGAACAGACCAGATGCTTCACTAAAAACTGAAATGAGGTCCATAAAATTTAGGCAAGACTGAGGTATTGCTTCTAGAAAGACCAGAGAGTTGTCAGCGAACAAAAGATGAGACATAATAAGACACCTTTTCTTCATTCGAACACCACCAATAGAATTATTCACAACAGCTTTCTGTATCAATACTGAGAACACATCCGCAACCATTAAAAATAAGTAAAGGGATAAGGGGTCCCCTTGACGAAGACCCCTACTTGGAATGACTTCGCACACTTGGCCTCCATTAACCTCTATTGAATATTTTACTGTGCACACACATTGCTTGACCTAGGCTATCCACTTTCCATTGAAACCCATCTTCTCCATGACTCGGAACAAAAAATCCCAACATACTCTATCATATGCTTTGTTAAGATCAAGTTTCACTATCACAGAGGCTTTTGATCCCTTTTTTTTTTTGCTTAAGAAAACGGAATACTTCATGAGCGACAATAATATTGTCCTGCACTTGTCTCCCAGGTATGAAGGCAAATTGTTGCTCCGTAGTAATATCATTCATAAAGGGCTGCAGTCTATTAGCCAACACTTAGGAAATAATTTTGTAAATGAAACGGCACAAACTAATGAGACAAAGATGATTCATACCTTCGGGGTTCGAAACCTTAGGAATCAGGGTCACATTAGTCTTTCACCTCCTTCAACATCATCCCATCATTAAAGAAGCTTTGGATTGCATTAAACACATCATCCCCCACTATATCCCAATAGTTCTGATAGAACAAACCTGGAAAGCCATCTGACCCTGGTACCTTCAAAGGACCCAATTGGAAAACTGCATTCTTGACTTCATCCCGAGAAATCTCTTTCACTAGGTTAGCATTACGCTTCGGTGAGATAACATTGTCAACCAAACTAATGACATCTTCAAAATCTCTCGTCGGGGGGCCTTTATATAACACTCTAAAGTGAAGTTTAACAAGACCTACTACTTCCTTTGGTTCATTTCTCCATATACCATCTTTATCCTTCAACCTCATGATTTGGTTACGTTGTCTTCACTGAATTGTAGATGGGTGGAAAAAGCAAGAATTTTTATCTCTCATTTGGAGCACTTGATTCTAGATCGTTGCTGCCAATACATGGCATCTTTTTGCCATAAGTCCTCTAGTTGATTAATGAGGGATATGATCTTTCCATGGCCATAACATAAACAAATGAGCTTCCTCAAGCTTGGCAACACCATGACTAGCAATTTTTATTGTCTTCCGCCTTCTCCACCTACTATTAAGGGGTAGACCCAAAGAAGCAAAAGTACCTATCATTGAACTGTGGAAATTGCACACCCCTTGCCCTCCTAGCTTCTCGATGAAACTAAGTACAAGTTCAAAAAAAAAAAAAGAAGACATTTTTACCATAATATTGATTATAAGTAAGTTCTAGTAAAATTAGAATACAATTATTATAGACTTATTTGGATATGTGCATTCCACACATCAACTTTGGCTACCAACTGGTTTTCAGTTGGATCCCAATTAAACCTGGACAAATGAATTAGGTTCTACATTAAGTAGCAAGTCCGCTTCCACCTCTTAATCTTGCCTTCAATATGCATTGTTTCCCCAATACCAACTTGAGAAAATTCAACGACCATGAGACCTTTCAGATAATTCAGGTAACAGGGATGAAAGGTTCCTGCCTCAGTGTTCCACATCGCCGAACGTACCATGACTGTAAACCAATAAAGCAATAGAGCCTCCTCCGCCTCACTCCAAGCCCTCTGAGCCATTGATATGATGCAAGAAAATAAAATTGAATTATAAAACTGAACCTTCTTTTTGTAAGGATGAAATTGGACTTGGAATCAATAAAGAATGAAGGTATGACTCCTATTTAAATGAAAATTGAAAACTAAACATTCAAAAAAAAATAGGTAGGCCAACAAAAGAACGAATAAAATGGATAAGCCAACAATTCAACAAAGAAAATTGGATACTAACAATTTGTTGTAACGAACGCTATGAATGCAAGCTAAGAACAAGAAATTGAAAACTAAACAAGAAATCACAAAGACACAAAAAATATGTGGTTCCCCAAGATGGGTACGTCCACGGGCGAGAAGAGAGAGGATTCACTAACCAACGTGAAGAAGAGATACAAAGAGCCAGCTGTAATCTGTAACTCTAGAAAGGCCACAATATGAGAGCCCAAAAGATACTTTAGAAGTTCCCCAAAAGTCCTATTTATAATAGGCTACAAAAACGGGAACAACATAATTAACCAATGTGGGACTAAAGAATACAAGGCATTCCCAACAATTCTCCACCTTGACTTAAATTCCTACTTAAACCAAATCACCAAATATAGCTTTCCCCTTCTAACCTCTTACTCGCCAAATGCCCCCGAGGGGCGATCAATTGCAAATACCAAGCAAGCCTAAGCAATGCTTGAACTTGGTAACCGGAACCGGTTTAGTCAACATATCTGCTGGATTATCTGCCGTACCCACTTTCTTCACCTCAACTTGCTTCTGTGAGATGATATCTCGAACGAAGTGATACCTGACATCGATATATTTGGTCCTCTCATGATACATCAGATTTTTAGTCAAATGTATAGCACTCTGTGAATCACAAAATACTGAACTCACACCCTATGCAAGACCAAGCTCACAAAGCAAACCTCTCATCCACAATGCCTCCTTCACAGCTTCAGCAATGGCCATATACTCCGCTTCTGTTGTAGACAGTGCAACTGTAGCCTGTAAAGTAGCTTTCCAACTAATGGCACTTCCGGAGAGAGTAAAGACATAACCTGTTCGGGATCTCCTCTTATCGTGGTCACCGACAAAATCCGAATCAACATAGCCAACAACATGACCACCGGAATTGGCAACCCCAAACAATAGACCAACACCTGCAGTTCTGCACAAATACCTTAGTATCCATTTCACAGCCTCCCAATGTGCCTTTCCTGGATGCCCCATATAACGACTAACGACACTAACTACATGTGAAATATCAGGACAAGTACATATCATGGCGTACATAAGGCTCTCAACTGCGCAAGAATATGGAATCTGAGACATATACTTCTCCTCATCCTCCGACTGTGGTGACAACTTAGCTAAAAGTTGAAAGTGTGCTGCCAAAGGGGTACTGACTGGCTTCGAGTTTTGCATGGCAAAGCGCTCAAGCACTTTAAGAACATAAGACTTCTGATTCAAAAATAATTTGCCAGCTACTCGATCTCTGCAAATCTCCATACCCAAAATACGTTTGCCGCACCCAAATCTTTCATCTCAAATTCACCACCTAACTACTGTTTGAACCTGTAGACACCTCCCAAATGGGGCATCGCCATACAGATTGATCACGTTTGTTTGCTCGATTGGTTGCCTGCTTCGTAAACCAAAATCATGGACATTCCCATGGCTAGGAACATCGCCACATGATAACGGTTATCATCAAATAGAGTCGCCACCCAGTTTATTAAAACTGGGAAAACAGATAGAGATTCTGGATACGGGAGCCAAAAGTACAATAAGGGGAAGGTGTTAGGCACCCCTCTTTGCCCAGTCGTGAGACTGGCCCATATTCATTCAACATAAGACGTGTAGATGCTTTGTTTAATTCCAACATGTAGTCTGTTTATTTATTCCTTTAAACAGTAAGCAAAGTGAGCCAGTGCGATAAGTAAGCATGCATCAGAAAGCAGAAAAGCAAACAAAATGTCCCAGGGAGATGGATCCCGCGGCCGGTGAATGGATGTCACGGCCGAAGGATCCTCCTGGTTTGATGTACCGGCCGAGGGATTAAAGCCCCGGTCGGTGTTCTTCCTCACACCAGACAGAAAGATTAACAGGTAATCAAAATGCTACGGTTAGTCAAAAACACAGTAAATAAGACAAACCAGAGGCCGTTGGGCCTCACCACCTTGATCCCTCAGTTGCTTGATTGCTTCGGATTGGGTGTGATTGACTGATTGCTTGATTGAAAACCCTAGGGTTAGGGTTTGAACTTCGGGGTTTGATCGCCAGATTGACGGCTGCCTTCGGGAGGTTAGGGCTTTTGAAGTATGGGATTGAGAGAGTATTTGTGCAGAGTTTTGAGGCTTGAGAGAGTGTGTAAGTATATCAATTTCGGAGCCCAAAAGGCTCATTTATATAGGCATAGGGATGACTCACTCCAGCCAATCGCAATGCACGATAAAAATTGGAGTTAGAGTGTGATTCTAACTCTCCATGGCAATCCTCTAACGTAGCCCGAACGCATCGGGAAGGTAGTGTAATCGGATCAAACGTCTGATAGAACACGTTCCAGAGTCTGGAAAAAGGTCGATCTGGCAGCCGAGTAAAGGATATCACGGCTGAGGAATGGATGTCTCGGCCGAAGGATTGATCTTGCGGCCGAGGGATTGATCTCTCAGGGAGATTTTGCTAGGGGAGATTTTGCTAGCAACAGGTTGCTCGGGTGAGGAAATGATGTTAGGGCCGTGGGATCGATGTCACGGCCGACAGATGGATTCTCCTAGGCTTCTGTATTTCTGTCTGAAAGGCTATATGGCTTTGAATTGGGTCCTCTAAGTGGCTCAAAGTTCTTACCAAAAGTCCTTAGGTCCTCAAGGAAGCAATCAGCAATCACTGTATCCATTTCATCATCGGGATTGTCCCAAGGTGGGACTTGAAATAATCGTTAGGCCAAATTGGGGTGTCTACAGATGCCCCTCTTTGACTGAACTCAGACGGATCGCGAGACATGTTTGAGTAAGAGTCAAAGCTGTAAAAAGCAACTCAATTTGGTCCAACCACTATTCCAAGGGGTTTTTTTGAAAAAGGTTTTGTTATGGTCGGGCCGAGAGGCTGCCTACGTATTGCACAAGGGAAATTCAGACCAACCGTAGTTCGGGCATAAAAAGAAAAATAAAAAGTTTGGAGGGTTAGAGACAGAAGACGTACCTTAGGGCTTAAAAAGCCGTAGTGTGACGTACCTAGACTGAGCCAGGGTTTTGGCGAAGAGTAGTTGAAGGAGCGCGGGGCTACCTGGGGAATTTTTGCGGAGAGCTTCCTTAGTTATTTTGGGGTAGATCAGTACACTGCAGGTGCGTTTGCTTTTCTTGATCATCCTTACTTTGACTGAAAGGAGCTCGGTAGAGTAGCCTATCCTTGCGAATGAGCTGGAAGGAATTGATGTAATGGGGTGGAATCCAAACCATCTGCTGGGATGAGTCGGACGTCGGTTTGTTTTGAGATATGGGGGGCGCAAGGCCAGTAACTGGAGCACGGAGCTTTTGGGGATGAGGGAACCGAGGCACGGAGCCGGTTGTAGTCATGAGGCGAGAGCCTGAAGAGCGATGGTTTCTGACGTGATGGAACCGAGGCGCGGAGCCGATTGTAGTCATAAGGCAAGAGCCTGAGGTGATTGGATAGGACCGAAGCGCGGAGCTGGTGTTGATCATAAGGCGAGAGCCTGAGGTGATTAGATTGAGGCGTGGAGCCTGCTGTGGTTATGAGGCAAGGGCTTGAGTTGTCGGAGCTTAGAGCTTGACGTGATATGAACCGAAGCGTAAAGCTGGTTGCATTCTGATGGTCTGTGCACGGAGCTTTCTCATCATAAGTGTTGGCGTGGAGCCAAAGGATCGAGGCGCTGAACCGATCAATAAAACCGAGGCATAGTGCCAGTTGATTGCAGGGTTGACCTGTTTCATGAGAGATATGCAGAGTGTATATGTGTGATGATGGTCGTTAGATATGATGATGCAGACTCGATGTGATAATGCAATATGTGCACGGGCCCGTGCGTGTATGTTTGTTTTAAAGCTTAGAGCTTCTATCAAGTTCCGGACTTGAGCATTCAGAGCGTAGAGCTCGAGCATTCGGACGGCAGAATCCGAGCATTCAAAGTACAGGCTTTGAGCGTCCAGTACGCAGTGGTTGGGCATCCAAGCGTAGAGCTTGAGCATTCAAGTGTATAACTTGAGCATCCAGTACATAGTGGTTGGGCATCCAAGCGTAGAGCTTGAGCATTCAAAAATGTTAGATTTTTGAGCATTCAGGCATAGAGCCTGAGAATAGATGTCTTGATTGTTGGGGCGGCATAGAGCCTGTTGCTTATTTACGGCTTCGAGCCAGTTGAGATGATGAACACAGGCTTCGAGCCTGTTAAGAACTTGATTGTGTACGGCTTCGAGCCAGTTTGAGACAATGGGCTTGGAGCCGCTGGGTTGGTTGTTACGGCTTCGAGCCAGTTGAGATAATGGGCTTGGAGCCGCTAAGTTGAGTGATTACAGGCGTATAGCCTGTTGATAATGGGCTTGGAGCCGCTAGGATGGTTGTTATGGCTTTGAGCCAGCTGAGACGATAGATACAGGCTTCGAGCCTGTTGGAGTAATGGGCTTCGAGCCGCTGAGATTGTGATAGCAAGCGTAGAACTGCTGAATGAGTGAATAAGTACAGGCGTAGAGCCTGTCGATAATGGGCCTCGAGCCGCTGAGTTGATTGCTATGGCTTCGAGCCAGTTGAGACGGTGAGCTTGGAGCCGCTGAATTGGTTGTTACGGCTTCGAGCCGCTGAATTGGTTGTTACGGCTTCGAGCCGCTGAAATGGTTGTTACGGCTTAGAGCCGCTGAAATGGTGGGCATAGAGCCGCTTTGGTGAGATAACGGGCGTAGAGCTGCTGAGTCGAGGGCTTGGAGCCGCTGAGATGGTAGACATAGGCTTCGAGCCTGTTGAGGTAATGGGCTTAGGGCCGCCGAGTTGAAGGCGTAGAGCTGCTGAGTGAGTGAGTATGGGCATAGAGCCGCTGAGTGAGTTGATGATTGTATGGTCGCTGGAAAGGCAAGCGTAGAGCTGCTAGGTGAGTTGATATGGGTGAACATGGGCACGGAGCTGCTGAGTTCTTTGATAATGGATACGGGCATAGAGCCGCTGGGTGTTTTGACTTGTTTTGGCCAGCAGTTTGTGGAGAGAGAGCTTCGATGCTTGGGCATGCCCCCAAGGCTAATTTTGATCACATTGTGTTGGCTCGGGGATGCCCCCAAGGCTACTTGGTTGGTTGAGGACTTAGAAGTCTGTAATCGCTTGAGTTGGTGTACTGAGCAAAATCCATTGGGGCTGAAAGGAATGGATTAGAAGGGCCAGGAGATCGATATCTCGGCCGAAGGATTGATGTATCGGCCGAGGAACCGATGTCTCGGCCGCTTAATCGGTTCATTTCCAGGGGCCTATAAAAGGTCACGGCCTCAGCCGTTTCATTCCATTTCTTTCTTTCCTCGGTTTCTCTCTTCATCCGAGAAACCCACCGAAAGCTCCTCTCACCCTTTCTCTTCATTCCCGACAGCTCTGGGCTATGGATGATACGCTGACGTGGCTTGCACGCATGGAGGGAGACCGCGTTTGCTTTTGGTCCTGTCTTGATGCTTGATTTGGGACCCTCGCATGGGTATGCTTGATTAGGGGCCCTCGCATGGGTGGCTTGCTTCCGTGACGCGGAGCTCCTGGCGTGGCGGTGGTACGCGGTGTGGTGGTTTTTCAGGGCCATGTGGTGATTCTTTTGAGCCATGTGGTGTCCCTTCTGCACCGTAGTACTCCTTTGGTATACATCGCCCCAGGGGCGTCCTCTTCTTTTTTGCAGCTGGTCTCTGGTGTTCGGGCCACCAGAGGGTTCGACATCCTCTTCTCCTTCCCTTTTTTGTTTTTCTGTTTCTCTTCCTGCATAGGTTAGTCTGACAGGAAATCGATGTATAGTTTGTTTTAGGAAATGTGGGATGATCCACCTTGTGATGTAAAAAGCTTTCGTTATATGAAACAAAAACCTTCGCTCTGCTATTGTGATTGTGTACGCTGTGTCTATGTCGTTTGTGTGTGATAACTTGTTAATCCAATGAAACAAGCTGAACCGTGGGAACAATCTATAAAATAGCCGTTCCGGCGGCCGATTTAATGATTACACGGCCGAGGCTTCGATCTGGCGGCCGAAGGATCGTTTTGTTTGCCTGGGTTTGACTTACAGGTCAACCCTGATGTTTACGGGCCGATGGATAGATCCTACGGCCATCATATCAAAGTATCGGCCGAGAGACCGATTGAAATTCTGAGGATTAAGAATCCGATTCCGATTCGGACTAAGATTCGACTTAGTTCTATAAATACGCGTTCTACGAACCCGATAGCATTGTCAGTAGCAATTCCTTACACATGGCACAACCAGTCCTTGATCAGTGGTTGGATTCCTTTAATGGCCTTGACCGTCTGCACTTTAAGTCCTTTGGTAAGGACTTCCTCTTTTCCCTTCGTCACATTCCTGTGAATTTTGCCTTCCTTAGGGCAGCTGCTAGTTTGTGGGACCCTGATTTTCACGTCTTTCGTTTTAAGAGAGAGGAGTTGTGTCCTACTATCGAGGAATTTGCGGCCATTATGGGCCATTCAGACAGAGAGGGTTTTGTTGTCCCTAATCCTTTATTCAACCGAAGTGATCTCCTGAAGGATTTACTCCAAGTTCAGAAGCATGAAGTTAAATTCTTCCTAGTGAAAGGAAGGCTGGAGATTCTGCAACTTATCCAGCGTTTTGGTACAGCTGAGGCTCATCGCCAAGTTCCCCTACAGAAGCCGTGCTTTCATGCGTTGTGCATTTGTCTCCTTCACTACTATTTGCTTGGCCCTTCCTCTGGCCATGCTGATCCTATGTTGCTTAACCTTGCTCAACAGATTGGAAACCGTGTGGGTTTTGCTAGCTTAGTATTGGCAGAGACCTTGATGGGTCTAGATGTGATGAAGGGTAGTCCTACAGCTCAGTTCTCAGGCAGTCCCTTGCTATTGCAGGTTCTCTCTTTTATTTGTTTATTTGTTAAGTTTATCTTTTCACTCATCACTCTTTTGTTTTGACTCACGTATTCTCTCAACTCACAATTTTCCCTTTTTCTCTAGGTGTGGTTGTTTGAGAAGCTAAAGGTGTGGGATGCGCCGGAGCGACTTCCTTATAACCCAGACCAATGCACGGAGCGTCATATGATTAAACAGTTCCCAACTGAGGCTGCTTGGGAAGCATGGATGAAGACTTGCAGAGGTGATTGGATTCAATGGGTTTGCCCCTGGTATGGTATTGAGAGCATGACTGCGAGTACCATGAACCATTTTGGTGTAGCAGTGATTGGTATTACTCGAGTCGTTTTCTACTTTCCTGCTCGCTTTCAAAGGCAATTTGGGGCTGAACAAACCGCAATCTTGGGTGACCCTGAGTATACCGTCTCTAAGATCCATGACGCCAACTTCCGTCGTAATATGCTGCGTCTTTGGCCAAATAGAGTAATGCAGGAGGTTGCTGAGAACTTCGTTGTCAAGCTATCGGGTTCTTACAAACGCTGGTTGAAGAAAAACCTTTTGGAGGATAGCAGTGCAAAAAGAAGGAAGACCTAGAGATTGACGCTTTGCTTATGTTTTTCAAAAGATGTTTGTTTGATTCTAGCTTTCATGGATTAAGAATTGTTTAGGTTTGCTTTTTCCTTTTTTGTTTGGAAATAATAAAACATTTGGTCGTTTTATTTGAAGATATTATTGCCATGATTTGATAGCGAACATGCTTTAGGATAGACCTAGAAATTTTGGAAGTGATGATGACGGCAGTGGCCGAATCTCAAACTTGGAGATTGCCTATGTATCCCATGGAGGGAATCAGGCCAAAAACGTAGTTCCAACAAAGAGGATTTGTTTTGTTTTTAGTTAGGGTCCACTCGGGTATTTTCCTCTCCTTTTGTGCTCTAAATTTTGCCTAAAACCGCCCTTGTGGGTTTTCGGTCTAGCGAGCGTTTTATTTATGCCTTAGTTTTTGCCTAAGCCGCCCTTGCGGGTTTTTGACCTAGCAGGCTGCTCTAATTTTTGCTTGGATCCGCCCACCCTTGTGGTTTTCGGTCTTACGAGCATCTCTCATGGGTAATACTTCCTCAACTTGTCGATGTTGACCGGCGTTGCGAATTCCATTCCATCCAAGTCTGCAATGTATGCTGCTCCTCCAGAAAGTATGCGTTTGATAAGGTAGGGGCCTCCCCAGTTTGGTCTAAACTTGCCCCTTGGGTCTGAGACGTGGCGACGAATTGCTTTGAGCACCATGTCTCCTACCTTGATGTCCCTAGGTTTCACCCTTTTGTTGAATGCTCGTGCAATGCGGCGTTGATACCCTTGTACATGGTATAAGGCTCTCAGTCTCCTTTCGTCTAGTAGTGCCAACTCGTCGTAGCGGTTTTGAACCCAGTCTTCTTCGATCATTCCAGTCTCAGCTAGAACCCTTAACGAAGGTAATTCCAATTCGATAGGCAAGACAGCTTCCATTCCATAGACCAGAGAGTAGGGAGTGGCCCCAGTTGAAGTCCTTTCAGTTGTCGATATCCCCATAGCGCCAGAGGTAGCATTTCTGGCCAGTCCGTGTAAGTGTCGGTAGTCTTCCACAGAATCCTCTTGACATTCTTGTTTGCAGCCTCAACTGCTCCATTAGTTTGAGGTCGGTAAGTAGATGACCGATGATTCTGTATCCCAAATTCGGCGAAAAGCTTCTTTGTCGCCCCTTGAAGTGCGATCCATTGTCACAGACGAACTCGTGAGGTACACCATATCGATAGATGATATTAGTGCGAATAAATTTGGCCACATGAGTGGCTTTGAGAGTAGCATAAGAAGCTGCTTCTACCCATTTGGTGAAGTAGTCAATGGCCACCAGAATGAACTGATGTTTGTATTTTCCCTTTGGATTTATGCTTCCAATGACGTCTATCCCCCAAGTGGAGAATGGCCAGGGGGATGTCATGCTATACAATTCTGTAGGGGGAATACGCATACGATCAGCGTGAGTTTGGCATTTGTAACATCGGCGGACATAATCAGCGCAGTCGGCCTCCATTGTAGTCCAGTAATATCCCTAACGTAGGATCTTCTTTGCCATCGTTGCCCCATTCATGTGTGGCCCACAAATTCCTTCATGTATTTCCTCCATTACCTTGCGGCTGTCCTCCGTTGTGACGCAAAGTTGACTTGGACCCAAGTGTGCCCTTCGGTACAATGCTCCTCCACAGATTACAAATCGGGCAGCAAACTTCAGCAGAGCCGTTTTGTCCTTCGAGGTGGCCTCGGATGGGTATTCTCCTTTTTCCAGGAATTCCTTCACGTCTTCGTACCATGGCTTGCCATCGTCTTCGCCTTCCTCGGTAAAGGTGCATTCGCATGCTGGTTTAACTTTTTGTTCGATCATGAGAGGCCGCATTGTGAATCCCAGGGGTATTTCGACCATAGATGCTAATGTCGCCAGTGCATCTGCAAATCTATTGCTCACTCGAGGAGTGTGTGTGAAGATAACAGAATCGAATTGTGGAATTAGATCTTCCAGCACAGAGTGATATAGCTTCAGTGTATCTTCCTTGACCTTCCAGTCTCCTCTGGCTTGAGATACCACCAGATTTGAATCCCCAGTGACTTCTACCCTTTTTGCCCCTAGCTCCAGGGCTGCCTCCATTCCAGCAATACAAGCCTCGTACTCAGCTTGATTGTTAGTGACCTCAAACCTCAGTTTGTATGACAAAGGGATGTGGGAGTCGTTTGGGGAAACTAGCAATACCCCTATGCCATATCCACATCGGTTTGATGCTCCATCAAAGTAAAGTTGCCAAGTGTCGTCTAAGAGACATAAGATGTCCTCGTCGGGGAACATGAAGTCCTCTGCCTCGGCCTCTGTCACAGGGTGATCTGCCAAGAATTCTGCCACAGCTCTTCCTTTTACTGATTTCCTTGTCATGTATTTGAGGTCGAACTCTGCTAGCTGCAATAACCACCTAGCTAGCTTTCTGATAAGTGCTGGCTTTTCGAAAAGATACTTGATTGGGTCTAAACGAGAGACCAGCACCACCGGATGTGCTAACAGGTAGTGCCTCAGTTTCTTTGTGGCCCATACTAGCCCCCAACAGGTTTTCTCGAGGGGAGTGTACCTTGTCTCATAATCCATCATTTTTTTCCTGAGGTAGTATATGGCGCACTCTACTTTGGCGTCGTTTTCTTGCGCTAGCATGCATCCCATGGATGTATCTGTTACTGAGAGATACAGTATCAACGGCTTCCCAGGGATGGGCGGCGACAATACAGGTGGATTCTGAAGATATTCTTTGATTGCCTCGAACGCTTGCTGGCAGTCCTGGCTCCATTCAAAATCAGTACCTTTCTTTAGCAGCTTGAAAAGAGGTTCACAGGTAGTTGTGAGCTTGGAAATGAACCTGCTGATGAACTGTACCTTCCCCAAGAAGCTCCTTACTTCCTTCTCCGTCCTAGGCGGTGATATCTCCATGATAGCCTGTATCTTAGAAGGGTCTACCTCGATTCCTCTTTGAGTGATGAGGAATCCTAACATCTTTCCAGCTGTTACCCCAAAAGTGCATTTTTGAGGGTTAAGACGTAGTTTGTAATTCCTAATCCTCTCAAAGAACTTTTGGAGTGCTCCATAGTGTCCTTCCCTTTCCTTTGATTTGACTATCATATCGTCGACATATACCTCGACCTCTTTGTGCATCATGTCGTGCAGCAGTGTTGTTGCCATCCTCTAGTAAGTGGCTCCAGCATTCTTCAACCCAAACGGCATCACTCGGTAGCAGTAAGTTCCCCAAGGCGTAGTGAATGTGGTTTTCTCTCTATCCTCAGGAGACATAAGGATTTGATTATACCCAGAAAATCCGTCCATGAAAGATAGCAATGCATGGCATGCGGTGTTATCCACTAGTTCGTCTATGTGAGGTAATGGGAAGTCATCTTTCGGACTGGCTTTGTTGAGATCTCGGAAATCTATGCAGACCCTGATTCCTCCAGTTTTCTTTGGTACGGGAACGATGTTTGCTACCCATTGTGGATATTCGGTGACTATGAGAAAACCGGCGTTGATTTGTTTAGTGACTTCTTCTTTTATCTTTAGGACCCAATCAGGGCGCATACGTCTCAGTTTTTGTTTAACTGGTTTTGCATCAGGATGAAGAGGAATTTTATGCTGAACAATTTCAGGGTCTATTCCAGGCATGTCCTCGTAAGACCAGGCAAAAACATCTTTGTATTCTTTTAGCAAAAGGATTAGTTTTTCACTTTCTTGAGGAGATAGTGCGGCACCAATTTTAACCATTTTGGGCTCGTTTTCAGAGCCTATGTTTGCTGTGATTATTTCCTCAGAAAAAGGTTTAGCGTGCCTTTCCTCTTCTCTCTCGATGAATTCTAGAATTTCTTTTGAAATTTCTTCCTCAAAATTTGGTTTGTCGGAATCCACACAATTGATCATAGGCAAAGTGAAATACTCTAAATCTTCCTTCTCATTGCTAAGTTTATCAAAAGACATTTCAGAGTCGAACTCAAAGTAAATGTTATGCCTTGGTACTTTGACCAGGTTTTCCCCACTAGACTTAGTAGTTTCAAAGGATGAAAAGCTTGACTCGGACTGAGTCGACTCGGAGTCGGAATCGGAATCAGAACTAAGATCAGAATTAGCGCTTTTCATTTTGTATTTCAGAGTGTGTTCCACGGTCCAGTTAGGGTAAGCCCCTTTTTCAGCATCCACAATCAGCTCAGAGCAGTCTTTTTCATCACCAAAGTCGATCACCAGCACTTCACTGTCACTTTGATTCGCACTTTCATCATTGTCACCCTGCAAGTCTTGGAGGGCCATTTGGTTTGCTATCGCTGTTATTTCTTCCAATTGAGCTTCAATCTCTGCTTCGTCGCTGTTGTCGACTCGTCGTGTGCCAACAAAGCCCCACCAATTACCAAAGCTATCTGTGATGGGGTGGATCACCCTTATTTCATTGTTGGTGACCCCTTCATCAAAGAGTAGGTTTAGTGATATTTCGTCTAGTGGGTCATTGTCGACAGATTCTTCTTCCTTTGCCTCTTTAGTTTCGAGATTGTTGACCTCGTCTATTGGCCAATAGTCGTCGGTAGGTGCATAGGGGTCATAAAAATAGATTGGAACCCTGCGAAGCCCTTCTTCTTCGACCAGGTCTTCCATTTCTTTCTCATAAACCGTTCCAGCGAACATGACATGGTTGTCTTCAATGATAACCACCATAGGCTTTGGTTGATTTACTGGAGTGATGTATTTGGAGGGATTGAAGTCTTCAACAGCAAAGTGGAGCGGACCAGACAGCTTGGTGATAACTTGAAAGTGCGAATCAGACATGAACAGTGATGCAGTCATTTTTCCTGAAAAGGTTTTTGCTTTAGTTAGATTGATTAATCTTACCTACTGTTTATTTGACTTAGAGAGATTCCTAAGGTTTAACCTGCAAAAGAGAAATTTTACAACATACACATACAATGGGTGTGAGGAAGAACTTGGAAGCAAAATGCAAGTAGGTTCCTAGCCTGTAGGTTCCTGTCTTAGTTTGATAAGTTCTATGGCTTTCTAAAACATGCAAGGTTTTGGTAGTTTCAGGGTGCTCCGTTGTCAAAGGGCACCAATCCTCTCACCAGCCCATCATAGGCGGCGATTGGGTGATTTCCTTTTTGATATACCACTAGGTACGAGTGACTGTGGAGTTTGCTGGAACCCCCAACATAGCCCGTGTCATGCCGGGATATCAGGTGAACTCAACGGGTTGCCCGCTCGATGCATATGATAAATGAATTAGACAAGGCATGTATTAGTCTTATGTTGAACTTTTTGGTTATGGCTCTCATATCCCCAGCAGAGTCACCAAAAACTGTAGACACCTCCCAAACGGGGCATCGCCATACAGATTGATCACGTTTGTTTGCTCGATTGGTTGCCTACTTCGTAAACCAAAATCATGGACATTCCCATGGCTAGGAACATCGCCACATGATAACGGTTATCATCAAATAGAGTCGCCACCCAGTTTATTTAAACTGGGAAAACAGATAGAGATTCTAGATACGGGAGCCAAAAGTACAATAAGGGGAAGGTATTAGGCACCCCTCTTTGCCCAGTCGTGAGACTGGCCCATATTCATTCAACATAAGACGTGTAGATGCTTTGTTTAATTCCAACATGTAGTCTGTTTATTTATTCCTTTAAACAGTAAGCAAAGTGAGCCAGTGCGATAAGTAAGCATGCATCAGAAAGCAGAAAAGCAAACAAAATGTCCCAGGGAGATGGATCCCGCGGCCGGTGAATGGATGTCATGGCCGAAGGATCCTCCTGGTTTGATGTACCGGCCAAGGGATCGAAGCCCCGGTCGGTGTTCTTCCTCACACCAGACAGAAAGATTAACAGGTAATCAAAACGCTACGGTTAGTCAAAAACACAGTAAATAAGATAAACCAGAGGCCGTTGGGCCTCACCACCTTGATCCCTCAGTTGCTTGATTGCTTCGGATTGGGTGTGATTGACTGATTGCTTGATTGAAAACCCTAGGGTTAGGGTTTGAACTTCGGGGTTTGATCGCCGGATTGACGGCTGCCTTCGGGAGGTTAGGGCTTTTGAAGTATGGGATTGAGAGAGTATTTGTGCAGAGTTTTAAGGCTTGAGAGAGTGTGTAAGTATATCAATTTCGGAGCCCAAAGGCTCCTTTATATAGGCATAGGGATGACTCACTCCGGCCAATCGCAATGCACGATAAAAATTGGAGTTAGAGTGTGATTCTAACTCTCCATGGCAATCCTCTAACGTAGCCCGAACGCATCGGGAAGGTAGTGTAATCGGATCAAACGTCTGACAGAACACGTTCCAGAGTCTGGAAAAAGGTCGATCTGGCGGCCAAGTAAAGGATATCACGGCTGAGGAATGGATGTCTCGGCCGAAGGATTGATCTTGCGGCCGAGGGATTGATCTCTCAGGGAGATTTTGCTAGCAACAGGTTGCTCGGGTGAGGAAATGATGTTAGGGCCGTGGGATCGATGTCACAGCCGACAGATGGATTCTCCTAGGCTTCTGTATTTCTGTTTGAAAGGCTGTATGGCTTTGAATTGGGTCCTCTAAGTGGCTCAAAGTTCTTACCGAAAGTCCTTAGGTCCTCAAGGAAGCAATCAGCAATCACTGTATCCATTTCATCATCGGGATTGTCCCAAGGTGGGACTTGAAATAATCGTTAGGCCAAATTGGGGTGTCTACACAACCTTTTGATTTCTGATACACTCTTGGCAGCAATAAGCATATCATCAACATACAACAGTAGATAAACAAATGAACCATCTGGAAGTTTTTGAAAATACACACAACTATCATACTCACTTCTTGAATATGACTGGCTTATCATAAAAGTATCAAACCGCTTATACCATTGCTTAGGGGATTGTTTGAGGCCATACAAAGACTTACGAAATAAACAAACATGATCCTCCTTACCAGAAACAACAAATCCCTTAGGCTGACGCATATAAATCTGTTCCTCAAGCTCACCAAGCAAAAACGCAGTTTTGACATCAAGTTGCTCTAACTCAAGATCATAACATGCAACAATAGCAAGTAAAGTGCAAATGGAATTATGTTTTACAACTGGTGAAAATACCTCATTGTAGTCAACACCCTCCTTCTGGCTGTATCCTTTCGCCACTAGCCGAGCTTTGAACCGAGCATCTTCTACCCCTGGAATACCTAGTTTGCGCTTGAAGACCCACTTACACCCAACAATCCTTTTCCCTTTCAGCGATTCTACTAACTCCCATGTTTGATTCTTCTGAAGAGACTCAATCTCCTCATTCATAGCAACAAACCACTGTGCAGACTCAATGCTCAAAACAGCTTCCGTATAGCTTGAAGGCTCCTCATACTCAACTATTTCAGCAACTGATAAAGCATAGGCCACCATCTTAGAATAAGACGAATACCTTTCAGGAGGCCGAATCTCTCTCCTTGGCCTATCTTTAGCAATAGTGCGTGGTTGCTCAACTAACGCATCAACCTCTGTGTCTGAACTCTTGAACTCTTCTTCAATTGGCTTCTGCTTCTTCCCTGAGTCAGAAGATTCACTCAAAAACTCCACCTACTTTGGAACACTCTGTTTCTGAACTGCATCATCAACCTATTTAGACCCCTTAATCATAGAGTTTTCATCAAAAGTAACATTTCTACTGATCAAAAACTTTGAATCTTCAGGACACCACAATCTGTACCCTTTCACACCTGCCTGATAACCCAAGAAAATACACTTCTTGGCCCGTGGCTCTAACTTATGAGCATAAGCTGGACACCCAAACACACACAGCATAGAGTAATCAGCTTGATGACCTAACCATACCTCAAGAGGAGTCTTACACTCAATAGCAGTCGATGGAGACCTGTTCACTAAATAGCATGTTGTGGAAATGGCTTCAGCCCAAAATTCTTTGCCCTATTCGGAATTGGACAACATACAACGTGCCTTCTCTAAAAGAGTCATGTTCATTCGTTCAGCCACACCATTCTGCTGAGGGGTTTTCTCACTGTGTGATGCCTCACAATGCCCTCATCACTGCAAAACCTATCAAACTCGCCAAGACAAAATTCCATACCATTGTCAGTTCTCAAACGTTTTATTTTCTTACCAGTCTGATTCTCAATCAAAGTTTTAAACTGTTTGAATGTATTTAAGGCGTCACTCTTATGTTCAACATATACACCCAAACCTTATGAGAGAAATCATCGATAATACTCATAAAATACCGAAAACCACCTTTAGAAGTTACCTCTGCGGGACCCCAAAGATCCGCGTGAAAATAATCCACTGTGCCTTTGGTGCGATGAACAACTGTACTGAATTTTACCCTGCATTGCTTGCCGTAGACACAATGCTCACAGAAATCCAGCTTCTCAGTTTTCTGGCCACATAGCAAACCCTGTTTGCTCAAAATTGTCATCCCCCTCTCGCTCATATGCCCAAGGTGCATATGCCACAAACGAGTTAAGTCTGAATCTGAAACCTTGGATGAAGCAACCGTTGCGGCAACACCTAGAACTGTACTGCCCTTGAGTGTATAGAGGTTACCACGCTTCTAACCCTTCATCAGTACCAATGCACCCTTCGAGACTTTCAAAACTCCACCTTCACCGAGGAATTTGCAACCATGAGAATCAAGAGCACCCAGGGATATAAGATTTTTCTTCAAATTCGGAACATGTCAAACCTCAGATAAAGTCCTAACAATACCATCATGCATTCTAAGCTGAATCGTTCCTGAACCAACAGTCTTACAGGCCATGTTGTTGCCCATCAAAACTAAACCACCATTGACCGCCTTAAAAGTAGAAAACCACTCTTTATGAGGACACGTGTGGTATGAACATCCAGAATCTAGAATCCACTCGGTCTTAGAGCGAGAATCGCCCTCTGTAACTGATAACACGTTATCTGACTCATCTGAACTTTCAGCAATTCCAACAATTACTTTACCCCCTTTTTGGTCTTCTTTTTCTTTCTCCTTGAGTTTTAAACAGTCTTTTTTCCATTGCCCAGATTTCTTGCAATAATTGCACTTTCCCTTCTTCTTACCTGATGACCTGGATCTTTCCCTATTACTCGACTCCTCCCTTTCTGTTGTTCTTTCCCTAACAAACAAACCCTCCGCATGTGCATCACCCTCACCTGACACTTTTTTCCTCAATTCTTTCAAATATAGGCTGGCCTTAACATCCTCCATGGATATCGTGTCTTTACCATACAATAGGGTTGTAACAAAGTGCTCATATGAAAGTGGTACATAGCAAAATTAGGGCTTGGTCCTCATCCTCAATTATACTATCAATATTTTTCAGATCCATAATAATATGATTGAACTCGTCTAAATGATCCTTAACAGGTATACCTTATCGCATACGAAACGTATAAAGGCGTTGTTTGAGATATAACCTGTTGGTGAGCGACTTCGTCATATATATGCCTTCCAACTTCAACCAAATTCCTGTTGCTGAAGTTTCTTCTTCCACCTCGCGAAGAACGTCATTTGCCAGACTCAACTGAATAGAACTCAGAGCTTTGGCATCCATATCATCCCAATCTTCCTCTTTGATTCCAGAACCAGTCTTGCCTAACAAAGCCTTGTGCAATCCTTGTTGGGTTAACATAGCCTTCATCTTTACGCTCCAAAGACTGAAACTGCTGCTCTGCCCATCAAACTTCGCAATCTCGAATTTAGCCACCATAGCCACAATCGGAAACAAAACCCTAGTTTTTGCAGCCTTAGGTTCTGATACCAGTTTGTTGTTACGAACGCTAGAATGCAAGCTAAGGACGAGAAATTGAAAACTAAACAAGAAATCACAAAGACACAAGATATACGTGGTTTCCTAAGATGGGTACGTCCACAGGCGAGGAGAGAGAAAATTCACTAACCAACGTAAAGAAGAGATACAAAGAGTCAGCTGTAATCCGTAACTCTATAAAAGCCACAATATGAGAGCCCAAAAGATACTTTAGAAGTTTTCCAAAAGCTCTATTTATAATAGGCTACAAAAACAGAAACAATATAATTAACCAATGTGGGACTAAAGAATACAAGGCATTCCGAACACAATTCAACAAAGAAAATTTAACAATTCAAAAGAAGAAAATTGGATACTAACCATTCAATAAAGAAAATAAGTTATCAAAAAAAAACAAACTTTTTTATGTTTTAATTTTTTATATAATTTAATTTATTAATAAAATAAATTATTATAGTTAAATTGTTAAAAAGTAATTAAATATATCGGGTTTTGCAATTATATAATTAATGTAATGCGTAATAAAGTTTGGGATTACATAAGGACAAAAGAGTTATTTGACAGCTTTTTGTATCATCAACCCAACCTTATCCCCCTATTTTATCAATCATCCAAACCAATTTATCCTTTTTTTTAATACCTCAACCAAACCAACTACTTTTTTTATCCCCCTTTATAAAAGTCACATCAATGTGGCCTCCCTCCATAAATAATACATCTACTATCTTTCCTCCTCCAGAAATAATACTCCTAAAACTCATCTTGCATCCAATTGAGGCCTAAGGTAGAAAAATTAGCATATTTTTGTAAGTATGTGTCAATTTTTCTTAAAATATTTTAGATATCGTCCCAACCCTGTTAACAATGTCGCAGCCCTAAATTGAGGCACGAGTCGTTGCGAGGCAAGGAGTCGTATGATCCAAACAAAATATGTAACGACCCTAATTTTGGCCCTAAATTTTTTTCGAATAAAAACATTTATTGTTATCCCAAATTTTATTAATTTCTTTGAATTGGTTGGGCAAAATTTAATTGATATTAGCTTTTATAATCAACTTTATCCTTCTCTCTCTATATTTTTTTCCAAATAAATATGTATGCATGTTTATACATGTGGATGAAAATATATTTATATATGGACAAAAAATAGAGAGGAAAATCTCTCTCTCTCTCTCTGAACTACCTTTACCTCCCTACTCCTTAATTTTGGCAGTTATCACCATCACTTACATCTCCCATTTACTCCAATACTTGCCCACCACACCTCCCTCCATCCTTGCACCCCACTCCATTCCTCACCTTCCTATTTTTGGCTTAAACTTGCCCACCACACCACCTCCCTCTCTCTCCACTCTCCTCTATAAATACCTCTCCCCTCACAGCCGAAAATTACGACATAGGGAGGGCAAAGTGAACCGATCCGATGGGTACCCGAACCGTAACCGAATATTTTCCCCGAACTATAACCGAAAAATTCCCCATGGGTATGGGTATGGTTGAGGCCTTGGATAACCGAATGGGTATTGGTGCGGGTATGATTCAACAGATCCCCGAACCGAACCGAACCGAACCAAAATCATATAATTACAAAATTACCCTTCATATATATATATATATATATATATATATATATATATATATATATATATATATATATATATATATATATATATATATATATAGGAGTTAAAAGAGACCAGTGGTCGAAGTGCATATGTCTAGAAATTTAGGGACCAGATTGTTGCATGTGTTAAGGTCTAAGGACCTAGAATGTGATAACCTTTTATATAAATTTATAACAGCAGTCAACAGTTCACTGCACGCAGACCTCAAACCCTCAGACCTCAACCCACCCCCTCCTCTCCTCTGTACCCTTCGCGGTCTGGTCTCCGGCGTTCGTCGTCATCTGTTGTTCGTCCGCCGTTCGTCGTCATCCCCCCCCCCCCCCCCTCTCTCTCTCAATCACAGACATGAGATAACCCCCACCCACCTTCTCCCATGGTGTCAAGCACAATTTTCAATCGAACTCACAGATCTGCGGCTCCAACGACGTCCAAACACAAATACTCCTCTCTCTCTCTCTCTCTCTCTCTCTGTTACGAACGAACCCACTCCAAAAGCCATTACCTTTTTTTCTCCTTTTTTTTTTTGCTAAAAAACCAAGTCTGGTTCAGGTACCCAATTAGTTCGGGGATTACCCGAACCCCGAATGGTTCGGTTACGGTTTCTTTTTACTCTCCCCGTTTGGGTATCGGGGCGGATATGGGTAGGGCTTCGGTTTTGGGGATCGGGTACGGAATTCCCCATATCCGCCCCGAATGCCCCGATTGCCATCCCTATCACGACACACCAACACCCTCACACCACAACAATCAGTAGAGGAGAGGAAAAGGAGAGAGAAAGCTTCAAGTTTTCATGGAGTTCTAGAGAGAGTGAAAGTAGATTCAATTCCATACATCACCACCACCTAAATTCGAGTTTACAAACAACCACCCACATCTCAAGCATCATTAAACCACCACCAATTCAGTCCATGACCACTCCGAAGTCCCTCCTCTCTGTCGTCTTCTCCGATTAGCCGAAAATCCAAAATTTGCTTTTTTGCTTCTCGGCCAAATTCGAGGTAGATAATCGCTTCGATCCCTACTCTCTCCAAGTATATTAAGTGTTTCATATTAGTTTTTAATGTTTCGGAGTGGGAGGAATCGATCCAAAACGTTGCACCGTCAAAAAATTCATTATTTCCGAACTCTACTGTACTCTTATTTTTGAAAAAGAAGGATGATGATATTATAGTTACCCCATGTGGTGGTTAAATGTTATGTTTCATCCCAAAACAATAATTATGGCAATAAGTCTACATACACTTCATGTTTCCACTACCTCATCCACTACCTCCCCAAAACGACGTCGTTTTGGGGAGTCACCCTTAAAAAAAAAAAAAAAAAAAAAAAAAAACGAAAATCCAAAATCAAAATAATAGATACGCGCGCTCCCCCAATTCCCCAAATCAGTTGACATACAGAACGAAAGAAGAAGAAGAAGAAGAGGAGGAGGAGGAGACCACAGCCAATCCAACCCACTGCCGACCACCACGGGACCCTCCCTATCCACCTCTGGCGACCACCACTACCAGCAAGGAAAGGACCAGACTAATTCGAAATCTTGGGTTTTCACGACCACCACCACCAAGGTCTCTCTCTCTCTCTCTCTCTATCTCTCTCACGCTGCTCGTTTTCTATCTCTCTCACGCTATATTGGAGATTTTTTGAAAAAAAATTAGGGTTCCAAAACAGATTAATTAAATGATATGCCCAGACCTCCAAAACAGATTAACTAACGTACTGTCAGTTTTTCTTTTAAAGGTTTTTTTTGGTAAGTAATTTTTCCATCCAGTCGTTGCTTTGTGACCCGAACCCTAACTCCCCTGCCAATTCAGAAGCTGCACGGATGTTTAGCGAGAATAAGCGCGAGTACAACAGGAGAGTCCAAGAGATTGTTGAGCAGAGTTGGACTGCTGACTAATAGTTGATGCATGGTTTGAATAATGTGGAAAACGTATAAGACAATTGTGTTGAAACCTCTGTGGATTCTATAATGTGTGCGCTTACATTGTTTTTCTTTTAAAGTTTGCTACTTGGAATAAGAGAAGCAAGAGGATTGTTCTTAAACAGAAAATGGTGAAAATTCTAGGATAGTCTTATTACTAATTTTTTGAATCGGATCATCTGGGCCTTATTTGTTCTCCATTTGGGTCTTCTTTGTAGCTCAGTTGTATAGAATTTCTCTGCTTTTCAGCATTCAGCTTTATTTTGGGGCTGACAATGTGGCATGAAAACAATTAATCTTAATTAAATTTGCCATAGAAAAAATTAATCAACCCATACTATATATAGGAGTCCTATATACAGGCTTTGTATCTGTTTTGCTAATTATGTGGTGCTTATTGACTTCTTTTGGAGGCTTTTTTGAGATGCATACATCTGTAAAGGAACTTTTTTTTTTTTTTTGTAGTTACCGAGTGTTCGAGTCTATTTACGCGCTCATCGACTAATTATTTGTTTCCTTTGTTTCTGAACTACTAGATGATGTCGTCGGAGTCTGTTTCGTTGACATTGCCTCCAAACAAAGTGTGTGGAGAACAAGAAGAGGTGTGGAGTGGAGACAATGAACACGAAGAAGAGGTATGGTGTGGTCCTTCAAGCAAAGACTGTGATGAGATAGAAACTATTGAGGATGGAAAGGAGGAAACAGAAAATTGTGAAGATAAAGTTGAAGAACCGAAGGTGGGAATGACATTCGACACATCGGAGGGCGCTTATTTGTATTACTTAAAATATGCAAACGAAAAAGGGTATGCTGTTGCGAAAAGATCATCGAGAAAGGGAAGAGATGGAAATGTGAGGCATGTAGGGTTTGAATGTTGTTGTGCTGGAAAAGCAAGGGTGAGAACAAGCAACCCGGTGAAACCACGACCACAAACAAAAATTGAGTGTCAAGCTCGCGTTAATGTTGTGATAGACCCGGATGGAAAGTGGAGGTTAAGCCATGTTGTTTTGGAGCACAATCATGAACAGAGCCCGACAAAGGCAAGGTATTTCAAGTCCAACAGGGTACTAAATGAACATGTAAAAAGAAAACTTGAATTAAATGATCAAGCCGGGATCAGAGTGTACAAGACTTATGACTCACTTCAGATTGAGGCTGGAGGTCCTGATAAGCTTCCATTTCTTAAGAAAGATTGCCGAAATCATTTGGACAAAGTTCGATGTTTACGACTTGTGGAAGGAGATGCTAAAGCGATGCATCGTTATTTCATGAGAATGAAGGCCGACAATTCTGACTTCTTTTTTGCAATGGATTTGAATGAAAAGGGTCAACTAAGGAATGTATTTTGGGCTGATGCAAAGAGTAGGGCAGCTTGTAAGGAGTTTGGTGATGTTGTGACCTTTGACACAACGTACTTGGTAAACAAGTATAACATGCCTTTTGCTCCATTTGTAGGTGTGAACCATCATGGTCAGTCGATTTTATTGGGATGCGGGCTCATTTCTCATGAAGACACAGAGTCATTTTCGTGGTTATTTGAGACTTGGAGGACATGCATGTGGGTTGTGCTCCGAAAGCAATGATTACTGACCAGTGTATGGGCATGAAGAATGCTGTAGAAAATGTATTCCCCGACACCCGACATCGATGGTGCATATGGCATATTATGAAAAAGTTGCCCGAAAAGTTGAATGGGTACAACGACTATGAGAAAATTAGTTCGTGTATGCGCAAGGTAGTATGGAATACATTGACAGTAGAACAATTTGAGGATGCTTGGAATAGGTTCATCACAAAGTATGAGCTTCAAACTAACACATGGTTAGAGGGGTTGTATCTGGAGAGGAAACGGTGGATTCCTGCTTATGTGAATGATTGTTTTTGGGCGGGAATGTCATCTACTCAAAGAAGCGAGAGTATGAATTCATATTTTGATGGTTACATAAATTCAAAGACGACCTTGAAACAATTTGTAGAGCAATATGAAAATGCATTGGCGAACAAGGTGGAGAGTGAAAACCAAGAAGATGAGAAAAGTTGGCGAACTTACATCCCGTTAATAACTCAAAGTGACTTGGAGAAGCAATTTCAAAGTGTTTACACAAATGACAAGGTTAGAGAGTTTCATGAAGAATTTTTCGGGAGACTTGAGTGTTCTTGTAGTAAAATAAAAGAAAGTGTGTCTGAATATGAGGTAAAAGAGTGGGTTACATATGGAGAAGGAGAAGGGAGAAAGAGAATTCAAAAACCATTTATTGTTGATTTCAATGCTGAAACCAATGAAGCATATTGTAATTGTCGGTTGTTTGAGTTCAAAGGAATGGTTTGTAGGCATCAACTCATGGTGTGGAGTCAAATGGGAGTTGAAAGAGTGTCTGACAAGTATGTCTTCAGAAGATGGTGCAAAAATGTGAAAAGGGTCCACACTAAAATTCGGATCAATTATGATAAGTCCTCAACGTCAATTGAAGCGCATCGGCATGGCAATATGTGCAATCTCTTTAATGAGGTTGTCGTTTTAGCAGAAGATTCTCAAGAGAAGTATAACATGGTGATGACACGGGTACACGAGCTAAAACGAGAGTTGATGGAAGCTTCGGTCGTTTGTGAAAGTAATGTGGTTTCACTTGGTGATGACATGGGTACTCGTATTGTGGACATTTCACTTGGAGATGGGGTTATACTTTCCAAACATAGCATGAACATACTTGACCCGGAAGGACTTCAACGAAAAGGGAGGCCGCCGTGCAAAAGGAAGCAAGGTGCTGTGGAAAAAGCAGTGAAGAAGAAAAGAGAAACAAAAAAAAGACGTTATCCAATGAAAATGTCAAGGTATAAGTTCTTTATTATTTGTTGCTTACTAGTTAATTTTTTTTCCCAGCAGCAGCTTTCTAGTTAATATTGACATATAGATTTATTCGATGCATGTGTAATACTAATATTATTGGCTAATTTCAGGAGGTTGAGAAGATTGCGGTTGGCCATGGGTTCGGGACACAAGAGAGTGTAGTAAATGTACATATTATGAACTTTATTTTTAATTGCACAATCTCATTCTTCATGTAAAAGATATTGATAATTGTTCTTTATTGTTGGGCAGGGTAACCCAAGCCATATGGGGCATTGTCATGGGTTCGTGACACAAGAGAGTGTAGTAAATGTACATATAAGGAACTTTATATTTAATTGCACAATCTCATTTTTCATGTAAAAGATATTGATAATCGTTCTTTATTGTTGGGCAGGGTAACCCAAGCTATATGGGCCATTCAATGTGGCCAAACATGATGCCCCATAATATGCAAGCAAATATGGCACAAGGTGGAACCATCTTTCCATTTTCGCCAACTTTTTGCCCAACCGGAACAAGCGTGAACCAATTTAGGCCTTCTTTTTCAAGTTCACAAAGCTTATTCAATGGTCAAGTATGGAGAGGTCAATCAGCTATTGCGGGCAATCCAGTTTGGGGAGGAGGACAATCGAGTTTTTTGGAAGACCAAGGTCAATATTGGGGGGGACAAGAACCAAGTTTATTGCAAACTCAAGGGCATGGATGTGAAAGACGACAAAGTTTCACAGATATGTTGAATGCAACGAATAATGATGGGGAATAGTTCACTTGTTTGTTTAATGGAAATGATGAATATGTATTGTTATTTGTATTGGTCTTGACATTGATGAATCTGTATTAGTATTAGCATTACGATGGCTTTTGTTGAACCTATGAATGTTGCAAGGTTACAAAGTGCTATATTTGATGAATGCAATTTTATGGTAATCAAACGTATCGTGTTGTGTCCATATCGTATCTTGAAAGTTTGCAATGTGCTGGATTGTATTTTTTTTTGAAGTGCAGGATTACATTTGATGAATGGAATTTATGGTAGTCAAACGTATCGTGTCGTGTTCATATCGTATAATGAAAGACCTCAAGGTATATGCAAGCAAAAATTCGACAAAGTTTCCTTTGTTTTTGGTCTAGCCCGACGTCACAGCGTCTCAGTCAACAATGGTTAGCAGTAGCAACATAATAAAAAGCCAATTCAAGAACCAACTTTATTGTGTCGTGTCCGTATCCGTATCTGTGTCATATTCATAGCCGTATCGTATCTTGAAAGATGTGTCTGAGTGCAATTAGTCAAACGTATTGTGTCGTATCCGTATCCATATCGTATCTTGAAAGATGTGTCTTAATGCAATTAGTCAAACGTATTGGGACGTATCCGTATCTGTATCCATATTCGTATTCCTATTGTATCTTGAAAGATGTGTCTTAATGCAATTAGTCAAACGTATTGTGTCGTGTCCATATCGTATCTTGAAAGACCTCAAGGTATTTTCTGAAAAATTCGACAGAGTTTCCTTTGTTTTCAGTCTAGCCCAACGTCACAGCGTCTCAGTCAACAATGGTCAGCAATCACAACAGAAAAAGAGCCAATTCAATTGCAATTGAAACGAAAGTTTTAAATCTAGCCGACATGAATACATAATGTTTTACAAAAGAGGCATGAGCTGAACATCATCATTATCGTCTACCCTAAGCTATATTACAAGCAAAATGAAAAAGAAAAATCCTAAGTGTCACTAGCATCTCTTCTTGGCTGGACGCTCCATCTCTTGAGGAAGTTCTCCAATTGTCACATACAGTTATTGCACAGAAAGGAGCACCATTCGAAGTACTTTGAACAGCTGCATATTGGGTATTTCCATTCAAGGTAACTCTAAGCTCTGGAGCAGCAAATTATTATTGAGAGATCTGAGGCTGTGCTTTGAACAGCTGCATAGCTTTGTGCTCACCCTCTTGATGATCTGAGGCTGTGCACTAACATGAACCAAAGCAGGTAGCAGATATGCTAAAGTCTTTTCAGAATTTGTCTCAGCAATGCCAATTAAATCACTTCCTTTTAAGGCCATTGGCCATCCTTGTGACTGATTAGGCATTGGCTCAACAAAGCCCAATCTGGTGATAGTCTACGGGCAATAACCTATCAACCATATTAGATCAAGAAGTTAATCAATAACACATCTTCAAAAGTTGTAGCAAGAATCTACACGTTGAATCCAAACTCCAGTACATGATTGCTGATGCATTAACAATCTCAATGCACAAAACTAAGTAGGAAGAGAAAATAAAGTACACGTTCGCTTTTTTTTGCTTGCACCACTATAGCCAAAAAAAATAAAGTACATGTTCGCATTTTTTGCTTGCACCACTATAGCCAAAAAAACAAAGATATCTATACTTTCTTCCACAAGAATCCAAGCAAACAGACTAACATACACTACAAAAGCAAAATTATATTCAATGCATTGTGCCCTGCTCCCTTCCTTTTCACAGGTCATGTGATGGTATCCATGTCAAATTCATCTGTCTACGACCTCCCTTTAGGCACTTCGACATATATTCAACCACACCAAGAACACAGCCATACATAAACTTCCTAAACTCCCATTAGGCATGTAATCATACATAAGCAGCCTTGTGATTTGGATCCATAACAGAAATTGTCTGGGTATCATAAAAGCAAACATTAACGCAAAGAGGAAGTGTCATAAGTAGCCCTGAAAGTTAACCGCAAACTCTCTCAAATTGGTTGACCTTTGGGAACAAATTGATCCTTGAGCCACATGTAAATGGGAACTAATACATAGTACATTCCTGCTGTGGCACCAAGAAGGAAACGCAGCAGGAAGACAAGTGGATTGACAGGCACCGAGACATCCTCAGCCTTCGGACCAAGCTGTGATGAAAAAAGATTGGTAAATCCAGAGAGACAGAAGGGAATTGCAATGAGCTTCAGTGGTTGAAGAAATCACATATTTGTTGATTAAGCATTAAGCAACAATTATATTTAGCCTCAGGTATATCATCGAATTCATGCTTCTGTGTCCAAAAGCAGAGGGCTGACCCCTTATCACTTAATCACACATATCTCCCCAAAATATATTAGAAATGCATATATAACAGTAACCTAGAAACAGCAGTAAGATGTTTCAGAGATTCAATTGCACGGGGTTGGCCTATAACATTACAAATCAATTTTCCAAACCTTAAAAAGCCAAATGCTTCTCTCAAACTTAAATCCTACTTAGTTGACATGAACTTATATCATGATGAGTTCAGCCATTTAACCAATAGCTGCAAATTTCTTTGCGAGGGTAAAGTACTTCATACCCAAAAAATTTCACAATGCATTAAATGCCCCGAAACTAAACAGCCAAAACTGATTGAAATTGGAACACTAATTAGAACCCTAATTTTTTCTGCAAAAATCCCCAATTTCTACGAATTGAAATTGGAACCCTAATTTTTTGTGCAAAAATCCGCAATTTCTACTAATTGAAATTGGAACCCTAGTTTGATCAATACCAGCGAGAGAGAGAGAGAGAGAAAGAGTTCGCGAGAGAGAGACCTTCGGCGGCGTACGGCGGCGGTGGCGGTGGTGGTCGAGACCTTCGTCAGCGTTCTAGATCGATAACATTGGTTGTGGTTCGAAGCTCGTCGGCGTACGGTGGTGGTGGTGGTCGGCCGTCGTGGAGGCGTTTTCTCCGTCGGTGTCGTCGGCAGTGGTGGTGCTTGGCGATGGGTTGGGTTGGGGGTGGTGTCCTCCTCTTCTCTATCGCTCTGTTCCTCTTACGTCGACTGACAGGGGAAACGGTGAAGGAGGTTCTAATTTTGGGATTTTTTTTTTGGACCCCCAAAACGACGTCGTTTTGGGGAGGTAGTGGATGAGGTAGTGAAAATAGGTAGTGTACGTAGACTTATTGTAATTATGGGATGTACACTTATTACGAACGGTACCCTAGGTTCCCTAATTAATTTCGTCCCTAAAACAATTTTTGTCCTTTTGTTAGTATACTGTATGTGCCATATTTTGAAATGTTAAAATATAATAACTTGATTAGTATTACAATTAAAGTATTAATTGTTATAAGGAATATTAGTCCTGAATCTTTAGGAATTAAAGTATTTAACTACTTTAAATGGTTACTATAATAGTTTAAAGAACATTAAAATATACTCCCTTCATCCCAATTTGTTGTGCCTATTTTGACCTTCATGTAATTTAAGGAAAAATTATAATTACATTGACTTTGTGTCAATTTTACTATTTTACCCCTTTGTAATTTATGACTTTTTGTCAACTTTCTTATCATGTCATTAATTTGCTCCACTTTTCTTTCAAATCAAGTTCAAATTTTGAATTTGGAAGGGATAAATGAGGGGTAATATGAATATCCAAAATTGAAAAGTTTTGAAACAAGCACATCATTTTGGGACATCCCAAAAAGGAATAAGGGCACAACAAAGTGGGACAGAGGGAGTACCAAGTACATAGAAGAATATTTTTGAGTAACAAAGCCCCAAATACCTCGAATAAAATTATTGGATGATAAACACAAGCGGTAAGCCATGATTAATCATGATTTGTCATGATTAATTTTATTAAGTTAAAAAACTATTAATAACCTTTTAATAAAATTAATGCACATATAATAAACGTAAGGACATCGGCCCAATCATAATACACTACATGTTTTACATACTCGTACATTATTAATTGATATACTTGTTATTTCATTGAAATGTATTATGTTATGAGTTGAGTTTTTATTGAATGAATTATGATCAATGTACTAGATTGGGCTTAGGTTCATGGGGTGGTTTCGAGTAGTGAACACATATACGTGGTCCACGTGGATAAGTAAAAGATAAAACGGTAAAGTTGATTGAGAATGTTGGGTACCGGTAAAGGACCCCGAGTATGGTAAAGTACTCAGAGTGTATGGAAGACGGTAAAGGACTCCGGGTACAGAGAAACGGTAAAGGATTCCAAATGCGGTACAGTACCTAATGTGTGTTTGGAGGATAATAAAGGACTCCGGGTATAGTATTTTGGGAAACAGTAAAGTATCCCTAAATACGGTACAGTATCCAGTGTGTGGGTTAGGGGTATGGTAAAGTACCAAGTGTGTAGAGTTGGGAGATGGTAAAGGATCCTGATGACAGATAGTGTGACCCCTAATGCTGAGATGTCATGGTGCGCTATTATTATTTTTATTATGGTTGTAGGCGAATTCAGATTGAGTAGATCATTTAGCAGTATTCGCTTACTAGTGTATGACAGATAAAGAAAGAGCTATTCCATGGGACGGTCAAAGTTGGTGGATGTGGGAGGAAGGGTGTTTTGTTGAGAAGAACCCTAAAATTCACTTAAGTTAATAGATAGTAAGAAAGGAATGGCATGTTATTCTTCTGCACTACTGTTGATATCAACTAATACATTCAATGACTGTTTAGCTATAAAGTAAAGGGTTAGTAGGGTAGGAATTTATCTACTGAGTGTCGACTCACGACGTTTTTACGCCAGGTACCGAAGAAGAGCAGTACATTCAACCTTAGGAACAATATTTCATCGAAGACCTCTCAGACCAGGAAGAAAAGTTCATAGAACCGTGTGTGAACTACTAGAAGAAGCTCGATTTATTTTTAATATTGTAATTTCAATTCCAAAAGTGCTTGCACAATTGTCAAACTCTATATTATTCGGTAATATGTAAGACCTAATTATGTCGACTAAAATTTTATTAATAAAGACTTTTGTTGTTTAACTCTGTTGTTTATTAAATTCAATTTTAAAGACATTAAATTATTTTAAAAGATTTATTAATATTTTCAAAAATCGGAACGCTACAGAATAATTCACAAAGAGTCGGCATCCTATTATAGGGTTAATCGGATTAGATTTCATTAGGATATTCCTAAATTTTGTAAGGGTTATTCTAGATATTCCTCTGGCATAAAAGGATCACATGAGATACACTCTCTTGGGATTTTATTAAAGATAAAATACAAGATTGTTCTAGATACTATTAGACGTTAGACACAATAGATCTTATCTCATTACTAAGCCTCTTAGTTGTAGACACCTCCCAAACGGGGTATCACCATACAGATTGATCATGTTTGCTTGCTCGATTGGTTGCTTGCTTCGTAAACCAAAATCATGGACATTCCCATGGCTAGGAACATCGCCACATGATAGCGGTTATTATCAAAACAGAGTCGCCACCCAGTTTATTAAAACTGGGAAAATAGATAGAGATTCTGGGCACGGGAGCCAAAAGTACAATAAGGGGAAGGTATTAGGCACCCCTTTCTGCCCAGTCGTGAGACTGGCCCATAATCGTTCAACATAAGACATGTAGATGCTTTATTTAATTCTAACACATAGTCTGTTTAATTAATCCTTTAAACAGTAAGTAAAGTGAGCCAGGACTGTAATTGAAGCATGCATCAAAAAGCAAAACAAACAAAGCTGTCCCAGGGTAATGGATCCCGCGGCCGGTGAATGGATGTCACGGCCGATGGATCCTCCTAGTTTGATATATCAACCGAGGGATCGAAACCCCGGTCGATGTTCTTCCTCACACCAGACAGAAAGATTAACAGATGATCAAAACGCTACGGTTAGTCATAAATACAGTAAATAAGACAAACCAGAGGCCGTTGGGCCTCACCACCTTGATCCCTCAGTTGCTTGATTGCTTTGGATTGGGTGTGATTGACTGATTGCTTGATTGAAAACCCTAGGGTTAGGGTTTGAACTTCGGGGTTTGATCGTCGGATTGATGGCTACCTTCGGGAGGTTAGGGCTTTTGAAGAGTGGGTTTGAGAGAGTATTTTGACAGAGTATCGTGATGATGAGGGTGTATTCACTTATTAATTTCGTATGTGAGGGCCTCTTTATATAGGCAATTGGTGACTCACTCCGGCCAATCAAATGGCACGATTGCAATTGCAATTGCAATGCAATTCAAACTCTACGTCGCAATCTCTTAACGTGGCCCGAACGCATCGGAGAGGTAGTGTAGTTGGATCAAACGTCTGACAGAACGTTCCAGAGTCTGGAAAAAGGACGATCTGGCGGCCGAGTAATAGATCACACTGCCGAGGAATGGATGTCTCGGCCGAAGGATAGATCTTGCGGCCGAGAGATTGATCTCTCAAGGAGATTTTGCTAGCAACAGGTTGCTCGGGTGAGGAAATGATGTTAAGGCCGTGAGATCGATGTTACGGCCGACAGATGGATTCTCCTAGGCTTCTGTATTTTATGTCTGAAAGGCTGTATGGCTCTGAATGGGTCCTCTAAGTGGCTCAAAGTTCTTACCGAAAGTCCTAAGGTTCTCAAGGAGGCAATCAGCAATCACTGTATCCATTTCATCATCGGGATGGTCCCAAGGTGGGACTTGAAATAATCGTTAGGCCAAATTGGGGTGTCTACAGATGCCCCTCTTTGACTGAACTCAGACGGATCGCGAGACATGTTTGAGTAAGAGTCAAAGCTGTAAAAATCAACTCAATTTGGTCCAACCACTATTCCAAGGGGTTTTTGAAAAAGGTTTTTTTGTTATGGTCGGGCCGGGAGGCTGCCTACGTATTCCACAAGGGAAATTCAGACCAATCGTAGTTCGGGCAATAAAGAAAAAGTAAAAGTTTGGAGGGTTAGAGACATAAGACGTACCTTTAGGCTTAAAAAGCCGTAGTGCAACGTACCTAGACTGAGCCAGGATTTTGGCGGAAGATAGTTGAAGGAGCGCGGGGCTGCCGGGGAGTTTTTGCGGAGAGCTTCCTTAGTATTTTGGGGTAGATCAGTACACGGCAGGTGCGTTTGCTTTTCTTGATCATCATTACTTTGACTGAAAGGAGCTCGGTAGAGTAGCCTATCCTTGCGAATGAGCTGGAAGGAATTGATGTAATGGGGTGGAATCCAAGCCATCTGCTGGGGATGAGTCGGACGCCGGTTTGTTTTGAGCTATGGGGGGCGCAGGGCCAGTAACATAGAGCACGGAGCTTCGGGGATGAGGGAACCGAGGCACGGAGCCGGTTGTAGTCGTGAGGCGAGAGCCTAAGGTGATAGTTTCTGACGTAGTGGAACCGAGGCGCGGAGCCGGTTGTAGTCACAAGGCGAGGGCCTGAGGTGATTGGATTGAGGTGTGGAGCCTGTTGCAGTCTTGAGGCGAGGGCCTGAGGTGAGCTTAGAGCTTGATGGAACCGAAGCGCGGAGCTGGTATTGAACACAAGGCGAGAGCCTAAGGTGTCGGAGCTTAGAGCTTGACATGACTTGAACCAAAGCGTAGAGCTGGTTGCATTCTGATGATCTGTGCACGGAGCTTTCTCATCATAAGTTTTGGCGTAGAGCCAAAGGATCGAGGTACTGGACCGATCAATAAAACCGAGGCATAGAGCCGGTTGATGGCAGGGTTGACCTGTTTCATGAGAGATATGCAGAGTGTATATGTATGATGATGGTTGGATGTGAACAGATATGATTGTGCAGACTCGATGTGAAAATGTTTATGCAATATGTGCACGGGCCCGTGCGTGTGTGTTTGTTTTAAGCTTAGAGCTTCTATCAAGTTCCGGACTTGAGCATTCAGAGCGTAGAGCTCGAGCATTCGGACGGCAGAATCCGAGCATTCAAAGTACAGGCTTTGAGCGTCCAGTACGCAGTGGTTGGGCATCCAAGCGTAGAGCTTGAGCATTCAAGTGTATAACTTGAGCATCCAGTACACAGTGGTTGGGCATCCAAGCGTAGAGCTTGAGCATTCAAAATGTTAGATTTTGAGCATTCAGGCGTAGAGCCTGAGAATAGATGGCTTGATTGTTGGGGCGGCGTAGAGCCTGTTGAGATTTGCTTGTTTACGGCTTCGAGCCAGTTGAGATGATGGGCTTTGAGCTGCTTTGATGAGATAACGGGCGTAGAGCCTGTTGCTGTGATAGCGAGCGTAGAGCTGCTGAGTCGAGGGCTTGGAGCCGCTGAGTGAGTGCATACGGGCGTAGAGCCTGTCGATAATGGGCTTCGAGCCAGTGAGATTGGTTGTTACGGCTTCGAGCCAGTTGGGATAGTGGGCTTGGAGCCGCTAAGTTGTGATAGCGAGCGTAGAGCTGCTGAGTCGAGGGCTTGGAGCCGCTGATTGAGTGCATACGGGCGTAGAGCCTGTTGATAATGGGCTTCGAGCCGTTGAGATTGGTTGTTACGGCTTCGAGCCTGTTGAAATGGTGGGCTTTGAGCCGCTAAGTATTTTGACTTGCTTTGGCCAGCAGTTTGAGGAGAGAGAGCTTCCCCATGCTTGGATATGCCCCCAAGACTAGTTCTGGTTACGCTGTATTGGCTCGGGGATGCCCCCAAGGCTGACTTGATTTTGCTTTTGTTGGTCATGGACCCAGAATCCATAATGGCTTGAGCTTTGGTGCACTGAGCAAAATCCACAGGGGCTTGAAGAAAATTGATTGGGAGACCAGAAGATCGATCTCTCGGTCGAGCAATTGATGTGTCGGCCGAATCATCGATGAACCAGCCGAGTAATCGCTTCATTTCCAGAGCTCTATAAAGCCGAGGCCTCGGCGTTCTTTCGTTTCATCTTTTCCTCTTCTCTCTCCATCCTCTTCTGCCGAAATGTCTCTCGAAGACCTTTCACCTCCTCCTCCTCGATTCCCGCTGGTCCGGGCCGTGGGTGATATGCTGACGTGGCTAGCGTGCGCGGAGGGAGACCGCATTGTTTTCGGTCCTGTCTTGATGCTTGATTAGGGGCCCTTGCATGGGTAGCTTGCTTCCGTGACGCGGAACTCCTGGGGTGGCGGCAGTGCGTGGTATGGTGATTTTTCTGGGCCATGTGGTGATTCTTTTGAGCCACGTGGTGTCTCTTCTGCACCGTAGTTCTCCTCCGGTATACACCGCCCCAGGGGTATCTTCTCCTTTTTTGCAGCTGGTCTCTGGTGTTCAGACCACCAGAGGGTTCGGCATCCTCTTCTGCTTCCTTTTTTGTTTTTCTGTTTCTCTTCCTGCATAGGTTAGTTTGACAGGAAATCGATGTATAGTTTGTTTAGGAAATGTGAGATGATCCACCTTGTGATGTAAAAAGCTTTCGTTATATGAAACAAAAAAATCTTTTGCTCTGTTATGTGACTATGTACGCTATATCTACGTTTGTTTGCGTGTGATAATCTTGTTTAATCCAGTGAAACGAACTGAACCGTGGAAACAATCTGTAAAACAGCCGTTCTGGCGGCCGACTGAATGATTACGCGGCCGAGGCTTTGATCTGGCGGCCGAAGGATCGTTTTGTCTGTCTGGGTTTGACTTGCAGTCAACCCTGATTTTCACGGGCCGATGGATAGATCCTACGGCCGTCATATCGAAGTGTCGGCCGAGAGACCGACTGAAATTCCGAGGATTAAGAATCCGATTCCGATTCGAACTAAGACTCGACTTAGTTCTATAAATACGCGTTCTACGAACCCGATAGCATTGTCAGTAGCAATTCCTTGCACATGGCACAACCAGTCCTTGATCAATGGTTGGATTCCTTTAATGGCCTCGACCGTTTACACTTTAAGTTCTTTGGCATGGACTTTCTCTTCTCCCTTCGTCAAATTCCTGTGAATTTTGCCTTCCTTAGGGTAGCCACTAGTTTGTGGGACCCTGATTTTCACGTCTTTTGATTTAGGAAAGAGGAATTGTGTCCTACTATCGAGGAGTTTGCGGCCATCATGGGTCATTCGAATAGAGAGGGTTTCGTCGTCCCTAATCCCTTGTTCAATCGAGGCGATCTCTTGAGTTCAGAAACATGAAGTTAGGTTCTTCCTAGCTAGAGATTCTTCAGTTTATCCAGCGCTTTGGTACGGCTGAGGCTCATCGCCAAGTTTCTCAACAGAAAGCATGCTTTCATGCGTTGTGCATTTGTCTCCTTCATTATTACTTGCTTGGTCCTTCCTCTGGTCATGCTGATCCCATACTGCTTAACATTGCTCAACAAATTGGAAACCGTGTAAGTTTCGCGGGCTTAGTGTTGGCAGAGACCTTGATGGGTCTAGATGTGATGAAGGGTAGCCCTACAGCTCAGTTCTCAGGCAGTCCTTTGCTATTGCAGGTTCGCTCAGTGTTTGTTTATTTAAGTTTATCTTTTCACTCATCACTCTTTTGTTTTGACTCACATGTTCTCTCAACTCACAATTTTCCCTTGTTCTCTAGGTATGGTTGTTTAAGAAACTAAAGGTGTGGGATGCGCCGGAGCGACTTCCTTATAATCCAGACCAATGCACGGAGCGTCGCATGATTAAACAGTTCCTAACTGAGGCTGCTTGGGAAGCATGGATGAAGACTTGCAGAGGTGATTGGATTCAATGGGTTTGCCCCTGGTATGGTGTTGAGAGCATGACTGCGAGTACCATGAACCATTTTGGTGTAGCAGTGATTGGTATTACTCGAGTCATTTTCTACTTTCCTGCTCGCTTTCAAAGGCAGTTCGGGGCTGAACAAACCGCAATCCTGGGTGACCCTGAGTACACTGTCTCTAAGATCCATGATGCCAACTTCCGTCGCAATATGCTGCGTCTTTGGCCAAATAGAGTGATGCAGGAGGTGGCTGAGAACTTTGTTGTCAAGCTATCAGGTTCTTACAAATGCTGGTTGGAGAAAAACCTTTTGGAGGATGGTAGTGCAAAGAGAAGGAAGACCTAAAGATGGACACTTTGCTTATGTTTTTCAAAAGATGTTTGTTTGATTCTAGCTTTCATGGATTAAGAATTGTTTAGGTTTGCTTTTTCCTTTTTCCTTTGGAAATAATAAAACATTTGGTCGTTTTATTTGAAGATGTTATTGCCATGATTTGATAGTGAACATGCTTTAGGATAGACTTAGAAACTTCGGAAGTGATGATGATAGCAGTGGCCGGATCTCAAACTTAGAGATTGCCTACATATCCCATAGAGGGAATCAGGCCATAAACGTAGTTCCAACAAAGGGGATTTGTTTTGTTTTTAGTTAGGGTCCACTCGGGTATTTTTCTCTCCTTTTGTGCTCTAAATTTTGCCTAAAACCGCCCTTGCGGGTTTTCGGTCTAGCGAGCATTTTATTTATGCCTTAGTTTTTGCCTAAGCCGCCCTTGCGGGTTTTCGACCTAGCAGGCTGCTCTAATTTTTGCTTGGATCTGCCCACCCTTGTGGCTTTCGGTCCAACGAGCATCTCTCATGGGTAATACTTCCTCAGCTTGTCAATGTTGACTGGCGTCGCGAATTCCATTCCATCCAAGTCTGCAATGTATGCTGCTCCTCCAGAAAGTATGCGTTTGATAAGGTAGGGGCCTCCCCAGTTTGGTCTAAACTTGCCCCTTGGGTCTGAGACGTGGCGACGAATTGCTTTGAGCACCATGTCTCCTACCTTGATGTCTCTAGGTTTTACCTTTTTGTTAAATGCTCGTGCGATGCGGCGTTGATACCCTTGTACATGGTATAACGCTCTCAGCCTCCTTTCGTCTAGTAGTGCCAACTCGTCGTAGCGATTTTGAACCCAGTCTTCTTCGATCATTCCAGTCTCAGCCAGAACCCTTAACGAAGGTAATTCCAGCTCGATAGGCAAGACAGCTTCCATTCCATAAACCAGAGAGTAGGGAGTGGCCCCAGTTGAAGTCCTTTCAGTTGTTCGATAACCCCATAGTGCCAAAGGTAGCATTTCTGGCCAGTCTGTGTAAGTGTCGGTAGTCTTCTGCAGAATCCTCTTGATATTCTTGTTTGCAGCCTCAACTGCTCCATTAGTTTGAGGTCGGTAAGTAGATGATCGATGATTCTGTATCCCAAATTCGGCAAAAAGCTTCTTTGTCGCCCCCTTGAAGTGCGATCCATTGTCACAGACGAACTCGTGAGGTACACCATATCGATAGATAATATTAGTGCGAATAAATTTGGCCACATGAGTGGCCTTGAGGGTAGCATAAAAAGCTGCTTCTACCCATTTGGTGAAGTAGTCGATAGCCACTAGAATGAACTGATGCTTGTATTTTCCCTTTGAATTTATACTTCCAATGACGTCTATCCCCCAGGTGGAGAACGGCCAAAGGGATGTCATGCTATACAATTCCGTAGGGGGAATACGCATGCGATCAGCGTGAGTTTGACATTTGTAGCATCGACGGACATAGTCAGCACAGTCGGCCTCCATCGTGGTCCAGTAATATCCCTGCCGCAGGATCTTCTTTGCCATGGTTGCCCCATTCATATGTGGCCCACAAATTCCTTCGTGTATTTCCTCCATTACCTTACGGCTATCTTCCGTTGTGACGCAAAGTTGATTTGGGCCCAAGTGTGCCCTTCGATACAATGTTCCTCCACAGATTACAAAATCGAGCGGCAAACTTCCGCAGAGCTGTTTTGTCCTTCGAGGTGGCCTCAGATGGGTATTCTCCTCCTTCCAAGAATTTCTTTACATCTTCGTACCATGGCTTGCCATCGTTTTCACCTTCCTCGGTAAAGGTACATTCGCATGCTGGTTTGACCTTTTGCTCGATCATGAGAGGCCGCATTGTGAATCCCAGGGGTATTTCGACCATAGATGCTAATGTTGCCAGTGCATCTGCAAATCTATTGCTCACTCGAGGAGTGTGTGTGAAAATAATGGAATCGAATTGTGGAATTAGATCTTCCAGCACAGAGTGATATAGCTGTAGACACCCCAATCTGGGTCTCCCAATCGTTTTACTTTATTTTACGATTTTCTTGTTTCCCCGATGATGAAATCGGATCAAACAGAGCTTGGATTGGGAATGGATTAGGCTTGGAACGCTTAGGAACCTTGCTTGAACCTTTCAAACCTTTCTGAACCTTCAGTCAAACCCTAAAACCAGAGTTGACCCTCGCGCGAGCCTTTGTGTCCCTCGTGCGACACTTAGCTTGCCACGTGTAGTCAAAGTCAAACTGTTGACTGTTTGACCCTCGCGCGACACTTCCGAACCCTCGCGCAATGGTTCCCTCCTGTCCCTATCACAGAATCCAGCTGGACTTGTGATGATTGCTTGGCACATGGGTTCCCATGGGCTGGAACCCCGTTCTCCTCAGCTGAACGGCGTGCTGGCAGGTTCTAACCCCATGCAATCCCCTAACCACTCTCTCACCTTGTTGGCTAGCCTTACAACCAAGTTGTGACCAGCCTTGGTGGCTGGTCCTAAGGGCTTGTTTGGCCCCTAACTAAGCCTTACATTCCCCCTATAAATACCCCCATTGGTCTTCCATGTTAAGGGTTCCAAAAAATTGCTTAAGAGTTTCATTACTCCTTTCATAAATCCTACACTAGCTAACACAAACTTCCTAACCCTCAAACCACTTCTTAAGCCACTGAACTTAGTGTGTTCATACACTCTTGGTAGCAAAGTCACACCAATCCATCCAATCTACTCCCAAACCCTTTCCAAGCAAAGGTATAATGTTTAAGCTGTTCCTGTTTTGATCCCTGAGGGGGGGCTGACAGGACCAAGGCTGGTAATCAATACCATGTCCTGGTCCTAAAGCCAGCAAAGTTACAAGAATTCGTGGCAGCTACACCCTCGCGCGACGGTCCACTATACTCGCGCGACACTTGTGTCAGCAAGAGAATGGACCTTGTGGGGAAGGGAAGCTAACCCTTTTCTGTTTTATAGTGTCTTTATGTCTATTGTACTTCATTTTGATTTTTAGATCACTGTTATGCATGCAAAAACAAAATACAGTAGCTATTTTATTCGCTCTAAATAGTTTGGAATGCCTTTGGGATCCACTGAACCTGTCTCAGGACCCCAAACATGTAAAGCAATTCCTGGAAGCCCAGTCAGGAGTGTCGCGCGAGACTCACTCTCTGTCGCGCGACAGTCCTGTGATTTCCATGAATAGCCCTTGCATGGGCAACTAGGCCCTTGGCCTCTGTTTTGATGCCCCCACTGTTTAGGGGTTGTGTTTCATCTTATTTGGCTCCTGCTTGGAGTATTGTGTAATAATTAGTATTTTACAGTCTTACAATAAATTGCTGGTTTGCTTCCTGGGTGTGCACTGGTCCTTCCAGAGCCCAGAAGGGGATGATTTTGGAACTGTGGTGAGATGACAATGCACGCGCGAGAGTCAATGTGTCTCGCGCGATGGTTGACTTGCATACAGAACTTTTCGGGCATGCAAGTTGGTCATCGTGCAAGACAAATCTGCCCCGAGCTTGGTTTTGGCCTCTGGTCGCTGTTTCAAGATCATTCCGTTTATTGTTATTATTCATCATGCTATCCATTCATGTCGTTATTTGATCACATCTTGCAAATTGTTACAGTTTTAATCCCCGATTAACTGTTCCCCCGCCCTAATCGGCTAAAATCAATTAAAAGAGGAAGAATCACAAATGTTTTCATAAAAATGCCTAAGTAGAGACCGATCTCCGGATTGGGCGAGAGGGGTGCCATAAAACCCTTCCCCTCTCGTAACCTGGCTCCCGAACCCAGATATGGTTATGACGGACTGGTTTCCTTCACCTTTTCAAACAAAGCGCGGCAGGTGCTTCGAAATACGGTTCCTTGAGTGTCGGACCTTCAAAACTCAAGTGGCGACTTTGTATTTTTGAGCGCTTGCCACCGGCGCTCACGCTCCCTCGATTTTCGAAAAAGGGCCGCAATGGCGAAAAGGAACGGAATCCTTTTTCCAAGGGCACGCTGCCCACAATAGCTTCAGTGTATCTTCCTTGACCTTCCAGTCTCCTCTTGCTTAAGATACCACAAGGTTTGAATCCCCAATGACTTCTACCCTTTTTGCCCCTAGCTCCAGGGCCGCCTCCATTCCAGCAATACAGGCCTCATATTCAGCCTGGTTGTTAGTGACTTCAAACCTCAGTTTATACGACAAAGGGATAAGAGAGTCGTTTGGGGAAACTAACAGTACCCCTATGCCATATCCACATTGGTTTGACGCTCCATCAAAGTAAAGCTGCCAGGTATCGTCTAAGAGACATAAGATGTCCTCGTCGGGGAACATGAAGTCTTCTGCCTCGGCTTCTGTCACAGGATGATCTGCCAAGAATTCTGCCACGGCTCTTCCCTTCACTGATTTCCTTGTCATGTATTTGAGGTCAAATTCTGCTAGTAGCAATAACCACCTAGCTAGCTTTCCGATAAGTGCTGGCTTTTCGAAAAGATATTTGATTGGGTCTAATCGAGAAACCAGCACCACCGGGTGTGCTAACAGGTAGTACCTTAGTTTCTTTGTGGCCCATACTAGCCCCCAGCAGGTTTTCTCGAGGGGAATGTACCTTGTTTCGTAGTCCATCATTTTTTTGCTGAGGTAGTATATGGCGCACTCTACTTTGGCGTCGTTCTCTTGCGCTAGCATGCACCCCATGGATGTGTCTGTTACTGAGAGATACAGAATCAATGGCTTCCCAGGGATGGGTGGTGACAGTACAGGTGGATTTTGAAGATATTCCTTGATTGCTTCAAATGCTTGCTAGCAGTCTTGGCTCCACTCGAAGTCAGTATCTTTCTTCAGTAGCTTGAAAAGAGGTTCACAAGTAGTTGTGAGCTTGGAAATGAACCTGCTGATGAACTGTACCTTTCCCAAGAAACTCCTTACCTCCTTTTCTGTCCTAGGCGGTGATATTTCCATGATAGCCTGTATCTTGGAAGGGTCTACCTCGATTCCTCTTTGAGTGATGAGGAATCCCAACATCTTTCCAGCCGTTACCCCAAAAGTGCATTTTTGAGGGTTAAGACGTAGTTTGTATTGCCTAATCCTCTCAAAGAACTTTTGAAGCGCTTCATGATGCCCTTCCCTTTCCTTTGATTTGACTATCATATCGTCGACATACACCTCGACCTCTTTGTGCATCATGTCGTGCAGTAGTGTTGTTGCCATCCTTTGGTAAGTGGCTCCAGCATTCTTTAACCCGAATGGCATCACCGGTAGTGATCCGCACCCAAGATTGTATAATCTTGGGGGCTTTTAGCTTGTTATTGGTAGCGTTTCATTCCCTTTTATCCCTTTTTATCTCATTTTGCGCGTAAGGTTTCGTTTTGATAGTTTCAGGTTGAACGTGGTATTTTCGTACTTTCGAACGTTAAGGATTCCTCTTGGAAGAATTCCAGCATTCGAGGCCACGTGGCGTTGCCCCGTCAAGTCTTGTCGGGTGATTTTTGAAGGACTAAGGAAGCGTCGGGCCGTTTGGATCAAGCCGAGGCAAAATCAGAAATCTGCCAGCCATGAACCGGTACGGTTAAATGTGTGTACCGGTTCATGGGCCCCAGATATTGAAGTTTGGAAGATTTTTCAAGGCCATGAACCGGTACGGGTAAATGTGTGTACCGCGGTTCATGTGTGAGATTTTGCCCGAATCTGCTACCTTTTTCACATTTTTGCTTTTTGGATATTTTTGGTCCCTCTCTACTTTTTGGATATTTTGGGATATTTTGGTGAGAGAGAAAGACTACCTTGTTAAGTCTCTCACTCTCTCACTCTCTCATTATCTCTCTCGTCTTCTCCCTCTTCAAGTTCACCCCTTTTTGTCTTTCCTCCATTGAAGGCTAGTTTCAAGCTTTTACCTTTCAAGTTCACATTTGTCATTTTGTACTCGTTTGTCATTTTGTCGTTTATTAAAGTTGTTCGTACGGTTGTGGTTGTTAATAAAATCTAGTTTATTTTCGAATCCATCGGTTTAAAGTTATGTCTCGTTTTTATGCTTTAGCTTATGCTTTAACTATGTGTGAGTAGTTTATTGGCTAAGTCTCGGGATAATCTTTCCCGAGGACTTGGGTTGTTATTTGGTTCTCGAGCCATCGGGCTTTAAAGCATGATTTTCCGATTTAGAGCTTAATTTGCATTTTCGGTCTAAACTAGGGGTGTTAACCCCTTGGTAAGGAGCTTAGTCAAGCAGTCTTGGCAAGTGACTTACCGAGGCCCAGTGGCCTCCTAAGTGTTCGATAAATATTAAAACCAAGTTGGTTCGCCCCCGGAAAATCACACCTTTCGTTAAACGTAGTCTTTTAAAGTGAAATCCTCCGGGCGTGAGCACGCGGTCGTGACTCTCGCCTGAGTTATAATCGAGAACCGGTAACGGCCTTTGTCAAGGGTTAGAAGATTCCGAGACTTGCCTCTTTAAATTAATCAAGCGTTAATCTAGTTTTCGTTTTAGGTATTCCTTTTAAAGCAAAACCTAGTTGACCGCCTTAAAGGCCGAAATCCTACCATAAAACCTACAATCCATTTCAAGCTATAATCGATTCTCTGTGGGAACGATTCCGGACTTTTGGATATTATGCGCACAACGACCTAGCCCTACGCTTCGGGTTTCTATCAACCTTATATTGGAAGGCAAGGTTCAGACGTAAGCATTTTTGGCGTCGCTGCCGGGGATCTCTTTTATATAGCTTATTTGGAGGATCGACAAACCACTGTAAGTATTCCGTTTGTTTTTACTTTGTGTACTTTGAACTCAAATTAGCGGAAACCTCTAACCGAGCCACCAATTCGACTTGAGGTGTAACGAAGCTAAATTGAGCGTCAATTGCCTTTTACTGTTTTTATTCTATAGCCGTGGAGGTGGCATAACCCCACGAGACTGTTTGTGAACGAGGTGGCGGCATAGCCCCTCTAGTCTGGGTAGCTAGCTTTGTGCAGGTTATATGCTTAACGTTTACCGTAGCCCTTTTTCAAATCGGCTACATCGTTCTGCTTCTCCGCCAAGGGTCCATAATATTATTCAGGCATATTCTCCACCGCGTGGGTTATCTCCACCGTTAAGGCAAATGGATGAACAACCAGCAGCCCGAACGTTGCGTGATTACTTGACACCGGAAAGAGGACCACATGTGTCAACAATCGCCATTCCAAATTGCACCACCGCCAATGCTTTTGCTTTCAAGCCAGAGTATCATCGGGTTATACCGGAATTTCGGGGGCGTGAACTTGAGGATCCGTATACTCACATCCGGGAATTTGAGACTATCGTAAGCACCTTTGTGACAACTCCGGGGCAGTTGGATCAAGCACAGTTGAAGTTATTTCCGTTTTCACTTAAGGATAAGGCCAAGCAGTGGTTCCATTCGTTGAAGCCTCAGTCTTTGCGTACTTGGAGGGAAGTTCAGGATGTGTTTACACAGAAATACTTTCCGGTTAGCCGAACCAAGCTTCTCATGGACCAAATTGCGAACTTCAAGCAAAAAGATGGGGAGATTTTCTATAAGTATTGGGAGCGATATAAGGATTTGCTTGCGGCCGTGCCACACCACAACTATCCTATGTATTTGGTGATTAATTACTTCTATGTGGGATGTAACCAACAAGCCAAGCAACTTCTTGACACTATGGGAAGCGGTGACTTTTTGGGAAAGGATCCGGAAGCCGCATGGGAATTCTTGGATGCATTGGCCGAAAGGGCTCAAACGTGGGAATTCATAGACCCGGGGGATCAAGCCATGAGAAATCAAGGACCCGGAGGTTCCGGCAAGTTTTCAGTGAGTGAGCATACCATTTTCGAGTCAAAGCTAGATGAGTTGTCAACTAAGTTGGACAAAATGAAGTTGGATGCGATCCAAGCGAAACCGGTAAAAGAAGTGAAGGAGGTGCGCCAAGTTGAAGAAGTGTGTGTCATTTGCGAGACCGTGGGCCATTCAACAGATAATTGTCCTACTATTCCCGCTCTCCGGCTCCATTATAGTCAACTCCCTCAGGAAGAAGTTTGTGCAGTAAACCAACGGTGGGATCCATACTCGAACACTTACAATCCGGGATTGAGGTCCAATCCGGCTTTCCGTTGGAGTAATCAGAATGAAGCAGGATCTTCTTCAACTACACAAGCTCCGCCTCCGGTTCAGAATCAAAATTGGCGACAACCGCAGTTTCAGGGTCCACCTCGTTTTCCAACAAGCCAAGGACCGCCAGGATTTATTCCATCGGGCCAATTCCAAGGGCAGAATCAGAATCAGTTTCAGCAACAAGCACCACCGCCTCGGCGATCTTTGGAGGATACAATGAACACTTTTTGTCAAATGCAGATAACTACCAATGAGCAAACCACTCAAGCCATGAACGACATAAGGAGTCAAATGGGAAAATTGACAACGGCTATCGGTTTATTGCAACAAGAGAGAGGGAAACTTCCCACTCAACCTTTGCCTAATCCACAAGGACAACACTTGGTTGGTAGCTCTTCGGTGCCTTTCCCTGAGCAAGCCAAAGCCATTATTTCTCTAAGAAGTGGGAAGACGGTGGACAATGCTCAAGTGGAGCCACCGGTGATGCCACTATTGGTTCCCATTCCAACACCGTCTAAGCCGACAACGCCAATTGGGGAATCTCCCAAGCAAGTTTCAAAGGAGGAGGAGAAAGGCAAGGCGAAGGAAAGCGATGTCCTGCCAACCTTTACCGTTCCGGCCCCGTTTCCCAATCGGTTGAGAGCACCGGCCAAGCCCAATCTCAAATCGGATATTTATGACGTGCTCAAGCAAGTGACGGTCAATCTTCCTTTACTTGATGCTATCAAGCAAATTCCGTCTTATGCCAAGTTTTTGAAAGATTTTTGTACTCACAAGCGCAAGTTGCAAGTGCAAAAGAAGGTTTTCTTGACCGAGCAAGTGAGCTCGCTTTTCCAATCGGCCCTTCCGCCCAAGTACAATGATCCGGGGTGCCCTACAATATCCATCACTATTGGGGGAAAAGTTGTTGAGAAGGCGCTTCTTGATTTGGGCGCAAGTGTCAATTTATTGCCCTATTCGGTATATGAGCAACTCGGTTTGGGGGAAATGAAGCCAACACGGGTGACTTTGCAATTGGCGGATCGGAGTATCCGCGTTCCAAAGGGGGTGGTTGAAGACGTTCTTGTTCAAGTTGATCAATTCGTTTATCCAGTTGATTTTGTGGTTCTTGATACGTGTCCAGTGCCGGCGGCTCAGTCTTTCGTTCCAATTATTCTCGGGCGACCTTTCTTAGCAACATCCGATGCCGTGATCCATTGCCGGGACAGCCGGCTCAATATGAGTTTTGGGAATATGAAGATGCAAGTCAACATGTTCCATATCGGTAGCCAATTGGGAGATGATGGGGATGTATGTGGAGTTAGCTTGATTGATTCATTAGTTCAAGATCATGTCGACGAATCATTTGCACGGATGAGTTGGAGTTAGCGCTTACCTCCGCCGAAGCCGATTTTCTTGATGCTCCCGAGGTTGCTTACTTATGTTCTTTGCTAGATGAGGAGGATGTTTGTGGTATTAACCCGTGGGTTCCAAAATTTGAGGAGTTGCCTCCTATTGAAAAGCAAGCCGTTACCAGATAAACTTAAGTATGCCTATCTTGGCGATTGTCAGACGTATCCGGTGGTGATTTCCTCTTCTCTAAGCGAACCTCAAGAGTTGGAATTGCTTGTTTTGCTACGGAAGCATTCCAAGGCCATTGGGTGGTCTATTGCTGACATTAAGGGGATTGATGCTTCTCTTTGCTCCCACCATATTTATATGGAAGATGATATTAAACCATCCCGCCAGCCGCAAAGGCGTCTGAATCCAATCATGAAGGATGTCGTTCGAACGGAAGTGCTTAAGTTATTGGATGTTGGAATTATCTACCCCATAGCGGATTCGAAGTGGGTGAGCCCGATTCAGGTGGTGCTGAAAAAGTCCGGGGTGACCGTGGTACGAAATGATAAGGATGAGCTTATACCAACGCGAGTGCAGACCGGTTGGAGAGTGTGCATTGATTATCGGAAGTTGAATGCGAGTACAAGAAAGGACCACTTTCCTCTTCCCTTTATCGATCAGATTTTGGAAAGGGTGGCCGGTCATGAGTTCTATTGCTTCCTAGACGGGTATTCCGGATACAACCAAATAGAGGTAGCATTGGAAGATCAGGAAAAAACCACATTCACGTGCCCATTTGGGACCTTTGCGTATCGTCGTATGCCGTTCGGGCTTTGCAACGCCCCCGGTACTTTCTCAAGGTGCATTATGGGTTTGTTTAGTGACATGGTGGAAAAGATCATGGAGGTGTTTATGGACGATTTCTCGGTTTTTGGGGACTCTTTTGGGGCGTGCCTTACCAACTTGGGACTTGTGCTAGCTCGGTGTGAGGAGAAGAACCTAGTTTTGAATTGGGAAAAGTGCCACTTCATGGTGACCGAAGGTATCGTTCTTGGCCATATTGTTTCCTCGAAGGGAATTGAAGTTGATCGGGCAAAAATTGATTTGATTGGCAACCTCCCAACGCCAAAGTGTTTAAAGGATGTGCAGTCTTTCTTAGGGCATGCCGGATTCTATAGGCGGTTTATCAAAGATTTCAGTTCTATTGCCCGGCCATTGTGTCATTTGCTTGCTAAAGATGTGCCTTTTGAGTGGTCTCCGGCTTGTGAAGCCGCCTTTGCCAGTTAAAGGCTAATCTCACCTCCCCACCTATTGTACGGACACCTAATTGGGATTTGCCTTTTGAGCTTATGTGTGATGCCAGTGACTATGCTGTCGGGGCCGTTTTGGGTCAACGCCAGGGGAAGGAGCCATATGTGATTTATTATGCGAGCAAGACGTTGAACGAAGCCCAGATGAATTATTCTACGACCGAGAAGGAGTTGTTGGCGGTAGTCTTTGCGTTAGACAAGTTTCGATCTTACTTGGTGGGAGCCCCGATCACGGTTTATACCGACCATTCGGCGCTCAAGTATCTTTTTACTAAGCAAGATGCCAAGGCACGTTTGATCCGGTGGATTTTACTTTTACAAGAGTTTGATCTTACGATAAAGGATAAGAAGGGTGTTGAAAATGTGGTGGCCGATCACTTGTCCCGTTTGGAGTTTGACGATCACACGGCTCACATTCCGATCGGTGATTCTTTTCCCGACGAGCAATTGTTTGCAATCTCCTCGGCTCCGTGGTATGCTGATATTGTCAACTACTTGGTTACTGGGTTGATGCCGGCCCATTGGAATGTTCAAGAGAAGCGTCGGTTCTTGGCGGAAGTGAAGCGTTTCTCCTTTGACGACCCATATCTCTTTAAGTATTGTGCCGATCAATTGGTTCGACGTTGTGTGCCCGATTCCGATCAACAAAGTGTGATTAAATTTTGTCATACAGAGGCTTGTGGGGGTCATTTCTCGTTCCGGAAAACCGCGGCGAAGATTTTGCAATGTGGGTTTTATTGGCCAAATCTGTACAAGGATACTTTTGCCTTTTGTCGGGGTTGTGCTCGGTGTCAACTGTTGGGGTGCGTAACGCAACGGAATGAAATGCCGCTCTCGCCTATATTGATTATCGAGGTTTTTGACTGCTGGGGTATCGATTTCATGGGGCCTTTTCCTACGTCTTTCGGGTACCTTTACATTTTGTTGGCGGTCGATTATGTGAGTAAATGGGTCGAAGCCATTCCCACTCATACCAACGATGCGGCGGTTGTAGTTGAATTTTTGCGGGAGTATATTTTGGCACGGTTTGGGATGCCAAGGGCTATCATTAGTGATCAAGGGTCCCACTTTTGTAACCGGTCGTTCGCTGCTTTGATGAAGAAGTACTCTATTGTGCACAAGGTTTCCACGGCGTACCATCCTCAAACCAACGGCCAAGCGGAGTTGGCAAATCGAGAGATCAAGAACATCTTGGAGAAGACGGTTAACCCTACCCGCAAGGATTGGTCAACTCGTTTGACTGACGCTTTGTGGGCTTACCGTACTGCGTACAAGACCATTTTGGGAATGTCTCCCTATCGACTCGTCTACGGAAAAGCGTGCCATTTGCCAGTGGAACTCAAGCATAAAGCGTTTTGGGCGATCAAGAAGCTCAATTTCAATATGGCTAAAGCCGGTGCTCGCCGCAAGCTTCAATTGACGGAGCTCGAGGAGTTGAGGTACAATGCTTATGACCATTCTAGTGTTTACAAATCTAGAATCAAAGCGAAGCATGATAAGAAAATTGTGATTAAAAATTTTGTGCCTGGTCAAAAGGTCTTGTTATATAACTCACGTTTGCATCTCCATCCTGGTAAATTACGGTCACGTTGGGCCGGTCCTTATGTGGTCCGAACTGTTTTTCCTCACGGGGCTATTGAAATTGAAAGCATGCAAAATGGTTCCACTTTTAAAGTTAATGGCCAGAGGCTTAAGCCTTTTCTTGGCGGTTTTGAAGTTGGTGAACCCGACGAGGATTTGGCCGATCCAATTTACGCGGATGGCCCGTCAGTTTAGTTTATGTGACTTGAATTTGCACGGGGAGCGAAAGCGTAACCACTGAACTTAATTGTTTGTCAGACCCGGCCCCCGGACTTAATTGTAGGGGGTACCCACCATTGACTTGGGTATATGTAGCTTCGCACGCCGCTACTAAAAGAAGGATCATGTGCCCAGCTCCGGTTCGAAGGGCAATTCTTTTTAATATCAGTGACATAGGGCTTTCATTAGCTCTTCTGATAGGAGTAATTCACCGTGCACCACTCACGTCTTCCAGATTAGCCCCATCGGGGGCGGTATAGATCATAGGTTAGGCCTTGGTAATCCCGTGCTCCATAACCGCACTTGGCTCTATCTTGTGCTTGCCTAGTTACGATCTTAGGGGACGCTGGACTTAATTGTTTGGCGGAGTCCAGCGGTGACTTGGACGCTCCGAGCTCTGGTATTAAATCATGCATGTTGGTACGTTTTGTACATTTGTAAATATTGTATATATTGTTTTTTATGTTGTTGTTTGTTTTCTATGTTTCGGGGTTTTATCATTAAGAGATATCACCAATGCATCATTGTATCGGGCTTTTATTAGTCCTTCCTTGTGGTAGTTTACCGTTAATGATCCGTGCTCTCCGAAATTGTCCCTATCGGTGGCAACTTAGGTCTTTGGGTGAGTTTTGCTTTTTGTCTCACTTTGTTTTGACCATTGCGAACGCTGGGCTTCATTGCTTGGCGAGGTCAAGCGGTTAATTTTACTACGGGCGTGATGTAACAAATTTGACGGTCTAGTATAGCCACCTGAGTTTCGTCTCTTTGGTGCGACTCGGGAAGAAAAGTATGACTCGTAAGATTGCATGAAAATCGGGTGGTGTTCTTTGTTGTTTTTCTGTATATATATGTTTGTTGGCGCCCGGATAACACGAGCCGGGCGGTTCTAATGTCATTTGTCTCTTAGTAGGTAGTTCGGGCTTAAGTCTTTTACAGGGTGAACGTGCTACCACGCCAGCCTTGGTGGATTGGGTATAAAGCCGGAGTGATTGAGGCATTCAGGAGCCCTAAGCATGGGTGCGATTACGTGTCGCGGTTGTTAGTCCGAAACGCTTTGGCCATGTCCCTGCGTGACTAGCTGTGGTTCAGATGGAAGAGCCGAAGGAGTCGACCTTGAAAGCCGTTCGGATGACGAAACGAGACGATGACGAAAAAGCCTCCAACTTGGTCGAGGTATTCGGGGGTTGACATTCCCCCGTGGGTAACATCTTTTCTCCATTTCCCTCTCAATACTGTTGTTCTCTATGCTATGAGGGCATAGCATATCTTAAGTTGGGGGGAGGGATATATCTGTGATATATTTGTTTTTCTTGTTTTCTGTATATATTTTTCATTTTTAGGTTTGTAACCCTTCCGTTATTACAGATTTAGTGGATTAAAACAACTTGGCACATGCTTTGTCTTTCTTAATTGGCAAGAGTTCTTGGTACATGTTTTTAGTAGTGTGTCCATTTCAACTCATTGGCATGTTAAGGATGAGCAATTAGGCGTTAAGTATGTTTTGAGCAAGTTTTACCCATATCCCGTTCTATTTCTTTATTCGTTCGTAGTTTAGGTTATTCATCTTATGTCATGCCTAAGTGTGTTTAATATCATTGTTGAATCGTTTTGGAATCTATGACGTACTTAGGATGTGATACAAGGCATTATTTGTTTGATCAAACCACAAAGTGTCCCCTTGTCCTTTTTCGTATCCTAGTCCGTGTCCTACCGTTTATTCCATAAGCTTAGGGAGCCGGAGTAAGGAGGGATGTGTGGAATGGTATTCTATTGCTCTGAGATGTTCGGAGGATGTTTGGAAAGTGTTGGGGATGAGTGGGGGTCAATTGGATGGAGTGTGAAAATTTTTCAGTTTTAGCAGGCCATGAACCGGTACGGTTAGAAGTGTTAACCGGTTCATGCTCATCAGAAATTTTGAAAAATCAGGAATTCTGGGCCATGAACCGGTACGGGTAAATGTGTGTACCGGTTCATGGGCCCCAGATTTTGAAATTTTCGGGGGCCCATCTCTCTCTCTCCTACCCCACTATATAAACCTAACCCACCTTTTCACCATCCCCCACGACCCAAAACAGAGCCCTAGCCGTTTTTCTCTTTTCTCTCTCTCAAAACCTCACCAAAATCAACCCAAATTACCCACAAACCTCCATCAAACTTCAAGATTTCATGGATTTTTGAAGATTCTTGGGCAAAAGTCAAGAGTTTCAAGGGTTCAAGGTTGGGTTTCTCTCTCTCTCCAATCTGAAATTGCTTGTTCAAGGTACTCCGAAATTTTTTCTCTCTCCTATGAATTCTTTGGTTATTCATCGAGTTAATCCACCAATGTGAAGGATTTTCAAGTGTTATTGGGAGTTTTTGGCAAGATTAGAACCCTAGATCCCTAAAATCAAAGGGGATTCGAAATTTTCTCTCTCCTACCCCAAAAATCCGAAATTTCCCGTATTCCTAGCCTTAATTTCTGAACCTCCTGTTGCGAGGATTGAATTTGGGAGTTCGATTGTGATTAGTGGGCTGCTACTGCATTGTTGTCTGCTGTGCAGGTGGTTGTTTGTTTGTAGTAAGGGGGAGTGCTCTGTTTTGCTCTGTTTTGTGAGTTTTGATTTTGATAATGGGGAGGGCTAAAAAGGTTTTGGGCGATGCAATGGTTTCGGTTGATGGTACGACCGGTAAAACATCTTATTACAAACGAGCTGACCCGGAGAAGCAAGCTGAGCAGGCCGAAAGGCAGGAGGAGGAAAATAGGAAGAGAAAGAGAGAGAAAAAAGATGAGGCTAAGAAGAAATGGGAGAAGGAATTAAGAGGTCGGAACTACATTTGCGAGCGCCAGGTGGATCGTGCTAAGATAGGAAATCATCCTATCATTGATATCATTAATCAGCAGGGTTTACAGTTTTTCTTTCAACCAATTCAAGGATACAAGCCTAAGTTGGTTTCCGATTTCTATGTCAATATGGAGATAGATGAGAAGGATCAGAAAATTACCTCCCAAATGGGGAAGAAGTCCGTGCTTGTAACTTCTAACATTATTGCCAAGTATTTGGGCGACTATCAGCGACCCCGTTTTGGTACTACTACTTACCCCGCCTTAAGTTGGTCTAAACCCGAGGAAGTAATCCGGAATGCCTTGACTGATAAACCGCTGAAAACTGATCGTTTTGTCAATGGGAAACTTTTTGAGAAATACCGGGTGATTAACAAGGTAGTGCATTACAACCTTTGCCCCCACGGTTCGGAGAAGAAACCGCGGAAGGAGGATGGGGAGGTGCTATTTGTTTTTGGGTCGAGTGAGGAAGTTGTTGACTGGGCTTTAATGATTTGGAATTCAATGGTGAAGTTTAGGAAGCGAGCGGGCCCGTACAAGCCTAATTTCCCTTTTCCGGCCATGGTGATGGCCATTTGTGGTGCTCAAGGAGTTATGTCTCCGGAAAGACTCTTTCCCGGAACGCCCGGTCCGATTACGGGTGGTTCTGTTGAGAAGAGTAAGGCTTTGTCTCAGCCACAGTTGCCCGATACTTATGGTTTTCCTGAGCCTGCTGCTAGGACTCAGACGGGGAGGATCAAGGAGTATGTGAGGGGCATGGCGACCCAGATTCAGACTTTGCAGGCACGGCAATTGAGGCAAGAGACGCAAATGCGTCGGACGAGGAGGGATCTTTCCGTTGTCAAGAAGGTAGCTTTGTGGATTGCAGCTCGGTGTGGTAAGGAGGGTGATGTCTATGTGCCCGATGAGGCGGATTTGAGAGAATCTACCCCCGAGGAGTCGGGTGGTGTGACTGGAGCGGGTACTAGTGGAGGTGGTGAGTCAAGTGCGAGACGAAAAGGGAAGGAGCACGTGATTGGAGAGGACGACGATGATGATGATGAGGAGGAGGATGAGAGCGATGGCTAGTGTCGGTGGTTGTAGTTGTTAGAAAAGCCTCCAACTTGGTCGGGGTGCATGGTGGTTGACAGCCCACCTTTTCCTTTCCTGTTTTCAGTTTCTGTAGTTGTTTGTACATAGTAGTGGGAGTTTTTGTCGGGGCCGGGTTGTGGCCTTTTGACTTGGTATCTAGTTGGTGGCGACCAAGGGTAGATAACCAAGCTTGTATATGGTCGCCACCTATTTTGTTAACCGTTCTTTTGTTAACCAAGGTCATTATAAGCCGAAAAGTCCTTAGTTGATCTTTTGTACGTCTTGATTCCGGTTTGATTCAATTCTTGTATGTTGGCATGTTTAGTTTGTGGCATATTTTCTTTTTGGTTAATGTTTGGTTTGTGGCTTAGTTTCTTTCAATCGGTGCTTTCCACATATTAAGGCTTGTTATTTTTGTTCATCGAGCCTAACTTCGAGCACCTCTTTGTGGGATATGGCTACTTTTGCGTAAAGTCAATTGGTCGTGTCGTATCCTCTTTTTGAGCTTGGATACGCACGTTTGATGCTTGTTATTTACGTACTTAGTGTTTAGTTGCTCGTCTAATAACATGCTGCAAGTTGTTGTGGACTTAAATGGTTGATTTTTGAACTCTTGCAAACTAGGTTTGTTCGAGCATGTGCCGTAGTTGTTTTTCCGGAAGGATTACTTGGTTTTCTTTTAGGTTGTTGTTTTTGGCTGCTAGGGGCTAGCAACGCTTAAGTTGGGGGGCGTGATCCGCACCCAAGATTGTATAATCTTGGGGGCTTTTAGCTTGTTATTGGTAGCGTTTCATTCCCTTTTATCCCTTTTTATCTCATTTTGCGCGTAAGGTTTCGTTTTGATGGTTTCAGGTTGAACGTGGTATTTTCGTGCTTTTGAACGTTAAGGATTCCTCTTGGAAGAATTCCAGCATTCGAGGCCACGTGGCATTGCCCCGTCAAGTCTTGTCGGGTGATTTTTGAAGGACTAAGGAAGCGTCGGGCCGTTGTCGGGCCGTTTGGATCAAGCCGAGGCAAAATCAGAAATCTGCCAGCTATGAACCGGTACGGTTAAATGTGTGTACCGGTTCATTGGCCCCAGATATTGAAGTTTGGAAGATTTTTCAAGGCCATGAACTGGTACGGGTAAATGTGTGTACCGATTCATGCTGTGAGATTTTACCCGAATCTGCTACCTTTTTCACCTTTTTGCTTTTTGGATTTTTTTGGTCCCTCTCTACTTTTTGGATATTTTGGGATATTTTGGTGAGAGAGAAAGACTACCTTGTTAAGTCTCTCACTCTCTCATTATCTCTCTTGTCTTCTCCCTCTTCAAGTTCACCCCTTTTTGTCTTTCCTCCATTGAAGGCTAGTTTCAAGCTTTTACCTTTCAAGTTCACTTGTAAGTTGTACTCGTTTGTCATTTTGTCGTTTATTAAAGTTGTTCGTACGGTTGTGGTTGTTAATAAAATCTAGTTTATTTTCGAATCCATCGGTTTAAAGTTATGTCTCGTTTTTATGCTTTAGCTTATGCTTTAACTATGTGTGAGTAGTTTATTGGCTAAGTCTCGGGATAATCTTTCCCGAGGACTTGGGTTGTTATTTGGTTCTCGAGCCATCGGGCTTTAAAGCATAATTTTCCGGTTTAGAGCTTAATTTGCATTTTCGGTCTAAACTAAGGGTGTTAACCCCTTGGTAAGGAGCTTAGTCAAGCAGTCTTGGCAAGTGACTTACCGAGGCCTAGTGGCCTCCTAAGTGTTCGATAAATATTAAAACCAAGTTGGTTCGCCCCCGGAAAATCACACCTTTCGTTAAACGTAGTCTTTTAATGTGAAATCCTCCGGGCGTGAGCACGCGGTCGTGACTCTCGCCTGACTTATAATCGAGAACCGGTAACGGCCTTTGTCAAGGGTTAGAAGATTCCGAGACTTGCCTCTTTAAATTAATCAAGCATTAATCTAGTTTTCGTTTTAGTCATTCCTTTTAAAGCAAAACCTAGTTGACCGCCTTAAAGGCCGAAATCCTACCATAAAACCTACAATCCATTTCAAGCTATAATCGATTCTCTGTGGGAACGATTCCGGACTTCTGGATATTATGCGCACAACGACCGAGCCCTACGCTTCAGGTTTCTATCAACCTTATATTGGAAGGCAAGGTTCAGACGTAAGCAGGTAGCAGTAGGTTCCCCAAGGTGTAGTGAAGGTGGTTTTCTCTCTATCCTCAGGAGACATAAGAATTTGATTGTACCCAGAAAATTCATCCATGAAGGATAGCAATGCATGGCCTGCGGTGTTATCCACTAGCTCGTCTATGTGAGGTAATGGGAAGTCATCCTTTGGACTGGCCTTGTTGAGATCTCGGAAATCTACGCAGACCCTGATTCCTCCAGTTTTCTTTGGTACGAGAACGATGTTAGCTACCCATTGTGGATATTCGGTGACTATGAGAAAACCGGCATTGATTTGTTTAGTGACTTCTTCTTTTATCTTTAGGACCCAATCAGGGCGCATACGTCTCAGTTTTTGTTTAACTGGTTTTGCATCAGGATGAAGGGGAATTTTATGCTGAACAATTTCAGGGTCTATTCCAGGCATGTCCTCGTAAGACCAGGCAAAAACATCTTTGTATTCTTTTAGCAAAAGGATTAGTTTTTCACTTTCTTGAGGGGATAGTGTGGCACCAATTTTAACCATTTTGGGCTCGTTTTCAGAGTCTATGTTTGCTGTGATTATTTCCTCAGAAAAAGGTTTAGCGTGCCTTTCTTCTTCTCTCTCGATGAATTCTAGAATTTCTTTTGAAATTTCTTCCTCAAAATTTGGTTTGTCGGAATCCATGCAATTGATCATAGGCAAAGTGAAATACTCTAAATCTTCCTTCTTATTGCTAAGATCATCAAAAGACATTTCAGAGTCGAACTCAAAGTAAATGTTAAGCCTTGGTACTTTGACCAGGTTTTCCTCACTAAACTTAGTGGTTTCAAAAGATGAAAAGCTTGACTCGGACTGAGTTGACTCAGAGTCGGAATCGGAATCAGAACTAAGATCAGAATTAGCGCATTTCATTTTGTATTTCAGAGTGTGTTCCACGGTCCAGTTAGGGTAAGCCCTTTTTTCAGCATCCACAATCAGTTCAGAGCAGTCTTTTTCATCATCAAAGTTGATCATCAGCACTTCACTGTCACCTTGATTCGCACTTTCATCATTGTCACCCTGCAAGTCTTGGAGGGCCATTTGATTCGCTATTGCTGTTATCTCCTCCAATTGAGCTTCAATTTCTGCTTCGTCGCTGTTGTCGACTCTTCGTGTGCCAACAAAGCCCCACCAATTACCAAAGCTATCTGTGATGGGGTGGATCACCCTTATTTCATCATTGGTGACCCCCTCATCAAAGAGTAGGTTCAGTGATATTTTGTCTAGTGGGTCATTGTCGACAGACTCTTCTTCCTTTGCCTCTTCAGTTTCGAGGTTATCGACCTCGTCTATCGGCCAATAGTCGTCGGTAGGTGCATAGGGGTCATAAAAATAAATTGGGACCCTGCGAAGCCCTTCTTCTTCAATCATGTCCTCTACTTCTTCCTCATAGACTGTTCTAGCGAACACGACATGGTTGTCTTCAATGATAGTTACCATCGGCTTTAGTTGTTCCACCGGGGTGATGTATTTGGAGGGGTCGAAATCCTCGACAGCGGAATGGAGCGGACCAGACAGCTTGGTGACAACTTGAAAGTGCGAATCAGACGTGAACGGTGATGCAGTCATTTTTCCTGAAAAGGTTTTTGTTTTAATTAGATTGATTAATCTTACCTACTGTTCATTTGACTTAGAGAGATTCCTAAGGTTTAACCTGCAAAAGAAAAGCTTTACGACATACATATATACAATGGGTGTGAGGAAGAACTTTTGCAAGCGAATGCAAGTAGGTTCCTAGCCTGTAAGTTCCTGTCTTAGTTTGATAAGTTCTATGGCTTTCTAAAACATGCAAGGTTTTGGTAGTCTCATGGTGCTCCGTTGTCAAAGGGCACCAATCCTCTCACCAGCCCATCATAGGTGGTGATTAGGTGATTCCCTTTTTGATATACCACTAGGTACGAGTGACTGTGGAGTTTGTTGGAACCCCCAACATAGCCCGTGTCATGCCGGGATATCAGATGAACTCAACGGGTTGCCCGTTCGATGCATATGATAAATGAATTAGACAAGGCATGTATTAGTCTTATGTTGAACTTTTTGGTTATGGCTCTCATGTCCCCAGCAGAGTCGCCAAAAACTGTAGACACCTCCCAAACGGGGCATCGCCATATAGATTGATCATGTTTGCTTGCTCGATTGGTTGCTTGCTTCGTAAACCAAAATCATGGACATTCCCATGGCTAGGAACATCGCCACATGATAGCGGTTATTATCAAAACAGAGTCGCCACCCAGTTTATTAAAACTGGGAAAATAGATAGAGATTCTGGGCACGAGAGTCAAAAGTACAATAAGGGGAAGGTATTAGGCACCCATTTCTGCCCAGTCGTGAGACTGGCCCATAATCGTTCAACATAAGACATGTAGATACTTTATTTAATTCTAACACATAGTCTGTTTAATTAATCATTTAAACAGTAAGTAAAGTGAGCCAGGATTGTAATTGAAGCATGCATCAAAAAGCAAAACAAACAAAGTTGTCCCAGGGTAATGGATCCCGCGGCCGGTGAATGGATGTCACGGCCGATGGATCCTCCTAGTTTGATATATCAGCCGAGGGATCGAAACCCCGGTCGATGTTCTTCCTCACACCAGACAGAAAGATTAACAGATGATCAAAACGCTACGGTTAGTCATAAATACAGTAAATAAGACAAATCAGAGGCCGTTGGGCCTCACCACCTTGATCCCTCAGTTGCTTGATTGCTTTGGATTGGGTGTGATTGACTGATTGCTTGATTGAAAACCCTAGGGTTAGGGTTTGAACTTCGGGGTTTGATCGTCGGATTGATGGCTACCTTCGGGAGGTTAGGGCTTTTGAAGAGTGGGTTTGAGAGAGTATTTTGACAGAGTATCGTGACTGATGAGGGTGTATTCACTTATTAATTTCGTGTGTGAGGGCCTCTTTATATAGGCAATTGGTGACTCACTCCGGCCAATCAAATGGCACGATTGCAATGCAATTCAAACTCTACGTCGCAATCTCTGAACGTGGCCCGAACGCATCGGAGAGGTAGTGTAGTTGGATCAAACGTCTGACAGAACGTTCCAGAGTCTGGAAAAAGGACGATCTGGCGGCCGAGTAATAGATCACACGGCCGAGGAATAGATGTCTCGGTCGAAGGATAGATCTTGCGGCCGAGAGATTGATCTCTCAGGGAGATTTTGCTAGCAACAGGTTGCTCGGGTGAGGAAATGATGTTAAGGTCGTGAGATCGATGTTACGGCCGACAGATGGATTCTCCTAGACTTCTGTATTTTCTGTCTGAAAGGCTGTATGGCTCTGAATGGGTCCTCTAAGTGGCTCAAAGTTCTTATCGAAAGTCCTAAGGTTCTCAAGGAGGCAATCAGCAATCACTGTATCCATTTCATCATCGGGATGGTCCCAAGGTGGGACTTGAAATAATCGTTTGGCCAAATTGGGGTGTCTACATTAGTATAAATAGGCTAAGAGCATCTGCAATGGTAATAATCAAAACCAATAACCAAAATGTGCCATATCAGCATTTGATTATCCATTTAGTCCATAATCAAACTTAACAACTTTACCTCCACATTGGTTATTTTTTCATACCTAACCAAAAAAACCCTGACAATACATGTACAATGCACATTTGTCCAATCGCAAACGAGTTTTAATCACCCACCCGACCACACCAAATTATTCGTCTCGATGAGACGATTCCAATGTGGGGTGTTTTTGAGTTTGGTTATTGAGTTTTGGTTTCACTACAAGAAAAATTACATTGGGTGACGAATGAAAATCGTTACAAATTGCATGTTTTTCGTCACAAATAAATGAATAATATAGGTGACGAAAAAAAATTTGTCGACTAAAGGTTGTCGAGGATTCCTACCTGGTGACGAAATCTATTTTTCGTCACCTATAGTGCCTTTTGATGACGAAATATTTCGTCACCAAAAAGTGAATAATTGGTGACGAATTTTTTTTCATTGCCTATTGTGCCTTTTGACGACGAATTTTTTTATCATCAATTATTCCTTTTGGTGACGAAAAAATTCGTCACCATTGGGTCACATCGGTGACAAAAATTTTCGTCACCAATATAAGAAATTGGTGACGAAATTTTTCATTGCAAAAGACGTTTTCATATGGAAAAAAATCCTTCTTTCTTGCTCCTGTTGGGTTTCAAACCCGAGTCCCTTGAGTTTTTCATGCAAGCTCCAACCAACTACACCACACACACTTTTCAATAAATATTTGAAATATCTAATATATAACATATAAATTTAACATGAAAATATATTTCGAATGTAATTTTGAACCTTTAAACATTAAAATTATCAATTTTGATAAACATGAAAGTTGTAGACAATTGAGTTATTGTTCAAACCCAATTTGAATTATATCAATCGGAGTTTTTAGTACAGAGTTATGTCCGAAATACATTTAGTGACAAAGCGCAATTCATAAATTTCATCACGAAAGATACCCATTTGACGACGAAATATATTTTTCGTCGCTGAAAGTGTTAAAATGGTGACAAAATTATTTTTCGTCACCAAAGTTAAGCATTTGGTGACGAAAAAAATATTTCGTTACTAAATTGGTCTCATTTGGCGACGAAATATATTTTTTGTCACCAAATGATTATCTTTGGCGACAAAAAATAATTTCGTCACTATTTTTAAGCTTTTGGCGACGAAATATTCGTCGCCAAATGGGTACCTTTGGTGACGAAAATATTTTTTTCGTTGCTAAACAGGTATTATTGGAGACAAAATTATTTCATCACGGAAGCTGTCAAAACAGTGATGAAATTAAATTTCGTCTCCACTTTTTCGTCACCAATTTTCATTTTTCTTGTAGTGGTTATTGGTAAAAGTTGTTAAGTTTGGTTATGGAATTGGTAGAATTTGGTTATTTGCTAAAAGACTTGTAATTTTGCTTATTACAATGTGGGGTATTTTTTGAGCATTGTTGTTAAATTTGTTTATCCACACCCATTTACTTATTACAATGAGAATGCTCTAAGCCTTCCAAATGCACTGCACATACAACACACTCCACCACACAGAAAGAGGAAGAGGGATAGAAGAGAGGAAGGAAGAGGAACAACAGAAAAGGGACAAGAAAAAAGAGAGAAACAACAGGAGGTGAGTTTACTCCCACTCACACGGTCACACCTCTCTTTCTTTCTTCACTGCTACACATACACAGAATTCGGATGCAATAAATAGAAGGTGGGAAGATGGTCCAAAATGTTGGCTGAGATTAGACTTCACTTCTTTCTTTTTTTTATAAACACTTCACTTTTATTTGATTATGGAAAAAATAAGAGAACCAAAACACTAGTTAATTGCCGCAACTATTTCTCAGAGAGGAATGCACGAACCGGAGGGAAAGCACTGACTTGTTTTCTTCCTCGTTAGTTCTAGAGTTTTCTTACATTAATTTATATAGATGCAACTTTGGGCTATGAGATTTTACTAAACAACACAAAAATACAACCTATGATGAAAGTCTTGCTATGAAGTATGTGGGGGCTGATTTAACCTTGGACTTCTTGAACCCTCACTTCTCGCTGTAGACCCGTAGAGGAGCGATGTGGAACGCCGTGTTCCTGCAAACTGGAGGGGGGTGTTCCTCCGAGAAGAAGCTCCGACAATCTGTGGGGGGGTGATTTATCCTTGCACCTCTTGGACCCTTTTCGTTGTTTGCACCGTCGTGGTTTGTCCGGCGATGCTGTGTACCTGCAAACCGGAGGGTGGTATTCCTCCGGGAAGAAACTCCGACGAACTAGTTAGGATCGGAGTGAAATGAGAAGAAGAAGAAGAAGTTTAGTAGGGGAGAAGAATATCTGACCCGTTTCCTGGGAGAGGTGCTCTCCTATTTATAGGCCAAGCTCTGGAGTGTCGGACAAGGTGGAGGTGCATTGCACGCGCGTTGCTACGCTCGGATGACGTCATGCGTCAGGAGCATTCAATGTGTGCCGCCCTTCAAGATTTGCAGACCCATGTGGACCCACGTGGGTCAGTGTCAGAGATGTCACATGGGTTATCAGAAAGGTGAACGTGCTTATCTTCACCTCTATCAGCTGAAGCTTCTAGAACGTTCCCCCACCGCTTTAGAACAATCCTCCACCGCCTCAACCGAGGAAACCTTCCGAACATAAGAATCTGCCGAGGATGACATCTGCTCGTTGAACAACCTCTGCCCGAATGGAAGATGTCTATCCGAGTAAGCAAGCCCGTTACCGAACAAGAGCATTTCACTACGCTCGGAGGGGCAACTTACGCTCGGTAACCAGCCGCAGGACCGCCTATCGTTCGGTAGTTGACCGGGGTGACGTGTTAGGTTTGACTTTTCTCATACAGACGAACTGAGACAACTGAACTGTGGGTCCACAAGGTCATCCCACCGAACCCTTTGAACCTTCGGATATTTCGGCCCACTACAATAGCCCCTCAACTCCTGCTTTATGTGTCTCGAAGAAAGGAGGAGTTGACAGTAGTGGCCGAACAAAGCTATCCTGACAATCGACAACTTGCTCGCTTCCTTTCAAGCCGAACGCAGACGTCTGCTGAACATTAGCCGTTCGCGTAACCCAAGCAGACAAGCTCTGGACCCGCATTTAATGCTTTTGAAACCGCCGATTTCAAATTTGATACGTGTCATCAATTCATTGGATAGTGAAACGGCGCTGTACAAAGCTCTCCACGTGTCAGTCATCGCGCGGAGCATCAATCTCCCGCTCCAATCCAACGGCTGGGGGCTCTGCGCCGTTTCGAATTCCTCTCCTGGTATAAAAAGGGGTGAAGGAGAGAGAAAATCACTTTTTCTCTCCTTCCCTCAGACGCCTCAACTGCCCGTCGACGGTTCTCGCCCCAACATCGCCTGAAATCTGAAGATCAACACTACGAATCACAGATTTCTCTTGATATTCAGATATATTCTGCTTCTCTTGATGCTTTCCTGCATTTTTATTGTCTTTTGAGCATGTTTTGACCACAAAAGTGGGTTTTTCCTTCCGTTTCGTCCGTTTTCCTTTCTGTACGCTGTAGAACAGGTTGAAGATGCTCATGGGTTCTTCCGAGCCCATGTACATCTTCAACCCGTGTTCTTCCGAACATAAATTAATTCCGAAGAAAATAACCAAAAACTCTTCGAACGATATATCCGAACGAATCACAACCTCAATGGCTTCCGAAGCATGACCGCGCTCGGAATCCCCATTCGACACATAGTCGTTCGGGAGTGACGCGTTTACTCGGATAACTTAGAACACTGAAATTAGGCACCTTAGGAATAACGACCTTGCTTTTCGCTAACGGTCTCATCCCATGCACCTGTTTTAGGTATGGAATCGCCATCAACTTCCTCGGGAGAGTCTTATCGCTCGGTGGACTCCGAAGCACCTGATTTCGGTGAGATGGATCCCCGAATAGCCGAAGCAATTAGAGCTGAGGCTCGGAAGTACCGTGTAGGGGCTAGATCCTCGTACGTCGGAATCGAGGGGATCGACTTCCCCTCGAACGTGACGCCTCTTCGTTCAATGGGCCCTGACATCGTCGAGATCGACGACAATGACGATTCTTCGGAGAGAGCGGGAGAAGACCCGGACGAAGACGAGGACATGGACGAGGAAGCAGCAGATGGGGATGAAGAAGACCAATCCGAGCGAGACACGCCTGCTGCTTCGTCTAGTCGACCGGAGGAGGAAGCTGCCATCCTCGGTGAATCGTCTTTCGCGGCTCCGAAGAAGAAGAAGGTCAAGAGGAAGATCATACCCCTGGATCCAGACCTGATCCCAGACCGAACGGGAAGAGACCCTTGACCCTACTGGGACTGCTTCGCGGACCAGGAGGGGATGGACCTCTTTCAGCGGGCCTACAACGTTCCGAACGATGTTGTGATCACTCCCGTGGAAGGGCCCCGTATACTATTCAGTGACGAACACGTCACGGTTCCTTTAATGGCCATCACCGAAGGTGGGCTTCGATTCCCGATGCACAGGATCTTGAGACAGATTCTCCATCGTTTCAGCCTCACACCGTGCCAACTGAGCGTGAACTCGTACCGTATTATCCACTCAATCATCAAGCTCGCCAAGGTAAAAATGTTCCCCCTTGAGGCCTACCATATCTTCGAGAACTACATGGTGTCGAGGAACGTTAGGTTCTCTCGGTATTACTTGTGTTCTCGGAGGAACATGAAAAAGATCATTCCCGAGGGAATGTACGACTCGGAGAAGTGGGCTTCGGATTATGTTGAAGTCCGGGGCAACTTTCATTACCCCCCACTTGAATATGGGCAATTTGAGATTGCCACCCGTAGGGGAGAACCTTGTAAGCATTTCACAACACATTTCTCATCATTTCGTTCGGTTCTTCTTGTTGCATTTTGTTTGTACTATTTATGATTCTGCCACTTCTAATTCTATCTGTTTGGCCTCGGCAGATACAAGTAAGATCAACAAGGATCTCCTGAGTGTCGCCAGAGGTTGTGGCTTGGCTTCGGCGCTGCTTACAATACCGAGGAGAGAGAGAGACGCGCCGACGATTCTTCAGTATGACGCCACATATGGTGGAAGGATCCGAAGAAAGGCGACAGACAAAGAAGACGAAGAAGAGCCAGTCGAGCTTCCCGAGGAACTTCTTCCGAGCAAGGAGAAACCGCTTCGAGGGACCTTGCGCGTGCCAATAGCTGAGCTTTTCTTCGGAAACGAGACAATGCCTCCCCGAAGCATAAAGGCAGTGCTACAAAAGAGACTGGACGACCAGGCGAAGCAACAAGCTGAGAAGAAGAAGGACGGTGCTCCCGGGGCTTCAAGCTCAGCACCGAGCAAGGGCGGACCCGTTCCACCAGTGGCACAAAAGCAACCCCCATCCATAACTCCTTCATCCGACGATGCTCCTCCCGTGAAGAGAACAAAGTCCCATGCCACAAAGTCATCTGGGGTCGGCCTTTCGAGGGTTGAGGAGAAGGAGAAGAAGAAGGCTGCCGAGGGAGAGATAAGAGCTCCTTCGGATACTGACATCCCATGGGTCCCAAACTTCGTCACTCCAGACAAGAAGAGGATCCTAAGATCTGACAGTCTTCAGGAGGACCCTTCCCTGGCCTTCACATTGCACTCGGGGCTCATGCTTCCGAAGGACATCTCTGCTCCCCCTTCACTGAAGACAGCATTAAACGACTACTACTTTTATGTTGGGAGAGTAAGTCCAAGTTTTTCCGTTATTTATTCCCTTTGTACATTTGTTGCTTCTGCACCTTGAACTACTTACATTCCCTTTATTTTCAGGCAACACAATCAGTCATGAGCGCCCAGTTGTACCTCACCGAACACGACAAGCAATCGAAAATGCTGGGGCAAAAGGTAGAGCTCGGCCAACTGACTGTGGACGAGTATAAGAAAAACCTGGACCACTCCGAGGGTGTCCGCTGAGCTCAAGAGGCCCAGATCAAAACTCTTAACGATTTGGTGAAGGGCCTCCAAGACGCAGCCGAGCAAACGAGGGCCGAAGGCAAGGATGAGGGGCTGAAGGAGGGACGAGCTCTGGGGAGGAAGGAGATGGAGGAAGAGATGCAGAAGTTGCTCAAGGAGGAGTTCAACAAAGGGTACTACCAGGCTGAGGAAGACTCTGCGGATCAAGTTCTGGCCCTTCAAACTGAGATGAAGGAGGCGCAGCACCGAGTAAGCTTCAAGCTCGGATTCAACATGGGTTTCGATGAAGCCGGTATTGAACCTGATGATGAACGTCGGAGCCTCATTGAAGTGCCCCCTCTTCCTGCTGATGAAGCTGAGGCCGAAGAGCCCAATGTTAACGAGGCTGTGACCAATCCAACCGAGCACGAAAGCGCTGCAACTCCTACCCCGGATTCCAGCAACGTTCCCCGCGTCACTCCTACTCCCGAAGCATAAGACTTCAATATTTGAACTTGTTTTTGTTTTTTGAATGTTTAAGCTTTTGTTTGGAACGGTCGGCGCCGAACGATAGGCTTTAGCCGAGCCGTAGTTATGTAATTAATACAGGGTGAGGGTGGCCAAGAACAATTTACCATGGCCACTCCTCGGTAAGGTTGTCCAGGGATGGTACCGAACGATGCACCACCCGCCATGCCCTGGCAACAACACTAGAAACATTTCCAAGTATTTGTGCTCGGTGAATGCATTTTTCTTTTTTCTTTTTAAATTTTTGAAACAAGTAATGTTTAGTAATTTTGCAAGTTTTCCAAGTTACTGTTCGGTGTGTATTTCTTTCTCGTTTTCGACAATTTTTGCTAGCTTTTAAATGCCTACGAACGTCTTTCAGTTGTAGAAATAAACACAAGTATAACTGCTCGTCCAACCGAACATACTAAGGGATCCGAACATTAGGGGGTCCGAACGATGGAGGCCACCCAGACGAACAGTTAGGTGGTCCGAACGATGGATGCCACCCGTATGAATTAGTGTACTTGTTCACTTGCACACTTATGTTTACCCATAGGAGCCCCCCTGCCTTAGTGTATTACCAAAGTAAGAGCAGCAAGACACAAAGGCAGGAAAGTGGGTAAACAGAGTAACATAGAGTGCCGAGCCCCAACGATGGGGAGAACCGAGGCTTCGAGAATTTCGCCTAAACCAAGTATCCGAACAAATGCAGGGTGGAAGTGCCTTCCCGAAGGATGTGGGCGAGATATTATACCCAGTAAACCGAGCGTGTAATCCGAAGAGACAAGAATGTAAGAAAAGAAAACTTTCATTAACAAAAACGCCCGAAGGCTTACAATACCGAACAAAACGAAACAAAAATCAGGAGGATGGAGATCCGCCGAGGCTACCCATGGAATTTCTGAAGCTTTTGGGCGTTCCATGGGTTTGCGATGGGCGTACCATCCATCTCGGCGAGCTTATAGACGCCGTGGCCAATCTTCTGCACCACTCGGTAAGGGCCTTCGTAGGAATCCTTGAATTTTGTCAACTTCTTCGCCTCGACAACCATCCGAAGAACCAAGTCACCGACGTTAAACGGCCGAGCCCGAACGTTCTTGTTATATCCCCGAGCAACCTCTTACTGATAGGCAGCGTGCCGAATATTGGCGTTATCCCGAAGTTCTTCGGCAAAATCCAGCTCCGCACCTACCAATGCATTATTGTCTACTGGATTGAAATTTTCAGACCGAACGGTAGGTATAAGGGTAGAGAAGGGCAAGACCGCCTCCATGCCATAGACTATGGAGAACGGAGTTCGGCCTGTAGAACGCCGAGGAGTAGTGCGATAGCTCTACAGGACTTGGGGAAGCTCATCAACCCATTTTCCGAGCTTGCGATCCATACGATGCTTAAGCCCCCGAGTAATCTCTTTGTTCGAAGCTTCGGCCTGGCCATTTCCTTGGGGATAAGCGACGGACGAAGTATGAATGGTGATATGATGCTCTCGGTAGAAGTTCTGGATTGCCGAAGCAACGAACTGGGAACCGTTATCCGAAAGAATAGCGTATGGCACCCCGAACCTGGAGATGATGTTTTTCCAAATAAAGCGTTCGACATCCCCGGCTGTAGTCTTCACCAGTGGAGAAGCTTCAACCCACTTTGTGAATAAATCGGTAGCAGTGAGCATATACTCAAATCCCCCTAGCGTCTTCGGCAGCTTGCCCACGATATCAAAGCCCCAGACGGCAAACGGCCAAGGACTAGTGATCATCTTGAGAGGAAATGCTGGCTGGTGAGGGATGGAGGCATGCTTCTGACACCGAACGCAGCGCTTCACGTATTCCTCGGATTGCTTGACCATCTTTGGCCACCAATAGCCCTGTGTTAACGCTCGTTGGGCCATCGTTCGGCCACCCGAGTGACCACCACAGCTCCCCGAATGAAGCTCATCCAAGATGCTCTGAACTTGGTCCTCATGTACGACGCGCAAATCCGGCCCGGTGAACGTTCGGCGGTACAGATTGCCACTCGGATCAAAGAAGTAGTTCGCTGCTCGGCAACGAATCTTGTGAGCTTCCTTCTTGTTTTCTAGGAGGGTCTGATACTTCAAATAGGCGACAATGGGGTCCATCTGACTCGGGCCGAAGGTTATAACATTTACCGAACAAGGAATGGGTTCGAAGCTCGGTGACTCGACCTCGTCAAAAACAATAGTGCGGCTTCCCGAAGTCCGGTACACCGAGGCGAGACCCGCCAGAGCATCAGCGTGTGCATTATGTTCCCGAGCAATCCACTCTATCTCAACGCGGCCAAATAGTTTTAGCAGAGAAAGAACATGACTGACGTAGGAGTTCATTCGTTCGTCCTTAGCTTGATAGTCGTCGCTGAGGTGCCCTACAACCAACCTGGAGTCACAGAAGACATGAACCAAATCGGCTTCCATCCGAAGAGCAAGCTTCAACCCAGCAATGAGAGCTTCGTACTCGGCTTCATTATTCGTTGCGGGATAGCCGATGGAGACCGAACTCTCATGGACCGTCCCAGCCGAAGAAACGAGAACAATGCCAGCCCCTGCCCCGTGGATATTGGAGGCTCCGTCAACTGTCATCCTCCAAGCGTCCCCGGAAAACAACTTCCATTCCTTCTTCGGCTTCTTTGTTCCCAAGGTGAACCGAGCCCGAAGAGACTCGGGGGGAGGATTGCTCCACTCAACAAATTCTTCCTCTTTAGCAATCCGAGCTTCCTCGGCAGCAGCTGCCAATGCGTTGTCCTCGTCCTTCAGCCCAGGGGTAAGCTCGGCGAAGAAGTCAGGTAACGCTTGGCCCTTGATTGCAGTTCGTGGTTCGAACTGGATGTCATAATTAGCAAGGTCTTGTGCGAACTTCAGGATCCTGCTGGAGGAGGTGGTCTTCCAAAGAACGGCTTTGAAAGGAAACTCAGTGAGAACCACTATCCTATGGCATTGGAAGTAAGGCATAAGGCTCGTCTTAGCTGAAACGAGCACTAATGCCAACTTCTCCATAGGCAGGTACCTCGTCTGAGAATCCGTCATCGTCTTGCTCGAAAAGAAAATCGGCAGATGGTCCATTCCTTCCTTCCGAATGAGCACAGCACTCGTTGCATGATCTGACACAGCAAGGTAAAGGTACAGGTCTTCGTCAGGTTCGGGAGTGACGAGGAGCGGAGCGTGGGAGAGATAATCCTTTAAGGATTGCAAAGCCTGCTCACACTCCTCAGTCCACTCAAACCTACGCCGACTAGTCTTTATGGCCTGGAAGAAGGGTCTGCAAAGGTCACTCGAACGCCGGATAAATCGATTCAACGCTGCAACCATTCATGTCAGTCGTTGGACCTCTTTGATTGTAGTTGGAGCTCGGAGGTTTTGCACGGCGGTGAGTTGGGTCGGATCTGCCTCTATCCCTCGGCGGCTCACCATGTAACCGAGGAACTTTCCAGAACCCACGCCGAACGCACACTTCTCGGCATTGAGGCGAAGCCGATGTTCCTTGAGAATATCAAAAATTTCCCCGAGATCCCGAAGATGATCTTGACCGAGCTTGCTTTTGCATACCATATCATCAATGTATGCTTCCATCGTTTTGCTGAGCTTGAGGAGGAACATCTTGGTGATCGCCCTTTGGAAGGTTGCCCCGGCATTCTTCAACCCGAAGGGAACGACGTTGTAGCAGTAAGTTCCTCGGGGGGAGATGAATGCCGTCTTCTCTTGATCATCTTTGGCAAGGGCGATCTGATGGTAGCCCTTGTATGCATCCATGAAGCTCAGACGCTCGTATCCAGCCGTTGCATCTACCATTTGCTCTATCCGAGGAAGAGGGAATCGATCCATTGGGCAAGCATCGTTGAGGTTGGTGTAATCGACACAGACCCTGAGCTTCCCATTCTTCTTCGGAACAACGACAGGATTAGTGAGCCAAGTCGGGTATAGAATTTTCCGAATAGCTCCAGCTGCCAACAGTTGATCCACTTCAGCCATGACCGCCTCCACATGCAAAGCTGCCGAGCGTCGAACCTTCTGGACCACCGGGCGTCTGTTCGGGTCAACGTTGAGGGAATGAGAGGCGAAGGACGGATCCACTCCAGGCATTTCCCGAGGAGTCCAAGCAAATACTTCTATGTTCGCTTTAAGGAATTCGAACATATATGCACGCTCGGATTCACTCAAGGAACTTCCGACGAGGAAGTATCTTCCTCCGTCTTCGGTGATCAGCATTCGCACAAGTTCTTCGGTTGACCTTTGCTCGGCTGGCAATCCGACTTCTTCAGGCTCGGGAATGTCAGCCTTCTCGACACATTATACCTCCAAGAAGCTCCGCTTGTTAGTCACCTGATGAAGCAGGTTTGAATCCGGCACAGACCTGATCCTGCAAAACAAAGCTGAAGTAAAAGTCACCGGTGTGGCGGCTTGCCAACCACCCTCCGATGCCTAAGTCAGTATTGAACTTGCTATATGGTAGGAGAATTGAGATTCTCGGGTGTAAGTGGGCGTACCTTTATTGGAGTTCTACCGTCGCTTTTATAGGCATTTGATGGGAGGTTGAGTCCTAGTAGGACTGCATTCCGGGGATATCTGGATCGCTTTAGTGGGGTGAGTAGAGTCCTGCCTTAGCTGGAACTCCACGAGCACCCTGCTTTAGCATGGAATCCTTATCCGATGTTTATTGGTGATTAGGATAAGCATAATGTGCTTATCTTACTAGTTCTTCACCCTTATCCCGTAGGATTTGGGTTTAATTGCATGATGTACCCGGTGGGTTTGGATCAGCTTTGTGTCATAGATGGTCCCATTTGGACTAGCTTTGTGTCATAGCTGGTCCTCAGATCCGGCTCCAGCTCTACCTTTTAGGCGTAGCTGGCGCCTTCTTTCCTTGTTGTAGGTGTTGCTCTCCTGGGGAGTTTGGGCAAAGCTGATACCTACTCCCCAGGTCCGTGCCCGTGGCAGAGCTGGCCATACCAGATTTTATCCTACTTACCATCACCGTACTGACATAACACTTCTTCGACTGGATCTAATCTCCCCGAAGGCTCTCTTGCCGTCCATTCCAGCCGATAAACTTCAAGACCTGGTGAAGGGTAGAGGGGACCGCTCTTATTCCGTGTAGCCAGGTTCGACCGAGGATGATATTGTAGGGGCTAGGTGAACTAACCACTACAAATTCGACATCAATCACTCGGGAGCTGGCTCGCACGGGAAGAGTGATCAGACCCTGAGGCCACACTGGTGCTCCGGTGAAGCTGACGAGGGGCATGCTTGCTGTGCGAAGCTGATCTGGCTTGAGCCCAAGGCTTTTGAATGTAGAGTAGAACATAACTTCCGCCGAGCTTCCTTGGTCCACCAACACTCGTTGAACTTTGGAGGAGCCAACTGTGACCGAGACGACCAGAGCGTCGGTGTGTGGCATTTGGACTCCCTGTAAATCGTCGGGTGTGAAGGTTATCGGGCCATCGAGGCTAGGATCGATCCTCTTCCGCTTCGGTGGAGTTCCAATGTTGCAGACGGCCATGGCAGCAACTGCTTTGTTAATTTCTGAGTAAAGCTCGGCCGCTCGTCCTGCGGATACAATGCCTTGAATCACCCCAACCAGATTCCCAGCCGGAGGAGGTGGTGGAGGGGGTAGTGGATTCCGCCGAAGATCGATCCATTGATTAAGATGCCCCGCTGCCGCAAGCTCCTCTAGGTAGCGTTTGAACGGTTGGCATTGGGTTGTGTAATGGCCTCGCTCTTTGTGGAACGTGCACATCCTAGGTCCATTGCCCGCCGTTCCTAAGAACCCCGTCGGCCAAACGAAGAACGGTAACTGCCCAATGGTATTCAACAGCTTATAAATTGGCTCAGTGAACGCTGTACGCTCGGCAAAATACTCGTCTGGCCTCGGCTCTCTCTTCGTCTGCTGCCACTGAGGTTGTTGTTGCGGGTGTTGGGAAGGCTTATTCCGATTGTTCGGTTTATTTGTTCCCGCGCCATTTTGGCCTGTCTGTCCCTGCCGAACGTTAACTACTTGTTTCTTCGTGGCAGTATTTGTCTTCGCTGCATCTGTTCCCTTCGGAGCGTTACGTTCGGCGACTGCTTCCTCGTGCACACAGTCCTTCTTGATGATTACTATGAGCTCCCCCATGGTCTTCGGTGGGTTTCGCGACAGGTCCCTGAACATCGCCGAGGTAGGATCCAGCCCGTTCATGAATGATTCTGCAGCAACGCTCTGATCACAGTCAGGGATAAGGTTGTAGACTTCTCAATATCGTTCGGTGTACAACCGAAGCGTTTCACCTGCCGTCCTCTTCATATTGACCAGCATTGACAACGTCTTCGGCTGGACGTTGCTCATGACGAACCTCTTAGTGAACTCCAGCTCCAGCTCATTGAAGCACTTAATGGACTTCGGCTTGAGCTGATTATACCACACATTATTGGTTCACTCAGAGTAAGAGGGAAAATCTTACACATAAGCGCGTCGGAAAAGTTGTGGAGGCTCATCATCTGTCTGAATCGACAAACGAACGCGACTGCGTCTTCCTTAGCCTCGTACCGCTTGAGCTTCGGCAAGACAAAACGATCCGGAGGTCACTCCTGTTGTATAGTATCAATGAAGGGAGAGGCTTTTGCCTTGCCGAGCTTGGAATCATCTACTGGCTCCGGGACAATCGGAATAACGGGGGGTGGAGTTCAAGGCGGACCGTTCGAATTCCCCGAGGTTCTCTATGATGATGTCGCGGCCGCTCGTTTTGCTCTTGCTGCCAATGCCTGATATTATCCGAATGTTCCATTTGCTCGCTTTGTTCTTGCTGCTGATGCCGAGGATCGAAGTTTTCGTTAGCTGGATGGTATACCGTCGGCATTCCCGTAAACTGGTCATACAGGACAATGGTGTTATCTTGCCTCTGTCGTTCCCCACTTTCCGCTCGGTGGTGGCTAGGGGAGCCAGTTGGGCGCTGTCCACCTGGGTTACGTTCCGTGCGGGACCTTGATTGCTCGGATCGCTCGGGGTGTTCGCTCGTCTGAGCTCGCCGAGGTTGATCATTGAGGTCCAAAGGTCTTTTTCCGTCCGCATGCTCCCAATGCCGCCGGGAAGCGTCGTACGTTCTTCCAAAAGCTCCCACTCTGCGAGTTCCTGCAGTGGAGCTCGTTGCCGAAGAGCGCGTGCTTTCGTTGCAAACGATACTTTCCAAGCGAGGGCGAGAAGCCGTAGGTTGGATCCTGGGGGCGTGCTCGAGCCTATCAAAGACGGTGCGTCGCTCGGATGGAGCACCTTCGGATGTTTGCGCATGGCGAGACTTCCTACTTCGTTTGTGTGTTTTCTTCGGCCGACTCGGTTCGGCAGGGTGGCCATGCACGGGAGTCGTGGCCACGCCTCCGTCCCGCTCTTCAAGCCGTTGTTGGAGGAGTGCGATCACCGCAGCCTGACGTTTTTGCTCTGCCAGGGCAACCTCAAGCTCGGTTGGGGGGTAGGAGAGTTGCTGTGAGACTGGCAAGGTGGTTCTCGCGGTCTGGTTTGGGTCGGCATTTATAGAACCGAACCCAGCCAAACCGAGGGTAAAATTCTCCGGGCCTGGAGGAGGAAGACGCTGCGCCATAACCTGAGTTGGTGGTGGTGCACGGAGGGGAATGGAGGAGGCCTGAGATAAACCACGGCCCACTGTGTTTGCTAGGAAAGCTCAGTTCTCCCCAGCGGAGTCGCCAATTGTGGGGGGGTGATTTATCCTTGCACCTCTTGGACCCTTTTCGTTGTTTGCACCGTTGTGGTTTGTCCGGCGACGCTGTGTACCTGCAAACGGAGGGTGGTGTTCCTCCGGGAAGAAGCTCCGACGATCTAGTTAGGATCGGAATGAAATGAGAAAAAGAAGAAGAAGTTTAGTAGGGGGGGAAGAATATCTGACCCGTTTCCTGGGAGAGGTGCTCTCCTATTTATAGGCCAAGCTCTAGAGTGTCGGACAAGGTGGAGGTGCATTGCACGCGCGTTGCTACGCTCGGATGATGTCATGCGTCAGGAGCATTCAATGTGTGCCGCCCTTCAAGATTTGCAGACCCATGTGGACCTACGTGGGTCAGTGTCAGAGATGTCACATCGGTTATCAGAAAGGTGAACGTGCTTATCTTCGCCTCTATCAGCTGAAGCTTCTAGAACGTTCCCCCACCGCTTTAGAACATTCCTCCACCGCCTCAACCGAGGAAACCTTCCGAACATAAGAATCTGCCGAGGATGACATCTGCTCGTTGAACAACCTCTGCCCAAATGGAAGATGTCTATCCGAGTAAGCATGCCCGTTACCGAACAAGAGCGTTTCACTACGCTCGGAGGGGCAACTTACGCTCGGTAACCAGCCGCAGGACCGCCTATCGTTCGGTAGTTGACCGGGGTGACGTGTTAGGTTTGACTTTTCTCATACAGACGAACTGAGACAACTGAACTGTGGGTCCACAAGGTCATCCCACCGAACCCTTTGAACCTTCGGATATTTCGGCCCACTACACGATCTAGTCAGAATATGGAGCAGAAAAGAAGAAGAAAAAGTAGTTTGCTAGGTAAAGAGATATAGTGGAGAGAGTGTTTTTCCGGATCCTCGCCCTAAGAGGGGTATTCCTCTATTTATAGGCAAGGGTTTGGAGTGCTAAGCAAGGTGGAAGTGTCCCGCACGCGCGTTTCCATGCTCGGATGACGTCACATGTCAGGGACATTTAATGAACGCCGCCCTACGAGATCTGCAGGCCCATGTGGGTCAATGTCAGGGATGTCACATCCCGCAGAGACGTCCCGTCGATTATCAGAGAGGTGAACGTGCTTATCATCGATCTCATCAACGAGATATTCCAGAACGTTCCCCAACAACTTCACCCGAGGGGCTTCCCGAACGATGACACCCAATGGGGTATCCGAGGAAACAAAGGAAGAAGCTGTTTTACCGAGTGATTGGATGTCTACCGAACAAAGCCAAAACAATCACGTTCGGATAACCAGCTGAAGCTCGGTGAGCCACCTCAGTTTTACTTATCATTCGGTAAACGATCGGGGTGACGTGTCAAGACACTTTTTCCATCTTTAAACGAACTGAGACAACTGAACGATGGGTCCACAGTGCAACTCATTGAACCCTTTGAACCCCTCGGATATTTCGGCCCACTACAAAGTAATAACTTAGAAATTTCATTAGTAGAATGATTGAATAACTTAGTCACAATTTTAGTATTTCTAATTGTTAATGTGTTTATTCTTGGACCCAGTATGATACGATAGATTTTGGATGTGAAAAGGTGAGTTGTGAATTATCTCAGTGACATGAATTTTTTTGTAAAGTTTATGTTGCTAACTTACTATTATGGTTGTTTAACGTATGAAATTCTTTTGTAGCAAATATACCACGAAATCATGACGTTTGTGCAATTAATGAAAAACAAGTATTATCGATTCATTCGAATATTGTCCCTGAATTTAGGGAACATAAAAGATACTAGTCGAAATGGGATTATAAGGGCAAAATGGAAATGGGCACGAACAGTCAAGTGTCTGACTGAATTGATCAATTCATCACTTTGTGTTGGGGTCGCTCCCTCATTATTGGCAGTAATCGTTGGATGATATATCGTATTTATTTATGGCATGTTACATTATATACGAATTGGTTTATCAGTGGCAGCTCCAGGAATTCTTCGAAGGGTGTTTAGAAATTACACTATACTACCTCGAGAAACCACAACTATATATAAACAAAAATATAAGGAGAAAACTACAATGCGACCCAAAAATAGCAAAGTATATGAGTTATTACAATTGTGTTTGACGATTTTACATATTCTGAAACTGTTGCATAATAGCATCATTATCTACGGTATCAAATAAATCATTCTCAATATAAGTAACCAAGCAATCATTCATCCACTAATCTCCCATTCGATTGCACAGATTACTCTTTATGTACTTCATTGCTGAAAAACTTTTTTTAACTGTTGCAGTGGCGACAAAAAGAGTCAACACCAATGTTATAAGCAAATAGACCAATCTATATATAACATGTTTATCTATCTCCACCAACTTTGCAGCAATATTGCCAATTCCTTTGGGCTCTGAAAACTTTTCATCGGATCTCACATTTACGATAAAATTTTATATATTCTTTATTTTGAACTCCGAACTGGTATTGGCGAGCAATTTTCCGAACTAGTGTTGCCGAGCAATTTTCCATTTTTCTTTTACCACCTCTTTTTATACATTTTTTACTTTCGTTATTTTTTGTAGTAAAATAATGGGCTGTAAAATGTAATGGGCTAAATAATGATTTGTGGGCTCATTTTTTGGGTGGGTGTTCATTTACATATGGGTTGGGTGTTCATTTACATGTGAGCTGAGTGTTCAAAGTTAGGCTAATCCAAAAAATTTACATGTATTGTAGCAAAAAAAAAAAAGTGTCCAGGTGACCATTCATGGTCACATGTAGAGCCGCCGGTGTGATTTATGATTTCGGTTATAGTTTAAGCCACAAAAAAATGAAATTATGATTCCTGCTTTTTCTTTGATGAAAAGAATTTTTAGTTCCATGGTAGATCATGTAACTGTTAAAATTTAGTATAATTTTACACAAGCAGTGGCTTATGTTGTTGAAATTTCTCATTTTCAAGTAATTAAAATTAGAGAAACGGGCCGAGTATCAGTACTATTAAGATTAAAAGTGTCCATAGAGGCCTTTGGTGAGACGGAATCACTGGTCGGTCATGATGTTCAAATCCACTAGATTTGGGTCGTGACAATTAAGACGACTTATTTCATCCCCTCAACTCCCATTTGCAACCCATTTGGTCTAAAAGATAACTTCCGTCTAAAAAGTGGACAAAAAAAGGATCACGTGAGAAGTGCAAGGCTTGTTTCTTTGTTCACGTCTATACTCGCCTAACAAATTTTCTTGTTCCTCTATTTGTGTTTATACTCGCATAAGTCGATTTCATTCTCATAATTGCAGAGCTCATGGAGAAGTTTTACAACAAGTCGAAGCTCCCAACATGTACAAAATAAGTGAAGATTGAGGAAGATTGTACTGTCTCTTTTGAAGAGTGGAATTGTACTATTTTGAAATAAATGGTGATAGTGAAATTCAACAATTTTGGTTTGTTTTTGTGATGGCTAAAGTGAAACCCCCTGCTAATGTGCTTAGTTTTGTTTGGAGATGTCAAATAAACATATTTGCTTTAAATTAACATTTTCTCTAATATGCGGCCAGATCCATATGAAAAGCTTCTTCCATTTCCATCAAATGCAAAAGCAACCTGATCACCAAAAAAAAAGATGCAACCCCGATCACCCAAAAAAAAAAAAAAACTAAAAAGATGCAGGAAAAAACACAACTAAAAAGTACTCCAACTGTTTAGTTTTCTCAACTTTGTGCTCATTGTTGTCATTCTTGATAGAGCTCATTGTAGGGGTTCGATTAATCGGGACCTTGACTGTGGTGTCTGGTTAAGTTCCTTCCTCCGCTGCTCCGCTCGTCCGCCGCCTGACCTGCAACAAGTCACTAGGGCTTTGGGTGCCCAGTGACCCTCCGACGATCAAGTTAGATCTCAGGGAAGGTGTTTAGGTCTAGGGTTAGGATAGTATTGCGTACCTCTCTCAGGTGTGTATCACTTTGTATTTATAGACCTAGGTTTGCTTGGTCTTCACGCTAGCGCGTGGTGAGCACATTCGGGTAACCACCTCGGGTGATGTCACATATGACGAGGGGGGCGAGGTGGTTACGGAGCACATGGGACAGATCTCAATGATCGTGCCAGCTGCGTGGGGAGCATGATCCCCACGGGTCCCAATCACAGAAACTATTACCGCCTGGAAGCTTTTGGAAGCATGGGAGCATGCAATGAACCGAGGCTCCGAAGTGGATAACAACCGAGGCAACGACCGAGATGCATCCTGAAGGGAGCTAGTCAGAAGACCTCGGCCCGTACCCTAGCCGCTGGTTCAGTATTCGTAGCCCGGTTACCGAGCCGATAACCGAGGGCCCTACAATAGCCCCTCAACTTCCGGAGTGCCATTCTGGTCTTCGGGGAGTTGACTCCTCTGACGGACTAGCGAAACCGGGCTTCTAACCGATGAAATGCTCCGGAGAGGAACCGAGCGTCATTCATGAGAGCCGAATCACCCACTTCTGCCCTAGGAGCCACGTGTCAATCATCGCCGAAGTGAATGACATCATGCGTCGCCTCGGAACGTAGGATGTCAGTTGATTGGTACGAAACGTCCTCTCAGGGCACGTGTCGAAGTGTGAGTGGTTCGGTACGCGGCGCGCCTGATTTCGGTTCTGCACCCTGATTGCTGACCGTTCGATGAAGACACGCGTCAAAGATCCAACGGTTCGGTCGGCGACGCTTCGTTTCCCGCGCGACCCTTCGTACGCTCCACTATAAATTCAGAAGATTTGGAGAGAGAAGGTTACTGAAACCTTCTGACGCCGTTGAACCGCCGCCGCCGTGTTTTGCAAGCTTTGGATCGCGATTTCGAGCACTTTGGCAGCAGATCTCCTTTCCAGATTTGGGTATGTAGTTCTTTGTTAATCAATCTTCGAGTTTTAGTGCTTTTCTTCGTCTTTCTCAACGTTTTCTGAGCGCATTAGGGCGGGGACGCCATTCGAAGCCGTCTGGTGCGCGGCGGCGCTAACGCCCGCCGCCGCTGTTCTTGTTCTTCCCGAGGCCTATATCCTTCCCGAGGCCTATATCCTTCCCGAGGCCTATCTTCAACCTTAGACTCGTGGATAAAGTTGCCGTCCACCGAGGACCCTTTCCGAGGAGGGAAGAGTCTTTAAAAGACCGAGACCCATAGATCCCGAAGACTGATGACCATCTCGTCCCGAGCGCTAGGACCTTTTGCTCTCCCCTAGGCATATAGCTAACGGGTTTTGCACATTTTCCTTGTTTTCTAGGCAGGGGCGAATGGTCATTGAGCTCTCCTCGGACAGCTCCAGTGGTTCTGACGATCCCTTGGTAGAAGCCATCTTTCAAGAGCTTTGGAGGGGGAGGTTTTACCGAATCCCGGTTGACCAGATTGAGCCTGCCAACCCTAACCGGGCCCCACGCGAGATTACTTCCCTTGAGCCCTGGGAGATGGAGGAGGAGGCCCCAAGCACGTCGGACCATGGGCCGGGGCCGTTCAGAAACGCGCCCGAGGAAATTCAGGGACGCCGAAGACCTATGAGGCCCTGCTCGTTTAAGAACAAGTACTTCAACGGGGATCCCGCAGCTTACGCCGAGTTTAAGAGGCTCTATAGCATCCCTCCTGACGTTGAGGTTCGGTTGCTTGAGGACACCGACCCAAAAAGTCTCCCGCATCGGTCAGGGGAGTTGATCTTTCCCCTGATGGCCATATGCGAGGGGGGCATCAGGTTTCCCCTCCACCAATTCGTACGTCGGGTGCTCCGGACCCTCAACCTTACCTCCTCCCAGCTCACGGTGAATTCTTACCGAATTATCACCAGCATCATCGAGCTGAGGAGGCAGTTTAACCTGGTATTCGGTATTGAGGAGCTCTTCGGTGTCTACCTTCTGGGGGTTAACCGAGGCCACAACCGACACTATCTCTCCTGCAGATCAGGGAACGATACGTTCTTGATTGATCACTTACCGGACTCCGAAGAGTGGGCGGGTATCTATGTCTCGGTTACCGGGAACTTCATGTTCGGGCCCGGGGAGATCATTGACATAGTCACCACGGTCCCATTTGAGACTGGAGTTCCTGGTCGGTAACTTGCCCCTCGGTAGTGAGCTCATTTCAATAAACGATCTTTTTCCTTGTAAACTTGTACTGATTTCTCCATGTTTTGACAACTTTTTGCAGCCGACGGCACCGTTCAGGAGCTTCGGGAGAGAGCCGTCCGTTCTCGGATAACCGCCGCCTACGCAATCCCAGTCACCAGCCGTTACGCCCCTAAGCTTCTCGGTTACGTCCCCTCGTACACCAGTTACTTAAAGAAGAAACCGAGGAAGCAAGGGGTGTCGAGGGCAGGACGAGGGGGAAGAGGAGGAGGGGGACGAAGAGGAGGCGGAGGAGCTGGGAGAGGAGGCAGAGGAAGCGCTTCTAGTACCGAGGGCAGCAGCTCCGAGCCCCAAGGTGTCGTAAGAGAGGCTATCGACCGAGAGACGCCCGAGAGGACCGGACTGAGCGACGAAATGTCGGAACCAGGAGCTCGGGAGGTGCTAAACCTCAGACGTCGGACGCCGAGAGGCCGAGGCCGGGGCTCAGCCATCAGTACCCCTGGTGCTGGGACCTTGGGGGTGACCCCTGTTTCTCCGCGGGAGCCCCCGGCGAAGAGGACTCGGCACGATGGTGAAGGTGGCGGCCGAGGTAAGGAGAAGGAAACTTCTCGGACTACCGAGGGGGATGAGAGGGTGGAAGAGCAGGACCGAGGGTCTGCGGAGAGGATCGAGGGGGGAACCTGGGTCCCTGCAACAGAGGTTCCCTGGGCCCCGGAGTTCTGTCACTTCTCTGGGCGCCAGATCCACCACGCGGACAGCGTGTCAAACCTCGGCACAGCATATGGGATGCTCCGAGGCTGTATCCTTCCCAGGGATGCCAATGCTGTCCAAGGGTTGACCGAGGACATCACCGCGGAGATTGCACAGGCCCTTTTCACTGTAAGTTTGTCATTTTCGACTTTTATTGTTCAGCTAAGTCCATATTTGTGATGCCTCTTCGGTTTTCTGCTCGCAGGCTGGTGCTCGGGCCTTGGTCATAAATAACCGATGCAAAGGCCAAGAGCGGGAGATTGATGAGCTGAAGAAGGCACTTGAGCAGAAAGAGGACGACCTGAAGGTGGCTCGGGAGGCTTGCGATCTTTACCTTTCGGATTTTCAAAGGTGTGACAAGGAAAGACTGGCAGCCGAAGCCCGAGCTGAAAAGGAGAAGGAGAATGCCACCACTTTGAGGGTTACCCGAGCTACCGAGGTTGGAGCTGCAAAGACCAGAGGCTATGACGAGGGTTGGGCCGCAGCCGGGGTGGAATACCAAAAGCAGGTTCGGGAGATTGAGGCCGAGCTCTACAGGGATCGTTTCGTGGACGGGCTTCGGTTTGGTCACGAGACTCTTTTGAGTAAGCTCGATCTCCCAGCCGACTCTGTACTCCGGGTCCTTCCCGAGGTGCCGCCCGAGGAGGCTGTAATGCCTGAGGAAGAAGAAGAGGAGGGCGAGCAGGTGCAAAATCCCGAGGCAGATATTCAGACTGCTCCTGCTGCCGTTGCTTCAATCGGGGAGGGTACCCAGACTACTCCTGTTATCGTTGCTTCACCCGAGGAGGATACCCAGATCGCTTCTGTTGCCATTGCCTCAACCGAGGACGGTGCCCAGACCCCTCTGCCCCCCCACGCTTAGGATTTTGAATTTCTTTTGTTTCACATTTGGCTGGACGGTTCCGGACATTTGGATTTTACCGTTCCAGGGTTTGTAAATGTTTTTTGCTAAGTAGGTACCGAACAGATAACCGAAGTCTTGTTGGACTTAAACTTGCAATCCTCTTTACTGCTTTTGAATGAATGGTTTCTTCCGTTTCGATGCCTTGTTTATTTTTTAGACACTCGAATGGTTTTATGCTTGTAACCGAAGGGAGCCTCATGCCCCTGCTTCTGTTGAAATGCTGTGGAGTATCAGCAGATTTTAGCCGAAGCATTAACCGAGGAGGTTTTCAAAAATTTATTCCACACATGTTGACAAGAAACGAAAATTGTTCGAATAAATGTATCCGAAGAGGCCGAAGCTTGGCTACCCATAGAATTTCTTCAGGTTATTGGCGTTCCAGGTCTTGGCGATTGGGGAGCCGTCTAGTTTCTCCAGCTTGTAGTTTCCCGAGCCGAGATGTTTTAGGACTCGGAAGGGGCCCTCCCAATTAGGCATCAACTTCCTTTTTTTAGACTTGTCCACCACCTTTTTCCAGACAAGGTCGTCCGGCTTGAATGACCGAAGGCGGACGCTTCGGTTGTAGCCCTTGGCAACCTCTTGTTGATAAGAAGCTAGTTTGATCCTTGCACTTTCCCGTTCTTCCTCGGCCAGATCGAGGTCCGCAGCAATGTTTTCATCATTAACTTCCTTGTCGAAATCTTCGGTTCGGATCGTCGGGAGCCCGACCTGGAGGGGGATTACAGCTTCCATTCCAAATGCCAGGGAGAAGGGGGTTCGGCCGGTAGATCGCCGAGGCGTTGTACGGTAGCCCCAGAGTACCCGAGGGAGCTCTTCGGCCCATTTGCCCCAGCGTGATTCGAGTCGGCGCTTGAGTCCTGACGAGATTGCTTTGTTTGCGGCTTCGGCTTGCCTGTTGCCCTGGGGGTAGTACGGAGTGGAAGTGTCCCATTTGATGCCAAATTCATCCAGGAGTGCTCGGTACTTTTGACCGGTGAACTGACTGCCGTTGTCGGTTAGGATGGCGAAAGGTACACCGAAGCGAGAAATTATGTTTCGCCACATGAAGCGCATGATGTCCGACTCTTCAACCGTGACCAATGGTTCGGCCTCGACCCACTTGGAAAAATAGTCGGTGGCGGTTAAGAGGAACTTGAATCCTCCAGGGGCGACGGGAAGCTTGCCGACGATGTCCATGCCCCACTGGGAGAAGGGCCATGGGCTGGTGAGAGGGCTGAGATCCCGAGCTGGTTGATGTATGATGGGAGCGAACATTTGACACTTCTTGCAACGCTTCACAAATTCTTCAGAGTCCTTCTTCATTGTTGGCCACCAGTATCCTTGGGTAATTGCCCGGTGAGCGATGGAGCGTCCACCGGAGTGGCAACCGCTGTCGCCCGCGTGTAGTTCCTCGATGATCCCGGGGACCTGGTGGGGGTGTGCAACCAATAAATAGGGGCCGGTGAACGACCGTCGGTAGAGCTTTCCATTTGGATTAAGCCAGAAGAGAGCGGCTTTGTTGCGGAGTCGGTGGGCGTCCTTCTTGTCGATTGGTAGTGTGTCGTCGCGTAGGTAGCCGATGATCTCATCCATCCAGCTCGGGCCAAGCTCCACGTTTAATATCTCATGACTGAGTACTTCAAGCTCGAAGCTCGATTTGTCGATGGAGCTAAAGGAGATGGAGCGTTGTCCTGAAACGGCGCAGGCCGTAACGAGTCCGGCGAGGGCGTCGGCGTGAGCGTTCTGGTCCCTCGGGATGTGTTCGACGTGGATTGCTCGGAAGCTTTTGAGTAGCCGAACAGCAGAGCTCAAGTAAGTGCGCATCCGGTCGTCCCGAGCCTCATACTCCTCGGAGAGTTGGTTGACAACCAACTGTGAATCACTGTAGAGAACAAGCTCTTCAATTCCAAGGGCTTCGGCAGTCTTGAGTCCGGAGATGAGCGCTTCATACTCGGCCTCGTTGTTTGAGGCCGGGAAGTTGATAGAGATGGAGCTTTCATGTAATACGCCAGAGGGGGAGAGGAGGACGATCCCAGCCCCGGCGCCTCGGCTGTTTGAGGCGCCATCAACATACATTTTCCAAACATCGCCATGGAAGAGCTTCCAGGCGGTGCTGGGACGTGCTTGGAGGACGGCTTCGGGGCGGGGGGCTGGATTTGAAGCGAGGACGTCGGTCGGGGTGAGCTCGGCGATAAAGTCGGCGAGTGCCTGGGCTTTAATCGCCGTTCTTGGTTGAAAATGGATCTCGTAATTGGCAAGTTCGACGGCCCATTGGGAGATTCGGTTTGAGAGGTCGGCTTTGCGGAGGAGAGACTTCAGAGGGTACTCGGTCAATACGATAATGCGGTGAGATTGGAAGTACAGTGCGAGCTTTCGAGACGCGGAGACAAGGGCGAGAACAAGCTTTTCCAAGGGAAGGTAGCGTGTCTCGGCGGGCGTCATCGTCTTGCTAGAATAATAGATCGGCTGATGGTCGCGCTCTTCCTGCCGGACGAGGACCGAGCTTATGGCGTGCGCCGAGACGGCGAGATAAATGAACAGGTCTTCCTGGTCCCGAGGGGTGACGAGGAGAGGGGCGTGGGAAAGGTAATCCTTCAGCTGTTGTAGAGCCCGGTCGCATTCGTCGGTCCAACTGAAGCTGCGTCGGCTCCCCTTCAGTAGGGCAAAGAACGGTTTGCACTTGTCGGAAGATCGGCTAATAAACCTGTTGAGGGCGGCGGCCATGCCGGCTAGACGCTGCACGTCTCTCTTGTTGTGGGGGGCCGAGAGTTTTTCGATTGCTGTGAGTTGTGCAGGGTCGGCCTCAATACCTCGACGGGAGACAAGATGCCCGAGGAACTTGCCAGAGCTTACACCGAAGGCGCACTTCTCGGCGTTAAGGCGGAGCTTGTGCGTCTTCAGAATCTCAAATGCTTCGGCGAGGTGGGTGAGATGGTCTCCGGCCCTCGGTTTTGCCGTCGTACTTTGCAAATTTGGGTTGGGTGAAGCCCTTCGGGGGGGTGACTGAGTCGATCTCCCTAACGAAAGGAGAGGTTGAGAGTCTCTCGAGACGGGCGTCCCGGTGGGGTCGGATCGAACGGTCGAGACCGTCTGGACCCCCGATCGCGGTGTGCTTCTTCGGCAGAGGTCGATCCTGTCTTTCGTACTCCTTCCGCTTCGGTTGGGAGTTCCCTGACCGTTGAGGAGATCTCTCGTACTCCTTTCTCTTCGGTTGGGAGTTCCCTGACCGTTGGGGAGATTTCTCGTAACGATGCTTTTTGTAGCTATCTCGAGCGTAGGGCTCGAGGCGCTCAGTGTTTTGGCTTCCGCCACCAAGCCTTTTGTAACCATCTTTGGGGTGGTGGACGAGTGGACTCTTCGAACGGGGGCCCTTGTGTCGCTCACGATACCCTTTTGTTTGGAACTCCAAGAGGGCGTTATTTTCGTTGGCAAAACTTGGGGTGGTCTCCCGGCGGCGCTCCTTCGATATGATTGGGTGGGTGGAGGAGGCGGAGACGCTTCCGTCACCTAGCCTTTCGAAGGCGGATCGCTTCCCTCGAGTACCCTTTGGATTGGGGGAGCGGGAGCGTTCCCTTCGTTCAACGTCCCTTTCGTTGCGACCCTCGCCTGGAAGTTCGAGGCGGTCCTTGATTCCCGGTGGTTCGAGGCGGTCCTTGACCGAAGGACGGGATCGGTGTTCGACCATTTGTCCTCCGTCACGGCTGCGAGGAGGGCTGTGGTGGCTTCGTCTTCCGCCACGGCCTCCGGAGGAATGGGACGGAGACATTTGGAGGAGGTGTTTGATCTCTGCCAACTCGTCTCGGACGCTCCTGTCGCGCTCCACCACCGTCGTGAGGTCGTCGAGCTTCCGCTCCAGATGGCGGATGTAGGATTGGAGTTCGGCCGGAGCTCCAGCCTCCTGAGTCGAAGTTCCTGCTGTTAGTCCGACGGACATGCGGGCCTTTCCAGGGGCGCCTGCTCCGCCGGACGCCGGATCCCCGAGATCTCCGGGGCCGAAGGGAGTCTCTATGCGATGTGCATCATCGATTTCCACCATGGTTGGGTTGAAGAGCTTTGAACGGAAACTTTGTGAGGAAGAAAGTGATTGAATGAAGAACAGCTAGGTCCCCAGCAGAGTCGCCAATTGTAGGGGTTCGATTAATCGGGACCTTGACTGTGGTGTCTGGTTAGGTTCCTTCCTCCGCTGCTCCGCTCGTCCGCCGCCTGACCTGCAACAAGTCACTAGGGCTTTGGGTGCCCAGTGACCCTCCGACGATCAAGTTAGATCTCAGGGAAGGTGTTTAGGTCTAGGGTTAGGATAGTATTGCGTACCTCTCTCAGGTGTGTATCACTTTGTATTTATAGACCTAGGTTTGCTTGGTCTTCACGCTAGCGCGTGGTGAGCACATTCGGGTAACCGCCTCGGGTGATGTCACATATGACGAGGGGGGCGAGGTGGTTACGGAGCACATGGGACAGATCTCAATGATCGTGCCAGCTGCGTGGGGAGCATGATCCCCACGGGTCCCAATCACAGAAACTATTACCGCCTGGAAGCTTTTGGAAGCATGGGAGCATGCAATGAACCGAGGCTCCGAAGTGGATAACAACCGAGGCAACGACCGAGATGCATCCCGAAGGGAGCTAGTCAGAAGACCTCGGCCCGTACCCTAGCCGCTGGTTCAGTATTCGTAGCCCGGTTACCGAGCCGATAACCGAGGGCCCTACACTCATCAAATTCCGAAGAGGGTTTTCTTTTCAAGCATTTTTGAGAAATCGTATACTTTGTAACACTCAAAAGTTTTAGAAATCTGTGTCGCTTTATACATATCTCTCATAGAATAGGGTGATAAGATCAGGACTTTTGAATTCGCACAATCAACTATGAAATATGACGAATTGACCTTTTCATGTACGGGGCGGTTCCGGGGACATCTATAAAAATATCTAAAAAAACACTTCATAGTTCCCGATCAAATTTTAATGATCTGAGCCACTCAATGTGATCAGAACGTGATTTTAAGGGTACCCGTGAGAAATCAGCAAAAAAAATGATTGGGAAGAGCTTCATCCAAACAGTTCCGAACAGTTTTTTATTGAACGGTTCAATTAAAAACTGCTCAAAACAAGCACTTCCCGGTAATTTTTTTTGCCGATTTCTCGCGGGTACCCTTAAAATCACATTCTGCACACATTAAGCGGCTCGGATCATCAAAATTTGATCGGGAACTATGAGATTAAGATTTGGAGTGTTTTTTTAGATGTTTTTTTAAATGTCCCTGGAACCGTCCCGTTTCACGTAATAACTACATATACATATAGAAAACATTGATTCATGTTCTCCATGAAACAAAGGAAATCTTATCAGATTTATGTCATTGAAGATGGAGCACTCCCAATAATTCTCTAAAGACAAACGATGAATTTTTTTCCAATTTACCTCATATTTGTTTATATCAAATGGTAGTCATCAAATATCAAGCATCAAGAAATATCGGTACCAATCAAAATGAACATTACAAGAGATTCTCGGTGCCAACTAAGAATACAGTAACAAAATCACTTTGAAGCTGATTTTAAAAAAAAAAAAATCACTTTGCTAGAAATTTTCCGGATCCAAAAGCAATAAAATCAATAGAAATTCCCAAAATAGTTGAATCTATGGAAGAAGTGGTGACCGGGTAACAAAATTGAGGGAAATTTGAGAGCCCATTTGTAGATGTAGATATAAGTTAACAGTCTTCTTTTCTTTCACTCCTTGATTTGAATGATTGAATCCATGGCACATCCTCAATTTTGATTATGTTTAAACCTCTTCTCTCATATCTGTGAGTCCTATGCACATTCTGGGTCAAATACATGGGTGAGTGTATATTTATAAGAATAGAGTGTTTTTTTTTTTTTTTTTGAGAGAAAGAGAGCATTCTGGGTCAAATACATGGGTAGAGCCCATTTGTAGATGTAGATATAAGTTAACAGTCTTCTTTTCTTTCACTCCTTGATTTGAATGATTGAATCCATGGCACATCCTCAATTTTGATTATGTTTAAACCTCTTCTCTCATATCTGTGAGTCCTATGCACATTCTGGGTCAAATACATGGGTGAGTGTATATTTATAAGAATAGAGTGTTTTTTTTTTTTTTGAGAGAAAGAGAGTATTCTGGGTCAAATACATGGGTGAGTGTATATTTATAAGAATAGAGTTTTTTGAGAGAGAGAGAGAGAGAGGGGGGGGGAGGTGGTAATGGGTGGAGGTTGGTGGTGGTGGGGTGGGTCGTTGGTCGGGACTCAGGTAGGTGTGTGGTGGCGTCTTAGTGGATGGTGTGACGGCGGTGGCATCGAGTTGATGTCGGCGGCGTGGTGGTTGGCGCCGGTGATTGTAGGACCCTCGGTTAACGGCTCGGTAACCGGGCTACATATCCTAAACCGGTGGCTAGGGTCCGGGCCGTAGTCTGGAGACAGGTTCCCTGTAACATCCACCGTGGTGAAAGGTTCGGACCTCGGTTGTAACCGGCCTCGGAGCTGTCATCAGCCATCCTCTTCGCCTCGGTACTCCCAGAAACGTTCAGAAGAAAGCAGTTACTGCAAGTGGGACCCGTAAGGGTCACGCTCCCTATGCAGCAGGTATAACCATTGGGATCTGGCCCATGTGCTCCGTAACCACCTCGACCCCCTCGTCATATGTGACGTCACCCGAGGCAGTTACCCGAGCGGACCCTCCACGCGCTGGCTTGGAAACCAAGCAGACCTAGGTCTAAAAATACAAAGAGATGGACACCTGAGAGAGGTACGCAATACTATCCTAACCCTAGACCTAAACACCTTCCCTGAGATCTAACTTGATCGTCGGAGGGTCACTGGGCTCCCATAGCCCTAGTGACTTGTTGCAGGTCAGGCGGAGGAAGCAACAGAGCAGCGGAAGGATTCTAGTCAGTATCACGGTCAAGGTCCCGATTAATCGAACCCCTACAATTGGCGACTCTGCTGGGGACCTAGCTGTTCTTCATCCAATCACTTTCTTCCTCATAAAAGCTCCGTTCAAAGCTCTCCAACCTAGCCATGGTGGAAGTTGACGATCCACATCGTAGCGAGGCCATCTACGGCCTCGGCAACCTCGGGGACCAGAACCTGACCGTCGGCGGACCAGACGCCCTTAGAAAGGCCCACATGTCCGTCGGGATCGGGGCCGAAACTTCGACTCAGGAGGCAGGGGCTCCCGCCGAACTCCAGACCTACATCCGCCACCTGGAGTGGAAGATCGACGATCTGGCGACGGTCGTGGAGCGCGATAGGAACGTCCTGGACGAGTTGGCGGAGATCAAACACCTCCTCCAATTCTCCCCATCTCATTCCTCCGGAAGCCGCGGCGGAAGAAGAAGCCATCACAGCCCTCCCCACAGCCGCGACGGAGGCCACTTGGTCGAGCACCGATCCCGCCCCTTAGCTAAGGACCGCCTCGAACCACCAGAGGAGGGTCGTAACGAAAAGGATGCTGAACGAAGGGGACGCTCCCGCTCCCCTAACCCAAGGGGTCCTCGCGAGAAGCGATCCACCTTCGAGAGGCTTGGTGGCGGAAGTGTCTCCGCCTCCTCCACCCACCCAATCAGATCCAAGGAGCGCCGCCGTGAGCCCACCCCGAGTTTTGCCAATGAGGACAACGCCCTCCTAGAGTTCCAAACAAAAACAAAAGGGTACCGTGAGCGCCTTAAGGGCGCTCGATCAAAAAGTCCATTCGTCCAGCATCCTAAAGAAAAGGGTGGCGGAAGTCAGGTCACTGAGCGCCTCGAGCCTTATGCTCAAGATAGCTACAAGAAGCATCGGTACGAGCGATCTCCTCAACGGTCAGGGAACTCCCAACCGAAGCGGAAGGAGTATGAAAGACCGGACCGATCGTTGCCGAAGAAGCGTACCGCGACCGGGGGTCCAAACGGTCTCGACCGTTCGATCCGACCCTACCGAGACGCCCGACTCGAGAGACTCACGACCTCCCCATTCACTAGGGAGATCGACTTGGTCACCCCCCCGAAGGACTTCGCCCAACCCAAATTTGCAAAGTACGACGGTAAAACCGAGGCATACACTCATTTGTTCTAGTACAAACTCGTTATGTCTCTCTTCCTTCGCAACGAGCCTTCGGATGACGCTTTCCTCTTGTGGGCTACCCGCCCGAAAAATATGTTTTGATTTGAAAGATTGAAAGAGTGAAGAGTCGCCACCCGGATTTCTGGTTCGCCATCCGAGAAACCGTTTTATTCAAAAATCGATGGATTGAAATTGAAAACCAGAGATTCGTTAAGGGTTCGGAAGCCACGTTACGAGAGGGGAAGGGTTTTACGGCACCCCTCTCGTCCGACGCAATGTCGGTCTCTACTCAATGTTTGTGGGATTTTTAATAAAAATGTTTTGTTTCATTAAACCAACTAACAAATATGTACAAATACCAAAAGATAGCAGTGCATGCATGTGCAAGATGTACAAGGTGCGATAGAATGATGAAATAAGGAAACAAAAAGAACTGTTACTGGAATCACTCCCGAGCGCTCGGGAGTGGTCCTGAGCGCTCGAGAGTGATGTCAAGCCACCCTGCAATTTTGGTTAGACAAATATACTGCAATGTTTGAAATGACAAAATACTACTATTATCATGTAACGATGCTCAGCAAAATATTTAAACAGTCAGGGAACTGGTCCTGACTGTCCAAACTCTGTTTCCTTGCACTTAAAATTAAAACTGACTGGGTTTTGGAAATACCAGTGCATGCCTAGTAGGAAAAGCAATATTTAATGACAAAATAAGCTTTTGGTGACAGCAGCACTCCTGGTACGAAGACGTGAAGGAATTCCTGGAAAAATGAGAATACCCATCCGAGGCCACCTCGAAAGACAAAACGGCTCTGCGGAAGCTTGCTGCCCGATTTGTAATATGTGGAGGAGCATTGTATCGAAGGGCACACTTGGGTCCAAGTCAACTTTGCGTCACAACGGAGGACAGCCGCAAGGTAATGGAGGAAATACACGAAGGAATTTGTGGGCCACACATGAATGGGGCAACGATGGCAAAGAAGATCCTACGTCAGGGATATTACTGGACTACAATGGAGGCCGACTGCGCTGATTATGTTCGCCGATGTTACAAATGCCAAACTCACGCTGATCATATGCGTATTCCCCCTACGGAATTGTATAGCATGACATCCCCTTGGCCATTCTCCACTTGGGGGATAGACGTCATTGGAAGCATAAATCCAAAGGGAAAATACAAACATCAGTTCATTCTGGTGGCCATTGACTACTTCACCAAGTGGGTAGAAGCAGCTTCTTATGCTACTCTCAAAGCCACTCATGTGGCCAAATTCATTCGCACTAATATCATCTATCGATATGGTGTACCTCATGAGTTCGTCTGTGACAATGGATCGCACTTCAAGGGGACGACAAAGAAGCTTTTTGCCGAATTTGGGATACAGAATCATCGGTCATCTACTTACCGACCTCAAACTAATGGAGCAGTTGAGGCTGCAAACAAGAATATCAAGAGGATTATGCGGAAGACTACCGACACTTACACAGACTGGCCAGAAATGCTACCTCTGGCACTATGGGGTTATCGAACAACTGAAAGGACTTCAACTGGGGCCACTCCCTACTCTCTGGTTTATGGAATGGAAGCTGTCTTGCCTATCGAACTGGAATTACCTTCGTTAAGGGTTCTAGTTGAGACTGGAATGATCGAAGAAGACTGGGTTCAAAATCGCCACGATGAGTTGGTACTACTAGACGAAAGGAGGCTGAGAGCGTTATACCATGTACAAGGGTATCAACGCTGCATTGCACGAGCATTCAACAAAAAGGTGAAACCTAGGGACGTCAAGGTAGGAGACATGGTGCTCAAAGCAATTCGTCGCCACGTCTCAGACCCAAGGGGCAAGTTTATACCAAACTGGGGAGGCCCCTACCTTATCAAACGCATACTTTCTGGAGGAGCAGCATACATTGCAGACTTGGATGGAATGGAATTCGCAATGCCAGTCAACATTTGACAAGCTGAGGAAGTATTACCCATGAGAGATGCTCGTTGGACCGAAAACCACAAGGGTGGGCGGATCCAAGCAAAAATTAGAGCAGCCTGCTAGGTCGAAAACCCGCAAGGGCGGCTTAGGCAAAAACTAAGGCATAAATAAAACGCTCGCTAGATCGAAAACCCGCAAGGGCGGTTCTAGGCAAAATTTAGAGCACAAAAGGAGAGGAAAACACCCGAGTGGACCCTAACTAAAAACAAAACAAATCCCCTTTGTTGGAACTACGTTTATGGCCTGATTCCCTCTATGGGATACGTAGGCAATCTCTAAATTTGAGATCCGGCCACTGCTATCATTATCACTTCCAAAATTTCTAGGTCTATCCTAAGGCATGTTCACTATCAAATCATGGCAATAACATCTCTAAAATAAAACGACCAAATATTTTATTATTTCCAAAGGAAAGGGACAAAGCAAACCTAAACAATTCTTAATCCATGAAAGCAAGAATCAAACAAACATCTTTTAAAAACATAAGCAAAGCGTCAGCCTCTAGGTCTTCCTTCTCTTTGCACTACTATCCTCCAGAAGGTTTTTCTTCAACCAATATTTGTAAGAACCCGATAGCTTGACAACAAAGTTCTCAGCAACCTCTTGCATCACTCTATTTGGCCAAAGACGCAGCATATTGTGACGGAAGCTAGCATCGTGGACCTTAGAGACCGTGTACTCAGGGTCACCCAGGATTGCGGTTTGTTCAGTCCCGAACTGCCTTTGAAAGCGAGCAGGAAAGTAGAAAACAACTCGAGTAATACCAATCACTGCTACACCAAAATGGTTCATGGTGCTCGTAGTCATACTCTCGATACCATACCAGGGGCAAACCCATTGAATCCAATCACCTCTACAAGTCTTCATCCATGCTTCCCAAGCAGCCTCAGTTGGGAACTGTTTAATCATGTGACGCTCCGTGCATTGGTCTGGATTATAAGGAAGTCGTTCCGGCGCATCCCATACCTTCAGCTTCTCAAACAACCACACCTAGAGAACAAGGGAAAATTGTGAGTTGAGAGAACACGTGAGTCAAAACAAAAGAGTGATGAGTGAAAAGATAAGCTTGACAAATAAACAAATAAAAGAGCGAACCTGCAATAGCAAAGGACTGCCTGAGAACTGAGCTGTAGGACTACCCTTCATCACATCTAGACCCATTAAGGTCTCTGCCAAAACTAAGCCAGCGAAACCCACACGGTTTCCAATCTGTTGAGCAAGGTTAAGCAATACAGGATCAGCATGACCAGAGGAAGGGCCAAGCAAATAGTAATGAAGGAGACAAATGCACAACGCATGAAAGCACGCCTTCTGTAGGGAAACTTGGCGATGAGCCTCAGCTGTACCAAAACGTTGAATAAGTTGCAGAATCTCCAACCTTCCCTTCACTAGGAAGAATTTAACTTCATGTTTCTGAACTTGGAGTAAATCCTTCAGGAGATCACCTCGGTTGAATAAAGGATTAGGGACGACGAAACCCTCTCTGTCTGAATGACCCATGATGGCCGCAAACTCCTCGATAGACGTGAAAATCAGGGTCCCACAAACTAGCAGCTGCCCTAAGGAAGGCAAAATTCACAGGAATTTGACGAAGGGAGAAGAGAAAGTCCATGCCGAAAGACTTAAAGTGTAAATGGTCGAGGCCATTAAAGGAATCCAACCACTGATCAAGGACTGGTTGTGCCATGTGCAAGGAATTGCTACTGACAATGCTATCGGGTTCGTAGAACGCGTATTTATAAAACTAAGTCGAGTCTTAGTTCAAATCGGAATCGGATTCTTAATCCTCGGAATTTCAGTCGGTCTCTCGGCCGACACTTCGACATGACGGCCGTAGGATCTATCCATCGGCCCGTGAAAAATAGGGTTGATTGCAAGTCAAACCCGGACAGACAAAACGATCCTTCGGCCGCCAGATCGAAGCTTCGGCCGCGTAATCATTCAGTCGGCCGCCAGAACGGCTGTTTTACAGATTGTTTCCACGGTTCGGTTCGTTTCACTGGATTAAACGGGATTATCACACGCAAACCAACGGAGATATAGCATACACAGTCATATAACAGAGTAAAAGATTTTTGTTTCATATAACGAAAGTTTTTTACATCACAAGGTGGATCATCCCACATTTCCTAAACAAACTATACATCGATTTTCTGTCGAACTAACCTATGCAGGAAGAGAAACAGAAAAAACAAAAAGAGGAAGCAGAAGAGGATGCCGAACCCTCTGGTGGTCCGAACACCAGAGACCAGCTGCAAAAAAGAAGAGGACGCCCCTGGGGCGGTGTATACCAGAGGAGTGCTACGGTGCAGAAGGGACACCACATGGCCCAGAAAAATCACCACACCGCGTACCACCGCCACGCCAGGAGCTCCGCGTCACGAAAGCAAGTCACCCATGTAAGGGTCCCTAATCAAAGCTACCCATGCAAGGGTCCCTAATCAAGCATCAAGACAGGACCAACAACAGCGCGGCCTCCCTCCGCAATCTCGGGCTGTGCGTCATCCATGGCCCGGAGCCGTCAGGAACGAGGGGGAGTGAAAGAGGAGCTCTCGGCAAGTCTCTTGGACGAAGAGAGAAACCGAGGAAAGTGAGAAATGAAATGAAACGGCTGAGGCCGTGGCCTTTTATAAGCCCCTGGAAACGAACCGATTAAGCGGCCGATCATTCGATACCTCGGCCGAGACATCAATCTTTCGGCCGAGAGATCGATCTCCTGGCCTCCTAATCAATTTCCTTCGACAAACATCAGATCATGCTCAGTGCACCGATTCAAGCCATTATGGATTCTGGGTCCTCGACTAACAGAATAGCCTTGGGGGCACCCCCGAGCCAGTACAATGTGATCAAAATCAGCCTTGGGGGCATATCCAAGCATGAGGAAGCTCTCTCTCCACAAACTGCTGGCCAAAACAAGTCAGAACACTCAGCAGCTCTACGCCCATATTCACTATCAAACACCGTGACTCCAGGTCCACCACCTCCATAGGCTCAAAGCCGTCAACTCAGCGGCTCAAAGCCCATCGTCTCAACTGGCTCGAAGCCATAACAACCAATCTAGCGGCTCGTGGCCCATTATCGACAGGCTCTACGCCCATATTCACTCAGTGGCTCGAAGCCCATTATCAGCAGCTCTACGCTCGCTATCACTCATCAAAGCGGCTCCAAGCCCACTATCCCAACTGGTTCAAAGCCATGACAACCAATCTCAGCGGCTCGAAGCCCATTACTTCAACAGGCTCGAAGCCTATATCTACCATCTCAACTGGCTCAAAGCCATAGCAACTCACTTAGCGGCTCCAAGCCCTCGACTCAGCAGCTCTACGCTCGCTATCACAACTCAGCGGCTCAAAGCCCATCATCTCAACTGGCTCGAAGCCGTAAACAAGCAACAGGCTCTACGCTGCCCCAACAATCAAGCCATCTATTCTCAGGCTCTACGCCTGAATGCTCAAAAATCTAACATTTTTGAATGCTCAAGCTCTACGCTTGGATGCCCAACCACTGTGTACTGGATGCTCAAGTTATACACTTGAATGCTCAAGCTCTACGCTTGGATGCCCAACCACTGCGTACTGGACGCTCAAAGCCTGTACTTTGAATGCTCGGATTCTGCCGTCCGAATGCTCGAGCTCTACGCTCTGAATGCTCAAGTCCGGAACTTGATAGAAGCTCTAAGCTTAAAACAAACACACACGCACGGGCCCGTGCACATATTGCATCAACATTATCACATCGAGTCTGCATATCTCTTCACATCTAACAACCATCATCACACATATACATTCTGCATATCTCTCATGAAACAGGTCAACCCTGCAATCAACCGGCTCTACGCCTCGGTTTTATTGATCGGTTTAGCGCCTCGATCCTTTGGCTCTACGCCAACACTTATGATGGAAAAGCTCTGTGCACAGACCATCAGAATGTAACCAGCTCTATGCTTCGGTTCAAATCACGTCAAGCTCTAAGCTCCGACAACCCAGGCCCTCGCCTCAAGACTGCAGCAGGCTCCACGCCTCAATCTAATCACCTCAGGCTCCACGACTCAGTTCCTTCACCTCAGGCTCCACGCCTCAATTCTATCACCTCAGGCTCTCGCCTTATACCAGCTCCGTGCTTCGGTTCATCACGTCAAGCTCAAAGCTCTGACACCTCAGGCTCTCACCTTATGATTAATACCAGCTCCGCGCTTCGGTTCCATCAAGCTCTAAGCCCACCTCAGGCCCTCGCCTCATAACTGCAACAGGCTCCACGCCTCAATCTAAATCACCTCAGGCTCTCACCTTATGATCAATACCAGCTCCGCGCTTCGGTTCCATCAAGCTCTAAGCTCACCTTAGGCCTCCGCCTCAAGACTGCAACAGGCTCCACGCCTCGATTCCATCACTCTCCAGGCTCTCGCCTCATGACTACAACCGGCTCCGTGCCTCGGTTCCCTCATCTCCAAAAGCTCCGTGCTCTAGATAGTGGCCCTGCGCCCCCCATATCTCAAAAACAAACCGGCATCCAACTCATCCCAGCAGATGGTTTGGATTCCACCCCACTACATCAATTCCTTCCAGCTCATTCGCAAGGATAGGCTACTCTACTGAGCCCCTTTCAGTCAAAGTAAGGATGATCAAGAAAAGCAAACGCACCTGCCGTGTACTGATCTACCCCAAAATACTGAGGAAGCTCTCCGCAAAAACTCCCCGGCAGCCCCGCGCTCCTTCCACTACTCTTCGCCAAAACCCTGGCTCAGTCTAGGTACGTTACACTACGGCTTTTTAAGCCCTAAGGTACGTCTTCTGTCTCTAACCCTCCAAACTTTTATTTTTCTTTATTGCCCGAACTACGATTGGTCTGAATTTCCCTTGTGGAATACGTAGGCAGCCTCCCGGCCCGACCATAGCAAAACCTTTTTCAAAAACCCTTGGAATAGTGGTTGGACCAAATTGAGTTGCTTTTTACAGATTTGACTCTTACTCAAACATGTCTCGCGATCCGTCTGAGTTCAGTCAAAGAGGGGCATCTGTAGACACCCCAATTTGGCCTAACGATTATTTCAAGTCCCACCTTGGGACCATCCCGATGATGAAATGGATACAGTGATTGCTGATTGCCTCCTTGAGAACCTTAGGACTTTCGGTAAGAACTTTGAGCCATTTAGAGGACCCAATTCAGAGCCATACAGCCTTTCAGACAGAAATACAGAAGCCTAGGAGAATCCATCTGTCGGCCGTGACATCGATCCCAAGGCCCTAACATCATTTCCTCACCCGAGCAACCTGTTGCTAGCAAAATCTCCCTGAGAGATCAATCCCTCGGCCGCAAGATCTATCCTTCGGCCGAGACATCCATTCCTCGGCCGTGATATCCTTTACTCGGCCGCCAGATCGACCTTTTTCCAGACTCTGGAACGTGTTCTGTCAGACGTTTGATCCAACTACACTACCTTCCCGATGCGTTCGGGCTACGCTCAGAGATTACGACGTAGGGTTAGAGGTGCATTGCAATTGCAATTGCCATCTCGTGATTTGATTGGCCAGAGTGAGTCACCAATTGCCTATATAAAGGGCCCTTGGGCTCCGAAAATAAGGACACAAAATTCATCAGAGTATACACTCTCTCAAGCCTCAAAACTCTGTCAAAATACTCTCTCAAACCCACTCCTCAAAAGCCCTAACCTCCCGAAGGCAGCCGTCAATCCGGCGATCAAACCCCGAAGTTCAAACCCTAACTCTAGGGTTTTCAATCAAGCAATCAGTCAATCACAATCAAATCCGAAGCAATCAAGCAACTGAGGGATCAAGGTGGTGAGGCCCAACGGCCTCTGGTTTGTCTTATTTACTGTATTTCTGACTAACCGTAGCGTTTTGATCATCTGTTAATCTTTCTGTCTGGTGTGAGGAAGAACACCGACCGGGGCTTCGATCCCTCGGCCGGTACATCAAACCAGGAGGATCCCTCGGCCGTGACATCCATTCACCGGCCGCGGGATCCATCTCCCTGGGACAGTTTGTTTTGTTTTGCTTTCTGACGCATGCTTTATTTATCGCACTGGCTCACTTTACTTACTGTTTAAAGGAATAAATAAACAGACTATGTGTTAGAATTAAACAAAGCATCTGCATGTCTTATGTTGAACGATTATGGGCCAGTCTCACGACTGGGCAAAGAGGGGTGCCTAACACCTTCCCCTTATTGTACTTTTGGCTCCCGTATCCAGAATCTCTATTTGTTTTTCCAGTTTTAATAAACTGGGTGGCGACTCTGTTTTGATGATAACCGCTATCGTGTGGCGATGTTCCTAGCCATGGGAATGTCCATGATTTTGGTTTACAAAGCAAGCAACCAATCGAGCAAACAAACTGTGATCAATCTGTATGGCGATGCCCCGTTTGGGAGGTGTCTACAAGTGGACGGCGTGACACTATAACCGAAGTGGCGTGAGCGATGCGATGCTGTTAGCCGGGGTGGTGTTGGTGTCATGACGTTTGTTTCTTTGTCATTCCTCCTTTTAGTTAAGACTTTGATTAAGCATTAATCGAGGACTCAGTAAGATTTTGATTTCTCTCGGTTTCACAGCTCAAAGGAATCATATAATCAAAGTAACATGTATCAAGGTATGTGACTCTCCATCGGGTCTCGGCAACCTTCTATAGACAGCGCGAGCGAGCCTAAGCACAACAACATGACATGGATGATATGCAAGATGTGATGCAGAAAGTAGTAACATGTAAGCAATATATATCACGTAATCTTACCATGCGGGTTCCTGTCCTAATTTGGAAGGTTCTATTGCTTTCTACACACGTATGAAGGCCGGCTTTGGCTAAAGGGGGTGCCCCGGACTAGAGTCAATGTATGCCTTCCGATTATCAAGCGTACACCCAATAACGGTAAAAACGGCAGGTATGACTCATCATAGTCGAGGGTTGCTGAGTATTTTGGGATTCCCTATCACCGGTAAGCCGGGCAAGATTGCCAGAACACAACAGCGAGGTTGAACAAGATATACGTACAAAATATAGAAAATGAAACAAAATATTTTGAAAATCCCACAAACATTTTTCAAGCTTGGCTCTCTTGATTAATTAATACTTAGAGAAAGAAATACACAAGTAACCAATCAAAAAGCCCCAGGTCGGAACGGCCGGATAGAAATCCAGTTAGAATCGCCATTTCCTTCCTTCAACGAGCATAAAGCGTCGTTGTTTTTGACAGGCTTTGCAATGATTGTTCACAAGTGTTTACGAACTCTAAGCATTAACTAAACAGTCCCCAGCAGAGTCGCCACTGTGGGCTACCCGCCCGAAAAATATGTTTTGATTTGCAAGATTGAAAGAGTGAAGAGTCGCCACTCGGATTTCTGGTTCGCCATCCGAGAAACCGTTTTATTCGAAAATCGATGGATTGAAATTGAAAACCAGAGATTCATTAAGGGTTCGGAAGCCACGTTACGAGAGGGGAAGGGTTTTACGGCACCCCTCTCGTCCGACGCGATGTCGGTCTCTACTCAATGTTTGTGGGATTTTTAATAAAAATGTTTTGTTTCATTAAACCAACTAACAAATATGTACAAATACCAAAAGATAGCAGTGCATGCATGTGCAAGATGTACAAGGTGCGATAGAATGATGAAATAAGGAAACAAAAAGAACTGTTACTGGAATCACTCCCAAGCGCTCGGGAGTGGTCCTGAGCGCTCGAGAGTGATGTCAAGCCACCCTGCAATTTTGGTTAGACAAATATACTGCAATGTTTGAAATGACAAAATACTACTATTATCATGTAACGATGCTCAGCAAAATATTTAAACAGTCAGAGAACTGGTCCTGACTATCCAAACTCTGTTTCCTTGCACTTAAAATTAAAACTGACTGGGTTTTGGAAATACCAGTGCATGCCTAGTAGGAAAAGCAATATTTAATGAAAAAATAAGCTTTTGGTGACAGCAGCACTCCTGAGCGCTTGAGAGTGGTCCCGAGCGCTTGGGAGTGGATCCAGTGCCCAGAAAATGTTTTGTTTCTTTGTATTTCTCTTGCTTTTGTTGCTAAAATAAAATCGAATGAGCTCATAACCAGTATGAGGAACTGGTATGGGCCCTTGATTCCCCTCAGAAATTTTGAAAACAGTAGAATATGAAGGTGTTTATACCTTTGCTTGACTTGAACTTTGCTTCTTGGACTGATTTGTTTGCTTGAAAATGGATTGAAAACAGCAAGGAAAGGATTCTTAGATGTGTCTATAGATTGAAAATGTTTTTGTGATTTTCTTGGAAGAATACTTGAGAAAATGATGGACTTTTAGAAAAAAATTGAGAGAGTTTAGAGAGAGTTTTTGACAGCAAAATGGGGGAAGTTGAAGAGAATTTTCGTCGCCCCTTTTGTGCTGAAATGAAAGGGGTATATATAGGGGGCCAAAAAAATAAGGATTTTAGTTTGAAAATAAAATCAAAAATAGAGAGAACATGGTTTTGGGAGGGAAACAAGGGCTGAACAGATTCCTGCTGGCTCAGGCAGGCCTTTGGTACATGTAGGGTTGAATGGAGGTTTGAAAAACGTGGTCAAAGATCATGCTCAACATGCATTGGCTGTGACAGCACTCCCGAGCGCTCTAGAGTGTCACTCTCGAGCGCTTTAGAGAGTTCCCGAGCGCTTGGGAGTGGTCCCAAGCGCTTGGGAGTGGCTGTCCAACTTCAGAAGTGCGCCACGGACACTCCCGAACTCGGTTTTGGGTGTTTTTCGAAGCATTGGAAAGCTCGTTGAGTCCTCTTTCTAACCCAATTGGTTTCATTCAAATGTATTTTATATGCTAAAATATGTGACATTTTTACCCTTAAGGTGTCGGGAAAAACGATAGTTTTGGTTTGTAAAAGTCCAAGAGACCTTGTTCAAACTTTAGCCGAGTCTTATTTTGATTCCTTTTCATCATCGGGGAGCCTCGAGGGCACGAATTAAGGATAGCTAATAGGTCCAAATTGGGGTGTCTACACCTCTGTAAGGTCTTCCCCGCAAGCCTCGACAACCTAGGCCTAACTTGGTTCAACCAACTTCCCGCCAGGTCAATCTCCTCTTTCGATTCTCTCTGCGACGCCTTCATGGCTCGGTTTGTCACGAGCAACAAGCACGAGAAGGAGATCAACTCTTTTCTTGCTCTACGCAAGCGGCCTGACGAAACGCTCCGCCAATACGCCGGTCGCTATTGGGAACTGTTCAACGAAATCGAAGGTTGCAACGGTGTCATATCCGCCCGCGGTTTCAAGCTCGGTCTCACCGCCCAAGACAAACAAGTTTACGACGATCTCGCTCGACACAAGCCCAATTCCATGAAGGACCTCATGACTCGCATCGAGGGATGGTGCCAGCTTATTGAAACCAAAGCAGAAAGGGGCATGGGGAAGCCTACGAGCTCCAAGACACCGTCCACCTCGGTGTCTGCTTCGGCTCCCGCCTCGGGATCAACACCGAAGAAACAGGTCAACCACATCAAACAGTCTCCGAGGAAAGGACCAAAGCCAGGAGACTTCAACGCTGAGAAGACCGTCTTTACCGTCCCTATCTACAGGATTATCGACCAAGTGAAGGACCAACCCTTTTTCTCCTTCCCCAATCAAAAGCTCGGTACCGAGAACGGGAAAATCAAAAACCCGATAGTCCGATGTAGTTACCACAACGAGCAGGGTCACTTCACCACCGCTTGCAGGCCCTTCAAGGCCTACTTGGAACAGCTTGTCGCCGGTGGTCATCTCAACAACCTCATTGACCATGAGAAAACGAGGGCTCGGGCACAGAATGCCGAGACCAGAACCGAAGAAGAAATCCAGACGATTCACGTCATCCACGGCCCTCTCAACCCCGAAGCCGCCCGTATAGTCCGCGTCGAATTAAACGACGTTTCCTCTTCTAAGCAGGTCATGCTAGTCGGTCCCGAAGCCAAACGCCCCCGGACCGACGATGGATCCAAATGGACAATCACATTCACCGAAAAGGACCTCGCCCGCGTCCAACTTCCTCACAACGACGCCCTCGTGGTCACGCTGCGCATCGGAACCTTCAACGTCCGACGCGTCCTCGTGGATCAGGGGAGCTCAGCCGAGGTCATGTACTACTCTTTGTTTAAAGATTTGAAGCTCTCAGACGCCGATCTTCGTCCCTCCGAAGTCCCCCTCATAGGCTTCAACGGGGCTCCGGTCTGGCCCCTCGGTTTGATCACCCTCCCTGTCCGCTCCGGATCGGTCGTACTCAACATGGAATTCGTTGTGGTCGATGTCCCAAGCCCCTATAACGCCATCGTTGGCCGCACCTGGCTCCATAAGTTAAAGGCCATAGCCTCTACTTATCACTAGGTGGTCCGGTTCATCGGTGCTAGCGGACGCCAGGAAGACCTGTACGGAGACCAAACCGCCGCCAAACGTTGTTACGTCAACGCAGTCCGAAGTAGCAAACAGACGTCCAGGGTGAACTTCATCGAAGTGCCAGAGGCTCCGGTTCTTGAAGACGTCGGTAGGCCTGCCGACGAGAAGGCGATTGAGGATCTTGTCACCATCCCTATAACCGAAGATGGTTCCCGTTTCTTCCTTGTCGGTTCCTCACTCAGTGACACCGAACGGAATGACATGGTGAACTTCCTCAAGAGCAACATAGAGGTTTTCGCGTGGACCCCTTACGAAATGCCCGGGGTCGATCCAAAGTTCATTTGCCACGAGTTCAACATCGACCAAACCAAGCGCCCGGTCGTACAAAAGGCAAGGCGGTCCTCCCCGGTCCATTCCGAGGCCGTCATCGAAGAGGTCAACCGACTCTTAAACGCAGGAGCCATACGGGAAGTACAATACCCTAAATGATTGGCCAACATTGTGGTAGTCAAAAAGAAGAACGGTAAATGGCGGGTTTGTGTTGACTATTCTAACCTCAACGACGCCTGCCTGAAGGATTTCTTCCCCCTCCCTCAAATAGACTAGCTCGTAGACGCCACAGCTGGCCACGACCGACTCAGTTTCATGGATGCTTACCGGGGCTACCATCAAATCGCTATGAGCGACGGCAACGTCGAGAATACGACCTTCATCACCCCCCACGGTATCTTCGGTTATCTCGTCATGCCCTTCGGCCTCAAAAACGCCGGAGCAACCTTTCAGCGAATGATAACCAAGATGTTTGAGCGTCTGTTGGGGGACACCATGATGGCCTATATCGATGACATGGTGGTCAAGAGCATGATGGCCGGCGACCATCTCACTCACCTCGCCGAGGCCTTCGAGATCCTCAAGAAACACAAGCTTCGCCTCAATGCCGAGAAGTGCGCCTTCGGGGTAAGCTCCGGGAAGTTCCTTGGACACCTCGTCTCCCGACGCGGTATTGAAGCCGACCCTGCACAGCTCGTGGCGATCGAAAAACTCTCGGCCCCTCACATCAAAAAGGATGTACAATGCCTAACCGGCATGGCCGCTGCCCTAAACAGATTCATCAGTCACTCCTTCGACAAGTGCCAACCGTTCTTTGCCCTCCTCAAAGGGAGCCGACGCAGTTTCAACTGGACCGAAGAGTGTGACCGAGCCCTACAGCAGCTGAAGGCCTACCTCTCCGAGGCCCCTCTCCTCGTCACACCTAGGGATCAGGAGGACCTGTTCATATATCTCGCCGTGTCCACTCATGCAATAAGTTCGGTCCTCGTCCGACAAGAGGGACGTGACCATCAGCCCATTTACTACTCCAGCAAGACAATGACGCCCGCCGAGACGCGCTATCTTCCTCTGGAAAAGCTCGTTCTTGCCCTCGTCTCCGCATCTCGGAAGCTTGCCCCATACTTCCAATCCCACTGCATCATTGTGCTAACCGAGTACCCTCTCAAGTCACTCCTCTGGAAGGCGGACCTCTCCAACCGAATCTCCCAGTGGGCCGTCGAGCTCGCCAACTATGAAATTCACTATCAACCGAGGACGGCGATAAAAGCCCAGGCCCTCGCCGAGCTTACTCCGGCCGACGTCCTCGCTTCAACTCCAGCCCCCCGCCCCGAAGCCGTTCTCCAAGCAAACCCCAACACCGCCTAGAAACTCTTCCATGGCGATGTGTGGAAGATGTATGTTGATGGCGCCTCAAATAGCCGAGGCGCCGGGGCTGGGATCGTACTTCTCTCTCCCTCCGGCGTCTTACATGAAAGCTCTCTTTCCATCAACTTCCCGGCCTCAAACAACGAGGCTGAATATGAGGCACTCATCTCTGGACTAAAGACCGCCGAAGCCCTCGGTATTGAGGAACTTGTTATCTACAGCGATTCGCAGTTGGTGGTCAACCAGCTTTCCGAGGAATACGAAGCTCGGGACGACCGAATGCGTACCTACCTAAGCTCTGCTGTTCGGCTTCTCAAGAACTTCAGGGCCATTCGCGTCGAACACATTTCGAGAGAACAGAATGCTCATGCCGACGCCCTCGCCGGACTCGCTTCGGCCTGTGCTGCTTCGGAACATCGCTCTATCTCCTTCAGCTCCATTGACTAACCGAGCTTCGAGCTCGAGGTATTAAGCCATGAGATACTAAACGTGGAGCTCGGTCCAAGCTGGATGGATGAGATCATTAGCTACCTACGAGATGACACACTCCCAACCGACAAAAAAGAAGCCCACCAACTCCGCAACAAGGCCGCCCTTTTCTGGCTCAATCCAAACGGGAAGCTTTACCGAAGGTCATTCACCGACCCCTACTTATTGGTTGCACACCCCCTCCAAGTCCCCGGGATCATTGAAGAACTCCACGCCGAGGACAGCGGTTGCCACTCCGGTGGACGCTCCCTCGCGCACCGAGCCATCACTCAAGGGTACTGGTGGCCAACGATGAAGAAAGACTCCGAAGAGTTTGTGAAGCGTTGTCGGAAATGTCAAATGTTCGCCCCTATCATTCATCAGCCGGCTCGGGATCTCAGCCCCCTCACCAGCCCATGGCCCTTCTCTAAGTGGGGGATGGACATCGTCGGCAAGCTCCCCGTCGCTCCAGGAGGGTTTAAGTTCCTCTTAATCGCCACCGACTATTTCTCTAAATGGGTCGAGGCCGAACCACTGGTTACTGTTGAGGAAACGGACATCATTCGATTTGTTTGGCAAAATATAATTTCTCGCTTCGGTGTACCCTTCGCCATCATTACCGACAACGACAGCCAGTTTACCGGATAGAAATACCGGGCTCTCTTGGACAAATATGGCATTAAATGGGACACTTCTACTCCATATTACCCCCAGGGCAACGGACAAGCCGAGGCTGCAAACAAAGCAATCTCTTTGGGACTGAAGCGTCGGCTCGAATCACGCCGGGGCAAGTGGGCCGAAGAGCTACCTCGTGTGCTCTGGGGCTACCGTACAACGCCTCGACGATCCACCGGTCGCACCTCCTTCTCCTTGGCATTTGGGATGGAGGCCGTCATTCCCCTCCAGGTCGGGCTCCCGACATTCCGGACTGAAAATTTTGACGAGTCGGTGAACGACGAGAACATCGCTGCGGACCTCGATTTAGCCGAAGAAGAGCGTGAGAACTCAAGAATCAAGCTCGCTTCATATCAGCAAGAGGTTGCCAAGGGCTACAATCGCAGCGTCCGTCTTCGGTCGTTCAAACCAGACGATCTTGTCTGGAAAAAGGTGGTGGACAAGTCAAAAAAGAGAAAGCTGATGCCTAACTGGGAAGGCCCCTTCCGAGTCCTCAAGCATCTCGGCTCGGGAAACTACAAGCTGGAGAAGCTGGACGGTTCCCCAATCGCCAAGACTTGGAACGCCAACAACCTGAAGAAATTCTACGGATAGCCAAGCTTCGGTGTCAAAACCCTGCTTCGTTTTTTGCCTTTTTTGCAAGTTCTTACTCTCCAAGTTATGAGGCGGAGACCAACTCTTATGTAATGGCACGTTTCAGTTTCAATGAGAATTTACTTTTCTAAATCTTACTGTTCAATCTTGTCATTTACTCTTCGTACTCGGTTCGTCTCTCCTCGGACCGTTTTACCCTGACTTCAGAGACTGTCCTCCACGGGTAACCCCCTAGGGCGGATCTCTCACCAAGTCACCACGGCCTTCTCGATCGTTCGGACTTTCGGTCGGTCGCATTAAGGATACTCGGTATTCATCCCGAGCCCCTTATACCGACCAACCAACGAGTCACTCACTGTTTGGAATCGCTACGTCCCGGAGTCATGGCCGATGCCATTTCCACTTCGGGACCCTAGCCCCAATCCAAGCAGACTTACCTCACCACGCTAAGTTTACCTCAATTCACTTCACCAGGACCGAAGTATATTGAACCGACGCAAGGGCACACAAAATTCAAAAAAATCCTAATTAATTGCTTCCGTTCAAAATACTCGGGCCTATTTTATCCAAACGACGGTTGGAACTTCGGCGAATTCGCTCCGTGGTTCGGTTAACTCTCAAGGGCTCAACATACCCTAACTTTCCGATAAACATTTTTGAGAATCTCCTCGGTTAGTGCTTCGGTTAAACCCTGCCTCGTCACTCCGCAACGTTTGACCGAAGCAAGGGCAGAATCACCCTTCGATTATAACCACATAGCCATGCCGGCATCCCAAAAAATAAACAAGTCTTGAAGGGAAAGAAAAATGGATTACAGGTTAAAACCCTAGATCAAAACTATTACATCCCATCAGGCTTCGGCCAACTGTTCGGCGCCTGCTAAGCCAAAAATATTTACAAACCCTGGAACAGTAAAATCCAAATGTTCGGAACCGTCCAGCCAAACAGAAGTTGAATGAAAAGCAAAAATCCTAAGTACTGGGAGGATGTGGGGTCTGGACAGCACCCTTGGTTGGAGCGACGGCGGCAGGAGTGGTTTGACCCTCGAAAAGAACTTCCACCTCGGGATTCAAGGCCTGCTCATCCTCTTCCTCGGGCATCACAAGCTCCTCAGAGGGTGCCTCAGGCAGGACTCGAAGCACCGAGTCCTCCGGGAGATCAAGCTTCTTCAAAAGAGCTTCATGGCCGAACCGAAGCCCGTCCAAGAAGCAGTCTCTATACAACTCGACTTCGATCTCCCGAACCTGCTTCATGTATTCCACCCCGGCTGCGGCCCAGCCTTTGGTCACAGCAGCTTCAACCTCCCGAGCCCTGGCGGCCCTTAGGGTGGTTGCGTCCTCTTCGGCTTTTGCAACTCGGGCTTCGGCAGCCACCCTCTCCTTGTCGCACCTCTGGAAATCCGCGAGGTAAAGCTCGCAGGTTTCCCGAGCCATCTTCAAGTCATCCTCCCTCAGCTCAAGGGCCTTCTTCAGCTCATCAATCTCTTGCTCCTGAGCTTGGCACCAATCTTTGACAACCAAAGCCCGGGCACCAGCCTGCAGGCAACAAACCGAAGAAGAATCACGAGTGTGGACTCATAGGCCAACAGCTATAAATGAAAAGTAACAACTTACAGTGAAAAGGGCCTGGGCTATCTCTCCGGTGATGTCCTCGGTCAACCCCTGGACAGCCTTGGCGTCCCTGGGAAGAATACAGCCTCGAAGCATTCCGAACGCTGTACCGAGGTTCGACACGCTGTCCGCATGGTGAATCAGGCGAGCGGCGTAGTGGCGAAATTCCGGGGTCCAGGGAAGATCCTTCGGATGGACCCAGGTCTCCTCTTCTCCCTCAGCGGACTCTTGACCCTGCTCCTCCACCCGTTCCTCCTCCTCGGTAATCCGGACGGTTTCCTTGTCCTTACCACGGGCTTCACCTCCTCCCTCACGTCGAGTCCTCTTCTCCGGGGGCCCCTACGGGGAAACAGGGACCGTCCCTGAAGTCCCAGCACCAGGTGTACCGGGAACCGAACCTCGGCCTCGGCCCCCCAGCCTTCGACGTCTGAGGTTCAACACCTCCCGAGCTCCGCTACCCGTCATTTTGTCGCTTAGTCCGGTCCTCTCGGGGGTTTCTCGGTCAACTTCCTCCCTTAAAACACCTCGAGGCTCAGAGCTGCTGCCCTCGGTGCCAAGGGCGCTCCCTCTGCCTCCTCTCCCTGCTCCTCGGCCTCCCCTTCGACCTCCTCCTCGGCCTGCCCTCGGGACTCCTTGCTTCCTCGGTTTCTTCTTTAAATAGCTGGTATAAGTGGGGACGTAACCGAGGAGCTGAGGGGCATACCGGCTGGTGATTGGGATTGCGTAGGCGGCGGTTATCTGAGCTCGGACGGCCTTTTCCCGAAGCTCTTGCACAACGCCTTCGCCTGTAAAGGAATACCAAAAACAAGGGAGCAATCAATACAAGTTTACAAGGTTAAGTGGCTATCCGAAAGATTTGCTACCGAAGAGTAATCTACCGAAGAACAATTTACCGACCAGGTTTTCCAGTCCCAAATTGGACTCTAGTGGTGGTATCTATGCTCTCTCCGGGCCCGAACATGAAGTTCCCAGTGACCGAGACATAAATACTCGCCCACTCCTCGGAGTCTGGCAGGTGATCGATCAGAAACGTGTCGTAACCCGACCTGCAAGAAAGGTAGTATCGGTCGTGGTCCCGGTTAACCCCCACCAGGTAGACACCGAAGAGCTCCTCGAGCCCAAATGTAAGGTTAAATTGCCTCCTCAGTTCGATGATGCTGGTAATGATTCGGTAAGAATTCACCGTGAGCTGAGAGGAGGTAAGGTTGAGGGTTCGGAGCACCCGACGCACAAACTGGTGAAGGGGAAACCTAACACCACCTTCGCAGATGGCCATCAGGGGAAAGATCAACTCTCCTGGGCGGTGCGGAAGTTTCTTGGGATCGGTATCCTGGAGCAACCGAAACCTCAACATCTGGGGGAATGCTATAAAGTCTTTTGAATTCAGCATAGGCTGCCGGGGCCCCGGTGAAGTATTTGTTTTTGTAGGAGCCTGGTCTCACCGGTCTTCGGCGTCCCCGGATCTCCTCGAGCGAATTCCCAAATACCCCCGGTCCCTGGTCTGACGTGCTGGGGGCCTCCATTTCCCAGGGGTCAAGTGAAGTAACCTCTCGGGAAGCTCGGTTAGGGTCAACCGGCTCAATATAATCGATTGAGATCCGGTAAAGTCTCTCGCTCCAGAGCTCTTGAAAAATAGCTTCGACCAAGGAGTCGTCTGAACTACTGGAGCTGTCCGAGGAGGATTCTATGACCATTTGCCCCCACCTAACAAGAAGAGAATGAGCAAAAGCCCGTTAGCTATATGCCTAGGGGGAAAGCAAAAAAAAAAGAGATCTAATTCTCGGGATAGAATGGTCATCACTCCTCGGGGATTCTAGGCCTCGGTCTTTTTCAGAACCCTGGTCCTTGGGAATACTCCATGTGGTCTCTATGTCTCTCTTGTGGGATGAGGTTGAAGATAGGCCTCGGTTTGAATTCAGGCCTCGGGAAGAATTTGGGGCTCGGGAAGAACAAGAACAGCGGCAGGAGAAGCCAACGCCACCGCGTACCAGACGACGGCGGGCGGCTCCTCCGCCTCAATGCGCGTCAAAAACGATAGAAAAGCTTGTGAAAATTGACAAAACTTGAAGATTGATAAGCAGAGAACAACATACCAGGGTCTCGTGTGAAGATTCGCTGTCAAATCACTCAAAATCACGATCGAAGTCTAGTTTGAACGGGCGGCGGCGGTTCGACGTCGACAGAAGAAAAGTGGTCTTTCTCTCTCTCCTGCCATCCTTTTTATAATGGGGCATACGAGGGGTTGCGCGGGAAACGAAGCGTCGTCCACCGAGCCATTGGATCTTTGACACGTGTCCACATCTAACGGTCAGCAACCAGAGGACAAAACCAAGGTCAGACGTGCCGCGCACCGATCCAGTCGTGCTTCGACACGTGTCCCTGAGGGGACGTTCCGTACCAATCATCTGACATTTCACGTGCCGAGGCAGCGCACAATGTCTCTCTCCTCGGCAATGATCAACACGTGGCTCCCAGGGCTGGGGCTGGCAGCTCGGTCTTCACGGAGGCCGCTCAGTTCTTCGATGTCGCTTCTGTTAGAAGCCCGGTTGCGCCGGTCCACGAAAGGAGTCAACTCCCCAAAGCTTAGGGGTAACGCTCAGGAAGTTGAGGGGCTATTGTAGGACCCTCGGTTAACGGCTCGGTAACCGGGCTACATATCCTAAACCGGTGGCTAGGGTCCGGGCCGTAGTCTGGAGACAGGTTCCCTGTAACATCCACCGTGGTGAAAGGTTCGGACCTCGGTTGTAACCGGCCTCGGAGCTGTCATCAGCCATCCTCTTCGCCTCGGTACTCCCAGAAACGTTCAGAAGAAAGCAGTTACTGCAAGTGGGACCCGTAAGGGTCACGCTCCCTATGCAGCAGGTATAACCATTGGGATCTGGCCCATGTGCTCCGTAACCGCCTCGACCCCCTCGTCATATGTGACGTCACCCGAGGCGGTTACCCGAGCGGACCCTCCACGCGCTGGCTTGGAAACCAAGCAGACCTAGGTCTAAAAATACAAAGAGATGGACACCTGAGAGACGTACGCAATACTATCCTAACCCTAGACCTAAACACCTTCCCTGAGATCTAACTTGATCGTCGGATGGTCACTGGGCTCCCATAGCCCTAGTGACTTGTTGCAGGTCAGGCGGAGGAAGCAACGGAGCAGCGGAAGGATTCTAGTCAGTATCACGGTCAAAACCCCTACAATGATGGTGGTGAGAGAGGAACTCAGATGTTAAGTGTTAGGGCGGGAGAAAATAATGGCCACTACTATTTGCAACCATAAATTTGCTACATACAACCTAATAAAAATTAAGAAAATTTCAGACAAAAATGCCCTCATATATAATGACCATTTTATCATTGAAACTTTCTCCCTCCTTTTCCTTACACTACAACCTTCATCTTCTTCCCTCCTACACTACAAACCCTAGTGACCTTTCAACCACCATTAATTTTCCCCCTCCACCACCAACACCACTAGCAAGTTCCATTCTCACCACGAGCAACAAGCTCCACCACCACCACCAACTTTCTCATCTTTCTCCTCCTTCATCTCCTCTTCTTCACACAAATCAACCCAAACAAAACAACAACAAAAAGTTTCAAAAACTGCAGTCCACCATAGGTTTCGTTCAAAAACAAAAAACTGAATAAAAAAACCAAACTCACTTCCCTTTGCCAAAAACTGAATCAGAAAACTCATTAGTCGAATAACAGAGGCCATTGAGGAGCAAAATCCACTTCTCTTTGCCAACTATATTGCACTGTCCCATTAGCACCAGCAATTCCGAATTATATAAGGCCAACTCAAATTGGGAAAAAACAAATTTGAAGAAAGTCATTTCGCACCAAATAAGTTTTCGAATATGTTTGCCGACCTTATTGGATATCCAGTCTCGAGGATAACAGAACATTTCGGGAGTTAGTTTCTAAATAACCCACAACAATTCGGCTTCCTCTGGAAAAGCTGCTTTCAGTTCCTTGATCATAGAATCAAACTCCTTTGTATCCCGACTTAGCCTTTGCTTTTGACTATAGAATACACCTAAGTTAGTTTCCATTTACATCCCTATAATTTGGAATTTAATTTCTGAACAAGATTCGAAACTCAACTTCCGAATACCACACAATAATTCAAAAATTAGTTTCCGATTAAATCCATGTAATTCGGAATTTAATGTTCGAACGAGATTCAAAACTCTAACTCGGAAGTTAAAACTTAGAGTCAGGTACACATCTCCATCGTTCGACATTGCTGATTTTTTCAGGACTTGAACTCAAATTGTCATCTTCATCCGCTATTGCTACTATGTCTCAAGAATGGTTAGCTCGTTGGTGGTGAGTGGTGATGGAGCTTGGTGGTGGGTGGTGATGGAGCAAGGTGGTGGTGGAGAGAGGTTGACGGTGGTGATGAAGCTTGCTTGTAGTGGAGGAAGGCCAATGGTGGTGGTGGTGGAGTGACTGCTGGTCGTGGTGGTGGAGAATGTAGTGAGAATAGAGAGGAAGAATGGTCGTGGTGGTGGAGAATGGAGTGAGAATAGAGAGGAAGAATGGTAAATAGGGGGCTGCTTTGGGGTTGTATTTAGCAAAATGTTATAATTACAAAGAAGGTGTAGACAGGGCCGGCCCTGAGCTAAGGCAGATAAGACGGCGAACTTAAGCCCCCGAAATTTGTCAAAAATTAGGATCCCAAATAGGTATAACTGTGTATGTAATATATATTTAATTAGTGCTTCCAACTACCAAAGGAGGTAGTTGGCGAAGTGGTAAGTCTAAGTCTTGCTACACAACAGAAGCGAGGTTTGATTCTCAGCTCAGCAGCTCGTGCTACCTTTTTCATTCTTATGATTTTGTTCTCCTTTTGAGGTTATTTTTTTAAAAAGAAAACATAGGGCCCCTATTTTACAAGTTCGACTTAGGCCTCAAGAATCTCATAGCAGACCCTGGGTGTAGATTTAATTAAGTAGAGGGTTGTATTTAAAAAATTTGTGATTACAAATAGAAGCGAAATAATGGTTTTGGCTTAACAACTTTAAAATGATGATTTTTACCCAAAAAAAAAAAACTTTAAAATGATGATTAAAAAAAAGACTTTAAAATGTGTGGGCCCCATTTTCTGAAAATTTGAAATCCCAATATTTTTTCAGTTCCCGCAATTTTGTTTGGAAAGAAATGAATTGGACCATCAGTTGGGATGTTGGGAACCGTTTTACCCACACAGAGACTTTTTATACAAGCATTGCATAGACTTTTTGTGGGGTCCACTATAGGATCCCATAAAATAATCCGTGCCGTTTATTAATTTTAAAATATTTTTTAAGAAATAATTTAAAAGGACCTTGTAAAAAATCAGCTTAATCGAATACATGTAAGTGCTTGATCTAATCTTACAATTTTTTATTCAGAATTCCAAATTAAAAATTTGAATGAAAAGTTGTAAGATTAGATCAAGTAATTACATGTATCCGATTGAGTTAATTTTTTACGAGATTCCATCAAAAAATATTTTAAAATTAATATACGGCTCGGATCATTTTGTAGGACCCCGTAGTGAGCCCCACAAAAAATATGTGCAATGTCTGTATAAAAAGTCTCTGTGTCGGAAGTGTTTTCGGTTGGGATGAGTGGGGTGGACAAAAATTCTAACAAGCAAAGACGATTTGTAGAGAATCACGCAGAGAAAAATGCGTTTGGCCCCATTTTTGGGTCCCAAAAAAATCTAGAAAAATATCCATAAATTTTTGAATATTATTTTATGGGGCCCTGTAAAAAATCAGCTCATGCGGATATCGGTAAGTATTACTTTTGGATTCGTAGGGGCGAACACCCATAAAATAATATTCAAAAATTTATGAATATTTTTCTAGATTTTTTTGGAATTCGAAATGGGGCCAAACGCATTTTTCTCTGCGTGGTTAACTGCAAATCGTCTCTGCTGTTAGAATTTTTGGTGGAGGGCACCAGTCGGTGCAGGCGTCATCACTGATAGCAAAGTTGTTAGTGCGCGTCATTTCAAATCCGCAAACCAAAAAACGGAGGGAAGACCAAAACCGGTCAGGCGGCAAAAACTCTCCAAAACACCTCTCTCTCTCTCACACACACACACACTCCAGAAAACCTACCACACAAGCTTTCTGAATAGACCAGTTCGCTCGGTATCTCTTCGTTGTTGCGTAAGATTTCTGCAGGTGCGTTTCCAAATCCCGCTTTGCTGATAGGAACCAGACTTGCATCCTCTATAGAAGGGCTTTAGCTGCAAATATTATGTGTCGGTTACTCAGTCAGATAGAGGTTTGTTTGATTGATTTCAATTGAATCATAGTACGGAGTATTTGCCTATTTGTAGTTCTTTTGGTTAATTATAAGCCGCAGTTGATGTTACAATTAGTAATTACCCAAAAAAGAAATTTAGTTTTTTTTTTACGCATCGCATCATCGTCAGGGAGTCTGATTTTAGCTATCATAAACACAGCAGGAACCGATTTACCCTTCGATTTGAGTATGGATTTGCGTGTTTTCCCTGTAAGAATTCTAGGAGGCAACTACCAAATCTCACAAAGTCTCTTGTTCAGAGTGGAATCCTTCAATGAGGGCCAGCTATTCAGCTTGGCTTTGACTGAATCCCAAATAGACCTTCTAACAGTGTCTGCATCGATTCTTTTCCTTGGACAATTCAACATGGTTTCTTTCCCTCCATATAAAGTAGGTAGTTGCTGCCAATGAAAGCTTGAAAGTAGAACTGCTAAAGCCCTTCTCTTTTTCCTGAAGGATAGCCCAATGAAGAGATTTCCTATTATCAATTTCCGAGGCTGGAGAAGTACAGCTTTCCAAACCTCTGCTGAGTAAGAACACTCAAAGAACAACTGGTGGTGAGTTTCTGAACCACTTCTACACAGCACTCACGAGTTAACCACATTTATGCCCCATCTAGCCAATCTATTGCTGGTCACAAGTCTCCCCTGCGTCACAAGCCATTATAGGGAACTCCAACTCGGGACATTTTGCAGAACAATACTAGAATCATATGCCAAGGCTGACCCTTCTTAACTCTAAATGTATTTCAGGCTGATTTTACTGAGTAAATACCATTTCTAGATGGCACCCATTTCGCCTTGTCCTCTGTATCAGGATTGGCAGTGAACATTGCACGTGTGCTTGCCATAATCTCCACGATAGCCATCCCAAGCTGATTAATTTGTTATGTCATACAAAAACAAATTCTCATTTGATGAAGAAATTGATATGGAGTGTTCATTGGTTGAAAAAAAGATGGTCTGAAAATGTGTTCGTGTTTGTGTCGAAGACCCAGCATGGTAATGAGACTATTGAATGGAAGATATCCACCACCAAATTAGAAGACTTCCTCTCGTCTGTTAAGGGCCGCTAATAGAGCTGTGCTTTTAGACCTTACTCCCTCGTGATCCAAGCCTTCAAAACCATCATTCCCATATTTGACAGAGTGGGTCTTGTGGCAGCCATGAAGATTATCCATGAACGTAAGATAGTATAACACCAAAAATTCAGTTGAAGACAAAACCACATTGTGACTATGGGTGTCTGCTTTTACTAAGTGTTGGGATCCTGTTGGATTAGATTCTAGGTACAAGACAGTTATAAAGGCACTGTTAGTTAACAAAGTGGAACAAATATTTGCCCAACAACAAAGTGACATGAATGTGATCCTTCCAATGCTTGGCTTGCATTTTTTCCTACTATCCTTCGTTATCAAATTTGCCATTAAGCATAAGTGCTGCATAACAGTCTTGTAGATAGTTCTGTTCTTAAACTTTCAAGAGCAACCAACATACTGATGTTTGAGGCACATTAGCATATTGCTACTTTCAATTGACAACCCACAAGCATTGGTGTGATTCGTGTGAATCTAAATAAGAGTTGCTATACTTAAAGGGACTTTCAAGTTCGCCTTGCTGGTTCTGTTTTCTGCATGAAGTTCTGTTTTAAGTGTTTATGTATCATTTTCTGGCATGTTTTTTCACCACACATCCTAAATCCTGATGCTATGTTTTTTTTTTTTTGTAAAATGATCTTCTGGTTGTAGTTTCGGCCAAGGCCTTTTCAAGGGGGATGGAATGATAGGAATGTCAAAGCTTGTAAAGTAGGGAGATGGTAGATAAATAGCCAAAAGGTTGGTTTTGAGTTTGTGGGCAGTGCAAGTGGTTAGAACTGGTTAGAGGGGAACAGTTGAGGAGGAAAATAGAGGGCAGTTGTTCCGTTAGTTATTTACTGTTAAGTTAAGAGGAGACATGGCTATAAATAGGGATAGAGTTTCTAAGAGAGGGTGTGGAATTGTATGATTTGCACACAGAGGCATTCTCCAACTCCATTTCAGTAACTAGAATTTTGATTGCAGTTCATTTCTTCTAGGGTTCTTATCAGGAGTTGTGTTTTTCCCTTCACTTTTTTTTGGGTGGAGCGATATGTTAGAATTGAGAACAAGATTGAGGAAATTGATTCTTTATGGGAGAGAGTGCATTATTGTCATCCTTATAGGCTTCGTTATCCACTTGTTTCAAGGGGATCCTTTATTTTTGGTCTCCAGAGATTGAAGGGTGGTGCGTGAGTGACATGAAACTAAAAGCTATGCATACCATCTTTTGTCGTCGATAAGAAGAAAATATATTTCTAAGAAACCGCTATTATTCTTCGGCTGCAATCTCATTGTTATGAGCCTTGCAATTCGATCGGCAAAAATGTTTGGCCCAATTGTACTTGTAGTGGTAGTAGTATTTACATGTTCTATTTATTCTTGAATTTAGTACAGGCCATTGGAGTTTCAAACTCTACTTTTTCAAAAGGATAAATCTAATCTAGATCACTCGGTAAACTGCTATCTCCACTGTTAGAGTTTGTCCCACGTTAAGGGTTTAGGTAGGGGCCCGGGGGCCTCTCCACTCATTGCAATTAATTTTGAGTTGGATGTTTAAACATGGTATGCTAGGGTTTCAGAGGCTTTTGGAAAAGACCCTCTTGATTAAGTGCCCCGTTGTTTGTGCCATAAATGCACTTTGTTTAGTTAGGATCCCAATATTATGGATCGTTTGTTTACCTTTCCACGTGCGGGTCAGGAGTCGCACGTGTAGGAGATTGTTAAAGCTGATTCCACATTGGTTAATTGTAACATCTCCAAAACTAGTATATGTGCCTAGGCAGTCTTTTTTCTCATTGCTAATTAGTTTTGATGCTTTAACATCTACCTCCTCTCATTGCCAATAGATTTTTGAGTTGGATGCTTTAACATCTACCTTCTACCGCTACAAAATTAATTCACTTGAATTCAGTTTGAGCTTTTAAGAATTAAGATTATACTTCTGTAATTTCATAATGTGTTTCGTGACATCATATATGCATAGACAGATCAACACCGCCCAACAACAAAAAAGGAAGGAAGAAACGGCAAATGTTGGTATCTAACTAGTAACGCCTGCATCTGGAGCTCACAAGCAAAAATTTCAGGTAATACCTGGAAGGCTGGAAAAGATATTTTTTTACGTGACTTTTTATGGAGGGGGTAATGGCTCCATTGGAATTTTATCTCATTGGATCGGTTTATTTGCTTACAGAGATTAGTTTTCGATCATGTCAAAAGAACAATCATCGAACTTGTCCACTTTCAGTTTCCTTGCTGATGAGTGATAGAGGAGTTGAATACAGTCAGATTGTGTGTTTTACAAGAATCTCAATTTAATTAGAGTTACATAATTGCTTGAGCAGTTCAAACATTCATCTTAGGCTCATGTTCTGTCTGTTATGTACTTCTGATCTCACTCTCTGCGGTGTATATGCAGAAAAGATCAGACAAAACTAACAATGGATTCTACCTAATGCGAAAAAGTGAGAAAGCAACCGGATGGTTTGTTTTGGTGTTACTTTCCTGATTATTGAAGAATGGCTCAACCTTGAGCATGGAATAAATAACTACAATTATGCTAATATATATAAACTACATGCCATTCATCCTGCAACAAAACAACTAACTCTCTCATCAACAAAGTCACTCTTGTTTAGCCTCATGCCACTAAATGTTAGTCTGCTGCTGCCGTTTCTGCATTGTTCTTTTGGCATTTTCAATCTGGTGTTGCATTATTCTTGCCCGTCATAAGTCTTACCTTTTGTCTTTGCTAATTTGCTAGCTGGAAAGTGGAGTCTCGCCATGAGAGGACGGGGTGCCCTTGTCTTTTGGTCGAATCCCCTTACACAGACTAAACCTGCCAGAAAGACAAATCAGCTTTGACATGCCTGCAATCAATAGAACTGTCATATGTTCCTGGTAAGTTAGTTTATTTTGTGATTGTATGTTTGTTATGGCAATGAATACAGATAGTCGAAATTCCGATAAACTCAGGAAGATTGATGGACGATAATTTGAGCTTGTAGCCAGTGTTCTAAAAGGCGGCTGCCTAGGCCGATTAGTTCCCGCCTAGGCGCTAGGCAGTGGTTTGACGCCTAGATTAGACAGCCGACTAGTTGGGCGCCTAGTCCCCGCCTAGGCACTAGGTAGCCGACTAGTCGGCGCCTAAGCGCGCCCCTTTTCTACTTTTCTACTCGACTAGCGTCTAGCGATTTTTATAACATTGCTTGTAGCTTGTTTTTGTCCCCTTCTTTTTGGGGTGGGGGTTATTGAATGGTATCAGGCATGTTATAGTTATAGCACTTGGCTAGCCTCAGAAGTATATGCAGCCCCTTGTCCAACCAGTTAATTAACACTTCTAATTCTCAGGTGTGGTTTGCAGCCATAAAATCTACCTGTTGGTTGCTAGTGAATCTATTGTGTTAAACAGATATTTGTATCCTAGAGCTAGCATAGGAATTGATAGTCAATAAACCAATGTTTTGAACTCTTGATCCATCATAATATGTATCTGTAGCATCATCTTTAACTGGGGATTTTCGCAAGTTAGCCATTGGATACTGTATTATTCCAATTTTCTAGTTTCAAGGTCCTCATTCCTCACTCGAGTTTTGGAATCTTTTTAAGGCTTTGTTATTTTGTTGTTAGTTTCATCCTCCCATACATACTAGTCATTGTGACGAGAGCAGAGTGGCTACATTTACTTCTGTGGAAGTGAAGTAATGTGGTTATTTGCAGAGTTTTGCTCAAATACTGTTTGTAATTTGAATATGCAACAAATCAGGTACATACCTCTCCAAAAGCAGAATTGAATACTTTCCGTTGATAGACCTAATATGAAAAAGAAAATTTGTGAACTCCATTTTTCGATTGAGGATCATAAACAACTACCAAGTTTTACCATTTTGTACCTTTAAATATTGTTGGTATGGAGGTTCCAAAGAACACTGTGCGTCTTGGCAAATTCCAAAGCCACGCCCTTGGAACGTCAATAGGGTTAATGCTAGATTCGTGGTCAGCAAATACCTGCATGAACCAATTCTTCTTTACTACTGCTGAATATGAAAAGAGTGTGTTTACATGAAAGAGATAGTGTAATAGTTACCTCATTAACTTGAAAATATGTACCATTGAGTGGAAAGCTTCCTCTCATAGCCGTTCGACATGGTATCTGCACATGGTGTATAATGTTAGAGAGAGTTTGATGTAACTAGCCTGTTACATCTTATTGCTCAGTCATTAGTTGATGCATATCCTCACCAGGAGGGTTCCCCGAACAGTTTGGGAGTTTGCTTCTCGAATGCTACTGCATGAAAAGCATGTCTCCTCAGAACATAGATCGCCAAATTCATGGGAGCTGCAACTCCTTTCTGGTGGTTGAATTGAATTTGGAGTTTCGCCTTATTTGACATTGACACGTTTAGTAAAATTAATCAGCAAAACCAAAGAGCCGCATAAACTAAGAATGAGCTAATTGTCTAATTTTCCATGTCCATCACCCCGCCTAGTTATAAAAATGAGCTGGCTGAGAGCTTTAGTGGGTTGTTTAGATACTATACAGAGGAATGAGATTGTTAGATTATGGGTCTATTTGTATCTAATATAAATATGTGTCTTATCATGTAATTAGTTTAAGTATCTAGGACCGTAGTGCAATTATTATACATCTTGTATATATATTTTACGTTGAATGAAATCAACCCTAATGGGTTTTCTCCCTATTACGATTACCCTAAAACTGAACATGGTATCAAAGCGATAGAACTTGGCGACCTACTACATTCTTCTCATCGATCAGCACTGCGTGAACAGTATCGCGTGAACAGTGCTCGTTGTGAACAGTGCTCGTTGTGAACAGTACCGCATGAACAGTACTCGCGTGAACAGTACCGCATGAACAGTACTCGCGTGAACAGTACTCGCGTGAACAGTGCTCGCGTGAACAGTGCTTCGATCAGTTAGGGTTTACCATCGCCGTCGATCACGATTTGCTCGCCGTCATTTCTTCTCGCCGATCAGATCTGTTTTTTCCTTCTCTCACGAAATTTCAGCACTATTTCAGTCAGATCTGAAGGTATTCGGTGGTTTTTTTTAGGTTCTAGGGCTATTGGAACCTTTACTTATTGTTTTTGGAGTTCTAAAGCTACTGGGAACATTGTTTATTGTTTATTTGGCATTATTGTTCTGCTTTCAAGATGTCAGAAGAGAAAAAACAGGCTTCCGCTAGTGGCAAGGATGAGTTGAGTCGTGTAGGGACTCTGGATAACTCTCCGCTGGATATTTGTCCCATCAAATTGGATGGCACAAATTATTTACTTTGGTCTCGTACTTTTACATTAGCTATTGAAGCTAAAGGAATGTCTGAGTTCATTGAAGGCCCTGTTACTGAGCCTACTACTGATGTTGAACTCAAGAAATTTAAGTCTCATCGATCTTTAGCCATGACCTGGTTGTTTAATTCTATGAAGGCTGATATTCGTAGTCCTTTCTTGCTTCTTGACACTCCATATCAGATTTGGACTATTGCCAAACAGACTTATTCTCAGCAGGGCAATGATGCTCAATGTTTTGAGTTGCGAAAGAGACTTCGTACTGTGGATCAACACAATCGATCTGTTGCTGTTTACTTTGCTGAGCTTAGTGGGGCCTGGCAAGAATTTGATTATTATCAGGGGTTTCAGGCAGTCTGCTCCGTTGATGCTGGTGCTTGGTTAAAAAGAACAGAGAAAGAGCGTGTGTATGACTTTCTTGCTGGTCTTGATGTGGAGTATGATCCAATTAGAGTGCAAGTGTTGGGTCGTGTCCCGTTTCCATCTTTGGGAGAGGCCTATGCCATTGTTCAACAGGAGGAGAGCAGGAGGGGTGCTATGTTGCAAGCTCCTACTTCTGATCGTTCTGCCTTGGTTGCTATTCCACAAGGACAGTTTGAGTCTGGCAATGGAAAATCTCAGCCTGGTACTAGCAGTGGGATTATAGACCGCATGTCACTCCAGTGTGATCATTGCCACAACACTGGACATACCAAGGATTTTTGTTGGAAGTTACATGGTCGTCCTTCTCGTGGGCGAGGCAGTGGGCGTGGAGGTCGAGGTCGTGGTCCTGGGCGTTCTCAGGCCCAGGCACATGTTTCAGAGTTTGCTACCTTGTCCGATTCTGGGTACAGTACAGGAGTTCAGTCACCTTCTGATTCTATTGGTGGTTTCTCTCAAGCGGAGATGCAAGCTCTCAGGCGTCTTATGGCTCGGGCTGATTCTTCCTCTACTATAGCTCCTACTTCCACAGCAGCTCCTACTGCATCCTATTTTGCTCATTCAGGTATTCCAGCTAGTGCATTTACTGCCTCCTCCGAAATCCCTTGGATTATTGATTCTGGTGCTTCAGATCATATGACAGGTTGTTCCTCTGTTTTTGATTCCTATTCTACTTGTTCTGGTAAGGATAAGGTCCGAATTGCCGATGGGTCATTCTCTGCTATTTCAGGGAAAGGTTCCGTTCGCTATTCTCCCTCTATCTCACTCTCTTCAGTTCTCCATATTCCAAACTTTGCCACTAACCTTCTTTCAGTTAGTAGTTTTACCCATTCTGCAAACTGTTCTGTGACATTTTTTCCTACTCACTGTGTCTTTCAGGAACTGGAAACGGGGAAGGTGATTGGCAGTGGTAAAGCACATGGTGGTATCTATTATCTGGAGCATGCACCTCGTCCATCTTTGCCATCTTTATCATGTGGAAAAGCTCTACATGCAGATATGAGTTCCACTCTTTCTTTGTTACATCGGTGGCACCGTAGATTGGGTCATCCCTCTTTTGGGATATTAGAGAAACTTTTTCCTACTTTAGTTAAACATTGTCCTAGGGATCAGTTTTTTTGTGAAGCTTGTGAGTTTGGGAAACATAAACGCTCTTTTTATGCCCCTATTAATAGACGAAGTGATTCTCCATTTATGGTTATTCATTCTGATGTTTGGGGTCCTTCTCCCATTACTTCTTTAAAGGGCTATCGTTGGTTTGTTACCTTTATTGATTGTTATTCTCGTGCCACATGGGTGTACTTACTCAAGTCAAAGAATGAAGTATTTTCCTGTTTCAAATCTTTTCATAAGATGGTGTGCACTCAGTTTGATACACATATTAAAATTCTTCGGAGTGATAATGGGACTGAGTATATTGATAAGATTTTTCGGACATATCTAGCTGATAATGGTATTATTTTTCAGACGACTTGCGTTGACACTCCACAACAAAATGGAGTCGCTGAACGCAAAAATCGTCATCTTGCTGAGGTAGCTCGATCCCTTTTGTTCACTATGAATGTTCCCAAATACTTATGGGGAGAAGCTGTTTTAACTGCCACATATCTTATCAACCGTATGCCATCCAGTGTCCTCAATTTTAAAACACCCATTGAGTGTCTGCCAAGCAGTTGTCGAGTTACGACTCTTCCACCTAGGGTGTTTGGTTGTGTATGTTTTGTTCATGCCCCCAAACCTTCTGGGGGCAAGTTCGGCCATAAAGCCCATAAGTGTATTTTTGTTGGGTACTCTCCTACCCAGAAAGGTTATAAGTGTTATGACCCTTATTCTAGGAAGATGTTTGTTTCTATGGATGTTACTTTTTGGGAAACAGAGTTTTTTTATTCTCCCTCCAAACCATCTCTTCAGGAGGAGCATCAGCAAGAGGAAGAGATGCTTACCTTTTATAATCATAGTGAGGGGGAGCAATTGTTCTATGATCATAGTGAGGGGGAGAAGGAAAACACGGGAGAGGAACCGGTATCTGTTGAAAGGGAAAGGGAAACACATGATATTGGTGGTGACATTGAGGAACAACTACCTGCACGACTGCAGGGAGCTAACTTACAGAGGTATGCTAGACATAGAAAGTCTTCATGTGCGTTACCACTTTGTCAATCACAATCACCCACTCTAGTTCCGGATTCCTCACCTGACTCTTCTGGTAATGATTCTCCTCTTATTGAACATCCTCCTATGGATCCTGACAATCTTCCTATTGCTATTCGAAAAGGTGTTAGATCTTGTACTCAACATCCTATCTCACAGTTTGTCTCTTATGACCGTTTGTCTCCTTCGTACTATGCCTTTGTCTCTTCTCTTTCCTCTATATCTATTCCACAGAATTGGCAGGATGCATTCAGGATACCTAAGTGGAAAGGAGCTATGGTGGAAGAGATGACAGCTTTGAAAAAGAATGGCACCTGGGATCTAGTGTCACTTCCAGAAGGGAAGAAGCCAGTGGGCTGCAAGTGGGTGTTCACTATTAAGCAAAAGGCTGATGGTACAGTTGAGAGATACAAGGCAAGGCTTGTTGCCAGAGGTTTTACTCAAACTTATGGTATTGACTATGAGGAGACATTTGCTCCGGTAGCGAAGATGAATTCGGTCCGAGCTCTCCTCTCGTGTGCTGCCCACTTGAATTGGCCTCTTCAACAGTTTGATGTGAAAAATGCATTCCTCCATGGTGATTTAAAGGAGGAAGTTTATATGGATATTCCACCAGGTTTCTCTTCTCCTGCAAGTAAGGGAAAAGTGTGTAGATTGAAGAAGGCACTTTATGGGCTGAAACAGTCCCCTAGAGCCTGGTTTGGCAGGTTTTCTAAGGCTATGTTGAGTTTTGGTTACAAGCAGAGCCATGCAGATCATACGATGTTCACCCGACAAAGTAATGGTAAGATTGCTGTCCTTATTGTTTATGTTGATGACATAATAATGACAGGCAATGATGTGAGTGAGATTCATAATCTTAAGTCTCGTTTAGCTCAAGAGTTCGAGATTAAGGACTTGGGATCATTGAGATATTTCCTTGGAATGGAAGTAGCGAGGTCTGATAGAGGTATTTTTATTTCCCAACGCAAGTATATACTTGATCTTTTGGAAGAAACAGGTATGTTGGGCTGTAGACCTGCAGATTCCCCTATTGAGGCGAATCATCATCTTAGTGGAGATGTGGGGGAGCATACTGATAAGGAGAGGTATCAGCGACTTGTGGGTCGACTAATATACTTGGCCCACACCCGACCAGATGTTACTTATGCAGTCGGTGTTGTTAGTCAGTTTATGCATGATCCTCGTACTTCACATCTAGATGCGGTTTATCGTATTCTGAGGTATCTGAAATCAGCTCCAGGAAAAGGAATTTTGTTCTCTAATCATGGCCATTTGCGATTGGAGGCATTCACTGATGCTGACTGGGCTGGTTCTGTGGATGATAGACGCTCTACTTCTGGTTATTGCACTTTTCTTGGGGGTAATCTGATTACCTGGCGAAGTAAGAAGCAATCGGTAGTCGCCAGGTCTAGTGCAGAAGCTGAGTATAGAGCTATGGCTCATGGTGTTTGCGAGCTCTTGTGGCTCCAAACTTTGTTACGTGATTTGGGGTTTACTAATAGTGTTCCTATGAAACTCTATTGCGACAACAAAGCTGCCATCAACATTGCTCATAATCCCGTTCAACATGATAGAACAAAGCACATAGAGATTGATCGACACTTCATCAAGGAAAAGTTGAACGAGGGTTTGATATGTATGCCGTTTGTGAGATCTGGAGATCAGTTGGCTGATATATTCACAAAGGGGCTGGGTAGCAAGAGTTTTCATACTATTGTATTCAAGTTGGGCTTGATTGATATCTTTGCACCAACTTGAGGGGGAGTGTTAGATTATGGGTCTATTTGTATCTAATATAAATATGTGTCTTATCATGTAATTAGTTTAAGTATCTAGGACCGTAGTGCAATTATTATACATCTTGTATATATATTTTACGTTGAATGAAATCAACCCTAATGGGTTTTCTCCCTATTACGATTACCCTAAAACTGAACAGAGATAATTATCCGCTTTCCGTTCCCAAATTTATTACCTGGTTGTGATTGCTTGATTGATGTTTGATGGAATGTGTGTGCTATATTTGTGTCTGTTGTGTTACTTGTGTACTTACCAGGTGTCCATATAGCAAGAAGATATGAGCATGGATCATCAGGTTCCCGTTTGTCTAACTGCAAATTTCAGTAAGTTCATATCACTTGAATGTGCATTTAGACATATGACAATCAAAAAATAGGAATGTAGATGAATTATGCTCACTCCTTCCAGTAGAGGATGTGAATCTGGGAGCTCATAGCTGCAAATGGGAAGAAACAATCAGTATACTTTAGCATGATTCAACAGGTCACTATGCTCCAGATAAATTTATTAGTTGATAAGCATGGTTTGCTTATTATGGAATCCCATATTATGGATCCCTAACAATACTATCTCCACATGGCTACATACATGGACTTAAAATTTAGGAAATGACTTTATCTTCTATTCGAGATGCAGCAAGAGCCTACTTACACTCGGTGTTCTGTTCTTAACCGGCTCACATTTTTAAGTTTAGGCATGGGGAGTGAAGCAGCTTCTGGAGTTAAAGCTATTAAAGCCTTTGACATTTCGCCCTCCTGAAGTTCCATGTTCTGTTGCATGTAGTTTTGCAAATTTTGAGTCAACTCTTCAATGTTGAGTTTGATAGTAGGAATTTCCTCAGGATCTTCACAGAATAAGTCTTCGATGTCTTGTGGTTCAGGCTCTGGTGACGCTGGCATTTCAACAGTAGGTTCTGGTGTTGTTGGCACTTCAACAATAGGCTCATAATGGTTGATTTGAGATTGCGCTTGCAGTTGTTCATTAGCCTGGAGTAGAGGAAGCTGCAATGGTTTGATACCAACCACCGGGTGCTGATTAGCTCCTACGCCTTCCGATGCAGCCACTATACTTTTCTCTTCTGGCCCCGGGAGGGCGAGCCTTGCACTGCATTCAACATGGTTTGTTACTCATTCAATACATGGTAATATTTGATTTTGCTTAACGCAGCTATTAGAGTTTTGTTTGTGGTATTCCACCAAAAAGAAGAGTGTTTTTGGGAAGGTATGGTATATGATTTGTATGATCCTGAGTAACGTGCAATAGTTAGACGTGCCGATAAAAATAAAAATAAAAATAGTTAGACATACCAACTGAGGTCCAGTTTACATAAAGGAAACAGATTGCAACTTTTATATATACATACCAAATGACTATTTTACGTGCAATAGTTATTTGTGACGATACTATCATCAACCTATGAAGATTTTTCACTTCCCGTGTCTTTTTTAGCTGATCATGTGACAAGAATTCTGTTATGCCCAATGTTAAAGAGAAAAACTGGGCACACATAAATTTCAAACTTGATATTCAGATAATTGGCTTATGTGGTGGTTTAGGTTTAGTTCCACGTTACAGCCAATGCAAACCTTGCAAATGCGCTTGCAAAATGCCGGCATTCTCCTCTCATTGGACATGCATTGCAATTTGGTTTGCTTTTTGTACAGAAAACCTGCAAAATTGAAATGAATGCTTGTCAATCTTTGTTTTCACTTAAAATGAATTAGGGTAAATCACCTCATAGTTATTGTAAACAGTACATGCCTTTCCAAATGTTATCATCTGGTAATGTAACTCGTATCTGTGATAAATAGCATTCCAAATGAGAAATTCATCAACCTTCTAGCTGATTCATATATATAGGAAATAGTACATAGATCATTTATTACACACACACACACACATGTATATGCATATTTATGAAGAAAAATGTCCACTCACAGTGTTCTTTGGTCAAGTTTGCAGAGTCGTGGCCAGAGATATTTCTGAATTGATTCCAAGACTGGGTACCTACATTGGAACACCAACATTAGCTTTTCTATTGTGGATGAACAATTGTACTGCTGTAAATCAGTTGGTACTTGGTACTCACAGTTCTAAAAGGTGCAACTGCAGCGACTCGGGCAGCGGCTGAAGAGGTACCCATCCTAGTCTGACAGCTATACGTCCAACATTCGTGTCAACCTAATGGAAGATTTACAATGAGGAATTAAGTAAGATTTTTTCATCTTCTTGTGAGATATCTTGTACTTTTAACTTATAACTTACTGGAAAAGCAAGATGGTGGAGAGTCAGAAGCCGCACGCACTCCACACTTTTCAAGCCCAACCCTCTAAAGCTCAATAGATATTCTCTACAAGCATAAATTATGCGTAAATATTTGTTTCTTCCTTACTGTCATCATATGGAGACACTATTTCTTTTCTTTTTTTGTCAATTGCATGATATTGTATTACCAACAATATAGTAGCCATGAGATGCTTCAGATTGGTTTGTAACTTAAAGAAATGAGATGAATATTTGCTTGTGCTTACTTGGCCTTGTCAGGTGGAACATCCCTTAACCATTCGAGATCAATGCTTCCATGTTCTCTAACCAGCCGGTTCAGGAAATCCTGCATTTCCTCAATTAGCTTAACTTATGGTTTTCTTTGTATTGAGTGCTAAAGGAAATCCTGCATTTCCTCAATTATAATCCGCTAAGTTATTCTTTGTATTGGGTGTTAATCATGTAGGTTGGGTTTTTGCAACTCCAAATAGTTGAATATTGTAAAGTCTGTGATATACGTACCTTCATTCTCTCTGCTAGCATGTTGTTCATTCCCCTTTCTCTGATAGTGTAAGCAATCTCGTTAACATCTGCGCACCGTACTGCTTCATAGTCCAGCGAGTCCATTGTGTTTGGTGTTCTATCTTTTTTCCCTTTCGCTTGTGCCTGCAATCTTAAGCTATCCCACTCGACTGAGTTCTGTTTCTGCTTTCCAATCCTTCCCCGCTTCACTCTAGAAGGATCAGAGCTTATCCCATTAATTGCCTTCCCAGGAAGATATCCATGGTCTTTCAATCTTGACTCAACTGCATTATGCTCAGTGCTTTTTGGGTTGTTAACTATACTGGTGCTATCTGTGATATCCAAGGTATCTCTTGAAAGGTTTTGGGCCTCCAGTGCTTGATGCATTCTATGATTTTTCTCTTGAGCCTGTGATTGAATGTTGTCCTTCGGATTCCCAACTGGTCTGTTGTGAAATGGGAATGCCTTATAAAACTCCTCTTCAAGGCTGCTGCAAGCATGATTGTCTTCACTTGGAGATTTCTGTGCTTCTTGGAAACTTGCTGACATGTTATTTTGAACAGTAGCCTGGTTTACAGATTCTGCTGTTGCTCCACTTTGTTCGCTTACACAATTTTCTTCGTTTCTAACAGATGAAAATGGGCTTTCTTCTGTCAGTATCCCTAAGGTTTCGGTTTCCAGTGCACCTGCGTCGGATACCATTTGTAAATGGTTGATACTGGAAGAGATGATGGGTTTAATGGAGGTGTTAGGATTATCTGATCTCTCCTTCAGATTCTGCGCGTGAAATTCTGTACCTTCCATGCTGGTGTACCCATTTTCTTTGCAAGATGATGAATTTCCAGTTTTGTGAGCGTCAAGTCCACGTAAGGTTTCTCTCTGTAATAGCTCCAGAAATGAAGAGCCAACAAGACTCTTGGGGTTTGACCTCGTTTCTAGATCTCCTTCTGAGTTGTCCTGCAAGGATGGTCCTATTATTTCAGTTGTCTGGGCTACTGATGAGTCTGGGGAGTTTTGAGAGGAGCCAGCAGAATTCTGAGAAGAGAATAAATCATCCGTCTCTCTTTTATCTCCCATGAAAATTTCCACACATTTCTTGTATATCCCTTGACCCTTTCCAGAAGTATCACCGCTGCTGCTTCCAAGTAATTCAGTGTGGTAGGTAACTCTTTTTTCTATACTACAGTCCTTGTCATGAAATGCAAGAGAACTGCCTTGGCAGGCTGGCTGATTTGACTTCTCGTCAAGCCATTTGTTGGTATCCTCCAAATCCAGTATGCATACTTCTGGTTCATTAACACATGTACTTGTCTCTTCAAAATATGGAGTGTCATTGCTCTCAGACTTTGGGGGAAATCGCGCAGCAAGAGACATGAAGGCAGAACTGCAAAGTATAGTGTAGAATGAAGATGTTGTCCGTTACAACTGGTTTCAATTTCCTTATTAAGTTAGAAAACTACAACTGACCTAGAAAGATGGTCTGAGACATTTTGAGTGAGGAAAACTCCAATCACTGAGTCCACAACTGATCCTTTCCATGGGGAGAAGCGTCTATCTCCTGCAAACAGTAATTGCACTGTAAATATAACATAATTAAGTAAAGTTTGATGAAGGACCTAAATAGTTTCATCAGCTTGAAAAGCAAGGGGAGTCCCTGAAGTGTTGTGGAGATACAGGAGTTTTACGTCAGGAGATTTTTTTACGTGAGAAACTTTGGGAAAGGATATGCCAGGTGTTGATGCCCTAAGATCTAGTGATAAGTTCGTATGGGCAAAATAATTTTATCGAGTTGCTTAAAAGTTATAGGCCAAGGGTTTCAGGTCTACACAGCGCAAGTTGGGATTGTAGCTTCACTGCTATCTGCTCATATAATCTTGAGAACCACTTACATTTCTTGCAAAGGTACAATTTTCTGGGTACTCTTACCTTTTCTGTCATTATTATTATGCTTGTCAAGATCTTTAATACAACATTTACTTCAAGAAAGAACAAATCAAAAGTCAAGGAGATGTCAAACGAAGGATGCCAATGGTAAGAATTTTCTTATCTCACTTCTCGAGGGTGAGCAAAATTTAATTTAGTAAGTGTCGCCTTATAAATGATAGGTGGAAGTGATTGATGTCTCCGTAACACAAATTAGCTTTAATTGTAAGTCTAGCATTCATTGTTGTCTCTGTACCGGGGTAGTAGGATTGAAACACTTTTTTGTTGAGTGTCACCTTACGTTTTGTGCCCGTGTATGCATGCTGATTCAGTCGTAGGTATTGCTTAGGCAATTCACCAAAAGAAAAGGGGTGGGGTTCGGTATCATCATCTGTATTCTTATTCAGGACTCCTACTAACCTGTATCATTTTTTGAAGTTTCTGAACAGTATCTATACCATTAGCTACTCAGACGATATTGTTTAGGCGTTGTGAATAAAAACTTGAGAAATAAGTTGTCTGCAGTAACTTAAATGGTTCGAATCAATTGCTACCTTGGACGAGATGCATCCGTGCAATAAACGAATCTGCCCGTCCTCGGAACACTCGCCGTTCTTCTTCCCACCATTTTGCTTTCTCCTCATCCGTCCCATCAATACCTTCACTGTTTATACTCTCCAAAAGAAGCTTCCATACTTTATTCGTCTCATCATCAAGGTCAACTTTGGGCCGAGGTTTTCGTTTCTTGACTGGATTAAATGTACCTTCAAAAGGGACAACAGTTCCATCCCTTCGATAAAGGACAAGTGCATCTTTTTCTGCATATCGGAAGTTATATGGAACAAGTGCACGTTGCTCTTCGTATCGGAAGTTATAAGGTACAAGTTGACCCTGCTCTTGATATGTGACTGGGATGCTTTCTCTATTGATGTCTAGACCACGTAAATACTCAACCATTGTATCCATAGTGGGCAATCTCTTCTGTGTTGCATCTGGAAGAGGAAATTCATCAATTGCCGCGGCTTTTTCAGAAAAAGAAAGGAATCACTCTAACAGGAAGGGACAAAAAAATAATCGCACTTATACTTCCTGAGGGAAGTACCTATTACTATTAGCATACAAAAGGATTCGGAGTGATTGTATGTACCAGTTGGGAAGGAGTTTCTTTTTGTCCGCTTCTTTGTAGTTGTTGCATGAGAGTCTGCAACCAGAGCTTCCATGCATGTGTAAGGTTTGTGTGAAGTTGTATATGTCTGCATATCACCAGTTATGGGTGCTCCTTGAGCAGGAAAAGTTGGAAATTGATTGCACCCTATGATTCCAATCAGTGACGCGAAGTCCCGTACCCTAGTAGGGCCTTTTGATCTCTTCTTTGTCATCCTCCCTTTCTGGTCCAAAGCCAATTTACACTCAAAACCTTGTTGCTTGCCCTGGGCATCAATACATGATGTACTTTTGGTAGAGATGCTGCTAGTGTTATTGCCCTTAGCATCAATAGATGATGTATTTTTGCTTGAGATGCTGCTAAGGTTGAATTGAGCAGCAGCAAACCTGCTATTGGGCCCAGCTGTTGGCAACATGCTTGATGTTGGTGTACAGTGCCCTTTCTCAGTTCTTTTCTTCTTGTAAATTGCAGGAAAAAGCATGCCTGGAATTCCATGATTGTTGCATCCATTTCCTGGAAACATGGCTGCGAATTCGTGCAAAGAACTGTAATGGCCTCCAATCATATTTGTGCGGATGTTTTCAGCTGCATTAGTTGTGCACCAATGTCCCCTCTTTAACCCTCTTGCTCTTTCTTCCTCTGTCAAACATGGACTGCTGCTGCTGCAATTGGAATTGTTTGGACTCCTTGGAGCTGACAGAAGGTCAGTATTAATTGGCAGTTGCATTTGCATAGTGATTGCCTGTTTATCATGTGTCTCGTTGGAGAAAATTATCTGGCACTTTCCTCTTGCGCTTTCTTTTTGGGCATCATCATTCATTTTTTCCAGTGGTGGATCAGTTTTTGCAGCGGTCGGCAGAGAAAGGTAATCTTCTAGCATTTTGCTCACTGAACGTGTTAGTCTATAAGCAACACCCACTTGTGTCTTCTCAACATTTTCCTCCATCCCTTGACCAAGTCTGGTACAAAAATTTTGTGCTTGTGATTCTGCATTCTCATTAGCCTCTGGCCTGCATGTAGAGCTTTCTTCTCTTACTTGGCTTGGTTCTAAGTCAAAATTTAATGACCTCCTGACGGATTTTTCTGTATGCTGCGGTGCTGTCCTTGGATCAGTTCTTCCGCCTGTTACTTCTGCTGTGGGAGTGTCGGGGCTATTATCAAGCCGATTTCTTCTCACATACTTCCTCTTACCAGATGTGCTTTCCTTTGGGCCTCCCGGCAGTTTTGGTGGAGTTCTTTTGGGCTTGCCTTCTACAACAACTTTGGGCCTGTGCTTTTTTCTTCTTGGTTTCTGTTGTGGGGTTATGTTCAGGTCAATGCCAGTGTTGCTTCCCTTGTCAGGGTTGTGATTCTCTTGCAATTCTGTCAAAACAGCAGTACTTGACGAATCTATTGTTAGTTGTCGCTGTACTTTGTCATGGTTGACTTCAACCCTCGGAGTTGCATCTTCATTCACCTGCCTATTCTTTTCTTGATGGGCTTCTTCATCCATGCTTGAAGGGAGGACATTATGAGCCAGCTTGTTTTCTGCTCTCTTGGACTGGTCTGGTGTTATGGGTGCATATGGAGTGGAGATGTTCTGGCTCAAGAATTCATCTGTAAATGCGCTCGGTGGCGAGTTGAGATCATATGTGCGTCGGGAAGGATGAGGATTTCCATCTGTAGGTTACAGGCATTATATTTGATTAGCTGGAAGAATGAAATATCAGCAAAATCTGAGGTGATGCTTTTTAGTGTTAATAATGTTCTTCATAACTTGGATAGAATAGTGGTTCTAATGAGGGGCGGAGCCAAAACTTTTGGGTTGTGATTGAGACAATGTTAAGACTTCCCTTGATTGAGATTGTGGTGGAATGGGACTGCTAGTAGGGCAGTGGGTGTAAAATAGAAAAAGAAGTGTGAAAAATGCATAATGCTTGGGCAATGTCGACGACCCCTATGATTTCAATATCCCTCCCCTCTAGTTCTAATGAGCTAATTCAACAGAAAGCTCATTTGGGCAGAAGTTCAAAAAATGCCAAAAGAACTACTGGTTTGGTGAACCTGTGATTACTAAAGACAGAAAATGTTGAGAAGAATATCAATGTGGATAAGAGAAGCAATCAGAATGGCAAGGCCGCAAGGCAAGGTGTGTCATGCATGGCACACATTCAATGCGGGTATACGCCTTGTTCACTGAAATCCTACTACTTACTTTTTGTCAACTTTCATATGTTGAAGGTGTTAAGTGTAAAGATTGTAAATTTCATTCAATTATTTTTTAATCAAAAGTAGAAATCATTACAGGTGCGGAACACTACAAGACCATGTGCCCGAACAGGGATGGCCCGCCATGTCCCACTTTGTCCTCTTTCCTCCAGACCATGTGGACACATGGCGGAATGTTATTCTGGCACATGTCACGTGGTGTTCCGGACCTTCTAAGTAATTTCTCTGTTGATTTCGCTCCACATGTCCAGTCACATTGTGGAATTTGATGACCTTACACCTATTAAATGCATCTCACTTTGCTCATTGCGTATTAAATATCTGAAAAATCCAATTTGTTCGTTTTATATTTCTTTCTCTGATGTCTTTCGACGCCAACAGTCCCTTGGGATCGTGAGAATGAGATATCGCAACCCTTTCTATGCTCTTCATTTTTCTCACAATCCTAAGGGCCGCAACTCGATAATCAAAGGCAAAGTTTTGAAACACTCACATGGATATGTATCTGGTGCACAACTGCTCTTGTTCCACCGGTTTGGTGCAAATGAGAAATCTTGATTTGCAAGAGGCGAAGCTGTGAAATTCGAGTCGGTCCGATCCCCTTCAAATGGAGTGTTGAAAATGGTTATAAAAGGATTAGAATTCCCCTGCCTAGTACCATTTGCAGTGGATCGGGTCGATGTAGCAGCGGCATCTGCTAGGGCAATGAGACTTCTGAAAGAGTCCATGGAGAGGTCACTGGAAATTCCGGCCCCACCTTGTGATTTCCAGGCCAAATTCTCAAAATTCCCTCCCCTGGAATTTGATGGATCAGAACATGCTTCTAAGCCATGGAATTGAGTCTCCTGTGGAAACCCAGGTGAGAATCTCTCTGGTGGAAACCAATTCCCATTTCCTAGCTGATTTTCTCGTCTGTCTGCGTAGATCGGATGCTGTTTTGGCAAGTTGAGCTTATCTGGGGTTATTGGAGCCCGAATCTGGAAACGTTTCACTTCTGGAATTGAGGGTTCTTCTTGGAAATCCATTTCTTCAATGGAAACAGGTGAGAATTCAGTCTTCTTCTTTCCCATGATTTTTGAACACAGCAAAGCTATGGTTCCTTCTTAAGTTGCTCAAGAAGGCCTGATTTCCTCTGCAGATGGTAAATTACAGGGGAAAAATCAGACCTTTTACTGGGAATCCGTCTTCATTTTCTACCCATTCCATGAAATTATTTTCCTGGAATTATATATACTAGAATAAAATTAGATAAGAGAGGTGCAGAGTAAGAAACAGAGAATCAAATCATGAAATCAGTGACAGTGGAACCTATCCCTTCAAACTCCAGAAATTGAGCCCAGAAAAATCACTTCAAACCAACAGATCTCTTAAACAGCCACAAACCCAGTTTCTCTCTCATGGTGGATACTGTGAGGGTGTGGTTGAAAGTGGATAACAAGCATTGAAAATCCGATTTAAAAATTCCATGAATTTGGATTTGGTATTAAAATTTGATATCCTGAGTAAAGGAAAAATACAAGAGAAAATCCACAAATACTCTGATCTCCTGCAGAATTTATCCTCTTTATTCCTCATGTGCTTCTGTTATACAAGTAGATATATATACACACACACACACGTCTGTGTATTGTTCTGCAAACAAACAAACAAAAAAAAAACTCAGATTATATGGTAAATTAGATGGACCTTGTTGTGAATCAGAGTTGCCGGAAAACTGGGTCATTGCCGGAGATCTGTATCACCAACTGGACGGCAAGAGGAAAAACAGTGGAGTGGTTTTGATAGAGGAGAGAGAAAGTAGGAAGAAACCAAACAGAAATACTTGCAAGACCAAAGCTTTTTATTTATTCATATTGGAAATAGAGATAGATAAGGAGGTATCTCTTTTTCTAACTTCTTTTCCCGGTAAATCATCAATTGACCCATTAAACTACACTACCAAAGCAATTTATTTCTCAATATTAAATTACGTCCAAATGACATGTAAGATACGGATGCATACATGTGGATTGTGGAGTGGAGTATTTAGTGTGCTCAGGGATTAATTATTCAGCGTTCTTGACGTGGCGTTGCATACGTAGTATTCTTATATATGTGGCAATAAATCATGCTATAGGAACATAATCATTCTCTTTTACTGGGTGGTTGTGAGACAACGAGTGAACCACATTACTATAAAGGGTTGGCCAAGTAAGCTTGGTTTAGGATTTAGGGGTTAATTTCTTTTTAAGGTCTCATGTTTGATTCTCATTGTAGTGAACTATATAATCGCAAGGGGTTAGCCAAATGGTATTGGCTTTGAATTTAGGGGTTTGTTTCCTCTTAAGGTCTCATGCTCGATTTTTATTGTTAGCAACTCTTGATGTCAACTTACCTCATTTGTAAGCGTGTGAAACAATGGTAGATGAGATTATAGGAATTAGTTTGAGGTGCGCGCTAAAAAAAAGGAAGTGACTCACATTGTGAGATAACGGTTTTTTATTTTGAAGAGTATCAATGACAATGCCACACGATAGGCCACTGATTTTTGCGCTCCAAGGTTTACTGCAGGCGCTCCACCTTTTTGTTTTTATACTGTGATGTTGACAACATCACAGTGTAAAAACAAAATACACTGTGATGTTGCCAGTATAAAAACAAAAAGGTAGAACGCCTGCAGTAAATCTTGGAGCGCGAAAATCAGTATCCCACACGATACTCACGGAGCACCTAATAATTGGCCATGCACAGGGGTATTTTCGTACATTTCGAGTCAATACAACGAAAGCGCCGGGTTAAGCGTCTGAAAGCAGCAGGACCCAAACACGTGATTGAACTACGCCCCAAGAAAGCTTCACTTGGCCAGCCGGCCCTGACACCTGGCACGTGCGAGGCGTAGGCGGATTAGCTATTACGGGCATCGTAACGTCGTTACTGTTCCGTTTCGGTCGTTGGTTTCTTCTGGGAGGCGTTACGTTTGTTTATTCGTTCGATGATTCCCAAGGTTTGACGGTGCCTTTAGTGACGTCGTTAGTGGTCCCCCACTTGTTTGGTAGTTGGGGAATAGTAAATTGATTTCCCGCGTTCGGTGGTAGGAAGGAATTTACGATTATGATCTGACGGTTCCTAGTACTCTGCTGGGTGCTTTAATTTTATTGGCTACTATAGGATAAGGGCAGGGAATTTAGTGGGGTCACCTTATAGTGTAGTTTTAGTTGAAGTATGAGTCTTTCATTCAAAAAAAAATTTTAACATGTACCTTTTTATGTTTCCTTGTACTTTTGATTCAAAAAGTACATCAGTTATTATAAAATAATAATTGATGTCGTTGTCGCCGCCGTCGCCGCCGCCGCGTATAACTGTCAAAATCTACCTAAAAGTTTGTGCATTCGCGTTCGAAACGTTTGAGGTTTCTAAAGTGCGGAGGCACTGAGGGGAGAGACTCTATTTACTTGTTGAGGGCTTTGTGGGTCCCTTCCTATTTTTGTTGGGATTATTTTTCGAAGAATGATGGGTGTGAATAGAATTATGAGTGTGTTTTACTAACTAAAATAAGTACTTATTTTTTAAATTAAAAATAATTTATTGTGAGAGAATGACCTGTCACGTAAAGAAGAAAATAAGTATTTAAAAAAATAAGAATCTTAGCAGAACGGAACCTATGATTATAATTGGTAACATGGGCTCGAAAATTATGCGCGGTAATGCTATTAACTCTAGTGCTGAAGGTACTTTTACAAATTATTATTATTATTACTTCGATCATTATAAAAAATAAATGTTGATTACAATATCTTCAAATGTGGGATATGTTTTTCAAATGAGAATCATTGACTATTATCAAAAGATTTCGTTTCATTATCTCCATTTTATTCTCCCCACGTGGCATTGTGAATTTCATTATTGCAAAAAAACATTTGACTGATGTGAGTATACACCTCTTTTGTTCGAATAGTACAATTCAAGATTTGTGTTATACAGTTTCATACGATTTGGTGAGAGGTCAATACAAAAAAAAAAAATTTGAGTCGAAAATAACTATGAATAGTGGTGAATTGGTAAAGTGTGAAACGTTGGATTCACTTATGATTTGCGAAACTTGATTTTGGGTGTAATTTTCTTGCAAAAAAGGGTTTGAATTGTTGAGTGTGAAGTCAAATTCAATGTTTTCTACCTGTTTTCTGGAGTTTTATGCTTTGTTTGGATTAGTTTTTGAAAAAATATTCTCAATTCAAAAAATACTTATTACTCTTACTTTCAATCATTACGCATTTCTATCTTCAATCATTATTTTCATTTCTCTCTCCAATCATTATCTTTACTTCCAATTATTACTCTCATTTCTCTCTTCACTCACAATCCTATAAAATTTCTCAAAAACTTATTCAAACACAGCATTAGCGTTTCTGGTTCGGACCAAGTCTCGTGTGGTCCGAACTAGGCAAGAGGGAGCAAAAAACCATGTTGCAGCAGTGCTGGTCCGGTGTTGGTCCGATGCTTGTCCGGACGAGCGTATCGGTGGTCTGGACCAAGGTCTTGCTGGTCCGGACGAGCAGAGCTACGTGTGCGCGTTTTTAGGGTTTTTAGGGCTTTTATTGTACTCCTTATAAAAGGCAAAGGATGGGCAGCCCCCAATGTAATCTTGTTCATCTTTTCATCATAGTGAAACTCCCTAACACCCCATGGAGTACAATTAAGTGAATTGCTTAAGTCGGAACCACGTATATCGCGCGTCTTATTCTTTTGATTACTTATTTATTTTTCACTTGTGTGTGTTCTCTTGCCCTAACAACTAGTATCAAAGCACCCAAGTTGAGTGGGAGTAGCGATGGCAGGAGAAGAAGGAAAAGTAAAAAGCTTGAATGCACCCCATGAAGGGAAGAAACCAAAAGGGATGAAAGATGAAGACTGGAAAACCCTAGACAAGAGAGTCTAGGGTATTATTTGCTTGACGTTGACAAAATCAGTGGCCTATAGCATCGTGAAGGAGAAGACCGTTGCAAATATGATGGCAGTCTTGTCAAATATGTATGAGAAACCTTTGGCAAACAATAAGGTACATCTCATGAAGTTATTTAATCTTGAAATGTTGGAAGGCACCGTAGTTGCCAACCATCTTAATGAGTTTAATACTATTATAAATCAATTGTCTGTTGATTCAATTGAGTTTGATGTTGAGATACGTGCCTTGATTGTATTGGTTTCGTTACCCAATAGCTGGGAGGCTATAGAATGATTGTCAATAACTTTGCTGGCAAGGAGAAACTCAAATACGATGACATTCGAGATTTAATCTTGAGTGAGGAGGTTTGTAGGAGAGTTGCAGGGGAATCTGATCCGTTTAGTTCGGGTTCCGCTTTAAATATCAAGACTATGGGTAGGAGCCAGAATAAAGGTTCTAACAGAGGTAGGTCAAGGTCGAGGAAGGAAAAGAGTGGGTCAAGGACCCCTCTACAAGAGGTTCAATGTTGGAACTGTAACAAGATGGGTCACTATAAGAGAAACTGTAGGGAGTTAGAAAAAGCAAAACGAGTCTACCAATGTTGTTGCTACAGAGGGTGTTTGGGATGCTTTGCTTCTTTGAGTTGACAGTCCGATTGATTCTTGGGTGTTGGACTTAGGAGCTTCTTTTCATACCACTGCACATCGGGAAATTATTGAGAACTACATTGCTGGTAATTTAGGAAAGGTATATTTGGTTGACGGTGAGGTGTTGGAGATAGTGGGTATGGGAGATGTTTGAATCAGATTGCCAAATGGGTCTGTGTGGTTGCTACAGAAAGTCCGGCACGTTCCTAAGTGATGAGGAATTTGATTTTTGTAAGGCAACTCGATTCTTAAAGACATGTGGTTGCATTTGGAAGTGATCGTTGGAAGGTCATGAAGGGAGCATTGGTTGTGGCTCGTGGAGTCAAAACAGGGACACTATTAGAGATGCTCGTGGTCCGGTTCGGATTCCTAGGAATCTGAGAACCGGATCGCTAGTCACGATTTTTTCAAAATAAAACCTGTATCCAGACCAAAAGTCCTACGGTTCGGTTCCAATCCAATCCGTGACTCGTGGATCGGTTATGGTTTATCCATGGATTACATTACGTAAGCAAGCAAAAATTAAACACTACTAGCATATATCGTACACTAACACTATATATTCATTCGAAACCAAAGACCAAAGCATTAACTGCATTATAGTTCTAGTCTTCTAGACACCAATACAGTTCTACACATCCATTCAAGTTCAAAGTTCAAACCTGATTCAACCAAACACTCAAATGAAAGCAATACATGTAGTTCCAGTCTTTCAGACATTTATTTATAGGTGAAATTTATATATATATATATATATACACACACACATAGGGGCCGGTTCCGGAGACACCCAAATAAACACTCAAACAAACACCCAAACAAACACCCCATCTCAGCCCTCCATTTCAAGGGTTGAGATTAAATCCACTCCACCCCTAAAAACCGTTTGCTCCCTTTTTTCTCCCTTCACTTCACGTTCTGCTTCTCCACTCCGACACCCACCCCTCCACCTCCCTCTACTCCGACCGACGAGCTCCAGCCGTCGACGACCCACCACCTCTCTCATGCTCTCTCTCTCACGTCTAAGAGACCCACCCCCCGCTGCCCGACCTCTCCATCTCCCTCCACTTCGATCGATGAGCCCAGCCGCCGACGACTCTCCACCGGCTCTCCCTCTTTCTGTGGCGTACTATTGGAAGGGAAGGTCAAAGCACGGTCAACTTGCAAAAATAGAAATTAGGTAATCAAACGGTTTTATTCTTCAATTTCTTTACTTCACATTCATGATCGGTTAAATGTTTAGTTGTATTTGCCTAACTGATTGGAACCAAGAGGATTTAGGATTGTTGAAAAAGGTTTCGACCGGTTTTTGTGGGTCCTGTTGTTCTGATTCTAGGATAATTTTTAATTTTTTTTGGTAAATAAAATTCAAACTATGAATAACCAGGATGGAATGCTTTTAAAACCATGGAGATCTATTGTTGATCTATTTTTCTTGTTAAAGAAAAGGCTTTTCTAGTCTAGTATGTTAACAGACGAATGTTATGTGTTTCTACCATTTTTTGCCACAATGTCAAACTACCTTGTTTTGATTGAGAACTTGTTTTAATTTTTTGCCCCAATGGTTATCATTTATGCTTAATTTCAAAATTATTCATGAATTTGGTCAATGAAATCATAGCTCAGTAATAGTTTTGCTTGGGAGTAATTTGAAGATACTAGTCCTTATTGTGTACTCTCTGTTTGCTTATTACCGGGCCTGCTAGTAGCATATGGATTTCTTTTCTTTTTCTTGCAGGCAAGTGAATGGTGAACAATGGAGTTAGTGAGTTTAGATGATGTTGAAGTAGATGATATCGAGACTCCAGAAAATGTTGTGGAAGGGTTAAAAACACCGACAATTGGGATGTATTTTGAGACAATTGAGGAAGCACGGAATTACTATGAACGTTATGGTCAAGAAAATGGGTTTTGGATTCGTACTCGGGCTTCAAGCAAAGGACGAAACCGGTCGAATGAAGTCACTAAGGTGCTATTTGTTTGCGTAAAAGAAGGAAAGTATCTTGCGAAAAAGCAACAGAAGAGTGTTGTGGAGGAGAATGATGAGACAGACGAAGAGGAGAAAGTGATATCAAAGAAAATAATTAGATGTTGTTCAACCGTTAAATGTGAATGCAAGGCACATTTGCGGATTAAGCATGACAAATGGAATTGCAAATGGAAAGTAACTAATTTCGATGAAAATCACAACCACCAACTAGTGACTCCATGTAAGAGAATCAAAATGAAGTCAAATCGAATCATGCCCAAAGCAATTAAGAATTTGACTGAGGTATTTCATAAAGAAAATATAGAAATTTCGAAAGTTCCTTCAATTTTTGGTAGTGCGTACATAGGTTTTGATAATAGGGACTGCTACAATCACTTGAGGAATGTGAGGCATAGAGATCTAGATTGCGGGGATGCATAATCAGTTCTTGACTACTTTAGGAACAAACAAGCACAGAATCCTCAATTTTTTTTATGCGATTCAATGTGATGAAAGTGGGAGGGCAGTTAATTTTTTTGGGTGGATTCTCGATCTCGCATGGCGTACCATTATTTTGGAGATGTGGTCACATTTGACACAATATATCGGACAAATAAGTATGATATGCCTTTCGCACCATTTACCCGTAAACCATCAGATACAGTATGGATGTGCACTTTTACAAGACGAGACAGAGGTGACGTTTGAATGGTTGTTTCGAGCATGACTTGACGCTGTGGGAGGACGTCCTCCAACTTTTATCATCACCGACCAAGACTTGGGAATGAAATGAGCTATTGCCAAAATCTTTCCCAACACCCGTTAGCGTCTATATCTTTGGTATATTAAGAAGCAATTTGTTGAAAAATTGTCACAAGTGTACTACAAGAGATCGAAATTCAAGAAGGATATGAAAAAATGTATTAAGGAGACAAACAAGAAAGAGGATTTTGAAGAGAGATGAAGGTTATTGATGAAAGAAAATGGGTTAGAAAGCAACGAATGGCTTCAAGGGTTGTTTGATATTTGTGAATCATGGGTACCCATTTATAATCGTGGTACATTCTTCGCCGGTATGAATACTACCGGATGTAGTGAGGGCATCAACTCATTTTTTGATGGTTTTGTAACTCACACTTCAAATCTTAAAGAATTTGTGGCGAAGTATGAGAAAGCCTTGAAGAGGATTGTGAAAAGGGAAAATGATGAAGATTTTGAGTCTGAACACAAGTTTCGGATTGTTAATAACCATGAATTTTTGTTGAAGCATGCGGCAAAAGTGTATACTAGAAACGCCTTCAACAAGTTCAAGGATGAATGGAGTAAAGTCTTTCACTACAAAGTTGAAAATGAAAGAAATGCCAATGGTTTTCAATCTTTTGTAGTGAAGTCAAAAGATGACGAACTTGAAAAGTTTGAGGTGACATTGGATTCGCAAACGTATGAGTGTAAGTGTGAATGCTAACAATTTGAGTTTGTTGGGATATTGTGTGCGCACATTTTGAAAGTGTTTGTCCGACTAGACATTGATGAAAAACCGGAACACTTTATTCTTCCATGATGGAGGCAAAAGGCCAACAAATTTAGGATAATTGATTCCTAAGGATTGGTGCATGACGACGGCAAAGAAGAATCTACAAAATTGGCTTGTTTGGCCGCAAAATCAAATGAGGCATACACATTTTTTATTGAAGGTATGAATGATTTATTCGAGAAGATCCAAGAAGTTTCTAAGGTGTCTCCAATTGAATTTTGTGCTGAAAAAGATAACGAGAAATTTACTGAGCCGTCGCCGTCTCAGATATTGCTTTTGGATCTGAACATCTCAATTTGCAAGGGTAGGAAAAAAGATGTCAAGGGCAAAGCTGCTTCTACACAGTCCGAAAGATTGAAAAGCGGTATTGAGATGTTATTAAATAAGAAGAAAAGAAAGTGTCACATGTGCTTTCAATTTGGACATGATAAGAGAACTTGTCCTTCAAATCCAATGAGTAAAACTAACAAAGGTAACTCAATTACTAATCATATTCTTCTTATTGACATAGATGTTCTTATTTACTAATCTTATTTTTTTTAATTGTCAATTTTATTCACTAGGATTTGAAGAGGACGCGGAAGGCTCAGATAGTGACCAAGAGGACGGCTCAGATTGCTCCGAATGATCTTGGAGTACTTTGGCTTGTTGGCTTTGTTTTGTAATGATCTATTCTTAGGTTAAGTGAAAGTTCTTTGTATGGATCAGTTTTTGAGTTGGAATTGAATGTAAGAAAGATTGAATCTTTAAACTTGTATACATAAGAGAGAGAAGATGAATGAGAGAACTTGCTTTTTTCGTTCAGGAAGTTGAGGAAGTTAAAACTGAAATTGCAGATTACACTTGTTTTGTGGGTTATTGTATCAAACTCAAACTATGTACACCAAGAGTTTTGTTCATAGAATACTAGTTATGTTCATAGAGTATGCACAGTTATGTTCATAGAATAGTAGTTACTGCTCCTTGATGAGAATGGCAAATTGAGAGCGCGTGCTTGTTTAGTTATTAGTGTGCCAGAGCCTATGGCAAGTTAGAAAAATCAACATATTTAGTTATTAGTGTCCTTATGTCGTGTCCGTTCACAAAGGTAGGTTCTGGAAAACTTTCGGCAGAGTATTCCCTGTTTTTGGACCTAGCTCGACATCTCGCGTCTCAGTCAATACAACAAAATAACAACAGGAACCACATCAGCAAAAATTTGGATTCACAAACACCATTGGAACAGTAACAACCAAATAGGAATTCAAAACGGGCATCTATATATTTCACCCATTCATTACTAATGGTAGCATGACATTATTAATGCTAGCATCATCTTACAGTCCACAGAAAAGAGAAGAAACCATACTATTGATACATGGCTTCGGAAAAGAGAAAAAACTTCCAATAAACTTCCATTACATAGCTCTAACATAGATACAATTGAGATAATTCATTTTCTGTTGATCTCTAATCTGTTACATCCAAGAGTACATTGCATAAGCACGCCAGATGGATTGAGATAATTCATTTTTGAAGAGTTGCATGAGCAAATTGTCCTCACATGAATTGATGTCCTCTTTTGCTTGCAGCATCTTCAAACAGCTTATTCGCTTTTTTTATCTGAACAACGTCTTTGCTTGCTGTAGTAACTTCACCTTTTCTTTACTATTTCTTGGCCGTAGTCATGATCTTTGTTGCAAACAGAGCTGATTTTCATGTTATCAGTGACATAAATGTGTGAAAGAGAGTTTATGAAAGATATTAAGATGCGTGCATATTCTTCTATTTTTTCTGCCTAGAATAATGACAATAACTTAGGTCTTAAGATAGGGCCATTTCAAAGTAATAACAAGTAGTTTATGCAAATAAATAAGAAATTGGTCTTCACAAAATGTCTATAGGTCGTGGCTGCCATATAAATTCAAAGTAGGACAGATCTAATTTTCAAAAAGAAAAAAAAACAATAGCAAGATACACATCTTTTTAGACTCCAAAGGGTGAGAATAGTTGAAGATCAGAAGATTGGAATGAACTACCTTAATAGATTAAGTGCAAACTTTCTTTTCTATATTTTATATGAGTAAGCCCCTTCCCTTAGGAACAGAAGGATACACAAGGGTCTCACAATTATTCACGTTCAACTCCAAGATCCAGCAAGCCAACATCAACCGAAAATGAGTCACATTCTCCCTCTCTTCCTAATGGCGGCACATACCATTCTTGTAACAGTGGATGGATAATCTAAAGTATCGTAGTCTTTGTTTCTAAAAAGGTGGTGTCCTTTCTTTCACCCCTCCTCTATCGAATTAGCTATGGCTAATCTAGTAGAGTAGGGGCTAATCAGAAGTTTCACTATGGGGTACAACCTTAATTCAAGTCTATGGATCGAAAAAGGCAAGTCTCCTTCTCGGAGCAAAGCTACGAAACTACGCTATGAAAAGCAATCTGCCCAAGGAGGGCTAGCTAGTCTACTCTAATGCTAGGCTAGGTGATTCCTCTCCATCAATGACTAAAGCAACATCCAGAGAGAGAGAGCTCACTATACCACCAGTTCTGGAATCCTCTCTCATTGCCAGTACGACTGATCAAAATGATTGGGCCACAATCCCTTAGATCTTGTGAGGGCGTTAAGTCTAAGAAAATCATAAGAATGCCAGAAGGGTTTCCTGCCCCCTTTCTCATTACCCAGCTTTCTTGTACAATTGATTTTTACAATCAACTCATCTAATTTAGCCAATCAAACTGACCGCAGAAAATTCCCAATTTCGTAGTGTATGACAAACCCTAATTTTTGGGGGTCCCCAAATTTTGGAACCCTAAGATGGAGAATCTAGGGCACATCGATGAAGAGAGATAGAGAAAGAAGAAGAGGAGGAGGAAGAGAGACCTTGGCAATGGAGCTTCGGTGGTGGGCGATTCAATTTTCGCAAGTTGACCGTGCTTCGACCTTCCCTTCCAGTAGTACGCCACAAAAAGAGGGAGAGCGTCGGCGGCGGCGGCGGCGAGCGGTGGAGAGTCGTCGGCGGCTGGGCTCATCGGTCGGAGTGGAAGGAGATGGAGAGGTTGGGCAGCGGGGGGGGTGGGTCTCGCAGACTTGCGAGAGAGTGTGTGTGAGAGAGGTGGTGGGTCGTCGGCGGCTGGGGCTTGTTGTTCAAAGTGGAGGGAGGTGGAGGGGTGGGTGTCGGAGTGGAGAAGCAGAACGTGAAGTGAAGGGAGAACAAGGGGAGCAGACGGTTTTTAGGGGTGGAGTGGATTTAATCTCAGCCCTTGAAATGGAGGGCTGAGATGGGGTGTTTGTTTGGTGTCTCCAGAACCGGCCCCATATATATATAATATATATAGTTAGGATCCTATAAGGAATCCTTTAATTTAATAAAATGCGAACCTCTCATTTCTTGATCAAATTTCGATGATCCAAACCATTTAATGTATCCAAAACGTGATTTTAAGGGTCCCCAAGAGAAATCATCAAAAAAAAAAGACCGGAAAGTGCTTCATTCGAGTAGTTTTTCTTTGAATGGTTCAATGAAAACTGCTCGGATGAAGCACTTCCCGATCTTTTTTTTTGCTGATTTCTTGCGAGGACCTTTAAAATCACAATCTGGACACATTGAATGGTTTGGATCATCGAAATTTGATCGGAAAAGGAAAAATCCGCATTTTATTAAAATAAGGGATCCTTTGTAGGATCCGTGGTGTATACCTATATATTAAAATATATAGTAAGTTCTTATGGCTTGGTTCGATTAATCCATGATTTCGTAATGAAAATTCGTGGGCTGAACTGCGAGTCACGATTTTCTAATTTTTCAATCCGTGTCCAGACCATTAATCCATAGACAAAATCCAAAAGGTATGGATCGAACCGATTTCACAGTTCAACAGATTTTCTGAGCAGCCCTAGACACTATATATGACAAAGAGCACAAGGGACACAGTTGCAATTGCTGATGCAACTGCGATGCAAACCTATGGCACCGCAGGCTGGGTCACATGAGTGAAAAGGGGATGAAGGTATTGTTATCCAATGGGAAACTTCTGAGGTTGAAGTCAGCTGAGTTTGGATTGTGCGAGGGCTGTATTTTTGGGAAGAAAAAAAAGGTTAGTTTCTTAAAAACAGGTAGACCACCGAAGCCAAAGAAATTGGAGCTAGTACACACGGATTTGTGGGGCCCTTATCCAATTCAATCCATTGGAGGTTCGAGGTACTACATCAGTTTCATCCATGTCTCGAGTAGAAAGGTATGGGTTTATTTTCTGAAATATAAATCTGATGCCTTCGATGCATTTATAAAGTGAAAAGCCGTTATGGAGAATGAAACTAGTCTAAGACTTAAATGTCTAAGATCAGATAATGGAGGTGAATATGATTGTAAGTTCAAAAAGTATTGTGAAGCTAATAGGATTAGGATGCATAATATTTTCCCTGGGACACCTCAGCAAAACAGTGTCGCTGAGCGCATGAACATGACTTTGAACGAGCGAGCACAAAGTATGAGACTGCATGCTGGGTTACCAATTTTTTTTTGGGCTAATGTAATGAGCACTGCAGCTTGCTAGGTAAATCAAGGACCGTCGGTTCCTATGAATTTTAGATTGTCCGAGGAGGTGTGGAGCGAAAAAGATTTACAGTAAAACTTTCATTCCTTTAAGTTTTTGGTTGTGTTTCATATGTTCACATTGACTCTGATGCTCGCAATAAATTAGAAGCCAATTTTAATAAATATTTCTTTATTGGCTATGGCGATGAGGAGTACGACTATCGATTTTGGGATGTGCAAAATTGAAAGATTGTAAGCCGGAATGTGATATTCAATGAGCAGGTTATGTACAAGGATCGGGATATGAAAGAACGAGTTGATTCTGTGCCAGAGGTTGAGAAACAAGATGTGGTCGATTTAGATAAGTTGTTTGAGGGTTTGGTGCTAGACAACAGACAGGAAGATGAAGAGAGTGTTATTCTCCAAGAAGGATAGAGTACGCCAACTACTGCTATCAGAAGGTTGTCTTCCAAGGTTAGCAAACCACCACAACGTTTTTCACCATCTTTGTACTACATATTGCTCACTAATGCTAGTAAACTAGAGTATTATGACGAGGCTTTACAGAATGAGAGTTTGAGCAAGTGAGAGTTGGTCATGAAGGATGAGATGAACTCTTTGTTGACAAACCAGACGTGGGAGTTGACAGAATTGCCAGTCGGTAAGAAAGTTTTTCATAATAAGTGGGTTTACAGATTGAAGGAAGAGCATGATGGTAGCAAGCGCTACAAGGCTCGATTGGTGGTCAAAGGCTTTTAGCAAAATTAAGAAATTTACTACACTGATATTTTCTCTTCTGTTGTGAAGTTGACTACAATCCGTTTGGTATTGAGAATTGTGGCTACGAAGAATTTCCATATAGAGCAGTTGGATGTCAAGATTGCTTTTCTCCACGGGGATTTGGAGTGGACATCTACATACATCAGCCACGAGGCTTCGCTGTGAAAGAGAAGAAGAAAGAGAAATGGTTTGCAAATTGAACAAGAGCTTGTATGGGTTGAAGCAAGCATCGAGGCAGTGGTACAAGAAGTTTGACAACTTCATGTGCAGTAATGGGTTTAAACGGCTAGAGGCGGATCATTATTGTTATACCAAGGGGTTTGGCAAGTCTTGTGTAACAACCCGGATCTTCAAGCACCACGATATTAAAAAGAACACAATTTGTCTTTTATTTCATGAACTATATAATTTACAACTATCTCTAAAGTAAATAATAACAACAACCCACCATCGCTGCAACTCAGACAAGCTCGCACCACCGGCACCTGACCCGCTAACCAACCTGCAAGCTAGAGTCCAAAGGACCCCAGGAGTGTGTAAGACATAATAACGTGTACAATATCAACACTAAAATAACTGCACAACATCAACCACCACGTATTAACACCAACCACGAATATAACACATTCCACATAAAGGAACCACATATCCGGTCCTCCTTAGTATATGACGGGTGACGTACCACCTCATTAGCCTCACCACAACCCATTGGCCAACTTGTCTTTTGGCATAACTTATTAGCCTAGTCACCCCATCACATACCAAACAGTTCTATGACATACAGTCATCGCGCATAACACAACCAACAAAACCCCAAAACTGTACAAGAAATATGTATCTCACACTCACCCTCAAATCGCCTTGCCATCAGATATAATCCCACCTTACACTCCTCTTCAAAGAACGTCGTACAAGATCTCATCAGAACAAGAACCCATAATTATGCTCCTCACGGCTCCTCCCTAAAGGCCTTTGTATTATTTTTGTTTTATTTCTCGTTTAAGCTTGGCTGATATACACAATACAATCAGAAGACTAGGTGTGTAAACATATGACTCCTCTTACTAGAACTTGACAAATGCTTCATAAAGATGACTAATCAACACATGTCCACCTCCTATCATTTTGTCTCGTTATCAAGTCTATATTTACCTCAAGAATTCAAGGTATAAACTAACATTCCTCACATGCACACATGCACGTGTACCACATCATCAAGAATAAAGTGTTTTGTCCATTTAGCAAGAATTAATATATCAAATATGACATTTCTGAAAATGTTGGAGAAATGTATGGCGGGGTATTACATCTTATATTATTTTGTTGTTTATGTTGATGAAATGCTCGTAGCAGGGTTTGATATTGGGGAGATAAACAATTTGAAGAAGACATTGTCAAAACAGTTTGCAATGAAGGATTTGGGAGCGGCTAAGCAAATCCTTGGGATGAGAATAATCTGAGATAGATCAAAGGGGACTTTGAAGCTATCACATGTCGAATATATCAAAAAGATGCTCAAGAGGTTTAGCATGGGTGATGCAAAACCTATTGGAACACCTTTGACTAGTCATTTTAGACTAACCAAGGACCAGTCACTGAAGACAGGCGAGGAATGGGACTCTATGGGTAAAGTTCTGTATGCATCTGCGACATCTGCGATTAAGAGTCTTATGTACGCTATATATGGTTTGCACACGTCTTGATATTGCATAAGCAAATGGGAGTAGTGAGTAGATACATGAGTAATCTGGAAAAGCAACATTAGGAAGCAGTGAAGTGGTTGTTGTGGTATTTGCGTGGTTCGACAGATGTCTCACTTTGCTTTATAAGGGCTAGTCTTAAGTTGCAAGGTTATGTGGATGCGAACTTGGCGGGTGACGTGGATAGTCGGAAGAGTACTATCGGGTTTGTTTATTCTTTGGGTGGTACAGCTGTGAGTTGGGGCTCTAAGTTGCAGAAAATTGTTGCACTATTATCAACAACAGAAACCAAGTAGCCTATAAAAAAAAAACAGAAACCATGTATGTGGTGGTCACAGAAGCAGCAAAGGAGATGGTATGGTTGTAAGGGCTTCTGGACGAGTTAGGTAGACAGTAGAGAAATGAGTGTTGCACGGTGACAATCAGAGTGCCATCTTTCTTGCCAAGAATTCTACATTTCATTCGAGAACGAAGTACATACAGTTGAGGTATCACTTTATTCGTCCACTTCTCGATAGTGGACAATTGTTGCTTGAGAAGATCCATGGTGCAAAAAATCCAACGGATATGCTGACAAAGGTTATGACCGTTGACCAGCTGAAGCTATGCGCAGCTTCAATTGGTCTTTAAGCTTGAGGTTGTGGAGAAAGGTGTTGTGGTTGTTGATGATTGATGGTGTTTATTGATGACTTTCGAAGTTTGGAGAGTGCCACAAATTAGCCTTCAAAGTGGGAGAATTATTGAGTGTGAAGTCGAATTCAGTGTTTTCTGGAGTTTTAGCATCTCTGGTCCGGACTAAGCCTTATGCGGTCCGGACTAGGCAAGAGAGCAAAAAATCATGTTGCAGTGCTGGTCCGATGTTGGTCCGATGCTTGTCTGGACAAACGTAGGCATAAATAATGAAGTTTTTAAAAAATAAAAATTAGACAACTTGCAATAAGAATTAAATATGCATTTAGTAGTTATTGATAGTTTTAACAGTTGGGAAATTAATCACGGTAAAAGCTGCTCATAACATTGCTCCAGCAGCTTTATCTAGTGTGTAATGATGTATGATGTTTATTTTAATACTTCCTCCGTCCCCCTTTTTAAAGTCCAGTATTTCATTTTGGATTGTCCCTTAATAAGTGTCCATTTTGTAAAGTTAGTAGGTAAAAGTTGGTTCATTTTCTATTTTGCCCCTAAAAGTAGATTCCATTTTAAAAAGTTAATGAGTAAAAGTGTAATGATGATGTCTCCATAGAGGGTAAGTAAGGAAAGTTGAGGAAAAAGTTGATGTGAAAGGTGTAATGATGATGTTTTCTTAATAAGTTGGAGTTACGAAGCGGAACACTTAAAAAGAGACGGAAGAAATATTATCTATGAGTTGATATTGTTCGTATAAAAAAAGAACAGTTGGGAAATCAGTCATCTTGGGGTTCCAATAAGTTGGGGTTCGCAGGACCTTCTCTCAGCACGGTTTCGAACAAGTTTTTCTCACTACTAATACTCCTATCTCTCTTATTTTATTATCTAAAAAACATCCTTCAAAATCTTTATCAAACAACTTTCACGTGGCGGATCAAAAAAAAAAAAACTTCCACGTGCTCTTTCAAAAGTTTCCGTACCATATATAGAAGTTAAAAAAGATTCTGTTCCATATATAGAAGTTTCCGTGTAATTTTGTCATGGTCATTGTCATTGCCATTAAAACGGCAAGAACGTTGTTCATATGTTTATTCGAATTCCCGCTATTTTCAACAAACTTTATTATTTCGAGGGACCAAAAATCGAATGAGATGACACAACCCCTTACAGATATCGAATTAAGTTTATTTTTTATGGGAGCCTCTTAGGACAATAGATATTACTCCGATACAAAAAATTATGCATTGAGAATTTTGGAATAGTTTAATAGAATTCATACATGTGTATCGATACTCGTAAAATATGAATGGGAAATGTAAAATGCGGGCTTTATGTGTATATTGTCCACTTCCTGTTGGACAGTGATTCACATAACGGATAAAAAAAATTTAAGCTACTTATATTCTCTGTTACTTTACACAAACTGCTAGTAATAAATACACAAATTTCTTTAGTAATTTTCAAATGTATGATAGACAAGTTTGATAGACAAGTTTAATATCTGAAAATAAAATAGACAAAGGAAAACCCTGGAAAGTTTCGTCAGCAATAAAAAAAATGTTTTAAAAAATAAGAGAAAATAATATAGTTTCATTATGTGTTAAAAATTGTATACTTAGATTTAGAACGTCTTTATCAATTATTCTAACTACAGTTGTACAGTACTAAATTAGACTGAGTTATTTTGGGTTAACTTAACTTGTATTGATTTTTTCAGTCCAACTAGATGATAGGGATTGAAAATATAAATAAAAAAAACGACCCAACTTGAAAAAACCAAAGGGAGAAGACAAAAATAGTGCAGAACTTTCTTGTCTCCCATATATTCTTAGTTTTAGTTAAAAAAAATATTTGACTACTAAATATATATGGAGTAACTCTCTTTTTTTTATGTTTCTTGTCAAAATAAATTCAAAAAGTTAGTAAATGTTTAACAAAACAAAATTTCAAAATACAAATATAGACTAATTGTCCGAAGTAATACTAGTTGCTATGTTTGGATGAGTTTTTGAAAAAAAAAAATTATGAGAGTAATGATTGGAAGTAGAGGTAATGAGTGGAGAGAGATAGAGAGAGAGAGAAATGAAAATAATAATTGAAGATAAGGGTAATGATTGAAAGTATGGGTAATTAGTGTTTTTTGAGTTGGAAAAAATTTCCAAATCTTAATCCAAACAAGGCAACTACTTGTCATCTACTTCCTTTATCCCAATTCGTTAGTCCTTCTTAGGGGTTCTACTAATTTTAAAGTGTTTATATCTTTCGATTTATAACAATTTTGAAAGCATTTTTAAATAGAAAAAATAATATATTAAATAAGATTCATATTTGTATATGAAAATTTCTATGAAAATAAAGATATAAACAATCTTGGATTCAGTTAAAATATAATGAGGGCCAAAAAGATGAAAATAGTTCTTTATACAACCATATGAATGAATACATTCGAAAAGCGATCTCCCTCTCAACCCTATAGCTCTCTCTCTCTCTCTATCTCAACCCTAGCTACCACAACTCCTCTTCTCCCTTCCCCTCCCCCCCGTGGGTTCCATACCCGTGTGCAGCTGCGGGAGGGGGAGGCCATGGTACTATCAACTCTCTTTCTTTGTTTTTTTCTTTTTTTCCTTCTGTCTCTCCAGTTGTCTGATCTGTGAGAGTTTTGTCTTTTGTTCTATGAGAGTTTTGTTTTTCGTTCAACGAGAGATATTAGTTTCATCTTTGGACGAATTTTGTCAACAGATTGGGTTCTCTCAATCGAGGTTGTTTTACAACGATATTTGTGTTTCAGCGTTCTATCCCTACACGATGTCTTTGGCGAGGCAACCCATGGCGGCTTGGCAGATCTGTAGTTCTTGGGAGTTCATTGGTGCGTTCATGGCATCTGATCGTCTGGGTATTTGGTGTCTTTTGTTATTAACTTTGCACTTTTTCTCGTTTGAGACTCCTAATTAGATGTTAGGCAGTTTAAAAGTGTCGCTATTGCGTCAGGTTATGTCTGGGTTAGAATGAAAAACATCGATTGCCTTGTGATTTACTTGTTTTATATTTGTTAGATGATTTGTTTGATTTTGTTCAAATTTTTATAATAATCTCTGTTATGTAAGTGCCATTAGGCATTTATCAATATAATCTTTTTATTTTGACCAAAAAATAAAGAAGAATGAATACATTCATGTGATTCATTGAGCGACGACTTTAATATTAAGCCGCCGCTCAATTTCCAATTTCTTGACTCTTGTAGTCAATCATTGGCAAGGATAGAGATGTGATGTCTGTAGCATTATTGTTTGACCATGAGTTATTTTTCACAAATACTAGGAGTATATGTCACCAACGGCCATGCTAAGCATAGCATAAAAAGGGTGGGTCCATGTTGTTTACTTTTCCGTGGATCACTTTTGTGCCCTTCGAAAATAGCATTTTCCTTGGAAAGGTGGGCCCGGCCTTTAGAGTATGAATTAATTTACCATCACACCTATTTTTGAAAATAGCAATGAACTTGTTCTATGCACAAAGTAATCAAGAAATAAAGTACTGTATGAATATAAAAATATTAGGAGGATAATGAGGTGCATGAACAATATTGATATTCCTACAGTATAAAAAAAAATTTATTGATTCCTCAACACCCATAAAAAGGGATGTGGAGTATGAATTATGAACAAAAATTTTGTTTCCTTGTTTCTCGCTATCACTTGGGTTTCCAAAACCACCCCCTCTCTTTCAGTACGATTTTTAGTAAGTTTTCTCTCAACTTATTACGGTTTATCTCTCTAGCTATCTCTCTTTATTATCTCAAAATCTTTACCAAACAACCCCTAAGGGACTTTGGAGTAAATTCCCTTGGCCGAACCAACTTTAATATATGTAGAGTTTTATTTCTCAACTACTTGGTTCAGTGCTTTGTTGGATTGACTGTCTGGTGGAGAGGTTTGACTTTTGAGGAATCTGCTTCCCTATCTATTCGGTCTTCGATTAGGAAAAAGTAACCAAACTTTTCTTTTTCTAATTCTCTTATAATAATGTTATGTGGGGTAAAGACTTGACCATTGCTCATGTGGCTCTTTCTATAAATCGATTAAAGGTCATTACTTCACTTACACTCGATGATGGACGTTATCTTATTTAGTCTAGGAAATAGAAGTGAATCAAGAAAGTGAACCTGTGAAATGGATCCAACATTTTGTTTCTTTACCTCGTGGGGACAAGGGAACTATAATAAGAAGTTTCCCATAACAAACAACTAATCTCTCTCTCTCTCTCTCTCTCTCTCTCTCTCTCTCTCTCTCTCTCTCTCTCTCTCCTAATTTTGTAGAAATATGATTTCTCAATCATAAAAATATGAATTGAACAATTAGCCCATCGAATTCATTTTTAGCTTCCAACAGTACAATTAAAACATCGAAAAAATATTCTAAGCACCATTTGTGTATGCCATTGTCTCATTGGTATTTGCGACTCCATATTGAATCATTATTAATAGGGCTTTTGCATACTTTCGTGTACTTTCACTTCTTGTTTTCGGACATCGGTCAAGCTATTGACATCTCTAGGTTCTTCAAATCCTTGTCTATCATATTTCCACTTACTTTGACTTAAGTAGGGTTCTCATCTTTATATACCAAAAATCATAATTCTCACCATCAAATAATGGCACGTAGGTTGTTGGGCTCCCAAACCTTAATTGCTCGAACATTCCATCTTTTTGTGAATTTCCCGAGTTTTTGATTTTTTTCGTTACAAATCTTCAGGTCCCGTAATTATTAATGAATCGAGCTCTGATACCACTCTGGTCGCTTAGGATTTGCTTGAGCTCTTGATTAATTGGGAAAAAATTAGATGAACCAATCAAGCACTAAGCTTGCCGATCAAGTTCGCAGAAGAGCAAAGAAGGAAACGGGGGAGGAAGCACTGGGGCTTGTTTGGTTGAGGATTGAGGATTTGGACTATAAATTATTACCCTACTCCAACATCCACTCATTACCCCTATCTCCAACCACTACTTTTATTTGTATCTCTATCTCTCTCTAATCATTACCCTATCTCCCTACCCTAATTATTACAAATTCAAATCCAAAATCCAAATCCAAAAACCTTCAATGGAACAAGCCCCTGGTTTTTCAGAAAATTCTTGGCCGCCACCTGATTTAAGACTTATTCTCGTGCGGGTCCTTCCCCAACAAACCCCAAGGTTGAGTTCGTAGTATCATCATTTAAACTCATAAGATGGGAAAACGGAGTGGAAATTTTAGAGCCGGCACCGAGGTATGGTATAGAGAATTTTGGTACAGGAGGTGATTTGAAGTATAGCCAAAGCAACCCATACACCAACAAAATAGATTAGCAGATTGAGGTTCTAAACAGGTGATAGTTGGCAACCTAGATAGAGTTAAAACAAAATTGGCATGTAGAGAGATAAATATCCAACATAAAGCATAAGAGTACCATAAACACTAGGGCCCGTTCGTTTTGAATTTTGAATTTGGATTTATAGGTAATAAGTGTAGAGATAAATAGAGTAATGATTGGAAATAGAAGTAATGATTGGAGAGAGGTAGAGAGAAAAATGAGAGTAATGATTAGAGAAAATAGGATAATGATTAAAATCCAAAACCCCAAAACGAATAAGGTCTAGGCGATGCAATAGTCTAATATCCAAACTAAGTTGGACTAGAGCCAAAAAAAAAATAACCTTGCCTAGAAGATCAACCAATAAACCAATCATATGCCGCCAGGACCTAAAATGATAGAATAACAATTCAAGACCGGCAAGAAGCCAACCGAGACCAAAACTCAAAAGGAAATACCACTCCCAAAGCCCAACAAGCAAAACAACATCTAAAGAGACAACTAAGAATCAAACATCATGCTATGAGCCTAAACCTTTGCCCTTTCGTCATATTCGACTTCCATACTTCCTCATCACCCCCCATATAATCTAGGCCTGTGATCTTTTTAGGTAAAGCCTGTTAATGCCTTCAAAAGTGAATCTGAACATAACACAATTTTGCTTCTTTCTTACGCATCTCTTCTTGGACTTAGGAATGCCCAACAATTCTTCAATCGTCTTTTGCTTTCATTTTTCTTTCTTAGAATCCCTCTTTAGCTGGATTGAGGTCAAGGACTCAAGGTCAACAGCTAACTAGATGCCCTCAACTTCTTTTGTCATTTAAAAAACTCAATTATGAAAGATTCCAAAAGCCATTATCAAAATCCACTACCTCCATAGTTGAGCCATGAACCACTGTGCCACAATTTCTCCATCTTCCAAGGCAGATTTGCTTTGCTGAGTAGTGACCATATGCAATCCTTCTTCCATTCAGTTCCAACTGAATTAGTCACCTCTTCCACTTTATCCCATTGTGTTTCTGCTACCTCCTCAATAGCTGCCACTTCTTCATTTACATCTTTTCCCTCTCCATTTATGTTCGTCCCCGTGTCATGATTTTGGACACGTGATCTTCCTTCTCGTCGTCATCTTCATCATCTTTTGATTCATCCTCTGGAGCACTAAACTATGTTGCTGAAGATAAGAAGATTCCCTAACCCATCCCCTATCAAAGAACCTTAGCATCACTAAACGAGTGAAACACTTAAACATGCTTATGTATATGTGTAGATTGGAATTGAAGTTTGTGAGGAAAATCATAAAAGAATAAGCTCCTCTGTAGTCTCTTTTCTTGAAAGGGATTAGACCATTCTGTTAGACCTTTCGTGGGTTTTTTTTTCTGGGCCTTCTTCAATGACTGGAGCCACTAATTATTTTCTAGAGCTCGTCGAGCGCATGCATGCTAAAAATCATTTTTATCAGATATTGATGAACACATTTTGAACCCATTTATATTTGGAAAAAAAAAATTCGAATACCGAGTCAATATCGGAGTATAAAAATGTATCAACTTACATCTGATGAACCTGATTTTTTTGTAATCGATTGTCTCGATTAATTTCAAAAAACCGAACAATTGTAATCGGTAAAATGATTCTAAAAAATAGTATTCACAAAGAGCCAAACGGAATCCTATTCTCATTTGGCGGTCTTGGAGCACTAATTGGGCTGCAAGCAACCATCAAAAGTCCTTCAATTGATGCCACCACCAAAGGGGACCACTCTATCTTTCACTGAGAAAAGCATTCAGGAGCTGTTGGCCTGTCCCTCTCCTCTTTTCTCTCTCTCTCTCTCTCTGTAAATGCATGCTTGTCCGTGTTAGCTAGCTAGCTTTTTTTTCCTGCATATAATGATAAAGACAAGAGAAAGCATTGAATTGATCAAAGGGAAATGGCAGTAACCGAGGACTTGAATTTGCCCCCACCACCATCGATTACCGACTCATTTTCCCTTTATTCATTCGTCTTTTGTACGTTTGAAATAGTGGAATGAAAAAGCATTCACAACTACCGAGCAATTGATTATGATTGATTATGATTCCGATTAAATTAACAACTGCAAAATTCGCTTTCAGTTTCCTTTTCCCATAAGCTAACTATTACTGTAGTATATTAACTTAATTCGCGGCAGAAATAAATAAATTAGGATACTGTTATAGTACTACTAGTGTTTTATGGCCTCCAGCTACCAAGAGGCATGCATAGGATGTCAACGTCATCTACCATAAGCCTTGATCTTATTGAATCCGATTTACGGGCTTCACGGAGCCTGCTAGATAGCCATACCCCACACCGGGGTAGATAAAAATGTAATGAGAAATGACTACAAAACGGAAAGTAAGCATCCCGTCACACAAGGGGGTTTTGAAAGAAGAAAAATATCATCCCTTCCAATCCAAAAAGAGGGGGCATTTTGAAGAAACATCTCCCTCTCATACAAAATAGAGCGATTAGATGGCTGCTAGCTTTTGGAACCCAAGCATGAGTAGAAAGTAGGTTTGAGCTATTATATCACTTTCTTTCTTAAGCCAACACCCTAACCTACAATATGGTCCATAGTAAAGTCCTCTCGGATTGAAGAACGCGACTTAGCAACAAGGTCCTAGATACTAGGGGCATAACCAATGTGGAAGGAAAAGTGGTGCAAAGCAAAGGGGCACAACTGCATCCCCCTTTTAGAAGCGCACGATCTCCCATGAGGCGCGCAGTGGTCACTAATCAATCCAACTCAAAGTAGTCAATTCACCCTGAAGCAATAAACTCGCTAGGGTCATGGGTTCATGGAACAGTTTTGCGTCTCTTGACGACTGAGTGGTTTTGAATGTGAATCATGTAGGTAAAATGATATGGTTTTGAAATCCCCAAGAAGAAACTTTCAAAATTGATTTTATCCTAAGTATTTTTGACACAGCAATACAAGCACAATTACTTATTTGCAAATTTTCACGGAGATAATATAGGTTTTCCCATTTCATGAAGAGTGTAGCTAGATAGTCCCTGGACCATACAGTGTGTTAGCAGCATTGCTAGAGTGTTGCAATCTTTCAAGTCTCTTGGATCTCATCGTCTTCTTTGTCATAACCATTTGGCTAGTATAGAGTTTGTTGCCATCTTATGGTGTAGGAGAAGTACTAGCTTGAGTACGTGAAAGTTGAGATGTTCCAAAACACTTGTTTGCATATCACCACAATTACATGGTTGCTTGATGTGTAGTTTAGGCAGTTGCATTGGTCTCTTGGCCCGCACAGTTGATTTGTCTACATGAGCACCTCACTGTTTAGTCTTATCTAGACATTTCCCTAGGCCTCTTTGGTCCGCGCATTTGATTCGCTTTCATGTCTTTGTGGTTGTTGTGGTTATTTGATCTTGTATTGGTCTCTTGATCTAATATTTGATTTTTGCATTCACTACTACATGTTGCTTGCATTATGAATGTGTTTGATTATCTGTTAATGTGACGCCTCTTGGCTCTGAAAAGAAAAAAAAAAGGCGTTATCTTTTGATACATTAGGTTTCTCGATCACTATGCCTCTTGGCATTTACATCTCTCGATCACTATGCCTCTTGGCATTTGCATCTCTCGATGTATTGGGTCTCTCGACCACTATGCCTCTTGGCATTGTATCTCTCAATGTATTAGGTCTCTTGACTTATACACCTCTCGGTGTTGTGTCCCATGACGCCTGAGTCTCTTGACCTACATGCCTCATGGCCTTGCATCTCTTGATATGTTATGTCTCTCGATATGTTGCACCTCTTGGCCCCCTAAATGATGTGGTATTGTGGTATACTATGTCTCTTGACATATTTTGCCTATTGGCATCCTTTAATGTGGTATGAACTATTTTACTCTAAGCATTCTATTAACCAAATAATGTGCACATGCCTTTTACACCGTTGTGTCTTGAATAATATAGCTTGCAATGGTTGATGTCTTCATTGCATGTCACTTGACATAAGTTAATCACATGTCCAAGGATTTGAAACATGAGGTGTAATAGAATAAGTGTTACATTCTAAATTCCAAATAGAGTGCACAAAAGTCAAAATTACGTCTCTCGTCTTGTACGCCTCATGGTGTTGTATCTCTTGATGCATTATGATGATGTTTGTGAGTCACTAGACTTATTTTGTCTGAACATTCCCTTAAATGAAACCTAGTGCTACGCTCATAGGATTCACTAGTCGAGTGCATTTTACTATCAAATATACCCTGTGTTTGCATTTGAAACAGGTTACAACCGGCTCTACGCCTCAGTTCTATCACTTCAAGCTCCAAACTCCGACTCCTCAGGCCCTTGCCTTATGATTGATACCGGCTCTACGCCTCGGTTCCATCACGTCAAGCTGCAAGCTCCGACTCCTCAGGCTCTCGCCTCATGATTGCAACCGGTTCCGTACTTCGGTTCTCCCATCCAAATGCTTCGTGCTCTAGTTACTGGCCTTGTGCCCCCCATCTCAAAATCGGCGTCCGATTGTCTCCAGAAGATAGTTGGATTCCACCCAATTACATCTATTTCATCAAGCTCATTCGCAAGGATAGGCTACTCTACCGAACTCCCCTCAGTCAAAGTAAGAATGATCATGAAAAGCAAACGACTCACCCGCTATGTATTGATCTACCCCAAAATACTGAAGATGCTCTCCGCAAGAATTTCTCCGGCAGCTCGGCGCTCCTTCAGCTACTCTCCGCCAAAATCCTGGCATAGCTCAGGTACATCGCTCGAAGGCTTGGTATGGCCCAATGACAAATTTCTCCTCTAAAGCTCTGCGCTTTTGTTTTTGGTTGCTCCAAACTACGGTTGGTCTGAATTTCCCCTGTGGAATACATAGGCAACCTCCCGCCCCGACCATAACTAAAACCTTTTTTCAAAAACCCCTTGGAATAGTGGTTCGACCAAATTGAGGTGCTTTATGGCTTTGACTTTTACTTGAATACACCTCGCGGTCTATCCAAGTTCAGTCAAAGAGGGACATCTGTAGACACCCTAATTTGGCTCAATGATTATTTCAAGTCCCACCTTGGGTACCATCCCCAATGATGAATAGGATATGTGGTTGTTGTGGTTGACTTTATGAAAGCCTTAGTAACTTTGTGGAACTCTTAAGGATTAAGGAACACTTTGGAACAGGTGATAGGAGTGCCAAGCGACACTTAAAGTGGATAGAAATGTGTTGACACGTGTTTTAGCCTTGGTAGCATCGTCGATCTTCAATTAAGTCTACTTTCAGCCCATCTTTCATAAATTAAACTTCCTTATTTTTGTGGTTGGATTCCATCATCTTGTAGTATTTTCAAAACCCTCTTTATTGATATATAATAAGCCTTAAACCAATTTGAAATGAGGGAGATACGAGAATTTTACCAAAACAATCCATTTTCTAACCCACTAAGGGTAAAATCGTCATATCTTTTGATGTACTAAATATATTTGATCCAAACCACTTGGGTTAGAAAGTAGACTCAACAAGTTTTCCAACGGTCCAAAGAACACGTAAAACCGAGTTCGAGAGTGTCTGGAGCGAGCCCGCAAAGTTTGGCCTTTTGCTGAAAAATCCTTTCCGCGGCCGCGAAATCCTTTCTTCGGCCGTGAAATCCTTTGGGCGGCCGGCAGACTGATGTTTTCCAGATTCTGGAATGTTAAGCTTTAAACCCTCTTGTTACGTGATTTTCCTACAAAATGAAATAAACTACCCTACGCGCAATATCAAATAAAGTACTAATTTAACTAAACATAAAGCAATAAAACTAAGGACTTAAGCACCAAGAATATGCATTATTGGGTGCTTATCACACCATTAGCCTAAGCAGTGTAAGTGACTTCGCGCTATAACCTAGGTGGTGTGGGTATCACGATATTGTAACCTAATTGTTTCATTAATCTATATTGAATCCTTGATTGAAAAATGTATTGAAGACTTAATGAATTTTGATATCCCCGAAACATCATCATTCCAAGGACTAATTAATTTCAACAACGTGCCTTTAAAAAGCATGATTCTTCATCTGTCCAGGCAATCCTAAAAAAACTACGCAAGCGAGTCTAAGAGTTCTATATGTGACACAAAAGCAAACGGACAACATAAGATGCAAGGTGTGATGTGCAAGCGGGATAGCATAAGATGCAAGATGTGATGTGCAAGCGGGATATGATCACGGTCTTTCGAAGGTTGCCTCATTCCTCATAATTTCTTTTAGGGTGTATCCTTTGTTTAGAACGACAAATTCAAGAGATGTGAAATTGAACTAAGTATTCAACTAGTCCTCATTCGAAGTTTCAATTTTGAACTCGGAATAGCTTAGAATGGACGACGTGATACCATAACCAGAGTGGCGTCAGTGGCATGGCGCCATTAGCCGAAATGGTGTAAGTGACGTGGTGTCACGGCATTGTTTCCACGTTATTCCTTATTCTCCATTGAATCTTCGATTAGGCGTTAGTCAAGGACTTAGTATGTTTTGATTTCCCAAAGTCTCATTGTTCTAAGGACTCATGTAGTTTAGACAACGTACATTGGGGCGCACGACTCTTCATCGGGTCTCAGCAACCTTCTACAGACCGCGCGAGCGAGTCTATGAAAACATGTTTTTTTTTTTTAAAGCAGGCACAACAACAAGGCATGGATGATATGCAAGATGCAATACAGAAAGCAGTAACATGTCAGCAGGATATATCACATAATCCTACCATGCGGGTTCCTGTCCTAATTTGGAAGGTTCTATTGCATTCTACACATGTATGAAGGCCGGTTTTGGTTTAAAGGGGGTTCCTCAGACTATAGTCAAGGTATGCCTCCCGTTATTGAGCGTACACCCAACAACAGTACAAACGGCAGGGATGACTCATCACGGTCGAGGGTTGCTGAGCATTCCAGGATTCCCTATCATCGGCAAGCCGGGCAGGATTGCCAAAACACAACAGCGAGGTTGAACATAATATATATACAAAAGATAGACAATGAAACAAAATATTTTTGAAAATCCCGTAAACATTTTTCAAGCTTGACTCTCTTGATTAATTAATACTTATAGAAAAATAAGCAAGTAACCAATCAGAAATCCCCAGGTCAGAACGACCGGATAAAAATCCAGTTAAAATCGCCATTTCCTTCCTTCAATGAGCATAACGCGTCGTTATTTTTGACAGACTTTGCAAATATTGTTCACATGTGTATCAAGTTCTAAGTATTAATTAAAAGTCCCCAGCGGAGTCGCCACTGTGGGCTACCCGCCCGGAAGGCTTTTCGGATGGCCTAGAAAATGTGTTTTGAAAATGAAAGAGTCGCCACCCGGATTTAAGGTCCGCCATCCGAGAAACTGTTTTAATTGAAAATAGTTTTTGAAATTGAAAACCAGATATCGTTTTGGGTTCGGAAGCCATATTACGAGAGGGGGGGATTTTACGGCACCCCTCTCGCCCGATACGAGATCGGTCTCTACTCAACATTTGTGGAATTTTTATCAAAAATATTTTGTTCCATGAAAACAGTTAACAGGTATTTACAAGTACAACAAGTGTATACATGCGTCTGTGTACAGGATGTAACAACGGGATGATATAATATGAATGATAACAGAAAATGAAACTGGTATCACTGAGATCACTCCTGAGCGCTCATGACAGGTCTCGAGCGCTCAGAAACACCACCATGCTCCTGCAAAACAGATCTTAACACTTTTTGACAGTAAACAGAACATACAAACACAGAGATATGGATTAAAACAATATTTAGGCAAGTTTGCTCAGTGATAAACTCAAACAAACAAGAACAGGCCTTGAATATCTAAGTATCACTTTCTTGCAAACAGAAAATTAACATAACTGGGCTCTGGAAGGACCAGTGCACACCCAGTATCTACAAAATCACCTAAAATGAAATAAATAATGGAAAAACGTAATTTTTGGGGTGCCTCAGCACTCTTGAGCACTCAGGAATGATCCTGAGCGCTCAAGAGTGAGCCAAAATAAAAAAAAATATTCTCTTTTTTTTTTTGCATTCCTCTTGCTCTTGTTGTTAAATTAAAGATCAAAAGAACCCACAACCAGTATGAGGAACTAGTGTGAGCCCCTAATCTCCCTCAAACAGAAAATAACTTGGAAAAACCAAATTTTATACATTTTCTTGGCTTGAACTTGACTTCTTGAATTGAATTGAAGCTTTGGAAATAGATGGAAAAACAATAGGAAACAGAGCCTTAGATGTATTTAAGACTGAAAATATTTTTGTGATTTTCTTAGATTTTTCTTAGAAAAATACTTGAGAAAAATGTTAGACTTTTAGAAAATATTTGAGAGGTGATGATTTGCAAACAATGGGGGAGTTAGATAGAGAATTTTGTGTCCCTTCAATGCTAGCACAATAGAGGTATATATAGGGGAGGAGAAAATAAGTTTGAAATTTAAAAAATAAAGTTAAAATAAAATAAAAATGTTTTGGGGGGAAAACTGTAATGATTGCACCTTATGTTGGATCAGGCAGGCCTGATTGTATTACAGAAAATACAGGTTCGAACGTTGAATGGAAAAAGTGAGGTGAGTGGAGAATATCTTCACCCATTGGGTGTGACAGAGCTCCTCAGCGCTCAAGAGTGGTCTTGAGCGCTCGGGACCATCACTCCTAAGCGCTCTAAAGTGCTTCCGGTGGTCCTGGGCATTCAAGAGTGGTCCTTGGGCGTTCAAGAGTGGTCCTGAGCGTTCAGAGTGGCTGCCCAACTTCAGAGGGGCGCCATGGACACTCCCGAATACGGTTTTGAGTGTTTTTCGAAGCGTTGGAAAGCTGGTTGAGTCCTCTTTCTAACCCAATTGGTTTCATTCAAAAATATTTTATACACTGAAATGTGTTTCCATTTTACCCTCAAGGTGTCGGGAAAAAAGGTGTTTTTGGTTTGTAAAAGTCCAAGAAGTATCGTTCAAGCTTTAGCCAAGTCTTGTTTTGATTCCGTTTCATCATCGGAGAGTCTCAAGGCCACAAATTAAGAATAATTAATAAGTCTAAATTAAGGTGTCTACAGAAACACAGGGAAGTAGATGGAGTTTTAGAAAAACTAGTTAGTCCTGTTTAGTTTATGGATCATATTAGTTGTAGGAATTGATGGTTTTGTCTTAGGTGAGGTAGAGGTTAGGTCTATTAGATTATGCTCATATACTATCATTGAACTTCGGTCAATTGACTTGTTACTGCATTTTGTTGCTATCAAATTCGGTGGGTAACGAACTGGCAGTGTTTTATGTTGCTATTGGATGGTTGTTATCGACGATTTTGTAAACATTATCGACCAATATGGCTAAGAAGAAACAGAGAATAGATTATCAGAAAATGTGGATATCTGCTCTAGACTTTGACACATTTTAATCTAGGTTTGCAATATTACTTCTGTGTCCTTTTTGATCTCTCTCTCTCTCTCTCTCTCTCTCTCTCTCTCTCTCTCTCTCTCTCTCTCACACACACACACACACACATTCATTTTTGGGTTTTTTAAATTAATTGGGTAGTACCTCGTTGATCTCTGAACAGTTTTGGCTGGCCTTATCGGTTTCAATGCAGTTTCACAGGACAATTTCCTCTTGAATCATGGTTATTGGTCAAGTTTTGCTTCTTGTAATCTTATTATCCTTGCCTAAGTTTTTCCAAAAGAGAAAATTTAGCCTCACAAGTTCCTCTAAGATCCATACACTCTTCTGTTGGAAAATGATAAAAGAACAGATATATAGATAGTTGTGATCCCGTTATTGCAGATGAATATTGTTGATTGCTCTACTGACCTGTGCATTATTTTGGTCTTGATAATCAAATGAAAGATTGTTGCATACAAGAAAAGAGAAGGATTGATCTGCCTATCATCAATTTTGGGGAAGGATTCACCACAGGAAAGGAAAATGGAAGGCGGGAGAGAATAAATTTTGCTTCTTCACCTCATTATCCTATCAATTTCTACGTCGCCGAAGAGAGGCACAAGCAACGCGTGAGCATACTGTAAATGAAATTTTGTATTCGTAAGTTAAACTTAACCAAAGCAAAAACACTCTAGATTTGTCCATTACAAAATAGCTTCTCCTTATGTGTTGGCGCAAGGTCTTGGCCCGACAGTTAATGTCTAAGACTTGAGAGTTTGCTCATATCTCATGTTCGAAACTTTACTTTCAATTCTCATGGAGCCGAGGCCATAGTCCACACAGGGTTTGCTTCTATGGTAATTGGTTTTCCCTATTGAAAGGTGGGATTGATTTTGTAAAATTAATCCAAATGTGCCGAAACTATCAAATGATAAAGTTACTGATAATAACATTAAAAACAGCAATTGATCAAAAGAAGGGAAACATAACCATTTTTGTAAACGGAAGGGAAACATATCCCTATGCATCACAAATCTCCGAGTCACAGTACAAAAGAAGAAAACTGTACCGTAATTAATGGAGGTTGCATGTGAGAAATATTGCTGTAAAAGCTTATATTTATTGCCATTGGAGGATGATCATACCTGTGATGGGGTAAACCGTAGACTTGGCAATAGCGGAGAGAGAGATAACACGATCAGGAAACAGAAGATAGAAGACAGTTGGGGTTGGTAGTATGATCTATTTTACTTTTTTAGCCCTACAGTTATTTTAGGTGTTGTGATGAGGTCCATGAAAATTAGAGTTTAATTTGTCCAAAGTTAGGAAATTTGAAATGTGAGTCAACCTCAAAGGATAGTCCGCACTAATTCGTGCTTTCACTTTATAGGCAGAATAGATAGATTAACCAAGCTTGCCACTCCAATGCAAATACACCAATTCGTGCTTTCCCTTTTTTTCTACGATATTAATGAAATAGAATCCCTCTCTCTCTCTCTCTCTCTCTCTCTCTCTCTCTCTCTCTCTCTCTCTCTCAAAACGGGAGCACCTCTCTCCAACCCTAAAACAGCCGTCACACTTCTTCTTCTTCTTCCCCTCCTTCCCCCTTGGGTTTATACCCTAATTTGGGCGGCAGGAGGGGAGTGACCAATCTCTGCCTTCAAATCTGGTTTCCCTTTCCCCTTCTCCACCAAAACCGTTTGTCGTTCACCGTTGCACCACTTCTGGGTTTGCAGCCGCGTGGTCACCAGTGGCTTCTTGGGTCGCTGGCTTGGGAGTTCAATGACGGAGAAGGGCTAGGCAAGAGAAGGGCTGCTCAATGACGGAGAAGAGTGTATTTTTTGCTTTATTTCGTTTTTCTCCGAATTTAGTCCGATTTATGTCCGACTTTAGTTTGATTTCTATCCGGATTTAGTCCAGTGGCTTTGTTGGTTATGTGCTTCGTATTAGTTTTATTTTATGCGGATCTGATCTCACTAGACGAGTTTAAAATACAGTTGCACATACTATGCTCTAATTGCCCTCTCTAATGGTTTGTCCGGTCTGTGGAACGCCCCTTTGCCCCCATGGGTTCCTCTCTATTGTGTAGAATTCCGCCTCAACTTCTCACATTTGCCAAAAAAAAGAAAAAGATGTAACTCTTCTATTTGCTTTCTAAAATGGGTAAACTATTAGGGAAAATTTCAAAATGGCACCTAAACTTTGGCCTCAATGTCCCATAAACACCTAAACTTTACTTTATTTCAACTAGGCACCTGTGCTTTAAAAAACCCCAAATTGAGGCACCTATCATTGTATATCGTCCAATATGTCAATAAATGTGGTGACGTGGCATGTTTCTTCTTTTAAGTGCCCCATTGGCACATGACAACAAGCCTTTGCAATGCACATAATCAAAGAGCTCTCTCTCTCTCTCTCCCTCCTCCGACGAGGCCGGCGAATCAATTCCTCTCTAGTGCGCTTCCCACCCAACTCCCGATTTCGACGAATCAACTCCCCACGGGAATCGGAAGCACTTGACGGTGGAGGGGAGGAGAGAGGAGGGGGTAGCACCAATCTTTACTGCAATCCATCACCAAACCCGTGTCCTTGCTCGATGTTACCCACCCATCGCTCCTCTCTCAATGAATCCCATTGCTTGAAACAGCCAAAACCAATCGAATCCTAACCTGGCTTCAGACCTCCCATGATACCACATGTACCACCTCTCCTTCTCATCACTGAGGTACCTTTTCACAACAGGAGACCCAATTTCAAAACTATTCCATGTGCTTTTTAACCCCAAATCAAACACCACCAAACCTCTAGAAAACAACGAATTCAAAGAAGGGGTTGATTTGAAGTGGGTTTTCTCGATTCTTGGAAATTTGAATTGAGTTTGTCGAAAGGTGAATTTTGTTGTCTGTGGCATTTTATCTGTCAGTGTTTGGGGTTTCGTGGAGCAGTGAGTCAGAAACAGGGGATTTTCTCTGTTTCTAGGGTTAGGGGTTAGGGTTTGAGGTTTTCTGGGGATTAAAGAAGGTAATAGAGGGGTAAAGATGAAGCATGCTCATTTGTGGGGTGGAAGTTGTGAGGGCGATAACAGTGGAATTGCATGCTCTGGTATTTGCAAACAGAGCAATGATATAATCTGTGTACTTGCAAAAAGAGCAATCATATAATCTGTAGATTTACTGTAAAGATTGGTGGATTGCAGCAATGATATAGTACGCTTCTGGGGATTGGCCATGATGGGCCAAAGGTAATTCTTTGTGGGGTGGAAGTTGTGAGGGCATAATAGTGGTGGGATGAGGGAGAGAAAGAATGGTAGGGAAAGTGGGGAGGGAGGCGATGAGGTAGAGAGGAGGGGTTTTGATTCTCTACATTTTGGGGGCTACTCTTGTGAGCCAAAGGGGCACTTAACAGGAGAAGAATACCACATCAGCAATTTTCGTCATGCAATGGACGGAATATAACAGTAGATGCCTCAATTTGGGGTTTTGTAAAGCACAGGTGCCTAATTGAAATAAAATAAAGTTCAAGTATATACAGGACATTGGGGACATTGGGTCCAAAGTTAAAGGCGTCATTTTAAAATTTTCCCAAACTATTATTGTTCTAGGAATAAACTTCTCGAAAGGGTCCCAAAGAAAGCAAATGGGCCAGGAGAACAAGAAACCAGAAAACACTGAAACAATGTTGAATCCGCAACATAATAATCCCTATTTATGACGTTTAATTTCTGCAACTATTATTGCGTTCGTCTGCTTTTTCTTTAATGGTCAATTGTTTCCCAATTCTCTTCTGGACATCTGGTCTGTAAGGCTCACAAAATCAACACAACTAGAAAAAGTTAAGTACTGTTCTAAATTGTTTCCAACATATATAGCATCACATGCTTACAAAGAAAACCAATATTGCTTTTCCTACGCTAACGAAAGCATCAAACAAACAAACCACGGGAAAACAAAGGAGACACCAAACACAAATTACATCACAGTTTCTTTGTTCTGCAGAAAGTTAAAAAAGCATATGCAAAAGAGGATGTTCCCATTGTATAATTTATGAAATAGAGCGATAAAGAACCATAACAGCTACTGTCAAAGCGAGAGACCATAAATACTTCATTACCTAGTGTATTACACCAATTTGTCATAAAAGCTGAGCCGCTCCAGTTGTTCTGCCAGCCAAGATGTTAAGTCCTGTAAACTTTTGATCTGAAAGTCCTGTAAACTTGCTCTGCAGACAATGGTGATAGTGCACCTGTATATAAACATCTGGGTGAGCTGCCATAAAAATGATGCTCAACCCTGGAAGCAGGAATACCTGAACCTGCAACACTCGTGAAATATATAAGATCACATACTGGGACGGAACATACAAAAATGAAAGAAAGATAACCCATCGAATCCTAGTCTAAGATTCTCAGTTACCCTTCCTATCGGCTATCGCTGCCCGGCATCACATTTGCTTTTGTTCGAAATTTGCAGATCAAAGAAACTAATTTGGACAAGTATGGTTAGGAAAGTTGAAAACCTGAAATTGCATTTGTCACTGATTTCTCATACCAAGCAGCGAGGACTGTTTCCAATTGCTCTCAAGAGAATGAAATAAAAAGGTCGCAAGCTATATGTTGTGTGCAGTGTATATCTAGCAGTCGGACACATCAAACTCCCAATCTTAGGATACAGAGACTCGGCATAAAAGGGTCCAAAAGAAGACACAGGTGCGAGGATACATCGTCTAAAAGTAATTTCTCATTTTTTTTCCGTTTTGTAAGATTTGCACATCGAACAATATGGAGTACTATTTACAGTTAACTATTATAATTTTGACATACTACAACAAAACAAAAAATAAAATAATTTTACAACAGTTTTTGTTTTGAGTAAGATTTTAGTCTATTTTGTTTTCTTCAACAATTTGACAACTAAAGGTTCGTTCCAAGACAAAAAGGATGGGATCCATATACATAGTCCGAACTCGTGTCATGTTGTGTCCACATCAGTAGTTAGGAGAATAGAAGAATCCCTGTAACGTACATCACAAATTCAAAACACATATTGTAAGACCAAAATTCTTTTTGCACAAGTTCAAGCAAAAAATTTGTCTTCAATAGGTCAGAGAAATGCCTACAAACACGAGATGTTAAAAGCTGACACCTGTTCTTTCACAATGCTTCAGAATCGAGAGCCTAAATGCCTACAAACACGAGAAGTTAAAAGCTGACACCTGTTCTTTCACAATGCTTCAGAATCGAGAGCCTAAATGCCTACAAACACGAGAAGTTAAAAGCTGACACCTGTTCTTTCACAATGCTTCAGAATCGAGAGCCTATTGAGCGAGGCATAGGAGTGAAGTCGGTTAAGAATTCTGACAGAGTTTATACTTTTTTGGAAATGTATTTTGCTATTGCTGGGCAAAAGGCTTTGCTCTTTTGCATAAAATCCTTGTTTTTGAGAGACTATGAAAAATTGTCTCAAGAACAACGAAAGGGGCATATAAAACTGCAAAAAAATGCAGAATTGAAACGGTTTTAGTTAAGGGGGTGAAGAACTAAGATGGTCCTTTTACATGTATATTGACCAAAATTCTTTTTCGGCTTCTTTTAGTGGATAGCAGGTGAAAAAGGAAGAAGTTTGTTTTACTTTCAATATCATATGACATAGAACCTGTACTCCACCTGCACAGTGGAAAATGGACAGTTACGCTGTCTTTCTCAAAGAGTCTTTTTTCCCAAGGAAATGTGTATCATTTATATTTTCAAGGCACATTACTCAATGATTAAATTACGAAAGAGCCCGGAGGACAAACCCGGCACTGCCGCTTGGATCAGTAGTCGTAGCCTCCGTGTTCCTGCTGGTGCTGCTGCTCCACATGAGCGTCATTATACTGTTCTCCATTATCCGGAATTCCATCATTTTCATTGATACCATTACCATTCTTGTTAGCAGAATCCGCCTGTTCCCTTTCCCTATTCCACTGCTCAATCTTGGCCCTTCTCTCAGCACTGCCTTCCCTAACAGGACTCCTATTTCTCCTTTCCCCAGGGGGGCTTCTGCTTCTTCCTCCCCTTCGTCCTGGACTTCTGCTTCTAGGCCTCCTCCCCCTATGATCATGGTGGCGGCGATCTCTGTCATCACCTCTGCCGCCAAAACCGCGGCCACCATGTGAACGCTCATCATAACTGCGATTCCGTGGGGGACTACGGCTTTGCTTTCGCCGCCTACTCCCAAATAATTGCCTCCTCAACTCTCTATTTGGAAGGGGGAAAAGATAGAAACAATCTCTAAATTAAAGGTGATGAAATAGGTAGGAAGCGTGGAAAGTGAAGAAACAATACATAAACTAACCTGCTAATCTTTTTCAGATGCATGAAATTGCAGTATCCCCCACGATTGCATACATCTTCGTCATATTGCCTACAAGTAGCTTCACGGAAATCCGTCACTGGGGAGTAGTCAACAATGATGGGACGCCCTGGAGAGTTAAAAGAGTTAATGACGCCAGCTGAATCTTAATAAAGACAAGATTTTTTGCAGGATCATTAAATGCCTCTAACAAAGGGGTAGGGCCGTAGGGGAGGGGGGGCTGTGGAATCCTATGTTATTGGAACTAAGATATTACTGGATCAAAGACCAGGAATTGAAGCGTGAATTGAGTTACAATAGAATTAGGCTTACACTGCGAAATTAGAAAAAACTTCTTTCAAACTACAAAAATCCAATGAAAAGAGATTACTTTCCAAATGATTAGTGTAAAACGCATTTCTAATAGCGTAAATTGCGTAATAACCACACAAAAATTACATATCTAGCTAAAGGCCTAATCTTGCTCGATTTTTAGCTTATTACGTAATTGTTAATGAAACTTCAAGATCTCTAAATTCACTATTTGGAACGAAGGTGAGCCGATTCCGGAATGTGCGCACCAAAAATGTTATTTGCTAGAGGTATTAGAGTTCCCTTGTCACATAGGTAGAATCCCCTAATTTTGATGGGGATGAGTTTGGAGTTGCCTGAGGGTTTCATACTCAGGTGGGTAAGACAGAGTAGACTGCTTATTTCTATAAGATAGGTTGTGACAAGGTGGTAGGGCATGCATACGATTCCATGGTGTTACATTCTCCATTTCTTTTGAGGAAAAAACTACCACTGTAAAGGAAAGAAAGGAAATGTGTCTCTTCCCCCACATGATGCAAAGGTGCTAGCAAGTTTCACTGCACCAAAAATAACAATATCTTGAGACTTTTGCCATCAGGTTCATCAAACACATTGCAAATGAGCCCAACTCTATCACCAACCAAACTTCTGTTGGACTCTATGCTTAACCATCTTTACATGTGCAGTACTCAAGCAACCAATATATCTACCCTTCCCAAATTTTGACAATATACTTTAAAGCCTGGCAGAGGAACCAGGAATCACATATAGAAAGTAAAGCCTTTCCCGCTAAATTTGGATATTTGAATATATGGCAAGCTGGACATATATATGCAGAACTGACCAGTGGAGGAGTATATGTGTATCCTCCTTAAATATCACAGGCATCTAAGCGACCATGTTAAGGAGATCTTGCTAGGCGAGAGTTGCCCGAGCAGTCCAATTGTTTACCATCTGATTCACACCTAGTGGTTTCACTCCTTATCTGACTCTGCTGCTTTTTGAGACTCACTTTTCTTACTCAACAGAGTAAGAAAGGTCAACCAAATAGCAGTAGACAATAATGACGAGTTTACTATTTGACCACAGGCATTGGAAACTCATGGTTTCCATCGCACACTCTTGGGTGTAGAAAAAGTAAGCCATTGTACTTGTCTTTCCTTCCTGCTAGCAGTTCACAGGGGACACATACACAACGTATGACATATACAAGGACTATATATGGCACATCACATAAGCACCTAGGCGAACACCAAAGCCAATTTGACAAAAGGTATCTCATGGGTGTTCAGTTGTTTTGGTTAGTGGTGAAACAATGATATCAAAATACACATGCATATATGAGGATAAGAGTGTAACTAGCCTGCATAAAACCTCCCAGTCAGATTCTGGAGCGCCTCCGCAGCATGTTCTGCTTCTCGAAACTGAACGTATACATTACCCACCTGCAAAAACCCATAAACCAAATGATGTGACTCTCAATAATGGAATGAGCCAAGTACTAAGATCACACAAAACGTGTACCATGTGGTCAGCCAAGTTGTCACAAATGTTCAGGCACTCTATCTCTCCATATTTGTTCAGCTCCTCAAACAAGTCTTCATAGAAATCCTGCATTTCAATGCAACTCTCATGATGACATGTATGGACAATGAAAACATCTTACTTAGACTCAATTCAAGCCAGATACACAACCCATCAATTCTTACCAAATCTTCAATAAAGACACGAGAAGAGAGAGACCTACCGTTTATTCTTTGGGTATTGAAACAATAATAGTAACTTATGATTCCGATAATTTTAACCCACTTAAAATGTTGGGAGAGAGTGTCCAGCTGAAAATAAAGCAAAAACAATTTGGACACTTTGAAATTGAAGGTCAGACACGTATCCGGAGCATGTCCGAGCGTGTCGGGACTACTCGGGAGAGTGTCCAACAGGAAATAATGCAGAAAAATTAGTACACTTTGAAATTGAGGGTTGGACACATGACCGGAGACTGTCAAACACCGGTTCTTTGCCTTCGAAGTGTCCGGCTACATGGACTGTAATAGGATAGTTCAGATCCTTGAGAATCAAATTACAACAGAATAATGTGAAACATGTTAAGAACTTGTTGAACCTCACAAGATCACAGCTCATAATGTGCCAGGAGAAAATGATACAACAAGCCGTAAGCCGTGGTTTATACCAAGCAAATTGCTTTTGTTGACTTTTCCTTTCTATAGAAACAAAAGGGGATCATATAGAAAAACAAAATATAAAAATCTTAAAAAGAGAGAGAGAGAGGAAGAAAAAACGAAAAAGGAAAAACCACTAGCGGGGGACGCTAAGTTTTTTTGCTTCATGCGTAGGTCAAGAAATTCTATAAAGGAAACCGAATACGATAACATACTAAAAAATAAGGAGATACAAATAATCGAAAGCTCAAATACACAAGAACATCAAATTGCACTGTCCACTCAATGTGAGTTACTTCCAGCCACTATGATGATAAATACAGGAGATATAGCGGAGTTTTCCTATGCCGCAATACATAGCATGGATAAAAGTCTGACTAATACCAAAAGTACCCTTACATCAAGCATAACTATGTGAACACAAAATGAAATGAACAAGCATATGTCAAAGTCAACATCCCCACAACAAGTAAACAAAACCCACATACACGGCTTGTCTAATTGGAATAGATCAGAGTATACGGAGTACTGCAATACAAACCAAAACATACAACATCCACAAATTGAGTCATACATATGCGTGCAGATAACATGCCCACCAATCAATCAGATGAGAAATGCACCGAACCAAGAGACAGTCTCAAAACTTAAAATCCAGAACAAGATATAAGAAACACGAACATAAATGAAAAAATAAGCAAATATGAAATTCAAACTCACAAATTACAAGCAGATAGATATATATCTTGATAAGTCATGTCCACTGGACTCTGTTATATTTATAGGACTCCAAGTGACTCTCACCTAGGTCACATCTTTTTGAAAATATGTAACCTAATGAAGAGACACAACTCTTGGTAAACACCTTCTATTTGAATTCCAGATTTTATATCTCCAACATGTCTTGGCATTTATCCACCCTTTTATCTTGAAACCTCTCCAACTCTCTTTCCAAGTCAATATGTTGACTTACTTTCAGGATGGAATTCACAATCAAGGTGTGCCCTTGCCAAAGGTATTTTAATACAACCCCTCCGAAGATATCTAAGCTTTCTTCCTTAATGCTGTTATATCTTTTTTGCAGAAAAAGCAGCCCCACAATATATGCTACACATCCACAGCCACTGTGTGGATGCGTGTTACAGTGCGCCAGAGTTGTCACATCTCCTTGCTTTTAGAATATGCAGCCCTCACAAGGGATTTGAGTCGTAAACCAAACAAAACCTTGAGTCCTAATCAATTGAGGTAGGCTACAAAGATCTTTTTTGTCCACACTTATCCGTGCTACACAATCAATTTAGTTTGATAGATTCATATCATCTTTACCTACATATATCCATGCACATTTAAGCTTTCCCATCCCCTAGCATTTCAATTACCATTTACATTAATGATTTCCTTCATTGTTGCATCTATTCGTCTCCAAAACGTGCATACATCTAGCAACTACCATTATAATCGGAACACCCCTTTAAGGTGTGAACTGTCAGTTTTGAGGCTGGCTTACACTTCTTTTTACTGAACTACCCTTTAACTGCCTAAAGAAACTTCCAAGACGAGAGAGAGGGAAAAAAAAACTTCCTAGCTAATTTTTTTTCTCATTTTTTCTACTTCATTTTTTTTCTCATTTTTTCTACTTCCACATCTCACTTCACTGCAAACTAATCTCAATTGAAGATTCTCACTTTTCCTATTTCACGTAACGCGATTTGCACCCAGGTGTCTAGAAAAACACACACGCAAACACATATACTTCGCATAAATCAATGTTCTAAAAATTGCTAGGCGCAAATCAGGCGGACAAGGAGGCCTAGGCACCGACTAGTCGCCTGCCAAATCTAGGCGTTGGCACTTGCCTAGGCGGGGACTAGGCAGCTGACTTTTAAAACACTGGCATAAATATACTCCTGAATGATAAGTAGGTGGGTTTATGAAGTCATTTCGTCGGGGTTCATCTACTTCTAAATATATTACCACATCCTCTATTTAAAATTAAAATAGAATCAAAGCAATAGTATATTGGGAGATACACACAAATACATAGACACATACGGATATGAATATACCTCGAAGTGGGATTGGATTTTGCGGGGGTCGATGGGCTGGCCCTGAGGATCGACGCCGGGGGTGACCATGTCAGGACGCTGGTACATGTTGGCGAGGACTAGGGTCGGGCTGATGCTGGGCTTGGTGTGGAGCCTCGAGCAGCGATCGCCGTGCCTGCACGCCCCGATCTTGAAGTAGAACGGGCAGTTGACCCTGTCCTTCTCCGTTCCGAATATCGACGCCAAGTGCTCCGCCATCTCACCCGACCACAACGATCCAAGATTCCAATTCAATACACACAACTCTCTCTCTCTCTCTCTCTCTGTGGATGCCTCGGTCGGAGATCTAGGGTTTCTTAGCCCGAAGTTGTTCTAATTTGTACTCGTCTTTTTGTTTCGAATTTTCTAATTAGTAGTCGTATTTATACAAAACGGAGCGGTCAACCAAAAATAAAGGGATTTATAAAATTTATTGCGAGAAAATGAACAATAAGCTGGTTTGCCCGAGAGGTTAAGGGGGAAGACTTAAGATCTTCTGCACATAAGTGCGCATGGGTTCGAACCCCATAGCCAGCACGTAGCTTTTTTTTTGGATCCTATGGTCACTACTGGGGTGTGGCCCCTCTTGAAAACAACAAACAACGCAGCTTGCTACATACCAATTTTTACACACAAATCATGCACAGATCACCGTGTGGGGTCTACTACGCATTCCATACAAATGATTCGAACTGTTCATCAAATGTAAAAAATATTTTTCCAAGAGCGCCGCGAAAAATCAGCTCAATTTGATATCTGTAGGTGCTCGATCCAATCATCTAACTTTTCAATATCTTACTGAAAAGTTAGATGATTGGATCGAGCACCTACAGGCATCAGATTGAGCTAGTTCATTGCAAAACCCTTGAAAAATTATTTTACATTTAGGCTCCGTTTGTTTGGACGTTAAATGTTTTCCGGTAAAATGTTTTACCTATTTTCCGGTGTTTGGTTGAGTAAAAAATGAGGAAAACATTTTACATGTAAAACATTTTCCATCAATTGAATGAAAAATGACTTACCCTTAAATCTTCCGTAAGTTATTTTCCGAAATGAACCCGCTGCCTTCTACTGCAATTCTCACTGCTCAGTTTCCTCGATCGTCAATCCTGACCCACGTTCAATTCTAATAATCTCATATCTCTCTACTGTTTAAACTCCCCATCTCTCTCTCTACACTATTTTGTTGATTTTTGAAAATATTTTCAAATGTCAACCAAACACCGGAAAATAAAAGTTTGAAATTTGTTTTCTGAAAAAACATTTTACATGAAAAATATTATCGAAACAAACGGAGCCTTAATAAACAGCTTGGATCGTTTGTGTGGGACCCGTAGTGAACCCCACACAATGATCTGTGCATGATTTGTGCGCAAAAATCTGTGTGTAGTGTCTTAAAAATGGATCCAGATCCTTGTGAGGGTTTTGTTGTGGAGCTGCCACGTCATTAACGAGGAGATCCAACGGTAGACAAAAGCTCTCCTTTTTCCTCAAAAAAACGTCGTTTAGGGATAAAAAGTATAACAGCAAGAAAATGCCGTCAACCCTCACCTTCTTCACCGTTCCCAGCCTGTATTTTTTTTTTTGGAAATTTATAAAAATGGTCCTCCTAGTTTCACCCGAGTCTCATTTTTGTTCTCCAAATATCAATTGCAACTCTTTTGACCTTCAAGTTTGGTTTCCGTACCAAGTTGGTCCAATTGATAACGTCTATTAGCCAAACTGGATGGAAAAAATCATATTGAGGGCAGACGTTATCAATTAGACCAACTTGATACGAACTATAATATCCAAACTGCCATCAATCTGATTTGTTCAGTCCAGTTTGGCTGGCAGAAGTTATCATTTGGACCAATTTGGTACGAAAACCAAATTTGAAGGTCAAGAGAGTTGTAATTGATATTTGGAGAACAAAAATGAGACTCGGATGAAACTAGGAGGACCATTTCTATAAATTACCCTCTTTTTTTTTGGCCAAGTTCATCCAATTCAATCCAACTGAACCCCCTATGTCCCAATGCTCCATACTACAATCCCATTTCTTCCAAGGACCCAAAATGCATTGCAAAACCGTATACTTTGTTGCTATTTTTGATCATAACATAGTTGATTTGGAGCTTTTTCTTCATGAATTACAAAAAGAAAAAGAAGCAAAATAAGTCCTAAATTTGGTGGGATGAACTGAAAATGGAAGGTTTTCATTATAGATCTTTGAATGAAAATCAGAAATTGGGAGGAAGAAGTATGAAGTTAACAGGGGAGAATAAAAAACAATTCCATCCATACAATATGGAATGAAGACCTCATCCCCTTCGTATTATTTGAGAGAGATATCCGCCGGAAGCATATTAATTTTTGCCATGAATTTGGGTGGGACGGAGAAAAGAAGAAGAAACGTTGGGTTATTTACCCACAAAAAAAAAAAAAAAAAGAAGAACGTTGGGTAACTAATGGGTATTCCTCTCGCCGTTAGAGCATCCACAGTGGTATAATCAAAACCAAAATGTTGCTAAAGTTAGCAACATTTGCTCAAAAAAGTGCTTAGGCCATCCACAGTGGTATAATCAAAAAAGGATAACCAAAAGTTGACACATCAGCTTTTGATTATTCACTTAAGAGGTTGCTAAACTTAACAATGTTAAGCTTCACAATGGTCACTTCTAGTCCATAACCAAAATAAGGGGTCCACTACAATCTCTCTCTCTCTCTCTCTCTCTCTCTCTCTCTCTCTCTCTCTCTCTCTCTCTCTCTCTCTCTCTCTCTCTCTCTCGCGCGCGCGCGCGCCATTCACTTCCCTCCATTTACGTTTTTTTGGGTAAAATATATCGATTTCCTCTTTTAATTTTGGGGAAAAATCGGTGACTTTCTTCTCTTGTATTATGATTTTTTTTTTTTGGTGGGGGGGTGGAAATAAAAACGGGAAAGAAGAGTGAAATATCTTAATCCGGCGACGATGGGTTGGATTGTAGATGATCGAGAGATATGAGTTTAACTTTTGGAGGGAAAGAAAGAGAAATAATTTGTCGGTGAAGTGAAGAAGATATAGAGTAGGTGAAGAAGAGAAAAAGAAAATACCAGTTGAAACACGCGTGTATACAAATTTTGGAACTAGTTAACTTATGTAGTGTGAAGTCCACAAATTTTGATTATTGAAAAATGTTGCTAGTTTTGGTTATCCAAAGCTCAAAATTTGATTATTTCTAAGGATGTTGCTAAGTTTGATTATACCATTGTAAGCCATTTTTTGCACCAACATTGTTAACTTTAAAAACAATTGACTTTTGATTATACCACTGTGGATGGCCTTACATTGGAATAACTAAACTTAGCAACCTCTTAGCAACTCAACAAATTTTGGCCATTGAATAATCAAAATTAGCAACATTTTGTCAATAATCAAATTTAGTTATCCCCACATTTCCTCAATTAAGTACACAAAAACCTTCTCTCTCTTCCATTTTCAACATTTTAAAAACAGTTTTTATTTTTTTTGCAAAACAGTTTTTTTATTAAAAATGTTCTTCCCAAAATTGAAATAAACTGTTTTTTTATTAAAACTTTTTTTTATTCAAAATCTGATTTTATTTTATTTTTAACTTTTTCCCGAAAACTATTTTTTTTTAAATCAAAATTTTCAAAAAATTATTTTCTCTTTTCTAATAAATTGTTTTCTATGTCACAATTTCTAGATTTTTATAAGTTGAAAAGGTGATGTGGCAAGTTTTTGTTATTCAATTTTGATTGTCCTGTTGTGGATCTCTACATTGCTAATTATAGCAACCCCTTAATTGGAAAACCGAAAGATGATGTAGCAACTTTTGATTATTCCACTGTGAATGCTCTTACCATCTCATCCTCTAAACCACGTCGTTTATAGAAGAAAAAAAGAAGAAGAAGAAGAAGAAAGCTTTGTTTTTTACCATTGAATCTCCTTGTTATTGAGGTGGCACCTCCACAACAAAACCCTCACAAAGAAATCCTCACAGAAGATCCGAATCCCTTAAAAACTGTTGGAAATTTTTCAGATTTTGTGAATGATAATTGGGACATTCGGAGGGTCTCCCGAGACAACCAAATGTCTCCCGTAAGTTCATTGTATCTGGACGAGGCCCTACAAGTTCCAGCCGTTATCAGCTAGTTTATACTTTATACCCCATTATGTATGGGTTATGGCAGAATTCATTTGGTTATTCATGTCAGCAGTTTTCCCCTCTTCACTGCTGGGTATTCAAGGCCCGAAATCAATATTCTGGTTGTTACAATTTGCAATCAGAGGTGTATATATTCAGTATCCCGTTTCAGATGTTCCTCACGAGTTCAAGTATACACAAATCTACTCTGATATTGTTCTTGTGTGAGAGAGAGATGTAGCATTCAGTTCACCAAGGTGGCTTTCCGATGGTGTTTCGATAGCCGTGGTCTAACCGTTCTATCCTGGGAGACAGAGGCCGGTCAACCTCCAACACCCAACGGTGAGGCGGTGAATCTGTTTTAAGAAGACTGATTTAGGGCTCAGTTCGGTGTAACAAATTTTCTGTATATTTCGTTTCTGGTCATGCAAAATATAATCTGTAATTCGTTTTATTATTAGTGGAATTGTACTCTGGAATTTCCGATCATATCGCAATATTTTTCCCAACAAAAACTACCTTAAATGAGTTGTCGCCCTAAAATCCTCTTTTTATTAATCCTCTAATTTCCTTTCGAAACAAAATTAAAGTGAGCCCCAACTCAGTGGATCCTTCTTCATAATAGGACATATCGACCAAGTCCACTTCAACGCTTATTACCGCCGTTCCATTTCTGTAGGTGTCTGATAGAAGTGGTGATAGAAATAGAAAAAAATGGAAAAAAAAAATTGGGGAAGAATAAGAAGAAGATATATTGATGCCAAAGGAAATGGTTACAGACTAGGGAACACTGAGTCCAAGCTTATCACATTACTGAATGCCTTCACTCCTCTCACCTCATCTTGAAAACTATCTAACAGCTTTTTCCACCAATCCTAACTAACGGCTCTTAATTAAAGTGCGTATTAGTGTCTCTCATCTCCACAGCTTCATTCCTACTGGCGTCGCCCAAAATCGCTTGTGATTCATCTTTACCGGCGTCTCCGAAACATGAAGAATGGCTTATCCCATCTCTCTCTCTCCATTGAGTATTTTTTTTGTTTTCTCTCTCTTTCTACATAGTGAATTTTTTTCTCCATTTAAAAGCCCTAAATTCTAAGGGGATGCTTGGATTCTTTTCAAATAGAGAAACTACATAAAAAATCATGATTTAATTTAAAACGTTATTTTTAACTTTAAAATGTTCATAGCATTGTTCCAGAATGGGAAATTATGGAATTGAAGAGTCTACAAGATCGGTAATTTTACTAGATATTAGAGTTCCAACAAAGATACTGTTGGGCTCAGAGTGCCTCAATGGATTTGGTTACTCAATGTCACTCTCTGCGACCGCTCTAAAAACATACTTGCGGGTGCGATGTCGAATGTCATAAAAGACTTAGTTGAAGCCTTCGCTAACACCAATTGTTATCAGAGCCAGGAAGTCTTGGGTTTGAGTCGCGGGAGCGTCATCGTGAGGGAGGGATTGTTGGGCTCGGAGTGCTCCCATGGATTTGGTTACACAATGCCACTTCCTGCGACCGCTCTAAAAACAGACTTGCGGGTGCGATGTCGAATGTCATAAAAAGACTTAATTGAAGCCTTCACTAACACCAATTGATTTTAGGAGAGATGGTGAAAAGCGGTCCGACATATACGAATTAAGATTTAATATGAAGCTGTAAAACCTATTAGAAGTGCAAAGTTGGGAAAACCTGTTCAAGTAATAGATACTAAACTCACCTATACTTTCAATAAACACAACAATCCGTTTCAACTTGATTTGTTACTAGAAAAACATGTGAAATATAGAGTACATATAAACAAGCTACAGAGAGCTTCTACTTTGCCCTTAAAACAGAGAATAGGTTCTCAGTCATTGGTATCCTCTATGTTGTATCACTATCGCCTTCAGCTGAATAGCCTTTCGCAATGTTATCCCCATCCGTTCACTCATGTCCATCTCCATGGGCGTCACTCCATCAGCCAAGAACCAATTAAATGCAAGCAATATTGAGCCCAAAGCTATTGGCAGCACTCTAGAAGCAAGCGGAACAACATGACACATTCTTCTACCAGTCCCAAATGGTAGGAACTCAAAATGGTGTCCCTTATAATCCACAATGTTTGGTTTCAAAAACCTCTCTGGTCGAAACTCTAAAGGGTTTTCACATGTTGGGGGGTCCCTCCTGATTGCCCAAACGTTGACAAGGATTTGGGTTTCCTTCGGAATGAGATAGCCGAGGATGTTGCAGGAGTCCATGGCCATGTGAGGGACCAAGAATGGGAGAGGTGGGTGAAGCCATAAGGTTTCTTTGATCACTGCTTTGGGGCATGGATGATCTTCCATGTGTTGTTCTTCGAACTTTTATAAACTTAAACAATTAGATCCAAGCTATGGTTAGTATATAAGATTGCTTAGTGCGTGACAATATAAAATTTCTTCAAGTGGACTTGACTAACGATTGGTGTGGCGCTTGCCATGGTCATAGTTGTGATTGGCCGGTTACTATACATGGATTGTATTTGGGGCCTAGTCATGCTACCAGCACATGAAGTGCTCACTGGACCAGCAATAGACAGCCCAACAATTTAAGAAGATCCAGCCCAGAAGCAGTTACTTAGTTAATTAAATTATTTTCAGTTAATTTCATTAGTTAATTAGTGTTTGGATTAGCTTGTTGGATTAGTGGTAGTTTGTTACGATGTGCTGGCGAGTATAAATTGAATCAGAGAGAGAGAGAATGGCATGCTTATGTAATCAAGTAAAAGGATTGGGACGAGAGCTCCCATTTCTGTAACCGCTTTCTCTATCAGTACAATTCCCCAATTCTCCTCCATTGTTCTTGTTTCTTTACCAAATCCGATTCAATTCTTTTATCATTGGTATCAAAGCAGTAGTTCCTTGGACCACCCATGGCTGAGACTCGCGCGCAAGAGCAGAAGAGGATCGAGGATGCACTTCGTCAGCTCCGAGAAACCACTGAGCTGTTGATGGCAAAGGATGACAAACGATCGAGTTCAATAGACCAGCTCAAAGAGATGGTGGTAGCCCTCACCGTCAGAATGGACCAGAATTCAGAAAAGGGTAAACTCACCTCCGATGCGGAATTGATCGAGTCCTCGAAAACTCCACTAAAAACCCCCAATTAGTTCCTCCAATTCTGTGCAAACACGATATGCGAGGATCGATTTTCCCCATTTCTCAGGTGACGACCCGACTGGTTGGCTTTACAAATGTGAACGTTTCTTTGAATTTAATCACATAGATGAGGATAGTAAAGTTAAACTAGCTGTGATGCATCTAGATGATAAGGCTATTTCATGGTTCCAATGGTTTGAGAAAAACCAGAGTACTTTGTCCTGGTCAGAGTTTACTTATGGAATTCAAATTCGTTTTGGTATAAATGCTTTTGAGGATCCTATGGATACAGTGAACTATCTAAATTGAAGCAAGTGACCTCTGTTAAGGCGTACTAGGAAAAATTTGAGGAGCTGGCCAATAAAACTAAGGGCCTTACTGTGGAGTTCTTTATTAGCTGTTTTCTAAGTGGTCTCAAGGATGAGATTAAAGCTGGTGTGTAGATGTTTCAACCCACAACCATCACCCAAGCTATTGGGCTGGCTAGACTGCAAGAAGAGAGTATTGAAGCTATGGCTCGTCGCTCTAAAATTTTCCCTTCCCCTAAACCAGCCATCAATCGATGGCCCCTTTCCCTAGCCCCCTCTAGTTTTACACTACCTAAACCTACTTTCCTTGGTGGAACCAAACCTGAGACCAAACCACAGATAACACCCACCACCAACCTAAATTCTCAACCGAACAACCCTACTTATTCAGCTTCTCATAACCCTACCTTTCCTATTAAGCGACTGACCCCAAGGGAAATGGAATTGAGGAGAGAAAAAGGTCTATGTTACAATTGTGATGAAAAGTATGTTAGGGGTCACATATGCCAAAAGAGGCAGCTCTACCTTATGGTGGGAGAGGAAGAGGAACCACTTGAGACTGAACTAGGGGGATAAGGGGAGGAGGATCCACCCCTATGGAATGACATGCATTTCTCCATGCATGCTCTCTCTGGTAACACCTCTTTCAGAACAATGAGGGTAGCTGGCAAGGTAAAGGGAAGGGCTATCACTATCCTAATTGATTCTGGTAGCACCCATAATTTTGTGTAGCTGGGAATAGTCAAAAGTTCAGGACAGTTGGTGGAGGCAACCTCAGAGTTACCAGTCATTGTGGCAGATGGCTCCAAGCTGTGTAGCAAAGGATTGTGTCCAACTTTTACTTGGGAAATGCAAGGAGAGACATTCTCTGTTGAAGTCCGGATACTAGCCATAGGCGGTTGTGACATGGTGCTAGGGGTGCAGTGGCTCTCTACTTTGGGCCCTATCCTTTGGGATTTCAAAAACTTACAAATGCAGTTCCAGGTTAATGTTCAGCCTTTCTTGCTCAAAGCCAATACCAACTGCAAAGTGGAACAGGTTTCCACCAAACAAATGAACAAGACTCTCCAGGAAACAACCCAAGGGTATGTATTCCAATTGTATAGTCTTACAACAGCAGTGGAGGAACCTGAGGTACACCCTGACATAGCTACTATCTTACATGATTTTGATGATGTGTTCGTGGAACCTAAGTCCTTACTGCTTCGTCCACAACCTCGCCTTCCAATGAGGTCGAATTACCCCGAGCGTAGGGCTAGGTCGCTGTCAGCATAGATACCGGAAAGTCCGGAATCGTTCCCACAGAGATAATCTCTATAGCTAATTAGGATTTGTAGATGCAAGCGTTCCCAGCGTTCAGACGACCAACTATCGGTTTTGCTTTGAAAAGGTGATGAAAAGACTAGAAACTTGGTTTTGACTAAGAATTAAAAGCGGCAAGGCATAGAAGTTCATGACACCCGTAACTTAGGCCAATCAACTTATCTCAACGAATACACGGTTGAATCACACGGCATAGGTTATCAACCGGAAGATTTAGCGGTGAAAATGGTTAGACTTGATATAGAGTTTGAATAACAAGCTAAACACAAGGCGTGACATCGCTCACGGAACCATGTGAGCAAGCACATGATCACCGGAGATTAACAACGCCAAGACTTGAATTCAAACTAAACATCAAGGTCAAGAACTAGAAGTATAGTTTGGAAAGCGAGCAAGTTCTTTGGTTCTTTTGGCAAACACGAGTCGAGACATAGCTCACGGAACCATATGAGCGAGCATATGATCACCGGAGGTTAACATCGACAAGTTTTGTTACATAAAAGGCGAACCACGCACATTTACAAACCAAACCTCAAGTCTTAAGTTGAGAAGAGTAAAATTAACCTAAATCACAAGGTGTTATTCACCCCATGGCCAAGCCTAATTGACTACTCACACATAGTAAAAAGACTAGAAAGCATGCTTAAGAGAGAAAACATGATTAACCGACGAAAACGGAAATAAACTTGATTTATGCGAAGATCCAAAGCGTAGCTACAACATTAATAAACGAGAAATTAACATAAGACAAATACCTTAAGGAGTTCTTGAAGGAATTAACTTAAAAGCTTCAAAGCATCAATGGAGTTCTAGGAAAGCAATAAAAAAGACTTAGGCCTAAAAAAGACTAGAAAATGGCCCCCTTTCCATAAAAGGCATACAAGCCTATTTATAGGGCTCTAAAGATGGGTTACAAATGACCAAAAAGCCCCCCAAAATATCCCAAAAACATTCCACAAGTGGAAACTTTCCATAAATGGAAGGTTGAAAAAGTAGCAGATTCGGGCAGAAATTACAAGCATGAACCGGTTCATGATTTACCCGTACCGGTTCATGGCCTTGAAAAATCTGCCAAAAACAATGTTCTGGGGCCCATGAACCGGTACATGATTTACCCGTACCGGTTCATGCCTGGCAGATTTTTGGGCAAACTTCGCGGGCTCGCTCCGGACACTCCCGAACTCGGATTATGGCGTTCTTTGGACCGTTGGAAAGCTCGTCGAGTCTACTTTCTAACCCAAGTGGTTTGGATCCAATATCATTTGTACATCAAAAGTTATGACAATTCTACCCTCAGCTGGTCGGAAGATGAGTAGCTTTGGTAAAATCCTCACTTCTTCTTCAATTCCCTTGACCCTTGGGCAATCCGAGCAACCTCCAAACCACCTCTTCATGACTCCTCGGGCACCACAACATGGTGGCACGTGGCCTTGAGCACTTGGTTACATCCGGAGCATTCCTTGGCGTTTAAAACCGCCTTATTAGCACGCTTTACCTGAAAACACTAAAAACACACCTTACGAGCAAAATGGGGTAAAAAGAGATAAATGGGAATGAACCGCTACAAATAACAAGCTAAAAGCCCCCAAGATTATACAATCTTGGGTGCGGATCACTTACCACCCCAAAGGAATATTGACCACAGAATCCCACTATAGTAGGGTAGTGAACCTGTGCATGTCAGACCCTATAGATATTAGATACCCCAACATACAGAAGAATGGGATTGAGAAAATAGTTAAGGAGATGCTTGAAACTGGTATTGTGAAACCAAGTGTTAGTCCATTTTCCTCACCTGTCCTTTTGATTAAAAAGAAGGACAAGACCTGGAGAATGTGTGTTGACTACAGGGAGCTAAACAAACTGACCATCAAAGATACGTTTCATATTCCAATCATTGATGAACTGTTAGATGAGTTACACGGAGCCAAGGTGTTCACCAAATTAGATCTCAGGGCTGGCTATCACCAAATCAGAGTGCACCAAGGAGATGTGGCCAAAATTGCTTTTAGGACTCATGACGGCCATTATGAGTTTCTGGTTATGCCATTTGGCCTTACCAATGCCCCTTCTACCTTCCAAAGCCTAATGAATTCTGTTTTTTTAAACCCCATCTCAGACAATTTGTCCTAGTTTTCTTTGATGACATCCTGATTTACAGCAAGACTTGGATGGACCATCTCACTCACTTACATTCTGTCCTACAGTTACTAAGAACCAACCAGCTATATGTTAAAAAATCCAAATATGCCTTTGGACAGCAATTCATGGAGTATTTGGGTCATATCATCTCTGGTGATGGTGTTGCTGCAGATCCAGTCAAGGTGAGGGCCATGCAAGACTGGCCCACCCCTACAACCATCAAGTCCTTAAGGGGTTTTCTGGGCTTAACAGGTTACTACAGGAGATTTGTGCAGAGTTATGGCAAAATTTGTGCGCACTCACCCAACTACTGAAGAAAGACGCTTCAGGATGGAATGAGGAAGCTAACAGGGCATTCAACCAGCTAAAACAAGCTATGATCACCACACCAGTCTTGGCCCTACCAAACTACAATAAGGACTTCATCTTGGAGTGTGATGCTTCTGGAAAAGGGATTGGGGCAGTATTGATGCAAGAAGGGCACCCTATTGCATTTATCAGTAAAGCCCTAGCACCCAAGCACCTAGGGTTGTCCACCTATGAGAAGGAGTTAATGGCAATTGTTTATGCTGTGAGAAAATGGGGGCACTATCTCTTAGGATGACATTTCATCATCAAAACTGACCATTTCAGCCTTAAGTACCTGTTGGATCAAAAGATTTTGACCACAATGCAGCAAAAATGGTTGACCAAACTGATAGGGTATGACTATGAGATTGTGTTCAAAATTGGCCAAGAAAACAAGGTAGCAGATGCTCTGTCAAGAAATGGAATCAGTCAAGGGGGAAGCCTTTCAGCTCTTTCTGTGGTTCAAACTGACTGGCTTAACACCCTTTGTAACACCCCAACTTTTATAAACAAATAAGGCGCTAAAAAGAACAAGAAAAAAATAACAAATAAGGAGCTAACTTTTAGCGGGCTGCTTACCGTTAGATTTTAAGGAGTATATCGATCGTGACTCAGGGTTTATTAAAGATTAGAGTATTTTTCTAGCTATGTGTCAATTTTTATTAAACTCTACAAATTCGCTACAATCCTGTTAAGAATATTGCGACATGGAAATGAGGCACGAGTCTCCGCGAGACAGAAAGCCGTAAGATTCAAAAAATGGTCTAAAAAGATAATCCTAGATTTTGTGGGATAATATCTAAGGGATATACTTGAATTTTATAGGATTTACTCTAGATACTAATAGATAATATTAGATAATTCTAGAAGATATGGTTAGATTTTATGAAAGATAATGTTAGATTTCATCTTGATATTCTTAGATATTGTAGGATACTTTAGATATTCATCTCACACAATAAGATTACATGGGATACACTTAGATTTTATTAAAGATAATACAAGATATTATTAGATAATGTTAGATTATATTAGATACTCAATAGATATAGTTGGATTTTTTTAGATTTAGTCTAGATATTATTGGATATTCTAGGCATCAAATGAGTATAATTCTAGGAATATCCTAAGCATCAAAGGTATATACTTGGAATATTAAGATATGAATGGAAAAGATAAGATTAGATAAGATTTGCTCTAGATATTATTAGATAATGCTAGATTATATTAGATATTCAAGGATAATTCTAGACTCTTGCCACCTTACTATAAATAGGCATGCCTATTCCGTCCCATCTCATTCCACACACACCACAAGCACACACGACACCAATAAGAAAGAAACAAAAGAGACAAGGAAAGAAAGAAAAGAGAGAGAGGAGGAGGAAAAAACTTGGTTCCATTAACTAATAAGTGGTTGTTAGTACGGTAATTTGTGCTTCAGAGGCAAGGTGAGTTACAAATATACTCTGGCTACATAATTCTTTCAAATTGTTTTGAGATTGTTTTTATAAAATGTTATGTTTGGGTATATATATATATATATATAAAATAGACGTCTCTATGGAAGTGTCATTGTGCATATTAAGCACAACTTTGCGAAAATAAATTTTAAAAGAATAAACATGGGATTAAGTTTTGGAAAGAGAAACGAAAAGCTTTGTGGCAATATCTGGGCAGCGAGTTATATGTGGGCAGTGAGTTGCTCTTGGCACCTATCGATGGATACTGCCGGGTATCCCTTTGGAATTGATATCATTCCCCTTGTTTTGCTAGGGTCGCTCTCCATGCTACCGCCGGTATTTCGCCAATTGCGGATTCGAGCCTGGAAGTTGCTACAAATAAATATTGTTGATTTTATGCCTACAGGATGTTTTATTATGCCATGGTTTATGTTAATGCCACGTTTTTATTGTAATTTGTTTACACCTTGCATGCTTTATTTAAATTATCCCATGTTTTTATGTAACCTCAGTATATTGTAACTTACTGAATTGGTTTTGTGTTTTCATAAAACCTTTTCAGGTATTCAGGGTTAAAGAAGGTTTTCATTATATGTGGAAGATTCCTGTAGTTATGGCTAAATAATAAAAGGATGTGATGATAAGTGGCACGTGTGTGTTGGCCACATTGATGTATTTTACTTACTGTAGTTCAAAGTTTGTACTGGGTTCGGACGTCAATAAGCTCTGTTGTAATGTATTTTAATTTATAGACCTGGGAGTTTTTAGAATAAAATTTTATGGTTGTTGATATCAAGGCCTGTGGTGATTTTTAAATCACTGACCATGTCACGGTTTTACCCTTCAGATTTGGGTCGTGACACTCTTAAACAAGGTTGGCAGTCTGATCCAGCACTACAACTCATCATTGATGAACTGGTTCAAGATCCTAACTCTCATACAGGGTACTCTTGGGCTCAAGGGGTGCTTACCTACAAAGGAAGGTTGGTAGTTAGTTCTGATATTCAGCTTAGAACCTTGATTATGCAAGAGATTCATGGAACACCATTGGGGGGCCATTCTGGGACTGAGAGGACTTACAAGAGAGCAAAAAGATCTTTCTACTGGTAGGGAATGAGGAGGGAAATATTTGCATTTGTGGCTAATTGTGACACTTGCCAAAGGAACAAAACTAAAACAGTGGCAATACCTGGGTTGTTACAACCCTTACCTATACCTGAAAGAGCTTGGGATGACATATCCATGGATTTTGTGGAGGGTCTTCCAAATTCCCAAGGTAAGACAGTTATTTTTGTGGTAGTGGACAGGCTATCCAAATATGCACACTTTATGGCCTTGTCTCACCCTTATACAGCATTGGAGGTAGCACAAGCTTTTATGGACACAGTTTTCAAACTACATGGAATGCCCAAGTCGATTGTGTCAAATAGGGATCCAGTGTTCACCAGTGGCTTTTGGCAGGAGCTTTTCAGGTTGCAAGGCACACGATTGAATCTCAGCACCTCCTACCATCCACAGACTGATGGCTGAGGTAGTGAACAGGTGTCTTGAAGTATACTTAAGATGCATGACATGGGAGAAGCCTAGAGCTTGGGCACAATGGCTCCCTTTAGCTGAATGGTGGTTCAATACCAACTACCACTCTACTACAAAGTTAACCCCATATCAGGTTGTGTATGGCCAGCTACCACATCCATTACATTCCAGGGGCCTCAAATGTGGCAGCAGTGGAGCAGTGGGGAGGGGACATAGAAGCTACCCTTAAACTGTTGAAGGACCACTTGGTGCAAGCTTAGAATCGCATGAAGCAGCAAGTTGATCAACACAGGTCAGAAAGGCAGTTTGAGGTGGGAGATTGGGTTTTCTTAAGGCTCCATGTAGAAACTTTATATCCATCTCAAAACCAATTGGCAATGAGTGGAGAGGTCCCAAATGTTATTAAGTGATTACCCATTCTACTCCCAAGCAATGTGGGATTCTATTTCCTTAACATCCCCCCTCACGTGCAGCTGCGTTTGAGGTCTGTCACGTGTGGCCGCTTTTGGGTCCTATCATCGTGCAGCCTTTTTTGCTGGTCTGTCATCGTGGGGTGTGGATTGTAAATTTTTTAAAATGTGGGGTGGAATGGGCCCTGCTCTGATACCATGTAGAAACTTTATATCCATCTCAAAACCAATTAGCAATGAGTGGAGAGGTCCCAAATGTTATTAAGTGATCACCCATTCCACTCCCAAGCAATGTGGGATTCTATTTCCTTAACACTCCAACCCTATAAGCAAAGCTCATTACATTGCAGATCTAACATGAAGTTGTCCCCAAGGTTTTATGGGTCTTTTCAAGTGCTTAAGAGGATTGGACAAGTGGCATACCAGCTGGATCTTCCTGCTGCCTCACGGTTACATCCAGCGTTCCATGTCTCTCTTCTAAAAAAGAAGTTGGGCTCATGTGGTGCCCCACACAACTCTACTTCCTGTGGACAAGGATGGGATCATTGAACCTCAACAAGTGGCCATTATGGATAGACGTTTAGTGAAGTATAAGGGGCAACCTGCTACTCAGCTTTTGGTGCAATGGTCCAACTCCTATCCTGAAGATGCTACGTGGGAATGGTACAAGCAGCTCCGAGCTAAATTTCCTGAGTTTGGACCTTGTCCACAAGGTCCAAGCCAAGGGGGAGGGAATGATAGGCTGGTTACTATACATGGATTGTATTTGGGGCCTAGTCATGCAAACCAGCCCATGAAGTGCTCACTGGACCAGCAATAGACAGCCCAACAATTTAAGAAGATCCAGCCCAGAAGCAGTTACTTAGTTAATTAAATTATTTTCAGTTAATTTCATTAGTTAATTAGTATTTGGATTAGCTTGTTGGATTAGTGGTAGTTTGTTACGCTATGCTGGCGAGTATAAATTGAATCAGAGAGATAGAGAAGGGCATGCTTATGTAATCAAGTAAAAGGATTGGGACGAGAGCTCCCATTTCTGTAACCACTTTCTCTATCAATACAATTCCCCAATTTTGCTCCATTGTTCTTGTTTCTTTACCAAATCCGATTAAATTCTTTTATCAAGTTGGATGGCCCGGTATTCGCCAAACGACAAGGTGCAGCGTCGCGGCAGATTGGGGATGTTCTGGGTTTGGTTTTCACTTCCGTGGGGAAGCCGGTGGTGGCTAGGTGGATGTCGGTAGTGGTTAACTGGCGGTGGGGGTTGATCTGTTTGAAGCGGTGGGCAGCGGCAGCATCATGCAGTCCTAGGGCTAGGTTTTGGGTTTCTTTGGGCTGAGCTTTAATGTTTAATTTGGGCTTTTTAGGCCTTTCGGGTTGTATGTGCTTGTATATTGTTTTATATGAGCACTTTAGACCGTCAAGTATTGTATTGGGCTTTGTCCATTTGGCTGTTTGTTCTAACTTTTGGTTGGAATTCCTCCCCCTTTTCCTTAATATAAAATGTTACTTTTGCCGATAAATTTTTTTTTGCTGACATACAGTTTCAATCACGTAGTTAGATTTCGAGGCTACAATGTATTGAAAGCGTTAGACTGCTTCTAATTTAGCCGACTTCGAGTTCTACTCCCTCACCCCCATTTGGTTTGTTTTCTATGAAAGAACGATCCTTTTTAACCTAAAAAAAAGATATTTGAGAGAATAATTCTTTTAATTTCTTTTTGCATCATACAAAAATACTCATTGAAATCTTTCAATTGGCTAGAAAATCAAGAATTATTTTCAAAAGTACTTTTGTTTAGCTCAAACTGACACCGTCTTTCTTAAAGAACAAAAAAAATAAGACAATGGAATTTTTTTTACTAGAAGTCAACGAAGCTCGTTGCGTTGTCATTATGCAGTTTACTCCCTGTTTTTCAAATTAAAAATATATTTTGTGATCTACCAAATTTTGACGCTAAACTAACAAATGTGATTTTAGAAACCTAGGTCGTAATTAGATTTGCTTTGGAAGAGGACAAGAGGGTAATTTCACATACCAACCCACCTAGGCAATTGTTGACTAGGGAGAGGCATAATGGACCCTTTAAACACACAATATCCAAACTCCCGATGTGGGAGCTAGCCCAGCTGACGCAGGCCCGAGAGCCTTGCCACTAAAGAGTGGCACCACGACAAAGGGCCCAAGGGGCTTGCACCAGAGGTCAAACACCCAAATCACAACGGGTGGGCGAGACTTGGGTTGCTTTGGAGGAGGGCAAGAAGATAATTTCACATACCAACTCACATAGGCAATTGCTGACAGAGAGGCATAATGGACCATTTAAACACATACACTACCCAAACTCCCGATGCTATGAATTACGATTTGGTATAAATGTGCGGCTACGGCTTAGCGGTAGATCAGGCACGCACCAACTGGGAGATTAGGGGTTCAAGTCAAAATATCCCAATTTTCAAGTGAAAAGTTTTTCCTTTGGTTACAAAGATCAATGGTCAGAGCGTTGTTGGGTGTAAACAAACAAAAAAACGTTGCCGTTGGCATTTGAGCTCAAAACACACACAAAATCTTAGGTGCAAATAAGGTACGACTAACGTGGTACCCATCGCGCATATCCGAACCGTTCCAAAATGTAACCGACGGTCTAGATTGAAACACAATTTCCCCCCCCCCCACTCTTTTTTTTTCATAAATCCATTTGGTACTTTCAATCCGGGCCATCGATTGCATTTTTGGCCAGCTTGAATGTGTGTGTAAGGTATCACATGGTACCCTATTAGCCACCAAGAATTTCTTGGCATCCCCGCAATGCAATGGGGAGCAAATCCTCTCCAGTTTTGCTAGCATCAAGTCCGGTCCAGTTTAGTCCATTTATGGGTTCTTTCCGAATCCACAACAATGATCGGATCCGTTCACTTTTTAGAGTTCATCAAGAACATTGACCATGTCGAAAATCAAGTTGATTGGATTCAGTTTGATATGATTTCAAACTAGACCGGGCTGGACGCTAGCAAACTGGACCGGATCTGCTCCCAATGCAATGTACTTTAGCAGAGCACCAATTACTTGGAACATTAAAATAGACTACTACAAATACCAAAATTAAATTAGTAGAGCTCATATAGTTATCATTTCTTATGAATGCATTATAGAAAGAGTTAAACTTAAATTATATGAACAAGAATCACTTAATTTTGGCTTCAATGGGCCTTTTTTGCTAATATCACAAATGCTTTTTAGTGTTCCAATTCCACTATTGATTACTACGAGTCAAAGAAGTATACTTACACTACAAGAAAATCGGGATCTAACAACGGTCAAAAGCGTTACTAAAAAACACAAAAAGCGTTGCTAAAAGCAGTACCAACGGTTCACCAACCGTTGGCCAAACCGTTACAAGATATCCGTTGGTATAGAGGTATAGCAACGGTTTTGACGAGCGTTGGTACATTTTTTTTTTAGCAATGGTTTCTTTAGCAAACCGTTGCTAAAGGCAAGTTTTTTTTTAATTAAAAATCTGGGGTAAAATATGACATGGTAGCCATGTGGCGCTGATCTGTCGCCACGTGGCACCCACGTGGCGTGGCGAAATAACCTTGCTCCTCCCGAGATTCGAACCGCCGACCTCGTGTGCGCGCGCACGTGCGCAAACCAACTGTGCTAGCCCATAAATTGTGTAAAATCTTAAACCTTTTAATATTTATACTATACTAACCGGATTTTTTTAATCCTTTTTTTTTTAAATCCGGTTTATACTAACGGTTATTGAAAACCGTTGCTATAGTCCAGTTTATAGTAACGGTTATTGAAAACCGTTGCTATAGTCCGGTTTTTAGTAACGGTTATGGAAAACCGTTGCTATAGTCTTGTAATCTAGTAACGGTTGCATGAAAACCGTTGCTACACACCATCTATACCGACGGTTTTTTCAATCGTTGCTAAAAAAACCGTTGGGAGATCCCAAATTTCTTGTAGTGTTAAAAAGAAGAGTCGATTATATATTTTCACACCAAAATAGAAGCTGTAAGGTGTATTGAAGTACTTTAACAATGTAATTCACGATATGAATGTTAAACAACAGTGAAATTTTTTCTAAAAAATAACACATGAAGAAAATATTATTACTCACTCACATCTTCAGTATCAACTTTATTTCGAATTAGTTAAATGTGGGGTAACATAAACCTAGTTTTATGCTGTATAATCCTTACGATAATTTTCATTTTGGAGATAATTCGATTGTTTTAAGTTTGTATATGTAAACATATAGGGCCTTATGTGTAGTTTTGCATGGGGCTCCGAACAGGACCGGCTTTGAGTTAAGCCAGATGAAACCGCCAACTTAAGCCCCCGAACTTTGGCTTAAAATTAAGAGCCCCAGTAGGTATAATAAGGTATGTAATATATATTCAATATCTATCTAATAAAACATAAGGGTCTTTGGGAATATTCCAAAAGAATATTCTCTCTCAACGGTTCAGATTTCTCCCTGACACAAATTTTATCTACCCATACAAACAAATCCAACGGTTCGGATTTCTCTACTCTTCACATACAAACTAATGGCATGTTTTGTAAATAGAGTGCAATCCTGGGGCTTAAAATCTTGGGGCTTATATTGGAAACGTCTCCCAGTAGAAATGGTAATTCAACAGATTTGTAAAATCAACACAATATACGTCAATTGATTAATAGGCGAGGGAGGATTTTTAGAAAGATTTGATGTATTGATTTTTGAAAATTTGCGTTTAAATACATACAATAAACCGACTAATTTTATTGGGAGATAATGGCAGATTTTTGGGTGACAGATTTTTACGGGAAGCTTGATTTTTTAAAATAAATTTTGACTGCCGATTTTGTAGCAATATAGTCTTCGGCGTTTAGTTTTTTTGGTTTTTCTTTTTCTCTCTCCCTAAACATTTTCTTTCCAGTTCTCTTTCATGTCTCCTTAACCCTCGCCTTCTCTCCGGTTCTCTCTCCACAGGTATGGCTATCAGTTCTTTGTCCTCTACCCGCGGTTAATTCTCTTCTTTTTTTGGCCAGTTCTTAGTGCTGGGTTATAATTGGGAGTTGGAGTTAATCGAAAAATTCTTCCAACAACCATATTGCACGGGTATGAGATTTATTTTTAGGATTGAATTTCTCAAATTTTGTCTTTGAAGCTTTAGCTTCAGTTGTTAAAAGGATAGATTTATTTTTTAAAGGGATAGACAATTGCCGTAGCTTAAGCTTGCATGAAAAAACACACATTACCGTAGCCACATAAGCTTTTTTTTTTTGTGGGTAATTAACCATATTATAAAGCAAACCAACCAAGAACAAAGGAGAATCCCAACAACAACGGGAACCCAGACAGAACTAACACAAACCTAGCTGTCTAGGAAAACCAGAAAACAAAACCCAACAAAAAGAAACACACAAACCTAGCCACATAAGCTTTAGCTTAAGCTTGCATGAAAAACACATTTCCCATCACATGGGATATAGATACTAGGCTTGCATCTAAAATAGATTTTTGGTTGCGTTCAATACATACAGTATATAATTTTTTTTACTTTTATGCTCTTTTCTTCAAAACATATTTCCATCAAAACATTGGTACGGAGACTATGGACTACACTGGCTGATTTTTCGGAAAATGAAAAAATAGTTAGTTTTTTATTCAACGAGTTTCTACCAGTTGTAACAACATTTATTTGACTCTCATTTTTTTGGTGTGTGTTCAGAATTACAGGATGAATAGTGAGAATGAAATTAATATAAAATTAATATGGTGCGTGGAACATGTCTCTCGATTTCAAGGGCTTCAAAATTTGAATCACTCAAATCCTGTCCTCATTTCAGCGATGGCGATTTCTTTGTGACTCTCTCTCTCTCTGTTTTTGTTGACCATTGTCAAACCCTGTCCTCATTTCAGCGATGACGATTTAGTGTTTTGAGCCACTAGCTAGCAAGTGCCGTAGGCACAGACAATTCCAACCGGGATGCGTAGTGCCGTAGGCACGGTTTATCACTAGTAACACTTATATAATAGATGAGCTAACTAGCCCAGTGGAAATGCTTAGTTTTGCTATCCAATAGGTATATGGGTTAAGTCTTAAGGGCCTCTATTTACCTACAGAATATTTTTTTTCCCCTCACAATTTCGTTTTAGGTCCCGAAAATCTTAAAACCGGACCTGGCTCCGAAAATCTTGGCCCTGTGTGGAAATACGTCCTTTTAGAGAACCACTTTACCCTTTATCTTTTTTTTTTTTTTAATTATTTTTTTTCACGTTAGGATTCTCAAGTAAATCCATGATGCTAAAATGCTTTCAATGTAACATTAGAGATTGCCTAAATGGAGAGGTGGCCTGGTGGGGCTGGTTGATAGCTTCACTTGTGTTCTTGAGCATCAAGAAACTACCCACGTCACATGTTTCCCAGCCCATTAAAACAGACGGCCCTCGTGTCGAGCTACCCCCGCCCGATAGCAACCTCATACTTTACTTACGCACGCGGGTTTTTCGTAGACATCTTAGATCCACGCCCACACGTCTCCACCTAAACCCAGGTCACGGGCAGGGGCAGCTTTCATATAGAGAAATGTTAGGGGTACAGCAGTTCAAGTACAACAGTCAAGTACAGATCCGTTTTGCGTCCATCTTGGGTACCACAAAGATGATCGGAGTCACTCATTTTGTTCAAAATATGTTGTTTAAGATCCCTATAAAAAATCATCTCAATCCGATATCGGTAAGGGCGTTTACGAATCATACAATTTTGCTTCAGAATTTCAGGCCAAATTTTGAAGCAAAGTTGTATGATTTGTAAACGCCCTTACCGATATCGGATTGAGATGATTTTTGTAGGGACCTTAAGCAACATATTTTAAACAAAATGAACGGCTCCGATCATCTTTGTGGGATCCGAGACGGACGCAAAATGGATCTGTACTTGACTGTTGTACTTGGGCTGCTGTACCCCTAGCACTTCTCTTTCATATACCCTACCCAACCCAACCAATCTTCTTTAACATTTCATTCAAACTTCAACTCTCAGCGGGAATCTTGAAAAAATATGGATGTCGGACGTTTAGAAGCAACAAAAATAAAAATGTGATCTCACACTTCTTTGATTGTTACATTTGGAAGAAACAGAATTATAATGTGATTCCTATGACACATTCAACCAAGAATCATATTTTCAAACTGAGTAGGAATCTAATCCCTCCTTTACCCCATGGTAATCTGAGATTCTTGGTTGAATCATTTAAAAAATAATAATTTGTTGACTTTTAAATTTTTCCCAAATTAATTGTTTACCGCATAAGATTGCTGAATTAACTCAACCGCTATAATGAAATTACTCCATGAATTAAATTCTTAGAAATCCTAGTAATCATATTCATATTCATACCTAAGAAAATTCCATATTCCTATTCCTATTCAAAATTCCATTCATCCAAACTTAGCCTAAAATGCAAGTATTTGTGATACCTTAATAAAAAGTTTGACCCAATCTCTATTGGCCAGTGGGTTTGCTCCCATTTTAGAGGTGTGAGTTTGATTCTCGGGGGTAGGCCAACCGGTTGGTAGGTGAAAGTCCATGTGGCCATGTGGGTAGCCTCATGGGCGCGGTTCACTTTTTAGCTGCTTCTAACTGCTTTCTGTGAATATTGATTCTCCTGGCCGACCCTAGGTGGATTAATCTCATCCCGTTTGGATGTGAGGATAACTCCTCGTTAAAAAAAAGAAAAGAAAAGAAGAGATTCTGATGTACAATAAAAAAATCTTAAATTAAAATCTTGAGAAAAAAAACAGAGTTTTGTGGGGAAGGGATGAGTTTTTTTTTGTCCCCGAAGAGCAGAGAGAGATAAAATATTATGGTAGTGATTCTCTCAAAATATCTCCTAATGATTGTGGTATGTCGAATCTCCAAAATAAAAATTGGGTTGAGATGTTCAAATTGATTAAAGTTTGTCAAATATTATAATTTGGTTGTTTGTTGACCTTCCGTCCTTTGGCAAAATATTTAATACCAAAATTTATAATTTGAAAAACTATGTGGATTAACTAACAATAACATACCTAAAAAAAAAAAACAATAATATTGCCCCAAAAAAATTGGTGAAGGATCTGTATTGCAAAGCTTGCAAGCTTTATACCTTCATAGTCAACTTGCTTAATTAATAGAGTGGTGTGTGTCCTAACTTGTTTAATTTGTAAGGTTGGTGTGTTTGACTCAACAATTTTATTTAATCTCTTTCGCATTGACACAAATTTTTCTGTATGAAATAAGATAACTAATAAAGAAAAGCAAGGAAAATCACTATCTTTTCTTCAAACACGCTTTATCAATTCATTTGGCTTGAGAAGCCGTGAAAGATGAACCACTCGAATAAAAATATCAAATACATAAGTTAATAAAATAAAAAGGTAAAGTTATTTTATCCACTCTAAAAGGACCATATGTAATTTATAATAACGAAGAGTCTATCAAAAGAAATAAATGGTCTAGTCTGGCTCTGTTCCGCTCAGTGGCAGAGCCAGAATTCTGAACCTGGGGGCGGCTCAGTAAACATATATATATATTTTTTATCGAAACGTATACTTATTATATCATAAAGTTTTTATTTTTCAATACATTACTTTTGCACATTGAAATCATTCTAGTCTAATGCAGTTACAGTATACCAATCATTTTGTATTTTTTCTTTAGGCTACTTCAACTGTTACATGCTTATTTTTTATTTATGAAAGAAATTGAGAATGTAAACGAACCGGTTTTTATCAAATCAAACCCAAATTATAAAGATAATAAGTAGTTATACACGAATAATTATAAATAATATTAAAAATTAAGTATATACAAAATAAAAATTTTAAAACTCGAGAGCTCAGGATGCCGAAGAGCCCGGGGCCCAACATAGCTCCACTAATCTTTCTATTTTTTAAGTACTTATTTTCCGCTTTATATTTGAGACGATCATTCTCTCATAATATATTAAGTTTAATTCAACAAAAATAAGTATTTATTTTAATTAATGAAACAGAGCCCCAATCAATTACTTCTGTTACGAGCCCTTTTTTTGAGTTCACTAAAAATAATTAATTATTTTTAAATATATTTAGAACACCAATCACGTTAAAAATTCAATTGATTTCTTTCCTTTACGAAAATGGAAAATAAGATACTATAGTAGAAATTAGGTTAAAGTAGCGAGATGCCAAAAGGAGAGAATTTTCTTTTCTTTCGCGAAAAGAAACCTCATACATAAAACCAGGTGCGAACTTCAAAAGCAGGAACCGAAAAAGGCCAAGGAAACAAGCATATTCTCTTGGTCAAACCTTCTTCGTTTTATACCTAACCCCTCGTCGGCTGATTCACGCTACTACTACTACTCTCTCTCTCTCTCTCAAACATAACATCACAGCAGAGTCGCTCTCTCTCTCTCTCTCTCCAAATCTCTGTTCTCTTCGCAGTTGTCGAAAAATCAGACTCACCGTCAATCGATCATCATCAGCAAAAATGCATGCGAATCACTTACTCCTCGAAGAGCCGATCCGTATGGCTTCCATCCTCGAGCCTTCAAAATCCGTAAGTTTACGAATGGATCTGTAGAGATACGCATGTTCGTATTTGTTTAAAACAATGTAACTGTGAATTTGGTTTCGTACTTATTATACGGTGGTGGTGGATTGGACAGAGTTTCTTCCCTGCAATGACGAAGATCGTGGGGACTTTAGGCCCCAGGTCTCGATCCGTCGAGGTCATCTCTGGTTGTCTCCAAGCTGGAATGTCTGGTACTATACCCTTGCTCTTTTATATTTTCAACTCCTATTTGTTTATTTTTATTTTTTGGTACGAACTCCTGCCCCCTCCGTCCCATTTTGATAATAACATGCAATTGTCGGATATAAAGATGCAGTGTTTCCGTTCATAATTTTTTGAATTTTTTTCACCGAATTAAAGAACGAGATCTTTAACTTGGTGGAATGGAACTCAAAAAATCATGTACATAAATACTTTATCTTTTGATCCAAAAAATTTGAACGTGTTCGGAGGGACTATCATTTTAGGACGGTGAGTATTTGTTAATCAGGCACAGGTACTTTTATAAGTTTTTTCTTTGGTAAGTAATTTCTTGATAGAAACACAAAAAAAAAAAAGAAGAAGAAGTCAAGGGGATGGCCTTGAACCCCATACTACAGGAAGACTAGATACAAAGCAACACCAAATACAGCAACACTAAACCAGTACAACACAAGCTACAACACTAGAATAGAAAGACCACACCTCTCTGCAGGGGCAACTCTAGGATTTTAGTTGAGCGGTGACAAATATGTATTAAAAATTTTTTGTATACCAAAAAATATATAAGTAAAGATATTTATTATGATTGAAAGCTTATCGGGCCTAATTTATTTTTATTTTGTTGAGCTATATATGATTTACTTACTCACAAGTTCAAGTGAATGGTAATTTATTCTGGCCTTGAATGTATGATCCAGTGCAGACTATATTGAGGAAAAATCAAATTATATGTAAAAAAAATGTAAAGTTTTATTACATCTTCTGTACCCAGGGGTTCGTTTGAACCATCTCAAACACTACTACAGCCGCCCCTTCCTCTCTGCCCTATGCCATTCTGCAAAATCTTCAACATTTTCCAGGAACTGATACAAACCTTGATATCCCTTCTGCAGCTCAATACAACATTCGTAGCCCCCTTCGTGGCCTGGAAAATGCTAATATTCCTCTCCCCCCAAACTATGTAGCACAGATATGGATACGGACACAGACACATTAATTGTAAACAACGGACATGGCGGGAGACACGCCACGTGTGTGTGTATATATACATATATGTATTCGGTATTCCCTAGTTTAAATTGGAAAATGTAAACAAAACGAAGTGGATGAGAGGAATCTGATGTTAGGGTTTCTTCTCTTAGGACTTGTTTTTATAGGTTAACTTACACTTAAATCCAAAACATTTCAGTAATAACATAGTTACCCTCAAAAGAATTTAAAAAAATACACTTACACCCCATCTGTGTCACCATACGTGTTCCTGCCGTGCTTCAGAAGTGTCCCCCCCTAAAAATTAACTTAAATTGGACACCCACGTACACGTATCTAGCCGTGTCACCGTGTCGGACACAGCGATTCCTCGACCTCTAGAGGTGTTGGTGCTGCATAGCTCCCAAATGTGGGATATTTCTACAAGTTAGTCGTGTGCATATGTATCTCCCTAATTTGGAATTGAAGTTCTCTAATTTTATGTAGTATGGGATGTTTTTTGGAATTGAATCAGTCCTTGCACAAAGTTACAGTACAATTTATGAATGTATGTTAGGTAAAGAAAGATACTCATCTAATACTACGGTTGATTCTTATAGAAGGAAAGTTGGTGTGATAAAGCAATATTCAGAAGTTGTCAAGCTAACGAACCCTTGTTGGGTCATAACGTGTCCAAAATCTGTACCGATGCTTAAGAGATTGACTCTTGTCTCTTAAACTGGTACCTATTCTCAAAATGGTTTCTCAACACTTCGAACTTGTGTGCAATGTCATTCTTGAGTTACAAAAAATTAAATCTTTACAAGCGTATCCTGGCTGTACCCATTTCATATTACAACTTTCCCCTATGCTTATCCATATCATATCCGTCTCTCTATCCATGCTACGTATCTTTTTTAATTGATATGTGTAAATGCACAAAGGTCGTTGATTGACAGTCTGATTTGTGAGTGGCTCTACAGAGGTTTTTGCTTTGTAGAGTTTGGGTTTTAATTTTGCTAAGATGTTTGGGATGCTTTTAGTAATGTTTTTGAATGCGTGGTTTGGCAGTGGCTCGATTCGACTTTTCGTGGGGGGACCCCCAGTATCACCAGGAGACTTTGGAAAATATGAGGGCCGCTGTGAAGAAAACAACGAAGCTTTGTGCTGTATGTATTCACTTCTTGGGTTTTATGGGAAGAGTTCAAATGATGCTTCTGAAGTTCCTCCTTAGCACTCATTAATGATATCTAGATTATGTATTCGTATATATGTATGTATGTGCTTTTATGATTGTTCTTACTTTTCTTGTTGGTGTTGTCAATCCTTTTTTGGTCGGTAATCGTCATCAATTTTTAAGTGTGTGTGTGTGTTTTAAAGTTGGTTTTGCATAGACCCCCATTTGGTTGCTGAGAAGACTGATGGGGAGAAAAGAAAAATGAAAGTGGATTTCTTTGTGATTTCTAAAAATTCAAAAATTTGAATCTGTGGTATAATGCATTTTTGGGTCTCGAGGCAAATGCACGTGCCAGTAAACCCAATATTTTTTGGGTGCTGTTTTAGTTGGATTGTTCTAAACGACTGATCTTTTAAAAGCTAGCTTTATGTATTTCCTTTTCTTTTCCTACATTTTTCTAGTAACCTGATTTAACAGCTATGTCCAAAACTAGGCTGAGGGTTTTTGGAAAATTTTCAGGTTATGCTAGATACAGTGGGTGCCGAGTTGCAGGTTGTCACCAACACTGAGAAATCTATTTCACTTGAGGAGGATGGTATAGTTGTTCTAACCCCTGATCAAGGTCATGAAGCTTCTTCTGCAGTGTTGCCTATCAACTTTTCTGGACTGTCAAAGGTAAAAAACTTGCCTCTCCCCATCATTATTCCCTAGTGAATTACTTGTCTGTGTTTTGAGCCTTAATAGATTGTTGACACTTGACTGCGTGAATAAACATGTTTTGTGGGTTCCCAAAGTATTCAAAAAAGATACTGCTGAAATTGTGTTCTATTGAATCACTAGTCATAATTTTCTACCAAAACTAGTATCGCTTTACTTGTCCAAAAATTGTTTAAGGTGTGCATACCTTAACTTTAACAATGCATTACGATAAGTCGATACTTCTTTATATTTCAGCCCTTGGATCTAAATACTGTATGGTGGTTCCATACAAGTTGACATTGTTTCATGCACTTTCGGTGGAAGTTGGGGACCAATCCAGGTTATAGATTGTTAATGCAGAATGACTATATTGTCTCTTATGCGGCATTGGTTTTTTGTTTGGACTCTTGGGGGTAATAAAGTCAATGGCGCTTAGTTATTTCTTGTGTGGAATAATGCTGCTTCAGCGTGCCTGATACCACGCATGTATAGCTCTCCATATTGTTATGTCAAATTATTTGGGAGCATATTGTTCAATAATCACGGTGACAAACTAACGATGTTGTACAATCATATGACCTCTCTGTACATCATGCTAAGCAGGCTTCTGATGTGTGTTTTGCAGGCAGTGAAGAAAGGAGACACAATCTTTATTGGTCAATATCTCTTTACAGGAAGTGAGACTACTTCAGTTTGGCTGGAGGTAGGAGGCATACTGCCCCTCCCTGATGACTGGACTTGTTTCAATAGGTTTTGTTTCTCTGTGCACATGGGTGTCCTTTATTGGTGCATGTTGGGTATGTCCGTGGGATTTTGACTTAGGGTTGTTTGTTTCGGCGTAAAAGCGGGATAGCATTTTTCCTGTAAAATGTTTTCGCTCAAACAGTTTTATAATAACATTTTCCACTTTCCAGTCTTTGGTTGGCCAAAAAATCTCCACAATAAAAGACACTTTAGATATATTTAGTTGATGAAAGGGTAAAAGTGAAAGGGAAAAAAAAGAAGATGTATGAAGACAGCTTGTAGCCTATAGGATGGCTGTAGTTTCTTTCTCCCCTTTCTCTCTTTCTGTGGGTTGTATATTACTGCTCTCTCTCTCTCTCTCTCTCACACACACACACACACACACGTGCGCGCCCGCACGTGCACACATTCTCACATTCACACACACACACACACACATGGTGCGATTGTTGATAGTGTCAAAGGGCAATAACCTCTCCAGGGTTGAGAAGCCTGGGTATGAAGATTCCAAAAATGACATACTGGTTATTTGAGAGGAAATTAATTTTTTTCCATGTGGTGTAAAACATTTTACTTAATCAAACGCGTTACATTCTTTTTGTCCAACCAAACAATGGAAAATGTGTAAAACATTTTACCATTTATTCTACCGCAGGAAAAAATGGCCCCTTAAATTGTGAATCTATTACTTAGCAAGTTAACATAGTTAGTTGGAAGTTGAGGTCATTCAAGTGAAATTAGTTGTAGTCTTTATCTGCAAACAATCAGAGAGAGACATGATGCATGGCTGACAATGAAATTGGTTGAGCAGGTAAATGAAGTGAAAGGAGAAGATGTGGTTTGTGTGATAAAGAATTCTGCAACATTGGCTGGCTCATTGTTCACCCTCCATGTCTCTCAAATTCATATCGATTTGCCTACCCTCACTGAGAAAGATAAAGAGGTGAGTCCTGCTTTTAAGCACTACAAAGTCTAAACATGAGTTTGTATGCTCCTGATAAAGTTAAAGGCTGAAACATACGGGGGGAAATAGTCCTCTGATAGCATTTTTGTGAGGTCGAATTCAATCAAACCCTTTCCTACCAATGTGTACTTTTGTATCATTCCCTTGTCATGCAAGGTTTGCTATATATAAGGGGTATTTGGGGACTCTAGAGTTCATGTGACTGTTACGGTTACATTCAGCATGCTGTAGTCTCCTATTTTTTAATGAGATTTCCCTCATGATTTTCTCCCATGGACATAGGCTTTACATTGAACTACGTAGATAGTTTGTGTTGTTACTTTGGATAATCTGTTTCCCATTCTCGTTTTTGTGTTCCAACGTAAAAATCATTGCAAAGGATGTTCCATCGTTGGCAGAATGATTGCACAATATTGCTCACTGTTGACTTTGCATTCCTAAGCTTTATATAACTTGTGTGCTTTAGATCCAAATATTTGGTCATCAAAGTGCCTCGTGATCAAGAATTGGCATGATTAATCTGGAATAATCTTTGTTGTAATACGCGTAAGAGATTTTTCAAGATTGTGCTCCTCCCAACTAACACTTACCTTTTGATTCTATTACCTAGTACTTTTGGTGAAAGTTTATTGTTCATTCAGGTCATTAGTACTTGGGGTGTAAAAAACACTTATCCGACGTTTTTTCAAGATTGTGCTCCACTGCTCCTCCCAACTAACACTTAGCCTATGATTCTATTACCTAGTGCTTTTGTTGAAAGTTTACTGTTCATTCAGGTCATTAGTACGTGGGGTGTAAAAAACAAGATTGACTTCCTCTCACTGTCATATACTCGTCATGCAGAAGACGTCCGTGAAGTAAGGATGACTCAATTTTATTGCATCTATATTGGGTCTGCTTTCTTTAATTTCCCTAACATTCTAATTGTTTCAATGACTGATGCAACAACTCTCTGTGCTACATTTTAGGCACGTGACTTCCTATCTAAGCTTGGTGATCTCAGCCAGACCCATATTTTTGCAAAGATAGAGAATGTAGAGGTGAATTTTATTGTAATGGTAGCTTGAATGAGCTTTGGCTTTGCTATCTATTGGCAAGTCCGCAGAGGATTGTTGGCAATTGTTTGAGAGTTTGAATTTATAAGTATCGTTTATACTTCTCTTTTCAGGGTTTGACCCACTTTGATGAAATCCTACAAGAAGCAGATGGGATTATCCTTTCTCGTGGAAATCTTGGCATAGATCTCCCACCTGAGAAGGTTAGTTCATTCTATTTAATTGTTTTGCTTACTTTCTGCATGACGAATGGAATGGTAATGTAGGATGATATGATTGGCCAATTATGCATGCATAAGATTCGTCCCACATAAAAATGTACATTTATCGCTTCAATGAACACATGCATCCAGATGTTGTGTGAGCTTGATATATGTTTTCGCTCATTTATCTTCAGTTTTTTTAAGTACGGTTGATTATTGGGCGTGGCAATAGAGTTTGTAGTTGTTCGAGTTTTGGTAGGAGTTTGCTCTGTTTAGCTGGTTGCACTATGTTCTTTTCTTTGGGCCCTGGACATGTCTGAGGTGTTTCACTTGTGAAGCATGTGTGAAATTTGCGAAGTTGTTTGTTTGGGTAATTTTCTAAAAGCTTGACCTTTTGGGCATACTAGCTATAACTCGTGTGTGTAGGCTCGTAGCATACCAACACCATCATCACCACCCTGGACTAACCAAGTACCTTAAATTAAACTTTTAATAGTGTATGTTTCTACTCAAAGATGGCACAGTTTGATAATATCAAGAATCATCACATCATGTTGGAGAATTGACGTATCATCTAAAACTTTAACCACATCGTATCCCTAGTTTTCCTTTCTCCATTATACCAAATAACATAGTAACTGGAAACTAGCAAACATAAAATGGAGAAATGGTAGTTTCAAGTTCTTTTCAAACCCACGTGTAGAAAGTCAGCACAGGGAGGGAATCATCATGGAGCTGTGGCCTCCAAACACCCAAAATCGTAAGATTTGGAAACTGCACCGCTTCAACTTTTCTTTTGAAACAACAATATAATTCACAGGAACCATTACTTCACTGTTGAAGAGCCTGGGGAACACGTCTGCAGTGCATCCATCCACACCACTTGATCCTCTCGAGTCTTGGCCTTCAATTGCAGCCTTTTAGTACCCGTACGTATACAGATACCAGTGATACCGATATGCAAATGGATTTAGATAAGAAATATTGTCTTCTAATTAAATAAGTGGATTTATAGATTGCAATGAATATAAACCTAAGGGTCTTCCAATGAAATTGGGATCATAAAAGTCGCAACCTAAACAAAAAATAATAAAAAAAGGCTAGAAATAAACTTGAATCTTTGTCCGAAGGTAATATATATATATATTTAATGTCACTCCTGCAATGAATAGAAGGATGGCTAAGGAAAGAACTAATCTAACTCAACAGAGAAAGCGGTAGTCACTGTGATTAGGAATCACTAAATAATAACTTATTGCAACCCGTGCATGCAACACTATCTGATTTCAGTTAAAACAACTTTCATGATGTTATAATTCTCTCCCCCCCCCCCCGATTGTTAGATATGGATCTCATTGAATAAATAAAAACAAAAAATCCCGTGATAGAAAAACTTTCAGAATATTGGATGTGGTCCTTAGCAACAATCCTCTTACATGAAAAATACGAACCAAGTATTGTCACCAGTGGCTAAATCACCTCTGGTTTTTAGGTAACAATTGAAGTTTTGTTGAACAGAAAAGTGGCCAACTTAAGTTTGAATTTGGCTTCTTGTGGACTGATTTGGCTATTCGTACAAATCAAAGATCTGTGCTTCTTTCCCAGTCAACCATGTGGACTGGATTTGGCTTAACAATCTGTGCTTCTTAGGCCCCACCTCACCCTCATTGGTCAACCAAACACTCTTATCCACTATTACTTTCTTCTTTTATCACTTACAATCACTTAGAAAACTTGGGACATCTTTCTATGATATTTAATTTTGTTGTCATAAGCCCATTGATCTTTAATTGAAGTGTGTTCCATTTCTAATTTCTGAGATGGATTAGAAGAATAAAAAGTACTGCTCTTGGAAAACCCAGGTGAATGTCAACAAAATTCTCATGATTTTGTGTGCTGTACTGTTGAGATTTTTTTAAAACTTAATAAAGATGGTACCCAGTGGCCCTCTCTCTTCTCTTATCTTTTCAGTGACTTTGAGTACTTCAAGTTTGGAAACTCAAAATTTCTTTATAATTTTATGCTTGCAGTTGAACATTATCCACTTCCGTGGGGGTCTTGGTTCTGTTTCTTGTGTATGTAATCATTGAAGAAGTGTGGGCTGAGAAACATTAGGCAACCCTTTGGTTATTAATAACGCGAGGAGGAAATACAGTTGCATGCCAATGATGTTAGAATTTGGCTTTCGGCATTTGAAATCAAATTGTCATGCCTTATGTGGCACAATTATCCAATTTATCTCCTATTAAATGAAGCAAACATCAATTTGGAGGTCTAATGAATAAATTTTGGTGAACTTGAGTCTTAATTAATGTAGAGGGAGAGTGTTTTATTTAAACTAAAGTTGAGCTTTCTATAGCCACTCCGGTAAGGCAGTAGAATTTACAAAGGAAGAGATGGCAAAGCATCTGATGGGAAAATAAGAGAACACTCATCTGCATTCAAAGACTTACTCGTCGCCAGTGGTGAAGGAACTGATGGAGGTTAGTGTGGTGGTGAGTGGCAATGGGTTGTGGTGGCCATCGATGGGATTTGTAGTGGTGACTATGACTGGGTTTATGTTTGGATTGAGTTTTTTAGCCTGTGTGAGATTTGCAAGCATCCTAGGTACGTGAGAGAAGATGGAGGATGGTTGAGGTAGCATGGGATTCTTGAAGCGTCGGTGATGGCATCTTGAAGGGCGACGATTGAGAGAGAAGAGAGATGAATATGTGAAGGGTATTTTGGTCAAAAAGTTGCATTTATCATTTCATGTGCCCAACCACATTACATTTTCTGTTCAAAACACTAACAGATTGGTAACAGAAGGTGTTAACTGCAAATATCCAAATACTTTAAGGGGGTTAAGTGTCTGAGTTCATACTTCGAGGCTGCAACTCGGAAGCAAGTCATAGTTTAAGGGCATTTAATATGGTTTACCTTATATATATTAGACAAGATTCCCTGATCTTAACTTATTTATGGTTTTCTTACTATTACTGCGGTCCTTATGGGGTTTTGATGGTGTAAGCAAAAGAACACAAATAGAAATCTAATTCTTCGTTTTATTCATAAAATATGGGAACTCAATGACACTAGTCTTGTGAATCATTTGGGAGAACATATATTTTTAATAGTGTAAGAAATGGCTTTCATTTAGTCAAACTTTTGTACTATCTGACATTGCTTTCATTTAGTAAAAACTCGTGTACTGTGACCTTGGGGAAAAATGAGAGGTGGGTCCCACTTTAATGTTTCCCAGTTCCAGTTGCCTCGTTTACTTACTGAATTTGACCAAGTTCTAAGCCCCTTCTTGCCCAGCTTTATACGGGGCATTAGGACAATTTAATATTACTGCAGTACCTTCGGCAAAGCTTATGGTTGCATTTCTATTACCACTCGTCTCACTTTATATGAAATAAAAATGCTAGAGTTGAGCATGCATTGATTTGATTCTTGCTCATCTTCCTCTTACGAGCACGATGAATTGTATGTCTATAAATCTATTTGGTGTTCTCTATTGAGGCAGGTCTGTGTCTTGGCTGTTTAATGATTGGGTTGTGATTGTACTTGTTTTCAGTTGTGGATAAATGGACTACTGTACCGTAAAACTTGGTGCTGACCATGCACTTCATACCTTATGGAATGTGCAGGTGTTCTTGTTTCAAAAGGCTGCTCTTTACAAGTGTAACATGGCTGGAAAACCTGCAGTTGTGACTCGTGTTGTAGATAGTATGACTGGCAATCTTAGACCAACTCGTGCAGAAGCAACCGATGTTGCCAATGCTGTACTGGATGGTTAGCTGCTTTTTGAAACAATTGCCTTTTTGCCATTTTAACTGTTCATTGAGATTCTTCTTCCCATCATTGGTTGTGCATGTTGTATTCTGTGATGATGAATATGATAAGCTTACTGACATTAGGATTGTGTTGTATTCTGTGATGATGAATATGATAAGCTTACTGACATTAGGATTGTTGTTATCTGACTGTTGTTTGGGACGATTTTGAAAACAATTTGTTTATTCTCTATTTGAAGTTTGAGAGGTCCTTTTTAAAATTTTTTTTTTATGAGATATCGACTTGCAAATTCTAGAACCTTAATTTTCTTTCTTATCTGCTTCTTAATGGATGTAGGAACGGATGCAATTCTTCTTGGTGCTGAGACTTTGCGGGGATTGTACCCTATAGAGACAATTTCTATTGTTGGTAAAATTTGTGCCGAGGTAAAACTATCTCAACAGTTCTCAATAAATCATTTCACTTAACGAACTGTATTTAACTGCACAGAGCTATTACATGCAACCTCGATTAAAAGTAAACTCATTTTGCCTCTTGAATTCGTTTGCTGTGAAATTTCTGTCTAAGTTAGTTCTGCATTACATGCAATCCCGCGCCACTTGTTTTGGCCTTGAAATGAGATCGTAGTTTAGCGAGGTGGTCTGTACCTGTTTGTCCAGCCAGCCCTTGTGTATTAGTTGGCATTGTTTGCTGAATTTGTTTTTGCAGTCTTTGCTAATGAGAGTATTGGATCTGTTTTGGCAACAAGGGGGAACTCTGAGAAATATTTTACTTCATTTTCATTTCCTTTCTTCATTTGCGAATTATTATCTACTTGATGACTAGCTTCGCAGATTTCTTAACATTTGGCATGAATCCTTCGGTGATTCTGTTATGCCACACTCCTTGATATGGTAGTGTGATTAACTCTCATGTAGTCTTTGAGCACAAGTTGAGTTATTGCTTTTTAAATGGGTTACAGCTTTTAACTAATGGCTCAACTCAAGTGGATAAAATCCTTATTTTGTCTAACTGCATTTTGTGCATATTTTCAATTTCATAAATATCAATCCGCAAAACTGCCATGGGAACTATATACTTCAGTTATTCTTGCCCTCTAAGAGGGCATATGCTTTTTTCTTATTGTTTTCAATTAATTCCACGTTTGTTGTGCATCATCATGTTTGGTGCAAATGCTTTTTTTTTATTTTTATCGATATTCAATTTGTTCCACATGAATGTTTTGGCAGCTTAATTGAGTTCAAATTGTCCTGCAGGCAGAGAAGGTTTTCAACCAAGATCTGTATTTTAAGAGGACTGTAAAATATGTTGGAGAACCAATGAGCCACTTGGAATCCATTGCTTCCTCTGCGGTACTTTATTATAGATGTTCCTGCTATACTCTCTTTTTTGTTTGCTAGCTATGGTTATGTTGTTGCATTGGTTTCTTTTGAGTCTTGTTTTGTTTGCTTACAAGTGCGAAACCAGATTACTTGTAGGTTAATATTCAGTTCTTGTATAGGTACGAGCTGCCATTAAGGTGAAGGCATCTGTTATTATTTGCTTCACCTCATCTGGAAGGGCTGCAAGGTATTCTATAATGGATGGATATAGAAATCCCTGGTTATTGTCAATTTTTTAGCATTCTTAAAAATCGATATATGCAACTTGTCCACATTCAATGGCGTCCACTAGACTCAAACTAGATGATTATACGTGCAGATTAATTGCGAAGTATAGGCCCACAATGCCTGTTATATCTGTCGTCATTCCTCGGCTCAAAACAAATCAGCTAAAGTGGAGCTTTAGTGGTGCATTTGAGGTACTCGACTCGAATTTAATTGTAGGATCTCATGATTCTTTTTAGTTTTCCCCCCTTTCTTTTTCCCTTTCTTCTTCTTTTCTTCCTTTTCTTCTTCCTATCTACCAACTAGTTATTGTTCAAGCTGATGAATCTTTGCAATTTCCTCATTTCTGGGAATGGTCAGGCGAGGCAGTCCCTAATAGTCAGAGGTCTATTCCCCATGCTTGCTGATCCTAGACATCCTGTAAGTTCTTATTTGATTGGCAATATTTGTGGTTCATATTTCATTGTATATCACCTATGACAGGCCACTGTGGACACCCGGATATTTTTCATTTACTCCGTGAGAAACCTTGGAATACTAGAACATCGTTTTAGAGTCGCCACTTGATTTTAAGGTTAACCAAGCAACCGGCAGATGCACAGGAACCTACAAAAGTTGATGGGAAAAAATTACACTTTTATCTAAACAATACAAATAAAATACAGGAATTTGAACTAGGGATATCGTAAACCACAGCCATACTTGAACTACAATGCAAACCTTTCTTTGGTAACCACAATGCATTCGTTTATCTTAATGAAATAAACATTATTTGTCAACTTCTGCTGCTTTGCACCGCCATTACTTTTGCCATCCTTGTGCAGACATCTTTCAATATTCCATATTTGATGAGTATACTTCTGCAGACATTTCTTGTTGCATCAAGCAATTGAATGTGGAAAGCTACATAAAGAATAACAGAAATATCACTTTGAATCAATTAAGGAAAATGGTTTTGCACCATTGAAATTTATTTGATGAGTATACTTCTGCAGACATTTCTTAATGTATCAAGGAATTGAATTGAAGAACTACACTAAGAGTAACAGAAATATCACTTTGAATCAATTAAGGAAAATGTTTTTTGCACCATTGAAATTTAGCTATACAATCGTAACAACATGGGATAAAAGTCTGCAGTCATACTAAAGAACCAAAGGTTATTCTGGCGGATCCCAAGTAGAAAAAGAGATGCTGGGTAGAACCGTAGAATCAAGTGGGGAGGTATTTGCCTTGGAAGGGAACTTAGCATCGCTAGCTTGATCCCAAGTATAATGGCACGAACAGAATTTGGTAACTGACAGCCCAATCTCTCATTCCAAAGCAACATAAATCCACCAACCACCGAAGCCCCCCCTCCCAAAATCGCACCACAAGTCCACCCACAACGGAAAATGCACAAATTGGCCCGACCACCATCTCCTAACCCCCTCCTCCCTTAATCAGTGCCAAACGGCTTCTCTCAATCCTCTGCACAACACATCGGAGTAGCTAAGAGAATGGGTTTGGTTGTACTTGTATCCAACAGTAACTGCAGTAGTGAGGTGGCGGAGCAAAAACCATAGAGATTAGAGACCAATGAATAGAGAAGGAGCCCTATGAATGGTTTTGTTGTGAGGGTAGCAGTGAATTACGGCATTTTGTTTTAACTTAGCGCATGGGAGGAGGGTTTTGAGAAGGAGGCCGACGAAGCGTGTGCGAAGGCGGAAGCCGTGAGAAAGCCGAGGTTCTTAGAAAATTAGAGTCACTTGAACAAAAATTAGAGTGGGTCACTTGAATAACATGTGCTTAGTATATAGCATCGATAGATAATATTTTCTTTTAACCTCATTTTGAAGGGTATGAGACTTAAAGCATTTTCTGCTGGTTATTACTGTTTAAAGTTACTAAGTCATGTAGTGAACCTTTTGAAAGAACTGGTTATTTCGGAAGTGGTTTCCATTTTCTGTTGGTTTTTACAACTTGTTTGATGGATTGCTTCTGTAAAAGTTTTACTGAAACATTTTCTGGAAACAAACCGAAGCTTAACAGACTCTAGATACTAGTTATGTTTTTTATGTACTTAAATTGATATTCGAGTGGATTTCAAGTATTCTGTGGCTACCCACTTGACTTTGTAGGCTGAGTCTACAAATTCGACGAACGAGTCAGTTCTGAAGGTTGCACTGGATCATGGAAAGGCCTCAGGGGTAATAAAGTCGCATGACCGAGTAGTTATTTGCCAGAAAGTGGGGGATTCATCCGTCGTCAAGATTATTGAGCTTGAGGATTAGAATGCTTGGCTTTCTGTCATTTAGCCATTCTATTCGCTATTTTTGGACGTGGTGGCGGACTTTATTGCCGTCCCTTGTGAGGTTCAGAATTGGAGGTTTTGGACACAACTTAATATAATTCCATACAGGATGAATGGAACACTGGGCAATTTCCTGCTTATTAACATTGCAGTGATGGAAATTATGCCAGTGACTCTAATTTTTGTTCAATTTTCCAATGCATTTACATGTTGAATGGCATAATTAAATTGTTTTGGCCTTTGGGCGTTGCATCCATGAACATCCTTCTGGTTTTGCCAAACTATTGCAATCTCATTTCCTCTAAATTTCAGCTTTGGTGCTAGATTGTGTAGTACTCCCAATTTTATTTGCGAATCAAGGTAGGTGTAATTTGTCTTCTCATAATCTGTAAATCAAGGAGTATCTTACCCAATCAGCATATGTGTTTGTTGAAGATTTTAATTTTTGAGTCCTTGATAGCATAACTCCTTGGGTGTTTTCACCTCACATGCTGAGACTTATTAGCTGCCTTTTTAGGGTTATACTGTCACGTGTACCAAAAAGTGGTTGTAATATTGTGATGGACTTGAGGGAGGGCCTCTTTGAAGTTAAGTCCCTGATGGAAGTTAAGATATGTTACGAACCCATTAGAGTAGTTCAACAGTTTTAAGTCTGGATGTCTTGCTGTTACGAACCCATCAAGAGTAGTTTGACTGTTTTAAGTACTGCATGTCTTGATGTGTTACGAACCCATCGAGAGTGGTTCTGACATTTTTAAGTCTGGATGTCTTGCCTTCAACTCCTATCAGCATACGTTGACTTCACAAATGCATGTGGGTTCTTGAGGGTAGTAGGTATCATGAATTTGCTGTAATTTTTTTTAAACAAAAATCACGTCTGAGATTGCCTGGTGGACAATTCTCTCATCGCGTAAATGTTAGAAGCTCTTGACGATAATTGTTATATGAGATAAAAATCATTTTAAAAACTTAGTTCGGATGAGTACAGTTTTGCCTTCAAGTTGTTTTGAAAAAGAATGGGACAAAAGATTGCGTGTTCAACTTTTTGCTATTTGCCTTAAGTTACAATTGCGAGGAGATTATTTGTGTCTTTTGAGGGAGATTGTATTTAATCTGTTTTACTTCTTACTGTAAAAATTCAAACCTAACTTCGAATGGATGGCCCCATTGGACAAACAAGCAGGGTTGAGCGCACAAGGTCGCAGAGGAATTACCAAGAGAAACGACAGATGGTAGGGAAACAAGAGCAATAAATTTAACCTTTTACTTTCATTATCTTCTTATTCTTTTCCTTTTATTTATTTATTTATTTACTATTATCGAAAGGCATGAAACCTAATTATATATATTGCGTCACCGATTTAATATGGGACAATAAAGTATATTGGTGTATAATAAAACTCTCAAAAGAGAGAAGGCGGCCTCCATGCAAGAGGTGAAAGAAACCACAAAGAGTAGATCACAAACCTCCATGCAATGACAGTATTATTACACAACAAACATAAAAGAAAACCTCCACACGGGGTAGCTAGGTCCAGGGGTGGAACCACAACAATACCATGGTGTTTGGTGAACGATTCTTCATGGTTTTAATGCGAGATTTATATTAATTGGTTTGATGTAAGTTTTTAGTAAAGTTTTTGTTCTGTACGGAGTACTATAATTTATTGATTTCTCGTTAACTCCGGGTACGAGTACTAATTTGAATTCCCTGCGAACGAATAACTAGTTTTGATCTATTTTGAATCAACTGATTCTATGAATCTATATTTTTTGGGTTAATTATTATGAGAAAAATTGTGTCTATCTTCCGGTTAAGATCATCTTTTGTATGAATATAGCTTGATTGAGTTTAAAAAAAAAAAAACCCGTTAATATCGTATGATTGTTGTGTGTGGACCCTCGATGCCATACTGTTTTCACAAATCAACTCTCAGTTTTCAAACAATCAATTTCCAACACGGACGCAACGGAATTCACGAAGAGAATAATTTGCGTACTATTCCAAACGAGATAGGTACTCGTAGCCACAAGTAGTTCTTGAATCCATAAGAAGAAAGATAAAACTTAGAGATTTTATTAATGAAAAGTTGAATAATTGAACAACCCTTTTTATAAGACCTTAACCCTAGAAATCCTAGTGAAAAAGAAATCCTAAATCATGCCAAAACAAGGACATTAAAGACAAGATAATTTATAGTTATAATAAATTTCTAATTCTTGTAGACCAAGAATCCTAATAAAGTTGAAAATCAAAATCAAACCGAATATAGAAAGTTAATATTTCTAACCTAAACAAAAATACCCCTAATTAAAATCTTATTCTAAAACAATAAAATATAAAATATAGAAACTTCCCACTTTTGTCTTACATTAGTCTTTCTTTTCTTCAAAAGAACTCGCCCTTGAGTTCTCATTAGAAAATTTTCACCTTCCATTCCAAAGAAATAAATATTTGGAATACTTCAACCTCTCGATCGTCTTCCAAAAATCATTCAAAGAGAAGTGTACTTGTGATGATCTCTTCTCTTGATTCTTCAACTTGTTGACGAAATTCACTAGACGAACATTAGGAACCCAATCAAATTGTTGCACTCCAAGAAAATCGACTAAAGCAACATTAATTTTGTTGTGCCCGCAATCATGGTTTGAACCCATTCCGTGGATGTATGCTCCAACTTGATTGTTGGCTGATTCTCTTGAAGTTATTTTCCCAAACACTAATTTACCTTCACCAATGTTGCGGACCAAAATCTCCTCCTTGGTACAAATATTAGTATCAAACACCTCCAATGAAAAATTATTTTGGTCCTCAACAACTTGATCGCCAACATCGATATCAATTTTTTTTATTATCAACTTTAATTATAGAATCTTGAACAACTTCTTCAACGACATCTTTGGCAATAATAATTTGCGTACTATTCCAAACGAGATAGATACTCATAGCCACGAGCAATTCTTAAATCCACAAGAAGAGAGATAAACTCAAGAGATTTTATTAATGAAAAGTTGAATAATTGAATTAAGTTACAACCCTTTTTATAAGACCCTAACCCTAGAAATCATACTGAAAAAGAAATCCTAAATCATGCCAAACAAGTGGCATAAAGAAAAGATAATTCCTAATTAATTGAAATAAAATTCTAATTCTTGTAGACCAAGAATTCCTAATAAAGTTGGAAATCAAAATCAAACCGAATACAAAAAGTTTATAATTCTAACCTAAACGAAAATACTCCTAATTAAAATCTTATTCTAAAATAATAAAAATAAAATATAGAAAGTCCCCACTTTTGTCCTACATCAAACACTCTCCAAACTAGTTGGGTTATTTCACTTTTAATATTTGGCTTGTGCTCTAATCATTCCTTTCCTATAGATTGACCTCGGACTTTTCAAGTTTATTACTTCACGAAATCCCGCACTTGGGATTGCATTATGAAAGTCGCAGCATTAATGCTTGAAGGATATGCTAGAGCACTTAACTAAAGCATCCTTGCAAAACCTTAATTATTTTGATATTTGGTGTTGGAGGGATTTGTCAAATAAAAGTAGTGGAAGGTGCATTTGGTTTTTGGGGTGTGATTTTGGAATTTTCGGTGGAAGCCGTTAAACCCCAATAAGGTTTTTGAAATTTTGGAGAAATCAAAAAAGGGACAGATGCTTTATTTATCACAAATTATAGATGAATACTATATAGGAGCGTCAGAAAATTCTTTGTCATGAAGAGTCAAGATAATTAGGAAGAACATGTTGTTCAAGCTCAATACCGTTAAGAATTCATGACTATTGCATGGGAATAGGTTCATCTTCAAAGTATTTTTCCCTTCCAATTTTTGGATTGGAGTTTCTTTCATCCCTTGGCGTGAAACGCCATTAAGGAGTGCCCCTTTGACTTCTCTATTGATGATTGAATTATAAACATTATTGTAAATCCAGTTTTTAAATATCGCTTCCTATGCTCTTATCGGTTGCAGGAATATCCATTATAAAATATGCAGAAGCAACCACCAAAGCCATGACAAGAACACTTTTTGACCATTCATTTCTATTTTTATACACCTGGAGGCTGGAAATGTCGACATTAATAGCTCTTTTTTTTTGTAATGTAAGATGTCCCGGACTAGTTTGCGCGGATCTCTGACTAATCCCTCTAACTCTTCTCACAGCCGTTTCACACGCTTACGCGTGGAGTGAGATGACCCCAAGAATTATTAGTAAGAAGAATCGAATGTTTTTTTTTTTTTTTTTTAACATTCAATTCATTTCATAGCAAAGCCCGGAGGCAATACAGATTTCATCAAAAGATACAAGAATGAGCCAAAACTACCTAGACTTCTACACAAGAACCCCCTGCAGGAGCAAGATCGGCGAACTCGCCAGATGAAAACCAATCAAAGCCCAGATAGTAGAGAATCCAAACGGACCGGACCCCAACTCAAACCCGATAAGCGCATATGAAATCTGGACGGCGAGACCAGAGCTGAAGTCAGAGCAGACCCCATAACAACAGCGTCCAGACGAACCTCAACCCACCAACAACCATAGACAACCCCAACGACGGACGATCCTCACTAGGCGCCGGATTATTCGCCCACCTCCTCTTCCACACCAGATTTGGGGAAACCAAACTGATACCAAACCGGACTGATTTGGGGGAAACCCAAAATCAGCCGGTAGAAACCGAGCCAGATGACCGAAAAAAAAAAAAAAAAAAAAAAAAAAACCTAACCTCAGCGCCGCCCCCCCCCCCCACCACGCCGCTATGTGAACCAAAGTCAACTGAAAACAATAGACGGAAGAATGTACTAACATTTGAAGCCATTATTTTACTAATTAATATCCGATAACGATATAATTTACCAGTACTTTTACATTACAATTTACAATACATAGTATATTCCATTAAAAAGAATGGTTCGCAGCTCTTATCACTTATAATAGTGTTTGTGTTTGTGGGTCCACTTGATAACCCACAGTTTTGCTATAGCAATAGCAATAGCAGTATCAGTGGCAGCTGATATTCGAATCCATGATCGCATTACTACCACCTAACTTGCACTCGAGGCCATAATTATATGATTACATCATGCTAGTTACGTAGTGTTATCGGCCAATAGAAAGTTGCACGACTTTTCTTTTCCTTATTCACGTGAAATGACAAAATGGCCCTTCATTTATAAAATTAAAAAATAAAAACTTGGGAAATGATATTGCCACGTCCTTTTTTGTTATTGCCACACCCCTGCAAGTGTATTTTTACCCAAAAAATACACTTGCAGAGGTGTGGCAATAACAAAAAAGGGTGTGGTAAAATCACTAGCCAAAAACTTAACTAAGAAGTAGGGGTAGTTTACTAATTTCTCTCATGAATAAGAACAAAAAACCAAGGAGAGTGCATAAATCATTTCGTCGCTAAAATTGACAAAGAAAGAATGATGATGAGTGCATGGGAGCATGGCCCATGAACCATTCTTGGTTGGAACTTGGAACCCTAGTTTTGTTCAAGAGTACTAACATAAGAATTCACAGCAGTGTTCAGGAAATTAATCAAGAAATCTAAACACGGAAATGTCAAAAAGACAACCGACATACATCATCGCAAATATCCGTAGAGAGATATATAAGCACAAGTAAAAGCATGGAAATCAGGTGTATTGGGCAGGGGATCGAATCTTCCCTCCCAACTGTATGTAGGGTAGATTGAGGCACGTAATCGTCGTCCTAACGGGACAGCGAACAACTTTAAGATTCCACTTGTAACACGACGGCATAGCACAGAATGCGTCCGCCAAGAGAAGATCTAAGAACCGGTCAAGGCACATGACATATTTCGAGCTTAAAAATTCCAAGCAAGAGCATAACAGTGACAGATTGAAACAAAACAGAGATTCTATCCATCGTTTCAAATTTAATTGACATCGCAGCAGAAAAAATAAAAAGCAAACAAAGAACTACCATGTATCTATCTAAAGCACCAACTGAAACTTTACAATTCACCCATGACTGACGATGGATCACTTCTCTAGATTGAAGAAATCTATTGCTGCTGCCGTTGCTGAAGATCGAGCAACTCGAGCTCCTTCTGGCGAAGAATAAGCACCATCCTTTCACTCTCAAGCCTCATCCGCTCAATCTTCAACTTATCCCTCTCCATTTCCCTCTCCTTCTTGCTACTGAACTTCACCCACTTAAGTCGCTGCTTCTCAATCTCAAACGCTTCGAACTGATAACTCACTCGCTGCTCCTCCAACTGCATTAATCGGTTCTTCATCCACTGCCCTTTCTCCCTCAAACTCTTGGTGACATCCTCAACCACACTCACCAGTTCCGTGCTCAATTGTTCCATCAAAGGTGAGGGGGGCAATGTGGTCATTTCCTTTCTCAGCCTTTTCCTCGAACACTTGTCATCACCCCCTTCCTCCTCCTCGTACCCCTTGCCATTCTCCCTCATTCCCCCTCCTCCTAAAATCTCATCTTCATCGTCCCCATCCTCATCGTCATCGTTTTCGTCATATTCATCGTCTTCCTCTTCCTCAGGGCTCCCCCCTGAAGCCATTTTGGATCCATACGTATCGGCTCTTCCAGAATTAAGAGACACAACTGGGGGATTATCTGACGAATGGAAACAACTTTGTTGCTGCAACTGTGGATGCATCTGGTGAGATGACTCAACAGCCACCTCTGGGGATTGATGACCACCTGAACCTCCACCGCCACCAACGCTGCCCCCACAACTATTGTGATAAGCACACATTTCCCTAAAAAACAAGTGCTTAGAATTCAATAGTTTCTTCACTTCTTCCTTCTTCTTCGGGGACAAATGGTCCATTGTTTCTAGCAAATTCTGATTCTCCACAACCCGGCACGCTGTCCCCTTCCCCAGTATGTCATTAACCCTCTTATACCTCTTGTTCAGGTCATTGAACTTGTCTTCACACTGCTGTGGAGATACATAAAACCCTCTCTCCATCATCGCTGTCGACACCGATTTCCACTTCCCTTTCTTCTGTAAAACCCCCCCTCCACCACCCTTTTTCTTCCCCCCTGCCGCCGGATCATTATTCCCATCCGATCCAGCTTCGTCCCCGATATAAAAAACCACCATAATCAACAATCGAACCATACTGTCAGTCCATTTCATCCTATGCCATGGGGATATGTTTTTCCTTTTCCCATCACCAGCACTGTCCTCAGTATTGAGTCCAGGCTCATCCTCATCACTCAGGGTTAACTGCTGTTGGGTTTTGGCTTTGGGGGCAAATGGGTAAATTTGGCCAACCATTTGGGGGTGTGGTGGGTGTTGTTGCAGCTGGTGAGGAGGGTTTGGTTGTGGGGTGTGGTGGTGAAGTGACATTTCTAACCCTAACATCCCAGAGCCCTTAGTTGAATACATTCCACCGGGTAAACCATTATGTTCCATTAAAGCTTAAAACTACTTCAATTACCAAAAACATGAAAACCCAGTTGGGAAAAATCTGAAAATACTCTTTCACATTCTATACATAATCCATTACAAGATTAGAAGAAAAAAAAAAACCCCCCAATTAGGAAAATTGCCAAAAGCACAACTTACTAAGAAATTTGAGATGAATTGCCAAAAGCACAACTTACTAAGAAATTTGAGATGGAATACATCACCAGAAACAGAGTCACCTTCTTCGGCTTTTGCAGCAATTTTTCTTTTGGTAATTAATTGGCAATTCAGTTTTTTTTAAAAGTGGCGATTGAGAGAGAGAGAGTAAAGTGAGAGGTGATTTTGGTGCGTGCAATGTACTGAGAGATATAGATTAATGGAGACAGAGAGATGAATAGATGAGATATACAGGGAGCGGAGCAGATGGTTTTGGATTTGAGGGGTTTTGGTTTCATGGTTTGTGCAAAAGAACATGGTTTTGCATTCCCTGCATTTCTCCACCAGCTTTGTGGTGGGGAGAGAGAGAGAGTGTGAGAGTATGCGTCCACGGTATTGTACTAAACTGTTATTTCGGTCTTTTCCGTTTTTTGACTTTTTGCTTTCTTTTTTTTTTACCCTTCCAGTAAATGGATGTATTAATTAATGGGATCCGGATCTGGGATTTGGATCCTCTGTAAGGATCGGAATGGGAGACCCTGCCAAGCAGGGGTGCTTGGCAGGGGTGCCGAGCACATCTCGGCCGTCAAAAGTGTTTTGGACGGTCCAGATGCAAAGGTACCGAACGGATTTAAAAAAAAAGAAAAGGAAAAGAAAAAAGATGTTTCGATCCGGGCCGTTGATTCTGAGATGAACGGCCGGATTGGCTGCTTGGCACCCGCTCGGCAGGGGTGCCGCTCGGCAGGGTCCCCGGGTCCGGAAGGATCACGTGGTTTTCATCCAGATCATCATCTTGATGATCAATGGTCCGATCGTGTTTTTATTTTTAACCGGTAATAACCATATATTACCGGTTAAAAATAAAAACACATCCGGACAATTAATTGTTAAGATAAAGGGTCCGAATTCTATGTAAATCCTCACACGATCTTCACATGGAAGAATCCTCATAGGGGATCCAAATCCGTATTAATGGGAGTAAAAGGCATTTTTCACAGAAATTGTTGCCTTTTATTTTGCTTTTTGTTCATATTTGTGTGAATTTATATTATTATTTTCATTTTTTTTCTATTTTACGCATGTAGGAATATATAGTAACACAAAGAGCCCACAAATGATAAAAAGAAGTGTGCGAAAAAATCAATTTCATTAAGCAAACTTTTGGGAAAGATTAAGGTTGAAGAAAATATAAATTAAGGTCGAAAAAATTAAAATAAGATGACGAAAAAAACTAAAAATTACTCTTTTTGAGAATTATTATCTTTTTGAATTTTTTTCGCCGTCTTATATGAATTCTTTTCAAATTTCTTTTATATATTTGTACTTTTTCGAATCCTCTCATCTAGACGTATTTGTTTTGGCTTAAAAAGTTGAGGGACTTTTTTTTTTCTTGTCTTCATTCAATTTTTTTTTTTTTTGCATTTGTTTGTTTTGCGTTAAACTTTTGTGACTTATTGATTCGTCTCGTCGAGAGTAATCGAAAAAACAAAAAATTACATAATCGAAACTCGATATCTCTTTTGGGATGGATGGCAAAACTTTAGCATTTTACAAGTTCTAAGGTATCGAATTCTCTCAATTATGCTTTAGGTCATCCAAAATCATTAGGTTGACTCGATATCTCTTCTTTCGAAAAGGACATGGATCCTCTCCAGGGAATGGACATCTAGTTTTCTCATTTGTGGGCCTTTTTCGGGTCCATTTTAATGATTGAAACCGTTTGCAATTTAGCAATCATTGATACTATCAACTATGACTCATTACGGATCAAAAAAAAAAAAAAAACTATGACTCATTAATTTTATGTTTGTCGGATACCTATTAATATCAGTACAAAACACGTTAATCTTGAAAAGGAATTCTTGTTCTCGCCGAATCAAATCTATTTGCATCAAGATAAGTCTATAGCAATCATAGATATCTGATTAGAATCAATTTTGGCATGATTTATGGTCTCAAGGAACTCTAAAGTAAGAATGAATCCTGCTCTATCAAGATGGTCCTTCGAAGGGCCCATAAATGGGCAAAATTGGGTACTCTGTTTTGGCTTACATTTTCCTCCGCTTACTTTTCAGGTGTTCATAAGAGTTCTGGTCCATTGAAGTGTCTGGATGAGTAGTGTTGTGTAGCTGTCTTTCGTCATATTAGGATTAATTTTGTATATAAACTTGCGGGAAATATATGTATAGTTAGACATTTTTCCCCTGCACGAGGATGATTCATAGTATTTCACAACCTGGAATGAGGTGTGACAATCACTTGTCACTTTCATATCATCAACATATAGCAACACTAGGACATGCACAGATGAATATTATTGACAAAAAAAAAAAAAAAACTTGCATCAACACTTGAAACACAAAAAAAAACACATAAATTTATAATTAAACAATCTTTCCATACCAAGCCACGATGCTTGCTTAAGCCCGTAAAGAATTTTCTCCAACATGTATACATAATCTGGAATTTTAGATGACCGGATCCAGGAGGTTGGTCCATGTAAATCTCTTAATCAATTTCTCTGTAAGCAAATGCATTCTTGACATCTAGTTGCCAATTATTTTGTTAGATGTTGAGCATCACTCACCGGAGAACTAAAATAATCTCTCTTTTATTATCAAAATAACTAAACTATTCTCTATTGATGCATTTGGTTTGAGTTTTTTTTTTTTATGTTCTTCTTCTTGGTGAACTTTTATACTAGTCATTCGTCTAGGAGGGGAGTTTAAAATTAGAAAACTATGACCTAAAGAAATAATTCTTTTACTAAAGATAAAAAAATACCAAATAAATGTCTTTTTTAGTATTGTCCTATATGACTTTTTTTTCTACTTCGATCTACAATTTTATACTTTTCTGATTTCTCTCGTTAAGATAAAGGATGAATCCAAAAAGTTACTACAATAAACTAAATAAAAAATGATTAATGTTAAATAGTAATAACAAAAAAATAGTAGAGCGATAAATTTGGAAGAATAGGCCTTAAATTTGTAGTGGTTTAGCAATGATCTTAAAATTGAATTATGCTGTCAAATTGTGTGTTATGCCGTCAAATTGTGTAGATAGATCTGAGCATTAATGGGATAAACGGCTCTTAAAAATCAGCCGTTGGATTGGAGGGTTATGGAGGGTTAAGGAGAAACTTGAACTAGGATTAGGATTAATTTAGCATGTCATCCAAGAAAGCGCCGCAGGATTGCTTACGCCAAAACCTTGCCTTCAAATAAGGTTTGAAACCCCAAGCGTAGGGCTAGGTCGTCGATAGCATAATAATCGGAAAGTTCGGGATCGTACCCACAAAGAATCGAATATAGCTTAATCGGATTGTAGGTTTTATATGGTGGATTCGGCGTTTAAGACGGCCAACTTGGTTTTGCTTTAAACGGTGGAAATACTAATGAAAAGACTAGGAATACTCTTAATGAACTAAAAGAGGCAAGTCTAGGGATCGTCTATCCCTTGACAAAGGCCGTTACCGGTTCTCAATTATAACTCAAACGAGAGACACGACCGCGTGTTCACGCTCGGAAGATTTAGCTTTAAAGACTACGTTTAACAAAAGATGTGATTAAAAGGAACTAAGCCAACCTATTTTTGCTAATGTATCTAACACGTAGGAGGCCACGAGCCCTCGATATGTTGCTTGCCAAGACTGTTTGACTAAACTTCATATCAATGAGTTAACACCCCTCGCTTAGACCAAAATGGCTAGGTTAGTTCAATTCCGAAAACCATGATTTTAAGCCCGAAGATTTGAGAACCAAATAACCACCTAAATCATTGGGAAAGATTACCCCGAGACTTAGCCAAGAAACTACTCACACATAGCTAAAAGACTAGACATGGTAAGAAAATGGAGCGAAAGATTTAACCGAAGAAAACGTAAATAAACTTGATTTATGCAAAGATCTGAAGCGTAGCTACAACATTAATAAACGAGAAATTAACATAAGACAAATACTTACTTGAGTTCTTGAAGGAAAAGACTAGAAAAGCTTGAAGAACATTAATGGAGTTAGTAGAAAGCAAAAAAGACTTAGGCCTAAAAAAGACTAGAAATGGCCATCCCTTCCATAAATGGCATACACCCATATATATAGGGCTTGCAAAATATCCCTAACAAAAGACCAAAGGGTCCCTAAAATATCCCAAAAACATTCCACAAGTGGAAACTTTCCATAAATGGAAGGTTAAAAAGTTAACCAAAAATCTGTAGATTTTCCCAAGCTGTTCCAGTACTGGAAATGCCTCAGTACCGGTACAAGGCCTTCAAACGGCTGGAAAAATTGAACTCTGGACACCTTGTACCGGTACTGGGAGTTGCCCAGTACCGATACAGGCTTGATAGACAGATTTTTTGGGCAACTTCGTGGGCTCGCTCCGGACACTCCCGAACTCGGATTTGGGTGTTCTTTGGACCGTTGGAAAGCTTGTCGAGTCTACTTTCTAACCCAAGTGGTTTGGATCCAATATCATTTGTACATCAAAAGTTATGACGATTCTACCCTCAGCTAGTCGGAAGATGAGTAGCTTTGGTAAAATTCTCACTTCTCCTTCAATTCCCTTGACCCTTGGGCAACCCGAGCAACCTCCAAACCACCTCTTCATGACTCCTTGGGCACCACAACATGGTGGCACATGGCCTTGAGCACTTGGTTGCATCCGGAGCATTCCTTGGCGTTCAAACGCGCCTTATTTATACGAATTACCTGAAATACACAAAAACCTACCTTACGAGCAATATCGCATAAAAACGACAACATATATATACAAACACAACATACTAGAGGACTTAAGCACTAAGAATATGCATTATTGGGTGCTTATCAAGGATCGTTCGACTCTGTTCTCTCTCTTTCTCTCTACTGTTACAGAGGATAGATATTTTTCAGTTCAAAATTTTTTATTTTTTTTTGAGAGCGTCATCGTTACCTTTCAATGAAGTAAAAACCAATAAAGACGTGGTAAGTGTTTGTGAACAAGAATTAGCTTTATAATGAAATTACTTTTAAAGTTTATGAAAATAAAGGATTAAATGAATGAGACATTTCAATTTAGTGATCCATTAGTGGTTACTCCTATGTTCCCCAAATAATCAATGTTAACCACCGAGACTGTTACCCCCTTCATTTGCCAAGTAATCAACGTTAACCGCTAAGTAATCAATTTTGAAATTTGCTAATTGTGTTATTTGAAGGATTGAAATAGATAAATTAGTGGTTAAACAATTAAACAAATTAATCACTCTACTTTAGCCAATTACATTAATCTTCACTAATCACTATCAATTAACTACCATATCTGCTAAATACTAATGATCTTAATTGATTCAAATTGTTCGATCAATTGGTTGAATTTATAATCAGATCAATCAATTGCAAATAAATCAATCCTCGTTGACTGATCACTATCAAGTATATTAGCGCAACACTATTAGTTGTTAGATTTGCAAATTATGTTATATAGATAACTGTAAATTATATTAATTGAATTGAATAGTCTAATTTCATTAAATACTATCATTAATTCAATTGAGAATTTACTAAGTCATTCAACATTTATTAAGCAAAAAAATATTTATCGTTGAATTTTGTTGTATCAACTTATAGCGTTAATTTATAGTATATACTATTAACTAAATTTGTAAGTAATCAAAATATTAAATGAATACCTTATTTTCACAATAATATATATATATATATCTATATAATATGACAGGGTGGTGTTTGAATCCAAAAGACAACCAACGCTCCAGATTTATACCCTTCATAAATCTAGACCGTTGGTTGTTCAAAATGGCAGCTTGGTAAATACCAAATCCCTCCAAGGGTTATCTTTACCGACTAATCAAAATTTTTATTTCGGCTAATCAAAAAAAAAAATTTCGGCTAATCAAAAAAAAATTTCCGGCTAATCAAAAAAAAAATTCCTTTTCCGCCTCTCTCTTCCTACTCTTTCCCTTTTTAAAATTTACATGTCCGGCTAATCAAAAATAAATTTCCGGCTAATCAAAAAATAAATTTCCTTTTCCGCCTCTCTCTTCCTACTCTTTCCCTTTTTAAAATTTACATGTCCGGCTAATCAAAAAAAAAATTCCTTTTCCGCCTCTCTCTTCCTACTCTTTCCCTTTTTAAAATTTACATGTCCGGCTAATCAAAAATAAATTTCCGGCTAATCAAAAAATAAATTTCCTTTTCCGCCTCTCTCTTCCTACTCTTTCCCTTTTTAAAATTTACATGTCCGGCTAATCAAAAAAAAAAAAAATTTCCGGCTAATCAAAAAAAAAATTCCTGGAAATTGAGTTGCTTCCGAAAAGCTTAGTCGGTAAGCAATACAAAATCTTTGTATTTTATTGTTTTACTCTCTCCCTCACTCATCCCCCATCCCATCTTCTTCCGAAACACCATAACTTGAGGTGCTTCCGAAATAATTGAGGTGAGTGTATTTCACGGTTCCCTTTTTTTTTTGTATCAGATTTTTTGTCGAATATGTATTGCGCAAATATACGGTTTTGTATTTCACTCTGCTTTCGAAATAATTGAGGTGAGTGTATTTCATTATTTTCTTTCAGTATACCCCCAATGTTGACGTTGATTTATGTAGTGAACTAATACAATTACCGATTTTTGTTTTCTGTTTACGTCTTGGTTTTTTTTTTTTTCCAGTCATTATAGTGAAACACATATCTTTTGCATGACTATTTTGCAATCGGTACATGTTTTGAGTTTCATTGTTCTGTTATAAACAAAGTGACTTATCAGGAGTATAAGTCTTGATCGATTAATTACAAAATTAATTTAGAGGAAGAACGATTAATTTTCCAACTTCAGTGTAAGCCTTGATCGATTTAATGTTTTTACTTTTTTGTGTTGGCTAATAATCTTTTTCCCTATTCGTCAAGAAAGATAACTGTCGATACATCTCTAAGGTAAGGCTTTATCACAGGAGGGAGGAGGGGTTGCATTTGTGATTGACCTCTTACCTATTAGATTCTCTCTTTTTTTTACTATCCCCACCAGTGAAAGAAAAAAAAAAGTGAAGGATTTTTTTCCAATACTTATATTGCAAGTTCGATTTTTTTCTTGAACGATTTTTACTCTTATTGGGTTTCTTTTGCCGAATATTGGGAGAAAAAATATGAGTGTGAGAGAATAGTTATTATTATTATTTTTTTGACAACCTTGGGTCTTTTACGTTAATCTTAACTTTGTTGTTTTCTTTTACCCTCTTCTTACTTTCTAATATTTACTGCAGGAAATATCAGCAAAAATATATTTAGAGAAATTTTGCGTCGAGCTTAAATTCGAGGTATTACTAATGGTTATTGTAGTTGTCATGTGGTAATAGAAGAAACAAAGAGATGTGGTTGATGCTTAGAAAAAATAAAAAACAAGAGAGAGAGAGAGAGAGAGAGAGAGAGAGAGAGAGAGAGAGAGAGAGAGAGAGAGAGAGACGTGGTTGATGAAACAATTATTTAATGTTGTAATTCCTCCTTTCCCCCTAAAATACACTTAATCCTACGATGATTTTGCGTACGTATTGGACGATTAACACGTCCTATTAGTAAATCTGTTGATTAATCCATTTAAATTTTATACTGTTAAGCTAATTGTTATTGCAGTTTTATTATCCTTTCATGCAGTTGATTTCAAGTGAATATTATGGGGTTAGTTCTCTTAGGTTTGTGACTAGCAACACGAGAAGTGACTCAGTTGAGCTCAAGTCGTGCGCTAACGGGAAATCTCAATAGTAACAACTCAATAGGGTTAGAGTGTAGCATTATGTAGTTACCCATCTTCATTTTTTTGGTGTCCCGTTTGCAGGATGAATAATGCGAATGAAAGTATTATGGAAATTGACCCAGTTGAAGAGCAAAACATGCAAATTGAACCACCAAATGGTAAGATTTCTAAACTGCGCTTTTTACTCTACTAACAATACTGACTTTCTTTTGTTTATATATATAGATGAAGGAAGCGTTTGTCGGCATGAGAGTGCTCACAAAGAAAATAAAGAAAAAAATGGTATGCATTTATAGTAATAGTGATTTGCAGTTGAGTTTTTGTGTTCCGTTTACATGATAAATCGTGACAATGAAATGCTACCAATGAGCGTAGTCGAGACGCATGAGGATGCTCATGCGTCTGTTGAAGATCAAAACATGGAAATTGACCCACTAATTGGTAAGACTTCGAATTACAAATACTAAATTTGCAAAATTTGACTGTAGTCTAAACTACGCTTTTTAGTATTCTAACAATCTTTTGTTTATATGTATAGATGAAGGAATAAGCCGCCTGCATGAGAGTGCTCACGAAGTAAATAAAGAAAAAAATGGTATGCATTTAGTGTAATAGTGATTTGCAGTTGAGTTTTTGTGTTCCGTTTACATGATAAATCGTGACAATGAAATGCTACCAATGAGCGTAGTCGAGACGCATGAGGATGCTCATGCGTCTGTTGAAGATCAAAACATGAAAATTGACCCACTAATTGGTAAGACTTTGAATTACAAATACTAAATTTGCAAAATTTGACTGTAGTCTAAACTACGCTTTTTAGTAGGGCTGCTCAAAAAATCCGGTGAACCGTGAAATCGGTCCGGACCGAACCGATCCGTACCTTTTGGATTTTGTCCGTGGATTAATGGTCCGGACACGGATTGAAAAATTAGAAAACCGTGACTCGCGGTTCGGTCCACGGATTTTCATTACAAAACCGTGGATTAACCGAACCGAACCGTGAGATATTTATTTTATATAAATAATATATATAAATATATATGTGTATTTATATAATAAATTGTTAGTAATGTTAACACTTTTTTCTACCAATTTTAGTATTTTATCTTAATAATGGGATATAATGTAGATGTACATAAAATATAAGGAGTAAATTATAGTGTTTTCATATAAATAACGGGTAACCCTAGTTGAGTTTCACTAGTTCGTTTCTTTTTCATTTTTTTAATGTTATGTACTATAATGATACAATTCTACTAGTGTTTAGATTCTTTTGAATTTGATTTTTAAAATAGGTTTTTGGTAGTTTATGTAACAAGTATTTTCTGGTGGTGTTAAACTTAATTTTGAATGTAACATTTTTCCCTTTTAGTGTGGGATATATGCTTAAGCTTTATTTTTGTTAAAATCCGTGGACAAAACCGTAACCGATCCGCGAGTCACGGATCGGATTTTATTTTGTAAAAACCGAACCGTAGGACTTTTGGTCCGGACACGGATTTCATTTTATAAAAACCGTGACTAGCGGTTCGGTCCTCGGATTCCTAGAAATCCGAACCGAACCGGACCGCGAGCAGCCCTACTTTTTAGTATTCTAACAATCTTTTGTTTATATGTATAGATGAAGGAATAAGCCGCCTGCATGAGAGTGCTCACGAAGTAAATAAAGAAAAAAATGGTATGCATTTAGTGTAATAATGATATGTACCAATCGAGTTTAGTGTGTCCCGTTTACATGATAAAATGTGAGAATGATATTAATATGATTCCAGTAGCTGAAAAAGTTGAGATGCATGTGGATGCTCAAGTACCAATGGAAGAGCAAAATAGAGAAGCTGGCCCACCAAAGGGTGAGCGAATATATGTGTAAATCTCATAAATTGCGGTTTTCAGTTTGCTATCATAAATGAGTTTCTTATTTAAATAATATAGATGAAACAATAAATGTGTCACACGTGTCTGAAATGGTTGGCTTGCATGACAATGCTCAAGAACCAAATGAAGAGACAAATGTTGAATTTGACCTACGTAATGGTATGCATGCATTAGCTTTTATTTTTAAAAATCTTGAAATATACTTAGCCAACCAAAATAATCAAAAGAAATTGCACTGCACATAGGTGAAGTTGTCCAACAACAAGGGGATGCAGAAAGTGTAATTGAAGTGCCAAATGTACATGTGAATTGCACAACTGGTAAGCACTCCTAATTTGTGTTGGAGTTTAAGCTTTATATAGATATCAATCGATTTATCTTACATACTTTGTTAAATCTTTAATACTCATATAGGTGATATAATGGACGTCCCTTATCCTCATTTTACTGATTTATGTCAAAACGGATATTTATGGAGGGTAAAAGCTCGATTGGTAAGGATGGTAGAAGTGATTAATCCGCTTCTACCTTCCATGACGCTCAGATTGATCTTACTTGATGAACAGGTAGACATTTTTTCAAACTAAATTAATTATTATTAAATATGCTATTTGAATGTGTGTAATTTTTTGTGTTTCCAATTATAGGGTCATGCCATGGAGGCCATTGTATGGCCCGAAGAAGTAGCCTACTTTAGAGAACATCTTTACGAGGGTAAGGTTTACTTTTTCAAATCTGTGGAGATTATGGAAGCTGATGAAAAGTTTAAATTAGTCCTGTACTGCTACAAGATGTCTTTCACCGATGACACAAGGGTAGAACACTACGTGTTCAAATGTGATAAAATCCCTCTTCATTGGGATTTCAGTATAAGATTACAAGACATCCATCATTTCACCAACAAGTATGAGCAATTATTAGGTACGTTCCAAGATGTCGTCCACTAATTTTTTACTTCACTATATTACATAGATTTGTTTTATATCTCTTTTATATATTATGCAGATGTGGTTGGATTGGTTGTTAACGTTACGGAATGTCGAATTGCTGGAAAACGAAATTCTATGGTTAGAGACGTGGTGTTACTTGACCGAAGGTATGGTGACTTATTTTTCCATAACATGTATTCATACGATTTGAAGTTAATCTTTGTTTTCTATTTCAAAAACAGTATGACGTTTGTTCGGCTTTCTTTATGGAATGAAATAGCAACAAGAGAAGGGACACGTATGCTTGATGATCTGAACAATAATAATATTTTGTTTGCTACGGGGTTGAAGGTTGATGACTTTGACGGTAATAATACTCTCAATCTTTTTAAACATTTTTTTCCCAAAAAATGTAATCTAATAATTTAAATATTTTATCTTCTAGGTCCGTACCTTACCACTTGCATGAAGAGCAAACTATATGTGAACCACCCATTTCGTACTGACGGCATTCCTAAATGGTAAGTTGAGAAAACTGGGAAATTGTCCATAGATCGAGATGGATATTATTTATTCGTTTAATTGTTCTAAACAAATTATGTGCTAATCTAGGTTTAGCGATAACAAAGATGCACAAAGGTTGGTATCATGGAATCGCACATGTGGATTCTCAATCCCACAGACGCTAATAATATCAAATGCTAAAAGAGTTCAAATAAAACAATTTGTGCCCATGCCCAATGTAAGATTTTTTCATACTTGAAAAATGGTTAATATTTTCTTCCCATTATATATTTAAAGTTGGAATTTGTGAATTTTTTTTCATAGGTGCAACATTATCGTATACTTGGCCGCATTGAGAAAATATACGAAGAACACCTATGGATTTATAAATGCAAGACGTGCTTTAGGGAAGTTGAAAATTAGTACGGCTGGTTTTTATGTAGTCAATGCGGAGAAGATGTGGAAATAACAGCCAGGTTTCTTTAAAAATAACAGTATTTCAACTCAATTATGCATTTTATGGGTTTTTTTTAAAGTCTACTTATATCTATAATTTATTTGTAATACATTTTAGGTATAATGTAAAGATGGTTGTGAAAGACTACACTGGCTCAATGGAGCTTTTGGTGAAGGACACAAAGGCGGAATTTATCTTGCGATGTGTACCATCCGATTTGAAGAAGTTAATGTTAAAGGTAAAGGTGAGATAAAAAATTAATGTGATGTTCTGTCTATAAAATATAGCAATACTTTATAATATATATGTTTTGTCAGGAAAATGGAGTGCAGATACTCAAAGAGTATCTTTCTCAATTTTATGGACGTGCATATGTGTTTATTATTCCGGCTACACAACCGATGTACCATGAACATTGTGCCTCTGTGGTAACCTTCGTGTTAAAAGTTGATTGGTCCGAAGAATGTTTGCACATTTTCAAAGGTACTAAGTTGTCCTTCTCCTTCCATTGTCACACCTAGATTCTACATAAAATGGGTTATAAATTGTGATAAATCTAATAATTCTCGATATTCTTTATGCAGGAATGTCGAGGACTGGCAAAGAACCAAGGAGATCATCGTGAAAACATCGTTGTTAAAGCATCGTGTAATGGTCCAATAACATTTTAGTCAATTTAACATTATTGAATTTTTAGTACGCGTGTTGCGTGATTTATGAATTTACAACAAATTTTACCTATACTTTGCTTATTTTATTTTATATGAATTTACTTTGCTTCTGTCCATTTTGTTATGAAACAATACTTTAAGAGTAAAAAAAATTGAAACATAATTTTAAGATCACGACATCGGTCTATAACTTAAAATGGTCACTCTTTTAGCGCTAATAAATATTTGTCACAAGGACACCAAAATTAAACGTTGTATCGTTATGTGAGTGTACTTCACACGTCTACAAAAATTAAGTGACGACCAGGTAATTTGTCGAGATAAATATCATTATTTCATCAAGTTTTAAGAGTTCAAATTTGTTCTATGCGTTTTAGTTGGTTGAATTTATTCAATATTTATTTGCGTGTGTTGAATGTTCGAGCCGTGCCTTCAGGCACGGGCATTCGCTAGTATATCTATATAATAAGATAGGACTGGTTTAGAATCCAAAAGACAACCAACGGTCCAGAATTGTCTCCCGCATATTCTCCACCCTCCATTCTATAATGACAGGCCCGTAAATACTTAACTTTTCTTGACTGTTTCTTAATCATTGCTCTATTGCGCTGCCTTAACACTTTACACGTTCCCTAACGTATCCCCTCACTTAATTTTGTTTCCTTTTTCCAAACTAATCAATTGACCCACTACTGAAACTTTCAATAATGTAAATTACGTTTCCTTTTCCGAAACTAATCAATTTTGTTTCCTTTCCCGTTCTCTCTCCCTCACGCCTCCTCTCTTCTTCTTCTCCTCCTCTCTCTCAAATCCCCTCCCTCACTCACTCAATCGTCTCTGTCCCCCCACACCCACCACCGCCAACCTACCCACTGACCCACAACCGTCGCGCCGCCACCACCAACAGGCTCATCTCTTTCTTCCCCTGCCTACTTCGACCCACACCTACTTCGACGAATAAGGTTAATTTCTGCACTTTTCTTATTAGGAAGGTGATGATGGGCAATTTCTACATGCACTTTTGTTTGTTTGTGCTTATTATTTTTTTTTTGGCTTACGATCAAGTTAGGCTATTGACTACCTTTCATGATTACTAACTATTTGATAAAAGGCCACAATGAACATCGAAGGTATTACAAACTGTGTTGTGCCCAATCACGCACGAAACACGCATAGGTATTCTACAAAGGTAAATCCGAGCAGTTATCAGACAATGGAAGCTTCACAAGTGAGGAGACTGTTCTCCCTCACCACAAACTCTCTTTCTCATGAATACATCTTTTTGTCGAAATTATATGTTGCGACTCAAGCTTGGCACATTTTGATCTAATAAACAGGTTTCTATCCAAGAAAATTTGGAGGAAGATGGGACGAGAAGTTAGGGGTCTGGATTCTCCTTTCAAGGTTGATTATGGATTCTCCTCTACTGCCTTTAATCTGGTAGCTTTTTTTAACAAATGCAATATCATGTGTCAAAATACTTCAGGTGTGGGTTTGAATTAGCAGCCTTTTTCAAATATGGCATGATTCTGGGGGGCTAAAAATTGGATGTTTCATCTATATCAGTGAGTTTAGTTTGAATCTTTTAGATGATTTAGCTCTCATTGGAAATTGCAAACAATGACTTAGGTTCTCTTTTCTTTTCTTTTCCTTTTCCTTTTCCTTTTCCTCTTCTCTTATTTTTGTAGAGTTGTATGAGTGGTACTAAACTAACGAGGCTTCTAATATGCCATTTCTTGGCATCAGAAATTGTTCCCTGTTCACAATATAAAATTGGTTTGGAGTTTCATGAGCCATATTTCAGTTTCACGAAACAAATTTTTATGAAGCATATAATCCCTTTTCACAAGCAAAGAATGCAACATGCCTTCCCTTTAACCACAAAAGTGCCAAGTGTCTGAATCATGGGTTACAAAACACACAGCAAGCTATGCTCGGGGGGAAAAAAGAAGAAGCTGTGTATGTGGTGTTCACGATGTAATTAATGTTATGGTGGAGTTTCTATTGATTCAATGTCTACCATCGAGGTAGCAAGGCTCTAGATGATGATTGTCCTACGTTCACTACTTCCCCTCATTTGGGAAGTTCTCAGCTCTTTTTTTCTGGTCCAAGGTCTTCCCAATTGTAGTGTTTATTTTTTTAGTGCTCTTTCTTTGTTTCCCTAACAGGAATTCAAATTGATTGCCCTGGTGAGATATGATTTTGAGGGCTTTGGGGACATGGTTTGAGCTTATCTCATTATCTCATTTTTCCTTTTCTATGTTATTAAGCATAGTGCTCTCCTTTTTATCTGGTGTGGTGCTGCCTCTAATATGTATTTCTTTTTCAGTGTTTCAGCATCTTTGATATGGTGATCTATCTTTGGGATCCAAAGGTAATTTTTATCATTTCGATTTATATCATGCAGTTCATTAGTTTGAGAGCTTTTATAATTTTTAGCTTTTGTTTCAATTTTCTGTTCAGGCTTTTGAAAAACTAGAACCATTTGCTCCATCTTCAATTGTATTCCATTAAATTCCATCTTCGAAACCGAAAGGCTTTACTAGCAGTTCTCTTTCATTCCAAGGCATAACCTGTATATTTCCTCTTTATATGCGAGTAGCGTCGAATTGGTGTGCTTAAGTTCGATTAAATTCTCAAGTACGATCCAATTAGTTGTAAATAATGCATTAGACATCAATCAAGATGCAAGTTTGCCTGAAAACTCTATTAAGTTTTGAATCCTATTTTTGTATTTTGCAAATGTTAGGCATGTATCATTGGTAGAATGGAAATGTATCGAAAGTCAAAACTACGTTGATGCCCTTCCTTTGTCTCAATAGACCACCATTTCTAGAATGGTTTTCATATCTCCACATTGTATTCTTTTGGTGACTTTTATGTGTAAGACACGTTTGAGACAAAATAATTCATGCAGTTTGCAACATTTTGGGATAATCTATCTGGTAGTTATTTTGTTGTTGCTATTGGTTGATGTGGGTTAGCCAAATGAAATTCCAACGACAAATTCATGTTTTCGCTCAAGTTATGACATTTGAGAGAGAGAGAGAGACTTCTAAAAACCGTTTCAGCATGGGCAATATACTAGCCAAAGCACCACCAATTTATCAACTTGCTTTGTCTTTAAGGTGTCATCAAGAGGGGAAACTTTGCATCTGAAGGAAAAAGGGCTATTTATATTGATTTTGGCATAGTAGATCCATAGAGCGTTCAAGGTTGAAGGTGCATTAGAGAGCTAAGTAAATTGGAGATTTTGAAGTTAACTGGTCTTAAAAATAAGTAAATAGAGATTACCTCTTTTTTTTTTGGTTCTAGATACATTTTCGTATTATGTTTTTAGGTGCAACTCCACTCTATTCTCTAAGTAGTGGGTATGAACTGAACTTTGTAATATGCTTTCCCCATTGTTGTGGATTGCTAAAATTATGTTTGTTTTGTGGGTTGAAGTGAAGCTGTGAAGGGTGTACCAAAAAAAATTGTAAAATTTCTCAAGTGTCTTTTGCCAGAAGTTTTGATCATTTTGTGCCTATTTTGCTTGGTTAGTTGGGAGGATGAAAATATTATCCTTGGTGTGGTATTTGTACTGGTTGATTGGTGGTCGTTGATACGAGAATTTAGCTATACATTTGTATTTTCTTTAGTTACTGTTTTCTTGGTTCATAAGTACCAATTACATGTATTTACTGAATTTAGATGGTTTTACTGCCATTGGTGGTTCTTTTTCTGATTGGCAATATTATCATTGGTTGTTGTAAATGTCCCGTAGCCTCAAGGGAGAGCGGGTGGAATCAAGGATGGTACTTTTTCCAATTGCACGTATATAATTTGAATAAATGTTGTACCCTGTTCGAAGTTTATTTGAGAAAGTGACTTTTGGGAGATTTCGTGTTTATTGGTGGGGTGGTCAAGTTAGTTGTTTCCAGAATGTGTTGCACTGTGCCGGCAATTCCTAGGGTGTTGACTCTCTCTCTCTCGCAAGGCATGTGTCTTGACTCCTATCGTACTTATGTGAAGAAATAACCTACCAAGATTGTTCTTTTAGGGAGCTTTTGCTATATGTAATGAATTTGTTACATGAAATGCGTTAGTGGAATTGGACTGCGTTGGTTTCATTTTCTTTTTATTATCGTTTTTTTCTTTTATCGCTTGCTGGAATTTATGAGATGGACCTATTTGTCACTTCATTGAAAAAGTAGACTTTGGGAAGAATTGGGTGCGCAGGTGGGCATGATTATCGGGAAGGATACTTCATTTAGACTGAAATCAGAATACTACGCCGTGCTTTTAGGCACGGACATATTAGAAGGGGAGTGTATATATATATATATATATATATATATATATATATATATATATATAAGGGATCCCTTATTTTAATAAAATGCGGACCTCCACTTTCTCGATCAAATTTCGACGATTCAAACCGCTCAATGTGTTTAGATTGTGATTTTAAGGGTCTCCTCAAAAAACTGGCAAAAAAAATATATCGGGAAGTGCTTCATCCGAGCAGTTTTCATTGAATGGTTCAATGAAAAATTGCTCGAATGAAGCACTTTCCAGTCTTTTTTTTTTTTGCTGATTTCTCGCGAGAACTTTTAAAATCACGTTCTGAACACATTGAGCGGTTCAGATCATTAGAAATTGATCGGGAAAGGGGAGGTCCACATTTTAGCAAGTTAAGGGATCCCTTAGTGGAAACTCCCTGATATACATCTCTATTATAAAACAGAAGGGTGTGGGGAAAAGTTGTTGGAACGACTTAGATTCATTTGATCCAAAGGCTGTAGTGCATCCTCCCATTTCCCGGTTAAGTGTCCATAGTTTTCATCTAAATCACACAACTGTCATCCCCTTCCAACCGGGATGCGTAGTGTCATAGGCACGGGCTAACACTAGTATATTTATAATAGATATTTATCTAAATGGTCTTGCTAACCCCTGCCCATTAGGTGGAGGATAATACGCCAATAATTTCAAAAAAGTTCAGATATCAATGTATAGCTCACAAATATCAATACACCTTTTTTGGATATCAATGTACCTTTTATCTATTATCCTACACCGTTTGAGCGGATGTTAGAATAATCATTATTTAAAATCAAGTTAATTAAATATATTCATAAAATTATTATTTGGAAATTACGAAGAATATTTGTATAACTTTTAGTTATCAAATAATTGTTCTAATTATATCTTTATTAAAACCAAATTAAAATTTTATACTAGATTTATAATCGAACACTATTTTTAAGATTGCTCACTCCCCAATTGTTAGCAAAAAGAAAAAAAAGTATGGTGCATATAGCTTAAAGTGGCGTGCATATATAAATTTCCAAAATCTCAAATTTTTCCCGCAGAAAAAAAGGGTACTTTCTTTCTTTTTTTTAATCAATGGTAACTTGTTAACTGAGTAACTGGTTATAGTAAGTGTTGTCATACTCTATAGTAAGTTTAGCCTTATTAGAGCATTCACAGTGGAATAATCAAAAGTTATCACATCATCTTTTGGTTATCCATTTACGGCCTGTTTGGATGCCGGAGATGAGGGTGGATTTGGCAAGAGCCCTGATTTGCAATCATGGCCCCACACCATCTCCGGTCTTTGGCAACTCTTGTGCGCGGGTGGATTTGCGTGGAGGTGGATTACATATCCGGTTGGAGGGTGGATTTGTAACGACAGGGGTACCCCTGTCGTTAGCTAATTCGGGTGTTTTGGGACGATTTTGCCCTTACAAATCCGGGTGACTCTTCCTCTCTGTAACAACAAAGAAAAAGAAGAGAGAGAGAGAGAGAGAGAGAAGTACTGTTCATTTATGGAGAGAGGTAGAAGTTGTAGTGATGATCGGAGCAAGAGACTGACGGCCGGAGTGGTGATGATCGACGGCGGCGACGGCAACGGGCAGACGGAGAAGTCGAGGAATTGCAGAGGATGGGTTTTTTTTTGGAAGAACAGAAGTAAAAGGATGGGGTTGAAAAAGGGGCTTGGGTGGGTTTTGTACTGTATTAGACTTCTAGATGTATACTGACATATACATATACATATATACACGTTATTTAAGTATTTTTTTAATAAATTATGGTTTACTTTTAATTTGTTTCGGAAAAAATATTTTTCTAAAATGAAATTAAGTTTAAACATATGTGGGGGCAATTCAGTCGTTTAACATATAATCTCATCAAATCCACCCTCTAAATCCCCTTCCAAATAAATCATCCAAATACTGGATTACAAATCTACCATTCTTAGGAGGTGGGTCCACCCTTCTTACATATCCACCATCATTACATATCCACCCTCAAATCCACCCTCCTTCTATATCCACCCAAAATCATATCCTCCATCCAAACGGGCCGTTAAGAGGTTGCTAAGGTTAGCAATGTAGAAGTCCACAATGGTACAATCAAAATTAAATAATCAAAACTTGCCACATCACATTTTCAACTTATAAAAATCTAAAAATTGTGACATAGAAAACAATTTTTTAAAAATAGTTTTCAAACTAATGAAAACAGGTTATTAGAAAAAAAGAAAATAGATTTTTGAAAACTTTGATTTAAAAAAAAAGTTTTCGGGAAAAATGTAACGCCCCAATTTTCGGACACATTAATTAAATCATTTTTAATTGATTAATAATCCATAAAACTAATTTAAGAAATAAAATTTTATTAAACAGAGTTTAGCAGCGGAAATCTCAAACTAAATTCAAAACTACTTAACTGTCTGACAACCTAATGAAATAAAACAGAGTTTGATTAATGTGATAACACCTTTGGAAATTAAAATAACAATACTTTAAATTAACAGAGATTCTAAGGGAAGGGCATCCAAGACTCGACAAACTCCCCTTCCTCAGTTAGGAGGTCTTCATCTTGATACTGATCATCTCGAAGAGGGTTCTATTCTTCGGTCTCCGGATTATCTGGCATGAAACGCCAGCCCAACGGCACTATGATGAGTTTTGAAACTCAGTAAATAATCTCAACCCTACCAACACCTTACTCTACAATTAGCAATTCAACAATATAATAATTTACAATACACAGAAGGTACAGAATAATAGCACATCGTCTTTTTCTTTACTATCCATCAACTTACATGAAATCTAAGGATCATCTCCACGAGATCCTTTCCTCCCACATCCACCAACTTTGACCGTCCCATGGAATAACTCTTCCTTTATTTGTCCTGCACCAGGGTTCTAAGCGAATACTACTAAATTGTGTACTCAGTCTGGATTCGCTTACAACCATAATAAAAGAATAGCTCACCATGACAACTCAGCATTAGGGGTCGCACTATCTCATTGCCAGGATCCTTTACCGTCTCCCAACTCTACACATTGGGTACTTTACCGTACCCCTAATCTACACACTGGTACTATACCGTATTCAGGGATCCTTTACCGTTTCCCAAAATACTGTACCCGAAATCCTTTACCGTCCTTCACACACACACTGGGTATTGTACCGCATTTAGGATCCTTTACCATATCCCAAATCCTGTACCCAGAGTCCTTTACCGTCCTCCACACACTTTGAGTACTTAACCGTACTCGGGGTCCTTTACCGTTCCCCAACTCAACGAAATGTACTTTACCGTACCAGGGTCCTTTACTGGCACCCAATATCCTCAATCAACTTTACCATTTTTATCATTTACTTATCCACGTCTATATGTTAACTATTCGAAACCATCCCATGAACCTAAGTCCATTCTAGCACATACAACATGATACAATCAATAATAGCTCAATTCATAACATAATACATTTCAATGCAAAAGCTGCAAGCATGACAATTGATATTGCGTGAGTAAGTAAACACGTAAGAGTTTTGGATTGGGCCGGTGCCTTTCGAATTGTTAAAAATTCTTTATCGAACACGTAGTTAGTTATAATATTAACTTGTGATAATCAACTAATTGTTTTGTAGACCCTAAAGTGTTTTTAGTAATATCTAATAATAATAATAAAATGCCACGTGCAGCTAGATGAGCTTTTCTGGCTTCTAAGTGTAATCTAATGACTTTAGGGAATTAATTTTAGTTGTACTGACTTTTCTTAGTAACCAAGTATAACCTAACAGTTATTCAAAGTGGTCTAATAAGTTATGTAAATCTAGAGTTTAAGTGAATAGTTTAGCTTTTAACTTTTATCCATAATTTTTGGAAGCCTAGATATATTGATGTCAACTTACAGTAATTTAGTGAATACTTAAGTTCAGGGCTAATAGCTTTACACATTTTACTATTAACTAGTTTTGTATATTAGCTTAGAACAGTTATTGATTCCCCATTTATCTATTTGCATCGTTTCAACTAAGCTTTCTACCTTTTTATTTTTTTATAAAAGTATTTATCGTAAATGTTACTCCAATAGTTTTCCATTTTATTTTATTTTAGTCTTACCTTTATATGTAGAAATAGTTTGGTATCATAAGTGTATGGTTCTCATTTTGTAGTTAAAAATATATATATGCAGTTAGTTGTTACTATTATTAACTTCAATCTAACTAATCTAATCATATACGTATATATATATTTTTTTGGGACTTAATTAACATTTAGCTAACATCTATACATTCCAGAACACTTAAAAAAAATGTCGTCATGTATTTAACATTTGCAATCGTTCAAAGCTTGTTCTACCATAACAAGACAAATATATACAGTGGGATGAAACCCCTGTTTGAGGTTAACTTGTAAACCATTTGGGTTAAATCCGTAAGCATACAAAGTCTAGGGGTTATAGTGTAATAACAACTTAGTCTCAAAACAAATCCAGTAACCAAAAAAAAACGGAAACAGAGTACTGCCTTTGTTCTTTTTATTTCGACATGGAATCCGATTCTTGTCCCTTCTAAGCATTTAAACTAACACATAGGAGTAAAAATATATTTAGGAGAAAGCAGGGAAACGATTATTCTACCTTTAATCCAGACAAAACGATTCGGTGGAGTTCTGTGGGTTTTCGTTTGGTGGTGAATGATCGGTATTCTAACAGCAACTTTGGACTGGAATAACTTGACCAAACCTCTGCCGTTTTGGACGATTCTTTTGTCTAACACAAAGATCTTGAAATTCTCTACAACTTTCGTGAAGTAGTCTAAGCCCGAAAACCACTCTAAGTAGGAGAAAAATGGAGATTTAGAAGGGTCACCGAATCTGCCTGGAAATCAGAATCCGAGAATTTTACTAAATTTTGGACGGTAATAACTCTATCAATACTTGATCGTTTTGGGTGATTCTTGGGTTGAAATCGAAGCCCTCGATGCCCTCTACAACATTTGTGAAGAAACTCAGGCCTAAAAATGACATTAACTAGGAAGAAATAGGCCGTGAACAGAGGTACGTGATATGGACGAGAATGGAGTTGGTTTGGTTTTTGTAGAGAGATGGGAGGGAGGCGGAGAACTGATAGTAGTGGAGGAGGGTGGGAGAGTGAGATGTTATAGAGATATGAGGGATATATAGTTTAGGAAGAGTTTGAAGGGGAGTGGATAAGTGAAAAGATAGAGATAGAGGGAGAGATAGGTGTGGGATGGTTACAAGCTAATTAATAATGTATAAGCTAAATAAATTTTAATCACCAAAGATTAATTCTAGGTTCTAGTTTAATCTAATTACACTTTTAAATAATTAATTGATTACTATAGACTATTTGATTAAAAATAATTTCTTTATTCAAAAAAAAAAAAGGGCAAAAATTCGGTCTTTACAAAAAAGTTTAAAAAAAAAACAGTTTTTGAAAAAAAAGTTTTATTTTTTTAAAAAGAACAGTTTTAATAAAAAATTGTTTTGAAAAAAACTGCTTGAAAGAACAATTTTAATAAAAAAATAGATTTCACAAAAAAAAAGTTTTTGCAAAAAAATAAAAAATATTTTTCTTAGAAACATGTTGAAAATGAAAAGATAGAAGGGTTTTGTGTAATGATGGTGTACTTAATTGAGAAAATGTGAGGACAACTAAATTTGATTATTGGCAAAATGTTGCTAGTTTTGATTATCCAAGGGCTAAAATTTGATGAGTTGCAGAGGTTGTTAAGTTTGGTTATTCCAATGTGAGCTCGTTTTTGAGCCACATCACCTTTTTAAATTACAAAAAAACTAATAACTATGAACATAGAAATAGTTTTTTTTTCTAAAAATAATTTTGAGACTAATGAAAACTATTTATTAGAAATATAAAATAATTTTTGAACTTTTTTTTTGAATTTTAAAAAAAGAAAAACAGCTTTTGTGTAACTACGGTTTTTGAAAAAATAGGTTTTATATAAGAAAAGGTTTTGAAAAAAAAAATTCTTATACAAAACAAGTTTTTGAAAAAAGAACAATTTTTTTTTGTATAAATTTTTTTTTAAAAATAGTTAAAAAAACAATTTTTGGGGGAAAATATTTTTTAAAAACAAAAGTTTTAAGTAAAATATTTTTTTGAAAACATTGTTGAAAAAGAAAAAGAGAGAGAGGGGGGAAGTGAGAGAATGTTTTTTTTGTAATGATGTGTGTATTTAATTGAGAATGTGAGGTTCATTAAATTTAGTTATTGGCAAAATATTGCTAGTTTTGGTTATTCAAAGTCTAAAATTTGATTATTTCTAAGGAGGTTGCTAAGTTTGATTATAGCATTATGTGCATCAACATTATTAACTTTAAAAACCTATTAGTTTTGGTTATGCAATTGTGAATACTCTAATACGTGTTGCCTTAGTTAATGGTACATAAAATTTGTTTCTGTGGTGAGTAATCCAATATTGTTTTGGTCAAAAGTTTACAAAACCATCCATCTCGTTTTATAAAACTACTCTAATTTTTGTTGGTGATTTTGATGAAAGGGCTATAATTTAACTATTTTCAATCGGTCCATATATATTTACTGGGAATATAATGCTGAAAACCAGAAACCCCACACTGATTGCGAAAATTTCACTACTAAAAGCCAACCACCGAATTCCATCCGAATCGACTTTACAAATCAAATGGACGAGAGGATTCATCATCACCATCACCATCACCGTCACAAGGGTAAGGAAGAGGAAGAGGAAGAGGAAGAGGAAGAGGAGGAGGATGAGAGCGGCGACGAATACACGTCGGAGGACGAAGGGACGGAGGACTACAGGCGCGGCGGATACCACGCCGTCCGTGCAGGCGACGCCTTCAAGAGTGGCCAGTACGTTGTCCAGAGAAAACTCGGCTGGGGCCACTTCTCCACCGTCTGGCTCGCCTGGGACTCCCTTAACTCTGTACCCCTCTCTCTCTCTCTCTAGATATCTTGCTTGTCTCTTGGTCTTGTGATTCATAACGTATGTACCCAACAGCTTCGGGTTTGATCTGATACTCCATTGAGTGAAGTTTTTTTTGTTTTTTTTGGGTAAGTTAAATTTTCATAGAGAAAGAACCAACCAAGCACAGACCAAAGGAATGCCCTTACAGTCCAATACAAGCTAGATACTACTAGCTAGAAATAAGCAACAAAAGCAAACTAGAGGAGGAGCCCTAACAACAGAACTAGCATGTATTTAAACAAAAACAGAGGGAGGATATTCCATGCAAGGCATAGTAAACGATTTTCATCTGTCTTGGCAACCCCTTTCCATGGCATGAAGGATGCTCTCTAATCTGTTTTGATCCTGGCAATAAGGGCTTCATGAGTAAGGGTCTGCCTCTTGAAGACCCTGCAATTCCTTTCACACCATGAACTGTAGATTACAGCAGCCAAAGAAAGCTTCAATATAGCATACTTGAATTTGGATCTCCTACTATGCTGCCCCATCCAAGCTACCTCATCAGGAAAGCTATGCCCAGCCCTACTAATATCATTTGCTTGGAGAAAATGAGCCCAGACTCTAGCAGAATATGCACAACTGAAAAAAAGATGAGCATGCATTTCTTGCCCCAATCCACACAAATCACAGCCATCATCAGAGATGACTCCCCATGCATGAAGCTTGTCCTAGGTAGGCAACCTACCTAGGAGTGCAATCCACTCAATTATTGCCCATCTAGGCACATAATATGAACACCAGATAACTTTGTGCCAAGGCACAATAGGAGCTTTCACTCTAATGGCCTCCCAAGCAGTCTTGGTAGTGAAGGAGCCAATAGGGTGTAAAGTCCATTGGACTGAATCTTCACCAGTGGTATTGAGTAACAAAACTTCTCATTCTAGGCCACTTCCAACTCCCATTCTCAATGATAGTAACTGACCTTAGTAGATAGAGCCAGTGGAATGTGTTCTGCCCATTACCCACAACACATTTCATCCAAGCTTGAACTAAACCTCTGAGTTTAAGAAGTTTCCTCATCGTCCAAGAAGCATTCTAAGGAATCTCCATAGCCCAAAAACAAGAATTCTTGATGACAAATGTATGTATGCATTTGACCCAAAGAGTGTTAGATTTGTTACAAACATCCCATATATGCTTGACCATAGCTGCTTTGTTCCTTTCTTCAAGAAACCTAAACCCAAGGCCTCCTTCATTTTTAGGTTTGCAAACTGACTGCTAATTCCCTTTGGCCCCAGTTCTCATGTCTGGACCTGTCCAAAAGAAAGCTTTAAGTGCACTCTCAATCTTGGCTAAGACTTTGAACAGAAGAATGAAGGTTGAACTCCAGAATACTTGAAACTAAATAACATTGCATTTATGAGTTGAGCTCTGCCACCATATGATAGGAGTTTGCTGGACCAAGAGTGGACTCTTTGCAGAATTTTCTCAATCAATACATTACAGTCTTGAGCTCTAAGATCAAGTCCAATGGGGGGATGAAAAATAAGGGGATGGATAGTTATTTTAGTGTGAAAAATGGATTAAAAAAAGGGGGAAGAAAAAAAAAACCCAACGGGCAGATTAAAGATAAAAAAAAGAAGAAGCCCAACGGGCAGATGCCCAGCCCCCCCCCCCCCCCACACACCTTTTCATCTCTCTCTCTCTCTCTCTCTGTCTCAGAGAAGAAAAAGGGGGAAGAAAACCTCCAGCTCTCGAGATCTTGATCGATCGAGACCGAGAAAATCTCGTTCTCTCTCTCTCTCAACCCTCCTCTCGATCGACCCCAAAAAATTTCCCGATCAAACCCCCTCTCTCTCTCAACCGTCTAAGAATGGAACCCCCTCTTTCTGTTGACTCTCCGACGAGGGTTGTTGCCGGCGTTCAACCTTTCAGCTGTGGTTCAAGCTTCAAGCGGCCAGATTTTGAGATTTCCAGATTCCGGCGAGCTACAACCTTTTCCGGCGACTCAGGTATACTCCGGCCGTCCATTTTTCTGGTAAATTAGTTGCTTTGCTGAGCTGTCTAGGGATGGAAAGATGCATCTAGGGATGGATATATCCATCCCCATATACATCAAAGCCATTTTCCATCTCCTTTTCCATCCCCCATTGGAGACCAGATTTCCCATTTGGGGCTGGAAAATGGCTATAACAACCCCCCATTGGAAGTGCTCTAAGTCTGGAAGTGATAAGGGGAACACCAAGGTATTTTGCAGGAAGAAAAGTCTCAGGGATTGCAAGGGTAGTGTATAAAGCATTCTTAACTTGTTGATTCACCCCAGCAAAAACAATGGAACTCTTTTGGAGGTTAGGTTGTAAACCAGCAAAATTATGAAAGTCATATAACACATCTTTGATCAACTGAAAGGAATTGGTGTCTGCCCCACAGAGGATAAAAAGATCATCTGCAAAGATGAGGTGACTAATATTGATAGCTCTGCACTTGGGGTGGAAAGTGAAAGCCAAGTGATTAGCCCTGTAACTGAGCACAGCAGTAAATGCCTCCATAACTAATAGAAACAAATAAGGAGAGAGGGAGTCACCTTGTCTCAACCCCCATCTTGCCAGGGAAGAAACCAACCAAACGTTGAGGTAGTTACTTGAATTGTTACAGTGGATATTGATATAGACCATCTCCAGCCCTTACTCAAACTTATACTAAAACTGAGTAAAAAGCTTTGTTTGGTATGAATAACTTCAATGGGCAAACTTATTTCTAAGCACAAATCTGAGTAAAAGCTTCCTTAATGGCATAACTATAAATTGTGAAGAGCAAAACAAACCTTTCAAGATTTCAGTAATAATTTGGGTCTCGCGTCTCCTTTGATTTGGTTAAAATTTTGAGTAATACTTTTGAGTCAAGGATTGGAATGAGTTTAAACCGCTTTTATTTAGGATTTGGTTCTATGTACTTAATTTGGGTAAAAGTTTGATAAACACAAGTGCGAAGCAGCCTGCTGAGTTTAGTAGGTTTACCGATGAATTGGGAATTACAAGGAGAATAGTGATAAGGAGACGAAATCGAACTTGATCACAAGGCAAAGGCCACCTTCTATATCAAAACACTAGCCGCCCGTTCCATTGTTTAGTCATCCAATTCGTTGACATCTACGCTTGTGAGTGAATGGTCTCATCGATGGCAAGGATATGAATTCCGTGGCCACAAAAGTTGAAGAATTTGGATAAAGAAAATATTGTCCCTTGATTTGAGTGGAGAGATTTATTCGGGTATGAGTAAAGTAGTGGAGATGGTTAGGAGTTTTTTTTTTTTAACTCAAGTTTAATTTTGACTCTAGATTGAGCAAGGGCTGGAACCTGGAAGATGCCCTTATTGGTTGTTTTCTGATAATCCTCTACTTGGTTACTAGGGAAGATAACAAAAGAAAAAAATGGTTTTAGTCCTTCCACTCTGCTTAGGAAAATATATTTTCCTGAGGTGGAATTCTTAACCCGCCTTTGTTTCGTCTCTCTTGCTCTCTCCAAATCTTGTGTCTTTGTATTGAACTTGTGATTTTGGCAGTATAATGAATGGAACAGCCTCGACCTTGATATGATGCTACGTGGAGGAAATTAATCTTCGTCTAGTTGCTTATTTTCTCTGAATAGATGTTTAGTAACCGAGTTGGTTGGTTTTTCAGTCCTCTCTATTTGAATACCTGAGAAAATGGAGGAAGAAAAAAAAAACTGCAGGTAGGTTTTAGTCATTTCAGTCTGCTTAGAAAATGTACTCCCGGGTTAAACTCTTGGAAATCCTTCTTACCATGTTAGTAGAAGCACACCAAAACAAATACCTGTACACACGACAGTGAAACGCCAAAATTCGACCCATATTTACTAAATCCACAAGGGAGAACGATGCACTATGAGATGGAAAAATACTCAAAACCCACAGCATTACCGCGACCCTTGCTCAAAATTAACTGAGACCTCACTAATCGATTATCACTGAGGCATGAGCACCTTAGCAGAAAATTCAATGCAGTGTGCTTGGAAGTCCCACCCTTACTGAGTCATTGCCGTGGCGCTCCTCCCATGCAAAAAACCCAGTTGAGTTTGCAATGTAGAATTCTACTTATCCATGAATTTCCTCCCCCAAGTGAAAAGTAAGGAACTGCTCCCATTTCGTCTACTTCCTTTCACCATCTAACCCAAATGGCAATTTTTCATTCCACCTCAAACAGTACTCGCATGGCTGGAGTCCTAACTTTTTTTGGGGTTTAGACAGTGGTTGAAAGGAAGAGGAGATTATCTGAACATCCGTTTCGATACCTTTCGTCCCTGAGAATTCTGAGTGCTGGACATTGAGAGTCTGATACCAGTATTTGTTTAACTCAGTTCAATGGAGCTGTTATTTTTAACTTCTTAGATCCAAAAGATACGAAGCATGTACTTTTTGGTCTTTTTTTGGCGTGCAGTATCTCAGACTGTTCTATGGGTGATAAAATTACTGTGTAATGCCATGTACTTATTTTTTGGATTCCAAAAAGTTAGGGAAGTATGTCTGAAATCCCAACCAAAATAGTAACTTCAACTCAAAATTAGCTTTCTTTCTTTCACCGCAATCAAGGAACCGACTGCTTCATGAGTGAGGTGCTTCTTGTTTCCTGCTTAATGTATATTTTCATGAACATTGCAGCGATATGTGGCGCTGAAAGTGCAAAAGAGTGCACAGCATTACACGGAGGCAGCCATGGATGAGATTACCATCTTGCAACAGATTGCAGAAGAAGACCCGGAAGATAAGAAATGTGTGGTGAAGCTGTTGGATCATTTTAAGCACTCAGGTCCAAATGGGCACCATGTTTGTATGGTCTTTGAGTATTTAGGGGATAATCTACTGACACTTATCAAGTATAGTGATTACTGTGGAATGCCTATTCAGAGAGTCAAGGAAATATGCTTTCATATTCTGGTGGGGTTGGATTACTTGCACAGACAGCTTTCGATTATACATACTGATTTGAAACCGGAGAACATTTTATTATTGTCCACGATTGACCAATCTAAGGATCCTAGGAAGTCTGGCGTTCCTCTTATTCTTCCTAACAGCATGAACAAGACTGTGTTTGGGACTACTATTACAACAGATGTCAAGCCATCCAATGGGGACTTGACTAGAAACCAAAAGAAGAAGATTAAAAGAAAGGCTAAGCGAGCTGCTCAGGGTTGTGCAGGGAAGGAAGCTTCAGCAGAAACTGAGACTGACCCTGAAACATCTGGTGCTGTCGAGAGTTCTAGTAATTCGAATTCAAATATGGGTTCTGTCTATGCGAATGCAGTATCTACAGCTGATGGAACTGGGCAAGGAAGTCTGGGTCGTAAAAGAGGAAGCCGATCCGCAAGGCAGCAGCTGTTGGCTTCAGTTGACCTGAAATGCAAGTTGGTTGACTTTGGTAATGCTTGTTGGACTTACAAGCAGTTTACAAATGACATCCAAACGAGACAATATAGGTGTCCAGAGGTTATCCTGGGGTCTAAATATTCTACTTCTGCTGATCTTTGGTCATTTGCTTGCATCTGTTTTGAGCTTGCAACCGGTGACGTTCTTTTTGATCCTCATAGCGGTGACAACTTTGACAGAGATGAGGTATGGATGTGTCTTTCAAATATCATATTTGTTTATCGTGATTTGATATGCTTTTAGTTGTGTGTGAAAGTTGAAGATCATAGTCATTCGAGCAATTAACATGTGTGTGAAAGTTGAAGATCAGAGAGGGAGAAAGTGAGGGATACAAATAATACAAGGTGGTGAAACCTGGTATGGCGTAATGCTTGCTAAATAACATATATGTTCATTCTTTCTTTCTGTCTGTCTTTATCTTTTCTTTTTGCGTGCGGTGTGTGTATGGGGGGGGGGGGGGGGGGGGGGGGGTGGGGGGGGGGGAATCATGAACTGAGGCAGTCGTTTATCCTGTTGTTAGTCTGCTGTAGCGGTGAAGGTGTACGGTCATATCATTTATCTCCACATTAGTTTTTCTTTTTCATCTACTTTAGCCACTATGGTTTAGGCCTGGTGTGGAGTGGTTCCCAGACTTTTAAACTTGACCACATAACCTCCTTAGGGTTTGTGTGGTAAGAAGTACAATTAGAGAACTCATGCATATCAACTCTTGTCATACATGTGACTAGCCAAAATGTCGTTCTTTTTAAACTTTAATATGAATTTTCCACCAAATATAATGACAAAAATGCCCTTAGGCTAATAGAAAAAAGCAATTTAACAAGGCTCGTGAAATAAGTTCTAAAAAATCTCTCTCTCTCTCTCTCTCTCTCTCTCTCTCTCTCTCTCTCTCTCTCTCTCTCACGAACGACCATCCCCTCTCTATCCCACCCCCCTCCTCCTCCCTACGCTGTCGTTCTTTCTCCTACTGTCACGAACGACCATCCTCTTTCCATCCCACCCCCTCCCTCCTCCCTACGCTGCCGTTCCTATACAATCATGTGAACAGAGTGGACTATCAGTGGCAGTTTATGGGATTATTATTGAAGCATGCTGAAAATAATTTGACGGGCCTTAAAATGTCACTTTTGCATAAATGTTGCCTAAGACTTTCAACTGAATCAAAGGGAGTTTGTGGAACCCGCTACGCTGTGATATTGTTATCTATTCTGCACATGCAAAAGGTTCTTCAATGCTCTACTCTCTTTTTTTTGCATTTCATATCCCCTCATATTCATTATAAATTGAATCCATTTACTACAAGGAACAGCTAAATCTGAAATTTGGTAGAAAACGCTATCATGTGGCTCAGGCTTGTTACACATCTTGTTGTGAGAGAAAGAAGGAAAAATGTATAGGGTGTTGTATTAACTAACCCTAACACAATCAACTCTTATTTATATAATGGGAAATCATAACATAAGACTACATTAACCAATGTGGGACTAATACCAATACTATATTATAACACTCCCCCTCAAGCTGGAGACTCTCCTCCTTGTTACATATCAACCAACGAAACAACTACCTCAACTAATAACAACAATAACGAAAAACAACCAACTTGTTAAAAACAATGGAACAACTTTCAATAGCAACGACCAACGAATCAACAAACAAATTCAACGACCAACGAACGATTTTAACGACCAACGAATCAACAAAAGAATTCAACGAAATAATTTCAACAACCAACAAAACCAATTTCAACTATCAACTTCAACGACCAATAACAACCAACTTCAATTACCAACCAACAACCACCAACTTTAACGAAATAGACGACAAAACAAGATATGTTGCCACACTCACCAAAGCATGGCCAAAAACTAGACTAGGAAACCCAGAATTCTGACCATGTCCACAACTGAATGAAGAACCAACAACAACAGAGACAGCGGAAGCAGAATCAGATTTCATTGCAAATATATCACTGTGTAATTAGAGGCAACCAACTAATACATGCAGACTGTTTCGAACATAACCCAGTGGTGGTGTGATGATTTCGAACGCTCCTTAGGGAATTTCAGAGGTTGTCAGCACCTTGGGGATGGAGATCAAGTATTTTCGAAGTGAAGGAGAGCTGTTTTGGAGATTTTGGAGACTTGGCTACTGCCGGCGAGGGTCGCCGTGATTGGGTTATGGCCGACGAGTACAGTTTAGGCACCAACGAGGCTATTTAGGCGCTGACGAGTACAGTTTAGGGACAGACTGGGTAATCGATTTTGAGGGATTTTGGCCACGATTTGGAGTTTTCAAAGGTCAGAAACTTCGATTAGGGCTTTGGTTATGGAGTTTGAACATCAAAGGCTTCGATTATGGCTTCGATTTAGGGTTTCGAAGGTTGGGATTTCTGGATTTATGAGATTTGTGGCTTTGATTTAGGGTTTCGGTGGCTGTTTGTGGCTGATAGTGGCTGACAAAGAGGTGGGTGATGCAGAAAAGAGATCGCGTGAGGGTTTAGGGGAGTGTATATCTAAGGTGGATTGTGAACCCGCTCTGATACCATGTAGAAACTTTATATCCATCTCAAAACCAATTGGTAATGAGTGAAGAGGTCCCAAATGTTATTAAGTGATCACCCATTCCACTCCCAAGCAATGTGAGACTCTATTTTCTTAACATCCTCCCTTACGTGCAGCCGCATTTGAGGTCTGTCATGTGTGGCCACTTTTGGGTCCTATCATCGTGCAGCCTTTTTGCTGGTCTGTCATCGTGGGGTGTGGATTGTGAATTTTTTTTAAATGTGGAGTGGAACGGGTCCTGCTCTGATACCATGTAGAAACTTTATATCCATCGGCTAAGAGTGGAGAGGCCGCCTATGCTCATATACTAGTTATAGAGGAGATAATTAACCGATGTGGGACAAATCCCAACACATCTCGGCTACCCACCTCTCATTCTTCCTTCTGGAAGTAGGCATTCTGATATTTTTATGTGCTATGATTTCTTTTCTTTGTGGGTTTTATGCAACTGCTGCTGGTTAGCTTTGCCTATAATTGGATAACTGTTATCTTCACTGACTTAACAGTTTTATTTTTTTGTTAATATTCCATGTCAACTTTTAAGCTCCTCTCCTTTTTTGAGATACTTATTTGATACATTCATTTAAATATTGTAGATACTTTGATGGGAAGGAGATACCTTTTTTTTAAAATTAAGAGCCTTTTGATTTCTACTCTGTTTAGTTCGGAGTCAAGAGAGTGCAACCATACTTTGAGATAATTTTTTGACATGTTAGATATTTTTGGGGTATAGAGGGGTGTATAGGTCCTTTTTTATATTTTGACATTTTCCTTTCTATACTTTGCTGTCTTTTGTACATGGGTGGCATCCCCTTAATGCCTTTTCAACAAATTCTTAGAAGAAGAAGAATTAATTTTTGTGGGCTGTTAGACTTATTTTATTCCAAGCATCAAGACACGTATCTTTGTATGACGATAATTAGGTGACACGCTTGTTCCCCAAGAAAGAGACTCAAGTTCCTAGTCCAATTAGAAAAGGTTTAAACTGGAGGGAAGAAATGTGATCGCCCACCTTGTTGATTTCCTCCAACAGGCACTGCATTTGCTCCAGTCAACCTCAAGCAATTCTAATGGATGTGGCCTTGCTGTCCACAATTAAAGCTTATTTCCACATGTTGCCCACTTAGGTACATTGCCACCTTGGTTCCTATTCAGCTGATTCCCCGGGTCACCATTCCCAACATTTAGCTTCTTGCTACTTACATTGTTGTTACCGCCACTAATTCCCCCCTTCCTCTTATTATCATGAAACTGGCGGACGGTCACCTTTCCTTGTTCAACGAGTACCGCTCGATCAAATACTTGAGCATATGTCTCCAACCTCATTGGTTTGATTGTTATCAAAATATCTGGCCTCGACCCATCCTCAAACTTCCTTGCCTTTTTATCCTCTGTGTCCACTAGATGTGAAGCGTATGGGGACAACTTAGTAAACTCAGTGGGATACTCAACCACACTAATCTTATCTCCCTGTTTAAGCAGTTGAAACTCTGCACTCAAGGCATCCCGTATTGCTCTGGGAATGTACTTTTCCTTGAACAATGTTTCAAAGCGAGTCCATACCATGGCCAGCTCCGTTGGTTCTATGATCTGCCACCAGGCATCGTCATCACCTTGGAGCCGATAGGCAGCAAAACTTGCCTTTTGTTGTTCAGTACATTGCAAGATTTGAAAATCTTTTTCAGAGATGCTAACAATGCTTCAGCCATTATGGTATCAATCTCTCCATGAAAAGTTAGGGGTTTTAATTTCAAGATCTCGGTGAGCTTGATGATGACTTCCTTTTTGTGGGAGTAGACGTGCGGATGAAGAATTCATTTCAAGGTGGGCATGCGCACAAGAGGATAGAATTCCTTAATGTTAACCTCTCTCCCAGGCTCCTCAGGTTGGTCTACATTTTGAGCGGGAGGTTCAATTGGAACTCTTTGTGGTTCAGTGGGACCGGGAGGTACGATTGGAGGGGGTGGTGGTTGTGGTGCTGGCAGTGCTTGAGGTGGAACATGTGGTGGTTGTGCAGGTATAACAGGGGGGGTTGTTGGTTACTAACTGTATCCTGAAGATTGGTTACAACGCCTACCAACCCTTGTAAGATTTGTTCCATTCGATTCATGCACTCATCTGACGGGGGTTGACTTGACGAGGTGTTAGCCGCGTTACCACATGTGTTTACCATGGTTCCTGAATAGAAATGTAAATATAAAACTACTTAATTATTAAATGGCAATTAATATTGCCAAAACTACCAGTGCTTCTATGGGCGCGCGCGCGAGAGAGAGAGAGAGAGAGAGAGAGAGAGAGAGAGAGAGAGAGAACCCACGCCGGAGATGGGTGCGCCGAAGAGGAGACCGCCGGAGATGGAGGTGGCTGAGATGGAGGGGCCAAGGCCGGAGTTGTCGGTGTACAGAGAGAGAGAGAGAGAGAGAGAGGGAGGGAGAGGGAGAGGGAGAGAGAGAGAGAATTTAATCTCAGCCATTGAAATTTGTGGCCGAGATTGGGTGTCAAATTAGGTGTCAAATATGGTGTTATTCGGCCCCTATGTATATATATTTAGTCCGTCTATGTCCTACGATGCCCCAAAAATAGTGGCCATTGTTCAGTCACGTTTCCCCTCCAATGCATAATTAAATGCATAAGATATGCTCAAAGCAAGAAGCATGAAACTATTCAAAGGAGAGGAAGTGTACATTTTCGTGTTGTTTTAGATTTTATCTATCTCCTGCTCCTGGAAAGGATTTGAGAGTCCTGGCATGACGCTTTACGAGTTTTCCTGCTTGGCAATTCCCTTGTGCCGAACTGGAACACATTCATCTGTTTTACAACTAAGTCGATTTGTTGGTACATAATTCTGCAATTCAGTTAGTTTGATGATGCACATCACTTGCTATTCAAATCTGGAAACTCATTTGGAAAAAGGTTCTTGATTTTACGTCAAAGTAACCTATCACCCGATGTTGCATGTAATTGGTTGCTTAATTGTGGTTTTTTCCCGCTTATAGAGTAAACTGTGTAGTGAAGGTTATCAAAATATATTATAGTCTATTGAAGAACTATTCAACTCCTCTTTGGCTTTCCGCTTCAGACTTGCAGTTGACCATTATCAACCAAATTTTATTCTCTATATACAGGACCACTTAGCATTGATGATGGAGCTTCTAGGGATGATGCCACGGAAGGTAAGATTCTCATTTCCATAAACCTTAGGCTGTGTTGGGATCTCAGATTCGTGAAAGGATTTGCAGAAGGGAAAAAGGTGAATGAGATTTGTGAAGCTAAAATTTTCTGTTGTTCTTTTGATCTTCTTTCCCCTTCTCAAAATTCTCCACAATTCAAAGATCCAACCCAGCCTTGTTGCACTCAGCCCTACGAATGTGACCTTGAAAACCTTGATACCTCGACAGATTGCCTTGGGTGGCCGTTATTCGCGGGACTTCTTTAACCGATACGGTGATCTAAGGCACATCCGTCGCTTGCGTTTCTGGCCCATGAATAAGGTTCTAATGGAGAAGTACGAATTCAGCGAGCAAGATGCCGCTGAGTTGGCTGATTTCCTTGTCCCCATTCTTGATTTTGTCCCTGAGAAGCGGCCAACTGCTGCCCAATGCCTACTTCATCCTTGGATTAGTTCAGGTCCTCATCTTTTAGAGCCTTCAACACCGTCTACTCAATCCCAAGCTGCTGATACTTTATTTTGCGAGAAAATGAGGAGGGAGAAAGAGGAGACAGAAGTCGTGGAGGTTGGAATGAGGAAGATAGCAATCAATGCAGATTCGAAACAAGTAAAAAATCCTCAGTCTACGAGTAAACTGTCAAAGACAGATACAGCAAGTTCATCTAGGTAGGTCCATTTCAGGATGCAACGACTTCCTTAGGCTGTGGTTGGACCTTAGATTGCTTAAAAAGAAAAGCATAGAAAAGAAGGAAACAATTAGCTTTGCGAGTCCCTTTCCGTGTTCTCTTCCTTCATAAATCCTTGATCCACACAGCTCTATTGTTTCTCCACTACCTGGGTATGTATAGTTTTTCATCACCAACATTTCATTGCTTGCAAGGCATATAATAATTCCCCCATCTATTTGAACTTTCATTTGGTTTGCGGATGGGTCTGTTAAGATGTGGGTAAAAAGTTGGAGCATTTGGTTAAAGCTGTTGGATTACACCAGATGAAAAAACAGATTCTCCTCTCTGGCTCAATCATGTAACATGTGCATACACTACGCCAAATTTTTCTTTTAGTGGCATTAGAAAACCGCCGGTAATAGTCTCAAAACCGCCAGTAAAAATACATTACCACCGGTAAAAGTTCTATCGGTAAAACAATTGTCGGGAATACAAAAACGGCAGTAAATTACCGCCGATAAAGGTTTTGGACTATTAACGGCAGTTTTACTACCGCCGCTAAAAGTTTCGGGAAAAAAATTGACATTGCCGAGATTCGAACCCGCAACCCATTGATTAATACCCGAGCACTTACCCACCGAGCTACATAAAAATGTGTTTTATTAGGAAAATAATAATATTTATATTATAATGCATTATTACCGGCGGTTTTTGCTTACCGCCGTTAATAGTTTATTTTACCGGCGATTTTACATTACCGCCGGTTATAGTTACTTTTACCCGCGGTTTTACTCATGCCGTTAATAAACGGTGTTTATAATTACCTTTTGCGGCGGTTTGTCATTACCGCTGGTAATAGTATCCTTTACCAACGGTTTTATTAACGCCGGTAAAAAAACCGCTGGCAAAGGCAATTTTGGGCATAGTGATAGGCAGAAATAGTCTTACTGGAAATAGTTATGCTTGGTTTATTTGTGAAGGTTTCATTCTATATTTTAACTTCTTTTACGTCTGGATAATTGTCATCCCGAATCGTTTAGGGTCTAGGGTCCTTTTCCGCTAATCGACAATGAGAACCATTCCTTGTTGTCTCCGAGCTCCAACCCTTTTGGACTCTATTTTGAGTCTCAGTAGACGTGCAACATTTTCTTATTTGCTGGCTGTCAATTAGGTGATTGTAGGCGCGGCCAAAATTATTGACATGTCATCAGAGAAGACTTTTTGACCAGCCAATTGGTTGCGGACACGTGGTAACTGGGATCCCGCGGGAAGTCAGTCTTAGTCAAATTTCTATTCTAAAAAGACGGTTGACTGCCCAATAGGAGGGAAGCACGTGTGGCACGTAAGAATAATGCCCGCGGAAATGACCCGCGGAAGGGAAGACCCCGCGGGACCCCCGCTAGCTCCGCGGGGGAACTAAAGACGTATCGGGATGGGTACAGAGGATCACAGGAAGACCCCGTGGTCCTATTCAGGCCTAAAAGGCAAGGCCCGAGAGGGGCCCCGTGGGAGGCAAACGATCGCCGCGGGTCGCGACCTTGCTCTTGCGGGAATTGGGGAAGCTCTTGTGGCTTGGTGGCTTGGGATGGAGGTAGCGTCGCGGAAGCGCGAGTCCTCCCGCGGAAAGTCCTCCGCGGAAGGACGAGCTTATCCGGGACCTGAAGGTACGAGAGGGACACGTGTTGGGGTCTTATAGGAGCGCCGCTCTGGGCCTGACCTAGGCCCAGGTGCCCTATAAATACCCCTGACATTCCCAATGATTGCCAGAGGCTGACTTTTCTGGAAAAAGAGAGTATGAGCACTGATTCTGAGGAAGGAGAACATTCTTCCCCGGAGAGAAGGTGACCTCACTCGTTTGATTCCAGAGAAGGCAGACGTCATCCCCCGCGGAGAACAAAGTAGACACGTTGCCTTTGTCCTTTCCGTACCTCTTGCTCCATCCCTCACCCCACGAGATTATTCCCCTTTTCCCTCAATACTAATCATCAGCCAATCGCACCTCTCCAGCTCACATTTCTACACGTAAGCATCCCGAGCGGAACCTATATCACCCACATTTAGGCGACTCTGCTGGGGAGGTGTCTTTTGGTTTATGGTTAGTACCCGTTCCAAAGAATACATCGAATAGCCACTATTGCGCCGTAGAGCAATGACGGCACCACACGACGGCGCGCTAGTTATCGAGGAAGTCGAAGAAACCAACAGCGCGGGTACCGCGGCACAGACGCTGCGGGCCCTCCAGGATGGCCAGCGGCAGTTCCTCGAGACATAGAGACAGTTGCTCGCGGCCTTTACTGGTCTTACTGAACTCGTCTCAGCGGTGCTCCCAAAGGCCGCGGTCGGCCAAAATGATGAACCACCACAGAATCAGGCCGGGGGCAGCACTAGCCAGACAATGCAGCCTCAGGTTCCCCCGACGGTGCCTCTCCATTTGCGCCCTATGCTGGTAGGAGGCATCGCGGGAAATCACGCTGGAGACCGCCAGAAGGAGGTTGCCGCTGATGGTGCCAGCATGCCCTCTGCGGGACCCTACATCACCATGGCGGAAGTCCAGGCCCTGCTGGCACAGCAAAAGGCGAGTGAGGCAAGCAGAAAGGAGCCAGCCGTTACTGAAGTTGGGGCCTCGTCCGCTGGACAGTTCATCACTCTGGCAGACGTGCAGGCCCTCCTCACTAAGGAAAAGACAAAGACAGTTTTGCCCTCCCTTCCTAGCCCAGATATCCGCCCGCCCTACCCTATGACGATCTTATCACTACCGTACCCGGAAGGATACACCCCACCAAAGTTCGTCAAATTTGATGGGAAAGAGGGCAGTGCCCAAGAGTACGTGGTCCGTTTTATAGAATCTCTCGGGGCCCACGCGTCCGACTCCAATACTACGCCAAATATTGCCTTTAGCGGCATGAAAAAACTGCCGTTAATAGTCTAAAAACCGCCGGTAATAGTATTCCCGACGGTAATAACGCCAAAAACATACTGCCGTTGATACAACTGTCGGGAATACAAAAACGGCAGTAATAAACCGCCGGTAAAACGAAAACGGCAGTTTATTACCGCCGCTAATAATATTGTCGTTTTTAATTGTATTCCCGGCAAAATTATTTTCCTGCCGTTAATACCGCCATTAATGGCATTAATTTACTGCCGGCAATGGATTAGAACAAAGGGATCGGAGCACTACATTCTGCATTCAACATGTGCTTAAAAAAGCCCCGTATATTTAATTAAATCAATTCGTGGTATATATAATTAAATCAATTCATGTACCACATACCACAAAAATGCCAAAGCTGTCAACTATATATAATAACATAAATATTGAAGTTAATATTACAATATTGTTTAATTGGGTTTCCACACATTAACGACCAAGTTCAAACATTCACAACTAAAGTTGTCAAAATATAAAAAACTAGCCCCACTATTTGTGCATCTCCAAAACAAACTCCCAAAATAATGATGTCAACTGTGAAGCTGCAACATTAATTTTCCATGTTGCTCATCTACAACTTAAGTTGCCAAAACATGTGCAAGTCCCAATGTGCTTTGCGAATAATTCCCATGCAAGGATCTCAACTGTAAAGCTCGAACATTTTTCCACTTAGCTCAACTACATCTCATACATAAGCTGCAAATGCAACAATGGAAAGGAAAAAGTATGAAGTCAGGGAATGAAGACTTTAAGGCTTTGTTCGGTTTGGAACTCAAAAACCGAAATTTTGGAAAAAGTAACTTTTGTACTTTTTCTCTCTCTAACTTTTCAATCATTACTCTCATTTCTCACTCTATCTCTCTCCACTTTTTACCTCTATCCACAATCATTACTCTCATTTCTCTCTCTACCTTTATTCAAAAACACTACTCAAAACCCACAACCGAACAAGGGCTAAGAGTTCCAATTTTAGTTACAGCTTTTGATCACAAAATATTCAACAGCGAAACACCAATATTGGCGCAAAACTAGCAACTAAGATATGGTTACATATACAGCTATGCATATACCAGTACATAAACACACACACACACACACACACACACACACACACACAGAGCAGCTAGTAGAGCCTAAAATTCGAGCCTTAAATTTGGAGGCAAAGGATAACTCCCAGAATCGATCATCAACAGGTACTAATTAAGCAACAAGCAAGCAAAACATTAAGTAGCATTAGCAAGTGACGATAAAATATTGTCCTTGTCCATTGGTATTTTTGTACTCTAACTAAATTTTCAAAAACACTACTTACTACTAACAATTCTCTATGACGTCATGTAAGCGGTTTTCTATTTGGAGCTAGAAATGTCTAGTTATTCAGGCAAACTCGGAGTATGGCACTAATCTAAAAGTTTTACTTATTCAAAGCTCAAAAGAACTGGAAATGTCTACTTCTCTAATGTTCTCAACATTCACTAGCTCACACATAAGGAATCCATCCAAAGAACAAGCACAAGTTTTTTTTTTGATCCGCAAGAACAAGCACAAGTTTTACCAAAAATATTTTCTCCAAACTTATTCTAGATAAGAAACTATTGGAAATATAGATCTAAGCTAAGTAGTCTGTTTCATGGTACCAAGGAGATGGAATAAACTAAGAATGAGCTCAGCGAAATATGTTGAAAGCTTACGCATGCGCATACGTTTTAGCTTTACTAGAAAAAGAAAACAGAAAACAGAACCAACAGCCAAGCACACGTTGACATGGTCAAGGCTGGCTTGTAATAGTTGATCCTGGACACAAATTAGGCCAAGTACGATAAAAGCATAAACCCATCACTTTGTTTCCCAGAAACATACAGGGGGAGCATCCCAAATACTTGAAAATCTAATGCGAAACACAAGCCAACAAAAATACGCGCAATGCCGATTACAAAAACAGAAATACATGCAATTTCTCCAGTCATTAAGTAGCATCAGCAAGTGACAATAAAATACAAGCACTAGTTTACCAAAAATATTTTCTCCAAACTTATTCTAGATAAGAAACTATTGGAAAGATAGATCTAAGGCATCCAGATTAATTAATTTGCTACTTATACTGCTTCCCAAAAAAAATTTTCATGATAAATGTTCTCACCTCCTCATCAGTCCAAGCCCTGAGGGGTCGACTCCTATCATCGCCATTTTTTTTGTTGAGGATTGTTGTCATCAAGAACATGTTCCTCATTGCATGACTACCCAGAACCATTCTGATAGAACATAAACACATGCAATAGAATCATCAAGAAGGAATTGAACATGTGATACATAAGGTTTAGAGATAAAGAAATTAATTACTCCCTCCGTCCCATAATGTTTGACATTTTTAGGAATGTGTGCCATTTTTAAATTAGGGTGAAGGCACTATCGGTGAATAAGAAATCAAATATACATTATTTGAAGCAATAAACTAGAGTAACCTGTCCATTATGTGAAGGCGATATTGGTGAATCATTTTCTGGAGAGGGAGGTAATGGGTATCCAATATCTTTTGCATGCGCCTCGAACCTAGCACACTTACGCTCTAGGCGAGAGAGTCTGTCATCTACCTCAGCTAGAACTTCTTTTCGCACCTCTGCACGCAATTGATCCCGGTCATGCAACTCCCGTGAACGGGTAAACCTTGTCCCCCACACCTGACTTGGACAGGGACCCAAGCCAAACGTACGTACACGTCCACGCGTATCTTGTCCTAGGACATCTGTGAACACCTCCTCCCTATAAGTAGGGGATTGCAAGGACACGGGAACTTGAGATATCCTTTCATCAATACGAGCCTAAAATAGAAGAAATGCGTTATACATTAGCAATAATCTAAATGAGTTGCGTCAATTCAATTATGTGATACACATACTATGGCTATTTTTGATGCTTCATCAACTGGTTTTCCATCCTTCTTTGTGTGTGTGTTCTGAAATACCCCGAGTCGGTCTGGCTCCACTCCTCCTTTTGCCGCTGCCAACTTTATAAGTATGAAATCAAACTAAAAATTTTAGTGCAACATTCTAATATGTAAGGTCTATTTACAGAACTTTGGTAACACACACACACACTATTCAATTACCTCATTTCTTACTCGACAATGGGCCTTTCTCCCACTTGTGTGCCCCATTTCTTGTGACCCCCTATTTGCGAGGTTTCTAGTGCTACGTTCCTTTTTCAAGGTAAAGCATTATTAGATATGCATATACACTAACAGTTTAATAAAAATGAAAGCTCAAACCATTCACATATTGTATTACAATTGCTAATTGACCACCCCAAAATGCAACAAGAATCCTCCACTGATTGGGATCCACCCTATCAGGACAATTTGCCACGCGCTCTGCATCAGTTTCATATATGTCGTAGTAATTTCTTTAAAGGTAATCTTTCCAATCCTTCCATTTTTTCCCAACAGACATCAAACAATTATGCTTGTAAACGTCCGGCACATTGGTGTTTGCCTGTGTTATAAGATATCAAAAGAGAAAGCATATCAGTACAACTAAAACTATGAACTAGAGTAGTACAGTACATTACTATACTTTTTACCTTAACCTCGTCCCATATACGTTCTTTGTATGGATTTAGTTGTGGAGCCCTCCAATCAGTGTATGTTAATGGTGCCAAGTTACTCTTCCGAGCTAAAATGCCTAGTTGGCTTTGCAATACACCTGCTGTGGTGCCAATAGGTAGATCATACTTATCCAACACAACTTCTAGCTTTTTTCCTGTGCCCCAATCCTTATGGGGACGAGAAGGGCCTCTTCCGCTCGATGCAGCCATGGATTCAACCGAACAACGAGACCGTTTTCTCGACACAACTGGTGGTGGTGTCTGCATTTGATCAGTGATTGGCGGTGGCTGCACTTGACTAACGATAGGTGATGGTTGTGGAGTTGCAGCCATGGCTCCAGTGGGGTTACGAGGAAGCTTGGTTGTCAAACTTGGTGGACCCTGTGGTTGTTTAGCAGTTTTTGGTGGCTGCGTTTGATCAACGAATTGTAATGGCTGTATTTGATTAGTTGTAGGTGATGGTTGTGGAGTTGCAGCCATGGCTTCAGCGGGGTTGCAAGGAAGCTCTGTTGTCACACTTGGTGGAGCATGTGGTTGATTAGCGGCTTTTGGTGGCTGCATTTGATCAACGAATTGTGAAGGTGGCATTTGACTAGTGGTAGGTGATGGTTGTGAAGTTCCAGCCATGGCTCCAGCAGGTCGGCGAGGAACCTTTTGTGTCACAATTGGTGGAGGCTGTGGTTGATTGGTGGCTGTTGATGGCTGCATTTGATCAATGACCGGTGATTGCGGCAATTGACTAGGTGATGGTTGTAGAGTTGCAGCCATGGCTCCAACGCGGCTGCGAGTTAACTTTTTTGTCACAATTGGTGGAGTCGTAGCTATTGTTGGTTGCGCTTGAACAATGTTTGGTGATGGCTGCAATTGACTAGTGGCAGGTACAGGTTGCAAAGTTTCAGCCATGGTTCCAACTGGCCAACGGGATTGCTTCTTTCTCACAGTTGCTGGAGGCTGTGGTTGATTGTTGGCTGTTGGTGGCTGCATTTGATCAATCAATGGTGATGGCGGCAATTGGCTAGGTGATGGTTGTAAAGTTGCAGTCATGGCTCCAGCGCGGTTGCGAGGAAACTTTAATGTCTCAATTGGTGGAGGCGTAGCTGTTGTTGCTTGCGTTTGAACAATGTTTGTTGATGGTTGCAATTGACTAGTCATAGATACGGGCTGCAAAGTTTCAGCCATGGCCCCAACTGGCCAACGAGATTGCTTCTTTGTCACAGTCCTCCGTTTCTATTTACAGTTGAAAAAAAAAGATGAGAATATATTACAGAGGGAAAAAAAAAGATGACGAAATAGCAAAAAAAAAGTAAATGGACTGCAGCTATAGTAGCACCACTTCCTATAAGGGCTCTGTAACAAATCAAAACTGACCAAAACAGCAACGGAACCAATAATAGCAGTAGCAAAGAGCATCCTCAAAACTAGTACAAAAAGTAGAATCAAACTAAGATGAAACAACATGTGGGTAAGACAAGATCTTTATCTAAATACAAGAGTAAGTGAATCCTACAATGGTTATGTTTTCCTATATATGAATAACTTAAAGTAACTTGACATAACAAATGTAATGACACGCCAAAAAAATGACAAGTGATACTTTGTTTAAATTCCATAGACATGTATCACCTTTTTCTTTTGAGATCCATGAACCTCGTCATCATCACTGGAAAAATGCAGCCCTTCTACATTCTCTGGTGGAAGAAAGTCCTCATCAGACTCATCACCATCCACATTGCTCTTTCCCTCTCTGGTAGGTTGGCTTGAACAAAACGGATATGGGATGCTCTTTAACCCCAGGGCATTCATTATCTTGTTGTTTCTTTTTATTGTTCCTTGTTTTACCTTGTCATATCCTGTCATTTTCTTTTGGGCCAAGGACTGAGGCTTCATATATATTTTACCATCTTTTGGCATCTTTCAAACCTCTACACATGACAGAAAATAAATCAAGAGATGAAATGAAATGTGTCAATAGGTCACTTCAGGCATAATGCAGTGGCAAGTGCCTTGTAGTAAGAAAATGTCAAGGGTTGACTACATGAAAAATGAATTTCTAGAACATCCATAAATGATAAAAAGAGGCTCCATAAAACTTAAAGTAGAATAGACAAAGATAACAAAATCAAATTGCAACATGTTGCAAACAAGACTTGACCAAATGAAAGGTGATTTCACTAATTTTAGTAAGTGAAACTGAACGAAGTTGAATCCAAAAACTTAAGAGAACTAAGAGAATTGAAATTTCTCAAATAACAACTAATCAGGGTCGTCATCATCCACATCATCATCAGTATCCGTATAAGTATCATCACTATTATCATCGTAATACTCATCATCTTCTTCATCACTGTCATCCACATCAACACAATTAGCACCAACATCATCGATTGTTGTTCGTCCACATCTGCCCTAACCCAAGGAACATCCTCGTCATGCATATATGTTGCATCATCTAAGCATTGATCATTGTATGGCTCAGCTACAGGACATGTTATATCATCTTGCGTAGCTTCCTTCCCGTGCATATCATAAAAATCTCGAGGTGTCATTTTGACCACTACATGCCAGTCTTCCTCAAGAGGGTCTTGTACATACCAAACTTGTTCTGCCTGGGATGCAAGGATGAATGGTTCATTTGATGCTCGATTCTGTTTGTACAAAAGGTGCTTGAAATTTACGAGTGTGAACTTGAACTCATCTTCCTTTTTCCCAAAATTGTTATCAACCCAATCACATTTGAATAAGACAAGTTTATAATCATTGGAATAACGCAACTCAATGATATCTGTCAACTTTCCATAGAAAATGACCTCTCCAGTAATTGGGCGGTTGTCTCTCGAACTTGCGTAACTTTGGGTATTTGCAGTCAATGATACTCCACTATGTTGAGTTTTCCTTCTCTCCTCACGCTGCTTAGTGTGAAATCTAAACCCATTTACGATATACCCACTATATCTTCTTGCCCATTTGTCTGGTCCGAGAGATATGACTTTCACTTCATTAGATATGCTGACATTTTCTGTTCGTTCCAAGTGTTGAACCTATAGTTTTACTGGTGTTAGAAAGTACATATCAATCCAAATTATAATTGGCAAGAAAACTTAAAATCTGTCCACATACTACTACACACGTATATCTGACTTACATGGTCTCTAAACCATTCTGGAAACTGTTCATTATGTTTTCTCATAAGATCACGCTCACTTAATCGTTGCCTATCAGATTTTAGAACCTGAATGTGTTTCCTGCAGGGATAAAAACCAGTTTAGCACATTACATATGTTACCGTTTTTATATTACAATATTAGTAAAGGATTTAGGACACTCACTCCCTAAATGGGGTGACTGAATTTGAATTGGCAAGTACATATCTATGCATCTGTGCCCATGCAATATTATCAAGAAGGAACAACTTCCCATTTCCTAAGGCACGACCTCCATGTTCACCCTCATCATTACGTATTGGCCGACTTAATTTTGTCTCCACATCATGCAAGTATCGTGTGCAAAAGGTCGTGAATTGTTCTGTCAAATAACCTTCCGCAATGGATCCCTCTGGGTGGCTTTTATTCCGCACATACTTCTTCAGTGTAAGCAAATACCTATGACCAAAGCAAAAAAACAAAACAAAAAGCTGAATAAATAAATAACATGGAAAATTTGTGCTAAGTGCCTAAGTCATTACATCATTAGTTATAAATAATTTAGACCAAGAATCAACCATTAAGCTACCTCTCAATAGGGTACATCCATCGATAATGTATTGGTCCAGCGATTCTTACCTCTTCTGCCAAGTGAATGGGTAAATGCACCATAATATCAAAAAAGGAAGGAGGGAAAATCTTCTCGAGATGGCAGAGTGTCAATCTAATTTTCTCCTCGAGAGGCCCAAAGTCATTCGGATGTAATACTTTTGAGCATAGCTGCCTGAAATAGTTACAAAGTTCAATTATGACTTCACTAACTTTCTTAGGCAACGCTCTTCTCACAGCCAAGGGCAATAGTTGTTGCATCGGAATATGACAATCATGACTCTTCAGCCCCGTAATACTTCTATTCTTGACTTGTACACGTCGTGAAATATTTGATGAGTAACCATCAGGAACTTTAACATCTGCTAGGACCTTACAGAATATGTCTTTTTGCTCTTTGCTCATCGTGAAGCAAGCAGGGGGTAAAAAGACTTTGCCACATTCCCTTTGTTGAGGGTGAAGTGCCTTACGAAGACCCTGGATCTGAAGGTCACGACGAGCCTTTAGATTGTCTTTTGTTTTTCCTACAATACCCAATATCGTCCAAAGTATATTCTCGCAAACGTTCTTCTCAATATGCATGCCATCGAGATTATGGCGAATTAAATTATGTATCCAATACGGTAACTCAAAAAAGATGCTTTTCTTTTTCCAATTACCTTCTTGTTGTTCACCAGTCTCGACATTACTTCCATCTTCAACATTCTTTCTTCTCTTTTTAGATACATGAGATGCTGGCCTATTTCTCTCAACCTTTCCAAACTTATTCGCAATGAACTCCACTTGTTTGAAAATGTCAACACCAGATAAGTGAGGAGGCATTAGCTTTGATTCAATGGTTCCATCGAAACAAACTGCATCTTGTCGGAACCTATGCCCTTGGTCTAGAAATCTTCTATGGCCCATATAAATATACTTTCGATAGGTTTTCAACCATCGATAATCGGTCTCCGTATTACAGCAAGGGCAAGCAAGAGCTCCTTTCGTGCTCCATCCAGATAAGTTAGCATATGCTGGAAAATCACTTATAGTCCACATTAAATTCGCATGCAACTGAAACATTTGCTTAGTTGAAGCATCATATGTAAGAATGCCTTCAGACCATAGCTCTTTTAGCTCATCAATTAAAGGTTGCAAGTATACATCAAGGTCATTTCCAGGCGCAGTAGGTCCATCAATAAGCAAAGCTAAAATAAAAAATGGTTGCTTCATGCATAACCAAGGAGGCAAGTTATATGGCATCAATACCACGGGCCAGGTGCTATGAGTGCTGTTCATTGTTCTGTATGGATTAAAGCCATCAGCTGCCAATCCAAGTCTAACATTTCGACTATCACTAGCAAAAGTTGGGTATCTTTCATCCAAAGCTTTCCATGCGAGCGAATCAGCGGGATGCCTTGAACTCCCATCAGCAGGGCGTCCATCTGCGTGCCATCTCATGTGTGTAGCTGTTTCTGAAGTCATGAAAAGCCTTTGGAGGCTTGCCTTTACAGGAAAATGCCTCACTTGTTTGGCAGGAATTTGTGCTACTTGTGTACTTCCATCATCGGAACGCAATTTAGATTCTTTATACCTAGATGTTTGACAAATTTCACATTTATCAAGGTCCTTTTTGTCTTTCCAAAATAGCATACAATCATTAGGACATGCATCATACTTGACGTAGCTAAAGCCCAAGGACTCTCTAAACTTCTTTGCCTCATTGTATGAGGGAGGCAAGGTTTCACCAGGGGGAAATGCCAGCTTCAAACACTCCAGCAACATATCAAATGCTTTATCAGTAATACCATTAAGTACTTTTATGTGCATCAACCTCATAATAAACGAGAGAGTTGTAAAGGTCTTGCAACCCGGATACAACTCGCGTTTTGCATCTTCTAGGAGTTTGAAAAACTTCTTGGTCTTCTCATCAAGCCCAAGCCCCACACCATTTATCATTTCAGCATCGCTAAGGTCACCTTCTTGTCTTGGAATTCCAAATGCATCGTGTACCAAACCAACCATATCATCCATAAAATCAGATTCATGATTTACATCCATTGCACTTCCACTAGATGAAGCCGACAACTCCTCATGATATGTCCATCTAGTATATTTAGTGTCAAACCCATTATTAATTAATTAATTATATGTTCTTTTACACCAGTTCTTGTCTCAAATTTGAGGTTAACACATTTCTTGCACGGGCAATATATCTTTGCCTCCGAAAGCTTATTTGCATAAGCAAACTCAATGAAACTTTCTACCCCTTGTACATATGCTGGGTCTAGCCTATTCTTTATGTGAATCCAAGACTTATCCATTAGAACTATACGTACGAGCACCTGAAGTGTTACATGTAACTGTTTAATACAAATCAAAGCAAGAAACATTATAGAGTAGGGAAACAAAAACACTGTATGTGCTAAAAAAAACATTACTACTAATTAACTAATGAGTTTCAAAGTGTGTTCAAACTTAAGTATATGAGCTCAAACAAGTTTTCAACGAGCTAGTTATGTTTGTCTATGCTGTTTTCAATTAATAACATTGAAGAAATTCCACTTGAGTAAAACCACAAAATACAAGATATTCTAGAACTACCAATTCAAATATATATAGAGCTATGAACTTAATCGAATGGACGTCAACATGCACATTAGCTGTAATGCACCCAGGTTTTCCTAGAGCATAGGCATAAATTCTTCCTTAACGAAATTAAGGGCCAACTTTGACTTCAATGAAGTCAATTAAGCCATAAGCCATAACCACAGCTCAAGAAAACTATGCAAACTAGCATTAAGAACCCATAAGTTGGGACATTAATTGGACAAACCAATGGCAATAACTATAAAATATATGCTCAATCTGTCAAATACGTGGAAACAGTTGATTGATTATGGCTTTGGATTGAAAGAGAACTCATCATACATTCTCCTATTTTAGTGTACCATGAATTTAGAACATCAAAACACCTCAAGAAACTTATACGGCAAATTCATTAATGGGCCAAGCTTTGGTTTTAGTAACAAGTAGAGGAGTTTTATTTACTTATAAAAAAAATGAAGCAGAGCGGAAGAAAGAGCTAGGCCCTTGGCATATGTAAACAGTTCAACTTGACTAACCAAACAATAACTTAAGACTAGGGTCTCCAAGAAAGACAACCTTTACCGCAAACTTGTTACTATGTAATAAAAAGATCATCCCCGACGGCTTTCCAGCTTAAAAAAAGACAATTTTTAATTCTCTGGTTCAAAATTTTATAAGCAAGCACATTAAAATATAATCCTCCAGAAAGTTATATAGACGAGACAATACCTTAATGAACCTTAATCGATAACCTCAGCAAAAGGGCAATGCTTGAGATCATCAATCTGCATTTTCAAAAAGAAAGGTCAACACACATCCACACATGTTGGCAGAGAGAGAGAGAGGGGGCTAAAGATTGAAATTTTTAACGCATGCGGAGAAAAAGCTGAATGATGACCAAAAAAAAAAAAAAAAACAAAGCTTTTTTAATTTTTTTTGGGAAACTAGGCCTAAACAATTTAAGAAAAATCAAACGAGGCCTTAGATCCTGAAAGTTCTCCTATTAATCTCCACCACCACCAAACCCTCGTTTTTCTATTAAAAAAAAAAAAAAAAAAAGGAAGAAGAAAAAGGGTTACATTGCAGGGAGCTCGAGCTGACTCGAATCAATTCTATGGCATCTAAGGTGATTATACTGAAAGCGAAAGGCAAGGCGGCGAAGGGCTCCTCGAGGCCGTCGGAGGACCGGTCGCTGGCCAAGTTCGTCAAGGAATGGACAAACTGGATCATGAAGAAAGCCAAAGTTCACCCACTACGGCTTCATCCCGCTCGTCATCATCATCGGCATGAACTCCGACCCCAAGCCCCAATTGGTAGGTCCATTGGGAGCCCAAAGGAAAGCCCATCGGAGGCCGTTCCCCGACACCCTCTACAGGAGATCTTATTACGCACTGTGCATATATCGTGTGTGTATGGGTGTGTGTGCACGTGTATATGCGAGGATAAAGCAAGCAATCGACAACAACGAGATTTCGAGGATACCTCGGGGACGCTCGATTTGGGGAAGATTGATTTCTCCACCACTGGGTCTCTCCCTCTCTCTCCACTGCTGGGTTTGGAAAAGAGGGGAAGTAGTGAACTAGTGATCTGGGAAAAGTACAGAGCAAGAAAAAAGATTAAACAAAAAAGAAAAGGCAAAAAACAATGAATGACGTCGTTTCTCCTTAGGGGAAAAATTATTTCCCGCGCTGGAGCCCTTTTTAGCGCGTTCCAAATGCTGCCAAAAAAATTAGGGACTAAAAACGGCATTATGTAAAAAACTGCCGTTTTATGGTGCTTATTTCCGGCAGTCTTTATAATGCCGGTTAAAATTCCTTATAACAGCAGTTATTTTAATGCCACTTATACTACCGCCGGCAATAGTAATATTTGGCGTAGTGCAACTTGCGTCTCCGCGAGTTTTCGAAGTCCCTCACTTCCCGCACGTACACGTGGTATGTCAACTTGGAGCCTTACTCGATCACCACTTGGGAGGAGATGGTGAATAGCTTCTATGCTAAATTCTTCCAGGTCCGCGAGAAGGTAACAGTGATTAGTCTGACGAAGGAAACGCAAGCTAGCGGGGAAGACGTGGTAGATTTCATCAGGAGGTTCCAAGATCGTGCAGTCGACTGCACTGAGTCGGCGAAGGAAGTTCAACTGGTGGAAATCTGCATTGGTGGAATGATGGATGAATTCAAGATGTTGCTCATCAACCTGAAGTTGGGAACGTTCTCTGCTCTACTGGAATCCGCGTACAATATCCGCCACGTGGTTAAACCAGCCAGGAAAGATACCTGGAAGGGCAAGGCCACGGGCGCCACTGTAGCTGTCGCAGAGACGCCGCGGGCCCAACAGGCCCCGGGAGGAAGAAAGCGGAGGGAACGCGAGATGGGACCAGCACCAGATTTTCCCTTCCCTGCATCATGGATGAAGTGCGAGCCCTGGTGAACACGGGGATACAAGATGGAGAACTGGAGCTTCCCCCAGTAGAGTATGAACCGCCGCAGGAGGACCGCGAGCATCCGCGGTACTGCATGTACCACAGACATACCAAGCACTCGACAAGTGATTGTTGGTCGTTGAAGAGATTGTTCAAGAGGAAATAGAACGCAAACGAACTAAGGATAGGAAGGCGCGACATCCGCATTGAGCCTTATCCGGTCCACGGGAATAACAATGGAGAAGTCAACATGGCAGAATGTTACCCGTTCATGTATGACGATGAGGACGATACCGACAACAATTACTACATGGAAGGAGAAGACGAGGAAGTATGGGCTTACATGGTCTCTTGCTATGAGATCACGGAGGAATTCGGAGACGGTGCAGCCCCCGCTGTGACCCCAGATCCCAACACCTCGGTCAAGACGTTGCAGAACAGTGCAAAGTTCCGCGCATTCTTTGATGGTTTTGGATTCACATCGGCAGCTAGGTTGGAAATTACTAAGGCAATTGTCAGCATCGTGGAAGTTCATCAAGAATCTTGTATGTCCGCGGAGGGGTCCGTCCCGCGAACGATCCGCGATGAGTCCAACTCTATCACCTTTTCCGACGCAGACCGAAGGGTGCCCTACCCCCATAACCGCCCGCTGTACGTTTCATCCCGCGTCAACGGGACGGAGCTGAAGAGAACCTTTTCAGATGGTGGGGCCTCCATAAATCTCATGCCAATGTCAACATTTCAAAAGTTGGGGATACAGGACAACCGGATAGTGGAATCTCCAATCACTATTACAGGATTCGGAGGAGACAGGAAGCAGTCTCTGGGATATGTGGTGGTGGACTTAGAAGTGGGGGCAATCCGCTCAGCCACTAAATTTCATCTCATCAACGCGGACCCCAATTATCAGATCATTCTCGGAAGAAGCTGGATGCATAAGTACGCGGTTGTGCCATCTAGCTACCACCAGTGCTTGAAGGGAATCTGGGCAGGAAAGAAAGTCACCATTCGCGCATCCGAGAACCCATTTGATACTCATGAGACACACCTCTCGGACGCGGTCTATTTCTCGGAACTGGGCGAGGTATCTCAGGCGATCACCGCCAAGCCACGCGCTGTCAAGATCCCAAGGTGGGAAGATATCAAGGATGAGAAGCTGGAGACCCAACAGAGGGACCCATCCGCGGCAGATGCCGCAGCCCCCAGGAAGATAACCAAAACAAAGGAGGGGGGCAAAACAGTGTACTACTTATGACGGTCCACCGGGGCAGCGGCTGATCATGAAACCGCTGGCCCCGGCGGTACATGTGCCGCGGTAGAGGAGGAGGTAATACAAAAACCGGAGCCCGCTCCGGAGTGCATGCAGGACCGGCCCAAGCCGCAACAGGAAGCGTTAGAGGAGGTCGATCTAAGCGATGGAACAAGCCCAAAGAAGCCGGTGTTCATAAGTAAAGAATTGCACGGAGAGTTCCGCGAGAAGCTAATAGCACTGCTACGTGCTAATTCAGACGTATTCGCGTGGTACTACGAGGAGATGCCCGGGTTAGACCCGGAGCTGGTAACGCACCACTTGGATACCTTCCCAAATTCCAAGCTCGCGAAGCAATTCCAGAGGAAGTATCACCCCGATTTGGAGGGGCAGATCAAAGAAGAAGTCAAAAAACTGCGGAAGGCGGGGTTTATACACCCAATCCAGTACCCGGAGTGGCTAGCAAACATTGTCCCTGTGAAGAAGAAGAACGGGCAAATCAGAGTGTGTGTTGATTTCCGCGATCTCAACAAAGCATGCCCAAAGGATGAGTTCCCGCTACCACACATCGATACATTGGTGGATGCCACCTCGGGCCACCAGATGTTCTCCTTCATGGACGGCTTCAGCGGATATAACCAAATCAAGATGGCCCCAGAAGACGCGGAGAAGACGGCGTTCCGGACTCCGTTGGGAAATTTCTACTACATTGTCATGCCTTTCGGCCTCAAGAACGCGGGGGCAACGTACCAGCGGGTCATGACAGCAATCTTTCACGATCTCATGCACAAGATAATAGAAGATTATGTAGATGACCTGGTGGTGAAATCCAAGGAGCGGAAGGACCATCTTGCAGATTTAGCCACTGTCTTCGCCAGATGCAGGAAATTCAACCTTAAAATGAACCCCCTGAAGTGCGCGTTCGGGGTCACCACGGGCAAATTCTTGGGCTTCCTTGTACATCGCCATGGAATCGACGCGGACGAGGCCAAGATCAAGTCCATTACGGAAATGCCCCCGCCTCACTCCCAGAAGACACTCAAGCGATTTTTAGGAAAAGTATCCTACCTCCGCCGTTTAATTCCCGCGATGGCGGAAATCGCGGCACCGTTCGCGGACCTGTTGAAAGGAAACGCAAAATTTGAGTGGCAGCAAGAACATCAGTAAGCGTTTCAGCGGATCAAAGCGGCGTTGACTTCTCCCCAGACAATGGTGGCACCAATCGCGGGGAAACCGCTGATTCTCTATCTGACCTCTACCCCGAGATCCATTGGGGCCCTGCTGGTGCAAGAGGTAGATGAGACAGAACGCCCAGTCTACTACATCAGCAGGAAGGTACAGGGAGCGGAGGAAAGGTATACCGCCATCGAGAGGCACTGTTTAGCCCTCGTCTTTACTGCACAGAAGCTCCGGCACTATTTCCTGTCATTTCCTATCCAGATAATCACTAAGTGTGACCCGGTGAGATATCTTCTGTCACAGGACGGGTCGCTTGCTGGTTGCTAACACTTGCGGAATTTGACATCTCATGCGCAACTCCAAAAGCAATCAAATGTCAAGCCCTAGCGGACCTACTGGCTCAGTTCCCAAGCGGACAGTGCGAACCGCTCGAAGAATGTCTACCCGGAGATGGTTTCGAAGCTCTCGCGGCCAGCACAGATGAACAGCACTGGACGCTCAGCTTCGATGGGGCCGCGGGTAGTGGATCAGGGGGCGCGGGAGTAGTATTACAAACCGAAGAGGGAGACAGAGTCCATTTGGCGTACAAATTGAACTTCCCGTGCTCCAACAACGAAGCGGAATACGAAGCATTGATCTTGGGTCTGATAGCAGTGAAGGAGAGAGGAATCAAGCACCTGAAGATAGCGGGAGACTCAAAACTTGTAGTCCTACAAACGGAAGGGATTTACGCGCTGAAAGAATCAACTCTGGCACCGTACCGAACGACAGTGCAGAAACTGATGAAATTCTTCAAGAGCGTTAGTATCGTCCACAAGCCCAGATCAGAGAATCGTTTCCCGGATGCTCTTGCAACGCTGGGGGCAAAGACGGAGTTTGAAGAAGAGAAAGCCTGCATTGAGATTGTGAAGATGTTTGAGCCATCCGCGGTAGAAGACTTTTCAGAGCCAACGGAGGATTGGCGCGGATCTATCAAGATTCAGTTAGTCACCGGCGTAGGGCACCTGTCCACCGCAGAGCTTTCATGTTTCATAGTTCTACGCGGAGAATTGTATTATCGCGGCCCGCAGGGATGGCTCGCTCGATGTGTTGATGCAAAGGAGGCAGAAGAAGTTTTGGACAGAATTCACAACGACAATTGCGCGGACAATGAGATAGCCCTGTACAGAAGAATTCAGAGGCAGGGTTACTATTGGCCTAGCATGAAGAAGGATGCTGATTTGATCACAAAGAATTGCACTTGGTGCTCCCTGTACATGGCCAAACCAGAATGCCTAATGACAAGCGCTGACAGCCAGGAGACAGACTGGAGACAAGTCTACATCGACTATCTACGAGAAGGATCCCTGCCCATCGAGCGAACCGAGTCCGCGAGGGTTGTCCGCGGAGCCTGGCGCTTTTTCTTGGAAAAAGGACTCCTATTTAGAAGGACCCTTGACGGAATGCCCCAAGTATGCGTAGACAAGGAGTAGGCGGAAGAGGTTCTAGCCAAGACTCACGGGACTGAGCACCAGGGGTGGAGGAAGCTTTACGAGCAGATGGTTCATCTGGGATATTTTTGGCCCACCATGGAGAAGGATTCGAAGCGGCACGTGCAAAGATGCCAAGCCTGCCAGAAATTCGGAAACTTGGTCCACGCTCCTTCGGTAGAGTTGCATTCCATCCGCGCCCCTTATCCCTTCCACACCTGGGCCATGGATCTGATCGGGCTAGTCAGGCCAGCATCGCGGAAAAACAGATGGATTTTGGCGGCCATAGAAGTTTACACCAAGTGGGTCGAGGCTGTTCCGCTGAAGAAGGCCACGGGAGATGCGGTGGCAGCGTTCATCAAGGAAAACATCATTTGCAGGTTTGGCATACCCAAGGCGATTCTTTCCGATAACGGGACTCCGTTCATCAATCACCACGTGGGAAGCCTCCTCGATGAATATACGGTCGATCACCGTTCCTCTAGCGCCTACTACCCGCAGGGAAATGGGCAGGCGGAAGCAACAAACAAGACCCTGATTAGAATATTGAGCAAGTTGTTGGACGAGCGCGGGGGTACTTGGGCTAATCATCTTCCGATAGCCCTTTGGGCTTATCGCACTTCAAAGAGGAAGTCCACCCGCGCCAGCCCCTTCAGCCTGGTATACGGAATAGAAACGGTCTTGCCTGCAGAACTGAGTGTCCCCTCCGCGCGAATGGTCCTCGCGATGGAGAATTCCGCCGAAGGAAGAAAAGCAGATCTGGAAGCCCTCGAAGAGAGAAGGACGACGGTGGCCCTTGCCCACGACAAATACTGGGAATCCGTGGCACGCTACTACAACAAGGGCGTGGTGCCACAGGTATTTGAAGTCGGGGAGTTAGTTTGGAAGGCCACCACGGCAGTGATGAGGGATATGAAGACGCCAAAATTCACGCCCAGATGGGAAGGACCCTATGAAGTAATCAGTGCTTCTGCTAGCGGGTACTACCACTTGGCGCGCGTCGAAGATGGTTTCAAGACAGGGGCAGTGAATGCCAAATATGTCAAAAGGTTCTACCCGTAAGGGAAGACACTAGGAGCGCACGAGCCTCCGTCCTACCCTGCCAGTCCCCTCCTCTTCCGTTCTGTTCGTCTTTTTTTCTCTTCCTTCTTGTAATTTTATTTAAAGTGCAATGAAGAGTGACATCATACCGCGAACTACCCTAAAACTTGTAAATGTTGGTTTGATCTTCTATTAATGAATGTTGGCACTTGTTCCCAATTCATACTGTTGCTTTAACTTTTATGCTGAAACGAAACGATACGGTCACGCGGAGAGAACATTTCCGCGGAACCATCGACTCTTTTTTTATGATTCATTCATTTAAACTTAACGATTATCAAAAAGAGATGATACTAAGTCGTGAGGGGTCAGAACATGACCCGCGGGATCCATACTTAGTGATTGTCAAAAAGAAATAATGTTAAGTCTTAAGTGGCCAGAACATGGCCCCCGATTCCAAACTTAACGATTATCAAAAAGAGATGATACTAAGTCGCGAGGGGTCAGAACATGACCCGCGGGATCCATACTTAGTGATTGTCAAAAAGAGATAATGTTAAGTCTTAAGTGGCCAGAGCATGGCCCCCAAATGTCAGACTTAGTATTTATCAAACAGAAATGATGACGAGTCACAAGGAGTCAGAACATGACCCGCGCACCACAGGCTCGGCGGTCATCAACTGAAGATGACGTTAAGTCCCAGACGGCCAGAGCATGGCCCGCAGATTCAAGCAAGAGTACAAGTATTGTGTTCAGACGATATCATTGACACAAAACAATCTTATTCCAATAATGCCAAGTTTTATTCAAAATGAGGGGGAAGGGAAATAGTACATGTGTTTCAAAAAAAAAAAAAAAAAACGACAAGACAAAAGTTTAAGTCTGCTACTCCGCAAAGACAAGCCCCTCGGGGTCAGGATCGTCAAGGTTCAGCGAAGTGGCAGCCAACTCCGCGTCCCGCTGCATCACCTGGGCAAACCTGGCCTCCAGATTAGCCATGTGCTGTCAAGCGGACTCCATCTGGGCGGCCAAGTTCTGGATCTCAGGCCTCAAGGCAGCCCTTTCCCCCGCGGCCCTTAGGGCAGAGCTCCGCGCGCATAGCCAAACCAGGTCAAACCCGAAGACCTGCATATCCTGGGCAACCTCCAGTAAAGCGACCTCAGTTTTGGGACTGAAGTCCCTGAAGCGTAGCTGCCCCCAAGGGGTAAGCACATCGTGAAGGTTGTTGAGGTAGATCACCCCAAGCCGGACAGACCGCGGGTTGAAGGAACTGAATGTCTCCGGGTGAGACCGGGCTATAGCATTCAGCAGCGGGTAGCGGGCCTCGTCTATGGGATAGCCCACGGGGAAGAGGCGGATTGGCTCCGCGGCCTCGGTATCCATAGGGCCCTTCTCCAGATCTAAAGCAGGCTGGCTAGGCCTAGGTGGAGACTGCTCCCTGGACTCAGCTTCCTCTCTCTGCTCGCCCATCTCAGAGTTCAAGTCAAGCTCGAAGTCTCCAAGGGCCTGGCTTCTCTGTCCCCCCAAAACATCGTCAGTTGGTAAGAAGGCCATATCTTTAAATAAATAATTTAGATCTGAGTCAGTAATGGAGGTGGGCCCCCCAAGAAGCTCTTCGTTTACCTCCAGCTGTCGGTCAGAAGAAGGGGCGGTTGGCTCAGCGCGTGGAGTCGGCGTACGTCTCGCGGACTGATGAGGAGAGTGGGTCTGCGAGGTGGAGCACGCCGGGGAATGGGGACTGGCGGCGTCCACAGCCGCGTCCTGCTCTGCGTTCGATCCAGGACCTTGGAGGAACGAAGCATTGGAGACCCCTGGGGAGCCACCAGCAATCCGGCCTAGAAAGCTCTCCGTGGGACGGATGCGGGCGCTGGTGGACTGCTAATGAGAGCCAGAAGGAGTAGAGGTTAAGCCCGCCCCAGGTTGGTCCACGGCAGGACCCCCCACGGCAGCATGAGGGAGCTCCTCAAGGTCATCTTCATCTCCCTCCCTCAATAATTGCGCGGCAGCCGCGTTGATGGGTTCCGCGGCGATGTCAGCCTGGCCCACAAATTCGCGGGTGTCCGACGATGGCGGGGGCTCGCGGGCCTCAGAAGCTGCTGCATTGGATGGAGAAGGGTCTCGATCAGCAGAATATACTATTACATTTTCAGACTCCTCTGAGGAAGAATACGACTCGGAGGAAACTGTGTTGGGATCTCCCCCGAGGTCAACAATGGAGGGCTCATCGGGTAACGTACCTCCAATAACCGCGGAGGATTCTGGTTTCGGGTGAGGAAAGGGAACTGGTTCCGTCCGGGGCTAAATCACCTCTGTTTCCCTCTGTTCTTCCGGGGAGTCGGAGATATCCACTATGACGACATCCTCCGCGGCAGGGCCCCCCGCGGGCGCGAAAGACCGGGCTTGCATAGCCGCCAAGTGGACGCTGAGGGGGAGTTGGTCTTCGTCGTCATCATCATCATCGCCGTCACCATCATTGCCTGCCCCTGCGTCCTCATTTTCCTCGTCGTCGGACTCCGCCACAACTGTTCAAAAAATAAAAAAATTGAAAGATAGAGATCAAAAAGTGCAAAATGACAAAGGTAACATTCTAGCAAGGCAAGACTTACCATTAAGGCAGCGTCTTTTGGGTTGAGCGTCTGGGGCGTCCTCTTCCGCCCCGCCCTCTGCTTGCTCCGCTGCCTCCACCGCCGCGGCTGCCTCTGGCTCGAAAGCCACGAAGGTGCTAGCGTCCCGCTCCCGCTGCTGAGAAAAAGAAAAGAGCAGAAACAAAGGGAATAAGCCCCATAAGACGAAGAGATAAAGCGTTGTAATGAAATGATTCAACACGGGGAAGACACTTACATTCCGAATGCGTTTTGGGCGACGAGTCTCCCCCGCCGCGGGCGCCTGAGAGGAGGACGGTTGAGATGGTTCCGTTGGAGGCGGAGGCGGAGGCTGTGTCCTCGCGCGGGATCCCCGCGCACGGGTGCGCCCCGGGGCAGCTTGAGGAGGTGTAGGGACCACTGTAGGAAATACCCTGTTCAAAGGCGCGGCATGGACCACGGCCCATTGGCTGCGGGGTCCGTGCCATTCGGCTGCCCGGACTGCAGTAATAGCCCACAATGAAGTGTCCCGAGTGCGGATTGTAGACGCCTCGGGGACCACGGCCTGTCCGCGGACGAACATTAAGAAGGAGTCAAGGTTCCTCCTCCAGAACGCATGGAACTCCGGAGTGCAACTCGAAACCCTGTCCCTGCCAGGGATGTGTAGTTGCCAAGTTGTGTTAGGATTGGGGAAAGCTGGCCCGCCATGAAACGGAGCTGGGATTCCGCAAAGGAAGGCATCACGGGGACGGGCCCAGGTATCCCTTGGTCGAAGCCCAGTTGCCTCGAAAAACGGTCCGGGCGGTACACCGCCACCCCAGTTGTCTCGCTGCACAAGGATGGGAGCCACTCAGGAAGGGCTATGAGCGCGGAGTTGATCACCGTCCGCGCCACGGGGTCACCATCATTCGCGGCACTGAGAGAGGAAGCAACTGGGAGAAGGCACTGGCCCACGCCCATGATGCCCGGAGAAGGAATGTTGTAGGGACGTTGAGTAAAGTTGGCCTCAACATCACATGTCTCGTACCATGAGGCTTCGTTGCTGATACCGTGCCATTGCTCCGCGCGGGATCGTACCCCTGACGCTGGAAAGACCAGCGGAACCGGGGCAACGGTACGAAAAATGCTCGAAAAAGTACGCGAGCAGGAAGGTGGAGTGGGACATCGAAAGATGGTCGCATCTACCGAGAAACCTAGCGTAATCAACCTGAACCAGGTCCAGTTGGTGGTAGAGCGACCCCAAGAACAGAGGTGCTAGTGCGACGGGCTGGCCGCGGGCCAGGAGAACGGCCAGAGGAAAGACCGCCTGGGAGAGGCCATTGACGGGGTAATCAGGCAAGACGTAGTAGGAAATGAAGTAAGAGAAGAAGCCCGCCATGTAAAGTCGTTGCTGGTATTGGGGGCCCGTGACGAAATCTCGCGCGGCACCCGGAGCGACAGTTCTCGCGGGCTGAAGGTCCTTGAAGAAATAGCGATGCCAGCTCCCAAGAGAAGTCTTCTTGGCATTCGCCGGGGCGGCTTTGCGGACGCCCTGGACGGTGAAGATGTGCCCGTTCTGGGCTTGCTTGTGTAATGCCTTCAGAGCCTCGACATCCTCTCGGTCCTCACGCGAGAGTTTGGCCGGGTCCACAATGTTGCCCCCGCGGAGAGACAAGCGGGTGAGAATGAAGACATCCTCCAGCGAGAGTCCACTCTCCCCCCATGCCCATGCAAATGAATGGGTATCGATGCTCCAGCGTGAGCACGCGAACTCCAGGTTCCTGTTAGCTGCCCCCTGCCGAGGGATGCTCAGGCGCCGCGACAGCTGGACGGCGTCGAGAGCACCGCTGCCCAACAACAACGGCCTGAGGCGGGGATCGTTGGCAACGTCATCCACCCAGTCTGCCCAGTCTGTGGGTGGGGAAGCTTGGGCCCCAAAGCGGCATTCCACAAAGGGGAAATACCCGCGCTCGAGGCGAAAGCGGAGCACCGGGGAGGGGTTGACGAGCTCTGCATTCTCCGGGGCGGCAGGGGCCGTGAAGAAGGTGGGGTCAGCCACGGGAGCACCCACAACAGGATACGCCCCCGCGAGGGCCCAGAATGGGTCCCCGACTGTCCGCAAGTACGGGGCCCTCTGCCACTGGTCCACGGAGGGGACTGGGACCTCGACGATCGTGCCACGCGCAGCCATTTATGATTAAAGTGAAAGAGAAGGGGAAGTTGCAACCGCGAAGGGTGAAAAGAGACAAGAGAGAAGACGATCGCTCGCTGAGAATCAGAAGAGAAAATGACAGCACTTCGACGGAAATTTGGAGTTTGGTGAAAAAGGAAATAATGGACAAATGGTTTATATAGTGGTCAACCGGTGGGGACATTTATGACGTCTGCACACGAAGGGTCATGACGGTACACGAAGAGACATAACGGCACACGAAGAGGCGTTAGCGGTTATCATACCCGTTGCCCCGCGAAACGAATCTAGGGCAACCGTGGAAACTCACAAAAGGGATAGTACGCACGCGGACGATGTGCACTCGTCGTACGCGCGCGGGGGGCATATGTAGGCGCGGCCAAAATTATTGACATGTCATCAGAGAAGACTTTTTGACCAGCCAATTGGTTGCGGACACGTGGTAACTGGAACCCCGCGGGAAGTCAGTCTTAGTCAAATTTCTATTCTAAGAAGACGGTTGACTGCCCAATAGGAGGGAAGCACGTGTGGCACGTAAGAATAATGCCCGCGGAAATGACCCACGGAAGGGAAGACCCCGCGGGACCCCCGCTAGCTCCGCGGGGGAACTAAAGACGTATCGAGATGGGTACAGAGGATCACAGGAAGACCCCGGGGTCCTATTCAGGCCTAAAAGGCAAGGCCCGAGAGGGGCCCCGCGGGAGGCAAACGATCGCCGCGGGTCGCGACCTTGCTCTTGCGGGAATTGGGGAAGCTCTTGTGGCTTGGGATGGAGGTAGCGTCGTGGAAGCGCGAGTCCTCCCGCGGAAAGTCCTCCGCGGAAGGACGAGCCTATCCGAAACCTGGAGGTACGGGACGGACACGTGTTGGGGTCTTATAGGAGCGCCGCTCTGGGCCTGACCTAGGCCCTGACCTAGGCCCAGGTGCCCTATAAATACCCCTGACATTCCCAATGATTGCCAGATGCTGACTTTTCTGGAAAAAGAGAGTGTGAGCACTGATTCTGAGGAATGAGAACATTCTTCCCCAGAGAGAAGGTGACCTCACTCGTTTGATTCCAGAGAAGGCAGACGTCATCCCCCGCGGAGAACAAAGGAGACACGTTGCCTTTGTCCTTTCCGTACCTCTTGCTCCATCCCTCACCCCACGAGATTATTCCCCTTTTCCCTCAATACTAATCATCAGCCAATCGCAGCTCTCCAGCTCACATTTCTACACGTAAGCATCCCGAGCGGAACCTATATCACCCACAGTGATTATATGAAATCCTAATGATACTCCCGGCCCGACAAACGTCCCGGAAATGGACCATGATACTCCCGGCCGACAAATGTCCCGGAAACTGACCAAGAACGTCTCGATCGATAAAGGCTTGAATAACAGAACGTCCTGGAAACGGACCAAAAATGTCTCAGTAACGGTTTGAATAACAGCCCACAAACCGCTCGACAATGTGGGTAAGGAAACGGACCAAAAATGTCTCGGTAACGGTTTGAATAACAGCCCAAAAACCGCTCGACAATGTGGGTAAGGCCACAGTAGCTATATCAAATGATGAGCAAAAGGTCTGTTCAATTGAGTTTGAGATGGGGGCACTCGGGGTACATTTGGAGCTTGAACCAAAATCGAAATCCGACCGTTACCATTTCAATTCGGATCAATCCCATCATTACCATTTCAATTCGGATCTTCACCTGTGTCGTGTCTCCTAAGAGAAGATCGATTTGGACATTCGAGCTCCAGTTTTTCGTTCGGTTCCACTAGTTGAACTTATAGCGATTGTTCTGCAGGTATAGTCACCTCATCATAATTACTACACTGCATACCCATACGCTTGAAACATTGTTGTTTTCTATTTTTCTTGTTTCCTTTTCAGTCGGTGAAATAAGAGCGACATTTTATGCGACACAGATTACTTGAACATCGATTTAAGCAAGAAAAATTAGCTGCAAGTGCACATTGTTGTACCGAGCAACTCCGAGGCCTCCAATGCCTCGAGCAATTCTCTCCCTTGTTCAGCTAATGTCTCCGTATTTACCCATATTAAACAGTAACTGGTAGTATTAGTACATAACTTCATTTCCACACCCAAGCTGGAGACCAGCTACGCATACATAATGTACAAAATCTTATTTCCCAAAACCCAAAACCGGAAGAACAAACAAAACCCAAAGCTATACAAACGAAAAAACAAGCAAGTAAAACATACGAAGCACTCAACATAGGGTAACATAAGAAGCTTTTGCATTCTATTCCCGGCGCTCCACACGTTGCAAGTGCACCCTACCATATTCGTCAACGGGGTTTCTTCAGCATCTAGTACCACCTTCTCTGCCGTTGCTCTCTTTGTGCCGCCATGCTCACGTGCTGCCTGCGTCTCTTCCACAATGTCACTCGGCATTGTTAGCTTCTCCTTTATAGCTTCCTTCACGCTACCAATCGCGCTGAATATGTTTCTCGCCCCTGCAGTCCCCCTAGCCATTCCCACAAAGAACATAACTAATTCGATTTCCATACGCATTTTATTGCCTCGTTATCACAATTTCCATACGCATTTTATTGCCTCGTTATCACATTAAATGTTCATGTAAATTACAAACGGTAGGACACTTATTTTGACCTTGTTATCCACTCGGCACAAGTCCAGGCATATGTGCGTGTACATTAAATATACTGAATTTTTACCTGTCCTCTGCAGTTTCCCTTTCTGCCTCTGCTCTCTTCCTCTCCTCATCGTTGTACCCCTCCTCTCTCAGCTTCAACTCTTGCATCTTCCGTCTGGCTTCATCCTCCGTCTCCATGTATTTTTCCTACGGAAAATAATTATCCATCTCACTGTAATCTCCATATGCTTCAGTTCCATTGGCATTTGGCACCCCATATTTCCATGGGAACTAAATAAACCTTTACAGTTAGAATGGATAAACAAAATTGAATCTCCCACAGAGATAATTACAGAAACCTGTTTAAAACAAAGAAAGATAAAACCAATAACACTAACACTGGTCAATGTTAAGGCGGTTTAGTGTAAACGTATGTTGAGTAGTAAATATATTTCCAAATGACCAAAAAAAAAAAAGTACTCCGTATTGAGTAAATAAACTTTGGGGAAAATGACGGCCAATGACGGATTTTGATAATTAATACCCGCCAAGGACATTTTCAGTATTAACAAATGTTCTCAGCATATCCTTGGCGGATATTAATTATCAAAACACGTTTTGGGCCGTCATTTTTCCATAAACTTTTAAGTGAGTTTGCATTCATTCAATGTAGTGTGCACTCTACAATTGCTCCCCAATAGATGGACCCTTACCTTATTTGCACGCGGGTAGCCTTTTTTTTGCCAACCACAGGGGTCCAAAACATAAAGTCCCGAAAGTACAAAAAAAACTCTAGTGGTGCCTAGGCTACCTTAGGTCTTAAATATCAATTGTTGCATATTGTATCGGCCGATACGCAACGGATTTTGTGCCTTCTCGATATGGTTACAGCCTAATGTCCTCATGAGATGAAATACCCCATGCCTATCGTCATTTCCAATTAACGGATCAGTTCACGGCCGTAACGCAATTGTTACGGGCGATTTAGGTAGTTAAAATTTCTCTCCTCCAATATAATTTTTAAAAATGCTCAACCACTACAAGCGATTCCTGTTACATATCGAATTTCGAAGGTTTTAAATATTGGCCACTAAAAGCGTTTCCCGTTACACAGGAATACAAGCCTTCTGATATTGTTACCCCATATATCGGTGATGATACTGTTTCTCTTACCCGTGGGTCCCACCCACGCCTATGTGAGTGTGGTGGTTTATATTGTGGCTTAATTTAATCTCATCTTCAGAGACAAGACTCACCTTAGCCTGCCTCGCCTTCTCTGCCGCAGACTCCGTCGTCTCCTTCGCCTTCTCCTTCACCGTCTCCTTCGCCCGCTTCGCCTTCTCCGCGGCTGACTCAGCCGTCTCCTTGGCCATCTCCTTTGCCGTTTCGGCCTTTTCCTTTACCGCCTCTTTCGTCTCTCCCGCTTTCTCTGCTGCCCTATCCGTAATCCCTCTTTCTTCCTCCTCCTCCTCCTCCTGGGCCTGCTCCTCGTACCCGCCTTCCCTCGGCTCGTCGTAAGATTTGCCGATAACGGCCTCCTTGGCGCTTTCGAGAGTTTCGGCCACCGATTTCAGTATGGTTCCGATGACACCGGGCCTTTCCTCTTGTCCGTGTTCGTAGTAATCACGGTCATGAGACTCCATTTTCGGTCGTCTATCTTCTTCTTCTTCTTCTTGTTCGTGCTCTCTCTCTTTTCTTTCTCTGTTTATATCACTGAGCTCTTTTTCTTGCCTTGATGCCATTTGACTATCCTCAAAAAAAACTCTCTCTCTCTCTCTCTCTATCTCTCTCTCTAGATTTTTCCGGCAAATCTAAACACCGAAAGCTCAACAATAGTAAAGTGTACAGAGACAATGAAGTGAACTGTTTGGCAAAACTTGGTTTTATCGTTTTTCTTGACGATAAGAGTTAAAGAGTATGAAATGTATAGAGTGGGGATCCGAGTTGAGTAGTGAGTTTGTACGTTGTTGTGAATAAATAACACGTACGTGTAGCTGTGGGGTTGTTGATGTACACGTGGATGAGTAAGCTGGATGACACGTGTGGGCGTGGTCAGAATTATTGACATGTCATCAGGAAAGACTTTTTGACCAACCAATTGGCCGCGGACACGTGGTAACTAAGTCCACGCGGAAAGTCAGCCTTAGTCAAAATTCTATTCTAAGAGGACGGTTGACCGCCCAATGGAAGGAAAGCATGTGTAACACATAAAAATGATGCTCGCGGAAATGACCTGCGGAAGGGAAGGCGCCGCGAGACCCCCGCCGGCGCCGCGGAGAAATTGAAAACGTACCAAGAAAAGTACGACGACAGGGGACCACAGGAAGCCCCGGGGTTCTATTTGGGCTTAGAAGGCAGGGCCTAGAAGGGACCCCGCGGGAAGCAAACGATCGCCGCGGGTCGCGACCTTGCTCCAGCGGGAATTGGGGAAGTCCTTGTGGCTTGGTGGCTTGGGATGGAGGTAACGTCGCGGAAGTGCGAGTTTCCCTCGGAAAATACCTCCGCGGGAGGGCGAGTCTACCCATGACCTGGAGGTACGGAAGGGACACGTGTTGGGGTCTTATAGGAGCGCCGTTCTGGGCCTGACCTAGGCCCAGGTGCCCTATAAATACCCATGTCATTCCCAATGATTAGAAGAGGCTGACTTTTCTGGGAAGAAATGGTGTGAGCACTGATTCTGAGGAAGAAGAACATTCTTCCCCGGAGAAAGAGTGACCTCACCTGTTCAATTCCAGAGAAGGCCAGACATCACCCCGCGGAGGACAAAAGGGACACGTTGCCTTCGTCTTTTCCGTACCTCCTGCTCCTTCCCTCACCCCACAAGATCATTCCCTTTTCTCCTCGGTACTAATTATCGGCCAATCGCACCTCTCCAGCTCACATTTCTACTCGTAAGCACATCTAGCGGAACCCAAATCACCCACAACACGTAGACTTGTATAGGAAGCTGCCAGCTGGGGTGGGGACTTGGGTGGCAGTTCGATGTATGCTCATCCCAATCAAGTAAGTTCTGGGGGTGGGGCTGGATGACAAAGCCAGTTCTAGCCAAAGTTACTCCGAGTAGGAGTTTAAATTCTTTACGTGGACGGTGAAAACCGTGAATTTTACGCTACCGTCATCGTTGGTTTTACCGTACGTGTATTGTAGCAATTTAAAACGTTCATTTTGGCTCACAGAGTAGTGTCTCTACGCGAATGATCAGTTTGATAGGACATCGATAGATATATTAAAAATTGTAAAACTTATTGATAGAATCAGAGGCTAATTCAATTAAGGCACAGGTGGGTCACGTGACCCATCTGAAATTATCGGAAATTTTTTTTTGTGAACCGCATAAGTTATGTCACGCCCTCGATTTTTAACATAATTAAATAATACATTTTAATAAAAGAGCCTCGCATATCGTACATACTACCCAAAAGAGTTCCCACCTGTCTTTAATTACAAATCAAGTCCTCAAGATTAAAGATTTACAATTTTGGCACTTCGGCCCCAAATATACATAAATGCAAGTACGAACCTGTTTAGAATATTATAAACGTTTAGTCAAAAGGATTGAAATGATAAGTAAATACATCTCTGTCAAAATAAAGTTAATACAAAGATGCTTAAGTAACTACATGAGGTTAACTTCCAAAAAGTCTTTCATTCCGATGCACACGTTGCATGCAAGCTATTGTCCATCGTTTTGTCCTGAAAAGAAATATTAGGTTGAGCTACACTAGCCCAGTAGGAAAATCTTTACCAATTCTATGTATAAATATGAAGCTAAGTGCAAAATGAGATGACAAGGAGATGTAGTTCAATCAAGGGATAACAACGAACTAATAGGTGTATCGACATTCATTACGATCGCTCAAGGATATGCCATTATCACAAAAGCAAAACAATTCACAAGATTCATACACTCTACCAACTCATACGACTCGCTATCCCAAATTTTCACTATCGGTATTTCCACCCCTTGCGTTACCGCATAACACTACAAGGATTACCATGTTACCACCCCTTGCGTCATGGTGATCCCTAACGACTCGAGTCACCGTATTACCACCTCTTGCGTTACGAGACCCGTCTAAGTCTTCGTATTACCACCCCTTGCGTTACGAGACTTCCTAAACCAACTTCCGACTCAAACAACTACTTTCTCACACAATATGCAAGTTAAGACTCCCCCATGTTTACATTCATAGATGAGACTTCATACAATATGCCAACGTTATCACAAATATGCTATAAACATTCACAAGTGCCAACAATCAATAGGAAGTATTTAAACGAAGTTTTAACTAAATAATTCATTATTCGTTCCTCACTAACGGAAGACCAATGGGTCAAGAATACCATCCACTAATCATAGGAAGTCATATTGACAAAACAAGAATCTTAGGAGTAGCCGACGGATGTTGGGAGACTGACACACCCCCACTCTAACGGTCATAACTTTCTGTGTACTTAGAGTCTTTAGGTGATTTTGGTGGCAATAAAAAACTAACTTCAAGACCTTCGAATCGATATAAAATTTGCAAGAATCGGACATCGGATGAGGAAGTTATGGCCGTTTGAAGTTGGGCTGAAACCTAAAAGACGAGTAGAAATTCCAGAGAAGGGAGGGATCGATCCCTGGGCTTGCTGGTCCAGAAATGAAAAGGGGGATCGATCCCTACATGATTTTGGGTGATTTTCTACAGATTTTGACAGCTTTCGAAATGAACGAAGGGAGACGATCAAGGCTCGATTCTTACACCAAATCAACATATAAACACATAAAAGAGGTAAAGAAGTCATTACCTCGCGATGATAATCAAGATCTAAGCGATTAAAGCGAGCCCTAGCCTCATTGAACTTCAAAATCAACGAAAACTCTCCTCCAAGCTTAACCCACAGAATTTCAAGCTCACGATCGCGATTGGAAGGCCGAATGGAGGTTGATCTTTGAGGATTTTGAGAGATAGGGTGAGGTTTTGAGAGAGAGAGAGAGAGAGAGAGAGAGAGAGAGAGGCCGGCTTAGGGTTTTGAGAGATAGGGTGAGGTTTTGAGTGAGGAGAGGAGAGAGGGAGAGGGAGAGGCCGGCTAGAGAGAGAGAGAGAGAAAACGGATGAGAGGGAGAGATATAGGGATGAAAATAATCTCCTACACACACTCACCCACTATTTATACTCCTATATCTCCAAATCACACAAACACTCCCTCAAGTCTCTATTCTTTCACTTCGATTCTCAATCTAATTAACCATGAAATAAACCATATTCTCCCAATTAACCATTTAATAAACATTTCAATAATTAAGATTTCCGGATCTCTACAAGTTAAGTACTATATATAAAATTACCAAGAACCAAATTGTGCGTCTTGCGCCCGTGGTAAAGGCTTGCGCTTCTACCCGCGTGTTCGAATCCCCGCATGGTCTATGCCTTTTTTCTTTCATTTTTATGCTGAAACGTTGAAATAAAAAAATCTCAGAACTTGTGGCTAATGGGAGTCAAACCTCACCCATCAAATGCTTAGTTTGAGGCACTACCACAATGCCAAATGAGATAATTTGACATTACCATCAAATAAAAATATTCAAATACAAAAACACTAGTCCACTCATTTTTTTAAATGTTTACTGAATTTTTAGTTTTCATTCGTCGCTGACGTGTCTTCATTATGTAATAGCGATAGCACAATTGTACTTTTCATATTATCATATATTATTATTAATGATGATCAAAAAAACATTATTATTAATGCATTTCTTGCTCTTTCAAAAAAAAAAAAAAAAAAGTTTTGTGCTCTATAAAGAATGCTTAAATATTTTATGTTCTCGTTATAATTTTCTCTTGAATGCATGTTCTCTTTATATTAGCTTATGAGAATTTTTATCAACTTTATGCTCGAAAGGTGACCCATCTGTATTAGATTTCTAAATTCGCCACTGGATAGAATCAGATCGTCCATTTCGTAAATCAAAATTCAATTTTTTGATATACCCTATCGATATCTAATTAAGCTGATTTTTGCGTAAACATACCACTTTGAGAGCCCTACAAGATGAATGATTTAAATTATACTATAAAAATACACGGTGGGGCCAACAATGGCACCACTGCCGTCGTAAATAATATAGTACGGCCCGGATTGAATATTCTTTTAAAAAAGCCAAAGTGGCTTATTTTTTGTCCTTATTCAAAAAAATTCGTATCACTTGGCTTATCATCATTTTTTTGGGGATTATTGCATCCTCATGACGAGGAATCTAAAAAGTAAAAAATTTTGATCAAAATCCAATTTTTTGAATAAAGACGAAAAATAAGCCAATAAGCCACTTTTTTCGTCTTTATTCAAAAAATATTGGATTTCAATCAAAAAAATTTACTTTTTAGATTCCTCTCGTCATGAGGATGCAATAATCCCCAAAAAAAATGATAAGCCAAGTGATACGAATTTTTTTTGAATAAGGACAAAAAATAAGCCACTTTGGCTTTTTTAGAAGAACAAGTCCTAAGTTTCTTGAATTGAACAGCGAGATAATTGGTGTCATAAATTAATCGGTTTTACACTTGAAAATTAAAAGGTAAAAGAACTAAACTTACCTTTGAAAATTTACGATCGATCAGACAAAACGCCAACGATGACGAAAATAGTCGAGGAGAATGAGTTTAAATTGAAGAAAAGAAATTCCTATATGGTCATGATGCGAGTTTAGGGGTTGTTTGGTTACCCTATTTTTTGGCTTTTTACATTTTAGTTATTGACTTTTTAAATTTTGGTCAAATATATTTTGAATATGGTAGAATGTTTTAGAGATAAAGAAATATATTTGTACAAGCAAGCAAACATAAGATTGAACACAAAATCATCTTGTCCAACCCATATAAAAAATAATGATACTATCTGCTTCTTCTAAAAGAAGATAGCTAAAATCGTACATATTTGCTTCTTCTTGCATTGACGCTATAATGTAGAGAAGAATGCTAATAATTAATTGTCGAGATGGACGACCAAGATAGAACTGCATTGGCGCTTCTCTACAGTTGGATTGACGAGAAGCCCATTTTTTTGTGGCACTAACAATACTTGATGCATTAACTACATCTACAATTTTTAACATTAATAAGGGAATTTAGTTGTTCGCGTTTAATGATTATTAGCATATGCACTTGACAAATGCCTAAACGAATACCAGAACGAGTAGGCCTCAAGTCCAACGGGCCGTGTACCCGAAAAGGTCTAACGGGCCACATTCCTAGATGGACTGTAAAGGGCCAAATTCCCATATTAAAAGTAGGCTCAAATAAGGGCCTACTAGAGCCACATCTCCCGGTGAAGACTCGGTCTAACGGGCCACATTCCTAGACTCAGGTATTGTCTGAGGTTTTTTTTTTTGTTGATATTCTCTGAGGGATTTTTTTTTTTTTTTAATTGTCCGAGGATTGTTCAATGCACGTTGATGCAAGGTCTACATATTTTGAGACTGGTTCTACATTAATATGCAGTGAGAAAGGCCATTGAATTTTTTCATTAAATATTTATCTTGAGGGTTCTTGTCAAAAATAATTTCTAAAAGATATCGGTAAGGATTTTTTCAGAAATTGCAAGGCAAAACAAAATGATTCGCCCTACGATTGGGGGTAACAAAGATGTGGTTCCGACTTTTCTTTGTCCGTATTGTCAATACTTCAACAAGCAAGAACTTGAAGGTCTTAAGAAATACAAGCTTGATCTCAAGTTGGGTTCCAAGGTGAGGTTTGTAACGAGGTTAGTGCCTAAATGCATCATGAGGAAAGAGAAGGTTTTAATCTTTTGCCACAATATTTCCCGATTGATCTTTTTGTTAATTTGTTTGCATCCTCCTATGGGTGGAGGAAAGGAGAATACTACTCACAACAACTTACACAACCTCTCACATACATGTGGGCTCCACACACTACTATGTGTGGGCCCCACATATGTGTGAGAGGTTATGTAAGTTGTTGCGTCTGGATTGTTGTGTGAGTAGCATTTTTGTTTCTGTTTCCATCCCAAGCCAAAAGGCCGAGAGCACTCCCTCTCCTCTCCTCTAAAAAAACAACTCTCCTTCCACAGAAAAAACCTTCTACTGTTCTCTACATATTTCCTCAGAAATCCCAACTCCTTCAAAAACCAATAAACTCTCCACACCCCTTCAAAAGAAAACCAAAAAAAACTCTCTCCAAAGTCCAAACCATCAGGAAACACCAAACCAAAAAAATACCTCTTTCCCTTTACCAAAAATCCCCAAACGAGCTATCTCCAAAATCTCCGAGGCCGAAGCTCTCCTAGTTTAGGTTCAGAAAAAAAACTCCTGATCTCCATAAGTTCATTGTAAGCCAGAATTACACAACAATTATATAGCTAAAAATAAGTACGGATCGAATTTTGTGCTATTTCTAGTTATATTTTTGTCTAATTTAATTTTTGAGCACACTTTTGTTAAAATCCACCACACAAGGTGAGGGAGATGTAATCCTACGCAGGGGGTATTTCCCCCTTTTCAATTCAAATTTTCAGTTCAACTCAAATTTTTTTTTTTTACTTAGATTAATAACACGACGATGTTCTTTTCACTAAAAACCAAAAATAAGGTTGCACTGTTCGGATTACCGTTTCGCACCCCTATTTCGGTATAAATGAAAACAAGATTGTCGTGTTGGATTAATTAACCGAGGTGCTCTTTTCGTGTATATAAGGATGGCGCTTAAACTTAAAAGTACCCAGTGACCTTTTGTCGGTGACAATGTAGCCACAATCGAGTCCCGGTGATTCCAGGATTCCACATGCCTTAAACACAAAAAGAGGACTGAAGGTCATTTCATCAATCAATAGCTCCATTGTATGCATTCTATATTTTATTTATTTGCCAACGATAATTACTCGAAAAAGGCCAACTTTGAAAATTAAGTACTGAGAGGACGATGTGGGGTGCCTAACACCTTCCCCACACGTAACAGTAAATCCCTGAATCCATCTCTATTTTCGCAAACCCTTGAATGAGAGTCAATTACAAGTCACGTTTGAAAGAAGAATTTGCTCAAACGGGAATATAAAAAAATAGTTAAAACCATTTTCTTCGCAAAACAGTTTTAACGGGTGACCTGACACACCGAACTCAATGTTAGGTGGTGACTCGTTTTTTCAAACATCAGTCCGAGTCACGGCTATCAAACTCAAAATTAACAATCATCGCATTTAAAAGTCGTGATTTTTAAGGCGTTGCCTCTTTTGCCCTAAAAAGTGGGTTGGGCGACCGCCGGTAAAAATCAAGACGTGCAAGTCCAACTTATTCACAGTCAAAAGTGCTACAAACTAACACCATCTACGAAACCCAGACAACCACGCCAAGCTATGTACACAGTGGACTGCTTCTATCAACCACCAACTCAACAATTCCAGCACTTCGGGCTATCAATTTCAGCAACTAGACATGAAATCGCAGCTCTTAAAAGTAGTTTCCAGCATCTAGAAACTTATTTTTCCACAAACATAACTCAATATCAATTGGCTCAAATATTTCAATGGAAATGAATTCCTGGTTACTACTTATGTTGTCAAACGGTCGTTAACCCGTTGACCCTCACAAGTGTCCTACAAAGATGAATGTCTACCCTTGAAATTTATTTCCATATCATCATAGCCATACAATAGCAGCACACTACACTGCACCGATGCCAAGGAAAACCCAAAAAAGGGACTGCACAAATGCACACTACACTACACTTTGCAAACCCATAAAACAATAACGTAAGAAACTGCAGTTTCCTGCCATTCTATGGCATTACGTAGAACATTTTTTCTGCCCATATAACAGCAAAAAACAACCTCGGCAAAGTGCAGTGCAGAAAACAGTTTTCATTGCCCAAAAAACATGGTCTTAATAAACTGCAAAAAATAGCAGCACAGGACAGCACAACACACGCATTGTCCAGTGGCCAGCAAAACCCAAAAAATGGATTGCACAAATGCACACTGCACTGCACTTTGCAAACCCAAAAAATGGACTGCACAAATGCACTGCACTATGCACTTTGGGCACAGCTTGGACACACACACCCCTGCACTTCACTCACACCTGTACCCACACAAAAAACTGCACACACCACATTTGCACTGCACTGCACTGCACTGCACTACTAGATCAGTAGATTGGCATGCTGTTTTTCTGCAGTTTACACACACATCATAGCCCACAAAAACCAGCCCAGAAAACTGCAATAAAACTCTCCATTAAAACTGCCTCCAAAACAGCTTAGAAAATAGCATGCCCTGCACTATCAGCAGTTGCACCACAACACAACACACACATACTTGCACAGCAGAAAAGCAGAACCCATAAACCAACAGAAACCAACACCTGCACTGCCAAACCCAGGTACAGCAGAAACCAGCCCAAAAAGACACCATAAACCACTATACTGCATGCTAACAATAGCCAAGAAACCATAGAAACCAGACCAGAAAACAGCAAGCCAATGGCAGAAAATAGGGGGCCAAGAGGTTTGCTTATGCCAAACCACAAAAACTGCAGAAAAGTTCTGCAGTGAAGTGCAACAAATACTATGCACAAACGAATACTTTAGAACCTGCATTGCAGAAATCAACACACACACATAGGCATGGCATAGTAATATCAAGCACAACTTAAGATTTGATTGGGCTCAAACAATACATAGGAATCATAGGGGTACTCATGGCTGCAACTAATGTTACCCCGCCAAGGTATCTACCTTAATTAAGAATTGAATCGATTCATCATTGCCCTAGTAAGACTCACATTATTGGCCAAAACCTGTCATGCAAAGAAACTTCATATTACATTTCCAAATACGACAAAAAAGTATGCATCAAATGTACCAAATTCATGAGTTTAAGATCATAGTGCATCGTTCGTAGTTCATAGACCCACCATAGTTCGTTGTTCATCCTCCATTGTTCATTATACATTAACAAATGGCTTCCTAATTAAGGGTATGACGATAAAGTTCTGCCACTTCAAAAAAAGTGGGTAAAGTACCATTCTTGCTTATAATGGTACTTAACCCACTTCAAAAAGGCACTACGTATCCCACTAAATGGGACCATACACAGACTGCTAAGGATGGCCTCCACATATAGTTGTCTCTCCTCGGGCTTCGTGCCATAGAAGTTGTCAACCATTTGTTCCTCTTGACAGATTACGGCACTTAACTTGAACTTCTCCATCAAGGTAATATCAAGCTTTGATAGCTCATCTTGCACCATCGTGCGTCGGGCAGATAGCTCTTTGTCATACCTAAACGAATTGACCATCTTTTCCATATGGCCCGAGCTCATCTTCAGCCAATTGTCCATACTTGCATGGATGGGCAACTCTTCTTCAGCCATTCTTGTCCTCTTCCTCCCCTTTTTAACTCTGGCATTGACCTGCGGCGTTGAGCAACGGGGTGTGGACGTGGGGAGTGAGCTATGAGGTGTGAATGTCTGAGGTGTAGGAGTTGTGGGGAGTTGTGCACCGTTGTCTTCACCGAATAGAGCATCATAGAAATCATTTGACTGATCTCCCAAAGTTGGTGGGACAATATCCGGGCGTACCATTTCCGAGTAATCTTCCGTTGCCTCCCCCGTAGCCCTGTCCTTGCCAAAAATGAGTTGCCAATCATCAAAGTACGAGAAGGACTTCCCGTACAAGCCTTGGGCCTACACAAACATTAGAACTTAGTAGGAATTCTCATGCCTTAATATTGAATTAAAGCATTTGAATTCACAAATGGGAGTTACCTTTTCATACTCATCCCATATGGTTTGCTCCACGGAGATGCGTTTGTTCACATCATCCCACCCGAAGCCACTAAGGGCAATAATATCAACAATTTTAGCCCACGTCTGTTTCCAATACTTCACCTTGGAGTCAATGTGGGGGTGACCCTTAAGGTTGCTCCCCGGTAGCACCTTTTCTAACTCTTTCTCCAGTGGGTGAAGAAACCCGTTTTGAACCCATTCTCGGCCCTCCACTTGTCCCCTATGTCATTGACCATGCACTTCATTAGCGCATCCTCTTCCTTACCCCTCCAAGACCTACGTTTTTGCTTTGTAGGCCCTTCCACTACTTCCACTTCATTAGTATCCATTGTTGCAAATGCATTTAAGTTGTGCAAGGAATGTAAAAAGTACGACCGTAAACTTTAAGTAATACACCGGGAAATATAATGGTACGTTACAAGTTGTTCAAACACAAATGTTACCAAGAAGTTACAAATAGTACAATTACAAATATTTGTTCAAACACAAATGTTACCAACAGAAATTCGTAAAACTTATGTTTTTCAAGGTCAAATATTTAACTCTCACATGAAGGCAGCTAGAGCATCCCTCCCCGCGGTCCACTCATTGGAAGTCTCTACGGTAGCAATGTGATCATCAACGGGGACATCATTCACGTGTTCTTGTTCCCATGCGTCGTACTCTTGTTCAATGGGATCGTTGGGAATCTCTCTCTTAATTAGGTTATGGAGAAGACAACATGCTGACACGATACGGCATTGAGTCCTTATGGGGTAATAGGAAGGAGATCTCAAAATTGCAAACCGCATCTTCAGAACCCCAAAGCTTCTCTCAATGACATTCCTAGCAGCGGAGTGCTTCATGTTGAAGTACTCCTCTTTGCTTGTTGGCATATGACCTTGCCTCCAAATGTTAATGTGATAGCGTTGGCCACGGTATGGTCCTAGAAAACCGTTCCCATTTGCGTAACCAGCATCAACAAGGTAATAATGTCTTGTAACCAATGGAAGATAACAAATTCTCACTACGGACACATTCACTATGGGTGGATAATTGTAATGGAGTTAAAGGAAACATTAACTTTGAATATGGAACATACCATGGGGGACTCTGAGACCATGGGGTCTATCCATGGCGTTCCTAAGGATTCTAGAGTCAGTGGTCGACCCTTCCCAACCAGAAAGGACATAGACAAATTTAAGGTCTCAAGTACAAACACCTAAAATATTTGTAGCAATCTCACCATTCCTTGACCTATATCGGGCCCTATCAGCGGTCGGGGGACTAACTGGCACGTACGTCCCATCCAATGCCCCAAGATAATTCTAACAAATGAGGAGAAGAGTATTAAAAGGTAAATATAGGCGACTATATGAAATCTTTACAATGGAACAAGTAGGAACAATAATAGGTTTAAGTGTACCTGAAACCAACTCCATCTACTGTCTTGGTAGTTAGGAGGTACAGGCTTGGGCGTTACTAGGAGCATGTTGTAAAGGCGCAAGATAGCTTGGAGTACAGCATTGAAATGCCTACTTATTGTTTCGATAGATCTCCAAAACTCAAATTTAGTACGCCTTTGCTTGGTATGGTGAGAGAGGACCCACAAGAATATTGCTACCCTCTCCTCAAGACATACGTTGCGTGAGTCCCCTAACCCAACACCTCGGACTAAACAGCACAATCTCAAAAAAGTATGCCTATTCACCCACAATTGGTCGTGGCAGTCGACGTCATTACACCTAACAAGCCTATTGATATTGTTTGCGTGCATCTGGTAAAAGTTTGGATTCGGAGACAACTCGGGAGGAGGATGGCGAGCCGTGGACATGATAAATAAGTATAGGTGAAAAATACTCATTGCAGCGTTAATAAAGGCATGTAATGCCATGACACCCTCTTGCTCTTCTCTTCTCCTTACTTGTTTTCTGTTTAATCTTGGCATCCTAACAAAACCTAACCAATGTTTTAAACAAGAAATATAGAACGACGTAAACAACACAAAATTGTCTCCTCATACCCATCTAGGAGGACGTAAACAAGACAAAAAATCTATGAACAGCCAGCCAAGTAAATTATGCATAAGTTACAGAACAGCCAGCCAACCAAAGTTTTTACACATGAAATAAGTTACAGAAATTACTTACAAGTTACAGCCATCTTTTTTTCCTATGCTAGATGTCAAGTTACAGCCATCTCTTTTAAATTATATATAGTTTTTGGCCTATGCTAGATGTCAAGTTACTGTTCCTTCGTCACAAACATTTTTTGCTTGTCAGAATCATTTTTCTCAAGGTCCAATAAGGCTTAATTTTTACAGCAACAATCACAATAAGAGTCAATGTCAACTAAATCATCACAAAACTAAGCACCATCAGCCAGGGCTCCGCATTTAACAACATAAGTACAAATCTAAGCACCACTAGCCAAGGCTCTGCATTTAACAACATATACAAATCTAAGCACCACCAGCCAGGCCTCTGCATAATAAGAGAATACTTACAGATTTGAAGCCTAGCAAGTGAATGGGAGAGATATACTCTATGTAGTATATACTGGTCCTGCAATTCAATTTCTAATAAGCTTAAACACAAATCAAGTGGAGAATAAGCAGCAACAACAGCATAGAAACCACATGCATTGAAAGCCAACAACAAACAGACAAGGGACCACACAAATCTTACATTACTCAAAGAAAATTATAATGTAATGAGAAAAGGCAAATCTACTATATAGTAATGAACTGATTATTTTCCCTAATTTTCCCATTATTTTTTCCTACAACAAAACGCAGCTCACTTTCAAGGTAAGATCTCACCCAGAGCGGGGACTATTCCGGGTTTTCTTTCAGTTTTTTTTAAAATTTTTTTGCAAAAAATACCTCCATACATATTTGCTTACAAAGCCCTAATAATTTCCTATTTCGCCAAAATTTGTTTATTGCTTCGTACAAAAAAATGGTATTCTTGACCAACACCCCTGATCTTCTATTTGAAGAAAGAAATTTAGCTAACCAAATTTTCTGTCTCCGACACTCTTATAACAAAACACTGAAAAAAATACAGACATGGAGTTTTTAAGTAGGGTTTCATAATCTTGATCCATAATCGCACAATCACAGTTTTCAGTAGGGTTTTATTAATATTGAACAAAAAATCTCACAAAACCGTGAAAAACCCACAAATCCATGGAGTTAACACAACGAAATCGCGTGTAGGAGGGAGATAACGAAAACCCAAGCATCAATGAACTCGAAAATCAACCAAAACCAATGATTCGAAGCCATACCTCAGTTAATCAAAGAACAAATCGATTGCAGCCTCCAAATCGCCACAAAACCCCAGTTCTCTGCTCGAAAAAGAACCAAAACCAGTGGTAGCGACTGAATGGAAGCTAGGGTGGGGGAGGGGGGATTCCCAGGGGAGAAATCGGCAGATCTGAAGGGGGATAAATTTTGGACACCTCGAACACTATCCAAAAATTATCCCCCCTCAGGCGGTCTTCGGCGGTACTACAGAAGAGGGGGACAAACGAAAACCCCCCCCAATTTCAATTCCCAAACCAGGGAATAACCATGGGCCCACGTGCTTATGGGGGGGGGAACTTATACCGCCTCACAAGCCCTCATCCAAATGAGCCCTCAAATTCTTGTTTGTTGAAGTATTGACTGGAAGCAAGTGTAGTTTTGAGCAACCAAGGATGTATCGAAACTAGAGTGGCCAGAAACTCCTTTTCCAGTGAAAATCTTTTGTACTTGGCGACATGATTTAGATGTTTTTTCAAAAGCTCATGCGGTTTTGGCGACAACTTCATCGTGAGGGTGTAACATTGTAACCCAGGAAGATGGACAAAGCTTCCTACATCATATACATCTATAAAACTACTCATTAAATTCCTCAACAAATTCAAACCACACATTCTTTCTTATCCTACACTTGAATCAATCTTCCTCGTAATTTTAGGAATTTAGCGAGTAGTTTTATAGATATATATGATGGAGGAAGCTCTATCAATCTTCTCGGGTTACAATGTTACACTCTCACGATGAAGTCGACGCCAAAACAGCAAGAGCTTTTGAAAAAACTTGTATATCAAGTAGCCAAGTATAAAGGGTTTCCACTGGAAAATGAGTTTTTGGCCACTCTAGTTTCGATACATCCTTGGTTGCTTAAAACTACACCTGCTTCCTCTTCAACGAGCAAGAGCTTGAAGGTCTTGAGAAATACAAGCTTGACCTCAAGTTGCCTTCCAAGGTGAGGTTTGTAATGAGGCTAGTGCCTAAATGCATCATGAGGAAAGAGAAGGTTTTAATCTTTTGCCACAATATTTCCCCGATTGATCTTTTTGTTAATTTATTTGCATCCTCATACAGGTGGAGGGAAGGGGAAGAAGTTTTGGTCCTTCAAGGAAAAATGGAACTATTCGAACGTGGAATTGCAATGGATAAGTTTGAGTAGAGGGAAGGGGTGTCAAAAGTAATGCTGGCTTCAATTACAGCTTGTTGTGAGGGCATTAATCTAACTACAGCGTTGAGTGATCTTATTCGATCAAGAGTGGAACCCTTCTAAGACAAAGCAAGCTGTGTAGCGCTGGCTTTTCGTCCAGGAGAAAGTAGTCTATGTTTATCACCTATTGGCAAGTGGCTTAGAAAAAGACAAACCTAAAGAGGTGAAGTCTTGAGAAAGAAATTGGGAATATCTCTTGAACCTGGATTCCCAAAACCCGACTCCAATGCTTTCCATATTGTGGACTTGCATGGAAAAAACTCAAAAGCAGCTTTGATCACCCGAGTGTGCTTCTAATGAGTTATTCCTATTTTATGACACTCACATGAGAAGATTCAAAAGATTCTCACACACGGTATTTAGGCGATTTGTTGCAGCAATGCCCTGAGATCCTAATCCTTGATGAGGGGCATAACCCTAGAAACAATAAATCGAGGCTGAGAAGGCTCTGTTGAAAGTTTATACGAAGTTGAGAATTTTGCTCTCCGTACATTGTTTCAGAATAATTTTGAAGAGTATTTCAAAACTCTCACTTTGGCAAGACCACGGTTTGACAACAATGTGCTGAGGAAGTTAGACCGAAACTCCGGGACGACAAACAAAGGCGGAAATACATGCACTGCAATTGAAAACAGAGCAAGAAGATTATTCATCAATAAAATTGCTAGGAGATTGATTCTATTGTAGGAGAAAAAAGAATGTGTGGTATGAATTTGTTGAGGAATTTAACGAGTAGTTTTATAGATGTATATGATGGAGGAAGCTCTGTCAATCTTCCTGGGTTACAATGTTACACCCTCACGATGAAGTTGATGCCAAAACCGCAAGAGCTTTTGAAAAAACATCTAAATCAAGTCGCCGAGTACAAAGGATTTTCACTGGAAAAGGAGTTTCTGGCCACTCTAGTTTCGATACATCCTTGGTTGCTCAAAACTACACCTGCTTCCAGTCAATGCTTCAACGAGCAAGAACTTGAGGGCTCATTTGGATGAGGGCTTGTGAGGCGGTATAAAACTACTCGTTAAATTCCTCAACAAATTCATACCACACATTCTTTCTTATCCTACACTTGAATCAATCTTCCTCGTAATTTTAGGAATTTAGCGAGTAGTTTTATAGATATATATGATGGAGGAAGCTCTATCAATCTTCTCGGGTTACAATGTTACACCCTCACGATGAAGTCGACGCCAAAACAGCAAGAGCTTTTGAAAAAACTTGTATATCAAGTAGCCAAGTATAAAGGGTTTCCACTGGAAAATGAGTTTTTGGCCACTCTAGTTTCGATACATCCTTGGTTGCTTAAAACTACACCTGCTTCCTGTCAATACTTCAACGAGCAAGAGCTTGAAGGTCTTGAGAAATACAAGCTTGACCTCAAGTTGCCTTCCAAGGTGAGGTTTGTAATGAGGCTAGTGCCTAAATGCATCATGAGGAAAGAGAAGGTTTTAATCTTTTGCCACAATATTTCCCCGATTGATCTTTTTGTTAATTTATTTGCATCCTCATACGGGTGGAGGAAAGGGGAAGAAGTTTTGGTCCTTCAAGGAAAAATGGAACTATTCGAACGTGGAATTGCAATGGATAAGTTTGAGCAGAGGGAAGGGGTGTCAAAAGTAATGCTGGCTTCAATTACAGCTTGTTGTGAGGGCATTAATCTAACTACAGCGTTGAGTGATCTTATTGGATCAAGAGTGGAACCCTTCTAAGACAAAGCAAGCTGTGTAGCGCTGGCTTTTCGTCCAGGAGAAAGTAGTCTATGTTTATCACCTATTGGCAAGTGGCTCAGAAAAAGACAAACCTAAAGAGGTGAAGTCTTGAGAAAGAAATTGGGAATATCTCTTGAACCTGGATTCCCAAAACCCGACTCCAATGCTTTCCATATTGTGGACTTGCATGGAAAAAACTGAAAAGCAGCTTTGATCACCCGAGTGTGCTTCTAATGAGTTATTCCTATTTTATGACACTCACATGAGAAGATTCAAAAGATTCTCACACACGGTATTTAGGCGATTTGTTGCAGCAATGCCCTGAGATCCTAATCCTTGATGAGGGGCATAACCCTAGAAACAATAAATCGAGGCTGAGAAGGCTCTGTTGAAAGTTTATACGAAGTTGAGAATTTTGCTCTCCGTACATTGTTTCAGAATAATTTTGAAGAGTATTTCAAAACTCTCACTTTGGCAAGACCACGGTTTGTCAACAATGTGATGAGGAAGTTAGACCGAAACTCCGGGACAACAAACAAAGGCGGAAATACATGCACTGCAATTGAAAACAGAGCAAGAAGAATATTCATCAATAAAATTGCTAGGAGATTGATTCTATTGTAGGAGAAAAAAGAATGTGTGGTATGAATTTGTTGAGGAATTTAACGAGTAGTTTTATAGATGTATATGATGGAGGAAGCTCTGTCAATCTTCCTGGGTTACAATGTTACACCCTCACGATGAAGTTGATGCCAAAACCGCAAGAGCTTTTGAAAAAACATCTAAATCAAGTCGCCGAGTACAAAGGATTTTTCACTGGAAAAGGAGTTTCTGGCCACTATAGTTTCGAAACATCCTTGGTTGCTCAAAACTACACCTGCTTCCAGTCAATGCTTCAACGAGCAAGAACTTGAGGGCTCATTTGGATGAGGGCTTGTGAGGCGGTATAAAACTACTCGTTAAATTCCTCAACAAATTCATACCACACATTCTTTCTTATCCTACACTTGAATCAATCTTCCTCGTAATTTTAGGAATTTAGCGAGTAGTTTTGTAGATATATATGATGGAGGAAGCTCTATCAATCTTCTCGGGTTACAATGTTACACCCTCACGATGAAGTCGACGCCAAAACCACAAGAGCTTTTGAAAAAACTTGTATATCAAGTAGCCAAGTATAAAGGGTTTCCACTGGAAAATGAGTTTTTGGCCACTCTAGTTTCGATACATCCTTGGTTGCTTAAAACTACACCTGCTTCCTGTCAATACTTCAACGAGCAAGAGCTTGAAGGTCTTGAGAAATACAAGCTTGACCTCAAGTTGCCTTCCTAGGTGAGGTTTGTAATGAGGCTAGTGCCTAAATGCATCATGAGGAAAGAGAAGGTTTTAATCTTTTGCCACAATATTTCCCCGATTGATCTTTTTGTTAATTTATTTGCATCCTCATACGGGTGGAGGAAAGGGGAAGAAGTTTTGGTCCTTCAAGGAAAAATGGAACTATTCGAACGTGGAATTGCGATGGATAAGTTTGAGCAGAGGGAAGGGGTGTCAAAAGTAATGCTGGCTTCAATTACAGCTTGTTGTGAGGGCATTAATCTAACTACAGCGTTGAGTGATCTTATTGGATCAAGAGTGGAACCCTTCTAAGACAAAGCAAGCTGTGTAGCGCTGGCTTTTCGTCCAGGAGAAAGTAGTCTATGTTTTTCACCTATTGGCAAGTGGCTCAGAAAAAGACAAACCTAAAGAGGTGAAGTCTTGAGAAAGAAATTGGGAATATCTCTTGAACCTGGATTTCCAAAACCCGACTCCAATGCTTTCCATATTGTGGACTTGCATGGAAAAAACTCAAAAGCAGCTTGATCACCCGAGTGTGCTTCTAATGAGTTATTCCTATTTTATGACACTCACATGAGAAGATTCAAAAGATTCTCAAACGCGGTATTTAGGCCATTTGTTGTAGCAATGCCCTGAGATCCTAATCCTTGATGAGGGGCATAACCCTAGAAACAATAAATTGAGGCTGAGAAGGCTCTGTTGAAAGTTTATACGAAGTTGAGAATTTTGCTCTCCGTACATTGTTTCAGAATAATTTTGAAGAGTATTTCAAAACTCTCACTTTGGCAAGACCACGGTTTGTCAACGATGTGCTGAGGAGGTTATACCGAAACTCCGGGACGACAAACAAAGGCGGAAATACATGCACTGCAATTGAAAACAGAGCAAGAAGATTATTCATCAATAAAATTTCTAGGAGATTGATTCTATTGTAGGAGAAAAAAGAATGTGTGGTATGAATTTGTTGAGGAATTTAACGAGTAGTTTTATAGATGTATATGATGGAGGAAGCTCTGTCAATCTTCCTGGGTTACGATGTTACACCCTCACGATGAAGTTGATGCCAAAACCGCAAGAGTTTTTGAAAAAACATCTAAATCAAGTCGCCAAGTACAAAGGATTTTCACTGGAAAAGGAGTTTCTGGCCACTCTAGTTTCGATACATCCTTGGTTGCTCAAAACTACACCTGCTTCCAGTCAATACTTCGACAAACAAGAATTTGAGGGCTTGTGAGGCGGTATAAAACTACTCGTTAAATTCCCCAACAAATTCATACCACACATTCTTTCTTATCCTACACTTGAATCAATCTTCCTCGTAATTTTAGGAATTTAGCGAGTAGTTTTATAGATATATATGATGGAGGAAGCTCTATCAATCTTCTCGGGTTACAATGTTACACCCTCACGATGAAGTCGACGCCAAAACAGCAAGAGCTTTTGAAAAAACTTGTATATCAAGTAGCCAAGTATAAAGGGTTTCCACTGGAAAATGAGTTTTTGGCCACTCTAGTTTCGATACATCCTTGGTTGCTTAAAACTACACCTGCTTCCTGTCAATACTTCAACGAGCAAGAGCTTGAAGGTCTTGAGAAATACAAGCTTGACCTCAAGTTGCCTTCCAAGGTGAGGTTTGTAATGAGGCTAGTGCCTAAATGCATCATGAGGAAAGAGAAGGTTTTAATCTTTTGCCACAATATTTCCCCGATTGATCTTTTTGTTAATTTATTTGCATCCTCATACGGGTGGAGGAAAGGGGAAGAAGTTTTGGTCCTTCAAGGAAAAATGGAACTATTCGAACGTGGAATTGCAATGGATAAGTTTGAGCAGAGGGATGGGGTGTCAAAAGTAATGCTGGCTTCAATTACAGCTTGTTGTGAGGGCATTAATCTAACTAATGCGTTGAGTGATCTTATTGGATCAAGAGTGGAACCCTTCTAAGACAAAGCAAGCTGTGTAGCGCTGGCTTTTCGTCCAGGAGAAAGTAGTCTATGTTTATCACCTATTGGCAAGTGGCTCAGAAAAAGACAAACCTAAAGAGGTGAAGTCTTGAGAAAGAAATTGGGAATATCTCTTGAACCTGGATTTCCAAAACCCGACTCCAATGCTTTCCATATTGTGGACTTGCATGGAAAAAACTCAAAAGCAGCTTGATCACCCGAGTGTGCTTCTAATGAGTTATTCCTATTTTATGACACTCACATGAGAAGATTCAAAAGATTCTCACACGCGGTATTTAGGCCATTTGTTGCAGCAATGCCCTGAGATCCTAATCCTTGATGAGGGGCATAACCCTAGAAACAATAAATCGAGGCTGAGAAGGCTCTGTTGAAAGTTTATACGAAGTTGAGAATTTTGCTCTCCGTACATTGTTTCAGAATAATTTTGAAGAGTATTTCAAAACTCTCACTTTGGCAAGAACACGGTTTGTCAACGATGTTCTGAGGAAGTTATACTGAAACTCCGGGACGACAAACAAAGGCGGAAATACATGCACTGCAATTGAAAACAGAGCAAGAAGATTATTCATCAATAAAATTTCTAGGAGATTGATTCTATTGTAGGAGAAAAAAGAATGTGTGGTATGAATTTGTTGAGGAATTTAACGAGTAGTTTTATAGATGTATATGATGGAGGAAGCTCTGTCAATCTTCCTGGGTTACAATGTTACACCCTCACGATGAAGTTGATGCCAAAACCGCAAGAGTTTTTGAAAAAACATCTAAATCAAGTCGCCAAGTACAAAGGATTTTCACTGGAAAAGGAGTTTCTGGCCACTCTAGTTTCGATACATCCTTGGTTGCTCAAAACTACACCTGCTTCCAGTCAATACTTCAACAAACAAGAATTTGAGGGCTCATTTGGATGAGGGCTTGTGAGGCGGTATAAAACTACTCGTTAAATTCCTCAACAAACTCGTACCACACATTCTTTCTTATCCTACACTTGAATCAATCTTCCTCGTAATTTTAGGAATTTAGCGAGTAGTTTTATAGATATATATGATGGAGGAAGCTCTATCAATCTTCTCGGGTTACAATGTTACACCCTCACGATGAAGTCGACGCCAAAACAGCAAGAGCTTTTGAAAAAACTTGTATATCAAGTAGCCAAGTATAAAGGGTTTCCACTGGAAAATGAGTTTTTGGCCACTCTAGTTTCGATACATCCTTGGTTGCTTAAAACTACACCTGCTTCCAGTCAATACTTCAACGAGCAAGAGCTTGAAGGTCTTGAGAAATACAAGCTTGACCTCAAGTTGCCTTCCAAGGTGAGGTTTGTAATGAGGCTAGTGCCTAAATGCATCATGAGGAAAGAGAAGGTTTTAATCTTTTGCCACAATATTTCCCCGATTGATCTTTTTGTTAATTTATTTGCATCCTCATACGGGTGGAGGAAAGGGGAAGAAGTTTTGGTCCTTCAAGGAAAAATGGAACTATTCGAACGTGGAATTGCAATGGATAAGTTTGAGCAGAGGGATGGGGTGTCAAAAGTAATGCTGGCTTCAATTACAGCTTGTTGTGAGGGCATTAATCTAACTAATGCGTTGAGTGATCTTATTGGATCAAGAGTGGAACCCTTCTAAGACAAAGCAAGCTGTGTAGCACTGGCTTTTCGTCCAGGAGAAAGTAGTCTATGTTTATCACCTATTGGCAAGTGGCTCAGAAAAAGACAAACCTAAAGAGGTGAAGTCTTGAGAAAGAAATTGGGAATATCTCTTGAACCTGGATTCCCAAAACCCGACTCCAATGCTTTCCATATTGTGGACTTGCATGGAAAAAACTCAAAAGCAGCTTGATCACCCGAGTGTGCTTCTAATGAGTTATTCCTATTTTATGACACTCACATGAGAAGATTCTCACACGCGGCATTTAGGCCATTTGTTGCAGCAATGCCCTGAGATCCTAATCCTTGATGAGGGGCATAACCCTAGAAACAATAAATCGAGGCTGAAAAGGCTCTGTTGAAAGTTGATACGAAGTTGAGAATTTTGCTCTCCGTACATTGTTTCAGAATAATTTTGAAGAGTATTTCAAAACTCTCACTTTGGCAAGACCACGGTTTTTCGACAATGTGCTGAGGAAGTTAGACCGAATCTCCGGGACGACAAACAAAGGCGGAAATACATGCACTGCAATTGAAAACAGAGCAAGAAGATTATTCATCAATAAAATTGCTAGGAGATTGATTCTATTGTAGGAGAAAAAAGAATGTGTGGTATGAATTTGTTGAGGAATTTAACGAGTAGTTTTATAGATGTATATGATGGAGGAAGCTCTGTCAATCATCCCGGGTTACAATGTTACACCCTCACGATGAAGTCGACGCCAAACCAGCAAGAACTTTTGAAAAAAACTTGTATATCAAGTCGCCAAGTACAAAGGGTTTCCACTGGAAAAGGAGTTTCTGTCAACTCTAGTTTCGACACATCATTGGTTGCTTAAAACTACACCTGCTTCCAGTCAATGCTTCAACGAGCAAGAACTTGAAGGTCTTGAGAAATACAAGCTTGACCTCAAGTTGCCTTCCAAGGTGAGGTTTGTAATTAGGCTACGGCCTAAATGCATCATGAGAAAAGAGAAGGTTTAAATCTTTTGCCACAATATTTTCCCGATTGGTCTTTTAGTTAATTTATTTGCATCCTCCTACGGGTGGAGGAAAAGGGAAGAAGTTTTGGTCCTTCATGGAAAAATGGAACTTTTCAAACGTGGAATTGCAATGGATAAGTTTGAGTAGAGGGAAAGGGTGTCAAAAGTAATGTTGGCTTCAATTACAGCTTGCTGTGAGGGCATTAATCTGACTACAACGTCAAGAGTGATCTTATTGGATCAAGAGTGGAACCCTTCTAAGACAAAGCAAGTTGTAGCGCTGGCTTTTCGTCCAGGTCAGGAGAAAGTAGTCTATGTTTATCACCTATTGGCTCAGAAAAAGACAAACCTAAGGAGGTGAAGTCTTGAGAAAGAAATTGTGAATATCTCTTGAACCTGGATTCCCAAAACTGACGCCAATGCTTTGCATATTGTGGACTGTATGGAAAAAATTCAAAAGCTACTTGATCACCCGAGTGTGCTTCTAATGAGTTATTCCTATTTTATGACACTCACACATTCAAAAGATTCTCATAAGCGGTATTTAGGCCATTTGTTGCAGCAATGCCCTAGGATCCTAATCCTTGATGAGGGGCATAACCCTAAAAACAATAAATCGAGGCTGAGGAAGGCTCTTATGAAAGTTGAGACGAGGTTGAGAATTTTGCTCTCCGGTACATTGTTTCAGAATAATTTTGGAGAGTATTTCAACACTCTCAATTTGGCAAGACCACGGTTTGTCGATGATGTGCTGAGGAAGTTAGACCGAAAATCCAGGATGGCAAACAAAGGCGGAAAAACACACACTACAATTGAAAACAGAGCAAGAAGATTATTCATTTATAAAATTGCTAGGAAGATTGATTCAAGTGTAGGAGAAGAAAGAATGTGTTGTTTGAATTTGTTGAGGAATTTAACGAATAATTTTATAGATGTATATGATGGAGGAAGCTCTGTTACCTTCCTGGATTACAATGTTACACCCTCACGATGAAGTTGATGCCAAAATAGCAAGAGCTTTTGAAAAAACTTGTATATCAAGTCGCCAAGTACAAAGGGTTTCCCTTGGAAAAAGAGTTTCTGGCCACTCAAGTTTCGATACATCCTTGATTGCTTAAAACTTCACCTGCTTCCAGTCAATTCTTCTACAAGCAAGAACTTGAAGGTCTTGAGAAATACAAGCTTGACCTCATTTAGGCACCAGCCTCATTACAAACCTCACCTTGGAAGCCAACTTGAGGTCAAGCTTGTATTTCTCAAGACCTTCATGGTGACATGATATACAAGTTTTTTCAAAAGCTCTTGCTGTTTTGGCGTCGACTTCATCGTGAGGGTGTAACATTGTAACCCAGGAAGATTGACAGAGCTTCCTCCATCATATAAATCTATAAAATTATTCGTTAAATTCCTCAACAAATTCAAACCACATTCTTTCTTCTCCTACGCTTGAATCAATCTTCCTAGCAATTTTATCAATGAATAATCTTCTTGCTCTGTTTCCAATTGCAATGCGTGTTTTTCTGCCTTTGTTTGTCGTCCCGGAGTTTCGGTCTAACTTCCTCAGCACATCATCGACAAAACGTGGTCTTGCCAAAGTGAGAGTGTTGAAATACTCTCCAAAATTATTATGAAACAATGTATCGAAGAGCAAAATTCTCAACCTTGTCTCAACTTTCGTCAGAGCCTTCCTCAGCCTCGATTTATTGTTTCTAGGGTTATGCCCCTCATCAAGGATTAGGATCCCAGGGCATTACTGCAACAACTGGCCTAAAATATCGTCTGTGAGAATCTTTTGAATTTCTCGTGTGAGTGTCATAAAATAGGAATAACTCATTAGAAGCACACTCGGGTGATCAAGCAGCTTTTGAATTTTCTCCATGCAGTCCATAATATGCAAAGCATTGGCGTCGGGTTTTGGGAATCTAGGTTCAAGAGATATTCCCAATTTCTTTCTCAAGACTTCACCTTTGTAGGTTTGTCTTTTTCCGAGCCACTAGCCAATAGGTGATTAACATATACTACTTTCTCCTGACCAGGACAAAAAGCCAGGAATAAGCCCAAGAAACATGAGATTGATCTTCCACAAGTCCAAATTGGCACTAAGTACTTCAGCTACGTTGAGTAGCACATACCAAGCACTTGAGATTGATCTTCCACAAGTCCAAAATCAGCACTAAGTACTGCAGCCACGTTGACTAGCACATCCAAATTCGAAACACAAGTTTCAACATCAGCTGGCGAAGAGGCTGGCACAGCAGAACAAGAATGTTCTCCTGAAAGCCAATAAGATCACCACTAAGGAACCAGCAGAATCGAAAAGGAGAAAAGAAAGTAAAGAAATAATAGGATAGATTATATAGGCATGCGACATACTGGGCACTTGAGATTGCTCTTCCACATGTCCACATTGGGCATCAAGTGTTTCAGATATCACCGACCATGGGTTATTCAGGATCTGAGTTACCATCTCCACTCTTAAGTTATCTAAAGCATTTGATGGTAAAATGCTATTTATGCTTCCATGCTGGAAATATTGTTTCATGTTGTAGCATACAACAACACCACAGTCAACCCTGCAAAATAAAGGTTTTCTTTACAAGGTTAGTACAGCAACAATAACGTCACCAATATGAGCATGTCTTTTTCAATATAATCATCACGCAAGAAATCAACAAAGCCCAAAGTGATTTCCCTTTCGCCTTCAAGTTTACCTACTACAGTACCCGAGTGTAGTCCTTAGCACTTAGTATATATACTAAGTTATATATATACTTTTCTTTACAAGGTTAGTGTTATCTGTCAAGAATTGAGACATGTCTCAACTGTACTGGAACAAGGAACTTAAAAAAATTGAGGATTCTAACAACCTAATGGACATAAAAACTAGGGCTTCCCACGGATCGGTCCGGTTTCCAATCCGATCCACTCACGGCGGATTGTCGTTTTCTCCATCCGTCAACCATCCGTAGCGTTGTTGGATTAGTTCGTTTGGATGCGGTTTTGGCAGATCGGTTTGGGCGGTTTCAGCGGATTTGAGCACACAATTTATTTTTTTATATTTACCAAAAAATTGAAAAATAAAGTCCCGAAATTTCAAGTCCAATCAAGTCCGCCACAAATTCAAACAAATCTAAACCAACATTACTTAGAATTAAGTTACATTCATCCATCATAATATCTAAAAATAAACTATTAGACGTCAATAACACTCAAACTTGGAGTTGGACTAGAATATGAACTTGATTCAGATTCTAATGTACCAAAAAAATAGAGAAGATTATTAATATTTTCAACATAAAACATAAAAACATCCTAGAATAAATTTTTATTACTTTATTCCCTGTGAAATTTTGTTCAATTTACTCAACATCGTCCATAACCTTCGGAAGAAAATAGGAACATTGCGGATGGGGTGGATTGGGCGGAACCGAACCGAACCAGATCCGTCAAAATTAGTATTTTTAGATCCGTATCCGTCCGTAGCATGCCTTGGTTTGGTGCGGATTGGGCGGTTCGGTTCATCCGTTGGACATCCCTAATAAAAACCCAATGTAAATCGGGTGCAGAGGGGCCATTCAAGATTCCATTTTCGGTATTCGTCAAGAACATACTTCTGCACATACAGGCCACTATCTCTTCGTTAACGGGGCAAGGCTATAACGGTTGTTTCATCTTCTCAAACAAACATTTTGGTCGAACGAATCTGCAGCTGGGTGATTTTTTTTGTAAACAGGACTACCCTTTAAACGGATAGAGAGAACATTTCTTTCCCTTTACTCACCTGACACTTGTACCCGAGTCCAATAGAAAACTTGATCTGTTAGTGGTGCATTCGAAATTCCATTTACGGTGTTCGTCAAGACCCAACCATTCCAAATTCCATTTTTGGAGTTGGAAATGTTAGGGACAGAGATGGGGGAAACGAAAGCCAGCCACACCAACCTTTGAAATTAAAGCCCAAAATTTCATTAATGGCAGAAGATTCCACACAATAATATACCAATAGCTCCCTGCTAGTAGTCAAGGTAGAAGAACTAATGCAGGAAGAAGCTGCGCAAGAAAATAAAATTCAACCACCAAGTAAAAACAAGAAAGATTCAAATGCAACTTCATGGTGAGATACCAAAGATGCAAGTAGCCATATACAACGCTGTAAACTTCTCCATTGTCAGACCACAGACTTTGACTGTGGTATGTCCCAGCAGTCACTAGCAGAGTCAATGACTAAACTATCGACTTTTGGATTGCCATGTCGCAGGCGTTTACGTCTCCGCAAAGGTTCCTCTAGCATGTCTTCTTGGCCCTGGGAATCCACCAGGGACACTATCTGGGCTCTGATTTTTAATACTGCCGAAGAGGTCTTCACAAAGGCTCCCCAGCATTAATTGATTATTGAGGATCCTAATCACAGTTCCAACGGGAAAAGCGAGAAAATTGTGCAGGAAATCAATGAACTCTTCCCCTGCTTCCGTGAAGAGCACTCGTTTGGCGTCAGTGTCAATTAGTAGTTTTCGGCTCACAATCATAACTTCCATAGTTCTAGTTGCCATTGCTTTTAAGGTGAAATAGTTATGGGCTTTTTGGTTGTCTCTTGTCTCAACCTGCATGTACTCAAAAATTCATTTAATGGCATTTACTGTTTATATGTAAATGTGGTACTAGTGGCTTTTCAATTTTTGATCCATTATCAATGTGGTGAAACGTCATACAAACTCAATACCCCCATCCTCTATCCTCAGGCCTCTACTTCTACTCCAAACGAGACCGCTCATTATGTAGAGACCCGTATTTTTGAAAATCGTTTAAAGGATTTATTGAAGTTAGAATATGGAATAAATGAGAAAAATGTGAAATTTGTTGGATTTATTTGATGTGGGGCTTAGGTGATAAGGATTAGAAGCGAAGGGAGTGCAAGTGTGATTAGTGTGTGTCCTAGTATATATATATGTGTGTGGGGGTGTAGGGGATCAAAATCCCCAATCCCACTCTCTCTCTAACTCCCGGCCTCTCCCCCCTCTCTCGGCTCCTCTCCCTCTCTCACTCTATAACTCAAAAACTCCACCCAAAACTCAAAACCCATGTCAACCAACCTCCAATCCATCATCTACGTGCGTATTGGAGCTCGTACATCGTTGGCAAGTGCTCGGTGGAGGTGTATTGCTCTCGGAGTCGATTTTGGAAGCTAGGGCTCGATCTCTCGTTGGGGTTCGGCTTGATACTCGAGGTAGGGATTTCTTACACACTCTATATGTTTATGAGTTGGTCTTGTACATGGAAATCGTGCTTTGGTTGTTGTTGTTGTAATCGAGTTCTCAAAAAGCTGCTAAAAATCTGCTCGAAAGCCTCTCGTATCGATATGGCCCTTAATCCGTATCGATACAACACTCGCTGGACAACTGCGAAGCTTACCCGTATCGATACAGTTTTTCCTTGTATCGATACAGTGAGCCTAAACCCAGATTTCTCTGTTTTGTTCCGAAACACATTGTCTAGAACCCCGATCACTTCTAACACCTCTAGAACACTTTTAAACTATCTCTAAGCTTGGTTGCTTGTCCTTTGGTGGCTCACTGACCATTCCCTAGGGACTCGTTAAGTTTAATCTTAGTGTCGTTGTGGACGAAAAACGTATCGTAGAGTGCATATGAGTACCGTAGGTTGTATGAACATCATGGTGGGTATAAATGGTAAGTGGGAGTAGTACAAAGACTTCAAGGGTAAAGTGATAACTTGTATCTTCACGACTAGCTGAACCTCTCGACTTTTCCTTGCTACTCTTGCTACGGGATTCAAGAATAGGAATTAGTGGATTGGATACTTTAGAACTGTTTGTGAGTAGCATGTCGTGTAGGTAAGGGGATATACTTAGAGGTACGGTGAGGATGTATGAAATTGCTTACATGCGATACGGTAGATTGTGGGTCTCGTTGTGCCATGTGATTGGTCAAATGACTTTTAGATTTGATTGAATGAGTTGATGTTTGTGAAATGGAAACATTGAATGAACGTGGGTGACAAATGGTCACAAAGAGAACTTTCAGGGCTCTTGAATGAGTAAATGCCTTGCAGGAGCTGAATGCTCATATTGCATACTTTCGGGGCTCTTGAATGAGTAAATGCCTGGCAGGAGCTGAATGCTCATATTGCATGCTTTCGGGGCTCTTGAATGAGTAAATGCCTGGCAGGAGCTGAATGCTCATATCGTATGCTTTCAGGGCTCGTTGCCGAGTAAGTGCCTGGCAGGAGCTCCAGCTCAGACTTTTAACGACATGTAATTGGTTTAAGAAGTTAATGAGAGAATTTTTGGTTTGGGTTAACGGATTTTGATGGAAATCCTCCTGTATTCTTGAGCGAATCAACGGATTCCGGTATTCAAGCTCGATTCAATGGAGCTTGACCCGTTTTGGTTTTGTTTTGTTTTCATAAGTCACTTTGCAATAAAAAGGAAATTTTTAAGGGAAAGAGATTTGATAATTAGTAATGTGAAATTGAGATAGATTGTGGTAATCATTCATAAAGTAAGTGAAGTGATTGAGAATCTGTTGTGGGTTTGTTCGATTTGATGAGAGTTTTGTACAGCTTCTAGTTGACTTGTGCTTTGATAGGAATCCCGATATGACGCTTAGAACATTGAAGTTGATGTCCGTTTATCTATCGTGGTAAAACCTCGTTGCTTATGCTTGTTCATTGAAACTCATTCTTCCCTGGTGCATCTCTCATCACATTTTCATATAGCTTGTGCAAAGATTTCTCTACTGGGCGCGTGTTTGCTCAAACCTATTATAAATTTCAGGTATAATTCAAGAGTTGACTTGGCGTACGTGATGCACATGCACGATCATGTTATTGAAGGGTTTTCAAGAGAAGCGTTCGGAAGAGTAATTATTGTAAATTGTAACGTTATTTAGCTTCGGATACTTATATGAGATAATTTGGGGCCTCGAGCCAGGATTAAACAAGTGTATTTAATTTGAGAACAGGAAAAAGAAATGTTATTTGGGTATTATCTATACTTCAGCGAGGATTTTATTTATTACAAATGATTATTATTTATGTTGAAAATCGAGGACGTGACACATTATCCTTGAACGATCAAATCACCCACGTCTCGGTTAACGATCACCCACGAACGAGTCTTCCAAATTTCTCATTTCTTGATGGATTAGGATTCAAAACAAAACTACTTCACTCTCTAACGGCTTGATGTTGTGCTCAACTGGGGAGAAAAGTAGACTGTGGTTTATGATCGTAAGAGAGATTGCAAGGCTCTGTAGTAAGGTGTCCGAAAAGAATCATAAATACCCTAAGGGTGAGATCATTCACGTCTCTCATGGGTATTTATGTCTCTCATGATTCTGGGTATTTATGTCTCTCATGACTCTCGCGGTGTGTTGAGAAGTAAAGGGGGAAATCATTAATGCAGAGTTCCAATTCCTCATCTACATGGCGAAGCATGTCCTTAAGACGCTATGAAGCACGGATACTCTACTTTGGCCTCCGTATCACATATCGTATCCGTATCGGATACCGATACTCTCGGATACTCTCCGGATACGTATCCGATACGTTTTTTAAAGTATCCTGCTTTTAAAATTATTTTTGGGTATCCCGATACGTTTCGGATACGCGCGGATACTCTCGGATACACTCCGGATACGTATCCGATACGTTTTGGATACGCGCAGATACGTGTTGGATACGCGCAAATATGTTTCGGATACGCGTGAGGGTAAATATGTTATTACTTAAAATATATGGGCTAAAATTGCAAGTAGGACTATATTTTTCTTTTTCCCCCACCAATCGACACCAGAAACATACCGACGATATCCTCTCTCTCGACAACCTTGTAAGTCTCTCTCTCTCGTTGTGTATGTAAATATATATATAACTACATAGATACTGTTATATATATATAACTATACGCGAATCTATCTCTCGGCATGTGAAATGGTGAACTCGTGTAATGGAAAACTTTAATTATTCATGAAATTTTAGGAATTAAAAATTATATATAATATATTTTTTATTTACTTTTATATTCAACGTATCCCCCAACGTATCGTATCATTCTTTTTGGAAAAATCACGTATCTGCGTATCCGTATCGTATCGTATCATATCCATATCCCATATCCGTATCCGTGCTTCTTAGTTAAGACGGGAGGCCTCTCGCTCAAGATATCACAGGTGCTGATTAGAGGCTTCCAAGTCAGATAAAGTCTGAGCATGGCCATGAGAAACAACTTCTAACTGCAGTCTTTCTGATTGTAACTATCGAAAAGCTCCTCATAATTGGTATATGAGGACCCCTTATGACTGTTCATGGACCATCAGAAAACTTGTGCGTTTGAGAGACATGGCCCAGAACTTTGTGAAACACATTATTGGGGATGGACAAGGTACTTTCCTTTGGCTCGACAATTGGCACCCTAGTGGTCCCCTTTACAAACTATTCGATGCAAGACTTATTTCTACCCTTGGAAGATCTATTTTCGCTACTATTAGTACTGTAATTCAGAATGGGGAATGGCACTGGCCCAGACCACGAAATTCTGTGATTCATCAGATATAACACTCCATTCCTAGCTCTCTTGTTCCTCAATCTGATAAAGCTGATGAAGTTGTATGGACTGTTTCCCCTACACGGCAGTATACTACCAAGCACACATGGGAGGCCTTAAGAAATAAAGGAGAGAACTCAATAGGCTACTATTGTTTGGTTTTCAAAAAATGTGTCTAAATGGTCCTTCATCCTATGGCTAGCTTGTCTTAAGAGGCTGTCTACTAAGGATCGTCTTCCGCGTTGGGGTATGGAGGTAGACCCTATTTGTGTGCTATATTCCCAGAGTGCAGAATCTATTCAACACCGGTTCTTTGACTGCTATTTTTCTAGGTGTATTTGAGAGCCTATCCTACTCAGATTTCAGATCCAAAGAAGGGCAGATACCTGGGATTTAGAACTGAATGATGCTTGTGGTTTTTGTAGAAGTAAGACATTCCGCTCTTTGTTGTTTAAACTGGCATTAGCTGCTGGGGTATACTTCATTTGGGTTGAGCGTAATTCCAGAATTTTTGCAGGCAGGCCAAAAATTCAAGTGCAGTCTGAGCGTGTATTGATGACAATATAAAACTAAGAGTTTGTACTTGGAATCAGTTCCCCAACTCTTTGGAAAACCAAAGACTCGGTGCTCATTAGAACATCTCTACTAGAGTTCTTGGATCTGCAACTCTCTAAAGATGAGTTAGTATAGTTGTTTGGTAGCTTGTAGTGGGATGCTTTTCTTTTGTGTAAAGCAGTCTGTATAGTGGGTTTTGTACCCTGTGATTTTTCTGTTTGGTTGGTTATAAAATGACACATTTACCAAAAAAAATTGTCAATAGACAATTCAACTCGAGCGAGTAATTCTGCACTGCCTATATACTTCATCACTTTTTCTTTGAAGGGTTCGTAATCAACAAACAGTCTCTCTAGAGCACCAAAAACAGAACAGGATTCCTCAAGCATTGACATGCGATCATGAAAATCCATCGACACTAGAAGAATGAGAAGCTCCTCTTGAAGACTCGCTGCTGCCTGCTTGAATTTATCCAAGATTGATTCTTTCATTATTTTTCCTTGGAAATTTTTGGGAGGTGGCTTGAGGCCTGATGTCTCACTGAGAAGAGCAGTTGACGACTCAAAAGAAGCAAGCAGAGACTGCTTGACAGATTGAACTGATAAAGGGCTGCGTATTTCAAAGGGTATATTGGCATCTTGAGGAAGGGAAATGGGGTCGAAACAAGGAAAAAAACCTGTGAAAATAAATGCTAAGTAGATATGAAACTAAGTTCTTGTAGCTATAGGTGACTAAGGAAACTAACTTCATACAGCCATATTTAGTACATTTACCACAAAAGAAAGGCTTTGGAGCTAGAAATGTTAGGGACAGAGATGGGGGAAACGAAAGCCAACCACACCAACATTTGAAATTAAAGCCCAAAATTTCATTAATGGAAGAAGATTCCACACAATAATATGCCAATAGCTCCCTGCTAGTAGTCAAGGCAGAAGAACTAATGTAGGAAGAAGCTGCGCAAGAAAATAAAATTCAACCACCAAGTAAAAACAAGAAAGATTCAAACGCAACTTCTTGGTGAGGTACCAAAGATGCAAGTAGTCATATACAACGCTGTGAACAAAATAAAACAACATACCAGCAGAAAGAGAGACCCTTACTTTTTTATCTGAGTGAAAGAGAGACTGAGAGAGAACTTTGTCTCGGCATCAACCTACAAATCCAATGTTTCACTACCAAATTGATTGGAAAAGAATAGCAACAGACAAGTTTTGCTTTGGCCATGCCCCTGCCCCTGGCCACACTTTTTTGAACACAGAAACAGAGAACGAACAAAAGCGGTGGTCATCAGTCATCATTTCTCTAGAACCTCTGCGGATCTTGTTCTCAACCTAGCTTTCTAGACACAATGACCTCCAACGCATGACAACCTTAACCATAGATCACTGACTTGGGTCGCAAAACAATATCCGCATGTAATGAACATTTAAAGCCAACAACAGGTGATAACACCAGCAAAAATACTGCAGCAAACTGCAGCAAAAAACTGGCCTTCTCTCTCCCTCTCTCTTGTCAAGTACACTCTGTTTGTTTGCTTTGTTTGTTTTGGTGGCTTTGAAAAAGTAACAAGTGTGTTAGGACAGCACTGTTTTGGTTGGCAATTCCATTGACAAAACACATTTTCTTTTGTATCCCATTCTTTATCGAGTTGTTTTTTTTTTTAATCTTTCCTAAGCATAGCGAGTTTGTATAGGATTAGAGTGGAGGAATCTTTTTTTGTAATTGAGAGTGAAGATTTCGTATGGGTAGATCGAAAAGGAAAGATTGTTCTTGGGAGGAAAGAAATTGGTGCTCATGGAAAGATTTGCATGGAAAGTGATGCACTTCAAATTAAGCCACGGTGGGAAAACAGATTGGTTAGATTAAATTATCGATTGATCGGTAAGTCTATTGGACGGTTCAATTAAGTCACGGCATATCTCCATGACCTAGAAGATTTTATCTATACAAGGACATGTGGACTAAGGCTATAAAAGGTGTGAGATGCTTTCATCCTTGGTTGGAACGAAAGTAATTAAAAAAGGAGGCAGCCATATTGTGTTACACGGAAGAGGGTTTTTTGTTCATTGGAGTACAATGAGATCGATCGATCATTGAGTGTACAAGACATCTCCAAGAGGTTTCAGTATCTTCTTCAACTTATTTGAGAAAAGCCCTAAGGTGGATTCCTAGGCAAGTTGAAGTCCTTCGGTGGATTTCTGGGAGGCAAATGGAAGGCTTGTGGATTCAAGGCAGTGGCGGTCAAGCACTGGGTGTGGTGAACGTGGATTCGGCAAATAGGTCTTAGGCTCGATTGTGATGATTCAAATCGTAGGGTAAGATTACTTGTAACTACACAATGTTTATAGTGCTTGATTCCTTCCTGTGGTTTTTTTCCATTTAGGGTTTTCCACGTATATCTTGGTGTTCGTTATTTGTTTGCTTTCCATTTGTGAGATTGATTTTCTTATCGGTTAGTGGGTTGATTTATTAAAGAGTTCATACATAGCAAATATTTATATACCTAGGCGATCTACGATTTTTTAAAGTGAATGAAAAGGAAAGAAGCTGTAAACTTACTATTTTAACTTATTCCTTTATGCCTATTGTCTCCAAGTTATTGTTTCGAGTTTATAACATCTTGGATGATTTTTTTGGTACCAATTGGAGATGGTGAATCTGTGAATGATACTGGTTTTTGCATGGCTTAGTCACTTGTATTGCTTGTTGGGATTGCCCTATGTTTTTAGTTGGTTTGTTTACAATGAATGGCAAATTTACCCCTAAAAACAAAAAGTTTTCAGGTAAATGGCAAATTTTCCCTATTGCTTGTTGGGATGGCAATAACGACAACATCAAAGCAGAATCCTTCCCAATTCTTCCAGCAATGTAGGCACTAGGCATATTTAGAACAATCATATACAAATTTTCACATAATTTGATCAGTAAACTCCTATTAAGTTCTTAGTCGGTAAGTGAAATTAAACCAGCAACAAAACAAGACATAATTCAGGTAGAGCATCAATTTTAGTTCTAGTAATCTTCACTGATACCTTGCTACTCCGCAAACGCATCCAACATGGCCATATCAGCATCAAAATCACCATCAGCATACAGTTGGAAGTTAATAATGGCCACCCCTTTCATCACATACACAGGGAGCTGTAAAACAGGGAAATACCCAACCCTCATATTCTCTTGCGTCCATGCCTTGGTCCTTTTGGACGAAATCATTGAGCACATACCCACAAGCTTTTCACCTCCCAAACAGAACTTCACCCCCTTGTTATTTGAATCGGTGGTGGTGATGCTCTCGAGCATCAGGTTCTTGGGGATAACATGAGACAAGATTTCCAGCCACAACAAATGCCTCTTTTAGCCACTGAGTGGCAAGATTGACTCGGTAAATCTGCTCATACTGAGTTATCTCATTCTCAGTTTCGTTTTCTTCTTGTTCAGATTCCATCGTTTTTTCAGAGAGAAATGCTGCGTATAGAAACGTGAGGCTGTCTAGATTTGAGGTGAATTTGGCACCCAATTTGAAAACAGAATCATTGTCAGCGTTGAAATCGGAGACAAGGTCGAGATTCAGAGACTGCATGTGTTTGAAGTGGAAGACGAGAGGAGGAACATTCAGAAATAAAGAAGGCGGCAAGAGAGCGAGAGTGAGGAGGTATGGAAGTGGTTTGATGACCAAGTCTCTGTTGATCAGCGACATGACGTCAAACTGGTTGAGGCCGAGGCTGACGAGGAGTTGTTCTATATCTTCGTCCGGAAGGACCGAAACATTTCTTTGGTGAATTACGGATTCGGGACGGGGAATGGAAAGGAAGCCCATTCCTAGGCACTGGTTGTGACGGAAACTGTTTGGACTAGAGGGATGAGGGAAGACGAGTTTTTTTTATCGATTTATTCATTTCCAAATAACTATTTGCCAAAATATACGTTTTTTCAAACTATTTTTAAAAATAGTTCAAAACGCACATTCCATATGCATCACGCATATCGGATGTGCATTATCCGCGCTGGCATATGCAAGCCGGGCCAGCTGGATATCCACCGTGTATCACGCATACTCAATATGCGTGATGCATATTCCATATGCGTTAGGGTTTAAAATCAAATTGCAAAAGTGTATGCGTCTCGCATACGCTGTATGTACTGTCTTTCCTCTCCCTCTCCATTCTCGCGATCTACGGTCGCCGTACGCTACGTTCACCGCCGTTCGCCATTCTCTCCGATCTCCGTCGCCGTTTGTTATTCTCTCCTCCCTCTCACTGTAAGTCCCTCTCTCTCTCTCTATCTCTCTCTCTCTCTCTATCTCTCTCTCTCTCTCTCTCTCTCCCTCCCCCCCGTAGGCCTGTGTTCAACCGGCAGCGGTTCAAGAAAGAGACAAAACTTGAACATTAGCTGCTACCTTAATTGGTAGACAGAGGTGGCGCTACAGCTTGGCTTCGGTGTTCAGTTGAACACCCCACGAGTAAAGAAAATTAATTGTACAGATGTACTGCCTAATTCTAGATAAAACAAGTTCTTTGAACACCCTAGGCCACAAACTTGAATACTAAACTCACAAAAGTTGAACACGTGTAAGAACATCACAACTCAGTCCAAAAGATTTACCACATATATATGTATAGCAGGAAAATATTACGAGATAGAGTATGCCCTTTCATATATTTTAGGCAAAACATCAATTTCAGTATATTTAAGCTTTTTCTGTATATGTTTTTTCCTTGTATGGTCAAAAAAATTAAGTTCTTGTCAGTGGTGGAGCCAGAATTGTGAACCTGGGAGGGCCGGCTTAGTGCACATATATTTTTCTTTATCGAAACGTATATCAATGCAGTTAAAGTATACCAATGAGCTCGATTCCCGACAACGGTGGCGTTAGTCCTGCGAAGACTACTAAACTAAGCCATCAAGATCGATGGTTGTGTGCGGCTCCCTCCTTCCATAATGTCAATACCCTCACTTCTTGGCATGAAAGCTTCATTTACCTCTCCCATGGCTGAGAATACTTTTGGCTAACCCATTGTGTCTAATTTCAGACAGGCATACTGGTCTATTGTCGTACATCAAAGGAGATCCGCTTTGGAGACCCCCCCATGCTTGCGACGTGCATGTTCATGAAAACTTCCCCTTTCGAATACTTCAGCGATGTTTGGTCGCTCAAATCAATTATACAAATGTATGCCTCTCAACCACTTAGGCCCCCGCGTGATAAGGCGTATTGGCCTGAAATCAATGGGCCAACCATCATTCCAGACCGAGAACGTATCCGGGGCCGAGGGCGACCCCAAATCACACGGTTCAGGAACGAGATGGATTGGATTGAGCACCAACCATCACAGAGACAGTCATGCACGTTGTGTGGACAAGAAGGACATAATCGAAGAAAATGTTCCGGAAGCAGGCCAGAAGCGTCAAGTTCAAGAACGAATTTGTAATCGGTAGTAGTAAGATATTTACATATGTAGGAGCCATGTTGTCTTGTACTTGTTTGAATTTCAAATCTTTGTTTTTAAATTCGTAATTTGTAGTTTGTAACTTTCGATTATGTTTGTAATTTATGATTGTGGTCACATTATAATTTAACTTGTCTCATTGTTGCCAACAATTATCTATTTTCTCTGCCTATTAAAAATAATACTAATCGTTCCAAAAAATACATAACGGCCGGGCATATGCAAAAAATACATAACTCTCTCCACTCTTTGGGAGCCAAAATAACTCATGTCCCATTCATCAACATTGACACCTCTACGAGAACTCTCTCCATTTTCTTGTTTTTTTTTCTGAACGAAACTTCAATGACATATGGAATATATATATATAACACATCACTCACATTCAATATGCATGACGCATATTAGATGTGCATCATGCATATCCAATATGCACAATGCATATTGGGTATGCGTAATACACGGTGGATATCCAGTTGGCCCGGCTCGCATATGCCAGCGCGGATAATGCACATCCGATATGCGTGATGCACATGGAATGTGCGTTTTGAACTATTTTTAAAAATAGTTTGAAAAAACGTATATTTTGGCAAATAGTTATTTGGAAAGGAATAAATCGACAAAAAACTCGAGGGAAGACAACCTCTTGGAGACCACGAAGCATCTGCAGAGCCATTTGATGAGTCTTTTATCGATTTATACGTTTTAAAATAACTATTTGCCAAAATATACATTTTTTCAAACTATTTTTAAAAATAGTTCAAAATGCACATTCCATGTGCATCACGCATATCGGATGTGCATTATCCGTGCTGGCAAGCTGGGCCAGCTGGATGTCCAGCGTGTATCACGCATATCAAATATGCATGATGCATATTACATGTGCATGACGCACATCCAATACGCGTCATGCATATTGAATATGTGGGATGCGTATCTCTTCGCAGTCGAAGACGAGAGTTGTTAACTTGATCACCAGGTGGGGGTACAGGTGCAACTTCATCAACTAAGGGGAGTGCAGGTGCAACGTATCGCCTGTTATATTCCACCGATCGTTCAATAACTCCGTTTGCTGTGAGAACTCTCTCCACTCTTTGGGAGCCAAAAAAACGCATGTCCCATTCATCAACATTGACACTACGAGAACTCTCTCCATTTTCTTGTTTTTTTTTCTGAACGAAATCGTCGATCCATTTCGTTACTTCAATGAGGTCATATATATAACGCATCCCGCATATTCAATATGCATGACGCATATTTGATATGCGTGATACACGCTGGACATCCAGCTGGCCCGACTTGCATATGCCAGCACGGATAATGCACATTCGATATGCGTGATGCACATGGAATGTGCATTTTGAACTATTTTTTAAAATAGTTTGAAAAAACGTATATTTTGGCAAATAGTTTTTTGGAAACGTATAAATCGATAAATCCCTCGTGAGAGATTTGTCGATTTATACGTTTTAAAATAACTATTTGCCAAAATATACGTTTTTTCAAACTATTTTTAAAAATAGTTCAAAACGCACATTCCATGTGCATCACGCATATCGGATGTGCATTATCCGCGCTGGCATATGCGAGCCGGGCCAGCTGGATATCCACCGTGTATCACGCATACTCAATATGCGTGATGCATATTCCATGTGCGTGATGCGTTATTGCTAGTTTGAGTTTGTATCATACCAAATGAAGTCTTTAATCAAATTCTTAGTGAAATAAGGGTAACATTCCAGATTCAAGTTTGAGAGGGGAGGTGAATCAAGCTTCCCCAGTTAACAGAGGCGGCTGCGGGCTAAAGTCCAGGTGCCACTGCTTTAAGCCTTAAAAAGTTTACGAATTTTAGGGGTTCTTCCTATTTTGATATTCTTAATATATATGGTAGTCTAGCAAAAGGGCTCTGATCATCTTTTATTTTTGCTTTAGGCTTCCGGAAAGTGAGCTCGGGGATGGTGTTGTGTGGTATCGTGTTGTACACATCTAAGCCGTTTGTTCCACAATCCAATGGTCCAAATTCCATCTCCATCATCTGAGCATCCGAGCTGTTTATTGCCGAGATGAAATCTGAATTGTCGGATTGCCGAACGGACAGCCTGGATGTGCACAGCACGGTGCCGCATGGCACCTCCCCGGGTTCCTGGAAAGTAGGGCCGGCCTTGGCTTATATGAAGGGGATGCACCTGAGGAAGAACTTACTCAAAGTGTAATTAACTGGCCATTTGGTCAAAATACGTACAATGCTACCAAACCCTTTTGGTTCCTACTTTCCACCAAAAGGATAAAATCCAAATGAAAAAAACATTCCAAGACTTTCTTCAAACTTTTCAGTCCTATTAATTCAGAAGTATTAGACTTTTTTTTTTTGAAAGGCAGTGTAAGACTATTAGTGTTATTCTCATCTCTCTATCCTACAAGTCATTCCTAAGTTTTATAACATAAACATAATTCTCTATTTGGTGAGTTGTCCATATAGGAATAATTGAAAAGGGTAACATGGAAACATGTTAGCCAATTAGACTTTGCTCTCTCCTCTAAAGTCAACATAAAATCATATCATAATACTTCATAACGGTCGGTGGTATATATTAATGAACTGATATCAACAGTCATTGAAGTAACGAAATGGATCAACGATTTCGTTCAGGAAAAAAACAAGAAAATGGACCAACATAATCTCGTTCTTGAACTACAAACATAATCGAAAGTTACAAACTGGAAAGAAGCCTCTACTTTCCTCCTATAATGTGACCACAATCATATAAACTACGGACATAATCGAAAGTAGCAAACTACAAATTATGAATTTAAAAACAAAGATTTCAAATTAAAACAAGTACAAGACAACATGGCTCCATACATACGTAAATGTCTTACTACTACCAATTACAAATTCGTTCTTGAACTTGACGCTTCTGCCCTACTTCCGGAACATTTTCTTCGATTATGTCCTTCTTGTCCACACAATGTGCATGATTGTCTCTGTGATGGTTGGTGCTCAATCCAGTCCATCTCGTTTCTGAACCGTGTGATTTGGGGTCGCCCTCGCCCGCGGATACGTTCTCAGTCTAGAATGATGGTTTGCCCATTGATTTCAGGCCAATACGCCTTGTCATGCGGGGGCCTAAATGGTTGAGAGGCATACATTTGTATAATTGATTTGAGCGACCAAACATCGCTGAAGTATTCGAAAGGGGAAGTTTTCATAAACATGCACACCGCAAGCACATGCGAGCACGGCATCTTCCATTGTTCAAACTTGTTGCAACTGCACGTACGATTGATCATGTAGACAAGAATGTCAGGATCGGTAATGTTTACAATATTGTTGGCCCTATCATTCCACAAACGTATCGGCTTGCGCCAATCCTTTGCACCATTCCTAAGATCCATAGCGTGAAACTCCCCTAGAGACTTGGAAGGGGGGGGGGGATGGTTTGTCTCCCTCCAAACTGACGCAACACCCGCTCTGGCTGGTGCTGCTCAACATGAGAGAACTGGATGAGTGGGACACTTGCCATCCAAACACCTCTTCCGGCACTACAAAATCTTGGCAAAGATTGGATCAAGTCCTCAGTGTACGGCTGCCACACCACCTAAGAAAGCACAATTAAAAAAAAAAATAAGAAACTAAATCATAAGTACTCCCTAAAGGACCAACAAAAAAAATCGGATATGTTCGTGCATATTTCGCTGAGTTAAAGAACTAATTGAGAACTCTAATTTGGTGTCAACTTTTTTAAAAAATTATGCACGAAACTACTTTATTATGATCCACAAATCACAAGTCTTTTCGTAAAGGACCAACAATTTGTGACAAACTAACGGAAAGTAACGTAAACAATAACCTCGTCCGGCCTCTGCACATCTAAAGAGAACCGGTAATGTCCAACAACATGGGTCGGCAAATTCGGCGAGTGAAATTCATCATCCCACCTACACAATTACAAAATTAATATATCAATGGCGTCGAATGATACCAAGCATCATTAATATATTAGTGAAGAATAAACATTTCAATACTAAATGTAAATGACATATTTCGTTAAGAAACCGTACCGTCCACTAAGAGGACAATCACGACGAATGACCCGCTTCCCATTACGTGCGGGGGCAAGGAAAGGAAAGCGCTCCCAACCCCAAACTTGCAGGAGTACGAACATCCCCTCCAAGTCTTTCGATCCAATAGTAGAGCCGAAGTCTAGGTAATGGTAAAGGGTGGCTAGGCAAGCGCTCCCCCAACTGTAAGTACCGGCAAGTTGAAGGTCGTCAAGCAAAGACAAGAAGCATAGGTGGACATGGGAACTAGATTGGTCCGGCAAAACTATGCCACCTATAAGTTGTAGAATGCAACCCCGAGCTTTCCTCAATACCGTGACTTTGTCATCCTCCTCCTCGACCTCTCCGTTAAAGTTATCACGCAACCATTTCAAACTAACCTTAAACCCACTCATAACTTCTCCCGGTGGATCCAACCCTAGTAGACGCTCGCATAATTCTTTTTTCTTATTTTGGTCAAATCTTGTGTCCCCAGTAACCGGTCTACCATCAACTGCGAGACCGGTAATTATTTCCACATCCTGTAGGGTTACTGTGGACTTGCCTGAACGCAAATGGAATGTGTGAGTCTCTGGCCGCCAACGCTCAATGAGTGCGGTGATGAAAGCACGGTCCAAAGTTAGAAACGGCATCTCTAAAATTCCACCAAAACCAGCTTGGTATATCAACTGAACAATGCGGGGTGAAGGCCGCCCCAACTGTCGTAAATTGTTATCATTGCAACGACAGATCAACGTGACATTTTCAACTTTAGGATTCCCCTGAATAACATTGTAACTTATGCTTTAGTTTTACGAATACTCCAAATTCATTACAAAAAATTCGTGTTATAAGACATAGTAAGTTCTAAGATAATGGCTACTTACATAGCCTTCCCATACAGCACAAGAACGGTGCTGTTTCTGTAACACAAGTAAGGAGCCGTCAGTAGGCCCCGGATCAATACTAGAGTCATCCATGATATAACCTGCAAGTACGAAAATTATTATCATACAGTATGAAAAGTCTAGCCTAATAAAATGTAAACGCATTTACATATATGGATTGAAAGCCAATGAAAAGTACAATGGTGATTTATGAACCATGTCTCTTTGGTTTCCTTCTTTAAATGTAAGTTTTGTAAAATATGGCAAACATTACCCGCATTGATTTGAGACAGATATTCTCATTCCGTGGGTTTCAACTTTCAACAAGTTTCTTTCATTGCCGTGGTCATTGTTCCTTTATATATGGGTCTCATTTTTGGCTTTTCAAATCATTCCATCTTTCACAAAAGCATAATGCCACATAAACAATTGTTATTATTGATTATCTGTCACTTGCTATATATGTCTCATTATAGTTCACAAAAGCATAATGTCTCATTATGATTATGTGTTTGAATCTTCTTCGATATTGCTTCACTCTCCAGTAGTAGGAATACTATGTACTAGTCTATCGTGTTATACTCCTACTACTAATAATAATTAGGAGAAACTCTCCTGGTGTGAATAATAAGGAGATATTGTTCTACAATATACACCCATCATGACTATTTTTTCATGAAAGCCATGGCCAGCTCTAGGCTAAGGCCCATGAGGCGCAAGCCTTAAGCCCCAAAAAATGTCCAAAAACTAGGGTCTCAGCTTGTTTTTAGTAGTATCTAGTATATATGTGTTGCTAAGGAGTCCTCGGCGGAAGTGACTGCGGCTATTTTTCAAGTCCGTTGGGCCATCTATGGTATCTAAGGAGTCTAATGTGTATATTCATGCTTAGAGGATGATATAGCTGAAAGAATTCTTATTACATTAGTCCATAAGCAACATCAATTTTTTTTAATCAGCCATAAGCAACATCATTTGGTAAGGTAAGAAACATTTCGTTATTATCGATTATCTGTCACTTGCTATACATGTCTCATTATAGTTCACAAAACCATAATGCCACATAAACTGTTGTTAGTTCCACGTCATTTGGTTTTGTATAGACATTCTGTCTCTCAATCCAAATAATGTGTTTTAACAGGAACCGAACACGCCGATAGAAAAAAAAATACAAAAAAAACCAGGAACCGAACACTAGGTCGTAGTATTATCATCACCTCTGAATAGATTGCCCAACGGGACGAACTAAAAGAGAGATGCACGTTTTAGAAAAATAATAATAATAAAAGAGGGGTGCATATTCACACATTGATGTGGAGTGTAATCAAGAAAATATAGAAAGGCAGAACCACCATATATGGGACCAGCTGACATATGCTATTACGTATTCCAAAATCCAAATATATATGTAACTTTAGTTTTGGACTCAACTTGCCTTGTTTTGTCCTGTTTCATATTAATTCTAAAAAGAAAGCAAACAAACAATTTCCCAGTCATGACAAAGACAAGCAAAACTTCCAAAGAGGATTACACAAATCACATCGGATTACACAAATCTCAGCACAATCGAATCGAATTGAATGCAAAAACATCAACTTTTCATTGAATTCCGAAAAATTCTGACCTTGTAGAGGTCGTCACTGAGGGCCAGAAGGGAATCCAAGCTTCCGACGCAGAGATTCGGGATATTGAACTACGAATCACGTCAAAGTTAGAAACTTTTCGGAATGAATTGTATACCCAGAGAGAGAGAGAGAGAGAGAGAGAGAGAGAGAGATACATACATATATACATACCTACGGGGAGAGAGAGAGAGAGCCTTACAGTGAGAGGGAGGAGAGAATGTCGAACGGCGACGGAGATCCGAGAGCACGGCGAACGGCGGTGAACGTAGACGGCGATCGTAGATCGCGAGAATGGATAGGGAGTGTTGTACAGCGTATCGAGACGCATACAGAGAGAGCAATTTGATTTTAAACCCTAACGCCTATGGAATATGCATCACGCATATTGGGTATGCGTGATACACGCTGGATATCCAGCTGGCCCCGCTCCCATATGCTAGCACGGATAATGCACATCCGATATGCGTGATGCACATGGAATGTGCGTTTTGAACTATTTTTAAAAATAGTTTGAAAAAACGTATATTTTGGCAAATAGTTTTTTGAAAACGTATAAATCGACAAATCTCTCCCATCGATGTAGCTCCTCTCTCTCAGCTTTATCTGAGCAGAATGATAATGAGACTGGAGAGAGAAGACGGTGAGACCTACTAGAGGGAGAGGGAGTTGTATTTTAATCGCAAATTTCTGCGCCTCGGTTAGCGCAATGGAAACTATAAGGTGAATGAACGGTGGAAAGTAGGGTTGGGCACGGGTCGGGTCCTAACCCGCCACCCAACCTGGTCGGGTTGGAATTTTTGGAATCGACCCGTCCGAATGAACAAGGGAAACCGTTTGATCGGATTTACAGTCGGGCCGGTCGGGTCCGTCGGGCCCGGTAAAAGTAGATCAAGAAAAGTGATTTTGTAAGAGATTCAATGAATCAGATCGAGAAGAAGAAGTAGATCAAGCAGAAAGAAGGATTAAGCACTATAATCTCATAAAAATATCAGAAATTTGTAGATCATAAATTAACTTACATAGTTACATGAGAGAGAGAACGAGAAACAAAGGGCAAGGTGATGGCGTTGTGGCTGTAGCTGGTGGGTCGACATGGTGAGATGTGGAAAAGGGTCTCCATTTCCCGGCCCAGAGTATGAGAGAGAGAGAGAGAGAACGGTGTTCGTAGAGAGGAGTAGAGGAGGATTGTGCGGCGCTTTTAGGGTCCTCCTTGGACTCAGTCAGAGGAGTAAGTGTATGTGTGGGAGTGTGTGTGTGTGTGTATATATATATATATATATATATGGGTCCGATCGGACCTGACGGGTTGGAAACATCTCGAGAACCGAACCGAAAATCAAATTTTTACAGAAACTAACCCGTACCCGACTGCAGCAGTGGTTCGAAACCACCCAAAACCCTTCGGGTCGGTGCGGGTCCGCGGGTATTTTGCTCACCCCTAGTGGAAAGTTAAGTTTGGAACTGAACGGTGCAAAGTTTGGCTATGTATTGGACAATTGATTTTGGCACTCTCTAAATTTATAACCGCACTCCCATGAGAGTGTCAAAATCAATTTTATATAGGGATTGATTTTGGCACTCTCCTTTGAAAGTGTGGTTATCAATTTGAGGAGTGCCAAAATCACTCCCCTAAACAAGATAGTCATTTTTTTTAATACTCCATCCATCCCAATTTAATTGTCCTTTTTGAAGTTCGTGTCATTTTTTAATTGATTATATCTTATAATTTATAATATTTTATGTAATTTCGAAAATATTGTATTATAGAATTAATCGAGATCTATCAAACAATATTCATATTCGATATGAAATTCATTACATTTTTATAGATAAAACTTGTTTTTTAGCTAGTTTGAATAGAACGAGGGACAATTAAATTGGGACGGAGGGAGTAGAACAAGAAGAGAGTTGTTATTCAATAACCTTGTTTGGATAGTGTTTTGAAAATTTTTGAATTTGATATTTGGTGTAATGGGTGGAGAGCGAAATTAGGATAATATTTGAGATATGGGTAATGAGTGGAAAGAAATAGAGCGAGAAATGAGAATAATGATTGGAGATAGGGATAATAAGTGGATGGAGTAATGAGAATAATGATTGAAAGTATAGGTAATGAGTGGTTTTTTAGTTGAATTTTTTTTCCAAAACATCATCTAAACAAGGCCTGCTGACACAGATAAATTGAACATAGATTGCGCATAGATTTTGTGTGGGCACACTACGGATCCCACACAAATGATCCGATCCGTTCATCAAATGTAAAACATTTTTTAAGGGCTCCTGCGAAAAATCAGCTTAATCCAATATCTATAGGTACCTAATCCAATCGTCTAATTTTTCATTATTTTGAAATCTGAATGAAAAGTTAAATGATTGGATCGAGCACTTATAGGTATCGATTGAGCTAATTTTTTGCAAAGGCCCTTGAAAAAATATTTTACATTTAATAAACGGATTGGATTATTTGTGTGGGACCCGGAGTGGGCCCCACACAAAAATCTATGGGCGATCTGTGTCCTATTTGTATGTGTGAATAGCACATTATTAGTACTTGAAAGAAACAATAATGCTGACGGAACCAACCACCACCCATAGCGACGGGTATGTGTAGAGTGTATTTTGTAACATGGTTAGTGTTCGGAAGATATATGCAAAATACATTATGTAAGTTTTTTTGTTAACTAAAATGAAATAATTCAAAAATGAAAAGTCAAAAAGCTCTTCTTCCCCTACTTTTGACTTATTTCCTCTAAACCGTAAAATTGGAGAATGAGTTCTCCTGTAATGAATTTTAAAAAGAGAAAGCCAAACAACTAAAATGAGAAGTTGAAAATGCAATAACTGGGAACCAAACAAGCCCTTAGACTTACCAATATCTCATTTTGACAATTCAAATACTGCATTTTGAAATCTCAATTTGATTATCATTCATGTAAGAAAATAAGTCGATTGGATCTTCTTGGTTGAGACATCAAAATGAGAAAGCCGGCTTTCATTTAAGCGAAGTATTTTTTTTTACAAGAAAAAAACATACTCCCTCCGTCCCATTTTCTTTGGACTTTTTCAATATTCGTGTCATTCTATAAACTATTGTATCTTCCAATATGAATCTTCAAAAATATGCAATATGAATCTTGTTTGATAGTTCTCGATTAAATCTATAATACAAAGTTTTCAAAATTATGAAAAATATTATAAATTGAGAGATATAAAAGTTTCAAAAATGACACGAGTATCGAAAAAGACCAAAGAAAATGGGACATAGGGAGTATATTCAGACCAAACATTTCTCTTAGGTCAAATACTCCTATGACTCAATTACAATTTTATTGATATCCAATCAATTTGATTTTTTCTTTGAACAATAAGTATGAAAAGACTTTACAAAAAATACTAGAAGACTCAAATTTTTAATAAAAAAATAATATCCGATATTTGGTGTCACGCCCTGGATTTTCAACATAATAGTCCATCGCAATAATACATCATAATACCCCAAAATGTTTCCCATAATTCATCCGAGAGAAAATCAAGTTCAAATGGTGTTACAATAATGGCACCTCGGCCCAATTTCCATAATAAGTCAAAATACGATAAGTTTAGCGATTACATGATTTCCAAAGTCAAAGAGTTCAAATGAAGTTACAATTTCATCTTTTCAAAATGGTGTATACAAAAGATGCTAGAATAACTCCACGATGCCAGCTTTCAAAAGATATGATGTCAAACAAGCACTCCATGCACTTCAAAATCAATTCCCTTGCGGTGTACCTGAAAATGATGATAGGTTGAGCTACACTAGCCTAGTAGAAGTTACTATGCTCAAGCTATAAGTAAATGAGATAATCAATGTACCGAAAGGAACATAAGCAACGACAATATTTCCATATGTTCAACAAAAAGGACATGAGCCTCGAAACCAACTCCATTCAACTACAAGTGGCAAAATGACCTCCAAAGTTCACGATATTCATTAAGTTATGTGTTCGAATCTCATTTCCGGGCATTCAGGACCCCGTGCATCCCACATTCATTCCGGCATCACACCCTATGGTGGATCCGTGGCTTTCTTGTGCACTTCCGGGCATTCGGGACCCCATGTGTCCCATTTCCGGCATCACACCTTACGGTGGATCCGTGGCTTTCTTCGTATCGTTCTTCCGTATTCATTCATGTTAACCATTTCTCAATTTTTAATAACCTCAAGTTCAATGTTAGCTCCCACAAGCGATGCTATTTTTGGTTGGCAATTCCATTGACAAAACGGATTTCCAATTGTATTCCTTTCTTTATCGAGTTGTAGCTTTTTCAATACTTTCTAAGCGTAGTGAGTCTGTATAGGATTAGAGTGGAAGGAATCATAATTTGTAATTGAAAGTGAGTGTGAGTGTTCTTTTTAGGCGGATTGTTCGGGCTATCAAACTCGCATCCATCGAGGCCAACTAATCAAGTGTGGCAGCCAAATGAAATAAAAGCAGGTGGAGTGACGGATCGATTCCCCGATCGATCGGAAGGCTATTACTATTAAAGGGGCATTATCGGAAGGCTATTAATATTAAAGGGGCATTATTGGAAGGCCATTATTATAAAAGGGGTGTTTTTCTTTCAGCTAGGGTACGTAGCCATTCTGAGTATATACACGCAGCAGCGGAAGAAAAAAGGCAACGAAGGTGTTTTTGGTTCAGGAGGATGAGAGGATATTCTTCCTTTTGAGATTGGAGTGCTCACGCAAATTCCGACGGTACAGTCAACTCCAATTGTTCTCGAACTTCTTTCAACGAACACAGAGTCGGTTCTTCGGTGGATTTCCGAAGTATTGTGGAAGGCTTGAGGAGTCAAGGCAGCGGCAATCAAATACGGGGTGTGGTGAACGAGGAGTTGGCAATCATCTTAGGTCAATTGTGAGGAGTCTCAATTGTGAAGTAAGGTCGATTGTAACCACACAAGTTATATATAGTATTTGATTCCTTCCCGTGGTTTTTACCCATTTTTGGGGTTTTCCACGTATATCTGTGTGTTCCTCATATTGCGTTCTTTTCGTACTTGTGGTTATTTTCGGATTGGAGTAACTCGTAGGAATTTCATTTGGTATCAGAGCAGGTCGCTCGTAATCTGTAGGAAGTTTTTTTCCCTGAGCGGATCCTGAGTTATGATGAACACCAATCTGAATATGCATCATCCTTCAAATCGCACACCAATTTTGGACAGTGAGAACTTTGACTACTGGAAGTCCCGAATCAAAGCAATAATGAGATCAGCAGACGAGGAAATATGGAACTCGTGCGTAACAGGGTATAAACCTCCCACAAAGGTTGTGGATGGGAACACTGTTCCTAAACTAAGCTCCGAACTGAATGATAAAGAAAAGGCTGTGTTGCAGGCTAATAACCGTGCTCTGGACATACTGTTTAGTGCTGTGGATGTGACAGAGCATCGAAAAATCGCAAATTGCGAGTTTGCGAAGGAAGCATGGGATATACTAGTCACGTGCCATGAGGGAACCTACGTTGTCAAGCAATCAAAGCTGCAGAGGCTTACAACTGAGTTTGAAATGATCAGAATGGAAGAGGAGGAAACATTCAATCAGTTTTACTCCAAGCTGATTTCAATCGTCAACAGTTGTGAAACCTTGGGTGAGCCCATTCCTTCATTTAGAGTTATTAAGAAAATTTTAAGATCTTTGCCTGACCGTTTTAACACAAAAGTCATTATGCTTCAAGGTAAACAGAAGCTTAAGGACAAGTCTGTTGAAGAGGTTGTTGGGATCCTTCAAACCTATGAGGCAGACATGTTACAATCTGAATCTCGTAAAACTAAAACGAAACCTTCGGCTAAACCGATTGCCTTTTCAAGTTTTCAAAGAGATAATAATGATTCAGATAACGACTGTGACCTTGACTTTGAAGCTATGGCCTTATTTACCAAACAGTTTAAGAAACTTTTCAAGAAGAAACCTACAGAAAATGAGTTTAAAAATAAAAAAATGAATAACGGAGAAAAAGGCGAAGTTTCTAGTGAAAAAGGGAAAAGGGGGATAAAGGGACCGCCACCTGGTCCTAGGTGTTTTGAATGTCAGGGGTATGGTCATTTGGCTCGTGAATGTATCAATAAGTTGAAAAAGAAGACAAACTATAAGGCTAATATTACATGGGATGACGATAGTGATTCTGAAATATCAGAGGAAGGAGGAGAAGAACACACAAATTTTATTGCCTTTGGTGCATCCTTACACTCTCATACTAGTGATAAACCCATAAATAGCTTTGAACAAGGGTCTTCAGATGATAGTGACAATGAGGTTGGCGGTGAGTTTGAAGGTGTAGATGACTTGAGAGAGTCATACGATAGGCTATATCGCGAAAGTGTTAGGATAAACAAAGTGAATCTCAAACTTACTGGAAAGTGTCAAGATATTAATGTGGAGCTGTTGAAAACGGAAAAACAATTGGGTGAACAACAAGGACTTCTTTTGTCGGTTACGGAAGAAAGGGATAAGCTTAGAAAGGAAGCAGTTGACCTCAAGGAGAAAAATAGAGTTTTGGGAGAACTGAACACTGTGTATGAAGGCAAAATGAATAAATTGAAAAATGAGTTAACCAGTGCTAACTGTTTACTTGAGCGTTTGAATGCAGGTTCTAAGGCTTTGGATGACATGCTGAATAGTCAAAGATCACCTAGTGACAAGTCCGAACTTGGTTTCTATGGAACACCATCTTCTCACGAACAGAGAAAGAACGTAAATGAGAAGAAACCCATGGAGGCAACTTCTAAAATTAATGGTTCCCCTGTCGCTCAAATCTATGCTAAGAAAGTTCATAGCATTAAACCTGTTAAAAATCATAAGTTCATTCCCACATGTCACTTTTGTAATGTTAAGGGTCACATTAGACCCAACTGCTTTAGATTGCATGGTTATCCTTCTATTTCTAATAACAAGGTTAAGTATAACAATATTGTATACAATAAAAGGATAAACAGCCAAGGAGATATTCAGAGACCATGGGCTAGATACACTAACTGTGATGACTATAGGTGCATAACTACAAAACCTATGTCTAACAAATTGAGTAAAGTTGATGGAGTTAAAACAAGACGTATTTGGGTTAGGAGTCATGATCTGCATTGTATGGTAGTACATACAGCTCTTAAAGCCCGTGACTCTCACATGTGGTATCTTGACAGCAGCTGTTCGCGTCATATGTCTGGAGATAAATCATTTTTTGTCAATCTTGAAAAATATAACGGTGGCATAGTAACTTTTGGTGATGGTAGCACTTCAAAGGTTGTGGGTAGAGGAACCATACAAGCTCCGGGTCTAACTCGTCTTGAAAATGTTTTATATGTAGACGGATTAAAAGCGAACTTGATTAGTATAAGCCAGATGTGTGATTCTCATCATGAAGTTCGTTTTTCCAAAAATGATTGTTATATTGTAGATGAGCACGGAAATAGTGTCATGCATGGTACTCATACTCCTGATAATTGTTATGGCATATTACCTAATAATGAGATAACCTGTCATTCTACTCAAGTAAGTGACACTGAACTTTGGCATCAACGTCTTGGTCATATTAATTATAAAGACTTATCTATATTGACTAAACGTGAATTGATTAGAGGTGTGCCAAAGCTTAGCAAGCCAAAAAATCATATTTGTGGTCCTTGTCAACTCGGTAAGCAAATCAAGGCCGCTCACAAAAAGACCACTGGGATAGCTACTAAGAGACCTCTCGAGCTTCTTCACATGGATTTGATGGGTCCTTCCAGAGTGGAGAGCATTGCAGGTAAAAAGTATATTTTTGTTATTGTAGATGATTTTTCTCGTTTTACTTGGGTAAGGTTTCTTCGTGAAAAATTTGAAACTGTCTCTATTTTTAAAGTTCTGGTCAAACATGTACAAAATGAGAAGGAAATGAAAATTGGCTGTATTACTCGTATTTGTTCAGATCATGGGAAAGAATTCAAAAATTCTGAATATGCAAATTTTTGTGACGAACTTGGTATTAGACATGAATTTTCAGCTCCTAAAACTCCGCAGCAAAACGGTGTCGTTGAGAGGAAAAATCGTGTTATTCAAGAAATGGCGCGGGTTATGCTTCATGCAAAAAAAATTGCTCGCAGATTTTGGGCCGAAGCAGTTCATACTGCTTGCTACGTTATTAACCGTGTTTACCTTCGTCCAGGTACTTCAAACACTCCTTATGAGCTTTGGAAAGGTAAGAGGCCAAATGTTAAATATTTTAGAACCTTTGGGAGTAAGTGTTATATTATGAGAGACAGAGAGAAACTTGGAAAATTTGACTCTCGTAGCGATGAAGGTATCTTCTTGGGATATTCCACAGATAGTAGAGCTTTTCGTGTGTATAATAACCGTACTCAAAACGTCATGGAATCTATAAATGTCGTGGTGGATGAAAACCCACTTATTGAAACTGATAATGGTATTAATGACTTGAATGAGCCTCTATTTGAACAGGCAATGGATGATGTACCAGACTCTAGTTCTAATGACAATGAACAGGATAATGAAGAGCCAAAAGATGAGGGACAAGAAGGTGATGAGGATGATAGTGAACAACCTGACGATCGTAAGAGTACTTCTGGGGGGTGTTTCTATATTGGGAACAATCTTGTAGCTTGGCTAAGCAAAAAACAGAACTCTATATCCTTATCTACAGCTGAAGCCGAGTATATTGCAGCAGGGAGTGCGTGTACTCAATTACTCTGGATGAATCAAATGCTAGAAGATTACGGTTTACCTCAAGGTATCCTCACCCTTTATTGTGACAATACGAGTGCCATAAATATTTCTAAGAATCCAGTTCAACATTTGCGAACGAAACACATTGATATCCGACACCACTTTATTCGTGATCTTGTTGATGAGGGCATTGTCTCTCTAGAGTACCTAGACACTACTAATCAAAAGGCTGACCTTTTCACCAAACCCCTTGATTATCTCCGCTTCGACTATCTTCGCAAGTCAGTTGGGGTCTGTTGCATTGATTGAATTCCTTCCATCAGTTTCAATTTTCTTTGGCATATTTTTTGTTTGTCTATAGTTAGTTTTTCTTTTATCTTTTAAAATAAAAAAAAATATTTGTGTTTTGGGCTGCATTTTCTATCAAATTGCTTTCATTAATTTTCCATGAGCATAGACATTCAGGATAAGGCATGAGCATCCGATGTATTTTCTCTATCTTAGATACATTTAGATGGTGAGTGTTGCATACTACATGGACGTGTGTTTTCCACCATCTCACGGAAATACTAGATTGCCCCGTTTTCACATGCGGTTAGTCTCATGTACGTGGCTATGTTCTCGTGTTCATCCCTCTTTGAGATTGACCTATGGCTATCATTCCCTCTGTGCTATCATCGTTGTATTTGCTCTTCTCTCCAAAAAAAAAAAAAAAACTCCTTTCGGGTATTAGTTTATTCTCTACCTATCCGGGCGTTCATTAAGTAACCGGGCAATTGGAGTGAGGTAGTCTCCCTCTAAGCGTTCGCGTAAAAAGATGGATAGACCTTGTGAAGGTATGTTTGTTGGACCACTTGCTTAGTAACCGGGCAATTAGGGTGAGGTACTCTCTCTCTAAATGTTCGCGTCAAACGGCAGTGGGGTAAGAAAGAATTCCTTTGTTTGATTATTAAAAAAAAAAAAGAGGAAGAAGAAAAGGCAAAAGAAACATTAAGAGGGGGAGTCTGTTCTTGAGGGGGAGTTTGCCCTTCTGCATTTGGTCATAAGCTACTGTGTCTTTTTCTCTCATATAGTTCATAATGGATGGTTTTAATTAACTATTTTTTTAAAGCAAAATAAATAAACTCTCAAAATCAGAATACACTAAAAATATTATTTTTGTGATTCTCCTTTCTTCTTTTTTTATTTCCACCCTCCCCCACCCCGTTAATTGCATTATTGTTCTCTCTGGTTTTATGCTACTAGTTGCTTTATCTTTGGACGATGCTACCTTAGTTTCTTCTTTTATTTAATCGTTGGTTAGCCCTGTGTGGCTGTTTTGCTTTGGAGACTTCCCTGTCTTTAGGATGGCTTACTGGCTACATTTTTTTTTATCGTGTTGGATCTTTTTCTGGTTTTTGGATATGGATTTATGGTTTATGCATCTTGGTTGTGTTATCATTAATGCTGCTATTATTGCTCCATTTACCCTACTTTTCTTGTTATTGGGCACACCTTGTCCCATTGGCCTTCACTAATTATGTGCAGGTTTTTATCCTTTGTCCTTCCAAGACAAAAAGGGGGAGTAGAAGCGTATTTCTCTAATCCTTGAACTTGTTTGAACTGTGTTTGCAGAGGATTATCGACTCAGAGATACAGTATTATATTTTTGTGGTTTTGTCATGAAAGTGCCAAAGGGGGAGATTGTTAGCTCCCACAAGCGATGCTATTTTTTGGTTGGCAATTCTATTGACAAAACGGATTTCCAATTATATTCCTTTCTTTATCGAGTTGTAGCTTTTTCAATATTTTCTAAGCGTAGTGAGTCTGTATAGGATTAGAGTGGAAGGAATCATAATTTGTAATTGAAAGTGAGTGTGAGTGTTCTTTTTAGGCAGATTGTTCGGGCTATCAAACTCGCATCCATCGAGACCAACTAATCAAGGGTGGCAGCCAAATGAAATAAAAGCAGGTGGAGTGACGGATCGATTCCCCGATCGATCGGAAGGCTATTAATATTAAAGGGGCATTATCGGAAGGCTATTAATATTAAAGGGGCATTATTGGAAGGCCATTATTATTATAAAAGGGGTGTTTTTCTTTCAGCTAGGGTACGTAGCCATTCTGAGTATATACACGCAGCAGCGGAAGAAAAAAGGCAACGAAGGTGTTTTTGGTTCAGGAGGATGAGAGGATATTCTTCCTTTTGAGATTGGAGTGCTCACGCAAATTTCGACGGTACAGTCAACTCTAATTGTTCTCGAACTTCTTTCAACAAACACAGAGTCGGTTCTTCGGTGGATTTCCGAAGTATTGTGGAAGGCTTGAGGAGTCAAGGCAGCGGCAATCAAATACGGGGTGTGGTGAACGAGGAGTCGGCAATCATCTTAGGTCAATTGTGAGGAGTCTCAATTGTGAAGTAAGGTCAATTGTAACCACACAAGTTATATATAGTATTTGATTCCTTCCCGTGGTTTTTATCCGTTTTTGGGGTTTTCCACGTATATCTGTGTGTTCCTCATATTGCGTTCTTTTCGTACTTGTGGTTATTTTCGGATTGGAGTAACTCGTAGGAATTTCATTCAACATATATCAACTCTAATACGATCATGCCAACATGCCACATATGTCCCCCAAATCAATCTAAAGCAAGAACGATCAACGAATATCAAGTCCATTAAACTCACCATGTTCTTATCTTTTAACAAGGGCCAAAAGAATTCGAGAGATCAAAGAACCATTCGAGATACCAACAATCAAGTCGAGAAGTGATTCAAAGGTGTTTCGAGAGTGCTAGAAGTGATCGGGGTTCAAACGAGCATGAAAAGAGCAAAACGTATTAAAGCTGTCCAGAAAACAAGGGGGTATCGATACCCCAAAATGAGGTATCGATACCTGGGAGACTATTGTCCAGAGAAGGCTGGGGTATCCATACCCCGAAATTTCGCGAGGAATTTTCAGACTTCGAAAGGTAAAACCCCAACAATAACAACGAATCAAGGCACGATTCAAGCACACAATCAACTCATATACGCATAGAGAGAGCAATAAATCCCTACCTCAATGAACAAAAACGAAGATCCAAGCCCAATCAATCGAGCCCTAGAACTTGAAATTTGAATTCCTCCAAGAACACTTCTTTCCGAGCTTCAACCAATGAACCCCGAGCTTACAATCATGTCTAGAGGGTGGAATGAAGGTTGAACTTTGTGGGTTTCGAGTCTTGAGTGAAGTTTTCAAGAGAGAGAGTGAGAGAGAGGAGAGAGACGAGAGAGAGGGATGCATCGGGAGAGAGAGAGAGAGAGATAGGAGATGGGAGATTTTTCTCCTACAACACACACACACACACACACACCCCTTATATACTAGCATATATGTAAATTGCACAAACATTCCTTCAAATAACAATCCTAACACATTAAACCCAATTCGAATAATTCAATAAATCCCTCATTTATTCCATATTCCAACATTAATCAAACCTTTTAATAAATTCCAAAAATACGGGTCTCTACATTCTGCGTGCCTTTTCTCGCTCGTGGGTCCCATTTAATATTACATATGACATGAGAGATGAGAGATGAGAAGTCTTTTAAAAGAGCATTTGATTCACACAGGTCGGCTCCTATCTAATGGCACCAATCTTGATTAGGGGGGAATTGCACGCGTGTGACGGACCTACCAAATTAGAAGTCCCAGAGCACGGAATAATATCTGTGCTCCCTCTCACATAACATATGGGACCGATAAGATGGTCCCACAAAATATATGTGGGTTTGGCATCTTACATGAGAGGGAGCACGAACACTATTTTGTGCTCCAGGACTACCTAATACTGTAGTTTTCGGCCAAACACACCCATTCCCACAAAACCAGAGGGCCAAATCCAAGGAAAGACCATATCCAAAACCTGAGATAAGAGCCATGTTTTCAAAATTTTGGCCGGCCCTATTTTGCCATTAATTTTCCAATTGAACCCCTTGGTGGGAGAGCTCGTAGTGTAATGGTCGGGGGCATTTTTGTCTTTTCGCGTGTTTTGTGGTGGGGCCTAACACTGTTTGGCGATTTACCAACTAATATGGGTTTTCTGACTTTCCCACTATTCCGTTTGTGTTCCAAGATTTTTGCTTGTTTTTGTCCTTTAGTGGCGGGTATTTCTAATTTTCGTAAGGGGTGTTTTCATCTTCTCACCTTTCCGCACCTGACAATTTCACGTGTTTTCTCTAGCAATGATTTTTTTTTTATCAAAGATAAACTGCATATATAACATAAAACAACATTACAAACACGTTAATGACGCCCTAGCTTTAACATGGGCAGCTTTAACGTCCAGTCTTGGTACCTTAACAACTTTTACAATACTAAAATTAGAACACAAAGAACAGAAATCAGAAAGAGCAGCTTGAAAATCATAAGGGGCACTCTACCGATCTACAAGCCCTTAGACAAACACTGCACAATCAGTCTTGATGCAAATACTGTCCATCTTCTGCTCGAGCGCCCATTGTAACACCATCAATCCTGCTCGAATCTCCACAAAAGAAGCAGATAACGCCCTGCACTGTACACACTGATATGGCGGATCCTCTTCACTTGATTCTAGCACCCAGACCGCAGCTCCTATATTTGAATCAGCTAACCAAGCCCCATCCGTGACAAAATTAACCCATCCTGTATGATTCTCCCCCAACCCAGGCTTTGAAAAACAAAAACTAAGGGACTGACTCATATCACCCCCTTCACTGATGCTTCTACACCTCACAACACTCCTTTGAATAGACCTGCAAACACTCAGAAGGCTTGAAAAAGAATGTAAAACATTATCAATATCAAACTTAGCTCCTTTAAATTAAATATCATTACGCGCACACCAAATCAACCACATAACAAGAATGGAGTCCTGAACCAATTCCTTGTCTGGAGCCTCTTTGAGGCAACGACTAAACCAGTCATTAAAACCAACCGGACTTCCTTTAGAGAAATCAAAACCCAAATGGGAAGCTCTCCACACTCTCATTGCACACCTACAGCGTAGAAATAAATGTTCAATAGTTTCCACATCCTGCCCACAAAGAGGACACAACGGATCCACCATAATGTTTCTTCTTAGCAAAGTGTCTTTAACCGCAAGAATTTGGTGAATTACCTTCCAAACAAACAACAAAAAATTTGGGGGCATCCCCAAAGCCCATACCTTACTCCAACCTTGGAACCTACCCTGTTCACACCGGAAAACCTCTCCAAACTGGCTCTAAACCCGTAACAGATAAGCCGACTTGACTGAGAACAAACCATTCTTGGTGTGCTCCCAAACTAACTCATCCTCAGCTTCCTGGACTGGGAAATAAATAGACCGGATAATTTCTACCACCTCTTTTGGGAAAAGAACCTCAAGTAGAGGTTCCCTTCAAACACGGCAGTTCATATCAAACAAATGCAAAACCTTAAAATCTGGTAAACCACAACTAAGAGGTGACCCTTTGATAGGGTTGGCTATTTTTGGGATCCATTCATCTCGGAACACACTAATCCTCTTGCCATTGCCCACCCTCCACTTAAGACCTTTACACAACAACTCCTTACCCCACAAGATACCCCTCTAACCCCAGGACGCTAAAGAAGACGAGTCAGCATCAAGTAAACCCACCCTCTGGCAATACTTACCAACCAACACCTTAGAAAGCAAGAAATTTGGGTTTTTCAACAATCTCCAAGCAAGTTTAGCGAGCAAAGCTTGATTGAGGCAACCCAAATCTCGCAGACCTAACCCTCCCTTGGCCTTAGGCAAACAACACACCTCCCACCGACGCCAAACTATCCCCTTCTCGTTCTCCCCATGCCAAAGAAAACATGATGCCGCAGTCTTAACTTTATTTAGGAAATAGGTCGGAGCTCGAAAAACCGATAACAAGTAATTAGGAATAGAGAGCAAAACATGCTTAACCAAAATAAGCCGTGATGGAAAAGCAAGCAAAGGAGCCTTCCACAAACTTAGCTTAGCACCAACCCTCTCCAATATTTTAGAAAAAAGACTACCTTTTTGCATAGGAAAATCCATGTTAGCGCCAAGATACACTCCCGGCCTGTCAACACACTTCACACCAAAAATGCGTTTCAAGTAGGACACCTCCTGAGATTTCATATTGGGGCTAGTGAAAAGCTCCGACTTATTAAAATTGATTTTTTGTCCCGCTTGAGCACAATAAACATCAAGAATCCACTTCAGACACCATGCATGATCAACATTATGGTCCATGAAAATAAAACAATCATCCGCAAACATTAAATGGGAGACACGAGAGGAACAAGAACTTACAGAGATACCTTTGCAAATGTCATGAGAAGCAAATTCCTCTAACCCATCTGAGAAAGCCTGAGCCACCAATATAAACAAATATAAACAAGTAAGGCGAGAGCAGATCCCCTTGTCGAAGCCCACAAGCTGGGATAAAAGGGCGAGACCTCCTCCTATTAACCAACACCAAAAAGGATACATTGGAGATACATTGATGAATCCACCTTACCCACTTCTGACTAAAGCCCATGGTCCGCAAAACTCCTAACAAAAAGTCCCAATCCACTTGATCATACGACTTAAACATATCTAGCTTAAGGGCATACATTGCACGCTTTCCTCGTTTCCGTTTCTGTATGTACTCTAACATTTCATGAGCGATTAGCACATTGTCTGAAATCATCCGTGTTGGAACAAAACCATTATGATATTGAGAAATCAAGTCTCCAAGAACCAAACGAAGTCTATTAACCAGCACATTGCACAAGCTTATAGGTCTGAAATCACTCACACATTGAGGATTAGGAACCTTTGGAATTAGCGTAATAAGAGTTTGATTTAATTCCTTTAGCATGTAATCCGACTCAAAAAATGCCATTGAAGCTTGAACAATATCCTTTCCCAACCAATCGCAATTTTCCTGACAAAATGTTGCCACAAAACCATTCGGCCCCGACGCCTTGCATCCATCCGTTTGAAACATAGCCTTCCTTATCTCGTCCGAAGTAATAGGTTGATCAATGTCCTTTCATTGATCCTCCGTTAGCTTAGTCTTAATAATGGCCAGCAAACTAGGACTAGCCCAAACCCCTTCCATAACTCCACTTTCATAATCTGATTGCCCATGCCTTGACACACTAGAACCCTCCTCACATCTGAAAATTGAACGAAAGTGATCCAGAAACATAGATTCAATTGCATCAGAATCTGTCACCAATGCCCCATTCGAATCTTTTAATGCGACAATATGATTCTTTTGGGCTCGAATAGTAGCCATCTTATGGAAGTATTTAGTGTTGCGATCTCCCATCGCTAACCAATTCTGCTTAGCTCTTTAAGCCCAGTAAACCTCCTCACATGCCAGTAGGTCCTCCAGCTCTCTCCTTACCAACAGATCTTGCTTAATGATTACTTTCGTTTCCAAGCCACAATGTTGCCCACCTAATTGTGCCTGGATTTTTTCCAGCTGACGCTTCCTACTTTCAATCTCCTCGGTCAAGTATCCTATTGACAGTTTCTTCCAATTCGCAAGGTGCCTAAGTAGCATTTTTTGCTTTTGTATGACTTCAAAAGCAAAAGAACCATTCAACAGCACATCCCACACCTTCTTGGCAATCTGACGAACTGCATCAATACCCACCCAAGCCTCTACAAACCGCCAGATTCGTTGATACGATTTCTGCTGCCAATGAGTATCTAAAATTATAGGACTATGATCTGATCTGAAAATAGGTAAAATTAGAAGCGCCGCCTTGGGATACATTTGAGACCAAGCTGCATTACCCATAGCTCGATCCAACTTTTCATATGTAGCAGCATCTCCCGATCTATTGTTAGACCATGTGAACATGACCCCAAAACTAGGCACATCAGAAAGCCCCCATCTATTAACAAAATTAGAGCACCAACCCAAACCTCGGATCTGTCTCATACTCTTAGACCATTTCTAATCGTCATTTAATACCTGATTAAAATCCCCCATGGCAAGGAACGGTCCTGAGAGCTTGGACGCCAAATCACCCAGAAATGCCCAAGTGTCCTCTCTTCGACTGAGAACTGGATGTCCATATAATAGCAGTAAAAACCAGTCCCCATAAATACCATCCTCCAGCTTGAGGAGCAAAAAATGCAAGTTTGTTTCCACCACCTGAACATTCACTGAGTTATCCCAAGCTGCCCATAAACCACCTCTACTACCACATGCATCTAAACCACAAAAATGACAAAAACCTAACTTAAAAGCCAGAGAACGCAAAGAGTAAACTGTACATTTAGTTTCCATAAGAAAAAGCAAATTGATGCCACTCCCCCGGGCCAGAGAATGAGCTGCTCGAACTGTGAGGGGATGGCCCAGCCCTTGACAGTTCCAACTAAGGAGCTTCATTGATCGGGAGGAGGTTGTTGAGGTACAACTTCCTCCGAAGACCCATTTTTTGACCCGTTCTGACTCGGTGCAAATAGTTCAACGAGCTTATCTCTGATCAGCTATTTCAATTTTTCCTTCAAGTTCTCCGATTTTTGCTCTGCATCCGAAAGATTTTGACAATACTCATGAATCACCGCCTTCAAATAATCACCCACATTAATGCCCTCCACACCTGTACGCTGGACCGCGTCATGACCCAATGAAATAGTTACCTCTTCTCTGCCGAGGACAACACTAGACGGACCCCCAGCCCTCCCCCTTCTTTTAAAATCCAACACATTATCCGGTGTTGTAGCAGGAGCTTGGGAGGACGGAGTTGACCTCGGAGAAGATTCTGAAGATGATGAAGAGGAAGATCGTGATTTCCTTTTGGGAGGACCCTCATCCTCATCCACTGGAGGGCATGCTCTTTTCAAAGTCCTCCAAGCCCTCTGCACCACCATCTTAGCCAAACAACTTCCCCAACTAAAACCTTTTCCGGTATTCGAAGATTGGAGCATTCTCAATCTTATTCCACTAATCTTTCTTGCCAAAGAGACAGCATCATACCTCTTCTTGTTCAACCCCCTATTCTTTCCCCTCACATGCGTTCCAGTTCGCATTCTTTCTCGAACATTAGGGGCCAGTCCTCCCTTCCCTTTAGCAACTCTTTTGTGTGGAAGCATGAGAACCACCATTGGATTGCTACTTTGCATGAACGAATTAGCAGAACCACAGTCCTCAGCATCCACACCCCAGTATGAGAACCCACCCCCATCCTGCCTCCCAACAGCACGTCGTTTAGGAGGAGGCGGAGGGTGATCCAATAGAATGTTAAGTTCATCCTCACTACTAGATTCAGCCTCACAAATCACAACTTTCCCTTCATTTTTACGAAAGTGCTACAGGTACATCACTATGTGCCACACCCAGCCACGATGGGGTTTTGATTTCACTCTTTTTCTTTTTTTTTAAATGGGCTGCCACATCAGCTAATGTGACTGGGTGTGGCACATAGTGATGTGCCTGTAGCACTTTCGTTGTTCGATTTATCGTCCACTTCTTGATCACGAGCCCTTCGTCTATTATTAGTTCTTGCTTGAAGTTCAGGCCCAGGCCCAATACCAGACCCATGCTCTGACTCAACCTCGCGAATAACCAAAGGCGCATTAGAAGTTGGGCCAGGCCCAAATAAATCTTAAGCCCAGACCCAAAACTGCTCGCAAATCTCCCCCTACATCTTGGCCCAACGAATTAAGCCCAAGATCCAAATTATGGCCCAAATTAAAGCCCACCTCATTCTCATTAATGCTCGGCAGGTAGCCATCATTCAAAACTAGCTCCAAATTAAATGGAAAAGTTGCTCCCCTGTTTGACAGAGGATCCCCTAAGATTTGATCAGGAACTTCATTCAATAACCCCTAACTGCCAGCATTAATGCCAAAACGCGTGAGAATCACGCTCCAATCCTGCCACCTACCATCCATCTCCTCCGGTGCCGGAATAGACATTTCCGTTATCCATGGCAATTGGTTCAGCTCAGCATGTAATGCGGACAAATTCATCCCCCCTGTTCCTTGTTCAAACCCAGCTAACGACCCAGTATTGATAGCATTTTGGGCCGCTCGATTTGCTCCTCTTCCAACTCCCTAGCTTGCACTCCCCATTCCCACTCTTGTTCATACACAGCCAGGAAATGATCTGCATTTTCTTGTAATGCCTCTGTCTTCGTCGCCTGAGCAACCTGATCTAAATGCAACCGCAGAGATGGTGGTGGCGGCGGCGGCGGCGGAGATTCCACCTCTGTTCGCTCTGCAACTCTAGTTCTAGGCTCAATAACCTTGAGTCTTTCCTCCACTCGACTCCGCGACATGGCCAACCCCAGGTTCAAATCTTGCTCTGGGGGTTGTTCCGGAGGAACTCTCATTCGGGTGTTTCAATGTTCAGGATGGTGAGCATAAGCCCGATTGAAGGCCCCATAGAGAGGAAACCTAGGATCCTCCAAAATGGGTGCACTCAGCCGATCACCCATTTCTTACAGATGATTATCCACCATAGCCCTAGCGTCCTCCTCCATTAGATCACATTGAGGATAGGTATGACCAATCCTCCCACAGGCTTGACATAACTTACACACCCTCTCATATCTACAGGTAATCCACCTTCTAGAGCCATCCACACAATGCAAATAAAAGCCACTAACCAAAGGCTTCTCAGGATCAATCCATACTCGAACCCTAACATACCTGATATTCCTCATAGGTCTCTCATCCACATCCACGCGGACCACCTCGCCAATAGCACGACCCAGCAGAGTTGCTTCCTCGGCGTTCTTGGCTCGGTTCTCCGCAACCACCCTCTCTCCATCAGCCCTTAGGAAGTCCGCCAGATAAAGGTCGCAAGCCTCCCGAGCCACCCTCATGTCCTCCTCTTTTGACGCCAGGGCCCTCTCAATTCTTTAATTTTTAGGTCCTGCCCCTTGCACCTCTCGTGGATAGCCAAAGCCTGAGTGCCAGCCTGCCAATAGGAATGGAGGAAAACATTACAAAAAGCCCTGCATTCAACCGAAGGAAAAATGGGGAAATAAGGAAGCTTACATTGAGAAGTGACTGCGCCATCTCCCCCACCAAGTCTTTTGTGCTCCCGATGACGGCTTTGGCATCCCTCGGGAGAATGTAAGCCGTCCCGATGTTCCGAGACGCACTGTCAGCATGGTGGATCTGGCGTCCACTATAGTGACGAAACTCGAGGGTCCAAGGGACCTCACTTGCCCGAACCTTGGCTTCAGTTTCGGTCTCTCCCCGGCGGACTCACCGTCCTGCTCCTCCTCCGGGATGTTGATCGTCTCCTTCTCCATTCCCCGGCTGCTACCCCCCTCCTCATTCCGAGCCCTTTTCTCCACCGGCTCCTCCAACGAAATGGAAACAACCCTCGAACTGCCCACGCCTGTTGCCCCGGGCGGAGAACCAACAGTATGACCCCTCGGCCTCCGCCTCAAGTTCAGCACCACCCTCTCACCACGGCCTATCATGTCGCCACTTAGCCCGGTCCGCTCGGGAGTCTTTCGGTCAACCTCTTTGCAAATGACACCCCGAGGGGGAGAGTTGCTCGCCGCGGCCTCCCTTGCTCCGAGTCCTCCTCCTTTCCCTCTTCCTCTGCCTCTTCCTCGACCTGCCCTCGGAACCCCCTGCTGCCTCGGTTTCTTCTTTAGGTAGCCTGTGTAAGTTGGGATATAACCGAGCAGGTCCGGGGCGAATCGGTTTGCGAGGGGGATGGCAAAAGCAGCGTTGATGAGGCCTCGGTTCACCCTCTCCCAAAAGCTTTGCACGACCCCTTCACCTGCAAGATGTCACCGGAAAAAAGAAATCAACATATGCAAGAAGGAGAAAAAGTAACATGCAATGTTTGGAGATGGGAAATCTACTGACCAAGTGTACCGGTCCCAAACTAAATCGTTGTCCCGGTGTCAAGGTTTTCACCGGGCCCAAACATGAAGTTTCTGGTTATCGAGACGTATATACTCGCCCATTCCTCGGAATCAGGTAGGTGACCGATCAGGAACTCGTCGTACCCTGATCGACAAGATAGATAATAACGGTTGTAGTCTCGATGGACCCCAACCTGGTACACCCCGAAGAGCTCCTCCAACCCGAACGTCAAGTTGTACTGCCTCCTCAGCTCTATGATGCTTGTTATGACCCGGTAGGAGTTAACCGTAAGCTGAGAGGAGGTAAGTGACAAGGTCCGAAGCACCCGACGTACGAACTAGTAGAGGGGGAACCTGATTCCCCCCTCGATAATGGCCATGAGGGGGAAGATCAGCTCTCTCGGGCGGTGCTGCAATTGATGGGGGTCAGTGGTTGGCAGTAATCAAACCTGGACGTTCGGAGGAATGCTATAGACCCTCCTCAACTTTTCATAGGCGCCCGGTGTGCCGCTAAAGAACTGGTTCTGATAGGAACATGGCCTCACCGCCCTCCTGCGTCCTAGAACCTCCTTGGGAGAATTCGCAAAAGGTCCCAGTCCTTGATTCGAGGTGCTGGGAATCTCCATCTCCCGAGGATCAAATGACGTGATCGGGCGCGGGGTTTTCAAAGGATCGAAGGGCTCAATGAAATCGATTGGAGTTCGATAGAATGCTCGTAGCCGAAGGGCTGCTCGTCAATAACAGGAGAGGAGGTTGAGCTACTAGAGCTGTCCAAGGAGATCTCAACGACCATCCGCCCCTAACTAGCAAAAAGGGATATGCAAGACCCGTTAGCTACAAGCTTAGGGGGAAAAAGATCTAACACTCGGGACTGGCCATCACTCCTCGGAACCTCTAGGTCACAGGCAATAACAGGATATCCTTCCTCGGGAAGAACACCCGGGGCCGGGGATTATCGCGATGGCCTCGGGAAGAAAATATACATGTCGGGAAGAACATGAACAGTGCAATGAATAGTGCAAGGTCATGTTTCAGACGATGGCTAACGGCGTCTCCGCCCCAACGCACCCAAAAAACGACGAAAAACGCAGAAACAATGACCAGAAACTGAAGATTAACGCAAAGAGATCAACATACCTGAGATTCATAAGAAGATCCGCTACCAAATCGCTTGGAAACTCGATCGAACGACGAAGAACAGCAGCAACAGCAATGGAACGAAGAGAGAGAGAAGGTGTCTTCTTCTCTCCACCCACCCCTTTTATAGGGGGAGATTTGAAGGGGCGCGCGGGAAACGAAGCGACTCGCACTGAGCTGTCAAATCCTTGACGCGTGGCAGTCATCAGACGGTCAATACCGAAAAGCCTACACGAGAGTCGGAATGCCGCTTACCGAGCCACTGGTTGGCTGACGCGTGTCCCCGAAGGGACGTTTCGTACTAATCAACTGACGCGGCACGTGCACCTCGCATGTCACGTCCTCGATTTTCAACATAAATAATAATCATTTTCAATAAATAAAATCATTACTGAAGTACCGACAATACCCAAATGACATATCTTTTCCTGTTCTCAAAGTTGAATTCAAAAGTTACAATCCTGGCTCGAGACCCCAAGTTGTCAAAATACTAAAATAGTATTACAGTTTACAGTAATCATTCTTCCAAAAACTTCTTTCAAATCAGATGCAAATGATCACCTCTTTTATACCTTTGAAAGACATGATCAACAAGCACATCATGCCAACTTCCTTGCTTTGTACCTGAAAATGATAGGTTGAGCTACACTAGCCCAATAGAGAAATCTATACTCAAGTTATATGAAAATGCGATGAAGTATGTACCAAACGCGAATGAGACTCAACAAGCGAACATGAGATACAAGAGGGGTTACCCAAAGAACTGATGAGTTTAGGTTTGCGGGATTCCGGACGTCTTAGAGATAACACTAACCATTCATACGTCAACTAGAAGCAACATTTAAACTCATATCAATTTAACAAACTACAACAATTGTTCAACCATCTGATAACCTTTCGAATGAATGCCACAAACAACTTTCCCATTTCATACCATTCACCTAGAGCCTCATTTCATAAAACTTTCCTTTTCGATTTTCCAAAAACAATTTAGAGAAAACTCAAGACCATTACGGGTCAAGCTCCGTTGATTCGAGCTTGAATGCCGGAGTCTGTTGATTTGTGCCCAAATACCGGATCCGTTGATTCGCTCATGAATACTGGAGGATTTTTTTCAAAACTCAAATTTCTTTCTTTAATAAAACCTTGATAGAGTCAACCGTTTAATCCATTTTTTAACAGCCACAATCTCAAGCAATAAACAATCCAAACAACAACATGAACTTCTAAAGTCAATCATAATTTCCTTCTTCATGCGAGATATTCAACCGTATTACCACACCTTGCATTGCGGGACCCTCTATTCAAATTCTCAATCCACACATACACACACACACACATCATCAATCGACATACAAGTAGAAAACTTTCCCTAGTTCACATTCTTTCTTTTATCCTCATACAAGGCAATACAAACTTTATAAACATGTCACAATGCACATTTACTAATACTCATGTTCAAGTTATTCTTCTAAGTCTATCACGACGTCACTTGTCACGTACCGAACCTGATAATAGCTCTACGACACACCACCCGCTAGGTTCTAAACTGTAATCTTATAGAACAAGAGCCAAGGGAATTTAAAAGGATCAATGAGACGAATCACAAGGATACGAGTTACCCTATTCTCACCTGGACCATTAGACAAGCCTCTATCGACCAACTACGCACCCCACGATATACCTTATCGTCTACGATACTCGATAACCTCTCTATTATACGTTTTCCAAATTACCGACCACCATTTCAAGTCATAGCACCTAACGTGTCTATATCATACATCACATCATGCCACAATCATTCCCAAGTACGATCAATCTCATTAGATGCATTTTGATCAAGCGTTAACCAATTAAGTTACTATTCTTTCTTTACTAACGGAAGACCAACGAGATGAGGGTAACTTAGATTAACCAATGGTATTCAATTGAACATGCTTGAAATAGGTTAGAAGGTGTCCAAAAGGGTTTAGAAGTGTTCAGGGCTTAATACGGTCGAGGAAACACAAAATAGCAAAGTTGCTATCCAGAGAGGAAGGGGATCAAACCCCCTTCACCAAGGATCGATCCCTGGTACTGTTGGTCCGAAGATGAAAATGGGGGATCGATCCCCATGCATGGGGATTGATCCCTACGCGGTTTTGGGCGATTTTCTACAGATTTTGACAGCTTTTCAAGGACACCAAGATTGACGATCCAAACTCGATTGAAGCACGAAATCAACTCATAAACACATAAAGTGAGTAAGAAATCCCTACCTCGAAGTGTAAGCACAAAGATCCATCCCAAACAAACGAGCCCTAGCTTTTGAATTCGAAATCCCCCATGAATACTCCTCTTCGAGCTCTATCCAACGAACCATAAGCTTGAAATCACGTCTAGAGGGTGGGATGGAGGTTGATTGCCATGGGTTTCGTGTTTGAGGTGAGGATTTGTGAGATGGAGCAAGAGAGAGAGAGGGAGCCGAGAGAGAGATGGTGTGGGAGGTGAGAGAGAGTGAGATGGGTTTTGTGATCCCCTGCACACACACACCCACATATATATACTAGTACATATACAAATTACATGTGCACCCCTTCAACTTACAATTCTATCATTCAAGCCCCAATTCACACAAACTCACAAATTTCTCTTTTATTCGATATTCTAGCATTTATAAAATCTTTAAACCATTTTTGTAAAATACGGGTCTCTACATCGCATCACGAAATAGCCTGGTGATGATCAACACATGGCACCTAAGGCTGGGGCTAAGAGTCTGACGATTACCGAGGCTGCTTTCCGCTTCGGTTACCTACGAATAAAGGACTTCAACAATATGGCAGTTCACGAGCATAATCAACTCCCCCGAGCTCGAAAATGATGCTCCAGCGAGTTGAGGGGCTATTGTGGTGGCTTTGGAACTGGGGCTCGGTCATCCCACCGAGCCACACTGCACCGAGTGAACACAAGGGTGTCGGTCCGCTATTCAGTATGAGAGTCTGGAGGATCATAACACTAACCTCGGAAGGTCGCTTGGTAAGGGGGTCCGGTTGGGGCTTTGTTGCTGCCAAAGGGCGCGGAGTATACCCGACCCCAACTCCCCAAGGCTGCCTGAAGGAAAACGGTTACTCCAGGAAGGCCCCATGCGATTACACCATAAGAGTAATTATTGGGATCTGACCTGGCCAAGTGCTCCGTAACTGCCTTATCCCCTACATCACATATGACATCGCCCGAGACGGTTACCCGAGCATACCTTCCACGCGCTAGCTTGGAGGCCAAGCAAACCAAGTTCAATAAATACAAAGCGACTCTAACCTAGAGAGGTATGTCATTCTACCCTAACCCTAGACCTATACACTTCTCCCTACATCTAATTTGATCGTCGGAGGGTCACTAGGCTACCACAGCCCTAGTGACTTGTTGCAGGTCAGGCGACGACGGGCGCACGGAGTAGCGGAGGAAGGAACCAGACCCTACCCACGGTCAAGATCCCGTCAAATTAAACCCCCACAACAAGCCTTCAGCATCCCTCGAAACACAACCTTCTAGCTCGGCTTCAACCACCATGATGCATGACACACTCGTAGAAGAAGAAATCAACAAGAAAAACAACTAGATCAAGAATCACAACTACTTTTGAAAGCCTAGCAGATTAACAAGGAGGCAAAGCTTTTGGTGTGCATGCTTTGCTTCCCAAATACCTACACCTGAAGAACGACTACATCAGGAATCACAACATCTTTTCAGATTAACAAGGTTGCAAAGCTTTTGGTGTGCATGCTTTGCTTCCAATATAACTAAATCCGTAACCTTTTATCTGCAGAACTTTGGCTGTAAATCATGTTCTCGCTGCCAAACTCTTAATGTAAATTATAAGACATGCTTCTTTTGGAGAAATTCTCTGAAACTATCACAACGGGCATGATCCTCGTGCATAGAATTCCATGGCGGTTTCGAGTCTTTCCTGATCATACACAATTCTGAGCCTAACTCCTAATGAACAATTGAGACTTGGTAACATGATGTTTATGAATATTTATGTCACACACAAGTAACTTTATCTTGGTAATTCAGAATTTTTATTGCTCTGTTTATGAATATTGCTCCTTATTACAAACTGAAAAACACTTCACAATTCTAAGATATTGTTATTCATATGACACAATAAAATACCCTAAACATCAATATTTGTGTTGAACTTTAAATCGTATCCATGTATGTATGTGTGTGTTTTTAAAATCATCTTCTAAATCAGCCAAAATGACCCAACAATTAAAACACATTTACCCTAAATACATTTAATTATTGAATCAACAGGTATGGCCGAATGTGCGTAGCACGTGGGTATACCTCTAGTTCCACCCATTACACCAATTTAAAGATCTTTGAATTCGTGTGAGATAATTCTACAATTATGAAATTACTTTAGTCTTTGTTCAAAAAAATCGCACGATTATTCATAACGAACTATTAAATGTGCGCTTCATTTAACAGATAGGCTTTTGGCTCCCAATAAACTTTTTATGGAGCTAATGAATGTAACGCCCCGATTTTCCAAGGAATTTCGGGCGCATTATTCTTAAAATATGTTGAATTTTAAAAACTTCTGGGCCCCTATTTATCCTTATACAAAAATTGCAATTTCAAAAGAATACAAAAATCTATGCACATTTTATTCAAAAAAAACAACTCCAGAGCAACTCTATTTTTGACACGGATTCCAAGCAACGTTGGCCCAACCTCCGTTCTAGGGGTTCCACCTGTATCAACTGCTCCACTGTAGAATCCTGCACATACTCTAGCAAATTGATCGCCGAAGCAACCGATTTGCCAGGATACAAACGTATCCTGAGTGATAATTCACCAAGTAGAAATCCTAAAACCTAATACCACAATTTGCAATTTAAATGAAACTACACAAAGTACACAACAATTATAATACGCAGTCACAAGTAGCCTTTTATAAATTTCAAATAGTGGCAGAAACGCAACACATCATCTCTTTCTTACTATCCATTAACTTAAGTGAAATCTAAAGATCTTCTCCACAAGATCTTTTCCCCCCACATCCACTAATCATGACTGTCCCATGGGTTCACTCCCTCTTGTCCGTCCTGCACCGGAGTCCTAAGTGAATATACCTAAGTTATGTACTTCGCCTGGATTCACCTATGACCATAACAAGGGGGGCAGCTTACCATGCCGATCCATGACTAGGGATCACGCAGCACTACCTCCATCTCACAGGGTACTGTACCGTATCCGATGCCCTTTACCGTTCCCCAGATACTGTACCCGGGCAATCTTTGCTTGACCAACACTTCAAACATCCATCTCACACACAGGGTGTTGTACCGTATTTGAGGCCCTTTACCGTTTCCCAAATACTGTACCCGGGGTCCTTCACCGTCCCCAACACTTCAATCTATTTTACCATTTTATCCTTTACTTATTATCGTCTAGGTGATCCTCTAATCGTATACCACCCTGGGAACCTATTTGTCCAATCTACAACCACAATAAAATATCACACGGTTCAACATTTCAACTAAAAGTACTAACATGCTAACAACACATAACCATGTGATACAATTAATTATGCGAGAAAATTAATCCTGACATAGAATTAATCATGCGATTAACAAAATAAATATTCAGTCAAACAATTAATTACTACACTTAAAACATTTCTACGGAGTACTATTTAAACATTATCTTTAACTCTCATATTATTCATAGATTTTACAAACTAATTTTTATTGGAAAATACTTATTGCTAAATTTAATATTTACTAACTCTATTAAATATTAATATGAGATTTTCATGACAACAAAATTATGCGAGGCTATTCTAGTCAATATTTATTAGGGTTAAAGATTAACTAATATATAATCTAAAATGTTTCTTGTTTACAATCTAAATAAATTTTTACTAGTAAAATATTCTTATTAATATTTCATAAACATTTATCTACCCCAATAATTTATTAAACACGTAGACGTCCACTCAAATACAAATCAACAATGCATCATCAACAATAATTTTGCAATCAAACACTTGTTAAACGATCATAAAATTTCATAGGGTATAACGCTAATTATTCCAGCACAACCGGACTGAATTTTAATATAAACAGGACTAAAAATAAATTAATAATTTAACAGCAAGTCATCATCTTCAATAAACTTTAATCTAAGTCCTAACTCCATTAAAATGGAGATTAAGGTTTTGGGTTTCCGGAAAACTACTTCAAACGCGATTCTAAGCTCAGGTAAATGTTGTACGGGGTCAAAAGATCGCCGTGGTGGTTCCGAAATCTCGAGGCGGCGTCCGGTGGCACTACGTCGGGGCCAGCGGCAGCGGTGTGTCCACAAAACTCACGGCACGCACACACCCACGGCCACAACTCTCTCTTTCACTGATCGTGGTGGGGTACGGCAGTCCTGTGGTGGCGGGTACAGGCCGGAGGTGATGGGTTCGGTAGTGGGTGGTGTGGGGGGGTTAATTCCACCTTGAGTCTTTTCCGTCTTTTTCCGAGGAGTGAGGATGGACAAAGCGCTCCTGCGTACCTGCAAATCGAAGGGGGGTATTCCTCCGGGTAGAAGCTCCGACGACCTAGTCAGTAGGTGGAGGAGAAGTAAAGGAGAAAGCTTTTAAAGAAATATGTAGAGAGAGTATGTCAGAATCCCACCTGGTTGGGGGGTAGCCCTCTATTTATAGGCGACCTTGAAGTGCAAAGCAAGTTAAACCGCCTCCACGTGTCGTGTTTGTTCGGTTGACGTCATATGTCAGAGATATTTACGGGCCACCGTCCACGTGGATGACGAAATCAACGTCAGAGCCGTCACATCGGATAGGGACGTCACTTTCGTTCTGACACCATTTGTCCGTAGGGTAAGCCGAAGATGAGTGCCTCGACTGCCGAGCAAAGTTATTGCCGAAGAAAGACTATCTTGAGGAACTGGTTTGTCAAGCATAATGATGAAGCCGAAGAGTTTGTATCTCCCGAGCGTGAAGTTATCCGAACGTAAAGATGATTTTTCCACCCGAAGTAAGAAGAGCTTCCTGAATTGGTGAACCGGGTACCCTCGGTTGCCGAACGCGATGCTCAAAGTATACAACAATTAGGTTCGCAAACCTCTGTTTTCATATCGTTTTGACCTTTTTGCCCTTCTGGTAATTTTGGCCCACTACAATAGCCCCTCAACTTCTTCTTCATGTACTCGGATGTGAAGGAGAAGTTGATAATAGTGGCCGAACAGAACGTGTAAGCCAAAGTGAATCACGTTCTTCCGAACAGATCAAGGCTTCCGAGTATAGATTCCGAACAGATATATGTATAGCCCTCAGTGACCGAAAGATCATCATGCATTAAATGCCCCTGTAACCGCCGATTTCAAATCTGCCACGCGTCCTGTCGTGATTGCTTGCTAACACGGCGTGTCGAATCAATATCCACGTGTCGATCATCGCACGGTCCTGAGATCTCTCGCTCAAATCCAACGGCTATGGTTTTGCGTCGCTTCGAACTCCGCTCCTAGGTATAAAAACGGGGAAGAGGAGAGAGAAAAGTGATTTTCTCTCTCTCTCTTCGATCGTTCCAGTCGCCCAACGCCGTTCTCAGCGCAAACCGCCTGAATTTGAAGATTTCTGGAGTTTTTGCTGTAGAGTCCACTTGATTTTCAGGTATTTTCCATTTCTCTGTACTTCTATCTGCATTTTGGTGGTTTTGAAGCATTTTCTGGGTAGAAACCGATGATTTTTTCGAATTTTTTGGACTGGTATGAATAGTGTTGTACTGTAGAGTACTGTAGATGTTCATATGTTCTTCCGAGCGTATGAACATCTTCGATGATGTTCTTCCGAGCAGATAGGTAGAATACTGGTAGAAATAGACCGGATACCTCATCCGAACGATTTTATAAGTTTGGACACGTTTTCCCGAAGCACAGCATCATTCGTTACTCGGATGGTTGTTCGCCCCATTCGCTTTGCCTGTAGAAACGACTTTATAAGTAAATAAGCACACCGAACGTAGGCACTTTAAGAATTTTTGACCATGCATATAGCTAACGGTCTTTCCCCCTTGCACTTTTCGCTAGGTCTGGCGTCGTCCGGTTCTTCGTCCAAAGAGGTGGTTGCTCGCTCGGAGTCGGCAACAGAGTCGGACAGCTTGGACTCGCAGACCGCCTCCCTCCTTCGGTGTTTTGGTCGTGCGTACCGAACCGGAGGTATGTCGAATTCCGACACCTTTGATCCCACCGACGAGAGCTGGCTCGAGATGCCGCTCGTTATTTCTCCTCTTCGAGCGGTCGATCCCACAGAGATCGTTGAAATCGAGGATGATTTTGCCTCAAGTGAGTCGGCCCGACGAGGAGGGCATGAGGACATTCCTGCCGAGGATGAAGAAGAAGAAAAAGAAGAAGAAGAGGAAGAAGAAGAAGAAGAAAATCAAGCCGAAGAAGGGGGAGAAAACGTTGTTGAAGGGGGAGCCGTGGGTGCTTCTTCTAGTATCGTGCCGATCGAACAAGGCGCTGAAGCTTCGTCTCAGCCGCAAAAGCCGAAGAGAAAAAAGTGAAAAATACAGCCTGTCGACCCCGACGTGATTCCTGATAGGACGGGAAAAGAGCCATGCCCGTACTGGGATTGCTTTAAGAGTGAGAAGGCTTTTAATCTCTTCCGAGACGTATATGACATCCCAAATGACGTGGTGGTGACCCGGGTTACAGGTCCTCGTATTAGGTTCAGCGAAGAGCACATAACGGTGCCCTTGATGGCGATTACCGAGGGTGGGCTTCGTTTTCCGATGCATAGGGTAACGAGAGAACTGCTCCACAATTTCGACCTTACCCCCTGCCAACTTAGCGTTAACTCGTTTCGCTTGATCCACTCGGTGATCGAGCTTGCTCGGGTAAAGATGTTCCCCCTCGAAGCCCATCATTTTTTTGAAAATTACATGATGTCCCGAAACCTGAAGTACTCACGCTACTATTTATGTAGTAAGAAAAACAAATCAAAGCTGATTGTCGGAGGTATGTACGATTCGGAAAAGTGGGCCTCGGATTATGTCGAAATCCGAGGGAACTTTATGTATCCACCTGGTGAGTATGGTAAATTCCCGGTACCGAAGCATAGGGATACCCCGAGTAAGTGTACTTTTTTCCTTTTTGCTTTCTCTTCGTCTGAGATGTCATATTCTATTCGTTCTGTTATTTGTTTCCCTTTATAACTAATGTTTATTTTGTTAATGTTTCAGCAGATACATCGAAGGTAAACAAGTTTTTTCTGAAGCTGTGCAAGAACAAGCCGAGTTTAGAAGAGGCGATCTTGTTCTTTCCCGAAAAGGAAAGAGACGCCCCCTCAATCTTAAATTACAAACGAACTTACCAAGGCTTCATCAGGCAGAAGGGTAAAAAACCTGCCGACGAAGATAAACCTGCCAAAAAAGCAAAAGTAGCCAAGCAAACGCGACGAGAGGAAAAACCGGAAGAAGTTCCAGAAGACTCTTTCGGTCCACTACCCGAGTGTCTGCTTTCAAGTTCTCATCGTCCTCTCCGAGGGAAGATCAGAGAAGCAAGAGACGAGACGACAGACGAAGAGGGAGAAGAAATAGAAATGTCTCCGAGGAACATTATCGCCGACCTGGAAGAGAGGAAGAAGAAGAAAAGTGAAGCGAGAGCCAAGGCGTTGGGAAAAACCGGTCCTTCGGCCAGTGGATCAACGATTAGGTCTACCAAACCGAAGGGCCCATCGATCCAGATTCCTGACTCTCCTGCGGGAAAAAGGCCATTCTCTTCCTCGAGCCAAGACAAAGATTTGTCAAAGGATGCTCATCTGGAGAAGAAGCAAAGGACTGATACCGGCTCGGGAGGGGAGGGTGAAACGACGAAGGGGAAAGGGGTGTCTGGCACAGCAGTGCCATGGTGCCCGCTCTTCGTCACGCCGGCGCCAGAGAAGCGCCAAATAACGAATGAGGACAGCCTCGCTGCCGACCCATCTATTGCCAGGGTTCTTTATCACAGCTTGGCCCTCCCGAAGGATATAACAAAGCCAGCCTCGCTCAAGTCGGCCATCGACAATCACTACTTTTATGCTGGACGAGTACGTTCCTCTCAATTATTTCTAAATTTCGCAAGTCTTTCTACACGGTAAAAAAAGACAGAATTTGTTCTAATTTTAACTGACCTGCAGGCTATGCAATCCCTGATGCAAGCGCAATTGTATATTGCGGACATCGATAGGCGGACCAAGGCGCAGCAGGTGATGGCCGAACGATACAAGAAGCAGCTGGATGGTTCGGAATTAGAGCGTGGGAAGCTCGCCGAACAGGTGACCAATTTGAATGAGATGGTCAAACAGCTATCGGGGGCGACCGAGCAAGCTCGTGCCGAGGGAAAGAAGGAGATGGAGAGAGAAATGAAAGAGGGGATGGAGAAGGAAAGGCAAAAAAATTTTGACGAAGGGTACACGAAAGGATACAACAAAGCCGGGGACGAGCTTGTGGACCAGGTGGAGCAAGCCGAAGAGTTCTTCAAGCAGCAACAACATGTTGAAAGCTACACCCTGGGTTACTGCAAAGCTTTAGATGATGCTGGTGTGGCTGCTGATGACCCGAGAAGGACCACCGTGGCTGTCCCTTCTCTAGTGGAGCCGGAGGACGAAGAAGAAAATCAAGAGGAGGTAGCAAACGAAGCTCTTGCTCCCGAAGATGCTACTGAGAATGTGGCCGACGGTTCTAACGCAGAAGCGAGCGTGACTGCTACCGAAACAACCGTCACTCCTGAAGCGTAGATACTTTAGTTTAGAAATTTGTTTTTGGTTTTTGAATTTGACATTGTTATCGAAATGGGGGTAGCAACGAACGATTTACCATTGCTATGCCCTCGGGTCTGTAATTTCGGCACCGAACAGTATACCATCGCCAAGCCTCGGTTTTTGTGTTTTGGGAAAGGATTTGTTTTATCAATCTTATTGCTTGTCTTTTTACTTGCAATTTTCACAAGTTTAAATCGCTCGTTTTGATATCTTTGTGTTTTGATAAGTAAATTTTGCCAAGTGAATTGGCTCGGTAGTTATTGTTTCGCAAATCATAACGGATTGCATGTACTCATCTACTATTGCCCCCTTCCTCGGTGGAATTTGGCCATTAAGGGCAAGAGACGCCGAGGTAGAAGAAAAGATGAGTAAAATGCGAGGGACGTCGAGGATCGGTACGAGGAACGGGGCCGAAGTGAGAAGCTGCAAGGATTCCTTCCAAATGAGCGGGAGTGCTGAGGGCAACGAAGTATACGCCCTTTTAACGAGTAGGATACCGAGGGCTACGAAGTATACACCCTTTAACGAGTAGGATACCGAGGGCTACGAAGTATACACCCTTTTAACGAGGAACGTTCCGAGGGCTACGAAGTATTTACCCATGAGGAACTCTCCGAGGGCTACGAAGTATTTACCCATAAACGAGGAACGTTCCGAGGGCTACGAAGTATTTACCCATGAGGAACTTTCCGAGGGCTACGAAGTATTTACCCATAAACGAGGAACGTTCCGAGGGCTACGAAGTATTTACCCATGAGGAACTTTCCAAGGGCTACGAAGTATACATCCAAACAAGTAGAATTATGACAGGTAGTGCAGATAGAACAAAGAATATAGGTATATTAAAAAACAATAAGGTCGCTTCGGCCCGAAGGCTTACAACTGATAACTAAATGAAACGAAGAGAAAAAAGGTCGAAATGGCCGAAAGGGAACAACCGAGGGCTAGCCATGAAACTTCCTCAACTTCTGAGCGTTCCAAGGGTTAGCAATCGGGGTCCCATCCATTTCTTCCAGCTTGTAAACACCATGCCCAATCTTTTGGGCCACTCGATAAGGGCCTTCATAGGGATCCTTTAGCTTTGTAAGCTTGTCGGCTTCAGTGACCATCCGAAGAACGAGATCGCCGACGTTAAAAGGCCGAAGACGAACGTTTTTATTGTAACTCCGAGCGACTTCTTGCTGATAGGCTGCGTGCTTCAAATTGGCATTGTCTCGTAGTTCCTCGGCGAAGGTAAGCTCGGCACTGATGTGAGCATTGTTGTCCTCAAAATCGAAATCTTCAGACCGAGGGGTGGGGAGGAGTGTTTCAAGCGGAAGGACAGCCTCCATACCGTATGCCATGGAGAATGGAGTACGCCCGGTGGACCGACGAGGAGTCGTACGATATGCCCAAAGTACGTGAAGAAGCTCTTCAGCCCATTTTCCAAGCTTCTCGTCCAGCCGACGCTTCAGCCCCCGCGTAATAGTCTTGTTGGATGCCTCGGCTTGACCATTCCCCTGTGGATAAGCAACCGAAGAGTTTTGAATAACGATGCCATGTTGTTGATAAAATTCCTTTATTGCTGCGGCAACAAACTGAGAGCCGTTATCCGAGATGATAGCGTAGGGAACGCCGAACCGAGAGATTATATTCTTCCAAATGAAGCTCTGCACATCACTCGCCTTGGTATGGACTAATGGGACAGCCTCAACCCACTTGGTATATAAATCCGTAGCAGTAAGCATGTACTCGAATCCTCCTGGGGCCTTCGGCATCTTGCCGACGATATCAAACGCCCAAACAGCAAAGGGCCACGGACTAGAAATCATTTTAAGTGGAAAGGCGGGTTTGTGAATCAAGGAAGCCTGCTTCTGGCACCGAACACACCGCTTAACATAATCTTCCGACTGTTTTACCATCTTTGGCCACCAATACCCTTGAGTCAAGGCTCGTTGAGCGAGTGATCGTCCACCCGAGTGTGCCCCACAACTGCCAGAATGGAGTTCATCCAAGATGCTTACAACTTGTCCCTCGTGAACAACCCGAAGGTCAGGCCCAGTGAACATTCGGCGGTACAACACGTCATGTGTGCCGAGGTAGTAGTTAGCAGCTTGACAACGAATCCTGTATGCATCCTTTTTGCTGAGGGGAAGAGCCTGGGTCTTGAGATAAGCAATAACGGGATCCAACTTACTCGGGCCGAGAGAAATGGTCAAAACCAGGTGACCTTCGGTAGGTTCGACGCTCGGGGAATCAATACTGTCAAAGATAATGGTCCTGCTGCCGGAGGTTTTGTATACCGAAGCAAGGCCAGCCAAGGCGTCTGCGTGTGCGTTATGTTCCCTAGGGACCCACTCGACCTTGACACGGCCTAAACGAGCGAAGAGGGAAAGGACATAGCTCACATAGGCGTTCATTCGGCTATCCCTGGCCTGGTAATCATCGGTGAGGTGGCCGACCACTAATTGAGAATCACAAAGTATGTGTACAGAATCAGCCCCGAGCCGAAGGGAAAGTGTCAAACCAGCGATAAAGGCTTCATACTCGGCCTCATTGTTGGTGGCGGTGAAACCGATAGATACGATACTCTCGTGGACAGTTCCGCTCGGAGAAACAAGGACAATTCCAGCCCCAGCACCATGCATGTTCGCGGCCCCGTCCACATTCAACCGCCAGGCATCCCCAGAGAATAATTTCCACTCTCGGCGTGGACGCTTATTACCCATAGTGAACCGAGCGTACGATGCGTCTAACTGCGGCTCGGCAACGTCACTAGTAACTTCGGCCTCAGCTGTTTTTCGTTTCTCCTCGGCAAGCAACAGAAGATTCGCCTCGTCTTGGAGCCCTGGGGTAAGTTCGGCAAAAAGATCAGCCAAAGCCTGTCCTTTAACGGATGTCCGAGGCTCAAACTGGATGTCGTAATTGGCCAAATCCTGGGAAAATTTCATTATTCGACTAGAAGAATTTGTTTTCCGAAGAACAGCCTTCAGAGGATACTCGGTGAGGACGATGATTCGGTGTGTTTGAAAGTAGGGGATGAGGCTTGTTTTGGCAGAGATAAGTGCAAGGGCAAGTTTCTCCATTGGTAGGTACCTCGTTTGGGATCCCGTCATTGTTTTACTTGAATAGAATATTGGCTGGTGCATGGTCCCTTCCTTTCGGACGAGAACCGAGCTGGTAGCATGACCAGAGACAGCCAAGTACAAATAAAGATCTTCATCCCCAACAGGAGTGACGAGGAGTGGAGCCCGAGACAAATAATCTTTCAGAGTTTGAAGGGAAGTCGCACAATCCGCTGTCCAAGTGAAGCCCCGTCTGCTCGTTTTCATGGCTTGGAAGAACGGCCGACAAAGATCCCCCGAGCGGCGAATAAATCGGTTTAGAGCAGCCACCATCCCTGTAAGTCGTTGGACCTCTTTGATAGTAGTCGGTGGCCGAAGGTTCTGTACAGCCGTCAACTGCTTCGGATCTGCCTCAATTCCTCGGCGACTGACGATGCATCCGAGGAACTTGCCAGAGCTGACTCCGAACGCACACTTCTCGGCATTCAAACGGAGCCTATATTTTAGCAAAACTTCAAAGGCCTGGCCGAGGTTATCCAAATGCTCCGAGCTATGTTTGCTTTTGACGACCATGTCATCGATGTAGGCCTCCATTGTTTTGCCAATCTGTTTGCCGAACAGCTTATTGACCGTCCGCTGGTAGGTAGCCCCTGCGTTTTTCAACCCGAAGGGAACGACCTTATAACAAAAAATCCCCCGAGGAGTAATGAAAGCGGTTTTCTCCTGGTCGTCGGGATGCATTGCTATCTGATGATAACCACGGTACGCGTCCAAGAAACTCAGCCGTTCGTAACCAGTGGTCGCATCAACCATTTGCTCAATCCGAGGTAAGGGAAATCGATCCATCGGACAAGCATCATTTAAGTTCGTATAGTCCACGCAGACTCTCAATTTCCCATTTTTCTTCGGTACGACGACAGTGTTGGCGAGCCAAGTCGGATATAGAACCTCCCTGATGGCCCCAGCATCCAACAACTGGTCCACCTCATGCATAACCGCCTCTACGTGCAAAGGAGATGACCGCCGTACCTTCTGAACTACCGGCTTCCGAGTCGGGTCGACGTTGAGAGAATGCGAAGCGAAGGAAGGATCGATCCCAGGCATTTCGCTCGGACACCAGGCAAATACCTCGATATTCTTCATCAGGAAATCGAACATCTCGGTTCGTTCCGAAGAATCCAAAGAGCTCCCGACCAAAAAATATCGGCTGCCATCCTCGTTGATCGGTAATTTCACAAGTTCTTCGGCGGACCTCTCTTCGGCAGGTATACCGACATCCTCTAGGACCGGAGGAACAAGCGAATCGATACACTGTACCTCCAAGTTTTCCGAGCTCTGGACCACGGTACTCACATAACATTTTTTGGACTGAAGTTGATCTCCTCGGAGACTCTCCTGTCGCCCATTCCATCCTATGAATTTCACAACCTGATGGAAAGTAGATGCCACTGCTTTCATGTTATGAAGCCACGCCCTGCCGAGGATAACGTTATAAGGGCTAGGCGAACTGACGACGACAAACTCGACGTCAACCACTCGTGAGCTAGCCCGAACGGGCAAATTTATCAATCCGAGGGGCCATACTGGAGCTCCGGTGAAACTAACGAGCGGCGAGGTAGCCGGCCGTAGTTGATACGCCTCCAATCCCAAGTTTTTGTAAGTTGAATAAAACATAACCTCGGCCGAACTGCCCTGATCGATCAATACGCGTTGGACTAAAGACTTGTCGATCGAAACAGTTACGACTAGAGCATCGGTATGGGGCGAATGTATCCCGAGGCAATCCTCCTTAGTAAACGTCAGGGCCCAATCGTCTTCTGGGTCTTGAAACTTTCGTTTAGCCGATATGGCAATCGAACACACCGCCCGCTCAGTCATGGCCTGGTTAACCTCGGCACGAAGCTCTTCGGCCCTGGCTCCTGAGACGACCCCATGTATAACACTAACTAGCCGTTCTTTCTCCTGCGGTGGGGGTGGGAGCGGGGTATGACGAGTGTCAATCCATTGATTCAAATGCCCCGCGGCAGCAAGTTCTTCCAGGTAACGTTTGAACGGGCCACATCTCGTCGTGTAGTGCCCATGCTCGTTGTGGTAGGTACAATGACCAGAACGTGCGTTTGCCGTACCCAATAATTCCGTCGGCCAATGAAAGAAGGGGAGGCGGCCTATAACACCCAGCAACTGATAGATTGGTACTACAAACACAGTCGTCTCGGCAGTGTACTCGTCTGGTCTCGGTTCCCGACGCGTACGATTCTGAAACTGTTGTTGCTGCGTCGGCAGAGGCTGGGGCTGTGGCTTGCTCGGCCCTGGTTTCTGTACCGTGTGCCCCTGTGCCATGCTCTTTACGTTTGCCACCTGCTTTTTTACCAAGGAAGGGCCTACCGAAGGTTTCAGGAAGTCCCCTGTCTTCGGATTTCCATGCTCGGCCACAGCCTCTTCGTACATACAATCTTTCTCGATGATGGCCATGAGCTCACTCATATTCTTCAGGGGATTTCTGGAAAGATCACGAAACATTGGAGAGGAAGTATCCAGCCCATTCATAAAGGACTCTGCCGCCACGGCCTGGTTACAGTTGGGGATCAGGTTGTACACTTCCCAGTACCGCTCGGTGTACAGACGCAACGTCTCCCCCGGCCGCCGACGCATATTGACCAGCATAGAGAGTGTTTTCGGTTGAATGCTGCTCATCACGAACCGTTTAGTAAACTCGAGCTCCAGCTCGTCGAAACATGTGATAGACCGCGGCTTTAATTGATTATACCACATCATAATCGATTGTGTTAAGGCGAGAGGGAAGATTTTGCACATAATTGCGTCGGAAAAGTTGTGCAGGGACATTATTTGTCGGAAGCGTGTAACAAACAACACAGCATCCTCCTTGGCTTCGTATGGTTTGATTTTCGGCATGGTGAATCGGGTAGGGGGGTGTTCGTTTAGGATAGCCTCGGTGAAAGGCGATGCCTTCGCCCTTCCGAGCTTGGTATCGTCTGCTGGGACAGCAACCGTGCCCAGTGGTAACTCAGTACCTCGTCTCTCGGGTTCGACGGCATGCGCCTGGCAATGACGTATTGGTTCGAGACGTTCCCGAAGACGTGCACTTCCATCTCTCGACTGTTCGGGACGATCATTATAGCCCCGTGGTCGTGCTATACCGCTATCTATAGGACGATAGGTGACGGGTTCGCCCGTGAGTGGATCGAACAGAACGACGCTGTTATCTCTTTCCCGACGAAAGTCCCTACTGTCAGCTCTGTGGTACCCCAATGTTTCTTTGCCGGAAGGCTGGAGATGGGAACGAACGTGCTTCTCCCGAAGGGGAGGGTAATTCATGTCGAAATCAAGCCGAGTCCTAGCCCCTGGTCGTTCTGGTCGACGAAGACCCAGGGTCAAGGAGGGCCCGGAAACGTCGGACCTTCGGCTTCGTGCTGTAGACCCTGACGAACGGGTAGAGCTTTCTTCGTGACCGAATCCCTCCAAGTGCCGTCTTTGGGGCGTAATCGGATGATCTTCGATGCGGCTGAGATTAGGACGGTGCCTCGTCCTGGTGTTATCCTCAGTCCGAGCAAGGACACGCTTCCCATGTCGTTGTGTATCTATATGTCTACTCGTCCCCGCGTCGTTGTTTCCAGGAGGTGGCGTTATCGGAACATGGCCGTCCCGGCCTTCGAGTCGCTGCTGAAGAAGGGCTATCACGGCAGCTTGCCGTTTCTGTTCGTTAAGGGCAATGTCGAGCTCGGTAGGGTTTGTGTTTGGCCGACGGGCGATGGGTGCGATGGTTCGGGCATGATGTGGCTGGGGGGTGTTACTATAACCGAACCCAGAAAGCCCGAGGGTAAAGTCTTCCGGCCTTGGTGGCGGCGTGCGTTTCGACATTGATTGAAAGAAGAGAGAATGAGCCGAGTGAAAAAAATTTCCCCAACAGAGTCGCCAATTGTGGGGGGGTTAATTCCACCTTGAGTCTTTTCCGTCTTTTTCCGAGGAGTGAGGATGGACAAAACGCTCCTGCGTACCTGCAAACCGAAGGGGGGTATTCCTCCGGGTAGAAGCTCCGACGACCTAGTCAGTAGGTGGAGGAGAAGTAAAGGAGAAAGCTTTTAAAGAAATACGTAGAGAGAGTATGTCAGAATCCCACCTGGTTGGGGGGTAGCCCTCTATTTATAGGCGACCTTGAAGTGCAAAGCAAGTTAAACCGCCTCCACGTGTCGTGTTTGTTCGGTTGACGTCATATGTCAGAGATATTTACGGGCCACCGTCCACGTGGATGACGAAATCAACGTCAGAGCCGTCACATCGGATAGGGACGTCACTTTCGTTCTGACACCATTTGTCCGTAGGGTAAGCCGAAGATGAGTGCCTTGACTGCCGAGCAAAGTTATTGCCGAAGAAAGACTATCTTGAGGAACTGGTTTGTCAAGCATAATGATGAAGCCGAAGAGTTTGTATCTCCCGAGCGTGAAGTCATCCGAACGTAAAGATGATTTTTCCACCCGAAGTAAGAAGAGCTTCCTGAATTGGTGAACCGGGTACCCTCGGTTGCCGAACGCGATGCTCAAAGTATACAACAATTAGGTTCGCAAACCTCTGTTTTCATATCGTTTTGACCTTTTTGCCCTTCTGGTAATTTCGGCCCACTACAGGTGGTCCCGGCGGTGATGGGGTCCGGTGGTGATGATGCTCGGCGGAGGTAGGGTCCGGTGGTGATGAGGATGCTCCGGCTCCTCCTCTCTCGCTGTTACTCTCTCTCTCTCTCTCAGTCGAGTTGTTTTCTGGAAAATAGGAAGAAGAAATGGGAAAGGGGAGTATATAATATGGGTTTGGATTATATGAGGGATATAAACCTAAGGGCAAAGATTTGTTGTCTCATTGAGAGGGATTTAAGGAGTAAAATGGGGGATTTGTTCTCTCCCTCTGCCGAAGTGAAAGGTTGGATTGGAAAAAGAATGCTCCGGTGCAACACATACACACACTCGGATAATTACTCGTCGGATACGCACGTACATAGACTATTACGGAATAAAATTTTGTGTGACGACATAAATAATTTTCCGCAATAAATAAATTAACAAAACAAAAATTAATCGGGTCTTTACAATGATATTTCTAATTTCTAAAATAGCAGTGGGATGCCTTTGCAGTTTAATTTCTCTCCCACCCCGGGAATTTTTTTTGGTATCTTAATGAGTTGCTAGGATGATTTGTAAGTAGATGAAGTCGAGCAAAACTTGCTTTGAGATCATACTTTTCGTTGATATATTATCATTCATGATTTTGTCTGGAAGAATATTGGCATGCCCATACATAGTTTGATCTTCCCTCGAGTTTGAAGGAACATTTGTGACTCCCAACTAGAATGATACGGAGTACTTGACAAGAGGATCAATACAGAAATGATATTCATTCAGCAAAATAACAGAGTTTACACTAGAATCAGTCCTTGACATAAAAAATATTCATTTCTGTAGAGAAGTTATTAATTAAGTTAATTGATCTGGTCATTTACATATTCCGCCAAGAATTACCAACTACACAAACATATCTTACAGCAGCTTGAGACTCTTCAATGAGCCAAATGAGAAGTAAAGAATGAAAATTGGGACATAGAAAACCTGAAACAAGAGAGGCAGAGCTTAACCACCGTACCTTGTCACCAGTAATCCTTGCACGAGCACTGACCCTTTGAAAAAACATGAAAACCCGACGAATCCCTAACTATTATCTCTTTCCTAACAACAACTGAAACAAACTTCAAGAACGTATGGCAGTCCCCACAGATAGCGACGTTCTTCATTACCCTAATGGGTTCTCCATGCTTAGTCGTGAGCAGCCCATAGGTCGCAGCTAATTTTGCACTGTGGTAATACAAAAAATCCTTCTTTTGATACTCCTCTACATCTTGAAGCACAAAGCTCGTGTCCGGAGCATATCCAGATTTCATGCACTCCAATATCAGTACGTCTATTGCACTGTATATGTCTCTGGATTGGAAATGGCGTTCATCCCTTGTGTAGAACGAATGGACCTTGTTTTCATTAATAATCCAACTTCTACTAGGGATTTTCCGAAACCCCTTCTTCCGCATCTCCTCCCTTGTCTTTTCAGCACATTGCCATCTACCGGATGCAGAATACAAATTTGCTATGAGCACATATGTAGATGGATCCAGTGGCTCTAAAGCAAGTATTTGCTTAGCAGCCATTGCCCCTATCCTTGTATTCAGAGAGATTCTGCCAGCGTCAAGCAAAGCTCGCCAAAAAGTGGCATTTGGCTCAAAAGGCATACTGTTGATTAATTGCCCTGCTTCTTCGAGAAGATCCCAGTGACCCAAAACGCCAACAAAGGCGGCGTAAAGCTCTGGAGTGGGCTCAATGTCATATGTAGTTCTCATTGACAGAAACAGTATCCGGCATTTCTCAACTAAATTTGAGTTAGTGTATCCATAAGATGAAATAACCAAGCGTAGTGTATCTTCATCCGGCTGTGGACCCGCCTTCTCCATCTTTGACCATAAATCTAAGGCCCCGTCACCCTGCCTGTGAAGAAGATGCCCACCCATCATACTGTTCCATGAAACTGTATCGTGCGTTGACATCATATCAAAAAATTTAATTCCACCTTCCAAATTTCCACACTTGCAGTACATGCTAGTTAAGGTATTTCCGATCCCTGTATCGTTTAACAAACCAATTTTAAGAGCAAGGCAGTGGATTTGTTTCCCAAACACATGGTAACCAAGAGCTCCGCAGACACCAAGAACTGTAGCTAATGCAATTTCATCAACAACCACTTCTGACGGCCTATTACAGAAAAGAGAAATTGCCTCTTCTAGTTTCCCATTTCGAGAATATCCACAGATCATTGACGTCCAATTTATAGGACAACTCACATTGTCCAGTCCTTGATAGAACATCTTCTCTGCTTCGTCCATCCGTCCACACCTTGTGCACATATCAATCAACGCTGATTCAATACAATTACTATTTGACCCGAAACCACATTTGAGGACAAACCCATGAACTTGTTCACTAATCTTCATGTCTGTCGACAATCCACAAGCGTTGATAACAATTGTCAAAGTGAATTCATCTAACTCCATGCCCTCCTCCACCATTTTGCAAAACAAACCCAAAGCCCTCATGCCTTCTCCATTTCGACAACACCCTGCTAAGAGAGCATTATAGGAAACGCAGTTCTTTTCTGGCATCGTATCAAAAGTCTCTGATGCCAAATCAACGAGCCCAAAGTCCATGTACGCGGTTATCATTTCTGTCCAAGTTATTATATCTTTCACAGGCATCGACTCAAACAAAGTCTCCACATCTCTTATACTCCCACATTTGGTGTAGAAATCAATAAGGGCATTGTTCACATTCAAGGTGGGCTGAAAACCCATTCTGATCCCATGAGCGTGAACTTGTCGTCCTCCATTCCAATTCCTACCCCCAGCACAGGCAACCAAAACAGTCGAAAGAGTAAACCGGTCTGCGCTAAACTCATCAACCCTTTGCATATCCCTAAATAATTCAATCGCCCAATCATACATGGACTCTTTCACCACAGCGGCTATCATCGTATTCCACGACACCACATCTCTTTCAGGCATTTCATCAAACACTTGGAGCACAAAATCCAAGCGCCCGCACTTGCTGTACGAACCCATGAGTGCATTCGAAACATAAGTAAAACCCACGTAACCCATCTTAACCACCAACGAATGGACTTGAAAACCCAACTCCAAATTCAATAAACGATTACAAGCGGTCAAAATCGCCACGAAGCTAAACTCATTAGGCTCAATCTCTGTCTTTCTCATTCGAAAGAACAGGCTGACCGCCTCGAGCTCGTAACCGGACTTTGCGAGGCCAGATATCATCGTACTGTACAGCACCACGTCAGGACAAGAAAGGCACTGGCGAAAAACCCTGACGGCGTCAGTTGTGAGGCCCAGCTTGAGGTAAGCGGAAACAAGAGCGTTGGACAGCGTCGTTTTGGGCTCTTCTCGCTTGAGAGCAGAGGCGTGGACCGCCTTAGCGAGTTCGACGTCGTTGTAGCGAACGGATGTTCGGAGCAAGTTGAAGTGGTTTTCGGTGGGCGGTCCATCGGTGTCTGATGACGTGGCGTGGTTTTGGGGAAGTGGGTTTGTGAGGATTTGGGCGGAGAAGGGGATGGGAGGGGGTTTGGGTTTATTGGGGAGGGAGAGAGAGAGGGAGGAGATTGGTGATGAGGAGGGTGGTTTTGATGGGTAGGGAAGGGATGGGCGGGTGGATGGAGGGTGAGGAGAGAGGATGGAGTGAGGGAAGGTGGGGAAGTATGCGGCGGCGATGGTGGTGGTCGTGGTGGTGGCGACCATGGAGGAAGGAGGGGCCAAGCATAACACCTCCTTTTCAAACGGATAGAAGAAAGCTTGCAATTTTTTCCCTGGCTGTTGTCTCAGTGAATTTGGTTAAAATTTGGGGAGAAGGTCCAGTCCAGTCAGTTTTATTAGTATCTGGTCCAGTCCAGTCCAGTTTTAGGCCATTGTAGGTCCCTCCCAAGCTCACAACAACGATCAAAATTGTTTATTTTGTAGAGCTCGTAGAATATGTTATTCACTCAAAAAAATTAGTTTGATTGAACATTAATAGGTACATAAACGAAATAGATTTGTATAAAAAAAAATGTGGCAACAAAAAATAAATTGAAACTCATAATTGCCCTTTTTTTTCTTGTACAAATATATTTCGTTCATCTATCTATCAGTGTTTGATCATGCTAATTTTTTGTGTGCATAACATATTCGATGAGCTCTATAAAATGAACGATTCCAATCGGCCCAAAACTAGACCGGAATGTCGGATTGGATACCAATAAAACTGGACCGGACCTTCTCCCTTCAATTTGACATGTGTTTGATTCCACAACTGGAATGAGATTTAGGGTTTTTTTTTTTTTCAGATTTTGGCTCTGTTGGAAACTTGAGGATGGAAAGGGAAAAGAAGAGAACATAATAAAAGAGAAAAATTAGAGGAAAAATTAAATAGAAAATTGAACTTGTTTTTCAAACCTTCTCTTCTATTTCTCTATAAACCAAACGATGGAAATTTTTTTTTTCCTTTTCTATCTCTTCCCACAAGTTCCAAACACACAGTTTTATGCTGTGTTCTCTTTGCTTCTCAAAAAGAAATTTTCAAGAGATTCTCTCTAGATTTCCCCTACTTTCAATAATTTTTCTCTCTATCTCCCTCCACTTATAAGAGATTATAAGAGATTAAGGGCATTAGTTATGAGTTTATAAGAGCATCCGCAATGGGTGTGTTATATTTGTGTATCAAAATGTTTGTTAAAGGTATGTGTTAGGATAAAAAATGGGTCCCACAAGTGTGTGTTAACTTAAGAGTGTGTTAGAATATATATGAGTATCTCAATGGGTTAGTTAGGAGTGTGTTAACTCTTTAAAATAATGTCAAAACAATGGCTATAAAAAAAAAAAAAGTAGTGTGAGCATTTATGTTTTATGGTTGAAGATTGGATTTATAGAGATAGGGCCCACTTATTGTTTGTTAGCTTGGTTGCCAAACTTAATAACCATGCTAACACACTACTAGATTTAGCACACTCTAACACACTCTAACACACATGCATTGTGGCACAAAAAATACATTTTTGTTTGCTAAGTCTTAACATACACGATTAACACACTAGTTAGCACACCCATTGTGGATGCTCTAAGAGATTAAGGGCTCTGTCAGTCAAGCTCATTAAGAGTTAAGTCAGTTAGTTAGTTACAAGTCTACAGCCATTGAGTTTAGTTTACTAGCTTTTAAGTCGGTAAGTTAGGTTAGGAAGTTACAGCTGTTATGTTAGTGGAGTACAACTGTCTACATTTTCTTTTCTTTTTTGTTCAAACGGAATAGAAGTTGTAGCTTTCTCTCCGTAAGGGTGAGTTCTCCTAAACTTTAAAAAAAAAATATTAGGTTGTTTTATTCTTATTTGAATTTTTTTCGCATTTGTTAGTTTTGCACTTATATTTTGTTAAAAAATTGCTATTTCCTAAAATACTTGGTTAAAAGTAAATATTTTTTACTTTTCCGATTCCTTTCGTTGAGACGAATCAATAATCCATAAAAATTTTGCATAAAACTAACAAATGCGAAAAAAATTCAAATAAGGACAAAACCAACTTAATTTTTTTTAAGTTTAGAAGAACTCACCCTAAGACAAGATTGATCAATGCAAAAATCTATTTTCTCTCCCTCTCACACACACGCAGAAATGTCTCTAAAAGGGAGATTAAATTCAATCTTCCACAGGCTCGAGGCCAGGTTTTCTTTGTGATCTCACCCTAAATTTTATTTATTTTTGGTAGTTCCACTTTGTGATCGCATCACACAGTCTGTTTTGAAGGGTTACCACAAGGCTAGATGGCCATGTTTTCTTAATTACAGAGCAACCCCCAAACATTTACCCGACATAGAATAATTTGATACAGAATACTACGTATATATGTAAACCAAAATCCAACTATTCTATTTCTAACACTAGTCACTACATTCAATCATTTCCTCCTCCCCCACTGCCACTATCATTGTCCTCACCATCATCACTACTCTACCAACACCACCGGTCCACCACGACCATCTCCTCCTCCATTACCACCACTCCACTATCACCACCACCATCACTCCAACCATCGTCGTCACTACCATCACCACTTCACTAACACAAACAATCTGCTGCAAAGCCTACAACCGCCGCCACTAGCACCACCACCGCCACCATTCCCAGCCCCACTAGCACCGCCACTGCCACCATTTCCACCCCCATGCCACCACTCACTACCACCCCCGCCACTGCTACTTGCACCACCGCCACTACTGCTACCACTCCACCACCACCCCATTATTCCTCCTCACCACTCCACAACCACTAACACAAATATATGGTGACCATTAATAAAATTAATTTAGTGCTTAATATATATATCAAACAGTTTTTCAAAAATTTCAATATTCAGCTTTCAATACTTTAATTTTTCAAACTTTCAGTTTTCAATTTTATCAAACAGCACCCCACTCCAATACTCAAAATTGTGCTCTCATTTGAGAAGAGACCTCATCAAATGGTAAGGATAATATGTACGAAATAAAACATAATAAGCTCAAACGTGGAAGGTGAAATCAATGCTCAGATGCTACAAGTCCGCATACCTGAAACGTGGAATAATGATGATGATCATGAAATGCAGCGTACCCCATTCAAAGTATGTCAGATAATACCCCAATGGCCTGACTCGAGATGTGTTGTGTCGAAATAGAGCTGACCCCTCAGGTTGATCTAGCCTTGATTGCGTCGCAATTGGAGCGTATTTGTTTTACACTATATACTCGAAATTCTAATAATTGTTCAATTTTTTGAAGACAATATAAGTGTCCTTTTATATATATATATATATATATATATGCTATGTTTCTGCTTTGATCAAAAATAAAATAAAAATGGCTACTGCCATATACCTAATTAGATTTTCAGCATGAACAACCAACCCAACAAGCTCAACTAATTGATCGGTTCCGAGTAAATTATAGGACCTGCGATGGACCCTGTAGTGTTCAGGAAATAGCAAGCCTATACCATGCAGCCACGCTCAAAAGCTATCCCGAATTCTCATAGCCTATGCCTCGCATTTACATGATGTTTGAGAAAAGACTACACATACCTATACATTAATCGAGGCAAAGCAAACTCTCTCCAGGCATCACCAATCTAAGATGACATATTAAGATAATGGACTGCAATTCCAGATTTCTGTTGCAAGAAAACTGTTTAACCCATCACAAAACTTAAGATATTCTCCCGAGCAACACTTGCCAAGTTAGTTTAAATCTCTTCATCACAAGTAGAAAAGGACGAGAATCCTTTTACAAGGAAATGCAAATAAAATGCCTGACTTAAATAGAACCTAGACAATCTACTGGGTACACATGGTACACATGAAGATGAAACACTTGTACAACACTTCAGTTCGCATCATTTGAGATTAAAGAAAAAGCCCTAACTACGGATAAGAGAAAGATTGATAAATGGTGAAGTATGGAAAAAGCTTACACTCCCTTATCTCTGCCAGGAATGTAGAATTCGGAAACTACACTTGAACAAATCACAAAATCTACTACTCATTGCACTAAAAGCCGGAATGCCTCATTATCTGTCTCAATAACATAATCGTAACCAAGGTTGTTGGCGCGAAACTGAAACTCATCCATCTCAGTCTGTGCAACTTGGATTCCGACCAATACATTGGCACCCGTTTCACCCTTTTGACATGAAGAAAAACAGAAACAACAATTAAAACTGATGGCATTGAACATGAATTTCTATCAACCCAATTAAAGATTCCAACAGATGATTGATAGGGATATATATCTCAACCTGTCCGCGGTAGTGGAACAAAGTAATATTCCACTGTGGACTGAAGGCATCCAAAAATTTCACTAAAGCACCTGGCCTCTCCGGGAAAACAAACCGACAAAGAACTTCGTTCTGAACATATGATCGGCCACCTATCTGAAAAATATCCAAAGTAGAGTAGAATCAGGGACCTAAAGCAAATGACCACTATTGAGTACACTTTTCCCTTAAAGGGAAATCACCCAATTAAACTTTTAAAAAATAAATTACTGAAATCAGTGTAAAGTACATGTCCTTGTATGACAATGTGCGGCATTTGCAACGTCCGACCGAAAGGAAGGACTCCATTCCATTGGAAAATTGTTATGGTGCTCCGCATGTGCGTAGAGCAAATTTGGTTAGATTTGAATACACATCGGTGGACGATGTTGATAATGAACTTCCCAAGTTTTGTGGAAGCCCACTAGAGTTCATTGGGTGAACACCATTGAGAGTGTTCTCGAATATTGTTATCTTAGCAAAGAAAAGAAGGTGAAATTGGCATCTACTTGCCTTAAGGGGAGAGCTTCGGATTGGTGGACACAATTTATTGATAATCGACAAAGGATAGTCAAAGAAAAGATTAGGGAATGGGGTAGGATGAAGAAGAAGCTCAAGGAGGAATTCCTACCTTTCCATCAAGGTCCCAATGCTGATTCCTTGACTAGTTTTGGTAAGAGTAAATCCTTAGGGGCTGTCCCAGCTGAAAATCAACCTTTAAATGGCACCTTGGAGGCTAGAAATCCGTCACCTTGTGGAAAAGGAAGAATGCTTCAAGTTTGGGGAATCATCGCTTCAATTGGAAGTTGGTGAAAAGGCTAGTGAGCATGTTCCTAATCCTCTCTTTGTCAAGGAGGTGAAAGAACCAAGTTGTAATGATGATTATGAGTACACTAATGTTCCAATTTTTTATGAATATCCAAGTGAAGACCTTAGGATGTTCTTGGAGATGAATGTGTTTGAGATTGAAGATGGGTGTGAAGATTTGCCCATCTTTGTTGAGTCTCCAAATGAAGACTTTGGAGGTGATTTTGAAGATGTTCCCGTGTTCAATGACTATCCTAATGAGGAGTTTGACATTGATAGTAAAGAGGGAAGATATGTTGACATTGTCAAGGAAAGGTTCCTCATGTCTAGGGAATAAAGATAGGAAGTGCAAGAAGGGAAAGGAGTTGATCTTGCTTTGGGCGTGCTACCAAAGTCCGAAGAGGTTGTTTTTTATTTCCTTCTAGAGGATTTCATAGAGTCGAAGCTTGATGATTGGTTCCATGAGATGCCTCCCAAATCATCTTTGGTGCGTGATAGCTAACAAAGGGATAAATGCTTTTTGGGACAGCTTGAGGATCCTTTGGGTATGGTATTTACTCAAATGAGCCTTCGGTATGATGTGAAGTTGAAATTCCCACATCCTATGGTTGATGACACTCGGTGTGTTTTGGAACCAAGCATAGTTGCATATGTTGAAGATGTGTACCTCTATAAGAGACACGACAAATGGGTGGTTTCTTGGCACATAAGCATGGATACGGTGGACCTACACAAACGAAAGCTCATATTGAAGATGGGTTATTGCATGAGGGTGATGTGGATCAAGAAAATGCAGCCACATGCCTACTTCAGAGCTACATAATAAATAGTTCTATAGTTCTATGTTTTCTTCATTTAGTTGTCTTGTGTCTTGTGTCCAACTTGAGGACAAGTTGTGTTTTTTTGAGGGCGAGTCCTGAATCTCACTACCGGCTTTGAGCTAAGCCGAGTAAGGCGGCGGACTTAAGCCCCCGAAATTTGGCCAAAAATTAGGGCCCCTATACCTAGGTACGTAATATATAATTAATTAGTGGCTTCCAATTACCAGAGGAGATAGCTAGCCAAGTGGTAAGTTTAAGTCTTGATATCCAACAAATTCAAGGTTCAATTCTCAACCCAAGCAACTCTCAACTTTTATTCCCCTTCTTTTGTTTTCCTTGAGGTTTATTTATTTATTTTTTTTAAAGAAAAATAGGGCCCCTGTTTTACAAGTTCGACTTAGGCCCCAAGAATCTCAGGGCCGGCCTCCTGATGCAGTAGGTTTGAGGGTGTTGTTATCATTTTAGTGTCTTTAGTAATAGTAGGTTTCTTTGAGTCTCTATATAGGTGTCCTGAGTTCTCAATATATTGATAAATAGTTTAAATATTCTTTGAATCTATATTTAGGTGTCCTGAGTCCTCAATATATTGATATATATAGATTAAAGATTCTTTGAGTCTATATTTAGGTGTCCTTCTCCTTGTATCCCTTTTAGGGTTGATATATAGATTAAAGATTCTTTGAGTCTATATTTAGGTGTCCTGCTCCTTGTATCCCTTTTAGGGGTCTCTCTCTTTCTTATGAAATCTATCTTTGATTTGGTTTGCATCAAAATATCTGTACTCTTGGATATTCTAGAGCTCTTCTAAAAGCTAGATATTCTAGATCTCCTAGAAACTAGATATTTATATCTATATCTCGTTCAATAATATCTTCTATTTGGGCTTCTTTATTGGGCTTTTTTAGGATTTATTTTTATTGGGCCAAAATACCAAATCAGTTTATGCTCCAACACAGGATGCTCTTTCAAAAAGAGAGTTATAAATCCTCCCACTCATCTAAAACAAAGAACTATTGTAAGAAGGTTACCAAATGGCGTAGATGATCTTTAACCAAGTCATTGCTTGTCAGATTAATGGTTCGAAGTTGAGAAGATTCCAATCGATCCACCATGGCACCAAGCTCTGACACTGTATGAAGGCCAACACTGCACGCAACCGAAACAACTGTTACTAAATAGGTAAGTGCAGCTTATAACCTTTTCTGCTTAACATAAGACCAATCATCAGATAATCTTACTCAAACGAGCCGGACCAAAACATAGCCATGTGCAATGAGATAAATTACGTGTCATTTGGACAAGAAACTATGCGTAAGGGTTGTTAAACTGATGCAACATCTTCTCCCTGATATTAGAGACAAAATCCTTACCTATACAAGACTTGAGCTGGGTTTTTATCAGCATTATATCTATATTTGAACTCCGTGATATTCATTGGCCCCACCTGCCACCAAGTTGCAAGTTGAGAAAATCGTAAACAAGGACACAATTAAGCAACACAGTACCTAATAGTTTAAGCAACAAACCAGTTCACAAAATTGTTTAAATCTGCCAGGCTCCTCTGGCAGGTAAGTAGCAAGCACAGCCTCGCGTTGCCTACCAACATCGGCAAGTTCAGTTACCAATCGAAGTCTGTCAAAGTTCATGTTTGCCCCACTGGTTATTACCACAACGTTTTCATCCTGAAGGCCATAATACTTGCAATATGCTTCGGCTCCGGCAAGGGCAAGAGCACCTGCTGGTTCTAGAATGTTCCTTTTCTCCTCGAACATGTCCTAAAACATAAGCACAAATTCTACAATTACTAAGAAGTTAACAGCATGAACCAATAGTCTTTGCTAAAGTTCTTCAACCAAGTAAACACTCGTTTGTCGGGCTGGATTAGAGCATAACCAAAAAACCCATGTTTGGGTGGAACTTTTGCACATAGGATTAAATATTCAATCCTCAAAAGATGTGGTATTATTAATCTCTCCGTTGTTAATTGTTAATTATCCTATGGGATCGTTGTGTGTATGGAGTATAGGCCGGTGAGACATTTGAGGGAGATCCGGAGAAACCACCAATATACCGAAGACTTGAGATCCTGAAGGTGGAGGAGGAGAGAGCCCAAGGCAATCCTAGAGAGAGAGAGAGAGGCAGTAGAGAGGTTGAGATATGAGAGAGACCCATGTAAGTAAGGTGGGAGAGAGATGAGATCTGCTTATGGTTGGCGAAGTGTCCATATATATAGGAGCAGATGTGTCCCTGAAGGACGTCTGGCTGAAGGACACGTGGTGACCTTCTAGTGGTTCCTGGTCTTAAGGTCAGTATCTGATGTCAGAAGGGCAGACCTTGATAGTGATGTATCAGAGGTCAAAGGTTATGGGGAGTTGAAGCCATATGGCCTCTGACGGGTCAGAGGTAGCAGATGTCAGGTGGTAGGTGAGATAGTGACGTGAGGTCTGAGGTTACAGTGGGTAAGTAGGTACGAATCTCAAGGGAGCTTGGCCTTCGGCCAGCAAATCTTCCTCTCTCTCTCTAGGATAGGTCTGAAGTCTGAGTTCGACCCTCCAGACAAACCCTTCGGCTCTAGCCTCCATTCCATAATCCTCCTTCGGTCCCAAGTCACTCAGGCCCTGCCTTTAGCCCGAGTACGAAAGGTGTCTTTTCTCCTGAAGGTGCCTTGCCTCCTTCAAGCCTTACCATCTGGTACCATGTACCTACAATTGTCTATCCCTTCCCCATTAGTCCAGTCAAACAAACGTCCCTTCACAATTAGTCCAGTCAAAGAAACTTCACCTAAGTGACAGGTCGTAATGCTGTTTAGTACTTGCGGCAAACTGAAAAAATAAACTTTAACTTACCGATGCAATTGCTGGTGACTAAATACATCAACTACTATAAATGTTACAAGGTCTATAAGTGTGAATGGAAGCAATAGCCCCAATGGCCGGAATAGGGAGAAACTAAAGGGAGGCAATCACTAACCAGGTTCAGCGAACAGTAACAAAAGCCAATCAAATATTGGTAAAATTCTATTAACACTTATCATTCACCTATCATGGCTTTGCAACAAATCTTTCTACTATTACGAAACCTCTTTTGGGAATGATAAGCAGCTAATAGATGGAACAATCTATCACAAAAAAGAATACGTACAAAATGCCTAAGACACCTAACCTTTCAACCATCTTTTCAGATGACATCCCAGAACTATTCTGCACTGCGCTATACAGCTTTAGGCCTTTGAATAAACAATTAGACCCATTCATGAAGTTTCCTTTGACCTTTCTCAATAATTTTGTTGCACTTCAACTTTTTTGTGTACTGCTTTTCTGCTTCCCATAGGCAAGATTTCATTACACCTAAATCTTAGTACCATTTGCTGACTTCGGTAATCCTCTCAGTTGAACATATATGCATTTTCTCATAATCAAAGTTGGTCTTGGCATTCTTGGATGAATTCAATAGCGGATCCAGAATTTGAAGTCAGGAGGTGCGCTGTTTGATAGAACTCTACTAATCTTGTGTTTGTTGTCCATAAAATTGTGGAGAAGAAAGTTGTGTACACTAAAATAATTAGATTTTGTGGACTTAGTTTTTTTTTTTGCTAAAAAGAATAAAAACTTGGGTTAACTCTCTTGTGGTCTTGAAATGAAAGTGGTTGAAATATTATTATCATGATTTGAACTGTTCGCTCTTTAAATTATTTGCATAAAATATAAAGTTGTCTGAATATCAGTAGGTGCCTAATTGAATCAGGATAGTATAAAAAATATTTTTTGTTGAAATTTCGGGTGGGGTGGTTCCTAGCCCCAAACCCCTAACCATGTGCCACTGGGTGTATTTTAAGATTGTTGGCCATTCACTTTTATTCTTTAAGGACTCAAAGGAAAATTAAATATCTAATGCATAAAGTAACCATGATACGCAGAGCTAACAATGGATTGACTATCAAACAACATGCGAGCCATATTTTAACCTGGAGATGAGTACTTGAGTAGTATTGGCTCATAACTTGCATCAGGCTCAAATTTCAGAAAAATCTTGTATCATTTTCTTTTTCCATTTTTCCGATAAATTCGCTAACATAGGTATAAATATTCTATAGAACTCAAAGCAACCCCCCCCCCCCCCCCCCCCCCCCGGCACAACTTTGGTTATTCGCAGTCATAGTGATTTATGAAACAAATGAAATCATTGATCTTTGAAGGAAGAAACACATTAGAGGAAATCACAAAGTACTAAGGAGAAAAATCATGAAGATTATACAGAGGTCTTTGCAGGAAAACTTTGAATATAAAAGCTTAGTCTGCATTCAGTTGTAGGTATCTAGAAGTTGTGATGCAGCAGCCACAGAGATAGAAGCAGGAGCGACAGAGGATGGAAAGGATACTAGTTGCACAGAAGGGTAGAGTAGCAGCCCAAAAGTCTAGGAATTATTCCAACTCAGCTTCAATTCAGAATAAATGGTCAGAACTAGTTTTAAAGAGACTAGCTGTAGATCCCTCATGCTCAAATTTCTAGATTCTAGTTTACCACTTGTTGAGTAATTGAAGTGAAAAAGAAATCAATCAACAGGAAAAACAGGAGGCCAACAGAAAGGGTGCTAGTAGCACTGAAGTAGAGCACATAAATTCACTTTTGCAAGTACAAGAAGAGAAGATTACCTTTATGGATGCACATATAGCATCGCGGCTAACAAGAACTACCCCATCTATCAATTCCATGCATAAACGAAAAGTCTCTACACCGACTTCTTTAACTGCTACACCATCTGCAAAGCCTCCCACTTGGTCCAGCATGACTCTCTGACCATGATGCAACGATAATGCCATCGCATTTGCATCACAGGGCTCCACTCCAATAACCTTTACCTGAACAAAACATGTAACAATGCTCTATGAAATTCTTGTAAGGAAAAGGTTCCGAAAATGAAAGTAAAAAAGAGTTGAGGCTCCAAAGTAAAGAAACGGTATATATTATCAAAACAGAACTGAACAGAAACCAATTGTATCAACAAAAGAACCAAAGGCATTTCGAATTAGCATGATCCAATGTCCATAAGTCAGGTGGCAGTTACAAAGGTTAGAGAAAAAGCACATACTCAAATAATGTCAAACGGTATTCGTTGTTTACTAACTGGATTTGCTCATTAGTCGACAAAACTACTAAATATTGCATCAGAGATTCCAACTACATCTACCTCAGCCTCAGAAAAAATCACCCCATCAAACTACTAATGACCACCATTAAATAAGAACAAATGAACTCGATAGTTGTCATTGGTCTCTCTCCTTTCTCTCTTTCCTTTAAATCTGAAGCCACTCTTGGCTTTTATCATGCTTGTATTATATCTTTGCAATATGAAGCCCAAATATCAATGCAAGAGGACAATTAAAGCTACATAGCACATAGGCTAACAAGTGAAAAGACCAAAACAATGATTTAGATTGGTCACATCAAGAAGGTCAACTGCAAAACTATACTACAAACGAACACTTCTAACGCAAATGCAAAATTAATTTCTCTGACAGTTTCACACACAAACCTCGGGAGAAACCCTCTTGACGTAGGCAGCAATACCAGCTATTAGACCACCACCACCTATGGGCACGAATATTGCATGTATTGGGCCGTTTATTTGACGTGCAATCTCCATCCCAACAGTTCCTTGCCCCATGATGATATCAGGGTGATCAAAAGGAGGTACAAAGGTACGCCCCTCCTCCTGACCACGATTCTTCGCATATTTTTGTGCATCGTCATATGCATCCCCAACAAGAACAACAGTAGCACCTAATCTCTCAACTGACTTCCACTGCACATTTATAATAAAAATATAAAATCCAATTTTGAAACAACACAAATTTAATCAAATTAGATAAAGAAACCAACAATAAAGACAATCTAACCTTGATTTCCGGTGTGGTAACAGGCATGACAATTACAGCGCTACAGCCAAGCCTCTTGGCTGCTAATGCAACCCCTTGGGCATGATTCCCGGCAGATGAGCAGATTACGCCTCTTTCCAACTGTTCTCTTGGAAGTTTAGCCATCATGTTGTAAGCTCCTCGAAGCTTGAATGAAAAAACCTACACATAAATTAGCAAAACAAATATTCGCTGTCATCTCAATGCTTTCATCTACTTGTACCAATTTCACATTATTGTCTTTATTAGTAATACCATCTTATGTTATCACATCTTACAAAACCATATCCAAACTCACTTTAAAACCTAGGAAACAATCTTAATAGAAGCAAAAATGCTATAATATTTTCCAAAATGAAGCTTGTAATAATGAGCATAAAAAAATTACTCGTAAACATAAAGATGAATTGGAAATAAAAAGTTCTTCAATAAAAAGCTGTAAAAATTTCCAACTGATCTTGCTAGAGGAAAGAGCAATGTCGAAAGTCGAAAGAAGCAAAAAAGTAACCAAAAAAATAAAAAAGACTTGCATAAGAAGGTCACAGGTTTCTGAACCGCACACAATCAGGCCGTGGGCATAATTTGAAAATTGGTAAATCAAATCTTGACTTCCTCCAGAACCTCTATTACAGAAGATAGGTCACTAAATTGAGCTTAAATTTGACAGAATCTTTTTCATTCACTTATAGGTAAAAAAAGGTGAATACTAACAAAAATTCGAACAGTCGGATATGAAATTTAAAACAGCCAGATAAAAGCTTTTTTACTTTCTCACAACCACAAACCTAAAAACTTATTGCAGTACACTTACCAAGAAAACACAAAGTGTTGCCACAGTACAAGTATTACACATTTAATTAAAATTAACCTAATAAGATATTAAAGAGATCAGATAATTTGCAGGGCATTTGAAAAATTCACCTCAGGCAAATATTTGTGAACACATATAATGCAGTTCAAATGTTGCTACATTGTGAGTATTAAGAATTGCAGAAAAGCTAAGTTAAAAAAGAGGCGACTAGAGTATAAGTCAAATTTCAGCTCAGGCAAGTTTTGGAGAAATCAACAAGCTGGATATCATCACTACACATGTTGTTCCTACATAAGCACACATGACAATCTCAAAATTTCACCACATTGCCACAACTAAGGAATGAGCTAAAGTTAAGCTAAAAGAATTTCTCCCTCCTACTCAATTTGTTTGTCCAATTTTGGAAAAATCTAACTTAATAAGAGCATCTCCAACCATACTTCAGACACCAGGTGAAGCCGTCAAAGGCGGAACCCGGAAAAAAGAAAGGGCAATCCTGAGCCAAAATCTTCATTTTGAAGTATTTCACTACACCAAGCATACTTCATTTTTGTTCTTCAAATTGAAGGACCACTAGTCACTTCATCTAAAACTCCCACTTCATCCTATATATCATTTCCCATCCAAATTATATTACCAGCCATATCCTTTCTACTTTTATTGCTATTAATATACAATACATGAATTCTTCAAATTATTGGTTCAGTTTTTTTATAATTGGTACCAATGGAAAGATATAAACAAAGCATATAAAATGAGACTAATTAATATTGGCTATACTAAAATAACTAAATAGGCATTTTTTGAGGAAAGTTCGGAGATAAATTTTCGAATCAATGGTTATGGGCCTTATGGCGATTGAAATGAAGAATTCGATTTGGAGATGGTGTATATAGTCACTTTCTTCATTTGCAATTTTTGAGTAAAGAACATTGTTTTGGTTCTTAAATTTGAAGAATTGGGCTGGAGTTGCTCTAAGGAAACATAATCATTACATCTTCAAAATTTGCACTTTTCACAAATACCCTTCCATTCAAGTTGTACTTGTATTGAGAGATAAGGGTAAAATGGTAGAACTGAACTTTGCTTTTAGACAAACAATTGGGAGATTGAGAAGTAAAAAAGAGGAAAAACAAGAAAAAAAATGGGACTGGGTGAGTATCAAAGACGGCACATAATTTGAGCCACAGGGTTAGTCCGGTTGGTTGGTGGGTTTGCTCCTCACACAATTGACCAAGGTTCAATTCTTGATCAGTCCGCAAATAAATAAGTTCTCGTGAATTCCCTAGTCTTAGTGTGGAGAGCTAGCCTGTAAAAAAGCGTAAGCTCGCCTAGACACCCTTGACTGTCGGAAAAAAAATGAAGAAAAGACGCCACATTATTTGACAAATCTGCAAATTGGATATCATTGCAATGTACTATACGTCTATACAAACATCAATACTTGCATAATTTGACAAATCAGCAAATTGGATAAATTCATCTTACACTCCTCATTTTTTATAACTACAGCCCCTTTTTGTGCTCTTGTGATGTTTGTGATGTGAATTGACAAAACTAATCTTATAATCACACACCCTTTTTGTTTTTGTCCTCTTGTGATTGATGTGAATTGACAAAATTAATCTTTAATTTGCATACTCTTATCACATTTGGAAAGACAATGTAAATTTACATCACAAAAAGACCCCAAAAAAAATACTGCGACCCATTGCAGTCATTGAAATGTACTAACTACTATACGTCTATACAAACATCAATACTAGCATATATACGACCGTATAGGCGTATACGTTAGGATAAATTACTCACAGGCTGCAAATCCTCTCTCTTGAGCCACATCTTCACCCCCAGCCTCTCCGAGAGCTTGGACGCCAACTGCAACGGTGACTCGATCGCCACGTCGTAAACCCTAGACGCGAGTATGTTCGTCAAGTACTCCATTGCGTTGAGAACGCCGTCTCCCTCACATCCGCCGCCAGCCCGGTCCGGCACGGCGCCCAGGAAACCGGCCGGGTACTGCAGCGAATCGGGCGAGACCCGGAGCTGGGGCGCTCTCGGGAGAATCTGCAGCTGTTTTTCCCGGGTGGCGACGGCCGGTTTTATGGAGATCTCGGCCGTCGGTTTGGAGAGCGTTGCGCATACGTACGGCTTGATTTTGGCGGATGGGTTTGAGAATTTGGGGCGGAGGAGAGGTAGCGGGGGAGCGAACGTGTTAGCCGCCATGGGTTATATACGTATCTGTGTAGCAATTATAGTCGGAGGGAGAGAGAGAGAGGTGGGGCTGTGGAGCGATGGACGTAGGAGAGGGGGCGCGGGATGAGTAACGGCCTTCCTGCCTTCGGGTTTTATAAGAGGCGCGAGGGCTTTTGGTGAAGGTGCTTTGATTACAGGGCAAGTGTGAGGAGGAACTTATGATGTTCTGACACGTAAGGAATTCGGTTTTGGGTTCATGGGTTCTTCGTGCATCGGAAGAGTGGGGTGTGGGAAGTTGAGTTTTTCGTTTTTTATTTCTTGGAGAAAAAACTGAAATGGTCCTTGTAGTTTAGTATTTGTATCAATTTGGTCCCTGCAGTTTAAATTGGTTCGATTTATACTCTGTAATTTTCATTTTGTTCCAACTTGGTCCAATTACTAATTGTCGTTAGACTCCGTTAATCCTAGACACGAATGGGCCCCTTTCCTAGGGTTAAAACCGTAATCTGCCATTTTCCTCTTACCCTAATATTACTCTGAACCAAAACACAGAGCCTCATTATTCCATTCTTCATTTTTTTCACGGCTTCCATTCTCCATTTGTCGCGCCCGGGATTTTACCTTCGACCGAAACGTGTCTCGTTCGCCTTCGGTGGAAGGAGTGAGAGGGATTAGGGCCTGAATAAGTGATCCGATTCCTATGGATTTGCGACGTGGTTCTTGAAAGAAAGGAAAAATGAGGAGTTTTGTGTTCTATAAAAGGGGTTCGAATATTTTTGAAAAATATTTGAATTTTAGAAAATGAAGTGGGTTTTATTTTCAAAAGGGTCCGAGCTTTCATCAAGCTGCCTACGTATCTCCGAGTAAAGGAGAATCAGGTCTGGCCATAGTTTGGGCCACAAAAGGGGTTTAGAAAAAAACTTATCTCCACCGGGCATAGAGTTTAGGTGTGTCTGGTCACCTCTTGAATATCGGAAGAATAATTCAAGTATTTTAGAAAAAAGAACACGGGCCAGAGAACCCGATTTTAGAAAAAAGTGACTTCATTTTGATTTTTAAGAAAAGGCTTTAGGTCTGCGAGGTTCGAGAAGAAAGGGTTCAGTAATTCACTAGAAAAGGGACCCATTTGTGTCTAGGGTTAACGGATCTTAACGGCAGTTAGTAATTGGACCGAGTTGGAACAAAATAAAAATTATAGAGTATAAATTAAACCAATTCAAACTGTAGGGACCAAATTAATACAAACACTAAACTATAAAGACCATTTCAATTTTTTGCCCTTCTTTCTTTCATTGAAAGGGATAGGGGGGATAGGAAGGTGAGTTTTTCGAGTTTCTATTTTTGAAAGGGATAGGAAGGTGAGTATTGTTTCCAATATTGCAGCCGCCGTGGAATTAATAATTCAATGACTCTTTTTATATTAGGATGCCTACCAACACAAGAACTATAACTAATATGTTTTTTTGTTTTTTCCTCAAAGATGACAACCGGTTCAAATCACCTAAACGCCTCTCTAATTCTTTGTTTGCAACTTGTGGAAGATAAGGAAAAAGAAGGGAAAAACTAAAAATTCTCCTCCTCTCTTGTTTGGGTTCCTAAAGAAAAAGGAGGAAAAATAACAAAATCACAATTTGCATTTATTGACAGCAAAGAGATTCACTTTTTAGGGAGATCATAGAGATCTTGTTGACACACTAGCACCCGCTTTTTTCTCTATTTTTTCTCCAACTTTCCCTCTATTGGGGCTATTTGATAAAACTGAAAATTGAACCTGAAAGTTGAAAAGTGTTGAAAACTTTAAATATTTTAAGCTGAAAAGCTATTTGATAATAATATTAAGAGCTGAATTAAAATAATTGATTTTTTATATAGCTAAATATACATAGCTCAAATTATTTGTGATTGTTCTCTTTTAGTTTTATTAAAGAATGTCATGTGTTTGTAGTCGTGGTGGTGGAGAAATGGCAATAATGGTGGCGGCAGTTGGTAGTGTGGTGGTAGCAAAAGTGGTGTGGTGGTTGTAATAGATATGGTGTGGTGGAAGAATGGCGAGGGTGGTGGTGGTTGTGGTGGAGAGACGTCAGTAATGTAGAGCGATGCAAGTGATGACAATAGTGAGCGGTGGTATGGTTGTGGAGTGGTGATGGTGTGGCGATGATGGAGTGGTGGTGGTGGTAGTAGTTGTGGTTGTGGTTGTGGTTGTGGTTGTGGTTGTGGTTGTGGTGCGGTAGTGGAGTGGTGATGGTGGTGGCGATCAACAGTGGAATAGTTGTGGTGTGGCATGGTGGTGGTGGTGGCAATGGTGACGATAGTGCTAGTGGCGGTGTAGAGGTGAAGTGATGGTGATGCTGGTGGCGATGATGGAGTAGTGGCGACGACGGTGGCAATGGTGGTGATAATAGTTGTGATGGTGGTGGCATGTTGGTGTGGTAGTGGTGGTGGCGGCAGGAGAGGGTGGTGGCAATGGTGGTGCGGGTGGTGGCGGCAATGACGGTGGTAAAAGAATGAGTTATATGCAATTACCAACAGATTCAGTCAGAATTAATGTAAGTACCATGCTACTTAATTTTTGTAACTTTTTAAGCCTACACTTTAAGAGGTACTTAAAATATTAAGTATGGGAAAATATGGTTATCAAACCAATAACTTGTTACTTAATACATTCAATTTTAAGTGTTGAATTGGGTTATCAAAAGAGCCCTTCTCTTATTATTATTTTTTCTTCTTCATTTCCATAAGGTTACAACAGAGTTATAACAGAGCATAACTCTGTTCCCAATTTTTTTTAATAAAAATTAAACTGTTTCCAAATTCAATTGCAGCTACAGGTCCTGTCTTTTGTTTTAATTTTTAGCTGAAATTGTGCAAAACAGAAGTATCTATCTATCTATCTATCTTCTATCTATAGATTATAGAAATGTATTTGAGCCTTCCAAGCCTTCAAACATTCATTCCTAAATTTGTAGATTTTTCATTTTCTTTTAATTTTTGAAAATTGAGAGAGAGTGGTGTGCGTGTGGGACGGGAAGACTGGAGAGAGAGAGAGAGGTGATAAAAAAACGTGGGGGAGGGGCTGTGAATAGTGGGGTGAGATTTTAGGAGATTGGGTTTGAGTTTTATTATTACATAAAAGAAGAAAAATAAAACAAGAAAGAGAGGGAGGACGTGGGAGGTTGGGTGGAGAGAGAGAGAGAGAGAGGGAGTTATGTACGAAACAACAAATATTTTCACTCCAACGTTTTTTTTCCCGTGCATTGAACATGACACAAGGCTATTTTTTTTCCCCGGTCAAACGGAAATTCAACACAAGGCTATACTATTATAGAAATGTAGTTGTCTCTTAGTTAACAAATAAAGAGAAAATAACTGATGAATTATATTTCATTCTTATCAAAGATACTAGCGTTTGTGTCTGTTCGATGCACGAGATAAAATAAACTACATTAACTTTTTCAACCCCGTGTATCGAACGAGCACAAACGCTAGTAGTTAAGGATGGTTGAACCCGACCGCCCTACCCAAAGATTGAAAATTCCTTTAGAATCATAATAATTTTATTCTAAAAGACGTCAAAATTATATAAGTTCACTCACGCAATGTATTTTAATTTACGAAATCCAATAACCTTCCGTCCATTGAAATTTTTTTATTTAGAAACCGTCCTCTTATGATTGTTTGTATTATCTATAAAAAGTAAGGTAAATTTCACTTACCCCTCTGAGATTTTTCTTAATGACAGGTACTTCCATCACGTAAGAGAAATGAATAATGTTCATTTAAACGACACCCATCCAACAACTATTCGGGCAAAGTGAGATATTAATAAATTTTACCCGTTTTGATAAAAACACCTCTTTTTTAATGGGTAAAAAAAGTCATTTTGATTTAAAATAAGTGAGAGTCGATAGATTTTGTTACTCCTTCCATCCCATAAAGTTAGTCCGGTATTTCATTTATGACTGTCCCAAAACTATCGTTCATTTATGGAATTCAATGTCCAAAAATTATCAAATTTCCCACATGCATATTGCTCTTTTCTTTTTGTTTCTTTGAGGTGACTGTTACCGAGCAAATTTAACCCGAAAGAAAAAACATGAAGTCAAAGAAAGGTGCACTGGCTGATACTAAAAAAAACACGGTACACATCCGACATGACTAAAAATGTTACGTCTCTCAATGATTAGGTTATGTCTCTCTCAATGGTCAAGGTTATGTCTCTCAATAGTTAAGAGCATACGGTATGCACGGATACGCCTAAAATGTTACGCTTCTCTATGGCTTGGTTACGCCTCTCAATGGTTTGGTTACGCCTCTCAATGGTTTAGTTATACGGGTGCATATGGTACGTACTTGTGTACCATAGTTTTTTCCCAAAAAACGAAAGAAACGTGCAATAATTTCCCAAAACAAAAGTCACTCCATTCCTTACTAGTTACTAAGCTGTACATTGGGGATAAACCAAAAGAAATGGACAAGAGATGCATAAACCAAAAGAAATGGACAGAAGAGAATCTCTGCTTCAACTTCACACTAGATTTCTATACATTGTCCCAAAAAAAAAAAAAAAAACCCACATAATTTGATTTTTCTGATTTCGAAGAACTTGCAAAAGTATGAACAAACAGGGAAGTCATGGAGCTTGGGCCTGAAAAAAGAAAACAGAGGGAAAAGAGACAAAGTTCTTTTTCAATTCAGTGTATCAACTTTCCAATGTACAGCTTATGGAGTGACTTTTCTTTTGGAAAATTATTGCACGTTTCTTTCGTGTTTTTTTAGTATCCAGTGCACCTTTCTTTGACTTTGTGTTATTTTTCCGGTTAAATTTGCTTGGTTGCAGTCACCTCAAAGAAACAAAAAGAAAATGGCAAAATGAGAAATTTGATAATTTTTGGACATTGAATTCCATAAACGGACAATAGTTTTGGGGTGGTCATAAATGGAATACCGGATTAACTTTATGGGACAGATGGAGTACGCACAAAGATTCAAAAGATAAACGTGGGACTATGCAAACAAAATCCAAGACCAAGAAATAAAAAATTGAAAAGAGTAATTTTGGAAAGTAAAAATTTGTACAACGCAATAATTATGTCCTCGTAAAAAGTTAAAATTCCGAAACGAGACAAACTTTACGGGACGGAAGGTGCACTTTTATTATTAAAAATGGTGAATTTTGAGGTATAAGTCACTTTCGATTCATTCTATCATATGTATGGATAGACAATAGTTGATTTGGGGTGTCAGTGAAACAAATCAAATAAAAATCAGAAGGGGTTCATTGTTATTTCTCATACGTGAAGGACTATCTATTATTAGAGAAAACCTCAAAGGGTGTCAATGATATATATATATTTTTGAAATAAATTCATGCCGCTAAAATTGCATACAAAGTACAACCAAGGATGAATTGTGGGACTTGGATGAGCCTGACGACCTTCTTCCTACCGAAGTTTTAAATTTCCTTTAGAATAATATCCATTTTAATCAAAATGTCAAAACTACATAAGATTGTTCGCACGATGTTCTTTTTAGAAAATTTAATAGCCGTCCTCATAAATGTTTTTATTGAAAGAAATTAAAAAAAAAATGACACTTGTGATAGTTTGTGTCTATAACGAATATAATGCTATATTCTATACTTTTTCATTTTGGAATGAAAACAGATACACAAGATTATATGCATCTACGTTGTAATTTTATACATTGCTAAAACTTTTGTATAAAATATGCAAAAGTATTAGCATATCATGCGGCTAAAAAAGATCTTGTGCCTCGATTATATGGGTGATGAAGAAGTTATAAGTAAAATCATGATCATGAAAGCCGAAAATAACGAAAGAGCCAATGTTCAGGTTTCTCAGTATGATGATTGATCCTTAGTCATCTCTGGAGATATATTCTTTTAGGTGTTCTTTTGCCATGATTGGGTTTTGGGAGTTTGGCTCCTCTCCAATCATCCAATGGTTGGAGGACCTCCAATTCAAATCCAACGGTTGAAAATTAGTTCTTCATAGCATTCTTTTTATCCCGTTAACACCCAATAATATATATATATATATATATATATATATATATCTTCACAACCCAAAGCTCCAATTGAAAATAAATCTCTCTTCATCACAGCCCGAATCTCTCTCCATGACCATACCAAAATCCTTACCTTCCTATTTTCTCTGATTTTTTTTGGTTGCAAAAACTATCCAACGAAACTACTGTTCAGCAAAATAACTGGTACAAGGTGAATTAATTAAAAAAAAAGTGGGTTCACAACAATTGATTTTTGAATCCACCATTGAAGGTTGGGGAGCAATGGTCATTATCATCTAATACTTATGTTTTTCATAATTATAACGTACTTTGCAATCTGATTGCATGGTTTGCCATTCAAATTCAAGTGGGTTAAACTTAATCTGAAAAGGCTGTTGCCGAAAGTCCAATTTTAACTAAGTCCGAACACGATCTTCGCTAGTGTTCGAAATGGGTATGTACAATTTTGTGGAGAATATTTTTGGGGAGGGGAGAGAGAGAATATTGAACGGAGAGAGAGAGGGGAGAGCCAGAGATGGGTCGCTGGAGAAGAGGTGAGTTGGCTGGTCGTGAGAGAGAGAGATTATTGGGTGTTAGCGGGATAAGGAGGATGTTATGAAGAATTGATTTTCACCCGTTGGATTTAAATTGGAGGATCCTCCAATTATTAGAGGATTGGAGATGAGCCAAACTGGGGTTTTGGGTGTTATGTTTCTCTTTGGGATATTAAAACTTGGTTGGCTTCTTGTTATCATCGGGTTATTTTTTTCCCTTTTGGTTCCTAGTGGGGCATGATGGTCGGGGTGAGGGAGTGCCTTCTTTTGCTCTGTTTTGATGCCTCGTGCATAGGGTCTTATAATTTATTTTTGATTACTAATAAAAAAAAATTGCTGTTAAAGAGCAATTGGTATCACCTCTCACGTGTGACCAAAAAAAAAAAAAATGATCCACCAACTTGCGTCCAATCCTGGGTATTGCAAATGGGTGCAGTGTGGCGCCTTAGTACAACAGTGGTCTCGTGTGATTTACATATGAACGAATTACGATATGTTTTTAATAATAGGCCAGGTGTCGTTAAGATATTAGTTTTGATAATATTGCCCGATTTCCAAAAATAAACATTCAGAGTATTTGCAAAGAAAAAGCTCGATTTAAGGCATCAATTTTCTCAATTTTTTAAAAATCAATTAGAAATCTCTCATTTGTTGAGAAAAAAAAGGGGTTAAAACTAAAAGTTTATAAATTTGTGAAATCGTAAAGAAAAGGGTTAAAAAATGATAAGAAAAACAAATCAACAAGGAAGGTTGGGGGAACAAGAATGGAGTATGATGAAATGTGAGGCTTCCCCTGGTGAGGTGAAGTTTTCCTAATTTTTGAATTTTTCTCTCAGAAAATAAGGGCTCGCAAATGTTCACTAAACATATTAAAGTATATGTAGTATAGATGGATAGATGATAATCTAACATTATTATTAAACCTTTAATATTTCATTAAAGGTTTAACAACAACAATCTAAGGGTGTGTTCACTAACTAAAATAAAGTACTTATTTTTTAAATGAGTGTTTGTTTTTTGAATTAAAGGTGATGTATTGTGAGAGAATGACATGTCTCGTAAAACAAAAAATAAGTATTTTGAAAATAAGAATCTTAGCGGAACGAGCGTAACTAATTTTCAACAGAACTCATATTAGTGCATGTATTGTCTTAGGGAATTGATTTTGGCACTCCTCAAATTGATAATCACCCTCCTTAGGGAATGAAATTGTTTTTGACACTCCCCAAATTGATTTTGGCACTCCCCTTTGGGAATATAATTATCAATTTGAGAAGTGCCAAAATCACTCCCCTTGTCTTATTGTGAGAGCCGACCCTGGCAATTTTGAAGTCCAAAAGCCAATGTAAGACGGGGGGGGGGGCTTGCAGGGTGAAATAAAAAAAGTTTTGTCATATTTGCCCTTGCTAATTTGAAAGTACTTTAAATATTTATTTTCAGATGGTGAGAAATGTTGTAGGTTTTTGTTCTTTATTGCTAATGCTAATGTAGTTTGTTCTTAAAAATTAAAGTCAAGGTTTGTGCTTTAGTTATAAGGGAGAAAATAAAACAATCTCTACAAATTTTTTCTGCTAAATGATAACGTCAAATTTGTTTTTGTTTATGTTAAAATTTTCTGGCCTCGTTCTCCCTAACTTTATTGTGGTATTGTTGTCTAAATAATATTTTTGGACCCATTTTTTCTTCATGTTAAAGATAACTCATTATCCCTATTTTTTGATAATATCCGGTATTATTTACTTTTGTAATTTTTTTAAATTTTTCGTCGTAATTTTTAAGACTAATTATTTGTCTCGACAAGAGAAATCAGGAAAGTAAAAAATGTGGATCGAAGTTAAAAATAATTTAGGTAAGACGACACTAAAAACTAAAAATGTGGATCTCCAAGAATTTATTTTTCTATTAACTAAAAAAGTGATCTTCTCCCTAAATTGCTTGTTCATGATTCTATCGGTTAACAATAATGTTGGTAGCAGTGAAATTTAAATTTATTTTTTTGATAAAAAAATAAGAAACAATTTTAAAGGGTAATGTTGGTAGCAATGAAAGCTTACACAACGATGTATAATAAATACTACAAAATGATTCTAGAGAGTGTTTCCAACCTTTCAAAATTTAAATGTAAAGGAACTCATTTAAGGGAGAGAGATCATCATTAATTACCCAGGGCACTAGTTCGCATGACCGTTTTCAAATACACAACAGTCACACACCAACGTCTCTCTCTCTCTCATATGGAGGGCGAACAGACCCTATGGGTGTTACGGCGTTCTCGCCTGCTGAAGACGGTGGCCAAGGCCGGAATCACGTGTTTGTATGTTTTTTATTTTAATTTGGGGTGGGTTTGTTCAAGCTTGGGGACAAGGTAGGCGTTCTCGTCGACGAAGATGGTGCAGCCATGGTGGTGAGGGCATTCCAGATCGAGGGTTTCGTGGGTTAGCCAAAGACGACGAAGTTGCAGTTGGGGTAGCAACGGAGGACGGTGGCGACAGATTTGAGCTCGGCGGCGAATGGGCAGTTGTCGTTCGTGGAGTTTGATATTGAGGCATAGTGGAGGAGGGCGTCGATGATGGGTTTGGGTGAGGGGGTGCCGTCAGCGATGGCAGTGATGGTGGCAGTGGTGGTTTCTATTTATTGGGACTCTGATTTGGTTTTTGTTTCTGGGTTGTGTTAATGGCGCGGATTTGTAAAGAGCAATAATGGGTTGATAAGGGTTCTTTTTCCATTCCATCACTCTCATCTTGTTGAATTCTTGATCTGAGAGAAAATCAGAAATGGGTTTTGTGAGTACTATGATGGGTTTTTTCGGATTTGTCTTGTTGAACAAGGGACCTCGGTTCTGTCAAGAGGATTCAATTCAGTCAATTACCGCCTAAAGAAAAAACCATGCAACGTATACACTACCTTTATTCCTTCGAATTTAAGGAAGAAGCTTAAACCGTTGGATCTAAGATCACCTCTTAATCCAAGCCGTGTATCATCACCGAAATAGTGCAGCACGTCGAAGGTTCAACGCTCCATTCCTATTTCTAGGGCAAGCCTGGGGATTCTTAATCGGTATCCTCTCTCTATTTCTACTTCGTGTTTTGCAGTTTTCTAGGGTTTTGAATTTAGTTTCTAGTTTGGTTCCATATATACGATTTTAACATTGGTAATTTAGTTTCCAGTCTGGTTCTTGGAAATTTAGTTTCTTGTTTGAATTCCGTTCCATTTGTGTTATGGCTGGCGATTCTTTATCGGTAGAAGATAGTTTTAGGTTGAATAGATATTCTTGTCGAATACTAATTCGGGTTCCTTTATCATTCAAATTAGTACTTCTTTGTTATCGTAACAAAACGGCTTGTTTAATTGCTGTATCGATTTAGTATTAGTGTAACATTTAATTTTGGAATGTTTTGTTTTCAAGGATAAGTTATGTTCCAGTGAAACTTGAATGCTTCTCTGTTTTAATTGCTATATTGTTTTAGTATTGGCGTAACATTAAACTTTGGAATGTTTTGTTTCCAAGGATGAGTTATGTTCAAGTGAAACTTGAATGCTTCTATGTTTTATGATGTTTTATTGTCCTACCCAGATTTTAGTTATTTTAGCACAGGTGAAGTTGAAAAGAACAAAATATTTATTATTATTATTATTATTATTATTATTATTATTATTATTATTATGTGGCATTATAAACAAATAGCATGACGTTTTGTAGAAGAAATGATGTGATGTATTGGCCCAAATGCCAAATACTTAGGAATGCATTGTATTGAGAATCTACATGTAACAGGGTAACATGCTTATTGCTTATTTATTACTTGTTCTTGGCTACTCACATTGCTAACACTCATGATTATTGTTTCAAGGAAACAAGTGTTGGTATAAATACAGAGTGGGGATTGCTAATGGCGAGCATCTCAGAAGATACTGGTGAAGAAACACCATTGCAGTTTTTTCTCTTTTTTTTGGGGGTAAATATTTGTTATTTTAGGTTGGTTTGTTCCATTATGGTACAGCTTGTGATTTTATGTTTATGTCAATGGCTTGCAAATTACAATAGGTACGGTTGAATGGGGTTGCAACGTTTATAAGTTCCGTGGGACTCACAGTGGCTGTACTTGTTCTAGTTGTCCTGATGGTCAGGTAATTCAATCCTTGGTGTTGAGTTGTTTTGTCATTCTCTCTTGCTCTATCTGAGCTATTAAGATCTACACAGTCGCTATGTGTGCCTTTTTATGAGAGAAATAGTATGTTCTCAGATATGCCTTTGAGTATTTGATTAATTCCTGAATCGTTTCTAGGTCACTATAGTGGTTGTTGCAGTGCCTGAAAGGCTTCCCCTAGCTGTTACCTTAACGTAAGCTTGAGTACCTCTTGTATCTTTTGAGTATCCTTATTTTTCTTGGTTCAAAGCATCTTGGGAAGTGCAAAATTGGCGTTATGGAGGGCTTTTCCACCCTCTCTCTTGTTTAAGTTTACTTGAGATCATGTCAGTACTTTCTAGTTTTACCTTTTTTCCTTCTAAGTTACTTTAGTACTTGACCCATGGTTAAGCTGGAAAATCTCCTTACCTACTTGTGCAATCTTTAGTTCTTGCTTCATATCTTTTGTCTATTTCGTTTTAATCTCTTAAATTGCAATTGTTGTTATTTTCCCTTGTATGTCTTATGATTTACAATTGCATTACAGGCTTGATATGTCTTATGATTTACAATTGGATTACAAGCTTGCCTATTCAATGAGGAAAATGATGGCAGACAAGGCATTGGTATGTACAATTTTTGAGTGTAGCTTGTTATTAGATATGTTTGGTTATACACATATTTAATAGCACATGTTTACTGAGTTCAAATAAATTGAACTGCAGGTCAGGAGGCTTTCTTCTTGTGAAACTATGGGTTCTGCTTCTACCATTTGCAGTGACAAAACTGGAACCTTGACACTAAATCAGGTGTGTTCGATAATGACATTGTCTTTTAACATCTTACGCTTAATATTCCAATGGTATTGGCACATTCGCAGTTGGATGTTCTGTTGAATGATTTCTAAATTATTGAGTGCTCTTCAAGAAGTAGGTTTTAGGTAGGGATCAAATTGGGTCACTGGACATTCCTTGGAGGGTTATTTATATTTCTAGGCATTATTTGCTTTACTTGAAGTAGATGTTTATTGAATTTTTGAACATATTATCTTCTTTTTTGTCTTTTATTACTACTTGTAGGTTTAAACCGTTTAGTTGTGTAGACTTGGGTGGTGGGAAACTGGATGTGGTAGTTATGGGTTTGGTCTCCTTTGCTCTCTCTCTCTCTCTCTCTCTCTGGTGGGGGTTGTGATAGGGAGGGTTTGAAGGTTTAGGTAGAAAGCTTTTTCTTTTTTGTTCCCTCATTTTTAATCTGTCATAGTTTCCCTCTCTTACAGATGACAGTGGTTGAGGCATATGTTGGTGGAGAGAAGGATGAGTCTCTAGACAGTGTATTTGTGCCTGAGGTGAGTTAAACATGTATGAAGTTTGTTTCAGATGGAACTACTCACTGAGCTTTACATCATTTCATCTGGACATGCACGGTTTCAGAGGAGATTACTTGCTGAGTTTTGCATCATCTCATCTGGACATGCACCATATCATGGCATTTTGAAATTATATCCGTGCTATCTTTCATCATTGTTTCAAGTATTGGGAGCGCTGTATTCTATCGATTTGTTCTAATTTTGTTTTAAATTGTTCTTGACACTATATTTCTAGAAAATAATGTATTTATTTAATTATGTCATTCAGTTTATTATCCTTCAATATGGTTAATATTTAACAAGGTGGAGGAAAGATGGAGATTTCTGGATCACCAACTGAAAAAGCCAATCTCCAGTGGGGGATCAATGTAGCTTTACTACTTTCTCTACTTAATGGATTTTTATTTTCATATGTTTCCAAAGAACAGATTTGATTGTTGACATCCATTTGGCAGCTTGGAATGAATTTTGATGCTATTAGATCAAGTTCTTCAATCATCCATGTTTTCCCTTTCAACTCGGAGGAAAAGAGATGAGGCGTTGCATTAAAAGTGGTATGAGACTGCAAACATTCCATTGGAAATGATACTATGCATTGATTGATTGCGTGTGTTTTATGTGGATCGTAGTACTTTCTATTACATGCAGTTTTTTTTTTCTTTTTATTGTCACCTTTGAAGTGGGATATATGGATATGGTATTAGCGCATAAGTTTGTAAGATATTTTGAGTGCAAACTATGCGTAACTGTTGAGAAGGCTAAACAAACAACAAACAACGCGGGAAAATAATCAAGGACAAAAAACAGAAAACCCAAGACACATAGATTTTATGTGGTTCCCCAACAGTTTGTTGAGTATATTTATGGCTCACACCAATTCCACTATTTATCGACTGAAGAAAGAGTATAAAGTTACATTGGCTGCTACATATTGCAAATATTTATAACCTAGTGAGTGAAGTTATGAATCAATGCGGGTAGCTCTAAGCTCAATCCTATATGATTTAGCTATTCATATTGTCAAACGGCGATGCAATTAAACAACAGGAGATTACTTGAATCATGGTACTCCCTCCTTGCATAAACTCCAGGAGTTTAGATCACATGTGAATCTTTCTTGAGCAGTGCTTGACTATCACATTTTTTTTTTCGCATTTGCTCTTTTCTTATGCACTGTTAACCCAAGTGAATCTGTGGGGTTGAAAATAAAGAGTCTCTATTGAATGACGATGAACTTTCATTCCGTCCAAGAAAATAAATAGTTTGTGTTGAGATGACACATTAAGTTTGAAGAAAACACTAAATCCCTTGATTGACAATACCTATCCCCTTCCAGGCACTTTTATGATGTAAACGAAAAAGTATTAGACAAAACACAAAATCCCTTGATAGGCAGTACTTATCCCTCTTCCAGGCACTTTATAATGTACACTTTAAAAACAATGGGAAGCCATTTATACTTTTCCTTCTGAGCTGCTACATCTTTGAATTTTAAAATCCTGGCGACAATTGGGTTTATGCAATAAGATATTCTCAAATTATGAACCATCAGACAAACATCTGCCTATTTAACTTTGGGGCTGCACACATTTTCACCTGGTTTAAAAGTAGCCTATAGAAATGCCAGACATATTGATCTAGTGATGTCTTTTTTTCTATTTTTTGACGTTATATTGAATGCTTCACTGAATGATTATGTGGGATGGGAGCTCTGGATTTTTCTTGGGAATAATCCTTCCATTTAAATTCTTCCTTCCTTTTTTTTTTCTTTTTTTTTAGAACAAAGGTTTATAGTCTGCTTTTCGAGTAGTAGTAGAATGCTATCCTTGTACAATTCTGAAGTAACTTTTACTTTTACAGCCTGATTCCGAAGTTCATATACATTGGAAATGTGCGATTGAAATAGTCTTGGCCTCTTGTACCAGATACATTGATACTAATGATCAAGTCGTTCCAATGGGTGAAGTTATGGTTTGAGATAGTTTTCTACTTTTCAGATTAATGAAGTTGAGAGTGAATGGTTAAGAGGTTTGAGCTGTTACTTGGAGTCAAAGCAATTTAAATGAATTTGAAATCAATATAGTTTAAATGAATTTGAAAAGTCTTTCGTAAAAATCATTAACTTCTCATCATTGTCGTCTTGTTAATGTTTTCCTAACTTTTTGTGCTCTCTATTGAACTTGGGCTATGATGGTGTACTAAAATATGACAATTATTGAAGGATCTTTCCTGATTTTAGATATCTGTTAGATGATTTCGTAATCAAGTGTTCAAGAACTGCCTAAGTTTGATTTTGTGGAATGTGTTTTGTCTGCAGATGACTCTCTTTAAAAATGCAATTGACAATATGGCCAGTAGAAGTTTGCATTGTGTTCTAATTGCTTATAGATCTTGTGGAATGGAAAAGGTGCCAACCACTGACGAGGAACTAGCTCATTGGAAATAACTGATGATGGGCTTGTATTGCTAGCTATTGTTGGCTTGAAGATATAATTACGTCCCCTATCACTTAGAATGAAAATCTGTACTTTACTGCATCTATTTCTTTACTGAATATGGTTGGATCCTTCAACCAAATGAAAACTTTTGAGTTGAAAATAGAACTATTATGTTGACATTGCTTGTAACTTTTATGATTGTGCTATATTCAACATAGTATTTCAGAAGGGCTTGCAATTGAAGATTGCCAAACACTCTTTATCTTTACTTTGTTCTTTTAATTTGTTTATGAGATGCAATTTCTTTTCCTTCTTTACTATGTAGTATAACTAAAAAAAAACCTACAACATAATGATGCTTGATTATCTAAGAACATGTGTTGAACACATTCAAATGTGGATTTTTTTTTTGTTAAATATTTCTTAGTTGAAGACACGTATTGGTGTCCTTTCTGCGACACCATGCCCTGCTCTATTTTTGTTTCAAAATTGTACAATTTTGAATCAAACAAAACTTGGAAGCAGTGTTTTAAATGGCAAAAGGTGCACTGAGGAGCAACGGTTCCTTGGGGTTTTAGTGCAAGGTGCAGCGCGCGCTTTATTGATGCAAAGCGCAAAAAAAAATCTTCGCAACGAGGCAAATTTTATTAGAACAAGTTTTCAACACAAATAAACACTTGTAAAACTTTCAAATGTCATAAAACATAACATGTCAATGGTTAAACGAAAGTACCAAACACTAAACATAACATATCATCTATGAAAAGCTAATATAATAGTAATGTTTAGTCTTAGAGACATAACAAAAGGATTAAAGGCAATAAAATCTAGAGGCATGCATAGGCATTAATCATCATTCTTAGAACCAAGAACTTCATCTTCTTCATCATCATCATCTGATGATTTTGATATATATCCTTCCACATCTTCTTCCACATCATCCGTCTCCCATTTTTCCTCTTCATTCTCCTCATCTATAAGAGATGTCTTTCCTCTTGATGCCTTAACCTTTGGAGTTGGTTTTGCCATTTTCGCGATAGGTGTTGAGTCTGTTGACTTTGAACTTGATGCTCTAGTTGTTTTCCTTAGTTCTTCGGCTCCAGAAGCTAAAGCAACATCATCCCAATTCAAATGGCCCAGGACCCAGGTAAAAAAAACAAAAAGAAAGAAGAGAGACGTGAGTGACTGGAGTGCAGAAAGAAGAAGAAGAAGAAGAAAGAAGAACCAGAAGATGTCGCGAAGAAGAAGAGGAGGAGGAGGAGGTTATCGTCGCTGAAGCCTGAAGCTGTTGTCGACTGAAGCTACTATCTCGATCGATTGATCGAAAAGGACAAGAAGATGTCATTGAAACTGTTCTGCTGGGAATGAATCGTATGATCGATTAGGGTAAAGCAACAATTATTCAGTGCATCGCGTGTGTTTTCTGCATCGGATCAATTTTGGATCACAGACAAAAGGCGTGAGCCTCTGCGCTTTGCGCCATAGCATGCGCCTTGGCGTCTATTCTACGCCTTGGGGTTTTCTGCCATAGCACAATTCTTCGAAGTGCAGAACTTGCGTTGCGCTACACCTTGCGCTATAGCACGCGCCCCATGCGCTTTTTAAATCACTACTTGGAAGATCATATGAGATATTATAAACTTAGATTTCCTCATTGCTTGGATGTATGCACACTTAACTGCTCTTCACTGTTTACGTTGGTGTAGTTACATTGTTCTTGTTCCAGTGTTTCTTTATGGTCTTGTTTGAAGTTTTAGTACTTCTATGATACTTTCTGAGCCGTTCTTTAATTTTCTTTTGTAATACTGTCTGGATAAACTTTCAACTCTCACGCTAGCCCATCTGTATCTTGTGATGTAGGATCCTTGTTGTCCAAGTGTGAATGATGCAGTTCGGTTATGCACAAAAGCTGGTGTTAAGGTACTTATTAACCTATCAAAAGAGAAATGGAGTTGAAATATCTCTTGATTAATGCTCTTGATCCTGGATTTATCTTTTGGGATTTTATATGCTTCATGCCTCCAACCACTATGACTTTAAGTCATGTAAGATTCCTCTCAACTGCCATACTGCCTACTACTTCAACCTTAAGATGCAGTCACTCAATGAGTATCATTTTCAATTCCTTGTTGGATGTAATCTCTTTTTCTGTTTTTCTTTCTTTTTCCCCTATTCTATGCCCTCATTTTACTTTTGAGGCTTGGATATGACTCCAAATATCCTCGATGTACCTTTTATCGAGTTTTAATAAAGTTTGTTGCCGATCCAAAAATATACATAGAATTACTTGCGGGGTCTCTTTGTTTAGAAGATAATTATTAGCGTAATCCAATTATTATCAAAGGCTAAATGATTTATGTATCTGCAAATAAGATATACTCAATACTCTAAATATTTCTCTATGAAACCACTATTGTCGAGCTTAACCAAAATTCTCAAATATCGAGCACGCAGTGTCGTGCGAAGCACGTTGAATTACACTAGTTTCAGTAAACAAATTCATGCAAATGCGTACAAATACAGTTGTATGTTTGTGCGATTCCCTTTTAAGCTTGGTAGAGATGTATCCAGCACATGTAGCAATTAGTCAAGCCCTCAAGTTTTGAAAAATATTATAGTTTGTTGTGATTAAGCTTTCAAGAGGTACTCCCTCCGTCCCATAGTCTTGGTCCAGATTAGAACGAAAGGATTAGAACGAATGGGAGAGATCGGTCGTCCGCAGGTTTAAATTTGCAGAGCCACGTGTATGTGATTTTGAGTGTGTACATTGAATGTGTCTTCTAAGTTCTATGCCATTTGTCCTATCTGAAGTTGAGATATTCTTAATTGTATGTTTTCCACTGAATGATGTTATGAAGTATTTCATAGAGGATTTGCATCGAAGGCTTCTGAGCACAGACTTCAAGATTCAGGTTGATGGAATCGAGATGCTACATAAGGTGATTTTTCAGCTACCACTTAGGGTTACTTGGATTTACTCTCAAGTTTGATTATGCAATTGGCATGTTTAACTTAAACTTATGGACTCCATTTGTTTAAGGGTTTTGGATTTTGGATTCTAATCATTATCCTATTTTCCTCCAATCATTACTCTCATTTTTCTCTCTATCTCTCTTCAATCATTACCCCTATTTCCAATCATTACTCTATTTCTCTCTAAACTCTTTACCTATAATCCAAATCCAAAATCCCAAAATGAACAGGGCCATGTTGACTTTCCGGGCACTCCCATAAATTGGAAAGGAAATGATTGAAGTTCTTGATATACTTCTGAGGTGGTTTGTTCTACGGTTCTGTGCATCTAACACGTCATGCCTACTCAAGGTATAGAATTGATTAGTTTTGTTTTTAGTTACATGTCCATTCGTATTTTATTCCAGTGATGCATTTGGTACTAAGTTTGGTTATTGTGTTTTTGGGAAAAAATGATCAGGTACTCGAATTTCTTCTCGAACTTTTTGACATGTTGCGGATTGAGTGGTACACATTGACTGAGTTAGAAGTTGTGTAGACACCCCAATTTGGCCTAACGATTATTTTAAGTCCCACCTTGGGACAATCCCGATGATGAAATGGATACAGTGATTGCTGATTGCTTCCTTGAGAATCTTAGGACTTTCGGTAAGAACTTTGAGCCACTTAGAGGACCCAATCAAAGCCATACAGCCTTTCAGACAGAAATACAGAAGCCTAGGAGAATCCATCTGTCGGCCGTGACATCGATCCCACGGCCCTAACATCATTTCCTCACCCGAGCAACCTGTTGCTAGCAAAATCTCCCTGAGAGATCAATCCCTCGGCCGCAAGATCTATCCTTCGGCCGAGACATCCATTACTCGGCCGTGATATCCTTTACTCGGCCGTCAGATCGACCTTTTCCCAGACTCTGGAACGTGTTCTGTCAGACGTTTGATCCGATTACACTACCTTTCCGATGCGTTCGGGCTACGCTCAGAGATTACGACGTAGAGTTAGAGATGCATTGCAATTGCAATTGCCATCTCGTGATTTGATTGGCCGGAGTGAGTCACCAATTGCCTATATAAAGGGCCTTTGGACTCCAAAAATAAACACACGAAATTCATAGAGTACACACTCTCTCAAGCCACGAAACTCTGCCAAAATACTCCCTCAAACCCACTCTTCAAAAGCCCTAACCTCCCGAAGGCAGCCGTCAATTCGGCGATCAAACCCCGAAGTTCAAACCCTAACCCTAGGGTTTTCAATCAAGCAATCAGTCAATCACGCCCAATCCAAAGCAATCAAGCAACTGAGGGATCAAGGTGGTGAGGCCCAACGGCCTCTGGTTTGTTTTATTTACCGCATTCATAACTAATCATAGCTTTCTGATTATCTGTTAATTGTATAGTCTGGTGTGAGGAAGAACACCGACCGGGGCTTTCGATCCCTCGGCCGGTACATCAAGCCAGGAGGATCCCTCGGCCGTGACATCCATTCACCGGCCGCGGGATCCATCTCCCTGGGACAGTTTTGATTTGTTTTGCTTTCTGATGCATGCTTCAATTATCACACTGGCTCACTTTACTTACTGTTTAAAGGCTTAATTAAACAGACTATGTGTTAGAATTAAACAAAGTGTGTACATGTCTTATGTTGAATAACTATGGGCCAGTCTCATGGCTGGGCAGAGAGGGGTGCCTAACACCTTCCCCTTACTGTACTTTTGGCTCCCGTACTCAGAATCTCTATATGTTTTCCTAGTTTTAACAAACTAGGTGGCGACGACTCTGTTTTGATGATAACCGCTATCATGTGGCGATGTTCCTAGCCATGGGAATGTCCATGATTTTGGTTTACGAAGCAAGCAACCAATCGAGCAAACAAATGTGATCAATCTATATGGCGATGCCCCGTTTGGGAGGTGTCTACAAGTTGCCATTTTTCTTTCTTATTTGGTTGAGAAGGTACTTGCAACTTTACCCAAGGCTAACTTGCTTCCAATTTTACTTGTTGATGCTAAATTGGTAATATAAATTACTGTTCCTATTGCTGTGTTTTAGTTTTCATCTAGCTTGGCATTTTTCTGAGCTTTTAGTTTATTCTTTTCCTATAGTTTGGACACAAAATTGAGAAAGTACGAGAAAAAAATGCAAGAGCAGCAAAAGCTTTCACTTATATCTTGGAGGGTTTATGTTATAGAAACAATCGAACCCGGATTGAGAGTGTTGATCTTGTTGGATTCTTGTTTGATAGCCAAGGAGGTTAATATGTTATGCTATCTGATCTTTTATTTTTCATTGAAACGTACTTTGTTTTATATAATTTTTTCCTGCAGGTTAGTGTAATGGACAGTTGAAATCCTTGCAGGTTGTTGCAAGCTTAACTCCAGAACAAGATGGTGAAGTTCGGAAAGCTGCTTTAAATACTTTGGCTATTGGTTATAAGATTCTTGGTGAGTTATAGCTTTCTACGGTAAACTGATTTGGTGTTTGGTTATCTTGGATACATAGGACTGAAAGCTTTTAAATTTGAATCAAACTTGGCTATTTTGGATGCTAGGGATTATTTCGTATTTCCTTGTATGTTTGTTTATAGTTCCCTCAATAAGAACTAAAAGTTCATAGTAATTTTGGCAAGACCTGCCATTTTGTACAAGATATCCGTTGGGGTGGTTTTATTCTTTTTTCGCAAGTGATGACATATGGAGATATTTTGGAAAGCCCGAAGGAGCATGTAGATGATCTATTATACAAATTGCGATGGTGTGGGGGCTCACATCAAATCCCTCCATAAATCTTAACTGTTGGATTTAATACTGTGGGCAACAAGCCCTTAAAAAGGATTCGTTCCTTTTTAAAAGAGGCCCGCGGATCGAGGGAGCGCTAGCGGATGGGGCAAGCGCTCGGAATACAGAGTTGCCACTCGGGTTTGAAGGTTCGACACCCAAGGAACCGTATTCGAAGCACCTGCCGCACTGTTTGATTTGAAAAAGTGAAGGCACCAATCCATCATAACCATATCTGGGTTCGGGAGCCAGGTTACGAGAGGGGAAGGGTTTTAAGGCACCCCTCTCGCCCAATCCGGAGATCGATCTCTAATTAGGCATTTTGTGAAAATGTTTGCGATTCTTCTTTTATTATCAATTTATTAGCCAATTAGGGCGGGGACCAGTTTAATGCGGATTAAAACTATAACAGTTCGCAAGATGTGATAGATGGCATGGATGGAAAAGCAGTAAACGAGATAAAGGCCAAATACTGTTCGGATGGGCTAACACAGTGTACAACTGGAAGTTGGCATCATAGTTGTCAATATCGTACGATTCGCGATTCGAATCGTACGATTCGGTTCGATACGAGGTAAAATCGATTCGAACCGATACTGAGAATCGCAAATGGGGTAGAATCGTAATGGAATCGATCGAATCGATTCAGGAATCGCTGAATCGTACGATACATACGATTCATGTACGATTCAGATACCCACGGATCTGGGTCGTGTCTGTCGGACCCAAAAGGCAAAAAACATATTTTTGGGGGGGGTTTTCTATGATTTCAGCCCTCAAAAGTGGGTTTCGACCCACTTAAAAACACTCGACAGAAATTAAATTGAACTGGGTCGAACCTAGTTCCCTCATCTAGGGTTTGAACCTGCATTTTTCGACCTTGATCTGCTCTCCAATCTTCATTTCGACCTTGATGTGCTCTCCAATCTTCACCGTAACTGCTATCTGCTTCTATTCTTCAAAGATTTTGATTCGATCGAAGGTTTCCATTGCGTAGTCGCCGACGCCGTAGTGATTGGAGTCAAACTGTCGAACAGGTCTCTCTCTCTCTCTCTCTCTCCCCTGTTTTTTTATGGGTAAATAGAGTATATGGCGTGGGTTTTGTAGTGGAAGTAGCTGGTCCACTTGGACCACTGCCTTTTCAGTTTTGTCCCCTTCCAAGACTTGTTTTTTCCTTTCTTTTGACTGATTCCAAACTTATACAGTAAGTATTTTGCCTTTTGTCCACTTTCAAGAATCAAGACACGTTTTTTTTTTTTACTTTCTTGTGAGTTGTGACTGTCGACTGATTCCACTATACAATTACAGTATACAATTTATAGAGTATTTTACATTTTTACACACTCATAAAGATATGCCACTTGTAAACCAGTCACCATTAATGCTTTGACAAAGTATTTTATTGTTTTGGTATTATTAAATTTGAGTTTTACTTTGTGACTTAGGGAATATGGGGAAAAAGAAAGGGGGCAAACCTCACAATGTTCAAGACCCTACATGGCAACATTGTACTCGGGTTAGTGAGGACAATCGAATGCATTTAATGTGCAATTATTGTGGTCAAACTTGTTGGGGTGGGGTCATTCGCATGAAAAATCACTTGGCGGGAACTCACAACGAGGTATGTGAATGTCCTCAAGTTTCCGAGGAAGTTAAAGAATTTTTCCTTGAGTATCTAAAAGGGAAGAACAAAAAACAAGCCGCGAATTTGGAATGTTTTGATGAGGAGGAAGATGTGGGAGTTAATTCCAAAAGTAAGGGGACGATGGATGCTTATGTTACCAAAGGCAAGAAGAAAGATAAACAACTTACTTTGAATGAAATGGTAAAGAAGAGGGAACCCGTGATTAGAGATATTTGTCGGTTTTTCTACAAGAACGCCATAGCTTTCAATTGTGTTAAATGCCCTACATTTAAGAGATTGGTAGCTTCAATTGGTGAATATGGGAGAGGGTTAAAACCCCTTACTTATCATGAGGCTAGGGTGTCATACTTGAAAAAGGAGGTGGATCTTGTGAGAGACGGATTAGAACTGTATAAAAAAGAATGGAAGAAAATGGGTTGTACCCTAATGTCCGATGCGTGGAGAGATGGAAAGTATAGAAGCATTACAAATTTTCTTGTCAATAGTCCATGGGGTACCGTTTTCCTCAAATCTATTGACACATCCGGCATTATCAAGAATGCGGATAATTTGTGTGACTTGCTTGATGACTTGGTGAAAGAAATTGGAGAAGAGCATGTAGTCTAAGTGGTGACCGATAGTGCATCGGCTTATGTAAGTGCCGGGCAATTGCTAATGGAGAAAAGGCCTAATTTGTTTTGGAACCCTTGTGCCGCTCATTGCCTCGATTTGATGCTTAGTGACATTGGCGAGTTTGCAGTCTTTAAGGATACCTTAACAAAAGCAAAGGAAGTCACTGTGTTCGTCTATAGGCATCAATGGGTACTTGACTTGTTTAGAAAATACACAAAAAAGATGGAATTGGCACGACCGGCAATTACTAGATTTGCTACCTCTTATCTCACCTTGAAAAGATTTGATGACTTAAAGATTCAAATTAGAGCTATGTTTGCATCGGAGGAGTGGTCTACAAGCTCTTATGGTAAAAGTGCGGCGGGGAAAAAAGTGGAAAGCATAATTTTAGATGATCATAGATTTTGGAAAGCAATCAAATTTTGCATGAAGTGTGTTTTGCCTTTGGTTAAAGTATTGAGGCTTGTGGACGGTGATTCCAATCCGGCCATGGGGTACATTTATGAGGCTATGGATAGGGCGAAAGAACAAATTGCCAAAAACTTGGGGGAACAAAAGAGAAGGTATGAGAAAATATGGAATGTCATGGATACGAGATGGGATTATCAACTCCATAGACCCCTTCATGCGGCGGCTTACTACCTCAATCCCAAGTAAGTTATTGATTTTTACTTTTGTTTTAGGTATGTTTTTGCTTTTTTATTTAAGGGTTCTCGCTTGTTGGTTTGGCCGTTATTATAGGTTTCAATATAGTGAAACATTTAAAGCCGATATAGAAGTTAGAAAAGGCTTATACACCACCATTGAGAGGATGTACCCGGATATGGACACAAGGATTATCGTTGACGAGCAACTAGAGAAGTTCAAAAATGCCGAGGGTATGTTTGGTATGGACATGGCCAAGTTGACAAGAGATAAGAAGCAACCCAGTAAATTTTAAAGTTTTAATACTTATTGGGTTACTTACTTACAAGTTACATCTATATTTTCATTTCAAATGATTATGAATTGTACTCTAATAAGTTATTTTTAATGAAAATATATCATAGCATTATGGTGGGAGAGTTTTGGAGAAGAGTGCAAGGAGCTCCAAAGGCTAGCAATAAGAGTGCTAAGTGGCACTTGTAGTGCAACTGGATGCGAAAGAAATTGGAGCATATTTGATATTGTACACTCAAAAAGGAGGAACCGTTTGGAAACTCAAAGGATGAATGCATTGGTGTTTGTAAAATACAACATTCAACTTGAGTTGAGGCAAGAGAGGGGTGATACATATGATCCAATTTGTTTATCTGATATAGAGTCCGACGATGAATGGATCACTGAAAAAGAAGGTCCAATACTACCCGTAGATCATTCATGGATGGACATTGAAGAGTTAAAGATGATGGAACGGTTGGGAAAAAGAGAAAGAGAGGTATAATTAAGATCTCTATTATATTATTATGAACTTCTAGTTTATATGAGTACAATTTTACTTAAAGAACTACTTCGAATGTAGGGCCGAGGAACTTGAATGCTTATGGCCGAAAAAAAGGAAAAAAGAAAGCAAGTCAGTTGGATGATGAAGATGAAATTGAAGTGCTTGATGACAATGAAGTCATTGAACTCGAGGGAGAGGAAGAGGAAGAGGAAGAAGAGTTTGATGAAGCGACTATGGCGGATGATAATGATGATGATGATGTGGAGGAACTTGACCTTGAAGATGATTGAGGAATGATCAATCAAAACTATCTTAGAGCTTATTTACTAGTTTAATTGTGTTTGAAACTTTGAATGTTCTTTTTTGATGCAACTTGCAAGTTGCAAGTACTATCGTTATTTGCTAGGGCTTACGTTACGCTATTAAGTATTTGAAATCTTGAAACTTGTGGATCTTGTGTTGATTATAATTGCATGTATGGCATAACTATATTGATTTTTGAACTTTTTATTGTCATTTATGTAGAAATATAGACCACGGAGGGATTCGGACCCACATCTCTTGCGATAAAAGCAAGTGTCTTGCCTATTTAGATCACGTGATCATCTATTTATCTTTTGAAACACTATCTTTATTGATTCAAACATGAAATATACATTTTGTATGCATTTTAAAAATCTTGACCGAATCGAAGCGATTCACGATTCGCTATTGGGCCTTTTCGATTCTCGATTCGGTTCACGATTTGACAACTATGGTTGGCATACACAGGGGCAAGCTTGCGTGCACTGATCTATTTCATGTAGATCACTGCACGCAAGCAGACCTGCGCGCGCAAATCCCATACTGGCGCGCGTGTGTTAGCTTGCTCCAACAATCTTTGGTTTTATCCCCCTCTGGGCTCTGGAAGGACCAGTGCACACTCAGAACAAACCAAACGATCTACAGGCAGTAAATATACAGTTTAGGCAGTTTGAATAGGCTACAAAGCCACAAAATGAATAAAACACCCCACAAACAGTATGGGGACAATCATAGAGGCTAAGGCCTAGTTACCCATGCAAAGGCCAGCCACTGGTCATAGGTCAACCTGCGCGCGCGGGTAAGCCACAGGCGCACGCGGGTTCAGGCCTGGAAACCAGTGCTTGGAAACTAAGGCTAGCAGTTTTAACAAAGGAAAGCAATAATCTTATTGTTTGCATGCTTACAGTGGCGTATAAATATGAAAAAGCATAAAAGAACTAGACACCAATCCCCACACACGACCTGCGCGCGCTGCCATGGACTGGCGCGCGCGTTCTTATGACTTGCGCGCGTTGGTTCTAGCCACTACGATTTTTGAAACCTTGCCAGCTTTAGGGCCAGGGCATGGTATTGATTACCAGCTTTGACCCTGCCATCCCCCCTCAGGGATCAGAACAGAATACAGAACAAAAGGTGTTATACCTTTGGCTTTTGAGTTTGAAAAAGTGTTTGAGCTTTTGAGCTTGAGAATTGAATAGATGGATGTGTGATGCTAGGTAGGAAATCAAGTGTTTTACTTGCTAATGAAGAAGAGATGAACAAAATGCTTGAGTTAGAACCTTTGTGCTTGGAATTTTTGTAACCCTTTAGAAGAACAAAGGAGAGGGGTATTTATAGGAGAAGGAAAGGTGCAACCAACCAAGCAAAGGTTGGCCTTGGTGGGTAAATATCCTCCTTTGGAAAGGTTGGTGGGAGGTATGGAGGTGAGGAGGAAGTGGGGATGTGAACACCTCCTGCCTGGATACTGCTTTTCAGGCAAAATGGAAGCTTCCAACGCGCTGTACTCCACTAATCATGACTTTTGCATGCTGAAAAAAGCAAGTTTGACCAGATGCTGACCAACGCGCGTGAGTCTGGGACATGCGCACGCGAGTCCAAGCCACCCTGAGCTGGTCCATGGTCAAACTTGACCATTTGACCAATACCTGACACTTTGACCCACGCGCACTGGGTCTCAACCAACGCGTGCTAATAGGGTTTTGGGGGTTTTAAAAGGCTTAGGCTAGGTTCAAGGGTTCAAAAGGGTATCAAACACTCGAAGCTCAAACACTCGACATTCCCGGGGTGTTCTTGATCCGATTCATCATCGGGGAATCAGAAACCGAAAGTAAACTATTCTGAAAGCCCAGATTGGGGTGTCTACAAATACACATTTTTTTCGCATATATCTTCACCCTTTATTTAACCCTTGACATTTTGGTAAATGCTTTGCATTTTCTGGAATAAATGGTACCATGCATGATTTTTTCAGTTTTGGTAATGATTTTTTCAATTTTGGTAACGATTTAATAAATTCTAAATGCAGTTTTGGTAAGGAATGCCGTTGAATGCTATGAATTTTTGGTAATGAATGCTGGTAAAACAGAGTACTTCGAGAAAGCCTCTCTCACAAAGAATTTTTCAGTTTTCAAAATATGATCTCTCTCTCTCTCTCTCTCTCTCATCTCAGATCTCCTCCGACCCTCCTCCCTCCCAATGGTAGGTAGCTCCCACTCCCCTAACATCTACATCGAGTAGAAGGAGGAGTCCAACGGCAACGCCGACCACGTCACCGCCATCAAGGAGTATCGGGCCAAGATCGAGTCCGAGCTCATACCGTCTGCTGCCTCCGGCGACTCCAAGGTGTTTTAACACACAAAACTGAAGGCACGTCTCTCTCTCTCTCTCTCTCACACACACACACGGTCTCCCTCTCTCTCACCGATCTCTCCCATTTTCTGATCTTTGTTCTTGTTATACAATTTCTGAGCCAAACATCAGTTTTCTATAGTTTTTTTTTGGGATTTGATTCGATTTCTTACCCAATGAAGTCAATTGGGACACTACAAATCAATGGGGACACTACCAACCAAAGTTGCCACTGAATCTGTAGGTAATCGGAATTTTGAACTTCGAATCTATCCTGTCTTTGCATGTATGTAGTCCTTCTTTTTTTTTTTTCGATTTTAGTGCTTTAGTCAAATGGGGAATGGGGTTTCTGTGTTGAATGATCTAATCCTGTCTTTGCTTGCAGATTTGAAATCACCAGGATTCTAGGTTCTTGATCTTTCATGCACGAAAGGTGTTCACCAATCTCACCCTATGTTTTATTTTTCCCCCTTTATCAAGAAAATTTGATTGTGGCCATTGTTTCCGTCATTGAACATGTAAACTATATGTTTTGAAATCGTGCTATGTGGTTTGGTAATGGGTGTCTCCGTCATATTTATTTTTGGATGATGGTGTTTTCTCCTCTTTCGGTATTTAGAGAAAATCAAACTTGGAATACAAAACTGAATTTTATTAATGCACACTGGGACAATATAATTGAAATTTGGTGGACTCTCTTCAAGCTTAGTGAGGAAAAAAAATATTGGAAAAGAGAATACTACCTTTACCTCTTCCCTCCCTCCCCTCTCTCTGAAAATCGAATGATGTTAATAGTGGGAAGAGAACACTATTTTTATCCCCCTTCACGCAAAGGTAATTTTCAAAATTGCATTGTTGTATGTAAGATGAGTTAGGAGAGTTTGAAATTAACCGGTGGCATTGTTTGTGCTTATCTATTGTTTGGTTAAGTGCTTATGTTGCATATGGGTAGGTCTCTTAGATTGATTTTCAAGGAATGATCATGTGACTATGTGTTGTCTTTCTCCATTTTAGATCTGCATTTTGTGTTCCCTAAACTAGAGGTTGACCAATAGTGAAGTAGTCGTCGTTTGAGCAGTAGGCTCGAACATCGATCGGCCATAGAACCAGTTTTTGATGAGTGATAGGTAGCCCCGAGTTCTAATCCTTTCTCGATTAAAGAAGAAAAAGGAAAGGGAAAAAAAATTTGTGACTTGGGTTTTTTAATTTTTTTGAATGCAAACCTGTAATTTCTTCCTTTCTTACGTTTTTTCTCCGTGCTCTGTTGTCTTTTTGTCCTTTTGACTGACCTTTGTTTCTCCTTTTTGTAATGGCTTAAATTGTTTGATTTCTCAGGTTCACTTTTATCCTACTAAGGAAGGGGCCATATCAATGTGGTAAAATAGGTGGAAAGACATGTATGATTAAAATAGGTCGAAAGATGAAGAGTTGGTTGAGTTATGAAAAAACAGTAGAAGATTCCTCAACTTAGTTCCATATTCCTTCCGAAATTGCTTTGTACAGATAATTCTTCAACAGTTATGTGATTCTGAAGGTCACACTCTCTCTTTCTCACACTCACAAGCATGGACGCACTATTTAAATGAATCAATTCATGTGGTAAATGGGTGAAATCCCTTTGGTTTGAGCATCTAAATTGGTTGTTTGTTTAGATTTTAGTGATTTATTTGTGTCAATTATTCCTAATCTTAATTTTCTATTTCATGCTTTTCTATATTTCTAATCTTAATTGGTTGGTTGTGATCGATCTTTAGTTATGGTTCCTCCTTTCATGTAGAATTTAAAATTGGAGCAAACTAGGTCGTGTGTTATTTGCTCAAGTTCTAGCATTACCATGACTAGCAAAGTGGGCCGTGTGTTATTTTTTTCGTTACTTACATCTTCGTTATATTATAGAGAACTTAAATTCTCAAGGTTGGTGATGAGGATATGACGCATACTTTTGGCGAGGTTTTTTTATTTCATTCAGAATTTATAACTTCTACACACTTCTTTAGATACTTCATTAATTTTGTGTGCGTGTTTTTGTGGGGTTTTCAGAAATTGTTGACGTTACTATAAGTATAAGGTGCAATGAAACTCTTCAGTTGCAAAAGTTTGTTTTTAATTGATCACTGAAACTTGATTGGACATGATGACATGATATACTCCTGTTTCTTTGTTGGGCTTCTCTTTAAGAGTTTGAATGTAAATGATCCTTGAAATAGTGAGGGAGTCTTTGAGTTATTTGTTTCATTTGTACTATCTTTGCTTTATTTCATTGGTTTCCACTACTTTGAAGTCTAACATCTATAAGTGAGTATTCTTCTCGACCTGCTGCCGATTGGCGCGACGAGTGACCACTAGAACCACCACCGTTCGAGGCTCTCACCATGCCTACCTTTGATAAATCAGGGTTCGAATCGATGGCATGTAGATCACCCCAAAAGGTTTGAAATCTAAGTGTGCATCTTTCACTAAAAAACTACAAGTCTAGGTTTTGTTCATTCCCATGGCATAGACCATTAGACACGGATTACATACTTGATTCATGTTGTTGTAGGTATGAGTACTTCTCAGGTTAGGGTTTTTCTCTCTCAAGGGATTTCTTCTCTTTTCGAGCACCATCGACTGTGGCCGATCTGTTAGGTATGTTCGTCCATCTCCCTCTATGTGGCCGATCAGTCAGGTGTCTTTTTCTTTGCTTTTGTTGGTCACTTGTTTAGTGTTGCGCTGATTGGAGATATGCTTCTTCTATTTTGCGCATTTGGTTGTGCGAGGTCTTGAATGTTCTGCGTGGTGTTTAGGCCTCCTTTGTGGTTGTTATATCCCCTCTCTTGGGATGGCTTCCCGTTCTATGTATTATCTTCATTATTATCAATGAAGTATCCTATCATTTGACCAACCCCCCCCCAAAAAAAAAAAAAAAAGGTGAAACACTTGGCCATATTTTTTCGTTTTCCCACCATTTCCCAATGGAAGGAATTTGCGTCGCTGCTCAACTTCTTCCTCAGTGGTTACAGAAAAAGGTACCCCACACTATGTTTACATATTGAGGGAAGGAGTGGTGATTTTTTTCTTTAACAAATGAACCACCCACAGAAGGGGCACTTGGACCACCCATATCAGAAACAAAGCACTGCCTGACCTGCCAGGTAATTCGCGGTACCAACTTTGAACAGGAGTCGAGCCCTACCCAAAGCTAGGCAAGGGTCCTTCCCCTTCCGCTGCGGCAAGCCCATGGGTGGTGGTGATGGTTCTTTTCGAGAGGCAGGTTTTCGTTTTTTTTTTTTGGGTTTCAACATTACTCCGTTGCTCTCAAGCCTTTTCACTGTTGACGATATCTCTATATTGCATTTTTCTTATTTTTGAAACCAGTGATTTAATGACCTGTTTTATTGCACTACATGTCGATTAAATTCCAACCTTCGAGTAGAAAAAGTTAGGGTTAATCTTCTGTAACTTTTGTACTGATCAGAGAGCAAGAATGCCGTATCCGACTTGTAATTCTAACACCCATTGCCATGATGATCTATGTCAAAATTCAAAGCCCAAAGATCCTGACTTCTGTTCATTTCTTAGGTTAGATAAAGCTTGAATGGATGTACTAGTGCCAACTTATTGAGGCTCAATTTAGTTCAAAGCTACAAAGAGGATGCAACAATATGTACATACCCATGGTGACAATCCTTAATATAGCTGACCTGAAATGGGCAGGAATTAATGGCTATTTGAATTGGTTATGCAAAAACAATAAAGTACATGAGAGGATTAACTCCAAATAAACTCTATCATCAAAGGATATTGCGCTGAAAAATCTAGGGCATCAACTTTTGATTTCTAATCATTTTGTAACTGTATTTAAGAATTGTGGACAAAGTTCTTTTTTGTTTTGACGATAGCCCTGTTTTGTTTTTTGTTTTCTTCTCGAAAAAAAAAAACTGTTAATAAGTCAGTATATCTTTTCAAAGAATTCTTATGCTTCTTTAATTTTGGCGCTGATATTCCCTTGTTAGAAAAGCTATTATGTAGCTGGGCCTTGAGTTGAAGAAGTTAGGGAAGCAAATACCATTGGCTTTGCTATTTTTACTAATTAATAGGAGGTATATACTCAGTGTAACTGATTAGTTTAAACAATCTCATGATTGTGATGCGTGTCCGTGTAATCATGCAAATGAGAAATAAATAGATCAATCTGCCATCCATATAGACTCCCAGCAAAGTTAACTGCAAACAAGATCCTTGTGAATTTCATTTAGTACTGAAGTTCCTCTGGTTGAAGGAGCTTTCATTTTCTGCAATGAGTCTGTTAATGTGACTAACTTGTAAAGGCGGGTTTTTTGCGCAAGCAGATGACTACAGAGAGCCTTTTGATTTGTCTCATTATAGTTAAGACACTGGTTAATGCTACATAAGTTGTTACAATTGATACTCCATTCCCCCAGGATTATATTGATAGCTAGAAGTCGTAAATTCATTAGGCATGGGATTTGGTGCTTGACGAAATCTACCGAGTGGTGGTGTGGGGGTTCCAGCTTGTGCGTCCTAATCTCCTTTTGGTAAAGGTTCCCTTTATTGAAATCCACAGGATACCACAAAATAGGACAGTTCAGCTGGTTCAATTATCCTCACTTTTCAATGTTCTTGACTGCATTTTTGACGGTCCCCTCGAATCTTGTTGGATCAGCTGGTGAATATCATTTTGATTACAAAATATTTTGGCCAATATAAACATATACATGAGATTCTTTAGCTTTCATATTCCACAAAGGCAACAAATTTTACGTTTGACTCTACGCTTACGGTACATAATTTAGTATCACTTACATGTGGCTTTGAGCTCACTTTGCTTTTGGTTAATTAGCTAGCTTTGAAGTTAGAAATTATGAGAGTAAAGCCATTAGATATGATAAGTGGGTGGAATGTGGAAAAGAAAAATGCTTAGGTAGCAGAAACGAAGCAGAAGTTGTTAACTAACTTAGAACTCAATTTGCATGGAAAGGTTTTTCTTTGTTCAGAAGTAGCTTGTCAGTTTGGACATCCAGAGCCTTCTAAATCCTCATCACACTGTTTGATATTCTTCGTCACATACTCTTTCCATATTACATGTGTCCGGCTATTGAGGAGACATTTTTCTGCTCTTTCAAGTGTAGCTATTAGTAGCGACACTTTCATGTTGCAATTATTCAATTAATCCCAACTCTCCAGTTAATTTATTGTAATATCCCTTTCACTTTTATTAGTGTCCTTCCACTGCCTCTTTTTATCTCTACTCTTTCATGTTCGCATCTTATTATCTATTTCTTTTCACATTGTTCCTTTTCTTTCGTTTCCTTTTTCATGGTAGTGGTGGGGATCTGCAGTTGAACCTGGAACTAGTGGCCGTCAATCAAACGAAGCCTGTGTAATATGGATTCTGAGAAGCAGATATGTTAACACTTACTGGTATGATTTATATATCACACCAGTGATATGTAAATCTGTTCCTGGCGCTCAAACTCATGTATGGTTTTCTTCTTCAGGTCTCATGTAACATTGTTCAGGATAAACTTAATTATGTTATCTTACCTTCGGCGGCCATTTGGTGCACCAAAAGAGAAGCAGACAACTTTCCACGAATTTCAAATAGTAAACCTGTTTTTCATTTTCCCCAGGAAAATCTGCCTTGTTACATTGGTATCACATTCTGCGTTAATAAACATGCTTAGGTAGCAGAAACAAAGCAGAAGCTGTTAACTAACTTAGAACTCAATTTGCATGGAAAGTTTTTTCTTTGTTCAGAAGTAGCTTTTCAGTTTGGACATCCAGAGCCTACTAAATCCTCATCACACTGTTTCTAATTCTTCGTCACATACTCTTTCAATATTATATGTGTCAGGCAATTGAGGAGACATTTTTCCGCTCTTTCATGTGTAGCTATATTATTAGCGACACTTTGATGTTGCATTTATTCTTATTCAATTAATCTTGAACTCTCCAGTTAATTTAGTTTAATATCCCTTTTACTTTTGTTAGTGTCCTTCCACTGCCTCTTTTTATCTCTACTCTTTCGTGTTCGCATCTTATTCTCAATTTCTTTTCACAGTTTTTCTTTTCTTTCATTTATTTTTGTGTGGTGGCGGTGGGAATCTGCATTTGGACCTTGAACTACCAGCAATCAATCAAAGGAAGCCCGTTTGGGTGTGTAATATGGATTCTGAGAAGCACATATGTTAACACTTCTGGTATGATTCATGTATTGTTTTCTTCTTTAGGTCTCATTTTACATTGTTAAGGATAAACTTAATTATGTTACCTCTGGCCATTTGGTGCACCCACAACTTTCCACGAATTTCAATTCGTAAACCTGTTTTTCTTCGAAGTGGGACCTGTATTCCGCTTTTAATTTGTTCCTGGGTGGAAAATGTGCCTTAATACATTCGTATGACATTCTGCGATTATGAAATTATTAGCTTCGTACTGTCCTGAGAACAAAATTTATAATGATTAGGCAAGTGTAACACTGGACAATGAAAATAGTATCGGGAAAAGTTTAATGGATAGCAATGAAAACTAAAAACTTGTAATAACATTGAATTTATAGAATTGAACTTGAAACAAATGAATTTGTTGAGTTGTTTGTTGCTTCAGCTTGAAGTGCTGAATGAGTAGATACTTATGCTGACTCTAATTTTATTTTGTGATTGTGATGGTAAAACAATAGGTTGTGTCATGCAGTATAATATTGTTCAAGTGCTTGCTCTTGCTACTGTAGATTCAACAATTGTCATGAATGATCCGCACATAATAATAATATTTTAGGAAGTAAGAATTTTTGTATTGTGATTGCCATTATCCTGCAGCACTCAATCACTTCAGATTTGAATATTTCCTTATTTGTCATGATTCGTGCTCCTTTCTAAACTTCTAGATTTTTTTCACCCTGAAAATCAAGAACGCCTTAGAGTTTGGTGGTGGGTTATTATTTATCGGGGAAGAGAATCCATTATCTAATAGGTATTGCCTGTTCTGGTAAACCTGTTCCACATATAAGCTAATAAGTTAGTTTTTCATTCTCTGTGTAGTCCACACAGCAGGAATCCAACATCCTAGAAACACCGAAAGTGGTGTAGTTTTTTTCTTCTATTTTAACACAGATTCTTGAAGCCACTTTGTAAATTCCCATTTCAACCACTTTATTCTCCTTTCCACAGCCTTTATTTACCCATCTTCCTTCCTCTTTGTTCCACAATCTTTTTTAACTCCTCTCCTTTGTTCTTCCGGTCAATATGACCAAACCCAATGTGAAGCCCCCACTTCTTTGTACCTCTCTTTTCTTTCTTCTTTACTTTCTTAATTCCTCTTCCTCCCAAAAGACTTGCCCAAATTGTGGCTCCATACAAGTCCCATATCCTCTAAGCACCAACCCAAATTGTGGTGATCCCGATTATTCAATCCGCTGCGATCCCCTTTCTCGCAAACTCTACTTTGATGCGCTTAATGGAAGTTCGTACCTCATTCTAACAATTTTTGCTTCCATTCAACGCATGGTGGTACAACCATCACCATGGCTGCCCGGTACATGCGTAACTCAAGACATGCCCGTGAGCGAGGGGCTCTGGCTAAACCAGTCCCTCCCCTTCAACGTCACTTTGTCCAACACCATCTTCCTCTTCAACTGCTCACCGCGTCTCATGATCTCTCCTCTAAATTGCACTTCCTCTAGTCTCTGCCACCGGTACCTGGAAAACTCAGGATATGTTGACAAAAAGCGCGCACTTCAGTGTGCAAGCGGGTTAGACCCGTGTTGTACCTTTCTTGCAGGTGGAACGCCGTCAGCATACAAGATAAGACTCCATACTTCCGGTTGCAGAGGTTTTAGAAGCATACTTCATCTGGATCCGGAGAAACCTCCAAATCAATGGGAAGAAGGGTTGGAAATTCAATGGGCTCCTCCACTGGAACCACCTTGTAAAAACCCACTTGATTGTTCTGGGGCTTCCAAGTGTTCACCTACCAGTGAAAATGGTACTCTTTTCCGTTGCCTTTGCAAGAAAGGGCATTATTGGAACTACACCCTCAGTACTTGCTCAAAAAAGAAGATTCCAAAATCCAGACTTCAAATGAAGGTTTCAATCGGAGTTGTGTCTTTCTTTGCTCTCGCGGGAGTACTGGGTGCAATTATGGTGAAAAAATCCATCAAGTGTTCGAACCGGGCAAAGCTGGCAAAGGCAAGAGAAGACATGTTGAAGTCGAGCAATGGTGGGAAACCTTCAAGGTTGTTTAGCTTAAAAGAGGTGAAGAAAGCGACAAATGGGTTTGCCAGAGACAGGATCTTGGGGAGTGGTGGATTTGGAGAAGTCTACAAAGGCGAGCTTCAAGATGGGACCGTTGTGGCTGTTAAATCAGCGAAAGTGGGTGACATCAAAAGCACACAACAAGTTCTCAATGAAGTTGGGATTCTTTCTCAAGTGAATCACAAGAACCTTGTTAGGCTCATGGGTTGTTGTGTGGAATCCCAGCAGCCGTTGATGATCTACGAGTACATCTCCAACGGGACCCTTCACGATCATTTACATCGCAAGCGCATGGTCTTTTTGGATTGGAAAACTAGGGTTAGTATTGCTTTACAAACTGCTGAAGCATTGGCATATCTACACTCTGCAGCTCACACGCCTATCTACCATAGAGATGTCAAGTCAACAAATATACTCTTGGACGACGATTTCAATGTAAAAGTTGCAGATTTTGGGCTCTCTCGGTTGGCTCGCCCAGGGTTGAGCCACGTGTCCACTTGTGCTCAGGGAACATTAGGGTACTTGGACCCTGAGTACTACCGGAACTACCAATTAACTGATAAGAGTGATGTTTATAGCTATGGGGTTGTTTTGCTTGAACTTTTGACCTCCCAAAAGGCTATTGACTTCACTCGTAACGAAGATGATGTGAACCTGGCCATTTATGTGAGTCAAAGAGTGAATGGCGGTTCGATTATGGAAGTTGTGGACCGAGATTTGTTTGGAGAGGGAACTCCGGCTAAGGTAATGACAAGTGTGAATATTTTCTCTGAACTCGCGGTCACCTGTTTGAGAGAGAAGAAAGGGGACAGGCCTAGCATGAAAGATGTTGTTCAGGAGCTCCAGGGTATTATGGAAACTATGGAAAAAGAGGCTAGTAATGAGGTCAATTCTGCGATTGTTTGATTTTGCAATGAAATACTCTAAACTCAGGATCCTTTGTCCTCAAAAAATTCCTTCCCTGGTGTCCCCGAATGCATTTTCAACCGCCCGATGTGGTAGGAATACTGGAGAACAATCGTACGGTTTGGAGTGTATTGGGACAGAGGAATAAGGACTTTTGGGGATGGAGGATCGTGCCCATTCTCTAAAAACTGTTACAAAGCTATGACTATTGGAATGTATTATATATGATACCTTTGCAATTCACTGTCAAATGTTTTGACAGATGGATGTATATTTTCTATGGATATTCGCATATATACGTATCTTTTTATCTGCTTTGGATATTCGTATTGTAAACTAATAAAGGTCTAGATTTGAACAAGGTAGTGGAAATGATGCAGAAAACTAATGTTAGGATCAAGTGCTTACCATCTCGCCAAAACCCGCAGGTGTTAGTGAAGGCGCAAATTTATTTTGTTATTCCCTTGTCATGCCCAAGTGTCAACAGGTCAACTAAGACTTGGCCCACTTGGCCTCCGCCCCAGTAGAATGTTGGACTTGGCCCACCTAGCCTCCGCCCAACAATCTCCCTTCCAGCACCTGCTTGCTAGCAGTGTGCTATCTAAGAGAGTTGACCCTTGTCCTTGGCTCTGATACCACTTATTAGAATCAAAAGCTTACCATCTCACCAAACCCCGCAAGTTAGTGAAGGTGCAACTTCATTTTCTTATTCCCTTACTGCGGCACCAACTGAGACTTGCCCCCACCTGGCCTTCACCCTGATAGGATGCAGACTTGGCCCACTTGGCTTCCGCCCAACAACTAGAGACCCTGATTTTTATGTTTAGCCACTGAAGTTGAGATGTTTCCTGGGGCTGATAGATTTGAGAGGAATGGAAAGGCATACAAAGAGGAAAGATTGAGGGATCAGATGCTTGAGCAGAAAGTAAGAGTGATCCCCAAAAGACAGATTTCTAAAAGGAGGCAATTTGGAATCTAATGGTACTTATCATGGTGGGGAAAAGCAAACTAGCTTTTGGAAAATTGGGAAAAGCATTTTGCACTCGGACACTCTCAAATTATGATTTGCGAAAAGGGGAAACCACTACAATTGCAAAGTAGTGTCTCTTTTTCTTGTTATCAAACCAGAAGTCACTGTTGCACTAAATATCTAGTCGCCCAATAAATTTCTTGTCCATAGTTCAAATAGACATTCTCTTACTTTTATAATATATATATATTTCGAATCATAGCTCAAGTGCGCTTCCGGTCTTGCTTCCACTTTTGCTTCCGCTCCAAACCTTGGTGTTACTAGAGGGTAGCCCGGTCGTATAAGTTGAGCACGCAAAGAAAGCTCAAACAACTCTCATTATTTTGATGTTTGTTGCTTTCATGATGAACTTCAGGCATTTGCAAAACTTGTTTCTGCCTTGTTTATATATCAGAGGACTAAAGAGACAAGCAATATCTATGAATGTCTGTGTATTAAATAGCCTCGATCTCACTTTTGATAAATAGCCTCTGAATTAATTATCTACTATATGTTCTTCTTCAAGCCGTAGACCAATGATAACTTTTTGTTTGTTGGATTAAAGTTAGGAGCCTTTCAAAAATTAGGAACCTAAGCGACCCGGCTAATCATGAGAATTACTACTATTTTGTTATTTATGCTTTGGCCCCTTCAAAATCTGAATAGTTTTATTTTAACCTCTTTTAAATAAGTATTCGATTTTTCGTTAAAGAACTTCAAAAATTGTTTGAACTTTGCTTGTTAATGAGATGAGTCAACCTCAAAGACTCAAACGAATTTTAATCAAGATGAACATGAGCCGATCTCAAAGAGCTTGAGCTTTTATACACCATAAAACCATACGAGCTGAGTACGTAGTAACTTGTTCGAGCTTGATTTGGAATTTCATCGAGCTTCGAAAAACTGTTCAAACTTGGCCAATCTTGAATAAATTTTAACAAGCGAACACGTACTCAAACTCGAATAACTTGATTCGTTTAGGGGCCTTAATTACTCGAGAGAAGACTGAACTTTCTATGCTCCTTTCCTATAGCCTCAACGATAGCTATTTGGATTTGTCATTAGCATGAGCTATTCTTCCAACGCATGAAAGTCACTGAAATCATTGCATGATGGGGAATTAGCCATAATATCATTGCATGATGGGGAATTGACATTGGATTCTTCTTCTAGCCAATGTCAATTCGAAACGTTGTCCGTCCTTGGACACGAAGCAAAATAAATAATCTTTTTTTTTTTTTTCTAAGTAAGCATTAGTCACAAACCAATTATCCCTTGGAATGATGGTTGAAGTTTCACACACACACAAAAAAAAAGGAAAAGTGATACTTGAATCGAGCTATTTTTGCCAAATATATCTTATAGCAACATTTTATTGTGTTTTGGTGCATTTAAATACAAATAAATAATTAACTACATTCTAAAAAAAACTTTTAATGATTAACTACATTAAAAATAGATTTTTGATTTGGTGAAGATTGTGAGAGTCCATAGGAAATATTGTGGTGGGAGTAAAGTGTGTACTGGGGCACGATGCCATGTTAAATATGGTAAACTACACTTCGTACACTTGTACTTTATACTTGGTGTCACTCTGTCCCTACACTTTCAATTTTACTAGTCAATATACTTTTGGTTAGATTCCGTTTGTTTCTGTTAGTGAAAAATATTAACTCAGTTGTACTAGGTTCAACGCTTTTATGGACACAATTTTTGTCATATATGATTTTTTTTTTTTAAAGTATTTTTCAGACTCTACTTTTTTACATTTGAACTCTTCAAATTTTCTTTTAGTGTGCTTTGAAAAATGTACTATGTGTATTTTGAAGCATTAAAAGACAAACTTTAGAGTACATTCATAAATGATGGAGTGCATTAATCTTTTTATTTTTTGTAAAGAACGAAAAAAGGTCATACTTAAAAAGTACTCTTTCCATCCTATTTTAAATGCTCCTTACTGAAAATCATGTAACTTTGACCTCAAACTAAAAAAATTTTGGAATTAATTTTTAACTTTTTTTTCCCCACTGTTCAAAAGTGCTCATTGAGATCTTTTGAACGGTGCAAAAATAACTGAAAAAATATTCCGGGAAATACATTTTTTAAAGTCAAAATGCACTATTTTCGCAGGGAGCATAAAAAATGGGACGGAGTAAGTAAATCTTTCTATTTATCAAAAAAAATGGTATGAATTGTTTTTTGCACAAAAAGGTGAAAAGTGAGTCCAGTTAGAATTTATTGATGAGCATACAAACATAACATGTGGCTAGGGCTCTTCGTGGTCCGGATTGGACCGGATTGCTATGAATCCAATCCTAATCTGCGAGTCACGATTTTTAGAAAATACAATCTGTTTCCGGACCAAAAGTCCCACGATTCGGTTCCAATTCAATTTGTAAGTCACGGTTCGGTTTTGATTTTATCCATGGATTATATTCCATAATCACTAAATTGCAAATCCAACAAACAAACAAAAAAAAAAAAATTCTTGCCACCAAAAAAACAAGTATTACAACACAAATATTACATTCAGCAAGGTAGCAACCAGGTAGCAATCAAATGAAGTAAAGTACACAAATATTACCCAGAATTCCAGATTACTTACAACACAACATACACGATTTTTTTTCCCCTAGGAATGAAATACAGTTTACCCCATGAGGTTATTATATATTGTTACAATATAGTATCACAATAAGATAAAATTGCTGAAAAAATTATTACAATTGGTAAAACTTATAATTATTTACTAAATATTACATATATAAATGTGTGTGTATTTTATTTTTATTTATTATTTTTAAATATTTCACGGTCCGGTTCAGTTAATCCACGGTTTCATAATGAAAATCCGTGGACCAAACCATATCTCACGGTTTTTTTAAATCCATAGATCCAATCCAAAAGTCATGGATTGGTTCAGTCCGGTCCAGTTTCACGGTTCTCGGTTTTTCTTGGACAGCCCTACATGTGGCATTAAATTTATAAAGTAATTGCCATGAGACTTAAACCCACGGCCAACAAGGTATGCTGAATTTTCGAAAACTAAAGTTTCACAAAAGCACTTAGTAAATTTTACAAAAAAAAGGTATATGGGCGTTCTACTAAATGAAATCATTTGTTCTTATGAACAAATCGAATGACGTAGTGTTGAAAAAAAAAATTTAGCATGACAACTTGAGAATATATTTTTAAATGTGTATAGAGAAAGATATTTCACTTGAGAAAATGAGATGAAAAACCTAGGAGAAGAGGGAGGATGGTTTGGTCATCAAACCTTATGGAGTATATCGAAAGTGTGAGGGCATGAAATGCTAGTGAAATTGAAATGTTAGATGCAAATTGACATTAAGTATAGTATAAGATATACATGGGTGCAAAGTGTACTTCACTCTATTTACTTAAGACATGAACGAAGTTAAATTCAAATTAAAAGATAAGAGGAATAGGAATAGAGCGTCAAACTTGGGTCTAGCTAGGGGAAGAGGCCAATGTAAAGTGTGAAAATCTACGTTTATATCTTTTATTTTTTATTGGTGAAAGTCATTATTATTAGAATAGATGGAATAATATCTAGGAGGAGTTGAACTCATGACTTCATTTTTCCTACATTTAAATGCATCCCCTAATGCTGTTGGCCAAATGCCTCTTGGTGAATCTACGTTCCTCTTCATGTGAACTCTAGCTTTTACGTTGGAACAAAGGTCAACTTGAGAACGAGAATAATTTTGTTAACCCTCCGTTAAAGAATGTGAACATTATTCTCCTTGTAATTAGTTGAAATTGTGTAGGTTCCACCACAAATTAACTCCATTATTATTAAAAAATGAATTGATTTCCTGGACCCTACACATTTCAACCAATTACAGGGAGGGTAATATAAACCCTCTTTAAAAGAGGGTGAACAAAATTATTGTCCTTGTGAATGGTTTAAGGTGGTAACACTAACTGGAGCAGAATAAGGTGTTTCAATGCGTCTCGCGCCAGGAAATCTTCCACCCTGAAATGTAAAAATAAAAAAAGGAAACTTTCAAAATGGCACCTGAATTTTAACCCAAATGTCGCACAAACACTTAAACTTCACTTTATTTCAATTAGACACGTATACTATAAAAATCTCCAAATTTAAACACCTGCCGTCATATTCCGTCCAATGTGCGGTGATGTGTCATTTTTCTCCGTTAATTGCCCAATTAGCACCAACAACAGCCCCAAAATTGTAGACAATCAAAACTCTTTTCTCCCTCAAGCACAAGAACTGTATCTCCGCCTCTCCGTAGCCACCACCATCACCGACCCCTTTTCTCTCCCCAAATCCCTATCATAAACCCTAATTGCCAAACCCCAATCAGGAACCCACTCCATGCCCACTTCTCTTCGCACGCAAACCTCGGATTCTTCTCCAACATCTTCAAATCTTTCCTACAGCTGGTAATAATCAAACCATTATGTCTTGCATTACTCCAAGCCAAGAACAGTGACTCCACCATGGTTGCAACCACAGTCGCGCGCGCGCACGCACGAGAGAGAGAGAGAAGAAATGGGTTACCTCGCCAAAAAACGAGTCAGGTTCTCAAAACCGACAAATGCTCTGGAGATGTAAATATCGTAAAATCATTTAGTTGTTCCTTGGAATGTATACGATCCTCTACATTCATGGAACATAGTTTAGGGTTTGATTTCTGCTAGTCTGGATTTGTGGAGTGATGAGGGCGAAATGCAATTTCCCATAAATTATAAACGGATACAATGAAAGAACAAGAAGAAGATCGATCAACTTCAACAAACCACCACCACAAACACACACAAAATATATACGTATATGCAGAGAGATTTAGAGGGCTTTTGATTTGCTACAACTGTTTGGGCTCACTCTTATGTTCCAATAGGCACTTAACGGCAAAATATGGCCACATCACCACATTTAACCACAAGTTAGACTGAATATGACGGCAGGTGTTTAAATTTGGGGATTTTTTATAGTACAGGTGTTTAATTGAAATAAAGTGAAGTTTAGGTGTTTATACGACATTTGGGTTAAAGTTCAGGTGCCATTTTAAAATTTTTCCAATAGAAAAATGAAACGAAGAACACTGGATCGCGCATCAAATCTTGAAAATCACTACCAAAATCGGAAGTTAAATTCCAAGAATTCGATAATTGAGTTCAGAAACTTGTTTGGAAGTTAAGTTCCGAATTACAAGGCTGTAATTATCAGAAGTTAACTTATGAATTACACTCGGAAGTTAACTTCCGAAATTTCCAAATTTTTTCATGGATATCCGACCATGTCAAGGTTGAAACTGGTCCAATGAAGGTGCGTTTTTTTCTTTGGATTTCTTGAAAAATAATACAGTATCTGACCTGATTTCTTGGAAAACGAATTAAGGCATCCTTGCTTCTCAATTCTAGTAGATTGATCAATTGGAGGAGGAATGAGTAGAGAGATGGATGAAGAAACTTATTGAGAACCGTGCATAGAGTAAATTTTTCGGAAGTGAACTTGTAAGTAAGTGAACAAAGTGGACGAAGGAAAATAAAATAAGGGAGGCAGATGAAGACAATGGGTTGTATTTAGAAGTAAGAGTTTTAGGGCTTGTGGTGTATGCGTGTTATCTAGAAAGCGTAGTCATAAATTAGTCTTTACATAGTGGGGCATTTTGATCTTAAATTTTTTGGGAAAATGACGGTTAAGGACGTGTTTTGATAATTAATACCCGCCAAGGACATTTTCAGCATTAACAGATGTTCTCAACATGTTCTTGGCGGGTATTAATTATCAAAATACGTCATGGGCCGTCATTTTCCCTAAATTTTTTAGTTTTTAAATTGGTTGTATGGAGTAAATTATGAGGAGAATATGTCAAAATGATAATCTCGTACGTAAGCATTAAATCTAAACAACTGTGATTGAATTTGGAAAAGGACCCTATACTTAACTAGTTTCTTTAATATTTATTTTATATGGTTGATGCCTTATGGGCATTCATAGATAGAGAATTGTGTTACTACTAAAACAACTTTCAATGGTTGATCTTATCTTAATGTTCTATAGAAGTTGATATGCATTTTCATAATGAAATGAAGTTGTCAAAGAAATAAGTTTTCCTATAGTCAATCAGACTCGGATCCTCTGACCCGTCTATCTCAATCCTCAAACTATGATTGGTGTTCATCTTACCACAAACGAAAAGATCCTACTACACCCCACCCCTCCCAATCTTCCCCGTTCACCCTTGTTAGGGAATTCACTTCCCGCAACCCAAGCCACCGCCGCTGATCATGACTTCAAGTTCTACGCCGCTCCCCTCCTCTCCGGTGTCCCTTTCAAGAATCGACTGGTAGAATAATAAGAGGAGCCCGTCTTAGGAAATGACAACACTTAAATTCTAATAACTATACAAATTGTTTCTGAAGGGGTTGGGGTTTAGTTTCAGGACAAGAACGGCAGCCGCATACATACTCGAACCTAACCACTCACGTACTTCAATTTGAATACCAAAACCACCCCACGGATAGGGAAAGTTCAGATGAACCGCAATTATAAGGGCTGAGCGTTTTGGTTGCCCATCGGTTTCGAAGAAATTGCCATACCTGAAGAAGTAGTGTATTTTTTTTTATTAACTGGCGTACTAATATGACTCAAACAAGGAAAAAATCATACAGCCGAAGGTATTGCAATTAAGGCTAATCAAAGTTCAAATTCAGAGCATATGGTAATTACAAAAGAACCAAAAAAACATTTCCGTTGCTTCAAAAGTAGCGTTGCTTCAGCTTTAGCCACTCGAATTTTGTAGATCGTTTGAAACTCCTATCGGACCATATGACGTTAGAGCTTGCTAGACCCAAGAGTCATCTCTATAGAAGTTGAAGACATCCATTGCTTAGCAAAAGTGACCATCTCTCCGCTGTCTTTTTTTTGTTATTGTTATCGTAACCAACGTTAGTATATCCTTGTGCGCAACAACCTTCCCCTCTATCTCAACTTCTTCCTGCCGTTACACAAATCGATACAAACACATCAACACATTCTCTCAGAGAGAGAGAGAGAGTCTGGAAATAGTGGATCTATACATGTATCTTGGCCGGTGAAAAGTAAGAGATGTCGAAATTGACCGAGACGCTGATACGTCCATTGGAGGAAAACACAACACAAACGTTGATGTCGTCTATTAAGACTGCTATTGCTCCCGCGTGCCAATTTCCGTCTTTGTCCTTCACAGTTTTGATAATTACTCCAATTAATCATCGGGTTATATCAGATAGTAACACTGTTAATGAAATTGAATGATTAAGAAGAAAATTCTAAGATAACGCAAGGTGGAATTGGGGAGAAAAGAAAGATAATTACGGAGAGGTGTTCTGGGATGATGAATTTAAAGCGGATGAGACCTTTCTCAACATGCTGGAACTGAAGGCCGCGTATAGTAAGGGCATCCAGTTCACGAATTAAACCATTTGAGATGCTTTCATCCAACCATTTCTGGTGCTGATGATGTTTCTCACCTTCCATTCTCTCTCAAGCAGAGCGTCCAAGTAATTCATTAAGTGTTGGTGATATTTCAAAAGTTTACACCAAAAAATAAATATGACAATGGACAAATTAACAGGCTGAGTCGCGAAAATCTCGTTCTCTTTAAGGAGATTCAAGCCCTCTACGGTAACAAACCGGTGCAGTAGAAAATCTCTGACTTGTCCCCTCCAGGATATAACAGCCCGATAATTTATCGTATGGTTCGGACCTACTCTGCACAAGTAGGAGAACCCAAAGCTCCACAAAAGAACACCCTTACATTTTGCCCAAGACTCTCACGTTCATATTAAAACTCACAAACTAGTTTTATTTTGAGAACAAAGATGGAAGAAAAGAGTATGAGAGATAGATCAAGTGTTGAAAGGAGTTCTCTCACTCTCTCTTTGGCTATGATACTACTTGCTTACACAACCACTCAAGCATGCCTTATATAGGCAAGAAAGAATCCAAATCAAATCTTTTCATTAATGACTAAATCTCATAGGATAGATATGAATCCAAACTATATCTTTTCCATTAATGACTAAATCTACTTGGATATGGATAGATTTGCTAGATATGCTCTAGATTTGCTAGATATGGATAGATATGAAAGATATGCTCCCGATTCTTTCTAGATTGGCTCAAAGATATCCAAACACCTAATTAAATGATGTGACCGTCCAAGTGGATATCCAAAGAAATACTAAGATAAGAGCCTCCCACGCAGATATACACGTGACTAGTAAAAGTCTATCACCAAAAGATGTATAGAAATTTAATATTAAAATAATAAATTTCCAACATTCCCCCACCTATTTTAATATTAAATGAGACTCCTGGGCAAAGAGGGATATTATGTATCATGAAGGTGTGCTCTGCATTGAACCTTCACTTAATGAAAAAAGTAATCTCTACTCTAGAGTCAATAGTGGTCTCCGACTTGAACTATGACTGCTTAGGGGAAATAAAAAATACTGCTCACACATAATAGTCCAGGTATTGACATGAGCTTTAATAGCCAGCACAGTACGGCCTTGCGCTAATCCCAATTTTTATGAGCATCTTTGAGAACAAAGCCTAATTCTCATAGGAAGCGGCCCCACCACCACGCTCACATAGGTGACCTGTAATTCTAACACCCCACTCATAAGAGCTACAAAATTTCATTAAGAGTTTCTTAAAAACTCAACCTCCACAACATTACAGGATAAATGCACTCACACCATAGGGATGGACTTAATAAAAAATTTCAGTGCATTTCCAAACGACCACCATATGATTCGTTCTTCCCATTGAACCCAGTTACAGGATCTCTGGTCCCTGAGTTGGGTATCCTCATACGTGGCTCATGAATTTAATGGCTTTAGCCCATCCCCCTCGATGTATTCCAGACTCTTTCTCTTGCTAAGGCCTTGGTTAATGGATCTGCAAGATTATCACATGATCTCACATAAGTCACATTTATGATGCCATTACTCAAATAAGATCTCACAGTATTGTGTTTTCTTCTGATAGGTCTGGATTTACCATTGTAATAACGGTTTTGTACTCTACCAATCGCAACGGTGCTGACACAATGAATTAACACGGGAGGAATTGGTTTTTCCCAAAACGGGATTTCATTTAATAAATCTCTCAACCAATTAGCCTCCTCACTCGCTGATGCTAATGCTATTAGCTCAGCCTCCATAGTAGAATTAGCAATAATAGATTGCTTTTTCGACTTCCAGCATATAGCACCACCACCCAAATTAAAAATATAAATTAAAAATATATCCTGTTGTAGACACCTCCCTGAAGCGGGGCATCGCCATCCAGATTGATCATTGCTGTTTGTTTGGTTGTTTGCTTCGTAAACTAAGATCGTGGATATTCCCATGGCTAGGAACATCACCACACGATAGCGGTTATCATCAAAACAGAGTTGCCACCTAGTTTATAAAAACTAGGAAAAACATATAGAGATTCTGGGTACGGGAGCCAAAAGTACAATAAGGGGAAGGTGTTAGGCACCCCTCTTTGCCCAGTCGTGAGACTGGCCCATAGTCGTTCGATATATGATTAATTCATGCTTTATTTAATTCCAACACATAGCCTGTTTATTTAGCCTTTAAGCAGTTAATGGTGAGCCGAGACGATAAGTAAATCATGCATCAGAAAAGCAGAATAAAACAAACTGTCCCAGGGAGATGGATCCCACGGCCGGTGAATGGATGTCACGGCCGAGGGATCCTCCTGGTTTATGTATCGGCCGAGGGATTGATTCCCCAGCCGATGTTCTTCCTCACACTGGACAATACAACTAACAGATAATCAGAAAGCTATGATTAAGCATAATAACGGAAAGTAAATCAAACCAGAGGCCCCTAGGCCTCACCACCTTAATCCCTCAATAGCTTGATTGCTTCGGATTGAGGGTGATTGAATGATTGCTTCTTGAAACCCTAGGGTTAGGGTTTGAACTTTGGGGTTCGGATCGTCGGATTATGGTTGCCTTCGGGAGGTTGGAGCTTTTGTAGAGGGAATTTGAGAGTGTATTTCTGCAGCGTTTCGTGGTTGATGGAGGTGTGTTGGTATATCAATTTCGGAGTCGAAGCCCTCTTTATATAGGCATTAGGGATGACACAACTCGTCCAATCAAAACGCACGGTGGGAATTGGAGTTATAGAGTGATACAAACTCTTCATGGTGATCCTCTAACGTAGCCCGAACGCATCGGAAAAAGGCTGCTAGGGTTTTGTGAACGGATCAAACGATTGACAGAACGTTCCAGAATCTAGAAAATAGACGATCTGGTAGCCGAGCAAAGGATCTGGAGGCCGAAGGAATGATATTGCGGCCGAGGTATAGATCTGGCAGCCGGCTAAACGATCTCTCAGGGAGATTTGCAAGTAACAGGCTTTACGGGTGAAGAAATAATGTTGAGGCCGTGAGATCAATGTCACGGCCGACAGATGAATTCTCCTGGGATACTGTACTTCTGTCTGAAAGGCTATTTGGCTCTGGATTGGGTCCTCTAAGTGGCTAAAAGTTCTTTACCGAAAGTCCTAAGGTCCACAGGAAGTCAATCAGCAATCACTGTATCCATATCATCATCGGGATGGTCCCTAAGGTGGGACTTGAAATAATCGTTAGGCCAAATTGGGGTGTCTACACCTGTGATAGAAAGTGAATCACCTGACAAAGTATTCCAATCGGCATCACTATAAGCTTCAAGTACTGCAGGATACTTTTTGTAAAACAAGCCATAATTTTTGGTACAAGATAAATATCTCATTATTCGCTCAATGGCTAGCCAGTGTTCTATACCCGGCTTGCTAGTAAACCTGCTCAGTACTCCTACTGCATAAGCAATGTCAGGTCGAGTACAGTCAATAGCATAACGTAAACTCTCTATTATGCTAGCATATCCTTTTTGATCAACAATATCCTTCTCATTTTTAACCGAAAATAAATCCTTGTTAAGCTACTTGTATATGAACAGTGTTGGTTTCGAGATCTTATATTCTTGCTCTTACCTTTGTGGGAAACTTATCGTTGCTTATGTTATTTCCAATGCATCTATCATCACATTTATAGCATAGATTTCTCTACTGGGCTAGTGTAGCTCAACCTATTATTATTTTTAGGTACCTCTCAGGGACATTGACATGGAGTGCTTATTGTGCATTTGACCATACTTTTGAAAGCTAACACTGAGGAATTACCATGACATCTTTTGTAAAATCATTTTGAAGATGTAATCGTAATTTCAATTATATTCTTTTGACTTACTCTCTTTGGATTATTGTCTAAGAATTTGAGGCCGGGGTGCCATTATTATAAACTTTTAAACTCGATCGTACTCTTGGTGGATTATGGGAAAGCTTTTGGGCTAATAAAGTGTTTATTCGCAATGGATTTTCATTTAGAAATGTAATTATTATTATGTCAAAAATCGAGGACGTGACAATCAATCCTTCCAAAGGTGAGATATTTATCCGGAAATGTTTTAATAACGTAGTGGCAAAAAATTTAGCATTGGTATCACGCAAAGTCAGATATGACCTAGTTTGTCCTTGCTGTGGTAAAGCGGAAGAATCTATAGCGCATGTTCTTTTCAGTGTGAGGCTACAATCAAAGTATGGCTTCGCTCTCCATTTCGGCTAAGACCTGAGGAGCTGCTCAATTGTAGGCACATGGTTGATTGGTGGGAATGCATCTACGATCGTATCACATAGTATTGTTTACCCTCTCCCTTCCTAGGTATGGCTTTACTTTGTTGTTGGTGGCTATGGCGAGCAATGACTTTATTTTCAACAGAAAAGTTTGGGCAACGGATTCTGTTAGTAGGAAAGCATAAGGTGATTTTTATGAATTTCAAGACTCAAACACTAAGGTCTCTCATCCCCCCTCACGTTCCTCTCTCACAGTCACAGGGACCTTGGTGTGGTAGCAACCTGAGATGAATGTGCTGAAGATAAATGTCGATTCGACGGTTTGAAGGAGCTCAAATACTATTGGCATAGGGGCAGTGGCTCGAAGGGATGATGGTCAGGTTATAGGTATTTCTCTAGCTGTTCATGATGGGATCAATGTCCAGAATTGTTGAAGCTTTGGCCATTCGAAATGGGTTGAAATTAGGGATTGCTCTAAAGTGTCCTAAGGTGCATATTGAATCAGACGCGGAGACAATTGTGAGGAAATGCAGTGATGATCAAGACCCTCCCTCTGACATAGCAGTAGTTATTCATGATTGTTTAGTCTTGAAGAAATCTTTCAGTTCTTGTGGTTTGCTTTTGTTAAACGTGAATGTAATAGGGCTATGCACTGTTGTGCTCAAAAAACCCTTTCCAATGGCATGTCCGGCCTGTGGACGTCCATTTTACCCCATGAGGTTCTCAACTCTCTAATGTTTAGGCTCTGCCTATTAGATGAATAAAAATTTTTCTCACCTTTTGACAAAAAAAATACATAAAATGTTATAACCCAACTCACCGAGACTATTGATCCTGAAAAGGATCTCACTCTCTAATAAATCAAAGTCCACAACATAGATATATATATCTATTAATTATCTTTGGATTAAAAGCATAAGTATTCATAATAACCATGAGGTCAAGATCGTCTTATGAAGTCCGTACAAAAATAATTACCTCAAAACGGTCCCGTTCAATACACACAAAGTATAGGACAATGAGTTAGAATTAGTACTATTCCCCGTAGTCAAGACATACCCACTATAACATTGTGTTGCAGTCCTACCGATGGTGTGGCTTGTTCCATCTAAGACTGTGAATTAAAACTTATATTCCACAAGAACCGATAATCCAGTCTTCCGTGTGTAAGCTGTACTTTATGTAGAGACTCGTAAAATTTTTCTATTTTTTTTAATCGTTTGAATATATAGAATATTGTATTTTGAGGTTGTATTGATGTTTGGAAGTGTTGGTAGCAAGTGGGGTTTGATTCGGCGACCGTTGCTAAAAAATTCATTTTTTGTCCAGCTTGAACCGGTACTGGCTGTTGCCCAGTACCGATACATGATGTCCAGAAGTTGTGTTTTTTGGCATTTTGAAGGCTCTTGAACCGGTACTGGGAGTCGCCCAGTTCCGGTACATGCGGTGTTTTTCTGCAATTTTCAGCATGCATTTCAGACACCTATAAATACCCCATTTTGTCATTTTTCACATCCAAACCCACGAAATAACCCTAGAAACGCCCCCTCTCACCTACCCAACTCCAATCTCACCCAAGACTCTTGATTTCAACCTCAAATCTTCGAGATCCAAGGGTTTCCAACCTCAAAATCACTTGAATCTCACGTTTGGTGAACCAATGGTAAGTTTCGTGTTCTTGTTCACACTCCTTGGCTCTCAATCACGTTTTTCTCTCTCTCCTCTTAATTCCTTGTTGATCATTGCTTGTTTATTTTGGTTTTGGGTTGTATCCTCTCTAGATCTTGTAGCCAAACTTGGGTGGAGTTTGTTTTTGGCGGATTCGAGCTCATAGCACTTGGTGTACTTAGGTTTTTGCTCAAAACCCATTGTGGTAGGGATTTCTTACTATTGTTATATGATTATGTGATGTTTATATACCTAGATCGTGCTTTGTTTCGTGCTTGAGGTTGGGTCTTGTGTTTCGGTCAAATCTGAGAATTTCAGCCCGTTTTTGGGTTTCAGCCCAACTTCGAACGGCCATAACTTCTTCATCCGATGTCTATTTCTTGCAAATTTTATGTCGATTCGAAGGTCTTGAAGTCAACTTTCATTTGCTGCCAGAATCACCTTAGAAATCTTAGTACACTGAAAGTTATGACCATTCGAGTAGAGGTGTGTCAATCTGCCAATGTCTGTCGGCTATTCCTAAGTTGTTTTCGTTCCGTGTTATGACTCCCCACATGATTGCGATATGTTTAAGTCACTCTTGAGTATGATTGCTTGTGTCCTAATGGTTCGTTGTTCGATTGTGTCCCTTAGCACTCGTCCTATATGATTTCCATTTAGAACCTAGTGGGTGGTGTGTCGTGGAGTCTTTGTGGGTTCGGTACATGGCATAGGGCGTCGTGATAGATTTAGAGGACTAACGTGGACTTAAGCTACGTGTCAATGTACAATGGAGTGTGTTTATAAGTTTGTAATCCATTGAGTGTTGATAAATGAAAGAATGCGAAATTGAGAAATGTTGTCCTTTGAATGTGGATTGGTATTGCTTGTGTGTATGTATGAGTTGATAATTGTGAATTGAGGGTCCTGCAATGCAAGGTGTGGAAATGCAGTGACTCTAGAGGGCCCGTTACGCAAGGTGTGGTAAGATGGAAACCCGGGTAGGAGGAGAGAATTCCCTGTAACGCCAGGGGTGGTATTACAATTGAATGTCTCTCCTGATGAAAGAAGTAATGATTGATTATGGAAGTTCATGTTGTTGTTGTTTGGGCTGTGATGTGCCTGAGACTGTAACTGTTGAACAAGGGAATAAACATTGATTTCATCAAAGTTTTTGAAAAGGAAGGAATTTGGTTTTGAAAAAGGATTTTTATGAAAATCCTCCGTCTATTCTTGAGCGAATCAACGGTTTCCGGTATTTGGGCACAAATCAACGGACTCCGGCTATTCAAGCTCGAATCAACGGAGCTTGACCCGTGAAGATCGAGAGTTTTCTCAAAATTATCTTGGTAATCTAAAAGGAATGTTTTCTCTTATAATAAGGGGCTTAATACCGGATGGCAAGATATGAGGAAGCTAGTTGTGACGTTCATCGAGGAGTCTTATAATGGTTTGAAAGTTTGTCGTGGGTTATTGAGATTGATGTGTGCCTAATGCTACTTCCAGTTGAATGTATGAATGGTTAAGGACGTCTTTAAGATGTATAGAGTTCCGTAGTCATAGATGGTTGGTTAATTGTGGTGCCCTTTTGTATCTCATATCCGTTTATTGAAACTCATTCATTCTAAGTGCATACCTCGTCACATTTTCATATAGTTTGTGTAAAGATTTCTCTACTGGGCTAGTGTAGCTCAGCAAAATCCTTCTTTTCAGGTTCAAATGCGGGGCAATAGCTTGCATAGCATCGTGTGCTCAATGTGGAAGACATTTTGGAAGCTAACTTCATTAATCACTTAATCTTCTTTGTAATGATTACCCTTTGGTTAAAGATGGCTATGTAATTAATAACTTTGAAATTTCTTTTGACTAAACCGTTTGTAAATTTAAAGAAAACTTGTTTGTACTTGTACAATTTGTTAATTTGGGCCGTGGTGCCAATATTGTAACTCACTAAACTTGGAGACTTTGTTTGTAATTTAATTTGGTGGGAAATTCTTTTGGGGTATTTCTTATGATATGCGATGATCTTTTATTGAAATGGTCTATTATTTATGTTGAAAATTGAGGGCGTGACACTTTACATACTGGATCATCTACTATGTAAAATAAAAGACACACATGTACAACATACAAAATATCATGCAAATATTGCCCATATGAGATTCTTATCAAAATGGATAAAACTTATTAATCAATAAACAATTAAATATTCATTCATTACAAAAAAAAAAAAAAAACATGACTTTTAGTATAAATTTCTAACAGTTAAAGCTTGCTAGACCAACGAGCAAGTCCTAAAGAAGTTGAAGACACCCATTGCTTAGCCAAAGCAACCATCTCTCCGCTTCCTTCCTTTGTTATTCTTACCACAACCATTGTGAGTTTATCCTTACGCCCAGCAACCTTCCCCTCTATCTCCACTTCTTCCTGCAATTACACGAATCAGTACAAACATATATATCATAATATCAATCACTTTTTCAAACACACCTTTTAAATACAGCATCCAATAATTAATGTGAAGTCCCACAACATAGTTTTATATACTTCAAGACAATCATTTTGTAGTCGTAGCTTTAGACGTTCTAAATCATTCATGCCAAAAATCAGATTGATCGAATATTGATAAGTGTTTTATCCAAATCAATTGAATAATTGGAAGAATTTTAACGATCCATTTATCTAAAAAAAATGTAAATTTTAAGATTGTTACAGATGTCTGATATTCAACATGATTTTTGGCATGGATAATATTTGTGCGAAGACATACAAAATGAACGATTTCAATAGCAAAAGGTGTAGCGAAACTCACCCTAATTGGTGATGTGGTTGAGAGATGTGTAAGTACAATTACTCATATGTCATTTATATACAGAGAGAGAGAGAGAGGTGTTTGCATGCAAAGGGAGGTTGTCAGATTTCTTGGAGGATTCCAATCTAAAATTAATTGGTAATTAATAGGTGGAGTAACCTCTAGATTATACGAATTAAGCTTGGGTGGCTTAGGAGAACGATGGGGGAAAAAGTCCAAAACTCCTCCTCACATGTAGCCTATATGATTAATGAGACGAGGCAATTTGACTTAGGCAACGGAGACTTGATTAACCACATGAAGTGAGATCATTCAAGACCTACCTCTGATACCATGTCAGATTTTATAGAAGGTTTCAACCTAAAATCGATTGGCTAGTAGCCTTTAGGTTTTACTTCCTTTGTCCCCATTTGTTGGTCTTTTTGGGGGATTACAACTTAATAAGGAAACACAATCATTACATTTCTTATTACTTTAATTTCCTATTTTACCTGGCCTCCAATCATTATATTTTTTCTTAAAATTTAGTTCTACTAATTTAAAAAGGGATGGGCAAGAGAGTAAATCCATTAAACATTGCCAATTTCATTTTGAAGTGGACAATCTTTTTGAGACAACAAAAATACTAAAAGGTTGTTTGGCAAAAATAAGCCAAATGGCTTCTTCTTTTATGTTTTTATTCACAAAAAATTCACATTTGTAATTTTTCATCGATTTTTTTGAGGATTATTGCTTCTTTGTGACAAGAGGAATCTAAAAAGTAAAGAATTGCGATCGAAACCAATTTTTTTGAATAAAGACAAAAAAAATTGTCTTTATTCACAAAAAATTCACATTTGTAATTTTTCGTCGATTTTTTTGAGGATTATTGCTTCTTTGTGACAAGAGGAATCTAAAAAGTAAAGAATTGCGATCGAAACCAATTTTTTTGAATAAAGACAAAAATAAGCCAATAAACCAATTTTTTCGTCTTTATTCAAAAAAAAAATGGATTTGGATCGTAATTTTTTAGATTTCACTCGTCATGAATTAATAATTCTCAAAAAATCGATGAAAAACTAACAAATGCAAAAAAACTAAGCCATTTGGCTTATTATGCCAAACGACCCCTAAATGTGAACAACAAATGGGGACAAAGGGCCGGGAGTATTAAGCAAACTTGGGTGGAGCGATGTAGAATAAAGTCTAACAGTAATTATATATACATGAAATTTGGCCGGTGAAAAGTAAGAGATGTCGAAATTGACAGAGACGCCGACGTGTCCACTAGCAGAGAATGCAGTAGAAATGCTGACGTTGTCTACTAACACTGCTATTGCTCCGGTGTGCCAATTTCCGTCTTTGTCCTGCGCATGCACATGTTTTGATTAATTAAGATCGACGGAAAATTGAAGATAACGAGAGGTGGAATAAGGGAGAGAGAAAGATTATTACTGAGAGGTGTTTTGGGATGAGGAATTTACAGCGGATGAGACCTTCCTCAACATGCTGGATGTGAAGGCCGCCTAGACTTATGGCATCCAGTTCACGAAGTAAACCCTTTGACATGTCTTCCAACCATTTCTTTGATTTGTGCGGATGATCTTTCTCCCCTTCCATTCTCTCTCTTCTCTCCTTCATCATATAACAACCATGATCGATCGGTAGTATTGTGCCTGGTGGGGGTGGCACGTCAAACAAATTCAATAAGCAATGCAAAGGTATATATAGGCACAGTGGTGTAGCCAGAATCTCGTACCAATTCGCTGTTCAAGAAAAACAAAGAACTACAATTCAACAGGCGACTTTGCTGGAGAAAAAAAGTAACTAACCTTGATTTTTTTTTAAGTATTTCTTCAAGGTCTCTATTTAAAAAGTATTTAACTACTATTACATTATCTTAAAGTAATTAAATAGCTATAAAGAAAAGAAAAGAAAAGAAAAGAAAAAGATATAGTGGATGAAGGCGGACTTGTGACAAATTTTGAGTGGAGCCCCAGGACTCCACTGGTCTTTGCTGATCTCTCCGCCACAGTATAATAGGCAGGTGAGGTGAACTGCTCATGAGTTGACAAAATTTTTAAGAATTACTTCATCTGTCCTAATTTATTTTTCTTTTTGCGAGTTCGTATCACTTTTTAACTGATTACATCTTGTAAATTATAATTGTTTAGGTGATTTTAAAAATGTTGTTTAAAAAAACTAATTGAGTTCTATCAAATAAGATTCATATTGCATATATAAAGTATTACCAATTAAAAAATATAACCAACTTTTTTTTATTCCGTTAAAATACAACAAGGAACTAAAAATTTGGGGAGATGGAGTACTATATTTTGAATATTTTCTTGTCTTGTACAATAAAAGCAAATTTGAACACCACACCACAAATAGGAAATAACTGCTCAGATTTTGTCTCACTTCACATGGCAGAATCCCATTTAAAGAAAGAACAGCTAGCGCCGTATCATCTTAGCTTCTGCATGTTAACTAAACTTGACGTCGTCCTCGTTAATTATTAGTAAACTAGTGCTAGCCCATGCCTACGGCACTATGCATTCCGGTTGGAAGGGGATGGTAGTTGTGTGATTTAGGTGAAAATCATGGCTCTCTCTCTCTCTCTCTCTCTCTCTCTCTCTCTCTCTCTCTCTCTCTCTCTCTCTCTCTCTCTCTCTCTCTCTCTCTCTCTCTCTCTCTCTCTCTCTCTCTCTCTCTCTCTGGGCTCACACAACTGAGACTAATTCCTGATTCGTGTCAACTGAACCCAGGCAATTGACATTTTGTAAAAAAAAAAAAAATATTGCTGAGCAAAGAAAGATTTTACAGTATTAATCAAAGGATGAACCGAACTATACAATGATTAATTACTGGAGATATGGGAAGATGGTATCACAACCAAGAATATAAATTTCAACGAGGTTGGTACCTATATTTTGGACAATCATATGCCGATCGAGCCATATAACCAAAATTCAAGGGCGACGTACAATTCGAAATAGTAGGGCTATGTGAAGTGGAAGTCCTAAACTGATTTTGGATGCCGTGATACAGAAGGATATGGGCTTACTAAATAAAGTGAATAGGTAGCTCTGGACAGAGCTCAATGAAAAAATAAGATTCATGTAGCCGACTCCAATTGATCGAGACACAAAGCTCTGTTTGGTTTACTACTATGAATTACTTGTAATTTTCCAACATTTGAAATTTGTACCTTTATTATGCCATTCTTTCAATCCTTTATCCTAACATAAATCCTGCTCAATCTTTCCAAAAATATAAAAACAATTTTTTTTTCTCTAAACTGCAAACAAAATGCTACAATATCATAGTACTAGAGCATTGCTCGTGCCTGAAGACACTCATTAATTGAGATACAATGATAAGAACTTTAACCGACATGTAAGGTACTACGTCCACTGCTCCCATCATGCACTAATCCGACTAATACAAGCCAACTCGTGCCAAAATTACATATGATTAGATATCCAAGTTTAATGAGCGAAATAAAAACGGAAAAAGAAACTAAACCATAAAAAATTGCTGCAATATGGTAAGTTGTTCATGTCATTTATTTGGCCTGACCTATTGGTTGCAGTGTTAGACTTGCCCTGACTAGATGTATTCAATCTGTGTCTGAAAAGCCACAAAAATGGAAACAATGCTAAAAACGAGCAGCATACACCTACATGGCCAAGATGGACATTGCCTCAAACATGTCGTACACTATCGTTGTCTTGCGTATGCTAGGTTTGAAAGATTACGTAGTTGTTGATTAGGTACTCTCTTGCTCTGTAATAGAGGTTGTTCAAGACCCGTAAACCATATGAGTGATTGGTGTGGCCTTGAAAGCTCCCCTCAAGTAGAACTCATATCATGGGCCAGCTTATACCTTATGCAATACTTCTCATTAAACATTCCCTTTTCTAACAATAAATCTGGCAAATCTTGAGTGGTAGAGGATGAATAAATGCCTTACAATTAACGTACATTTTGCTCATTCAATTACCACACTTGGTTTGATTTCTTTCATCTAATTTTTCTAACCAAAAGTACTCTAACCTTTGATCCCCTAGGTCAAGGGTAGTCATTATAGACAAAATGGGTGTTTTCTATATATAGGTCCAGGTGACTAATTAGCTGAGTGTTTGCCCGAGGTATGAATCCAACACTGTGCACCTGGTCAACTGACATCGACAACATAGTCTACTCAGTGAAACATGACATACGCTACGGTCCATATGGTGAACGCCTTGAACATCACGGCATACGTGGAGGCATCCAAGAATAGTTTAAGCATTACTAGTGGTTCAAATTGGGGTGTCTTACACTTGTATTAAATCTCCATTATCCAATTATTGAGCGCCTTTTTGGAGGACTTTATCAACAATTCTGGACAATACTCCTACATTAGGACGAATATAAGTGGATATCATGACTACCAGTATCTTTTTAAACTAATAATATTAAAACTAAGTTATATTCAAGCCTAGCTACCAGAATATTTTTGAAGTATCTTGTCTGAAATTTTTAACAAGGTTCCTGTCATGTGATGTCATGTGCGGCGGTGGAGATTGAAGTGGGTAGGGTTTGGGTGCTGGTTTGGGTGGGCCGATCTTTGGTTGGATCGGATTTAGGTGTTTGGGTCTTCATTGTATTTTATTTAGGTATAGGGTTTGAGCTGTAATGTTTTATTATTGTGGACCCTTATAGACCTTTGGGTGTTTTGGGCTTTGCTCTCCAGATGTATATTCCAACTCTTTGTTGGATCCCTTTCCCCTTTCCCCGTTTTAATAAAATTCATCTTTTGCCGATCAAAAAAAAAAAAAAAGATGCAAAAGAAAAACGTCAAAACAAATGGACTGACCAAATCAAACCAAGCCGGTTAATTAGCTTTGGTGTGTTCGGTTTTGAAATACTAAATCAACCACCTTTTTGGCTCGATTTCGGTTTCGAACTTCATTTGAACTTATTATTTTCCCTTGCGTCTTATACCGTCGCAATTAGTCTTATTAGAGTTTCATTTCCGACCATATAATTAAAATCAAACTTTTTTTGCTATGGTATTCGTATTGTACTTTGAGACCTAAACCGATCAAACCAAATCTTTTACATCCTAAATATAATAAACATAAGTGGATAATCAGTCATAATATTAAAACTGGATTATCAGGTCTCACAGTATCATTTTGGAAGATTTGAAAAATCTACACAATCAGCCTTAAAATAAACAACCTTCTAAGCGTACCTATATCTTTTTTATGGATATTTTTATATTCTGCAAAACACCCTACAAGATTACGAATATATAAATGGTTAGTCAAACTTATATATTAACCTCAATTATTCGGCCTACCAATAACTTTTTGGAAAATTTTGCCGAAAACCAGAACATTGATCCATTGTCCTCCACATACTCTTGCAGTGCTTCACCATTGACTCTCCTTTTTAGGCTAATTAAACTTAAATTTCATCTTAAAAACAGAAAAACAATATCGGTCATTCGAAATTATATTTGAAGTATGAAGGACAAAATAAGTCGATGGTGCCGCCCAAGTCACTGGTATGTTACTTATCATCAAACGAGACAACACCAAAAGAAAAAGGAAAATTAAAGATACAAACGTATATACATATATATAGATACGTATGTATGGATGTATGTATGTGTGTGTATCTCTTAAAACTTGTACTGCAAACACTCTAAGTGGCGCTGAAGTGAATACCTCAACAATCGAGCTATTAGTGTTCCAACTCCTTGACTAGCTACTAGCTAGTTGAATAAAGCTTTAGTAGGTACATACTTGAATTGTTCTGGTGTTTTCTCTTATATGAGTGTTGCTTCTGCATTATTTTTCTTGTTCTAATAATTAAGATTTAGATCTTTAACAGTTGTGGGTGTGCAGTCGTGGGTTCTAGTTGCATTATTGGAAAGTGCACTCTCAAGTTGGGATCAAACTGTATTGAGAGCTCGGTATGAGCACTGTGAAGATAGGACAACATAAGTATGTTTTGTTGATTAGTTTGTTGCCTTGATGGATATCAACGATGGTCCTTGAACCAGTTCGACATGGAGAAGCTGAATATCACCAACTACGAGTATAGGAAGCCGTGTATGGAGGTTGATCTTCAAGGGCAAGATATGTGGGATATTGTTAATGGAGGTGACTCTAAAATTCCTACAAACACATTTGAGAGTTGATTAAACATACTCGAGCCAAGGAGAAGACAAAGGAGATATGGGAAATGCGGTAACAACTCTTTGCAAAGAGGCACACGGCTAGACATTCAAACACTACTTAAGAATGAGTAAGAAAACACTACTGAAGGTAGTATCACTATTGCTCAATATTTGCATAAAATAAAGAGAGCACGTATATGTTTTCTTGACATCCATTCAAGCAAATAGTGAGTGCGCCAATACCTGGAAAAGAAAAGGCATAATTTGCAGGGAATGACGAGAAGAAAAATCAACAACACTGGAAAAAGAAAAGTTCGGTGAAGCAAACCAAATATTGGAAGGGCAAAAACAAAAAGAATCAAGATAAGAAAAACCAAGAAGAGGGGTTATGTTACTCAGAAGTCAATTGTTGAGTCCAAGAGACATTCATGTATTTCAGTGTCAGTCATATTGTCAGTGTTGTTCATGCGTGGAGTCTAAGGTCATTCATGAATCTATTTATTTTATGTAAGTTTGTTTACTTGAATAGATAGTAGTAGAGTCCTATAAATTGAAAAAGTGTTTGGGTCAGTTTCTATGGTAGCTAGAGAGTGGAGATGAAATATTATGAAATTAAGTTCCGGTGCTTTTATCATTGCTTTGGAATTATTCTTGTTCTAAACTCTAGACTTTTCTACGATTTTGGGCTTGCAATCTAGGGCTCTAGTTGCATTATTGAAGAGTGTGTTTTCTTAAGTCTCGGTGGGTTAAATGTATTCTTTTATCGCTCAGAGCACAAGGTGAGACCTAAGGGTCTGTTTGATAGCAGGTTTTGTTTGGAGGGGATTGGTATTGAGGTGGGATTAGGATATGGATTGGTAAGGAGAAAGAATTGGTAATGAGTATATTTGTTTTGCACTAGATTAAACGATAGGAGTATTATCTACCATGTTTGTTTTACATGGGATAGGATTGGATTGAAATGTCTATTTTCATTTTTACCCTTGTGCCAAATGGTAACAAAAATGAAGCAAAATGGTAATTGTGTCAATCTATGTAAAAAGGGAGGGCATAAAAGTCTGTCAACACCAATCCCATGGGGATAGGATTGGTAATAACTAATAACTCTCTCCACCCCCCATTTGGGGGATTCACAATCTCATGGTACTCCTAATCCCTCCCACCAAAATCAAACCAAACAAGGTTCTTCAAGCCCAAATCACTTTATTAGTCCAATCCCAAGGCCTTAGCTGGCTATCAAACATGGCCTAAGTTTCAATTCCGACATGGGTGTTGTAGGATTCCCCATAAATAGCTCCGTGAGTTGGTGGAGTTGGCCTATTAAAGGAAAAGTGATTCTCAACATGCTGGAAGAATTATAACGCACGAGTATGACAAGGGCAACCCATTGTCAGCCGAATATATTACAGTGATGTGTATTGTATTTCTAGTTTCTATGTTAGTTTTCCATGTCATCCTACGGACGACGAATATGAATCTTGAATGTGTAAACTGTTAAGTGAAAACACGAGGGAAAAATAAAACAGGACTAGTTGTGCTTTTTCTTTTTTGTTTAAAAGGAAAAACAAGAAGAAAAAAGAATTCATATGTTGAAAATTTTGTTTAGTTACCCATAACAAGAGGACCAACATAAGTAAATAATTTCTCACTTCCAAAAATTCAAGATCCAAACACGCACAAAGATCGAAAGAGTGCTTGCCTTACCAATTCGTTTTTTTCCAAGAGAACTTCATTTTTGATAGAGAAAAAGTACACGGAAATAAATATACGTTGTTAGAAGACAACTGCAACCAAAACGAAAAAGGCAACAAACAAGTCTACCCAACAGGATTTTCCAAAACAACTTCTAATCGCACACTTAAACTGCACTCAACATCGCCAACCCTAACACCTGCAAATATCTAGCAGAGAATGCACAGACAAATAAATCACATGAATGGAGCGCAAAACGCTGTGAAGCCTAAAAATATGAAGACCGTTGCAGCTATTCTCAATTGCATGCAATCAATTACTACTATTCTCCAATGCATAATTTTAGAATGCTTGGGCAGTTTTATACATTGTCAAGGTCTATGTGCCTTGATTTTCACCTCCGAGTCCTCAATTAGATGACCTGGCCACAGGACGACCACCGTCCTTAGAATCATCCTCCCTTAAAGTCAAAACCATGGTCCACTTTTACCTTTGAACCCTATGGCACAAGACGATCGAACTTCTTTTCTGGTCGGGGACTTCACAAAACATCGGACTACAAGGCAGAGACCAGAGATTCTAAAGTAGCTGACAAGTGAACCTCACAAACAGGCAGGTTTGCTTTGAAGGATTGAGTTCAAGCGATATATCTCCTGCAAGTAACAATTCATAGGCCACTCAAAAAGCTCGTTTCGGCATTGAACCTAAACTCCGATGCTAGATCGATAGAAAAACAGGAAGGACTCACCAGTTTTGAAAGATGTTTGAAGATCTCTATCAATGAGGAAATCTCGTTCCAAAATAACACAGCTTTTTCCCTTCATTTATACACAATACAATGCGAAATGCTTTACACTATATGCTTATCCAGCAGAATAGAAAAATGCACTCAGAAGCAACCAACTTCATCGCACGTCATGAAATTTTGCTTACAAATCAAACATTTCATTTCTTTATTTCTCGAAAGGAATATTTTTCATTAATAAATACCAATATTTTTCAGGATTTCATGAAATTGGACATACTAAAAATACACATTGGGCCCCCAAAAAGGAGGACAACGAGAATAGAAAATAAAAAGCAAAAAAGCATAAGAAAAAGGAAAAATGAACATTCATGTGTCTTACAACAGCAAACCAGCTACAAAAGATAACTCTAAAGCTATCACTACAAACTATCTTGTTATACTTCCAGTCTCAATGACCTTAATTTCCTTCTGCAACCCTAGACCACAGAGTAGAAAGCAATGCTGTGGTGGTCAAGATCGACACTCTACAAAAGAGAGCCAATTTCTAGGCAGAGTTGGCACCTTTACGAGAGAAATCTCCTTTCTCTGGTAGCAAGAAAATAATGGGAAAAGATAGCAGAGGACAGCGCTATATGTGGGAACCGGTGGAATACCACCACAAGGCCCTTCTGATTGGTATAATAAAAATCAGCAAAACCAATAGGTATTATCAAGCAAAGAATGGGGCTGTTAGAGCAGAGCATTCGATTTATAGTAAGAGAAACCCAATGAAGAGTGTTATATGCACGAGGTGGGAAATGAAGGTAAATATCAACTTGAAGAGTGTATTTGTTGACGAACTGCTCATACTCAGGAGTCCAGCATCCAGGAATCCATCCTTGCGAGGAGATACGGAGACATTTACCGATAATGAACCTGAGTAAGATAAACTCAAATAAATGGAGCTGCAGATAAGAGTTACCAGAGAGAGAGAGAGAGAGAGAGAGATTTCTGATGAACTTACAATCATAACTAGCCCACCCAAGCCGTTGACGATCCAAGTCATAAACAAAGATCTTATCTTTAAGAACAAGATCTGCAAAAAGACACAGACGAGTCGGTTAATCTGAATGCAGAAGGTGACCGTGAGATACGAGGTGTGAGCCAGTGAGATCCTAGGAATGCTCTGACAATTTACAAGTTCCGAGGCTGAATAGGCGAAAAAAGACAACCGTGTAAATGTTTATAGACTTTGGGACAAAAAGGGTATCACCTTATTCGTTTTAGGATTTGGATTTTGGACTCTATCTCTGCGCACGGTCCCCAATAATTTTCTCTCTCTATCTCTCTCCACTCATTACCCAAAATCCAAATCCAAAATTTCCAAAACGAACAGGCCCATTTGTCTATTATGCTTCTCATAGCCGAATAGAAAAGAACCACAAAAAAAGAATAAAATAAATACTTAGGACAAAGACAAGCCTCAAGTTCAAACACACACCAAAATGAAAAGAAAAGAAAAGAAAACGATCTAATACACACACATGCCAGTTAGTGAGTTTCAGACCTTCATTAAACCAATGAATTTAAAACCTTGGATGAAAACTCAAACTTGGAGCCAGTATTTTCTAACTCAAGGCATGTTTTAGAGTTAAGGGTCTAATCAAGTTGCAAGACATGAATCTCACAAGAGCCCCCAACTACACATATGGGACAATAATAGGTCTCAAACCTCTTACATTGGAGTCCGATTTTGTTCACCCTCACCCAATGAAGGTGAACATTACCCTCACTTTTATTGGCTCCTTTTAACCTTGTAGATCCCACCAATTTTAACCATAGTTATCATTAAATACCACAAACTATGGAAATGATATAGATCTAGTGATTTTAGAAATATATCCCCTGCAAGTTGTAAAAAATGCACGGGCTCACCCCCTCGGAAATCCAAATGGATTTTCTTGCCCCTTGAATTTGCTCCGATGAATAAGCTTTAGCTTGTTTTTGTTGGGTATTTCATGGCAATATAAGCATTAGTTTTTTTTCTGCTGTATCCTGAAACATGTTTAGCCATTGTGATAATGAAATATGTACACCATGCCTCTTCTGATTAATTTATGAACACCACAAAAAAATATACAAAAACTCATTCAAGTATAAAAATATAGTTGAACATTGCTCGTTTAATCATCGGAGCAAAAGCGGCATCCAGATTGAATGTTCCGAGGAGTAAAACATATACATTGCTCCTTCAATCATCGGAGCAAAAGTGAAAAGAGAAATATGTTTGGATTTTCTGAGGAGTGAGTCCATGCGTTTTTGACGCGTTGCACAGGATCATTTCCAAATAAATGGATCCTGTATCATTTCCATATTTTTTGATGTTTAATGCTAACTATGGTTAGAGCAAGTGGGACCTCCAAGGTTAGAAGCAACCAATAAAAGTGAGGGTAATGTTCACCCTCATTTGATGAGGGTGAACAAATCGGAGTCCTTACATTGGCCCTTCAGAGCATCTCCCTGAAAATTGAAAATTCACATGCCTGTGTCAATAATAAACCTAAGCTATAATGCATCAGACATTTTTGGCATCAGGAACTGCTGTGATTTGGCCTTTTTTGGTCCATCAAACTTTCATTTCATAGTTCCTATATATCCACATCAAGTACGTAGTGAAATAAACTTCCAAACATCAGCCACAAGGAAAACACTAGTAGGAAGGGAAATTTGTGAAAAAAGAACCTAAAAAAACCAAACTCAAAATGCTTTACTCCTTCAACTTATCGATGACTTCTCTTCTACGGTAATACTTATAATCATTTGAATTTCCATTTCTACTCACAAGTCATAGCTTCTTTCCATGGCAAATAACTTCAAAACCCACACTGACACACACACACACACACCCCAAACACAGTAGAATAGGCACCCGAATGAAGAATTTCTGCGGAAGAAGATTTTGGTACCAAAAGTACTTATACTTCAAGACTATTCGATCTTGTTCCACATTGGTTCATTCTCACCTCCAAAACTAATGTAAGAGTCTCGGCAGCCTCAATTTGGCCCCAATTTTTTTGGTACACAGGCCCCAATTATTAGTATGTTGTAAGTGTGAAGTGAAGTGTGTGGTAGGTAAAGTAAAGTATGTTGTAAGATAAGAATAAAGTGAGAGTGTGATGTAAGCAAGATATATTCTTGCCTAAAGCAAGAAGATATTCTTGTTCTTAACCTACACGTGTAAGCTAAGAATAGTATCCTATCATGTTAGTGTTTGTCCATCCAAGAAGGGATTCCCCTCCTACCTTCGTTGGCTCTAAGTGCAGTGAAGAAGGCATCCATTGTTGGAACACGGCCATAGAGCCTCTCGGGTGTAAGATCTTCACTGCACTTAGAGCCAACGAAGGCAGGGGTTGGTGGCCATGTCTTCAAGCCCAGTCATGAGATACCCATTAACTTATTAGAGCCTAACAACATGGCTCGAAGTGCTTAAGCCAAAGTTACTATAGATTACTTAGATTGTTCGTTCTGTACCCAACTCAAAATCACCTATTTAGACTTCTGATGCGGAATGCGATATTGCAATTAGGATTGCAGTTTGTTGCCACCTCATCAAGCATTGTCTACTTCCACTTAAATTATGTTGCGATAGATTTCTCGTCTGCTTTCTCCCCTTTTTTCCGTGCGGTGTGCTTAGTAGTCCTCAATTAAAAATCTACTATAATCATGTTTTGAGATGACCTAGCATATTGAATCAACCAAATGGAATAACAATTCTTTTGAGTTCTTTTGAAATTTTTGTGCCCAGGCGGTTATACTCGAATTTTCCTACTTCCAAAAAACATATTGATCATAAGCATTCAAATGTCTCAATAATGTGTGGCTTTATGGTCTACATTCCATGGATGACATAGAAGTTGATTCTTATTAGATATGCCAAAATTTGCTTTTCCTTCCAACTTTCTTGGACATGTGCATTGGTAAAGCTTAGATGTAATTAAGGAAGGACAAAGGTAATTGAATTATTAAAATTATCCACCCAGCAGTATTCTGCTAAAACTGAATAAAACTGTTATGGGGTTAAGGATGTTTTTGCTGAATAATTGAGCCTTTTTTTTTTTTTTTGTCCTTATTAAAAAAAATCGAATTTGTTAGTTTTACGCCGATTTTATGTGGATAATTGATTCGTCTCGGTGAGAGAAATCTAAAAGTAGAAAATTATTATCAAATTTTAAAAAAGTTCACTAAAGCCAAAAATAATACAAAACAGGCAGACTTTTTGAATTAGTTTTGTCTTTATTAAAAAAACTTTAAGTTTGGTTCACACTTCACAATTCCTTACTTTTAAGATTCCTCTCATCCATACAAATCAACAATCCATAAAAAAACTAGCTCAATTATTTAGCTGAAACACCCCTTAGTCAACTTGGTACTGACTAGATTCACGAGTACTCTCCTATGTTTGTACATAAAATGTTGGTTAACTAAAATTCCCTTGACTCCTACGAGCTACTTCCGAACTAAACGAGAGTAAGGCTTTCTGCTCAAGAGAGCAGACTGACTGCTAGGAGGGGGATGCATTAGCAATTTTGTCAAATGAAATAATACCTATAGTCCTGAAACTAACCTCCTAAAATAGTTACTGCTTGATTCTGAGATTTCTGAAACCCCATGCACCACAATGCAGCACCATCCTGTCACAACAAATTGTTGAATGGAGATCAAAATCAAGCTTGACACATTTCGCAGTGAAATGGAAAGAGCAAAAATAATTACAGTGACAAGGCAAGTTTGAGAACTCACAAGAAAACCGTAATGCACAAGGTAGTCTTCTGGTCTTAAACCCATGGATGCACCACCAGCAAAGTTTAAAGCCACTGGAGGAAATATCTCATTGACACTGTAACTAAACAAAAAAGGATCTTATTCATCAGATGTCTAATCAATCTTTTGTTTTTGTTATTCTTAAAAATTAGATCCAAACATGTATCAGCAAAATAATCTATGTATGAACCTGGCAGGTACTAGATAGCACTGGTGTCCGTTTGAAATAATGGGTGTTGCAGATTGTGAAACAGAAGCAGTTATCTGCACAGTCAACAAAAAAATGAGCTTTGAGCCAAACTGCTAGCTAACTCCACAACAGTTCTTCCAAAGTAAAGCTTGCATGGAGCTTCCAAACCATCTGTTGGCAAATAGTAATTTTTTTTAAAGAAAAAAAATAGTAATTTCATTCACTAGTTTGTCCCCCTGACGATAAGTGCATTTTCACCTAATGCTTGTTAAAAAGCACATGAACAAACAAAGGATGACATTTAGGCTTTGGATGGATTTTAAATAGTCCTCTAGCTGTAAATTTACAGAAGTAACAAAAATATAATCATTCGTATACTCAGGTAGAGAACAACTAGAACAGGAAATTATAAGTGCCACAGAAACTAACTTATACATTGCCCATATGTAGGCTGTTCCCCATTCAAAGAGTCCTCATTGTGAACCAATGGAAAAGGTTAATGAGGATGGAGACACATTCAAAGTGACCCGTTTAGAAAGAGCAAGCACATACACATGCAATCAACAATCACATCTCCTTTTGATGACGAAATCCCATGGTAATGTAGGAATCAAGCTTTCGAATCGAAATGTGAAAGACTGGTCTTTAGGCTCCCCATTGGAAAGAGAGAAAACTGTTGGAGAGGAAAGCACTAGAAAGTAAGGGACTGAAAAGAACAAAAAGAGAGGCAACTTTTCTACAAGCATTTGCTTGGCAAGAATGTTAGTAGGGAATATTTTAAGAAAGTCATTTATTGGTTGAAATATCATGGCAAAAAAAGATCTTTTAATTTGCGTTGTTTAACCTTCTCCATGGAACCAAAATAAACAAAGGGAGACTGGATGATGTCAGAATTGAAATAGGAAGATTTCCGCCGGAAATTCATTTTCGTGTTTTTCGCAGGAAATAACATGTCATGTTCTCTAGAAGACGTGGTTCCAATTTTTTTGGAAACATCCAGGAAAAATAGAACTTTAGAAGAACAAACAAAGGAAAAGACACTTACAGCCATCACGAAAGGATCATAAGCTTCTTCCACCAGGTATGCTAAAGTTGTTCCGGAATCAACAATGGTTCCTCGGTTGTTTGACGTGGCAAACACTGCTGGATCAACAGGCAACAATTGCCCATTGACAGCAATGCTCCGCAGGTACAAATTATAATGAGGCCTGAACATTTTGAGAGATCAAAAAGAACATCAAAACAGGCTGCAAACTAAGTTTAGACATTCTCCAAATTTCCATGTCTTTATTTGCATAAGACAATAACAAGAGTAAGTTGGAAAAAACACTTAGATATTAGTGTTATTCATAATTGTTAAAATCATACGGTTCTCGACTTGAATCTTAAGCTTTGATCTGATTCAAACCAAACTGATACCACTTGGATGAATCAAAGAGGATCTGCAAGTCTGAATCAGTAGGTGAATCCCTGAATCAATCGAGTAGTTTGTTCACCATATTCTTCCGAATGCTTCTTTCCTACTTTAGCATTACCCCTGGTAACATCCTTCATTCCCTCCAACTCTATCAACTAAAGCTGGTTTGTAATGTCAGAATTTAGGTCTTTTTTATAGCAATATATGTCAATGACTCCTATTTTGTTTTTCTGATTTTCTAATGGAATATATCCCAATATTTGGCCTAACTGAACATTGTATGCACCCGGAGTCAACATGCATCAGGCAATAACCATAGTACCATACGTGGAGTGCAGCCACAGGATAGAAGCTTCAAAACCAATACCTCCTCTTCCTAAGACATGGCTACTGCCAAATGTTACGTCCCTAGGGTAATTTCGAAAGTATGCTTAATGGAAATAAATAATAGAACATCAGCCAAATATTGTATAGCCTACAATATGCTAATATAACACTGGAGTTTTTACAGACTTAAATAAAACCAGCTATCGCATGCTTAGGGTATCACTATTTAGAAACCGATTCTTATGGCTGGGATATTGAAGAAGGCTACATTAAAAAGTTGAGAACCAACATAAAATCTGGTAAAGAGCACTAAGAATACATACTGTGATGGGACAAGGGGACTGTAGACAATGCTTGGATCCAGAATCTCACCAAGAACTAGTATTCCGCCACCATTGCCTTCCCCTTTCAAGCAATGGGAGAACACCCTGGGAGTAATCCCTCGTGAGGACAACTGCGATATGACAGACAGATCCTGTTGACCAAACCCAAATATTCCATCAATTGCTCTATCAGTCTTGATCAAGTCCCCAGACTGATAGGTGCTACACCTGGTTACAATTCGAAGAGCCAAATGTTTAAGTCCCAACCAACTTGAATCAGAGATGAAGATTGACAGCTGATTAAAACAACCACAATATAACAAGGAGAAAAGTATGTAAGAATTAAGTCCACAAACATTTAGGTTGAAAAACTTGGTTCTCCCTTGAACCCTCCTCCCGCCAACGTCCATCATCCTTTTTCACAGTTACCATTGCCAATCCTAATCTTCATCAAGTTACATAATTACCCGCGACAATAATAAGGTAGAATATCCTAACAGATTGGCACCACTGACACTTCGTCACAAAACATAAGTTAGTGGATGCATCCAATTAGAAGATGGATGAACACTGTTGTGATTGCTTACAATTTTCCCAACAATTAAGAAAATGCTCTTTTTTATACGATGCTACTTCTTTCATTCTTCTGGCCAGTATAGTCTCTCCATCTAGTCGTCAGTTTCAACTGCACATTGATACGCACCATGTTTAGAAGTCTTATCACTTACCCAAAAACAACTTCAGCGGAAGAGTTAGCGACCAAAGAAGCCTCCATAATTGTGTCAAAATAAAACAAATCAGCTACATAAAATCCAGATGTTCCGCTTAAATCTTCATACTGAAACGAATAACTACACAGATGACGTGGTTCAGAGCAGTCAGCTGCAGAAGTTTGAACTATAGAAGAACATATTGGGTCTGAACAAGAAACCAAAGAACCAGTAGTTGAGCTGGCAGCGTCAAAGAAACTGAGCTCGATCTGCATAAATGTAGCAGAATGAATAAATGGGCACACTTTAGATTACCTGATCATTCTATTAACATCACTAGCAAAAACAAATACTTACACCAAGTCCACTTGATTGGGGGCAGTTCGTGCACGAACTGCAAGTAACCCACAAGACATCACTTCCAGTATCAATCTGCACCATGAATTCCTTTGGCGGGGAGCCCAATTTCACTTTTGTATAATAAAGCCTGTAGTGATATTCAACAAAACAAAGAATATAGTCCACTCCATAAATTATTGAATATACTACAAGATAGCCATAGATCCACTAAGCTGAAGTTTGTAATAGAGGAAAAAGTAATAAAATTCAAAAACTCTTTACAAGGTAAATAAACAAGAAACGAGAGTTGAAGAACATAGCCAACCAACTCAATGCCCCGACAATTTAAATGATACCACCAATCCAATCCGAGCCTTAAGTCCCAATCACTTGGGGTCGGCTACATGTCATAAAGATCTGACGGGCTTTTTTATGTGCTGGCTGTCAGCTACCTAACGCACAACCCTCTTCCTTTATCCGGGCTTGGGACCGGCTGATAACTAAAGATATGGCTCTAAGCATAAACCAGGCGGTTTTCAAACGTGAATTGAATCATATTGTAATAAATCGGTCAACAAATCTCAAAACTTATAAAATAGACATCCATGCATACATAGTTATGCATATGAAAAGTTTATGCTCAAAAACAAAAAAAGAGGTTTTAGTTGAATGACTACCAATTTGTTTAATAATAAGAAGCTTGCTTGTATCACTAAAGATATAGGTTCACGGCTCTGAGCCACGCTGTGATTTATGATCCTACAAAACACAATCGACTTTGCAATGATCCATTTATTCAGCAAACAAGAATTCAGTTGATAAAACTTAAAAGACATCCATTCATATAAGGTTTTATTAAACTCAACATAGACTCGTAACATCTTGTTTAACTGTTGTTCAAGAAAAGTAGGAGATTTTTTCAACAAACATCAAGTCCATCTGATTGGGCTCATATCATACTAGACTAACCTTTTTCTTCTTTTTGATCAAGGACTAACTTATTTTATCAAAATAGCAATAAATAATTCATGAGTAACAATTATTCAAGCTGTAAACATCCTTACAAGATATATTTTCAAATGAGTGAGGGAAAATTCTAAAAGAAAATGTTAAGAACTGGATCCTATAAATACTCTAATCACCAAACAATCAATGTTATTGGCATGGGTATTGCATATATTCAAGCTAAACATTGTGAGTTTATATTACTTTACTAAAAACAAAAACAAAGAGAGAAAAAAGCTCTGGATTCATCGGATGTGACAGTTTCAAGAATCAAATGAATCGTAAATTGTGAATCGAACCATGAATCATATGATTCATCATGATTCAATCCCAATCTCGATTCACATAATGATTCGTATTGTTTTTGCGTGAATCGTAAATTGCATGGTTCTGAGAACTATGGTTTCAACAGCTATCAACAATATTCAGTTGTGACTAAGTGTTAAAATACTAAGAAAAAACATCTAGTACCCTCTGACAATAGAGTGCTTCATCCTGCATTCACTTTATCTATTTCAACTGCTACATCAGAATGTGCATATTCAGCTTAAACTTGGCAAGACTAAACTATGAAATAAGATGCAAGATGATTTTCCAGCTATTTTTCAATCACATACGTTGACAACTAAATTTTATCAAAGTTTTCATGCTCAATCTACCATAGATGCCTAAATTTAGTAAATTGAGGCATATTCCAGTAATCGCTGTAGTTAATACAACAAGAGAATGTGCTCAATTCTAAAAACAGATTTATGTGCCAAATCTGTACTTTAGCAAGAGATATGTAAAGGAACATTTGAAGGTAACAGTACATGATTTTCGTGGTGATGGTAACTCATATAGTATTTTATACTTCTCCAAAATTCTGATAGGAATCCTGCAGTGTCTCGCCCCGCAAAGTAAGAATCCCGGTTGCACCCAACGTTACCTAGAACATGGATCGTTCTGGCATGAGAAACAGGAACGGGAACGTGGTGCGTCCCCTGCCCAAATTATGGTACGATGAGGCTTCTACAAATCGAAGTAGTAGACTAAACTAATTTCAAAAGATGAACATCCAATAATTAGAGTGTTATTGTCTCGTTATTAATGTAAAATACATTCTAGAAGCATTATGGACCATTTTCTTGTATAGTTAATCTTGCTATAGCTCCAATTTCACTAGTTTCTGAAGGAAAAATCTTAGGAATGCTTCGGATGGCTAGGTTTCCCGTTTCCGCATGCAGGTGTACCACATTGCGGAACATGTGTTACGTTCAAGAATGTAATTCTTTGAGGTACTAGTGCTTTCAAGTAACATAAGCTAATATGTATCCTACACAAGAAAACTAATGATCACAAGGACCCCACAGAATTTGTTCAAATATGGTAAACATGATTTTAAAACTTAAGATCTACGTGATACCAAATTGTAACGATTGGTGCCAAGGTTGTGAATACCATATGGTACTGGTACGTACCGTTTTTTTATAAAACTGGTACCTCACCCCTTTAATTTCATTCCGGTTCAAATACCAGTCGGTATTGGCCATACTGGGAAATAGCTGCGGGTACCGGTCGGTACCGGGTGAGTACCGGACGGTACAGTCATACTATATATTTTAATTATTTTTGTTTTCCTTAGATAATTCGATAATTATCCTTTTTGTACTAAAAAAATTATAATTTCCTCTATATCATTATATATGATCTTCATAATCACTACTATTATTATTTTCCAGTATGTATTTTCATGTTGGTTGAATCAGGTATGAAGCACCGACACTCCAAAAGGGCGCTGTATCCACGTATTGGACACGGGGACACGTATTGGACATGCCACGTGGCGTGTCCAGTAATTTTAATATTTTTTGATAGGGGACACGCCGGGGACATGGCTAGGGGTCAAAATGTAATATTTTTAATTTTGGGGAGTTAATATGAAATTATTCAAAATATTTGGGTTAAATTGTAATTATGCCTTTGAAAAAATTATACAATTTGTGAGATTATTCATATACAATGGTTATATTTTATATACACGTGGCATGTACCCTGCCGTGTCCGTATCCTCATTTTTTTAGAACTGCCGTGTTCCGTGTCCATGCTACATAGGTTGAATGTTTTGAGCTTTTTAAGCATACATAAAACACAACATTTATAAAGCAAAAACCGAAACAGAACCCAAAATTAAACCGGTACCGGTTTGTACCATTCCAATAAGAAAAACAGTACCGTTACGCGGTGGCGGACGCAAGATTCCTAATGCGAGTGGGCCGAAGTACATGTATTCATGTAATTCCTGAAGTAACGGCAAAATTCTTATCTTTCTACATCAATAAAATAGACATTTATATTTGAAAGAAACTTAAATTTGAAGAAAGGTTTATGAATGACGGAGGTTCTTTAATTGAACAAATTATGAGTTGCTAGTAATTACAGAGCATCAAATAGAAAGAGAAAGAGAGAGATTGTGGGTTTTGATGGGAGTAGTACCCGACTAAGAAGGGATCAGAGGTACCGAGGACAGAGAAATCCACAACGCCACCAACACCACCTTGCAACAGTCGGCCATGCCTTGCTCTGTCCCGAGCTCTGAGAACCTCCAGCTCGACCGTCTCGTTCGCCGGAAAAGCCCTCTCCAGACTGAGAAAACCCGCCGGCAATCCGCCGCCGTACGCCACCGCGGTGGCTAAGAAAGCCAACACCAGGAATTTCGCCAGCGTTCCGGCTCAACCTTCCCTCTCCGTCCCCAAAATTATTTACTCCTCTCTCACTCTCTCCCTCCCTCCCTCTATCCTTCTGTACATATAGTTACACTAAACACATATAATTGCATATCTCTCTGGCTTGGTGTATGTCGGTGCGTAGTCAAAAGTAGAGGACCCTGCTTTTCTTTTCTGGACCGCTTTTGAGAGAGAGAGAGAGGATGACTGTACATGTACACGACAAAGAGGAAGCTTTGTTTTCTTTTGAAAAGACAAAAGAGGAAGCTGATTTAAAGAAGTTTTCATCGTTTAAAAACAAGGAGAGGGCTTCCCAACAGTGGAGAACCACACTGAACCCCGTTTCAGAAATTTTCTAAAAAAATAAATGGAGGAAGCTATGGTACACAGGGTATACCGTATGTTTAAATTATGACAATTTGTGATTTTCATTATGCCGATTTTTGATTTTCTAATGTATATTTATGATTCTAATTACGACTTGTAATTTAAAATTTACCTGTTGAATAGGTCATTAGCAGGTTATCCATAATTAAAAAATCTTGTTATTATGTAACCATAATTATTCGTACCGGAATCTATAATACTTGTACCATAACCAAATATATGCGTACAATATCAAAAATTAAATAATACTACCCACAAATGTTATAACAACACTATAAATTGGCATTATCTTACCACAATGAGTCGTACAAAATTTTTTTTGACTCGTATGATATTCCGTAACAAAATCAAAATATGTCGTACCAGAATCAACAATTGTTATACTCAAGCCAAAAATATTTGTAAAATGCCACAAATTTTATAAAATAACCACAATTGTTATGACAACACCTAAAATTGTCATTTTCTTAACACAACGTGTCGTATCAAAAGAAAACATATTTAAATATCACAAATTATATAATAAACCACAATTGTTATGACAATACCATAAATTGACGTTTTCTTACCACAATGTATCATACCAAAGGAAATTAATTAAAATATTTCATAATAACACATGTCTAAAATACCACAAATTCAGTAATATAACCATATTTGCTATGACAACACCATAAATTGACGTTTTCATACTCATAACGTGTCGTATAAAAAAATTCAATCGAAAAATTCAATTAACGATAGTTATAATTAGCAAAATATCATACCACAAATTCAGTAATATAACCAAATTTGTTATGACAACACCATAAATTGACGTTTTCATACTCACAACGTGTCGTATAAAAAAATTCATTCAGAATGTTCAGTTAACGATAGTTATAATCGGCAAAATACCATGCCATAACTAAATGTCGTTAGCGAATATCTTTTTAGTATGATTGAGATAGTTATAATCGGCAAAATACCATACCTTAACTAAATGTCATTAGCGAGTATATTTTTAGAATGATCGATCATAACTGTTAGAATATCAAGTCATACGATATTCAGCATTGTCACCAAAATTAGATATCATCAGATATCGACAACTGCGTAATTGAAAAATATTTAATGTATCCAGATACATTAAAGTCTAACAATGCACCACCCGAGCCCCATTTAAGGCATTTTTTTCTGATTGGAATCGTCTATCTTTTGTATAATATGAATAGATCACATGTACCAAGAATGAAGTTGATCGCTTATCATTAAACCCATAATCAGAAGAAAAAAAAAAACTTTTACTATTGAATTTGGGTGCCGATGAAAGGGCTTTCTAAACCCTATCGAGACAAAAAATTACATGGATTTTTTAATCAACAAATATAACGAAATCAATGGTTTTGATCGTCATTATTGTGTCGCGGTTGCAAGTTAACCGTACATTCAGTTACAATAGAGAAATTGATTTCATATCAAATATATTGAATGTACAATTCTAAATGTTCTTTTGGAACGACACATTGTGATAAGAAAATGTCAATTTTTTGTATTTTCATAACAATTCTGGTTATGTTATATAATTTGTAGTATTTTACAAATGAGGGAGAGAGAGAGAGAGTCAAGGAGAGAACAACCTATAACCTGCTAAGCCCTTTTTTCATTTTATTAATTGATTTAATAAATAGGTGGTCCGGATTATTCACTTTCAAATCCAAGGGTTTAATATCATTGTGCGTACGGTACACCTCCTAATAAGGGGTGTGTACCAAAGGACTACCCAAAATAAATATTTATTTTGAAACTTCTCAAAGTAATAAGAAGGGTCATTCTATAAAACCTAAATAAAAAATTTATTTCACATTTTTAAACTCAAAAATAATGTAAATGGAAAAAAATAATAATAATTTTGCACCGTATTAAAGATCTCAATGAGATCTATCAAATAAGATCCATATTGATAAGAAAATTATTTGCTTAAACACATCATTTTTGAGCTTGAAATTGCATTCTTAAAAAATAAGGAGTTGTGCTATGAGTAATGGGCACCGGGGAGGGAAATCGTACCGACGGCCGCACCGGACCGTCTCCGGCCACTGGACGGCCGATCCGAGCCGTCCAAAAATTCTATAAAAAAAAAACCCGAAAGGGCCTACGCGGGAATCAACGGCATCCGAGGTGTGTAGGGTGCTTGATTTGAGCACCCCTTTTTCGTGTACATGTGCTCGGATCAAGCACCCTACACACCTCAGATGCCATTGATTCCTGCGTTAGCCCTCTCGATTTTTTTTTATAGAATTTTTGGACGGCTCAGATCGGCCGTCCGATGGCCGGAGACGGCCCGGCACGGGCGTCGGTACGATTTCCCTCACCGACGCCCATTGGTACCTATATAAATTCTGAAAAAATAAGTACCTTCTTCTTAGGGGTGTCCACGGTCCGGATTGGATCGGATTCGTATGAATCCAATCCTAATCCGTATCTCACAGTTTTTAGAAATTACAATCCAATCCTAATCCAAAAGTCTTACGGTTCGGTTTGGATTTCGAACCGTGAGTCACGGATCGGTCCCGATTTTATTCACGGATTTCCTTCCATAAACATTGAACTCTAAAAAACGCAAAATTACTTCAACTACTGTATTACATATCATTCCAAATTTCTAGTTCAAAATTCAGTCCAGGTTTCATCAGCCATTGTTACATCCACGGAGCAGCAGGAGATTCTATTTACACAGTGGTAGTAGCAGACTACAAGTTATAAATCAGAGGGGGAAGGCAGGTGAAGTAAAACTGTAAAAGTAAGGAATTTCATATAAGGAGCAGATTTCCTTCGGTCATTGTTATGAACTTAAAATTGTTAAAAAAAATTCATAACAAGTAGTAGAATTATTATTATTTATAAATATTACACACACACACACACATATATATATATATTTTTTTTTTAATTTTTTTTAAATATCTCACGGTTCGGTTCAGTTAATCCACGGATTTGAAATAAAAATCCAATCCTAATCCATATCTCACGGTTTTTTAATTTTCAAATCCGTGTCCGGACCATTAATCCACGGACAAAATCCAAAAGGCACGGATCGGTTCGGTCCGGACCGGTTTCACGGTTCTCGGTTTTTCTTGGACAGCCCTACTTCTTCTTATTTTTGTGAAACAAGCCTTATTATTGAACAAAAAATAAGAACTTATTCACTTTCTGGAACGGGCTCAATGCAGTTGTCTACAGTTCCGGGCAGATGATGGATACAATTGAATGATCGAACCTTTTACTTTGTAGAGTTTGTCGAGAAGATCGACCACGTCGAAAATCATACTCATCAAAGTCCAATGAATATATGATCTAAGTTAATTTATCTCCGCATTCCTTTCAGATGTTGATTTTATCCAATGTGCTGAGTTTACTTTTTTCCAAATAAAAATGTCCTCCGTTCACATTCTAATCGGACTCCGATTACAATGATGTTGTACTTAGTCAATGTGTTTGACGAGCTCTACAAGACAAACCATTTCTTCCGGTCATTGAATTGAACCCATCATCTATCAAAATATGAACTAAAGAAACAATTCAGGATACTTTAAAAAAGGCAGAGGTTTTTAAAGAATTTATCTCTAAATTAAACATGAAGGATCATCATTAGAATCATCATACTTGCTAACCATTTAGCTTCGGTCATTATACATTGAACAAAAGTAAAAGCCTTAGTAACTAACGGATAGTAAAAAGTCAAAGCAAACCCTGCAACTACTTGTGCGAAAAAACAAGTAAGCGTAATGCCTCCGGCATAGTGTGTAGCCATCTTCTCAACCTTTGAGTGGCCATCTTCTTAAACAAGTTTAAAGGGATGAAACCATTATCATTTACTAGTATTGTAAGGGGTGCTTTTGTGACAAGTCACTTAGTAGTATCTTATTGGTGCAACCAATAAGATAATTTAGAATTTGAAAAAACCTAACAATTAGGGGTCACTTAAATCTACTTACTTATCTAACTCGAGCAGTATAAATCCTTTTTCCAATATATACAATTGTTGCGCATAACAGCAGCTAGTACTAGTAACAGGCATGGGAGTTACTAAAAACATCAAAGGGAAGTTCTCCCTCATGGGCCCAATGACACAAATGGTTCAATGTCGTTACTTAATTTGATTGGCTTCATCAAAATTCTACAATCACAAATGAGATTAACGTACAGGTGGATGACATGGGTTAGCAACTTAGCATTGGGCACACGTTGTTGATTACAGCTATTGCATCAGATTCTATCTTCACATTGGACAGATGATGATTAATTGTAGCAAGCTGTGCGCCATCTCCAAGTTCCCAAAATTCGACGACTAACGGAGTTTTGAAACCTCGCGACTCAGTAATAATCATCCGGATCTCTGATATATAATCTCTCCGGCCAAAAAACCGAACCAATGCGAGAATTGAAAAAGGAATGAGTCAACGATTCAATTGTGAGCAAATCAGAATCAAACCGTGATGACAATATTATGTCAAGAATATATTAAAAATACTCCTTTGTCCCCATTTATTAGTTCATTTGGAATCTTTTTGTTGTGTCAAAAAGATTATCTCAGTCCATGAGTTTAAACTTTTACCCTTATTTTTTGAATTTAATTACTAGGAACAAGAAAATGTAATAATTTTTCTAAAATACTTGAAGGGTAAATAGAGAAAATGAAAATATGATAAGTGAAATGATGATAGTTTCTTAATAAGTATGCATATTCAAAAGAGTCCAACAAATGAAGACGGAGGGAGTATATACTAAAATGAACATATCAAATAATAACTGTATAGAAAGCTTGAAAATGTAAATGTATTCTTTGTTATCTGAAGTGAAGAGGAGGAGTTGGGCTAGAGAAGCAATTTGCTCATTACTAGCTTCATGATTTATGAGAAATTTTTCAGTGCAGGGTGGGTACCACGTGGAGCCCGCTCGGCACATCCGAGCCGTCTGATGCAATTTTAGATGGCTCAAAGAATTGGAGAGAGAAAGTGGAGGGGTGAGAGGAGAGAGAAGGTTTTAATTTGAGCCGTCCAAAAGTGCATTGGACGGCTCGGGAGTACCCAGCGAGCACCACGTGAGATATACCCGCTCGGCACTGAAAAATTTCTCAAGATTTATAAGCCTTTGACCAAGATTTTTTCAATTTCTCAAGCCATTAGAGAATCCACAGTGGAATAAGCAAAAGAAAAAATTGTTAAAATTAGTATTGTTTGATCAAAAAAGTGCTCACATTGGAATAAGCAAACCTAGCAACATCTTAACAACTCATCAAATTTTGGCTCTTGAATAATCAAAGTTAGCAATATTTTGCCAATAACCAAATTAAGTGGACCTCACCCTACACAAGTCCCTACAACCCGGAGGCCTCCTACTTGGGCAACACGCGCGTCTTAATTGGTATGCTGAAAAAAATTGGTGCACGTCCAACGCGCCTTCTCTCTCCTCTTTCCTCTTGGGTTCTTTGCTTTCCTCTTCCATATTCTCACCGTTGCTTTCCCTTTCTACCACAAATTGAAGGTCATCCCTCTCGATCGACGGGAATCCAACTCACCGTTGCTTTCATTTTCCTTGTTTTCCTTTGATTTTCTGATTCCATTTGGGTTGGAGATTGTGAATCCATAGTTTGATTTTCTGTTTCCATTTAAGGATGAAAGAAGACAGAATAGCTGACAATAGGCCTGTCAATGGATCGGATCCGATCCGGATCCGATCCGAAAAATCCGATCCGGATCCGAATCCGAATCCGATAACGTCGATCCGATAATCCGATAACGGATTCGGATTCGGATCGGATCGGTTATCAATCCGAATCCGAACTTTATTTTTTAAAACTTTTTTTAAAATTTTTTAAATTTTTTAAAAAAAAACAGTAAATTTTTTATTTTGAAAAAAAAATGTTTAAGAAGTTGTATTTTTATTTTCAATTTTTTATTTTATTTTATTTTGGAAAATAAATTTTTTTAAAAAAATTGTATTTTTTTTTAAAAAAATATTTTTTTTTCCCTAAAATTTTTGAAGTAAAAAAGTTTTCGGATCGGATTCGGATTTCCGGATCGGATCCAAATTTTTCGGATCGGATCCGGATTTCCACTATCGGATCTGAGTCTTATCGGATTCGGATCGGATCCAGTCTTATCGGATCCGGATTCGGATCCGGATCTGTCGGATTCGGATCGGATCCGATCCGTTGACAGGCCTAGCTGACAATGGTAGTAGGTGTCAATAGAGGGGAAAACAAAGGAACGAAACGGCGGGAAAGAATTGGATGGGAGGGAACAGCAGGAAAATTTTTGGGGATGAAATAGCCGTGAATAATTTGGAGGGAATGACAGTTGGCTTAGTTTTGATTATGGACAAAAAATAACCTGGGTGCCAGTGTGGGATTTGACATTGTTAACTTTAACAACCTCTATAATGAAAAATCAAAATCTGATGTGGCAAGTTTTGATTATTTACTTTTGCTTATTCCACTGTGGATGCTCTTAGTAGCCAACAATGTCTTGTTTTCACCTCGTGCAAATAATTTTTACAATAAAAGCAAAATACTTTGGTGGAAGCACACGAATAGAAGTTCTACTCTCTCCGTCCCTACATAAATGTCCGGCGTACAAATCAAGACCTGTAAAAAGATGCATTTTTCTCGTAAAAAGAATCAATTCAATTTTTTTTCATAGATCAATAGATATCAATGAGTTCTACTAAGTTTTGAATTTTTAACGAAAAAAAGTCTTTTTTAAAGATCTAAGTTTGCGCATCAAACATTTATTTACGGACGGAGAAAGTATTATAGTAATTGAATCAATCTCAACCGGTTATAAAAAAAACCGGATCAAAAAAAAAAAGGTTATAAAAAAAAATTAAATCAATTTCAACTATTACAATAACTTGTCTTTTAGTAAGTGTGGATGGAAGCTACACCATTTTTTTTTGGGTACATAGGGGCCTACACCATTGTGTCTTATAAATAGGAGATTCACAATGCTTGAGTTCACATGTGACAGCCAATCGATTGCTTGGGCTAGGCGAGGTAGTGCTCCCATGCATCACTTGTCATCATGCGCCAGCTATGGCATTATTGTGATGGCAGGAAAGTGTATACTTCAAAATTTCATTCCGGATTGAGTTTGCGGTTTGGCGGTTCAACCGTATGGTTCTACTCTAGGCCCCGTTCCAGAAAACTTCTTAAAAAATAAGTAGCTTATTTTACATTTTCAAACTAAAAAATAATATAAATGAAAAATATTTTTTCAATTTTTTTTGCACCGTTTAAAAGATCTCAATGAGATCTATCAAATAAGATCCATATTGATAGAAAAATTATTTACGTAAGCACATAATTTTTGAACTTAAAATTACATTCTTAAAAAATAAATACTTATTTTGAGTTCGGAAACAGGCCTTCACATTAGGGCTTGTTTGGATGTAAAATATTTTATTTAGTTTTTAACATTTAACTGTACAAATCATAAGTAAATTGTTTTTTCTTGTAAATTATTTTTGGGCTATGGGGAGAAAATAACTTACGGAGGAGACTCCCGTAAATCATTTTCCACCGTTATATTCACTGGTATCCCCCATTCCCTTCAAATTATGCCAATAACAAATTATCAATTTCTTGATTTGGTTCTTCTTTCTTCTCACTCCGTTGCATCTCTCTCTCTCTCTTCAAATTTTGCCAATATCAAATTATCAATTTCCTGATTTGGTTCTTCTTTCTTCTCTCTCTCTCTCTCTCTCTCTCTCATATACACACAAACACACATAAACATAGCTATCACCACCAATTATTCCCATGACACATAAATAGAAAGGATAGCTTCATTGATAATGAATATTGGAGAAACGTTTTATTGCCAAGAAATATTTTCCGATCACCAATTAACAAAACACCATAAAAATAGAAACGAAAATTTTATTTTTCCTAAAAATTATTTTACGTGAAAACAATTTTACATCGAAAATATTTTACTTCGAAACAAACAGAGTCTAGAAGCTAGTTTTTTTAAAAATAGGTAGCGATAACACCAAGACTGTTTTTGTTGGTGCCAAAATTTCAGCGCATAAAAATCTTGTACACTGCACATGATACAAGTCTTTTGTACACTAAAATTTTGATACCAATAAAAATAATTTTGACATTATCATTACTTAAAATGGTTCTTTCTCTAAATCCACACCAGAGCACTGAGCACGGTCCGACTGACGGGCCAATCTGGCAAAACGCCCAGATAGGGCGAGTACATTATTTCCCGTAAAAGCTTTGCCAGAGTTTCCTTTACTTGATCCATGACGTTAAGCTTGAATCGCCTCATGATTTGTCACTTCCCAGTGAGAGCTCCGAACTTTAGGACAAAGGAAGGGGTCCAAAGATTTACTATATTAATTTATATAATTTACTAATTATTGCAGTAATACTTAAATTGAAAATTCAATTCATTCATATTTTCTATCTTATATTTCAATCTATAGCTATCAGATTGTGGTTTCATGTAGGGGTGTGATAGGTGCTAAAAAGCACCCATTTAATCCTTTTAATTTATGCATTGTTGGTCCGTTTACATTGTTACTTGATATATTTTAGTGTTTTGTGGTGTTTGTAGGCTTTGGAGACCGATGAGTGCAAAAACGTGCAAATTGAGAAGTTTTACAGAGGATTGCTGCGAACATTAGTGTAGACACCTCAATTTGGCCTAACGATTATTTCAAATCCCACCTTAGGGACCATCCCGATGATGAAATGGATACAGTGATTATTGATTGACTTCTTGCGAACCCATGGACTTATGGTAAGAACTTTAAGCCACTTAGAGGACCCAATCCAGAGCCATATAGCCTTTCAGACATAAATACAGAATCCTAGGAGAATCTATCTGTCGGCCGTAATATTGATCTCACGGCCTTAAAATCATTTCTTCACCCGAGCAACCTGTTGCTAGAAAATCTCCCTGAGAGATCAATCACTCGGCCGCAAGATCTATCATTCGGTCGCAACATCCATTCCTCGGCCACCAGATCCTTTACTTGGCCGCCAGATTGTCCATTTTCCAGACTCTGGAACATTCTGTCAGACATTTAATCCAACTACACTACCTTCCCGATGCGTTCGGGCTACGCTCAGAGATTACCACGAAGAGTTTGCATTGCAATCGTGCGTTTTGATTGGACGGAGTGAGTCACCAATTGCCTATATAAAGGGCCTTTGGGTTCCGAAAATACAACAAGAATGAAATACACAAAATTCGTATACTTCCACACCCTCTCAAGCCACGAAACTCTGCAGAAACACTCTCTCAAAACCCCTCTTCAAAAGCCCTAACCTCTCGAAGGCAGCCATCAATCCGACGATCAAACCCCGAAGTCCAAACCCTAACTCTAGGGTTTTCAAAGAAGCAATCAGTCAATCACAATCAATCCGAAGCAATCAAACAACTGAGGGATCAAGGTGGTGAGGCCCAACGGCCTCTGGTTTGTTTTACTTACTGTATTCATAATTAATCGTAGCATTTTGATCATCTGCTAACTTTTCTGTCTGGTGTGAGGAAGAACACCGACCGGGGCTTCGATCCCTCGGCCGGTACAAAAAACCAGGAGGATCCCTCGTCCGTGACATCCATTCACCGGCCGCGGGATCCATCTCCCTGGGACAATTTGTTTTGCTTTTCTGCTTTCTGATACATGCTTTACTTATCGCATTGGCTCACCTTATTTACTGTTTAAAGGCTTAATTAAACAGACTATGTGTTAGAATTAAACAAAGCATCTATATGTCTTATGTTGAACAATTATGGGCCAGCCTCACGGCTGGGCAGAGAGGGGTGCCTAACACCTTCCCCTTACTGTACTCTTGGCTCCCGTATCCAGAATCTCTATCTGTTTTCCTAGATTTAATAAACTGGGTGGCGACTCTGTTTTGATGATGACTGCTATCGTGTGGCGATGTTCCTAGCCATGGGAATGTCCACGATCTTGGTTTATGAAGCAAGCAACCAATCGAGTAACAAACGATCAATCTGTATGGCGATGCCCGTCTGGGAGGTGTCTACAGTTTTTGGCGACTCTGCTGGGGACTTGAGAGCCATAACCAGAAAGTTCAACATAATACTAACACATGCCTTATTTAATTCATTTATCATATGCATCGAGCGGGCAACCTCGTTGAGTTCACCTGATACCCCGGCATGACACGGGCTATGTTAGGGGTTCCAGCAAACTCCACAGTCACTCGTACCTAGTGGTATATCAAAAAGGAAATCACCCAATCACCGCCTATGATGGGCTAGTGAGAGGATTGGTGCCCTTTGACAATGGAGCACCCTGAGACTACCTAAACCTTGCATGTATTAGAAAGCCATAGAACTTATCAAACTAAGACAGGAACCTACTTGCATTTTACTTCCAAGTTCTTCCTCACACCTCGTACCATCTGTTATTGTAACATTTCTTTCTGTGCAGAAGGGTTGGTTTTCAGCCCAAGTCCTAACCCTGTACGAGCCAAGTACTGACTTACAAGTATTTCTACTTTTACAAAGCAGGCACAATAGGTAGATTAAAGAAGCAACCTCAGCCAGTTTTATACTCTTACAATACCCGAAGTCACACCAAACAGAGGTTTTTACAGTCATCTCATCTGTCACCTTCGCCTGTCAAGACACCCTCACCGCAACGGTCCTAATCACTTCTGGGGACTTCGCGGTCATCTTCTCAACAAACCCGACTATCTACTCAATCTCAAGCTTCGCCAAGCAATCTCCCTACCCTCATCCCAAAAATGGCAGACAATGATGCCACTATCACCAAGCTCCGAGCCCAAATTGCCTATTTACAAGCCGAAAAAGCAGCAAGAGATGTTGAAGACAAGAAAGACGAGGAAGAAGCAGAAAGTCCTCATGAAGTTGTAATAGCAGAGAACCCTGAATTGGCCAAACAAGTCAAGGAGATCAAACACGCTTTGGCTCGTTCACGAGGGGACCAAATTCTAGACTTCGAAGGACTCTGCCTCTTTCCAGAATCTCAACTACCTGAAGGGTTCAAGATGCCAAGCATCGAGAAGTTCAATGGGACGAGTAACCCTACCAGCCATGTTCGCCATGTCATCAACACTCTGAAGCCGATGGGCTTAATCGATGAGCTTATCACTCAGCTGTTTCAAAGAACTCTCACTGGAAACGCTCTCGATTGGTTTCTCACTTTGGAATTTGTGCACTATCAGACTTGGCCAGAAATCGCCAATGCTTTTGTCAAGCAGTACGCATACAATGTCACTCGAGATTTGGAGATGACCAAACAAGAATCCAATGAGGACTTTGCTACCTTTGTGGCAAGATGGAGGGAAAAGGCTACCAAGATGAAGAACCGCCCTTCCGAGGAAGATCAAGTGAGGATAGTTGTCAAGAATCTGCAACCTAAATACCTCACCCACATTTACACTCAGGCTATCACTGATTTCAAACGCCTGCATGCCACTGGGTTACAAATCGAAGATGGAATCAAGCTGGGCCTCATTGGGAAAAAGAAACTCCTCCACCCAGGAAAACCTTTCCAACCTGTAGATCTCCTGCCTCCGTCAACACCCTTAACTCAGCCTTACCACAAGACCCTTTTCAGACTAGCTCATCTAGAAACACAAATCGCCCCCGCCACAATTTTGACCCTCTCTATATGACTCCATCCCAAGCCTTAGCCATCCTAAGCCGCCAAGGGCATCCCAGGCTCTTGAATAATCCACCTCCTTAGCCACCTTACGGCCCAAGCTATGACGCCAATAAACAATGCGCTTACCACCAACACCCTAGACACGAGACAGACCGCTGCATGCGTCTTCGTCATGACATCTAAGATCTCATTGATAGTCGAGCTATAAAACCTCCCAAGCCCAATGTGCAAACCAATCCACTTCCCGCTCACAATAATGAACCACCGCCTCAAAACATCAATCTCATAAGCCTATCCAATAGCCCCACATATAATCCTACCCGACACATTATCCCAAACACCCAAGCCAAACCATCCCTGATCTTCTCTAAGGATGACGAGTGCTTTGCAACAGGAGGAGGACCCCACATCTACGCCATTAATGATGGGGATTGGTGGTTGGACATACGCCAAGCCCTGCCAAGTGATTGGGAAGTTGGAAGAATTAAGCCTGTTGATCCTTGGGGCACCTAAGAAGAAGAAATAGGTCACCTCACCCGAAGCGGAAGAGTGTACAAACCCCCTAAACTAAGTAGGGAAAGTTCAACCTCAACACGAGTAATGGAAGAAGAAGAAGAGGAGAGCCAAATGACCGTACTTGAGGAAGACAGAGTGCTAAGACAATTGAAGAAAATCCAAGCTGATATCTCTATCTGGGGATTGCTTATGTCCTCTTATGAGCATCGCAATTTCTTCTTGAAAACTTTGGGAAAAGCTAAAGTTCCCATCGACACCACCCCTGAAGATCTGGTAGGCTTCATAATGACGTCAAAAGCTCCAAAATCGACAATAGCTTTCACTGACAAGGATCTACCTCCTGAAGGACCTGCACACAACAAACCTCTCTACATTTCACTTAAATGTCTCACTAAATGGATCCCACTGGTCTTGGTGGATAATGGGTCTGCTTTAAACGTATGTCCAACGTATGTCCTCAAAGGACCCTCGACAAGCTAGGGGTAGGCGCCGCCGACATACGCCCTTCAAACCAAGGTGTAAGGGGCTATGACAACTCAAAGAGAAGAGTAGTTGGGTGCGTCACACTGCTAGTAGAAGTGGAAAAGATCAAAAGAGACGTAGAGTTCCATGTGATGGATATACCAGCCACCTTCAATCTTTTACTAGGAAGACCTTGGTTACATGACGATGGGGCAGTGCCTTCCACTTTGCATCAGAAAGTCAAATTTGCAGTAGATGGAAGAGTCATAACCATTCTAGGGGATTCATCAATCCGAGCTCATTCCGACACACCTGTCTAAGAGGTAGGGACCGAGGAAACCTTCCTTACTGGATTCAGTCTTGAAGAAGCAACTGTTGTGCAAGCCTTGATGGCTGAAAGAAGCTTCTACATAAGCACCCCTGCCATATGGATGATGAAGAAACAAAACTACTTCCCTGGATTGGGTTTAGGCAAAAGATCACAAGGCATCCCGCAAATGATTGATCCCCTGCATAATCAATACGCCTTTGGTCTTGGCTACACCCCGACAGAAGCCGAGATAGAAAAGAAGAGAAGCATGGAAAAAGCTAAAGCAAGAGGAAGCAGGATCAAAGAAGAAAAACTCATGGTCCCAAAAACACTCAACGATTGGTTTGTAAGAGAAGGAGAAGACTTCCCATTCTGCGGTTTCACAGAAACATGGGAAGATGAAACTACCAAACAAAGGTATCCTGGAATGCAAATCTTCTTTGATCAAGAATGGACTGACAGTGATATGGAAGAAAAACCAACGAATTCATCTCCCATACCCGAAGACTGGGTCGAGGTGCTAGCTGAGTTTGACCTAAGAATTCTGTTTGGCAAAGAAGAGGGTGAAGAAGAGTATAAAACTGCGAAAGGCAAGGAAAAATGAGCCACTCCCGAGATACTGCAGTAAATCGCATGACGAAAACATTGCTTTCATTTCCTAAAGACAAGCTGGGACACGTTTTGGGCCCCTGTTTGGACATTTTCTATAGCTAAATAAATTCCCATTTTTTAATCATCTTATGCTTGTTAAATGATTCAATCTTTAAATGCAATTGCTATGCGCTACAGTCTCTCTGCCAAAGATGAAAGGGTCTTAAGAATCTAATTCTTTATGTTGCTAACAAAAAGGAAAGAAGGGACGAACCTTGATTACTTAGAACTAGGTTTTTGTCAAAACTTAGGAAGAAGACGCTATCTCCGTGAGAACACTTAGGGTTAGCTTATCCATTGTGAAAGTACAAACGATTCATGAAAACACCTCCGCTAAAATCCCTCTCCAAAATATAGAAAGCCTCTTGAGAGAAGTGCTCGTTGGGTAACCTAAGGCATCCAAGCAAAAGTAAGAGCAAAGCCTGCTAAGACAAGAAAATGCAAAAACGCAGCCTAGGCAAAAGATAAGGCATTCAAAAGCTCGCTAGGGACTCAACCTCCATCAGGTAACCTAGGCAAAACTTAGAGCATGTGAAAAGAAAAACCAAGAGTGAAAACCCAACCCCAAAAGGTGGTAATCTTGGAACTACGTAAAAGGCCTGATTCCCTGATTGGGATACGTAGGCAATCTCACATCGAGATACGGCCCAAACTTTCGGAGGGAAGAAAAAAACATAAAAAGATTTGTGCTCAACGATAGGTATAGCTAACCCTGCGTATTGAGCTCACAAAAGATGAGTTAGTCATTTTTCAGGAAATTGACAAAGACAAAGGCACGTGAGAATCATTGCTCGTCCTCTCTGACTCAAAAGTCATCAACATAAAGGACAAGATATCCTAAAAATCCCAAAAACACGGCAAAGAGACTGTGGAAACAGCAAAAGCAGATAAAATGCATGAATCGAATTCAAGCGTAAGAAGGAAGGAATGCCACTTGGCTAAAACAAAAAGTCCAGCTTCTTTAGGAAATAGAAGTAGCGGCCGAAGAATGGAATTCTCGGCCGAGCAATCCATTCCGGCCCATGTTTTAATCTGCTTTAACACTCATAAAGCTCTAAACCATTAAATACAAATCTGAAGTATCTCAGGACAAAGCACAAATCATGATATTTTGCCAAACATGCCGAAGTTGCTTCATAAAAATACAATATCATTGTCTATTTTTAGAACTAACAAATACAGGTACAAAGAAAAGGGCAAACTACTGCCCGCGACCCCTATTGGACGCATGATGAGAAGAAGAAGGACGAAAACGCTCAGGAACTGGGATGCTGATCCTCTGTCCTTCGCCTCCATCATCAGCCCCAGCATCTCCATCACCAGCCCTGGTACTCCCACCCTCGCTAACTCTAGCACTCTGAGTAACTGACACCGTTGGCACCCGCTCCGTTACAAGCTGCAAAACATAGTTTGTGGACATTCAGGATTCACATAAAACGTGGGATGGAAAAAGAAGAGATCAAATGATATATACCGCAACTATCCGGCTTCGTTGCCGTCGAGCCAAGTCCTCTGCACTCTGGAATGCACGTAACCACTCCTGAACAACATCAGCAGGCACCTACAGAGAAAATAGTTACATGTATAGCAAAGTTGGGGAAGAATACTGAAGGAAATTGAAACAGAGTCTTCAACATTACCTGCTGAACTCCGGTAGGAAGCACGTAAAGCTGAGTAGCACACGGGGTCAGCGTCAGGCGTTCCTATTCTCCATTGGCATTGTGGAAAGAGATAAAGCTGGGGGCCCATGGCCAAACAGGAGTAGCAGTAGTAGGAGTAGTAGTAGGCTGGGCTAGCAAGGCCAAACGGAAGGTCGAATAATCTCCCGCTACAAGAAAACTCATGGCTGGCTGTCTCTCAAGAGCAAGTAGCAAACCCTCTCCGGTCAAAAGATGGGTTGATCTCATACCAGTAGGAGGAGGGATAGGAACAAGCTGCAACGCCTCAGAACGTGAAAGTACTGGCTCGCTACCCTCTCTCTGAGATACCAAGCTCTCAAAAACGGCCCCTCCAAAAGGAAGTGCTGGCTGTCCAAAGCCCGAGCAAAGGTCAACTCCAAAGGGGCATCATCAAGCAGCATGTCCCATGGGTCAAAATGCACCTGCAGTAAGGGAAATAACGTCAACAAAAGTAGGGAAATGACATAGAGAAGGGTAGAAGATATCATACATGATCCACCGTTAGGCGATCCAAAACTCGCCTCCAAGCTAGCAAGTCCATGGCAGGCGATCGTGCCTTCCGAACTCCTTTCAACCAACGGGCTGCCCGTGGAACAAACCTGGGCTCTATATGCCTGGTCGGAGGAGGGAACTGCAACAAGTGCTCAAAAGCCCAGAGCTACAAACAAAGATGAAAAACAAGCATGAGTTACAGAGATAAAAGCAGTAAAGGAACGACACATGAAGTCGAAGTATGTACCTCAAGAATACGGTGGTGTCCACCCAGCGACAAACTAACCCCCCGGGAACTAGCACTAAGGTGCCCATACAGCGTAGCCAGAGCATGAGTTCCCCAATCAAACTCTGCTATGGTCTCTAAGTGTACCAAAGCAGCCAAAAACTGGACGTGCACCGAGTTCTCCTTGTTGCAAAACAAGGTCTATCCAAGGAGGTAAAAGAGGAAAGCTTGTACCAGCTGGGAAGGAGATACCTCTGTTAGAATGTCATCCCGATCGTACTGTGCCCGGAGCCATGAGTATGTAACATGACCACTCTCCGATACGTCAGGAGTTTTCCCTAAGAGGTAATCAAAGGAACCCTCCCGCTCATGGATCCGCGGATCAATAGGACCCTATCACCACCAACTCGCAAACCTGTCAACAAAGCGAAATCACCTGGAGTGATTGTCATCTCCCCAGCCTCCGGAAGATGGAAAGTGTTGGTGGTATCCCACCACCGTTCCACCAGTGCCGTAGTCAATCCTAACTCCGCTTTCGGAAGATGGAAGCCGAGTATCAAAGGCTCGAAGCCAGCCAAAGTGACTCCATCCTTGGCACTCTGAGGAAGCCTCTCGTACCACTCATACACCTGGGGGCAGCTACCCCACATGCGCAGCTTCTCATTTGCCTGACAAAGGACAAAAGAAGATTAATACAATAACAAGATCGCCTAAACAGGGGGCAATTCTTACAATTCACTTTCAAATTCCAAGTATCATATCATTGCTTCATAAATTCTTGAACAGACATCATTGACAGGATAAAACTTTACCTTCACATTGGTAAAGCCGAAGTGCTGCTCTGGCTCTCTATGCAAAACCTCAGGTGGGACGTCACTGAGAGGAGGGTGATATCGCAACGAACCCCCCACGCCCAATTATATGGACTGGAGGGATGTACGTATTAACATCAAAAGGCAGTAAGGCTCCATTGCCCGCATCAGAGGGAGCCTCAAACTCAGTCTCAGGAGGGTTCGGTTGCGAAGACCCTTCCCCAACAATCGGCGTACACCGACTCGAGCGAAGAACGTGGGTACTTGAAACCCCGCCCAGAACTGTGGCCTCAACGGCCGGAGCTTTGCCCGCGTCCCTAGATGCGGCAGGAATATCAAATGACGGTGGAGGAGGCGGTGGCGAAGCCATGACAGCCAAGGAAAAATAGCGGTCGGAACCACGGTGGTCGGGAGAATGACGAGGACGAGGGGACGACGGTGACCGAGAAGAAGAAAATAAAGGAGATCGTTCAAACGAGAGAAAGAAAGGAGGAAGAAAAAGATCGAATGAGCTGTGAGATCGATCGAACTTAACTTAAATCGATTTTCTGACTTTCGACTTTCTCACGGTCGAGACAACGATTCCTCGGCCGAGACATCAATCCTTCGGCCAAGATATCGATCTCCTGGCCCTCCAATCTATTTCCCTCAGCAATACCAGATCTAGCTCAGTGCACCAATTCAAGCAATTATGGACTTCTGAGTCTTCGACCAATAAAGTAGCCTTGGGGGCATCCCCGAGCCAATACAACATGATCAGAACTAGCCTTGGGGGCATATCCAAGCATAAGGAAGCTCTCTCTCCACAAACTGTTGGCCGAAGCTCTTACTACAACAAATCAAGACACTCAGCAGCTCTGCTATTCATCACCATCTCTATCAAACTCAGCGGCTCCAAGCCCACTATCACAACTGGCTCTAAGCCGTAACAATCATCTCAGCGGCCCTACGCCCATTATTCAGCAGCTCGAAGCCCATTACCGTATTCACCCACTCGCCAATCACCTCAGCGGCTCAGAGCACCATCTCACTACATCAGCAACTCTACGCTTGCCACCCCAGTAGCTTTACCTCTATCAAGTCACTCAGGCTCTATGCCCATATTCACCACTCAGCGGTTTGAAGCCCATTATCATAGCGGCTCCAAGCCCACCATCTCAGCGGCTCCAAGCCCATTATCATAACGGCTCTACGCCCATATTCGCCTTCTCAGCGGCTCCAAGCTATCGACTCAGCAGCTCTACGCTCGCTATCCCAACAGCAGGCTCTACGCCTACTGTAGACACCCCAATCTGGGCTTCCAGATTAGTTTACTTACGGTATTTGATTCCCCGATGATGAAACGGATCAAGAACACCTCGGGAATGTTGAGTGTTTGCAAAACCTTTGAACCTAACCTAACCCTAAGCCACTTTCAAAAAGCCAAAAACCCTACTGTCGTGCGCCAGGGCGCACCATCGCACGCCAGACCCACTCCCTCGCGCGATGGTCAAACTGCCAAGTTTGACCGTTGACCATCGCGCGCCAGGGCGCACCCTTGTGCGACAGACTGGCTCCATCACGCGATGGTCAATCCCCACCAACCTTTTTCAAAGGTGGAAGCTTGGCCACCAATGCAGTCTCAGCCAGACCTCGTGGACTGGCTGAACTCCTCTTTTTGCATCACCCAACCTTTCCAAAGGGGCAAATTTGGCCACCAAGCCAAGTTAACCTTTACTTGGTTGGTTCTTTCTCCTCCATACACCATTACTTGGTTGGTTGCACCTCCTCTTCTCTTATAAATACACCCCCCCCCCCCCCCCCCCCCCCCCCCCCCCCCCCCCCACCCCCTCCTTATGCCTCCATTAAAAGGGTTCAAAAAAAAAAAAAAAGGAGAAAGAACCAAAGTTCAAGCAAAAAGGGCTATACAACCTTGAATACACTTGTTACTCCCTCACTCAAACCACTTCCATACACTCATTTTACAAGCTCTATCACTTTGTTCAACCTCAATTCAACTCAAAGCTCAAGCACATTCAAACTCAAAAGGCCAAAGGTATAACACCTTTGTTCTGCTTACTGTTCTGATCCCTGAGGGGGGCTGGCAGGGCCAAGGCTGGTAATCAATACCAGTCCTGACCCTAAAGCTAGCAAGGTTTCAAAAGCCGTGGCCAAGCAAACCCGCGCGCGATGGACTTGAACACTCGCGCGACACTTCTGTCCTCATGAGATTGGTCCACGTGGGGATGAGATGCTGGTCATTTCTTATTTTTATCATGCACATGGCTGTTGTGTAGTTTATTTTGGTATTAAGTCACTGTGTTGCATGCTAAAATACATACAGTAGTTTAGTTTAATGTTTCACTTGGCTTGGAATGCCCTTGGGATGCTCTTGAACATGTATCAGAGCCCAAGCATGCAAAGCAATTCCTGGAAGTCCAGTCATGACCCTCGCGCGAGTGTTTCACTCTATCGCGCGATGGTCATCTGATTTCCAGAGACTGCCCTTGCATGGGCAGCTTGGCCCTTGGCCTTTGTTTCAATACCCCACCTGTTTAGGGGTTGTTCTTCAATTTTATTCGTTCTATTTGTAATATTATTTACTTTTCAGTACATATAAACTGCTTGGTTTGCCCCCTGGGTGAGCACTGGTCCTTCCAGAGCCCAGAGGGGGATAAAATTCAAACTGTGAGTGAAGCATCAACACTCGCGCGAGTGTATGGGTCTGTCGCGCGACAGTCAGCTTGCATGAATGTAGATCCAGGCATGCAAGTTAGCCATTGCTTGTGCCAAATTCATACAAGACACAGTTTTGGTGTTTGAATCACAGTATTGGGTTTTATCCCATTTATTTTCCAAACATTCCATCCATCCATGCTATATCAATCACATCTTGCAAACTGTTACAGTTTTAATCCCCGATTAACTGTTCCCCCGCCCTAACTGGTTAAAAATTGATTAATAAAAGAAGAATCGCAATGTTTTCAAAATGCCTAAGTAGAGACCGATCTCCGGATTAGGCGAGAGGGGTGCCTTAAAACCCTTCTCCTCTCGTAACCTGGCTCTCGAACCCAGATATGGTTATGACGGACTGGTGCTTTCACTTTTTCAAATCAAACAGCACAGCAGGTGCTTCGAAATACGGTTCCTTGGGTGTCGGACCTTCAAACCCGAGTGGCGACTCTGTATTTACGAGCGCTTGTTTCTCCGCTCGCGCTCCCTCGATCCGGGCCCATTGCCTTGGGAAAGGAACGAAATCCTTTTCCAAGGGCACGCTGCCCACACCTACAATCATACTCCAAGCAATCTCAACTGGCTCGAAACCGTAACGACTATCTCAGCGGCTCTACGCCCTCGCCTATCAACTTAGCGGCTCCAAGCCCAGTATCTCAACTGGCTCGAAGCCGTAACAACTATCTTAGCAGGCTCTACGCCGCCCCAACAATCAAGACATCATCAATTCTCAAGCTCTACGCTTGAATGCTCAAAATCTAACATTTTGAATGCTCGAAGCTCTTCGAATGCCCAACCACTGTGTACTGGATGCTCAAGTTCTACACTTGAATGCTCAAGCTCTACGCTTGGATGCCCAACCACCGCGTACTGGATGCTCAAAGCCTGTACTTTGAATGCTCGAGCTCTACGCTCTGAATGCTCAAGTTCGGAACTTGAAAGAAGCTCTACACTTATATCAAACACACAAGCACGGGCCCGTGCACATTTGCATCAATTGCATCACCATTATCACATCGAGTTTGCATCATCATATCTGTTCACATCTAACAACCATCATCATACATACACACTCTGCATATCTCTCATGAAACAGGTCAACCCTACAGTCAACCGGCTCTACGCCTCGGTTTTATTGATCAGTCTAGTGCCTCGATCCTTTGGCTCTACGCCAAAACTTATGTTGAGAAAGCTCTGTGCACAGACCATCAGAATGCAACCAGCTCTACGCTTCGGTTCAAATCACGTCAAGCTCTAAGCTCCGACACCTCAGGCTTCCGCCTTATGATCAATACTAGCTCCGCTCTTCGGTTATATCAAGCTCAAAGCTCCAATCTCCTCAAGCCCTTGCCTCATGACCACAGCAGGCTCCACGCCTCGATTCTATCATCTTAGGCTCTCGTCTTGTGACTACAACCGGCTCTGCGCCTCGGTTCCATCACGTTAGAAACCATCGCTCTCCAGGCTCTCACCTCATGACTACAACCGGCTCCGTGCCTCGGTTCCCTCATTCCCAAAGCTCCGTGCTCTAGTTACTGGCCTTGCGCCCCCCCATATCTCAAAAACGGCGTCCGATTCAACCCCAGCAGATGGCTTGGATTCCACCCCAATCACATCAATTCCTTCCAGCTCATTCGCAAGGATAGACTACCCTACCGAGCTCCCCTCAGTCAAAGTAAGGATGATCAAGAAAAGCAAAACGCACCTGCCGTGTACTGATCTACCCCAAAATACTAAGAATGCTCTCCACAAAAACTTCCCCGGCAGCCCCGCGCTCCTTCAACTATTCTCCGCCGAAACCCTGGCTTAACCCAGGTATGTTGCACTACGGCTTTTTAAGACCAAAGGTACGTCTTCTATTCCTAACCCTCCAAACTTTTTCTTTTTCGTTACTGCCCGCCCGAACTACGGTTGGTCTGAATTTCCCTTGTGGAATACATAGGCAGCCTCCCGGCCCGACCATAACAAAAACCTTTTTCAAAAACCCCTTGGAATAGTGGTTGGACCAAATTGAGTTGCTTTTACAGCTTTGACTCTTACTCAAATATGTCTCGCAATCCGTCTGAGCTCAGTCAAAGAGGGGCATCTGTAGACACCCCAATTTGGTCTAACGATTATTTCAAGTCCCACCTTAGGGACCATCCCGATGATGAAATGGATACAGTGATTGCAGATTGACTTCTTTCGAACCCATGGACTTATGGTAAGAATTTTGAGCCACTTAGAGGACCCAATCCAGAGCCATATAGCCTTTCAGACAGAAATACAGAATCCTAGGAGAATCCATTTGTCGGCCGTAATATTGATCTCACGGCCTTAAAATCATTTCTTCACCCGAGCAATCTGTTGCTTAAAAATCTCCCTGAGAGATCAATCCCTCGGCCGCAAGATCTATCCCTCAGCCGCAACATCCATTCCTCGGCCGCCAGATCCTTTTCTCGGCCGCCAGATTGTCCATTTTCCAGACTCTGGAACGTTCTGTCAGACATTTGATCCAACTACACTACCTTCCTGATGCGTTCGGGCTACGCTCAGAGATTACCACAAAGAGTTTGCATTGCAATTGCAATTGCAATCGTGCGTTTTGATTGGACGGAGTGAGTCACCAATTGCCTATATAAAGGGCCTTTGGGTTCCGAAAATACAACAAGAACGAAATACACAAAATTCGTATACTTCCACACCCTCTCAAGCCACGAAACTCTGCAGAAACACTCTCTCAAAACCCCTCTTCAAAAGCCCTAACCTCCCGAAGGCAGCCATTAATCCGATGATCAAACCCCGAAGTCCAAACCCTAACTCTAGGATTTTCAAAGAAGCAATCAGTCAATCACAATCAATCCGAAGCAATCAAACAACTGAGGGATCAAGGTGGTGAGGCCCAACAGCCTCTGGTTTGTTTTACTTACTGTATTCATAATTAATCGTAGCATTTTGATCATCTGCTAACTTTTCTGTCTGGTGTGAGGAAGAACACCGACCGGGGCTTCGATCCCTCGGCCGGTACAAAAAACCAGGAGGATCCCTCGGCCGTGACATCCATTCACCGGTCGCGGAAAAATATGATTAAAGAATTAAGTGCTCCAATTTTCAATCCGGTTGAACCGGTGCGAAGATCTTATTTATTTTATAATTTTATCCTAGATGGTCGTAATGAATTTTTGGCTCTAAAGCCTTTCAACGATTACCCGAAGACTCCTTATTTAGTTTCAGGGCCCTCTTAGGGTGCTCATTGAAAGGCTTTAGAGCCAAAAATCCATTATGACCATTTAAGATAAAATGATCAGAAAAATAAGATATTCGCACCAGTTTAAACGGATTGAAAATTGGAACACTTATTTTTTTACACCATTTATATATTAAAAAATATATTAAAAAAATTAAGTGTTTCAATTTTTAATTTGTTTGAACCGGTGCGAAGATCTTATTTTTGGGCTTGATAGAATCGAAGCGTGGAGCTGGTATTGATCATAAGGCGGAAGCCTGAGGTGTTGGAGCTTAGAGGTTGATGTGATTTGAACCGAAGCGTAGAGCTGGTTGCATTCTGATGGTCTGTGCACGGAGCTTTCTCATCATAAGTTTTGGCGTAGAGCCAAAGGATCGAGGCGCTGGACCGATCAATGAAAACCGAGGCGTAGAGCCGGTTGATTGCAGGGTTGACCTGTTTCATGAGAGATATGCAGAGTGTATATATATGATGATGTTGGTTGTTAGATGTGAACAGATATGATGATGCAGACTCGATGTGGTAATGGTGATGCAACTGATGCAAATGTGCACGGGCCCGTGCGTGTGTGTTTGATATAAGCGTAGAGCTTCTTTCAAGTTCCGGACTTGAGCATTCAGAGCGTAGAGCTCGAGCATTCGGACGGCAGAATCCAAGCATTCAAAGTACAGGCTTTGAGCATCCAGTACGCAGTGGTTGGGCATTCAAACGTAGAGCTTGAGCATTCAAGTGTAGAACTTGAGCATCCAGTACACAGTGGTTGGGCATTCGAAGAGCTTCGAGCATTCAAAATGTTAGATTTTGAGCATTCAAGCGTAGAGCTAGAGAGTTGATGATGTCTTGATTGTTGGGGTGGCGTAGAGCCTGTTGAGATAGTTGTTACGGCTTTGAGCCAGTTGAGATTGCTTGAGTAGGCGTAGAGCTTGTCGCTGGGATAGCGAGCGTAGAGCTGCTGAGTCGAGGGCTTAGAGCCGCTGAGTGAGTGAATACGGGCATAGAGTCGTTGAGATGATGGGCTTGGAGCCGCTGAGTTGATAGAGATGGTGGGCATTGGGCCGCTGAGCTGTTTGATAGTGACGAGCTTGGAGCCAGTTGGAATAATGGGCGTGGAGCCACTGTGATAATGGGCTTTGAGCCGCCGAATAATGGGCTTTGAGCCGCTGAGATGGTTGAGATGGTGGGCGTAGAGCCACTGAGTTGTTAGAGATGGGCTTTGAGCCGCTGAGGTAGCGAGTGTGGAGCTGCTGATGTAGTGAGATGGTGGGTGAACATGGGCACGGAGCTGCTGAGTGAGCCTAGAGCTGTTGAGTGATAACGAGCGCGAGCGTAGAGTCATTGAGTGGTAGTGAGCATAGGCTGTTGTGGTAATGAGCTCAGGGCTGCGGAGGTTGAACACGGGCATAGAGCCGCTGGTGGTGCAAGAATGTATTGTCGAGCGACCTGTGCACAAGGTTATTGAGCGTGGAGCTGCTGAGTGATTTTGAGAATATTGGGTATGGAGCAAGAGCTTAGTTTTGATAATCCTCGCGGTCAAGTGACCGGTTGTTGTGAGCTTGCTGCTACGGAGAGAAAGAGTTTCCTTGTGCTTGGATATGCCCCCAAGGCTAGTTCTGATTGCGTTGTATTGACTCGGGGGTGCCCCCAAGGCTACTTTGTTGGTCGAAGACTCAGAAGTCCATAATTGCTTGAATTGGTGCACTGAACTTGATCTGGTGATGCTGAGGGAAATGGATTGGGGGGGCTAGGAGATCGATCTCTCGGCCGAGTAAAAGATGTTTCGGCCGAGGAATCGAAGTTTCAGCTGAGGAATCGAAGTTTCGGCCGTGAGAATGCCAAGGGTCAGAAAATCGATTTAAGTTTGGTTTAATCGATCTCACGGGTCATTTAATCTTTTCCCCTCTTCCTCTTTTCTTTCGTTCGAAACCTCTCCACCTTCGACCACCGTCGTCCGGCCGCCGCCGCTCCTCCGGCCGTCACCGTGGTCACCTCCGACCGCCATTGTTCTTTGCTTTTTGTTGGTTCCTTTTCCTCTTGCTTTGGACGTGATGGCCACGCCACCTTCGGATGTCGCGGGTTCGTCCTCGCACCCTCCATGCGGGTGTGAGTATTCTTCTTCTGACGAGGAGGCGATTGAGGAGCCTGGTTTGTTCAACGCTGCTACCTACGTTCTTCCTTCGCGTAGGTTGGATTTTGGTGGTTTGTTGCAGTACCGCCCTCCCGTTGGCGGCCCAGAGGCCGAGGTGGTTCGCCGGGAACCTAGGCTGCACCTGAGTGTTCTCAATGTACTAGTGAGTTTCCTAAAAAAGTAAAAAGTTTACTTCAGTTCGGAGTTTTAATTTTGTATGATTTACAAAGTGAATTTCTTGCTTGTGGGATGAGATCCCTTTCAGCTAGGGGCGTGAATGGGTTAGGATTGTTTTGTTTAGAAAGACTAAAATAACCGTGCCCCCTGTTTAGGCAATGCATGCTTTTTAAACGTTAATTTGATGCCCCTAGCTTTTTATTTGTTTATGCAATCGTGAGATTAACCCCCTTTTTGTCCTTGGCAGAGAAATAGGAGACTGGAGGCTCGCGGTGGAGGCAAAGAAGTGCACAAGTGGTTTCTGGTGCTGCCAGAGCAGGCTCGGGAACTGGTATGTGCTGTAGGTTTTAAGGCGTTTGTTCTGGGCCTCAATCTTCCGAAGATGGACTGGTCACTGATGACTTCGCTGGTTGAGAGGTGGTGGGATACCACCAACACATTCCACTTCCCCTCTGCTGGTGAGATGACAATTACATCTGTAGACACCTCCCAAACGGGGCATCGCCATACAGATTGATCACGTTTGTTTGCTCGATTGGTTGCTCGCTTCGTAAACCAAAATCATGGACATTCCCATGGCTAGGAACATCGCCACATAATAACGGTTATCATCAAATAGAGTCGCCACCCAATTTATTAAAACTGGGAAAACAGATAGAGATTCTGGATACGGGAGCCAAAAGTACAATAAAGGGAAGGTGTTAGGCACCCCTCTTTGCCCAGTCGTGAGACTGGCCCATAATCATTCAACATAAGACGTGTAGATGCTTTGTTTAATTCCAACATGTAGTCTGTTTATTTATTCCTTTAAACAGTAAGCAAAGTGAGCCAGTGCGATAAATAAAGCATGCATCAGAAAGCAGAAAAGCAAACAAAATGTCCCAGGGAGATGGATCCCGCGGCCGGTGAATGGATGTCACGGCCGAGGGATCCTCCTGGTTTGATGTACCGGTCGAGGGATCGAAGCCCCGGTCGGTGTTCTTCCTCACACCAGACAGAAAGATTAACGGATAATCAAAACGCTACGGTTAGTTAGAAATATGGTAAATAAGACAAACCAAAGGCCGTTGGGCCTCACCACCTTGATCCCTCAGTTGCTTGATTGCTTCTGATTGGGTGTGATTGACTGTTTGCTTGATTGAAAACCCTAGGGTTAGGGTTTGAACTTCGGGATTTGATTGCCGGATTGACGGCTGCCTTCGGGAGGTTAGGGCTTTTGAAGTATGGGATTGAGAGAGTATTTGTGCAGAGTTTCGTGGCTTGATAAAGTGTGAAGGTCTATTAATTTTCGTGTGTTTATTTTCGGAGTCCAAAGGCCCTTTATATAGGCAATTGGTGACTCACTCCGGCCAATCAAATCACGAGATGGCAATTGCAATTGCAATGCATCTCTAACTCTACGTCGTAATCTCTGAGCGTAGCCCGAACGCATCGGAAAGGTAGTGTAATCGGATTAAACGTCTGACAGAACACGTTCCAGAGTCTGGAAAAAGGTCGATCTGGCGGCCGAGTAAAGGATATCACGGCCGAGGAATGGATGTCTCGGCCGAAGGATAAATCTTGCGGCCGAGGGATTGATCTCTTAGGGAGATTTGGCTAGCAACAGGTTGCTCGGGTGAGGAAATGATGTTAGGGCCGTGGGATCGATGTCACGGCCGACAGATGGATTCTCCTAGGCTTCTGTATTTCTGTCTGAAAGGCTGTATGGCTTTGAATTGGGTCCTCTAAGTGGCTCAAAGTTCTTACCGAAAGTCCTAAGGTTCTCAAGGAAGCAATCAGCAATCACTGTATCCATTTCATCATCGGGATGGTCCCAAGGTGGGACTTGAAATAATCGTTAGGCCAAATTGGGGTGTCTACAGATGCCCCTCTTTGACTGAACTCAGACGGATCGCGAGACATGTTTGAATAAGAGTCAAAGCTGTAAAAAGCAACTCAATTTGGTCCAACCACTATTCCAAGGGGTTTTCGAAAAAGGATTTGTTATGGTCGAGCCGGGAGGCTGCCTACGTATTCCACAAGGGAAATTCAAACCAATCGTAGTTCGGGCAATAAAGAAAAATAAAAAGTTTGGAGGGTTAGAGACAGAAGACGTACCTTAGGGCTTAAAAAGCCATAGTGTGACGTACCTAGACTGAGCCAGGGTTTTGGCGAAGAGTAGTTGAAGGAGCGCAGGGCTGCCGGGGGAGTTTTTTTGCGGAGAGCTTCCTTAGTTTTTTGGGGTAGATCAGTACACTGCAGGTGCGTTTGCTTTTCTTGATCATCCTTACTTTGACTGAAAGGAGCTCGGTAGAGTAGCCTATCCTTGCGAATGAGCTGGAAGGAATTGATGTAATGGGGTGGAATCCAAACCATCTGCTGGGATGAGTTGGACGCCGGTTTGCTTTTGAGATGTAGGGGGCGCATGGCCAGTAACATAGAGCACGGAGCTTTGGTGATGAGGAAACCGAGGCACGGAGCCGGTTGTAGTCATGAGGCGAGAGCCTGGAGAGTGATGGAATCGAGGCGTGGAGCCTGTTGCAATCTTGAGGCGAAGACCTGAGGAGATTGGATAGGACCGAAGTGCGGAGCTGGTATTGATCATAAGGCGAGAGCCTGAGGTGATTGATAGGACCGAAGCGCGGAGCTGGTGTTGATCATAAGGCGAGAGCCTGAGGTGACTAGATTGAGGCGTGGAGCCTGCTGTGGTTATGAGGCGAAGGCCTGAGGTGAGCTTAGAGCTTGATGGGACCGAAGCGCGGAGCTGGTATTGATCAGGATGAGAGCCTGTGGTGTCAGAGCTTTGAGTTTGACGTGATGAACCGAAGCGCGGAGCTGGTATAAGGCAAGGGCTTGAGGTGAAGGAACTGAGGCATGGAGCCTGAAGTGATTGAGGCGTGGAGCCTGCATGCAGTCTTGAGGCGAGGGCCTGAGTTGTCGGAGCTTAGAGCTTGACGTGATATGAACCGAAGCGTAGAGCTGGTTGTATTCTGATGGTCTGTGCACGGAGCTTTCTCATCATAAGTGTTGGCGTGGAGCCAAAGGATCGAGGCGCTGAACCGATCAATAAAACCGAGGCATAGTGCCGGTTGATTGTAGGGTTGACCTGTTTCATGAGAGATATGCAGAGTGTATATGTGTGATGATTAGATGTGAACAAATATGATGATGCAGACTCGATGTGATAATGTTGATGCAATATGTGCACGGGCCCGTGCGTGTGTGTTTGTTTTAAGCTTAGAGCTTCTATCAAGTTCTGGACTTGAGCATTCAGAGCGTAGAGCTCGAGCATTCGGACGGCAGAATCCGAGCATTCAAAGTACAGGCTTTGAGCGTCCAGTACACAGTGGTTGGGCATCCAAGCGTAGAGCTTGAGCATTCAAGTGTATAACTTGAGCATCTAGTACACAGTGGTTGGGCATCCAAGCGTAGAGCTTGAGCATTCAAAAATGTTAGATTTTTGAGCATTCAGGCGTAGAGCCTGTTGCTTGTTTACGGCTTCGAGCCAGTTGAGATAATGGGCTTGGAGCCGCTGAGATTTGTTTGTTACGGCTTTGAGCCATTTCAGATGGTAGATACAGGCTTCGAGCCTGTTGAAGTAATGGGCTTTGAGCCGCTGAAGTAGATTTGATTGTTACGGCTTCGAGCCAGTTGAAACGGTGGGCTTGGAGCCGCTGAGTTGGTTGTTACGGCTTTGAGCCAGTTGAGATGATAGGTACAGGCTTTTAAGCCTGTTGGAGTGATGGGCTTCGAGCCGCTGAGATTGTGATAACAGGCGTAGAGTCTGTTGCTGTGATAGTGAGCATAGGCTTTGAGCCTGTTGAGGTGATGGCTTGGAGCCATTTTGAGATTGCTTGTCATGGCTTCGAGCCAGTTAGGATAGTGGGCTTAGAGCCGCTTCAATGAGTGATAGCGAGCGTAGAGCTGCTGAGTGAATATGGGCGTAGAGCCTATCGATAATGGGCCTCGAGCCGCTGAGTTGATCGTTATGGCTTCGAGCCAGTTGAAACGGTGGGCTTGGAGCCGCTGAGTGATGGGCATGGAGCTGCTTATTTCCTTGGTAGTGGATACGGGCATAGAGCCGCTGGATGTTCTGACTTGTTTCGGCCAGCAGTTTATGGAGAAAGATCTTCGATGCTTGGGCATGCCCCCAAGGCTAGTTTTGATCATGTTGCATTGGCTTGGGGATGCCCCCAAGGCTACTTGGTTGGTTGAGGATTTAGAAGTCTGTAGTGGCTTGAATTGGTGCACTGAGCATGATCTGATATGGTTGAGGGAAATAAATTGGGAGGCCAGGAGATAGAACTCTCGGCCGAAGGATTGATGTCTCGGCCGAGGTATCGAATACTCGGCCGCTTAATCCCTTTATTTCCAGAGGCCTATAAAAGGCCACTGCGTCGGCCGTTTCATCTCATTTTTCTTTTCTTCTTCCTCTCCTCGTTTCGGGAGCTCCGCAACCGAGGGCTCCTCTTCGTTTCTCCTCATTCCTGTCGACTTCGGACCATGAAGGGTGCGCGGCCAGAGATTGCGGAGGGAGGCCGCACTGTTCTTGGTCCTGTCTTGATGCTTGATTAGGGACCCTTGCATGGGTGACTTGCTTCCGTGACGCGGAACTCCTGGTGTGGCGGTGGTACGCGGTGTGGTGATTTTTCTGGGCTATGTGGTGTCTCTTTTGCACCGTAGTACTCCTCCGGTATACACCGCCCCAGGGGTGTCCTCTTCTTAGTTTCTTTGCAGCAGGCCTCTGGTGTTTAGAGCACCAGAGGGTCCGGCATCCTCTCCTGCTTCCTCTTTTTGTCTTTTTTCTGTTTCTCTTCCTGCATAGGTTAGTTTGACAGGAAATCGATGTATAGTTTGTTTAGGAAATGTGGGATGATCCACCTTGTGATGTAAAAAACTTTCGTTATATGAAACAAAAACCTTCCTACTCTGCTTGTGATTGTATATGCTGTTCTTACGTTGTTTGCGTGTGATATTTCTTGTTAATCCGATGAAACGAACTGAACCGTGGAAGCAGTCTGTAAAATAGCCGTTCTGGCGGCCGACTGAATGATTACGCGGCCGATGCTTTGATCTGCCGGCCGAAGGATCGTTTTGTTTGCCTGGGTTTGACTTGTAGGTCAAACCTGATTTTCGCGGGCCGATAGATGGATCCTACGGCCGTCATATCGAAGTATCGGCCGAGAGACCGATTGAAATTCTGAGGATTAAGAATCCGATTCCGATTCGGACTAAGATTCGACTTAGTTCTATAAATACGAGTTCTACGAACCCGATAGCGTTGTCAGTAGCAATTCCTTACATATGGCACAACCAATCCTTGATCAGTGGTTGATTTCCTTTAATGGCCTCGACCGTTTACACTTTAAGTCCTTTGGCATGGACTTCCTCTTTTCCCTTCGTCAAATTCCTGTGAATTTTGCCTTCCTTAGGGCAGCAGCTAGTTTGTGGGACCCTGATTTTCACGTTTTTCGCTTTAAGAGAGAGGAGTTGTGTCCTACTATCGAGGAATTTGCGGCCATTATGGGCCATTCAGACAGAGAGGGTTTTGTTGTCCCTAATCCTTTGTTCAATCGAAGTGATCTCCTGAAGGATTTACTTCAAATCTAGAAACATGAAGTTAAATTCTTCCTAGTGAAAGGAAGGCTGGAGATTCTGTAACTTATTCAGCGTTTTGGTACAGCTGAGGCCCATCACCAAGTTTCCCTACAGAAGTCGTGTTTTCATGCATTGTGCATTTGTCTCCTTCATTACTACTTGCTTGGCCCTTCCTCTGGTCATGCTGATCCTGTATTGCTTAACCTTGCTCAGGAAATTGGAAACCGTGTGGGTTTCGCTGGCTTAGTGTTGGCAGAGACCTTGATGGGTTTAGATGTGATGAAGGGTAGTCCTACAGCTCAGTTCTCAAGCAGTCCCTTGCTATTGCAGGTTCGCTCTTTTATTTGTTTATTTGTCAAGTTTATCTTTTCACTCATCACTCTTTTGTTTTGACTCACGTGTTCTCTCAACTCACAATTTTCCCTTGTTCTCTAGGTGTGGTTGTTTGAGAAGCTAAAAGTGTGGGATGCGCCGGAGCGACTTCCTTATAATCCAGACCAGTGTACGGAGCGTCACATGGTTAAACAGTTCCCAACTGAGGCTGCTTGGGAAACGTGGATGAAGACTTGCAGAGGTGATTGGATTCAATGGGTTTGCCCCTGGTATGGTATCGAGAGCATGACCGCGAGTACCATGAACCACTTTGGTGTAGCAGTGATTGGCATTACTCGAGTCGTTTTCTACTTTCCTGCTCGCTTTCAAAGGCAGTTTGGGGCTGAACAAGCCGCAATCTTGGGTGACCCCGAGTACACCGTCTCTAAGATCCATGATGCCAACTTCCGTCGCAATATGCTGCGTCTTTGGCCAAATAGAGTGATGCAGGAGGTTGCTGAGAACTTCGTTGCCAAGCTATCGGGTTCTTACAAACGCTGGTTGAAGAAAAACCTTTTGGAGGATAGTAGTGCAAAAAGAAGGAAGACCTAGAGATTGACGCTTTGCTTATGTTTTTCAAAAGATGTTTGTTTGATTCTAGCTTTCATGGATTAAGAATTGGTTAGGTTTGCTTTGTCCTTTCTCTTTGGAAATAATAAAACATTTGGTCGTTTTATTTGAAGATGTCATTGCCATGATTTGATAGCGAACATGCTTTAGGATAGACCTAGAAATCTTGGAAGTGATGATGATAGCAGTGGCCGAATCTCAAACTTGGAGATTACCTACGTATCCCATGGAGGGAATCAGGCCATAAACGTAGTTCCAACAAAGGGGATTTGTTTTGTTTTTTGGTTAGGGTCCACTCGGGTATTTTTCTCTCCTTTTGTGCTCTAAATTTTGCCTAAAACCGCCCTTGCGGGTTTTCGGTCTAGCAAGCGTTTTATTTATGCCTTAGTTTTTGCCTAAGCCGCCCTCGCGGGTTTTCGACCTAGCAGGCTGCTCTAATTTTTGCTTGAGTCCGCCCACCCTTGTGGTTTTCGGCCCAACGAGCATCTCTCATGGGTAATACTTCCTTAGCTTGTCAATGTTGACTGGCGTTGCGAATTTCATTCCATCCAAGTCTGCAATGTATGCTGCTCCTCCAGAAAGTATGCGTTTGATAAGGTAGGGGCCTCCCCAGTTTGGTCTAAACTTGCCCCTTGGGTCTGAGACGTGGCGACGAATTGCTTTGAGCACCATGTCTCCTACCTTGACATCCCTAGGTTTCACCTTTTTGTTGAATGCTCGTGCAATGCGGCGTTGATACCCTTGTACATGGTATAAGGCTCTCAGTCTCCTTTCGTCTAGTAGTGCCAACTCGTCGTAGCGGTTTTGAACCCAGTCTTCTTCGATCATTCCAGTCTCAGCTAGAACCCTTAACGAAGGTAATTCCAATTCGATAGGCAAGACAGCTTCCATTCCATAGACCAGAGAGTAGGGAGTGGCCCCAGTTGAAGTCCTTTCAGTTGTTCGATATCCCCATAGCGCCAGAGGTAGCATTTCTGGCCAGTCCGTGTAAGTGTCGGTAGTCTTCCGCAGAATCCTCTTGATATTCTTGTTTGCAGCCTCAACTGCTCCATTAGTTTGAGGTCGGTAAGTAGATGACCGATGATTCTGTATCCCAAATTCAGCGAAAAGCTTCTTTGTCGCCCCCTTGAAGTGCGATCCATTGTCACAGACGAGCTCGTGAGGTACACCATATCGATAGATGATATTAGTGCGAATAAATTTGGCCACATGAGTGGCTTTGAGAGTAGCATAAGAAGCTGTTTCTACCCACTTGGTGAAATAGTCGATAGCCTCCAGGATGAACTGATGTTTGTATTTTCCCTTTGGATTTATACTTCCAATAACGTCTATCCCCCAGGTGGAGAATGGCCAGGGGGATGTCATGCTGTACAATTCCGTAGGGGGAATACGCATACGATCAGCGTGAGTTTGGCATTTGTAATATCGACGGACATAATCAGCGCAGTCGGCCTCCATTGTAGTCCAGTAATATCCCTGACGTAGGATCTTCTTTGCCATCGTTGCCCCATTCATGTGTGGCCCACAAATTCCTTCATGTATTTCCTCCATCACCTTGCGGCTGTCCTTCGTTGTGACGCAAAGTTGGCTTGGACCCAAGTGTGCCCTTCGATACAATGCTCCTCCACAAATTACAAATCGGGCAGCAAACTTCCGCAGAGCCGTTTTGTCCTTTGAGGTGGCCTCGGGTGGGTATTCTCCTTTTTCCAGGAATTCCTTCACGTTTTCGTACCATGGCTTGCTATTGTCTTCACCTTCCTCGGTAAAGGTACACTCACATGCTGGTTTAACCTTTTGCTCGATCATGAGAGGCCGCATTGTGAATCCCAGGGGTATTTCGACCATAGATGCTAACGTCGCCAGTGCATCTGCAAATCTATTGCTTACTCGAGGAGTGTGTGTGAAGATAACAGAGTCGAATTGTGGGATTAGATTTTCCAGCACAGAGTGATATAGCTTCAGTGTATCTTCCTTGACCTTCCAGTCTCCTCTGGCTTGAGATACCACCAGATTTGAATCCCCAGTGACTTCTACCCTTTTTGCCCCTAGCTCCAGGGCTGCCTCCATTCCAGCAATGCAAGCCTCGTACTCAGCTTGATTGTTAGTGACTTCAAACTTCAGTTTATATGACAAAGGGATGTGAGAATTGTTTGGGGAAACTAGCAATACCCCTATGCCATATCCACATCGGTTTGATGCTCCATCAAAGTAAAGTTGCCATGTGTCATCTAAGAGACATAAAATGTCCTCGTCGGGGAACATGAAGTCCTCTACCTCGGCCTCTGTCACAGGGTGATCTGCCAAGAATTCTGCCACAGCTCTTCCTTTTACTGATTTCCTTGTCATGTATTTGAGGTCGAACTCTGCTAGCAGTAATAACCACCTAGCTAGCTTTCCGATAAGTGCTGGCTTTTCGAAAAGATACTTGATTGGGTCTAAACGAGAGACCAGCACCACCGGATGTGCCAACAGGTAGTGCCTCAGTTTCTTTGTGGCCCATACTAGCCCCCAACAGGTTTTCTCGAGGGGAGTGTACCTTGTCTCATAATCCATCATTTTTTTGCTGAGGTAGTATATGGCGCACTCTACTTTGGCGTCGTTTTCTTGTGCTAGCATGCATCCCATGGATGTGTCTGTTACTGAGAGATACAGAATCAACGGCTTCCCAGGGATGGGCGGCGACAGTACAGGTGGATTCTGAAGATATTCTTTGATTGCCTCGAACGCTTGCTGGCAGTCCTGGCTCCATTCAAAATCAGTACCCTTCTTTAGTAGCTTGAAAAGAGGTTCACAGGTGGTTGTGAGCTTGGAAATGAACCTGCTGATGAACTGTACCTTCCCTAAGAAGCTCCTTACTTCCTTCTCCGTCCTAGGCGGTGATATCTCCATGATAGCCTGTATCTTGGAAGGGTCTACCTCGATTCCTCTTTGAGTGATGAGGAATCTTAACATCTTTCCAGCTGTTACCCCAAAAGTGCATTTTTTAGGGTTAAGACGTAGTTTGTAATTCCTAATCCTCTCAAAGAACTTTTGGAGTGCTTCATAGTGTCCTTCCCTTTCCTTTGATTTGACTATCATATCGTCGACATATACCTCGACCTCTTTGTGCATCATGTCGTGCAGTAGTGTTGTTGCCATCCTCTGATAAGTGGCTCCAGCATTCTTTAACCCAAACGGCATCACTCGGTAGCAGTAAGTTCCCCAAGGCGTAGTGAAGGTGGTTTTCTCTCTATCCTCAGGAGACATAAGGATTTGATTATACCCAGAAAATCCGTCCATGAAAGATAGCAATGCATGGCCTGCGGTGTTATCCACTAGCTCGTCTATGTGAGGTAATGGGAAGTCATCTTTCGGACTGGCTTTGTTGAGATTTCGGAAATCTACGCAGACCCTGATTCCTCCAGTTTTCTTTGGTACGGGAACGATGTTTGCTACCCATTGTGGGTATTCGGTGACTATGAGAAAACCGGCGTTGATTTGTTTAGTGACTTCTTCTTTTATCTTTAGGACCCAATCAGGGCGCATACGTCTCAGTTTTTGTTTAACTGGTTTTGCATCAGGATGAAGAGGAATTTTATGCTGAACAATTTCAGGGTCTATTCCAGGCATGTCCTCGTAAGACCAGGCAAAAACATCTTTGTATTCTTTTAGCAAAATGATTAGTTTTTCACTTTCTTGAGGAGACAGTGCGGCACCAATTTTAACCATTTTGGGCTCGTTTTCAGAACCTATGTTTGCTGTGATTATTTCCTCAGAAAAAGGTTTAGCGTGCCTTTCCTCTTCTCTCTCGATGAATTCTAGAATTTCTTTTGGAATTTCTTCCTCAAAATTTGGTTTGTCGGAATCCACACAATTGATCATAGGCAAAATGAAATACTCTAAATCTTCCTTCTCATTGCTAAGTTTATCAAAAGACATTTCAGAGTCGAACTCAAAGTAAATGCTATGCCTTGGTACTTTGACCAGGTTTTCCTCACTAGACTTAGTAGTTTCAAAGGATGAAAAGCTTGACTCGGACTGAGTCGACTCGGAGTCGGAATCAGAACTAAGATCAGAATTAGCGCTTTTCATTTTGTATTTTAGAGTGTGCTCCACGGTCCAGTTAGGGTAAGCCCCTTTTTCAGCATCCACAATCAGCTCAGAGCAGTTTTTTTCATCACCAAGGTTGATCACCAGCACTTCACTGTCACCTTGATTCGCATTTTCATCATTGTCACCCTGCAAGTCTTGGAGGGCCATTTGATTTGCTATCGCTGTTATCTCCTCCAATTGAGCTTCAACCTCGGCTTCGTCGCTGTTGTCGACCCATCGTGTGCCAACAAAGCCCCACCAATTACCAAAGCTATCTATGATGGGGTGGATCACCCTTATTTCATTGTTGGTGACCCCCTCATCAAAGAGTAGGTTTAGTGATATTTCGTCTAGTGGGTCATTGTCGACAGCCTCTTCTTCCTTTGCCTCTTCAGTCTCGAGGTTGTTGACCTCGTCTATTGGCCAATAATCATCGGTAGGTGCATAAGGGTCATAAAAGTAGATTGGAACCCTGCGAAGCCCTTCTTCTTCAATCAGGTCTTCTATCTCTTCCTCATAAACCGTTCCAACGAACATGACATGGTTGTCTTCAATGATAGCCACCATAGGCTTTGGTTGATTTACTGGAGTGATGTATTCAGAGGGGTTGAAATCTTCAACAGCAAAATGGAGCGGGCCAGACAGCTTGGTGACAACTTGAAAGTACGAATCAGACATGAACAGTGATGCAGTCATTTTTCCTGAAAAAGGTTTTTGCTTTAGTTAGATTGATTAATCTTATCTACTGTTTATTTGACTCAGAGAGATTCCTAAGGTTTAACCTACAAAAGAGAAACTTTACAACATACACATATACAATGGGTGTGAGGAAGAACTTGGAAGTAAAATGCAAGTAGGTTCCTAGCCTGTAGGTTCCTGTCTTAGTTTGATAAGTTCTATGGCTTTCTAAAACATGCAAGGTTTTGGTAGTCTCAGGGTGCTCCGTTGTCAAAGGGCACCAATCCTTTCACCAGCCCATCATAGGCGGTGATTGGGTGATTTCCTTTTTGATATACCACTAGGTACGAGTGACTGTGGAGTTTGCTGGAACCCCCAACATAGCCCGTGTCATGCCGGGATATCAGGTGAACTCAACGGGTTGCCCGCTCGATGCATATGATAAATGAATTAGACAAGGCATGTATTAGTCTTATGTTGAACTTTTTGGTTATGGCTCTCATATCCCCAGCAGAGTCGCCAAAAACTGTAGACACCTCCCAAACGGGGCATCGCCATACAGATTGATCACGTTTGTTTGCTCGATTGGTTGCTCGCTTCGTAAACCAAATCATGGACATTCCTATGGCTAGGAACATCGCCACATGATAACGGTTATCATCAAATAGAGTCGCCACCCAGTTTATTAAAACTGGGAAAACAGATAGAGATTCTGGATACGGAAGCCAAAAGTACAATAAAGGGAAGGTGTTAGGCACCCCTCTTTGCCCAGTCGTGAGACTGACCCATAATCATTCAACATAAGACATGTAGATGCTTTGTTTAATTCCAACATGTAGTCTGTTTATTTATTCCTTTAAACAGTAAGCAAAGTGAGCCAGTGCGATAAATAAAGCATGCATCAGAAAGCAGAAAAGCAAACAAAATGTCCCAGGGAGATGGATCCCGCGGCCGGTGAATGGATGTCACGGCCGAGGGATCCTCCTGGTTTGATGTACCGGTCGAGGGATCGAAGCCCCGGTCGATGTTCTTCCTCACACCAGACAGAAAGATTAACGGATAATCAAAACGCTACGGTTAGTTAGAAATACGGTAAATAAGACAAACCAAAGGCCGTTGGGCCTCACCACCTTGATCCCTCAGTTGCTTGATTGCTTCGGATTGGGTGTGATTGACTGTTTGCTTGATTGAAAACCCTAGGGTTAGGGTTTGAACTTCGGGATTTGATTGCCGGATTGACGGCTGCCTTCGGGAGGTTAGGGCTTTTGAAGTATGGGATTGAGAGAGTATTTGTGCAGAGTTTCGTGGCTTGATAAAGTGTGAAGGTCTGTTAATTTTCGTGTGTTTATTTTCGGAGTCCAAAGGCCCTTTATATATGCAATTGGTGACTCACTCCGGCCAATCAAATCACGAGATGGCAATTGCAATTGCAATGCATCTCTAACTCTACGTCGTAATCTCTGAGCGTAGCCCGAACGCATCGGAAAGGTAGTGTAATCGGATCAAACGTCTGACAGAACACGTTCCAGAGTCTGGAAAAAGGTCGATCTGGCGGCCGAGTAAAGGATATCACGGCCGAGGAATGGATGTCTCGGCCGAAGGATAGATCTTGCAGCCGAGGGATTGATCTCTCAGGGAGATTTGGCTAGCAACAGGTTGCTCGGGTGAGGAAATGATGTTAGGGCCGTGGGATCGATGTCACGGCCGACATATGGATTCTCCTAGGCTTCTGTATTTCTGTCTGAAAGGCTGTATGGCTTTGAATTGGGTCCTCTAAGTGGCTCAAAGTTCTTACCGAAAGTCCTAAGGTTCTCAAGGAAGCAATCAGCAATCACTGTATCCATTTCATCATCGGGATGGTCCCAAGGTGGGACTTGAAATAATCGTTAGGCCAAATTGGGGTGTCTACAACATCAGGCGACTTCTCCTTGTTGACTGGCCTGCGGGTAGGCGGAGCTCCTCTTCGGGTCGACCCCCGGCTTTGGGAGCGGGTAAGTGCTTTGGAGTGGTTTTTGGGCAAGGCGCCCCTGTTCACTCTCGAGGTCACATTGATCTTACTTGGCTGAGCAAGTCCTTCATGACGGCTGATATCCTTACCCAGGTTAGTGTCGAGCAGCTGACACGGGCCTTCCTTCTTTATCTCCTTGGGCAAACGTTGTTTGCCAACAAGGATGGCTCGGTGCACACACAGCTCCTGGCTCCTTTGCAGCGTTTGGAGGCCGTTAGGGAGTTTGATTAGGGATCGTCTGCTTTGGCCACCTTGTATGGCAACCTAGGAGCTTGCTCACGGGACAAGAGTGTCATCCTTGGCGGTCACTACCGGGCGCTTGAGGTATATATCTTTCTCTCTTGCTTCCTTTCCTGTTTTGACTTCTCATAGTATTGAACTTGTTTTGCTTAATCTGCTTTTCAGCTCTGGGCTTTCGAGCACCTTCTCCAGTTTCCCCCTGAGACTAGGCATTGAGATGCGAACTGTATACCTCGCTATGAGCGATGGTTGGTGGGGCAACGGAGGCCACGATCACCAGTTTGGAGCCTTCCCGAGTGGTGGCGAGTTTTGGACCGACTGACGGTCGATCAGGTACTTTCCTCTTTGTATTTCTTGTCTTTAGACTTCCATATTCTTGTGTTGGGGCTGATTTGATCTTGCTTTGTAGGTACGGTTTGACCCTTGGGGTGGTGTACCAGAGGATGCCCCTCTTGCACGTTTCAGGGTTCTGGATCGTACCCGTAGCTTGCTCGAGGGTCCGTTTTGCCGAGCCTGGTACTTAGGCGATCGGGTGGCTAGTCAGTGGCGCCCGCATGCTAAGGCGCTTCAGTTTGTTCCTCCTCTTCCTCCAACATCGATGAGGTCTACTTCTTTGATGTCTAAGGAAGACTTAAAGAATGCTCAAATCAGAGATTGGGCAGGTTTGCTTCTTCAGGCAGGAGACTACACGGAGTACTGCCGTCTTCACCTAGCTCCAGCGGTCGCAGCTCCCTCTGTTGCCCCTGTTTGGCCGCGGGCCCCTTCTTTTGTTTCCTTCCATTCTGATGATGGGGAGGAGGAGCGCTTGGCCCTTACTCCTTGTGCGACCCAGCTTTATATGCTGCCAGCTGGGGTTTCACAGGTATTACCCTATTTCTGAACTTTGTTTTTCCTACTTTATCATTATATCTGTTGCTCCTATATTTGAAATGCCTGGTCTATTTGCATAGGTGCCTGCTGAGATAGTGCAGGAATGGCTTCATGCCTATCAGAGTGCAGAGGCTTTGGTTCGGAGACAGCACCGCAGGATCCTTGAGGTATGACTTTCTCCATGTGTTTCATTTGCTCTGTATCGTTTCCTCGAATCTGAATGTTTGTATCCTCTTTGGCTGCAGCTTGAGGCTGAGCGAGCACCAGCTGCTGGTGGGGAGGATGTGGGAACCAACGAGCAGTCCCCATCTCAGAGACCGTCTCGGAGACGCCGCCATGACTAGCTTTTAGGATTTTCTCTTTTCCTGTCCATAGTTAGTAAAAGAGGCAAGCAAAAAAATTGTATAGTGAAGGCAACCATAGCGAGAATTTTGTAACTAAACTTTTGTTCATGAAATGAAAAGAGCTTTTCGTACCCCTAAATGCATGTGATAGTCAGAACATGGCTTTTTGAACAAGTATTTGCTGATAAACAGTAATCTGTGTGAAATGGAGTACTGGCTGAAGAATCGATTGTTCGGCTGAGAAATCGATATTGCGGCCGATGTGCCAATTCTTCGGCCGTTACTTTGATTTTCCAAAGGTCGTTTTTGTTTCGGCCAAGTGGCATCCTCTTTTCTCTTCCTTCTTATGCTTGGTTTTGATTTTCCGTCTTTTGCTTTTGCCATGTTCCATAGTCTGGTTGCCAAACTCGAGAGTTTTTGAGGTATCTTGCTCGTTAATGACCTTTAGGTTAGAGGGGATGAACTATAGCTCCAGTGTCTATTGCTGTTGCCAATTCTTCGAGAAAAGCATACTTATCTTTTGTGAGCTCAATACGCAGGGTTAGCTATGTCTGTCATTGAGCACAAATCTTTTGATGTTTTCCTCTCTCCAAATGTTTGGGCCGCATCTCGATGTGAGATTGCCTACGTATCCCAATCAGGGAATCAGGCCTTTTACGTAGTTCCAAGATCACCACCTTTGGGGGTTGGGTTTTCACTCTTGGTTTTTCTTTTCGCATGCTCTAAGTTTTGCCTAGGTTACCTGATGGAGGTTGAGTCCCTAGCGAGCTTTTGAATGCCTTATCTTTTGCCTAGACTGCGTTTTTGCATTTTCTTGTCCTAGCAGGCTTTGCTCTTACTTTTGCTTGGGCTGCTTGGGTTACCCAACAAGCGTTTCTTTCAAGAGGGTTTCTGTGTTTTTGGAGAGGAATTTGATGGAGATATTTTTCTGAACCTCCTGTTATATTTGTACTTTCACAATGGGCGAGCTAACCCTAAGTGTTCTCACGGAGATAGCGTCTTTTTTCTAAGTTTTGACAAAAGCCTAGTTCTTCAAGCGACTAGAGTTCACCTTCTCCTTTCTTCTTGTCGGGGACATAAAGAACTTGATTCCTTGAATTTTCTTTTGTTTGGCAAAGAGATTGTAGCGTATGGCAATTGCGATTAAGGAATTTAGATTGTTAAAACAAGCATAATCCGGAATATAAAAAAGGAATTCTCTTAGCAGAAATAGAATGCCCATACAGGGGCCCAAAACACATTCTGGTTTGATTTTAGAAAGCAAAAGCAATGTTTAATGTTCTTTGCCATGTTGTGACTTCTCAGCTATTACGACATTTTGGGGTTGTCTCTTTTGTCTTTCGCAACTTTATACTCTTTTCCACCATTTTCTTTGCCAAACAGAGCCTTTGAACTGGATCTGTCTTCATAGCTTGCATGATAGCTACCTCTTTGAGACATGAGTAGTTCCCAAATGGAGCGTCAGCCTGGGTTTTCATCACTTTTTCTTCCTCCTTATTGATTGCGTAGTCGCAAGAGAGACCGGTCACTTCTTCTTAGCTGAACAGTGATGTTAAGGAGATTCCATCGAGGGGATCATCACATTCTCCTTCCATTTCGTCGAAGTCACTTTCCCCTGTTCGATATGGATCTGCATATGTGAAATCCAGACCTCTTCTTCTTCTATCCATTGGCTATAGTCACATTCTTCGTATGGATTGACCCATGGTTGCATTTGGAACTCTTCCACCTTCTCTATGAGATCGATTGTCTCCCAGACAATGGGCGGTGTTGGAATTTTGGGATGGTTGATAGGTACCACTATTTGGGCAGGCTCGAAGCGAGCGTGCCTTCTCATGATGACCCTTTCCTTTTCCTTCTTCCTATTCTCAAACCAAATACGGAGCCACTCATCGTTTTCCACAAATGGAATGTCTGGATCTTCCAAATTATGTTTTGCCCAGGAATGTTCTCTCCATTTCCTTAGCTTTTCCTCTTCTATTTGATCTCTGCTACTTATGTCGAACATGTCAGGATCGATCACTTCCGACTGATCGGACTCATTGTTTTCTTCCTCCTCCATCATAAAACACTCGTCCTCCTTGGGGAAGGTTAAGGTTGGTTTGGTTTGGTTGTTTTGGACAATGTATTGACTAGGATTGTATGTAGGGTTGTGAGATAGATTTATGAGATTGATAATTCGAGGTGGCGGCTCAGCATTATGAGTAGGGAGTGGGTTGGTTTGTCCATCAGGTTTTGGAGGTTTTATAGTTCGGCTATCAATGAGGTCTTGAATGTCATGGCGGAGACGCATGCAGTTGTCTGTTTCATGCCCAGGGTGTTGGTGGTAGGCGCACTGTTTGTTAGGATCATGGTTTGGGCCATAGGGTGGCTGAGGAAGCGGTTTGTTTAAAGGTTTGAGATGCTCTTGACGGCTGAGAATGGTCAAAGCTTGGGACAAGTTCATGTAAAGAGGGTCAAAATTGCGGTGGGGGCAATTTGAATTCCGGGATGAGCTAGCTTGGAAAGGATCCTGAGGCAGGGATGTGCCAAGGGTATTTACGGAGGCGTGAGATGTACGGCTGGAAAATGTTTTCTTAGGTGGAGGGGGAGCTTCTTCTTTCCCAATGAGCCCTAGCTTGATTCCATCTTCGATTTGCAACCCAGTGGCATGCAGGCGTTTGAAATCGGTGATAGCCTGTGTATAGATATGCCTAAGGTATTTGGGTTGCAGATTTTTGACAACTATCCTCACTTGGTCTTCCTCGGAGGGGTGGTTCTTCACCTTGGTAGCCTTTTCCCTCTATCTTGCCACAAAGGTAGCAAAGTCCTCATTGGATTCTTGTTTGGTCATCTCCAAGTATCGAGTAGTTAACTCAATTTGGACATTGTATGCATACTGTTTGACAAAAGCGTTGGCAATTTCTGGCCAAGTTTGATAGTGCACAAATTCCAAAGTGAGGAACTAGTCGAGAGCGCTTCCGGTGAGAGTTCGCTGGAACAGTTGGGCGGTGAGCTCATCATTTAAGCCCATTGGCTTCAGGGTGTTGATGATGTGTCGAACATGACTGGTAGGGTTACCAGTTCCATTGAACTTTTCGATGTTTGGCATTTTGAAATTCTCAGGCAGTTTAGATTTTGGGAAGAGACAAAGTCCTTCGAAATCCAGAATTTGATCTCCTTGTGAACGGGCCAAAGCTTGTTTGATCTCCTTGACTTGCTTAGTAAGTTCAGGACTTTCTGCCAACACTACTTTGTGAGGGTTCTCGTCTTCCATTGATCTTTCTTCGTCCTCAGCATCTCTGACGGCCTTCTCGGCTAGCAGGGTAGCGATTTGAGCTCGGAGATCAGCAATAGTGGTGTCGTTGTCTGCCATGAGGGTAGGAGGATTGCTTGATGAAGCTTGGGATTTGGTGGATAGAGGAGTTTGTTGAGAGGATGACTGTAAAGTCCCTGGGAGTGATTGGGACCGCTGTGGTGAAGGTGTTTTGGCAGATGAGGATGACAGTCGGGATGGCTGCAGAGACCTTTGTTTGGCGCAGCTTCGAGTGTTGTAAGAGTATAAAATTGGTTGTGGTTGCTTCTTTGATTTACCTATTATGCCTGTTTGAGAAAGTAGAGTACCTGAAGGTTAGTATTTGGCTTGTACAGGGTTAGGATTTGGGCTGAAAATCTCAACCCTTCTGCACAGAAAGAGTTATTTACAACAACAGATGATACATGGTGTGAGGAAGAACTTTTGCAAGCAAATGCAAGTAGGTTCCTAGCCTGTAGGTTCCTGTCTTAGTTTGATAAGGTCTATTGCTTTCTAAAACATGCAAGGTTTAGGTGGTCTCAGGGTGCTCCGTTGTCAAATGGCATCAATCCTCTCACCAGCCCATCATAGGCGGTGATTGAGTGATTCCCTTTTTGATATACCACTAGGTACAAGTGACTGTGGAGTTTGCTGGAACCCCCAACATAGCCTGTGTTATGCCGGGGTATCAGGTGAACTCAACGAGGTTGCCCGCTCGATGCATATGATAAATGAATTAAATAAGGCATGTTTTAGTCTTATGTTGAACTTTCTGGTTATGGCTCTCATGTCCCCAGCAGAGTCGCCAAAAATTGTAGACACCTCCCAAACGGGGCATCGCCATACAGATTGATCGTTTGTTACTCGATTGGTTGCTTGCTTCATAAACCAAGATCGTGGACATTCCCATGGCTAGGAACATCGCCACACGATAGCGGTTATCATCAAAACAGAGTCGCCATCTAGTTTATTAAAACTAGGAAAACAGATAGAGATTCTGGGTACGGGAGCCAAGAGTACATTAAGGGGAAGGTGTTAGGCACCCCTCTCTGCCCAACCGTGAGACTGGTCCATAGTTATTCAACATAAGACATGTAGATGCTTTATTTAATTCTAACACATAGTCTGTTTAATTATGCCTTTAAACAGTAAATAAAGTGAGCCAGTGCGATAATTAAAGCATGCATCAGAAAGCAGAACAAAACAAGCTGTCCCAGGGAGATGGATCTCGCGGCCGATGAATGGATGTCACGGCTGTAGACACCTCCCAAACGGGGCATCGCCATACAGATGGTGCATGTTTGTTTGCTCGATTGGTTGCTTGCTTCGTAAACCAAAATCATGGACATTCCCATGGCTAGGAACATCGCCACATGATAGCGGTTATCATCAAAACAGAGTCGCCACCCAGTTTATTAAAACTGGAAAAATAGACAGAGATTCTGGGCACGGGAGTCAAAAGTACAATAATGGGAAGGTGTTAGGCACCCCTCTTTGCCCAGTCGTGAGACTGGCCCATAATCGTTCAACATAAGACATGTAGATGCTTTGTTTAATTCTAACACATAATCTGTTTATTTAAGCCTTTAAACAGTAAATAAGGTGAGCCAGTGCGATAAGTAAAGCATGCATCAGGAAAGCAGAACAAAACAAACTGTTCCAGGGAAATGGATCCCGCGGCCGGTGAATGGATGTCACGGCCGAGGGATCCTCCTGGTTTGATGTACTGGCCGAGGGATCGAAGCCCCGGTCAGTGTTCTTCCTCACACCAGACAGAAAGATTAACGGATGATCAAAACGCTACGGTTAATCATAAATACAGTAAGTAAAACAAACCAGACCGTTGGGCCTCACCACCTTGATCCCTCAGTTGCTTGATTGCTTTGGATTGGGTGTGATTGACTGATTGCTTCTTGTAAAACCCTAGGGTTAGGGTTTGAACTTCGGGGTTTGATCGTCGAATTGATGGCTACCTTCGGGAGGTTAGGGCTTTTGGGGAGTGGGGTTGAGAGAGTATTTTGACAGAGTTTTGTGGCTTGAGAGAGTGTATTCTCTAATGAATTTTGTGTGTATATTTTCGGAGTCCAAAGGCCCTTTATATAGGGAATTGGTGACTCACTCCAGCCAATCAAAGCACGCGATTGCAATTGCAATTGCAATATAATGCAAACTCTTCGTTGCAATCTCTGAGCGTAGCCTGAACGCATCGGGAAGGTAGTGTAGTTGGATCAAACAATCGACAGAACGTTCGAGAGTCTGGAAAAAGGTCGATCTGGCGGCCGAGCAATGGATGTCTCGGCCGAAGGATAGATCTTGCGGCCGAGAGTTTGATCTCTCAGGGAGATTTTGCTAGCAACAGGTTGCTTGGGTGAGGAAATGATGTTAAGGCCGTGAGATCGATGTTACGGCCGACAGATGGATTCTCCTAGGCTCCTGTATTTCTGTCTGAAAGGCTGTATGGCTCTGAATTGGGTTCGCTAAGTGGCTCAAAGTTCTTACCGAAAGTCCTAAGGTTCTCAAGGAGGCAATCAGCAATCAATGTATCCATTTCATCATCAGGATGGTCCCAAGGTGGGACTTGAAATAATCGTTAGGCCAAATTGGGGTGTCTACAACGGCCGAGGGATCCTCCTGGTTTTATGTACCGGCCGAGGGATCGAAGCCCCGGTCGGTGTTCTTCCTCACACCAGACAGAAAAGTTAGCAGATGATTAAATGCTACGATTAATTATGAATACGATAAATAAAACAAATCGGAGGCCGTTGGGCCTCACCACCTTGATCCATCAGTTGCTTGATTGCTTCGGATTGCTTGTGATTAACTGGTTGCTTCTTTGAAAACCCTAGGGTTAGGGTTTGAACTTCAGGGTTTGATCGTCGGATTGATGGCTGCCTTCGGGAGGTTAGGGCTTTTGAAGAGAGGGTTCGAGAGAGTATTTTTGCAGAGTTTCGTGGCTTGAGAGAGTATGGAAGTATACGAATTTTGTGTATTTCGTTGTTGTATTTTCGGAACCCCAAAGGCCCTTTATATAGGCAATTGGTGACTCACTCCGGCTAATCAAAATGCACGATTGCAATTGCAATGCAATGCAAACTCTTCGTGATAATCTCTGAGCGTAGCCCGAACGCATCGGGAAGGTAGTGTAGTTGGATCAAACGTCTGACAGAACGTTCTAGAGTCTGGAAAATAGACGATCTGGCGGCCAAGCAAAGGATCTGGCGGCCGAGGAATGGATGTTGCGGCCGAAGGATAAATCTTGCGGCCGAGGGATTGATCTCTCAGGGAGATTTTCAAGCAACAGGTTGCTCGGGTGAAGAAAGGATGTTAAGGCCGTGAGATCAATGTCACGGCCGACAGATGGATTCTCCTAGGATTTTGTATTTCTGTCTGAAAGGCTATATGGCTCTGGATTGGGTCCTCTAAGTGGCTCAAAGTTCTTACCATAAGTCCAAAGGTTCTCGAGAAGTCAATCAGCAATCACTGTATCCATTTCATCATCGGGATGGTCCCCAAGGTGGGACTTGAAATAATCGTTAGGCCAAATTGGGGTGTCTACATATATATAATTATATAAGTGTACTTTGAACAATCTAATGACATCACCTTGGTGGGAAAACCTATTGTCCAATGGATAAAGATTGCCCTAACTTTTATCGTCCAATGGGTAAAGGCCAAGGATGACTTTAGTCCAAAGGGTTCCTTTAGGGTTTGGAAAGGTTCAAAAGGTTCAACTAGGGTTGGAAGTGCAATTGGTAGTTAGGTTACCTCAATGAATCGGTTAGAAGCTAACTAGGCTTGCTAAGTAGGGTTTCCAGCCAAGAAGGTAATTCTAAGACTTCTCAATTAGAAGGAAAATATACTAGACACTTGCCTTTAGAAAATGACTAGATAGCTTGGAGTGAGGAAAATCTAATTATGACGGATTATTCAAAAGCGATTCAAGATTTCATCAAAGATTTTCGAAAACAATGAGATTTTTATTTGTTAAAAATCGGAGTTGTTACACATCCGATACGGGGCCATAGAAATTGGGGTCGTACCGGGCTGTAGCTTGATGGTGAAATCCATTTCCCTTGGTGGCAGTAATCCTGGTAACTCTTCAGGGAACACGTCTTCGTATTCGCAGACAATGTGAGGAAGGCCCAACTCCATTCGATCCATTTCTTCCAACATGATGCTTGCTAACCATCCAGAAAGCCTTCTATGCCACTTCGCTTTGTGCGCGTTGGGTGCAGATGGGTCTTGTCTATCCCCTTTAAACTTGAAACACATTCCATCTGGTGAATAAGTTATCACCATCTTTCAATGGCAGTCTATGACAGCTCGGTGTGCAGTTAACCAGTCCATCCCGAGTATGACGTCAGAGTTCGTCATCTCGATTACTTGTAAGTCGCATGTTAATCGTAAATTCGAGGCTTCCAGTTCGCACCCTTTACAGATTAGTACTACTGAAATCTTACCCCCTAATGGTGAGGTCACGTGCATAGTCGACTTTAGGGTTTCAGTTTCTAATTCAAGTGCAGATACACATGCGGCAAATATGAATGAGTGCGAAGCTCCGGAATCAAATAATGTTTGTACGCATGTGGTATAAAGAATGAGGGTACCTTGAATTACTGAAGGATCCAACTCTTCTTCGGTTCCCTGCAGTGCAAACACTCTCCCTACAGCTGGCTAAATCTGTCCATTTGGTCCGTTGTTCTGAGGTGGGCGAGACTGTTGTTGGTTCCAACCGATATGGGGTTGATTCTGACCTTCGAATTGGTTGCCAAACCCAGTTGATTTGTTTTGGTTCTGATTCTGTCCTCCATATCTAGAGCTTCCAGATCCTAAAAGTTTAGGGCATTTATTCCGGAAATGACCCTCCTGGTTGCAATGGAAACATCTGAGGGTTCGGGTTTGAGGTTGGTACTGATTCTGTAACTGAAATTGTCCTTGGTTTAGGTTAGAGTTGGGATTGGGGTTAGGGTTTCTCCAGGGTTGGTTGTGCTGTTGTGGACGAGGATTGTTCTGGTTGTTCTGAGAATAGGGTTTTGGAGCAACATACCCTTGGTTGTTATTTCTAATAGGTCCTCCTTGTTGTTCAGTGGCTCTTTTTGAGTCCCCGGTCTTACAATAGTCGTTGAGTTCTCTCTCATTAATTAAAGTGGCCTGCACCACCTGTGCATAAGTCGGGAGTCGTAACCCAACTACTTTTTCTCTGAGTGAGTGGTCCAGTCCCCATTCAAATTTTCTAGCCTTAGCCGATTCGATTGGTATGCACTCTGTGGCAAAACGTGACAGTTCGTCGAATCGAGACATGTATTGGGTCACTGTCATTGTTCCTTTACGCAAGGACATGAATTCTTGTGCCATTTCATCTTTCATAGGGGCTGGAAAGTACTTTTCCAAAAAAATAGCCTTGAATTGAGCCCACGTAAGTGTGGCAAGGTTGACAGTAGTTTTGGTGGCTTCCCACCAATAATCCGCCTCTCCTTCAAATTGGTAAGTGGCCAGAGCTATCTAGTCAGCACTTTGCTGGACTCCCAGAGCGTCCAACATTTTCTTAATTTGTCGGATCTAGTGGTTGGCGACAAGAGGGTCAGGTGTCCCTTGGAAAGTTAGGGGTATTTGCTTCCTAAATTCAAAAAGGAAGTAAGCGCGGTTTTGGGTTCTTGGTTGCTGTGCAAGTGGGTTAGTGGCTAGATTTTGGAGGATTTGTGCAACATTGATAAGGGCGTTGGTGATGAGTGGTTCTTGTGATTGTCCATTCTGTTGGCCGTTGCTCCCAGATTCCTCATGAGTTTCCACCATTTAAGGTATATAAAATAATAAATTTTAGGGGGGGTTAAATTCTACACTACACCAACACTGAAACAAGAACATGTCACATATAAGTCAAACACGTAAAACCAATGTTATCTCGCGGTACGTTCTCGAAGTCTGAGTTAGATGACAACTAAGCAGTATTTATAGGCTAAACTTAAAGTGACGTATTATAGAGTAACATAAGTAATAAATAACATCTCAGGTTTACGCTCTCAGAAGGTAATCTACCCAAGGCCGAGGGGTTGAACCTAAAGCTCTTATACCAAGTTTCTAACGCCCCGATTTTCGGAATAAAAATCGGAGGTATTAAATATAAATTTTAAATTTTTTTTTACTAAATTAAAGCTCAAAATTCAAAACGGATTGTTCAACATACAGATTCATTTATTACAAACCAATGTGGAAATACTAAAAATAGTTTTTGTGGTAATGAAATAGACAAAACACAGAGCTGGCTCCTAGGCTTGATACGGATCCCAAGCATACTCTGGCTCGACTCCCCTCTCCGAATTCTCCTCTGCATAATACTGCTCGCCTTCAGGGTTCTGTGTCTCTTCTTGGATTTCTGCAAAATCTGGCACGGATGCCAGGCAATCCGTACCTGAGTGATAGAGTTCACCCAGTAGAATAATCCAACCAACTACCCCCCTTACTTTACAACTAGCAGGTAACAAGATAATATTGATTCGAAGAAGTGAAACATAGATTTTACACATAAACCGGTAATTTGCAAGGGCACGATTACCCTTTGGAACTTCTCATGGCGTACCATGAGTTAGGGTCGCCACAATACTTAACACACTAACTATGACTGTGTCATGGGTCAATCCCCCCTTGCTTGCTCTACAAGGGCACAATACCCATTTGGAATTTCCCATGGCGTACCATAAGTTAGAGTCACAACAATAACATCATCGGGCCCCGCAAGTAACCCATTTCAATACAGGGCCCAACTGGTAACCCTTGTTATAGCCATGGCCCAAATCATAATCCATAATCTCACAACTCCAACACTTTACCATTTTTTCATTAACTTAGCATCGTCTAGGTTAATTCTATTCGCATACCACCCCATGTCTCTAAGGTCCAATCTAGCATATAGATCGAGAATCAAAGCAATATACAATTAATCAAAAATGATAATTGAAACAAATAATAAACGAGGCAAATTATGTAACTTTTTATGAACGGGCCATTGCCCTTAGTCTTGTATGGCCAAGATAGTAATGATAAAGCATGAAACTTTTATCTATTAAAAGTTTTAATATTTTTTTTTTCTAGGCTCGCATTAATTATTTTTAAGAAATTAGGTTGATTAATAACTAACTGCATACATTAAATAGGTAAAAATATTAGAAAAATTATCATGACCTTAATAGGAGTCCTAAAGGTCCTATGCAATATGTTCGAGTATCAAAAGTTGGGTCCGGAGGGTCGCGGGATCATTTTAGATAATGATATTGACTAAATTTGCCGAAAGTAAAATAAATAGATAATAAATATTCTAAAATAAATAAAAATTGTTGAGGTTAACAAAGTTTCATCTTAGGAATGTAAAAAGTTCAAAAAAAAATTATTCGGGCATTAATAACATGGTTTATGAGGTTGCAAAGTTATTCCGATTGAAAACTTTGAAATATAACTAAACAATAATTAATAAATAGATAATAAAATAAAAAAATGATATTAACAAGATATGATCTTTGAGGTACGAGGAGTCTAGGAAAAATAGTTCAGGTGTCAAAAATGGTGTTCGGGAGGTCGCAAAGTGATTTCGAACCAAAACAGTATACACCGCAAGGTCTGACCGGTTTGACCTTGCGGCCCACAAGGTCAGAAGACCTGGTTCTTGCGGCTGGGCCGCCTGAAGGTCGCGGGCGTGAGGTCGCGACTGGAATTCTTTTTTTTTTTTTGTTCGTTTTGGCTACGGTTTCGTGAATGGGTTCGCATGGGCTATATCTTACGCCTAAAAATACATAATTATACTTAGAGAAAGGTTGGGTAGGGTTATAATACCTTGGTTTGGATCGAATTGATTCAAAATCGAACTTGGAATTTTGAAGAAGAAGACTTCGGGTTTGATGACCGGGGGACCTTAGGACCGAATTGGATGATGTTTGGGGATGCTTGGGGTTGAGGGAAATGATCGGGATGGTCGAATTGGATCTCGGTTGGGTCTAGGTACAAAACCCACTTTTCTCTCTCTCACTTTCTCTCTCTAAAACTCCATAGCTTGGAGTTTGGTTTTCTTCTATTTTTCTCTTCTATTCGGATTGGTGGAGTGTGGGGAGTATCGTGGTGTGCCCGTGGGTCAATGGGGTGGGGTATTTATAGGTGAATTTTGGAGGAGGAGGATAAGATTGAATTTAATGGAGTTGGGTTCATGGGATTTGAAAATGGACGAATTGGGACTGTTTTTGGGGTCAGAGGAGTGGCAGGAATTGGATAGGGGTGAATTGAATTCGGATTTTTCCTTGGTGATGAAGGAATTTTTTCAGTTTGTGTGAGGGGGAGTAAATTTGGGTTTTCTTGGAGGGTAAGGAAGAGAGAGAGTTATGGCTGGAGAGAGAGGAAGCTGTGGGAGGGGGAGAGAGAGACATTGCAGGAGAGAATGAGGTGAGAGAGATGAAGGAATGTGCATGCATGTGTAATAAGTATATATATTTGTGGGCTCCCGAGCCCGGCGCACGCTCGAACAGTCGCCACCCGGATTTTTGAGATGCATGATCCGAGAAACCGAGAGTTTGTTTGAAAGAAAAAGGCTTTTGATCTAGCGAAAACGTTGAGATTTTGGATCCGGGAGCCACGTTACTAGCGGAAAATGTTTTGTTGAAAAAAGCACCCAACTGGCCCGATAAAAATCGGTCTCTACTAAGCATTTTAAATGGGGGATTTAATATCATTTGAAAAACTTAACTTTAAAACATGTACGGGAAAGGGACATGAGATCTAATATAACACATTAGCGTGCTTGTGGTGCAAACTGTACAGTATGAAATGGATGAGCAATGTACAGAAAATGAAATAACAGCATTACAGCAGACTGCCAAGATCATGTGAAACACCGCACGACAAATCGGATACATCGCACGGTATAACTAAAACACCATGCGGTAAACTCGTTTACGCATTCCAGAATCAGTTTGCTCTTATATGACAAAACAAACCATAGATCCGCAAAATAGTTTTTTATATTTTCTGAATCTCTGAAAAGTGATTTACGAGATCCTATTGTTCATCTTATCATGTAAAATAATGTTAAAAGCTTTTTAAAATGTTAAAAGATTTAATAAAGTAAAAAAAATAACTTTTAACATGAAACTTGATTCTGGAATGTACCCGCATAGAAAAACAACAAGCAGACTAAACAGAACAACACAAGAAGGAATATGTACAAGAAATGAAATAACGCGCGGAGTAATATGCTACGCCGTGCGGTGTCCTAAAACGCCGCACGATGTAGCGTATCCAGTGCGAAAACTATTTTTTATGCTTTTTGAATGTAAAGCTCGTTTGAGACCCAAACTCGGTATAGAAAGACCGAGAAGGGCCTCGATCGGCTCCCCTCAAAGCTAAATGTGGTTTAGCCCAAGGAAACTTGATTTATACCTTTTGATTGAAGCTTGGATGTGCTTGAAGATTGAGAGTGGAGGTTGATTTGGATTGAGTTTTGAGAGACTTGTGAGCAAATGGGTGTAGAGAGAGAGAGAGAGATCAAGTGGGTTGATGTAGAGAGAGAAAGAGGTGTATGTAGTGGTGATGAGTGTAAGGAGTTGTAGAGAGAGAATCAAGGGGGATTTTTAGAGAGAGAGAGTGAGAGTCTAGAAAATGGCAGAGTAACTTTACTTGAGTTGAAGGGGTACTTCTCAACTAGAGGGGGGGTGTATTTATAGGCAAAAAGATACTTGGAGGGCACCCAAATGATTAAAAAAATGTGAAAAATATGTTCTGGCCAATCTGCTGACGCGCATGGGAATCTGTCAGACGCTCCTCCTGAAAGCCATGCGGTGGTGTGATTTTTGAATTTTTCTGAAATGCCGTGCTGTATACTGAAATCCCGTGCGGCGGAGTGATTTTCTTGAATTTTTCTGAAATGTCGTGCAGCGTTTTGGAAATGCCGCGCTGCGTTTTGAAATGCCGCGCGGTTTTTCGAGACAGCTCAGCACACTAAACTTCGCAGGGGCGCCCCGGACACTCCCGAACTCGGATTTGGACGCGGTTCGAAGCGTTGGAAAGCTTGTCGAGTCCTCTTTCTAACCCAATTGGTTTCACTCAAAGGTATTTTATACATTGAAATGTGTGCCCATTTTACCCTCAGTGTGTCATGGAAAAAGTTGTTTTTGACAAAGCAAACGCATCTTTCTCTTTTGCAATTGAACCGAGGGCCACCCTATATGTTTAAAATGGGATTTTCTTGAGGTTAGAGAAGGAGTAGTAAAGGAGCGACAATCCAAGCCTTGAAGGTATATTTTTCCTTATTTCATCATCGGGGAAACTTAAAGATTATTCAGAGACCCAGATTAGGGTGTCTACAATATTGTTATCAATTTAACAATAAGCAAATATATATATAATAAGTATATATATTATTACTAATACGTATGTATGCATGCAAATATATATATATATATATATATATCTATTTATATATTTTAACAATAAGCAATACTTAATAATATTATTATTATAAAAAAAATAGGGTCGTTACATAATGACTGGTGTTGCCTTTATAAGTACATAGATATGTATCCCCCCCTTCTCTCTCTTTCTCTCTCTCCTAGTAATGGAAGGTAGCACTGGATCTTGCGATGGGGATTCAAATGTGTTATGCAACTGTGGCATAAAAGCACCATTTAGCGCAAAGGGGAACTTATACAGGGTACAATACGCGGGAAAGGGTGCCAATTTCAAGGTCAAATTGGAGGGATATGGAGTAGAATTGGAGGGAAGTGGGTTTGGTCTCCCGCTAAACTCCAGTCGTGATCTTAGGGTATGTGTTCTTACCCTTTCCCTTTATAAATTCAGATTGGCAAATTGGTAATTGCACACATTCCGTTAACGGCATCTTCAATTTTGCGTGATATAATAGATGAAGGGGGTTAAGTGTCGAGTCAAACAATGAAGGGGCAACTCGTTACTGAGGTATAGTTGGAGGGGGTTTAATGTAATTTGCCCCTTTTTATTGAATATTGTTATCAATTTCATGGGAAAATAGAAAATTCTCTCTTTCAAATAGATAAAAAAAATATATATATTCGAAGTATCCTTCTTTCAATATTTGACCCGTGGAAAGATATACTTTGGAGCTTTCGATTCATTTGAAGAAAAAGGAAACATAACAAAGATGACATTAAAAGAACATGAAAAAAAAGTAAATTGATTAATCAAATTTTGATACCACAATCGTTTAGTATACATGGAAATTCAAAGAATCTATTAAAAAAAATTCCTTTTTCAATATTCCGAACAAGATCCAAGAATAAGATTATGAACAGTTGATTGGACAAGGGGAGGTTTGAGGGGATTGAGAAATCTTGTAGGGCACACACGGGCCATTGATCTTGATAATGAATGGTTGAGATATGATTTTTAATTATGACCAGTAAGAATCATTTATTATCGGTCATATTTGATTTTTGATGTGGACTGTTGATCACAGCCGCCCTACACGTGCACTACATGGGGGTGCATACCCCCAGATCCGATTTGAGGATCAATTGAAAAAGGTAATTAAGGTGTTAAGCACCGCTCTTTGCTCTAAGCAAAGATTGGTTTCTACTCCTTTGATTTAAGAGTTTAGATGTTTACAAGAAAATAATTGAGCACATACGTTTTATTAAGCCTCATTTAGAGACAAAAAGTAACAAACTTTTATATGGCTCGTCCCAATAAACACAGGGCTCATAGGCGAAAATCACGGCTCAAGGATCTTGACGATGCCATAACTATTCAAGCCTTCAAAACATACGCAAGGCATAAGTGCAAATGAGGCCATACAATTAAGATAGTTGCAAGGATCCTCATGTGTTCTGGACACCACAACATCATGTGGTACACTAATATTCTTTTTCTGCTCAGGATTTTCTAATGGTTTTTATGTAGGTGCTAGAGGAACTTTATCCATGAATGTGTTTTGTGGCTTCTGTATTCCTTTTGGGAGTAGGCGGTTAGTTTTTTATTGCTTGTTTGGTCTTTGTTCTAACTGTCTTATAAGGTCTATATACTCTCTCCATATTGTATACGTATTGAATTTCTTACTCTTCTACCCAAAAAAAACACTTTCATCTTCACTTTGAGTTCTTCACTATAATTTTTCATTAAAGTAGCTTTTTCACTCTCATTTTCATAATCTAGGACATCTTTCAAATCTGAGTAACCATGAAATTTAGCGATTAATGAACTGAAAACTTAAAAAAATGAGGAACGTTAAATAGAATAAATGATTATGGGAAAAATGTAATCCCTTCAAATGTGTTGGTTCATGAGAAAGAATGTAAAAAGATTGGATCATAAGAGTCTTAGAATCGAAAGAGTAAGGTTATAGAGGCAACTCTAATTTTCGAGTGCACTAAAAGGTTGTGGAGTTTGATGCGCTAAAAAATAGAGGGGAAGAATTCTTTTAGGTGCCAACGCTGTCAGGGCCGGTCCAAGGTATTTGAATGCCCTAAGTCAAATACTGGAATAGGGCCCTACATAAATCTTCTAATTTAAAAACAAAAAACAGAAATACTTATATATATTATTTTGTTCATACTATTCAACATGGTAAATATTTTTGTCTTAATGGCTTGTGCGATTGCTATAATATTAATTGGACTCATGTTTAAATCACAGCAGCCCCCAATTTGTGTGTCCAGAGAATTCTTTTTATGGCAAACAAATACTTCATAAAAGTATCCTACTAGGATTTGAACTTAACCATCTTATGTGAAAGAGCAAACTCTTTACTACTGAACCACCAAAGGAACTTGTATTATAATTGCACATAGAAAATAGAGGTGTCAAATGGGCCGGGCCGGGCCGGCATGGCATGACACGGGCATGGGGCGGCACGACACGTCACATGCACGGTCTTGGCCTGGCATGGCACGACACGGCACGGTCTTAGTGGGCACGGGGCACGACACGGGCGCGGAAGTGGGCAGCACGGCACGACACAGTTCTAGCCGGGCACAGGCACGGGCACGAAACGAGACACGAAAAACAAAATAATAATACTCCGTAATAAATTATTAAGCCAAATGGCTTCTTTTTTTTTTATCCTTATTCAATATTTTTTCGCATTTTTCATTTCTCAGGAAAAAAAGTAAACAACTAAGACTTTTAATTTAAAAATAACAATTTCTTTAAAAAATCATGTTTTAAAAAAAATCAATTTTTTACCTTTAAAAAATTATCAATTTTTATTTAGTTATTTGTTTTTGTTTTTGTTAATGAATAGGCTTTGGACCTTTGGTTTGTAAATTTGACATTACAAGATAACAAGTAAAATTAAAAACTGATCAAAATATTATTTACCCCTACATCTAACAAGAAATAATAAAAAATAAGTTCCAAACAAGAAATAAGGAAAAATTTCGAAAGGGGCTCGGCTAGCTAGGATTCAAACCCAAGTACCCCAAATACTATGTGGATAACCAAACCACCAAGCCACAAGTCATCTTGTGCTTTTAAATGGAACAACTAATATATATTATATGGTTCTATTGTATAAAAACGGGCCCCTTGTACGGTAGCCACACAATTGCAACACAATCACGACAATTAATACCATTCATTTTGTTTTTCTTAGTGTTTGTATTATTCTCGCAATATTTTGGTCTATCGGATTTTGAAAGCCTTTCATCGAAATGCAGATTCATTGTTAAAATAGTTTTATTACTTTTTTTTTTTTTATGTTTGATCAAGTATGTAACGAAGAGCAATTTACTTCATTCTTGGCATGAATGATCTAATTTCTCCCACATAAAAGTTAGACAGTTCTGATTTTTAAAAAATAGCTTAGGCGGCCCTCAAGTGGTGTATTATAAGACTTAATGCCTTTGGAAACATCGAATGTGTTCCGATCATGTGATTTTCCGACATCTAATTATCAACTATTCAAGGGAGAATGATAAATTTGATAAGATGTTAAATCGTAACAGTTTGGATCGAACATTCGAAAAAATGATTCTGTAGCTACCTTTCAAATCTATACATCCTATTTCCAATTCATGCAACCTCTGTACTAATATTGACACGCTAAAACGAAACCCATTTTTCTTAAAAAAAATAAATGCAATTTTGAAATATTAACACGCTGAAATGAAAAACAGTTTTCTTAAAAAAAACAAAAGCAGTTCTGAAAACTTACAAAATGATATCCCATGCCATAAACATGATTCGTGGCATAGCCGCATAGTCAACGTAAAGAGTTAGTTTGAAATACCGTGGCAACAATTTCCCCAATCAATAGGGGTGAAGAAATTCAAATAAATTAAATACAATTTCATACAAAGTAAAAAATACAATTTTATTACAACTTTCATTTTGGATTCAACTTTATACAAATACAAGTTTATTACAAATAATATTTCAATACAAATACAACCCATGCAATAATATTCCGGATGAAAATTGGTTGGCGATGTGCCGGCACAGACATGACACGACTTAAAATGGCACGGCCCGATCTGACACGATTAAGTAAACGGGCCGGCACAGCTTGACACGATTGAAAATGGCACGGCACGACACGATTTAAGAAAACGGGCTGGCACGACACGACACGATTGGCAAACGACACGGCACAACACGACATGATTGGCAAACGACATGGCACGACACGAAGCACGGTTAGCACAGAGTTAAACGGGCTGTGCCGGCATGACACGACCCATTTGACACCTCTAACAGAAAATATATATACTTATTTAGGAAGGGGTGTTCCATTTTTTGTCCAAAATGTGGAGGCTCAAGGCGGCGGCCTCTTGGGCCTTTGCCCTTAGGCCGACCCTGAACTCTGTTTGGGGAGCACTGAATTACATTTAAATCGTCCGAATTAATCCATTTTTTTTGGTATCCTCCAAATGATATGATATACGTTTTTTTTTGGAGGATACAAGGTATACCTGTTATATGAGAAACTTTTTGTTGGCCCCACCCACATTTCAAGATTTCACTAATATTATATGTAATAGGACTATTAAAAAAGCTAGTACGAAATTTCTAAAAATTTAAATAATTATTTTTGATCTAGTTAAACATTAAAGTGATTTTATTTTTGTCATTTAAAAAATTTCAATTTCTTTCATGGAAAATAATTATCCTGCATGGACCTTGCAAATGTTGATAGAAAAATAAAATAATTTCATGTCAATTGTGTTATTATACTACTACAAAACCTACACCATATACCCATAATTTCATGTATTTTTCTGATCTAGTTAAAAATTAAAGGGATGTTAATTGGCATAATTGCTATGGGGGATCAGACCTGTGATATGCCTAAACCCGAAGTACCTACTGAATAATTACTCAAACTTCAGGGTGTTGGATTTGGAGAAGCTGTTTAAGGGGGCGACTATTCGTAACCCCGTATTTTCTTCTATAATCTGTTAAAAATTTTCAAAGATTATATTTCGGTAACTACATGTCGAAAATATGTTCAACCTTCGGTAAACAACTGCCGAACATACATTTCAGTAAATAGCTGTTGAAAACAAGATTATATTTCGGTAACTATATATCGGAAATGCACAAGAAACATATATTTCGGTAATTGGATGCTGAAAATGTATCTCAATTTCGGTAACTACCTGTCGAAACATATTTCGATAGTTGAAATTTTTTTAATGGACTAAGGAAGAAAATACGGAGCTGCGAATAGTCGGGCCCCTGTTTCCTGTTTAATACTAGTAGCAGTAAAAAATACACAACGATGGAGAGACCCCCAAATCATACCCCCATAGTTTCGATAGTAAAATCAGTCAAGAGTCCTAGCTAGTTCGTCGCGGCTGCTTCAACTCACTGGTTTTCCCCTTCCTTTCCACAATTCCTAATGGCCGACACCGACAACTCCACCTCCGCCCCCGCCCCCGCCCCCGCCTCCACCTCGGCCCCCGCACCGGCGGCGGAACCCAAACGCTATTGGGGCGACGAAGCCGAAGAAGAAGAGGAAGAAGCCTCCGGTGAACAGGCCCCCCCCTCCTCGACCCCCGACCTCAAAATCGACTCTCTATCCATCGACGTCGCCAAAAAGCCCAACAACTTCCTCGAAGACCCCGATGACTCCAACATCAAAGCCGTAACCCCTCTCTCTCTCTCTCTCTCGTTATAGCATCTCCGGTCCTTACTCAATTTATTTACCCCACATTCTTACAAAACTTGAGTAGGGATTTGCGTCTCTCTTGTTTTGGTTAAAAATATGAGTGAAACTCATTTTGATTTGGTTTTGCGTCAAGGGCAGGATTGAGTTTTAAGGGATTGTACTCAGATTTTGGTTCTTAGTTCCTGATTCTGGGGTTTGAGCTTTTAGGGTTTTAATTTGTGATTTCAGGTTTGAGCATGAATTTAGGTAAAAGGTTCATTAATGGCGTGGTTGTAAATTTAAGAGCGATAAAATGGGCTTACAAAATTTGAGTGGGGATTTGCGTCTCTCTTGATTTGGTTTAAAATTTGAGTAAAACTCAATTTGATACGGGTTTGAGTCGAGGGCTAGATTGAGATTTAAGGGATTCTACTCAGATTTTATTTTGGTTCTTAGTTCCCGATTCTGGGGTTAGGGTTTTTAGGGTTTTAATTTGTGATTTCAGGTTACAACGGGGGATACTATGTATGCATCGGCGAAGGCATTCGAGGAACTGGACCTGTCTCCGGATTTGTTGAAGGGTTTATACGTGGAGATGAAGTTTGAGAGGCCGAGTAAGATACAGGCAATCAGCTTGCCCATGATTCTGACCCCACCGCACAAGCACTTGATCGCTCAGGCACACAATGGTTCTGGCAAGACCACGTGCTTTGTGCTCGGCATGTTGAGCCGCGTCGATCCCAAATTCACGGCTCCCCAGGCGCTCTGTATCTGCCCTACTCGCGAATTAGCTATCCAGGTTTGCTAATCTACACCTATAGGAATACTTTTTGATAACTTAGATGTCTGGCCACCTCACGCGCACCTCAACTAATCATGGGATTTAGCATGGCTCAATTAAAGCCGGGACAAACCAATCCCACCGTTCACGAGCGGGAGCCACTGAAAGCCAGGTCAAAGCCCCGTATGAGTGGCCGTAAAGGAGTTGATAGCAAACACCAAGTCTCAGGCATTGACCAGTGGGCCAACCAAGAGGGTTCCTGGATTGTATGTTTTTGAAATTGATTGTAGTCTCTGACTTGGTATTAAGAGTTGTGAGCACATGGAAAGTGATACATGCACACATAAGGGTGAATGGTGGCGACCCAAATTTTTTGGTTAAATTTTTGTCACATTGAAAGTGAAGTTGCAAAAATTCATGTGCATTCATTGTTAACACGACTCAATTTGAACTTCTTATCACCAATGTGTTTTTTGTTACAACCCAATTTGTGAGAATCTGGTTACCACGTAATCAAACCGATCATTATTCATCTACGTGTTGATTTGGTTCTTTTGCCTTCAATTAGTTATTGAAATTGAGGCATAAATTGGGGTTTGTGACTGGATGGTTCTTTGGTTTATTTGTTAGTTGACTGTTCATCTCAAGTGTCAGTTGAGGGTCCAAAAAGGGTTGGTCTCTGGAGGATGAAGATATATTTGTGTGCATATTATTGGTTTCCTTATTGGTGTTCTTTAACGGGTATTTGCCATCTTGTTATTGGAAGCATGTGGATCATGTGTACTCCTTTTTCTTTTTTTTTTTCCTTTTTCCTTTGCAGTGTTTTTGAGTTTAGGATTTAGTATTTAACTAATGGTAGTGGACGGACAATGATGCAGAACATGGAAGTTCTTAAGAAGATGGGGAAATATACTGGAATTACTTCTGAAGCTGCCATATCAATGGATAGCTCCAACTATATACCAATTTCAAAGCGCCCACCAATAACAGCACAAGTAGTGATTGGCACTCCTGGGACTATCAATAAGTGGGTGACAGCAAGGAAATTGAGCCTGAGCTATTTGAAGATTCTCGTTTTTGATGAAGCTGACCACATGTTGGCGGAGGTATTATCCTTCCTATTTGTTAGATTGTCTGTTTTCATGCTTATGATGAAATCCAGAAACTAGTTGCATATTGTAGTATATTTTCATTGCTAGGTGGGTTGTGGTTACTGATATAATTTTATGTTGTCTTTCTCCATTTAATAACTATGCAGACATTTTTATTCTTAGTTTTACTAGTTATATCTTCTGGTTAAAATATACTACTATTTATAGACGGTCTATAGTGTTTGTGGATGTCATCCCATGAGATGCTCTCCAGCTCTAAGCTATTAGCAGTTTTCTGTTCGTTAGCATTGTGAGAAAGTATATTCTTTACATCTGTAGCGTGACAAAATTAGGGGAGCCGAGGTAACAAAATTAGGGGAGCCGAGGTATTTGTTGATTCAGTTCAGGCTAGTCAACTTAGATGATGTTTGAGCTATGGTCAAGCTAAACTTGGACTTGGTAAATACAGTTTGAGCTTGGGTTGGCAATTGTTTGTTCAACCTTGAGCTTGGTTCGATTAACCTTTTCATGGATCTCATCGTTAGAGTTTCAAACCCTTCTTTGACTGTAGGACACCCTACAACAAAAGTAGACCTATAAATCCCAAAAAAAATTCTACTCAAACCTTATGTACCACAAAATCCATTTGAAACTTCACAAGTTTCTCCCAAACCAAAACACAAAGACTGAAGGGGAAAAATCGGAGAAGAGGAGGAAGTGCAAACTGCCATTTAGCATCTGATCGTGTTGTGCTCTATGTGGTTAATTTGGAGAGAGGAATCAAATATATTTTGACCGGTTTGAGTGGCTGCTCTTCAAAATTAAGAGTCTTTTCCTTTCTACTTTGTTTCATTGGGAGTCGAGGGAGTGCAACCCTACACTAGATATGTTACGCCCTACCTTTTCTTTTTCCTAATAATTATTTTTCCCCGTTGAGAATTGGGTTTTATGGTGTGGGCCCTAATTAATATTTTTCGTTAGGGATGCTAAGTTGAAAGCCTATGAGAATTTCTACGCTAGACTCGATAGTAAAAATGGAGAAAAGATTATTTATAAACTTGCCAAGTTGCGAGGAAGGAGAGCTAGAGACGTTTCTCAAGTTAACTGTATAAAAGGTATTGATTCGGTGGTGTTGGTGAAAGACGAGGCGATCAGGGATTGATGGAAGTCGTATTTCGAGATGTTAAATGAGAAACATGAAGGAGGCTTTGGTGGGGAAGAATTGTATGTACCTGGCGAGAACATAGAATATGAATTTTATTAGAGAATATAAAAGTTCGAAGTGGTTAAAGCTTTGAAAAGGATGAAACCGGGTAAGGCCTTAGGACCAGATGGTATCCCTATTGAAGTGTGGAAAAGTCTAGGTGACCTGGGGTGACTTGGTTGACGAAGTTGTTTAACAAGATTATTATGACTAGGAAGATGCCCGACGAATGGAGAAGGAGCACTTTAGTACCTATCTATAAGAATAAAGGGGATATTCAAAGTTGCAACAACTATAGAGATATTAAATTGATGAGTCATACGATGATGTTGTGGGAAAGAGTTATTGAGCATCGCTTGAGGATGGTGACTACGGTGTCAGAGAAACAGTTTGGGTTTGGGTTCATGTCTGGAAGATCAACCATGGAAGCTATCTACCTATTAAGGAGAATGGTAGAAAAACACAGAGCAAAGAAGAAGGATCTCCATATGGTTTTCATAGACTTAGAAAAGGCTTATGATAGGGTGCCTAGAGACATCATATGGTGGGTTCTGGAGAGAAAGGAAGTGATCAAAGGATATATCGAGGTGATTAGAAACATGTATGAAGGTACCGTCACTACCATTCGATCACCAATAGGGGAAACGAGTGAATTTCCAATCACTGTAGGATTGCATCAAGGGTCAGCCTTGAGCCCATACCTCTTTTCCTTAGTTATGGATGAATTGACTAGACAATTTCAGGAGGATATTCCATGGTTTATGATGTTTGCAGATGACATTGTCCTCGTAGATGAAACCGCTAGAGGTGTTAATACGAAACTAGAAATTTGGAGGGAAGCATTAAAGTCAAAGGGTTTTCGGATAAGTAGGAGTAAAACTGAGTATATGGTGTGTAAGTTTAGTGGTACCAGCCGTGCGCACGAAGAAAGAATGTTGATCCAAGACCAGGAGATACCTAAGAGTGATCATTTTAGGTACTTAGGCTCAATTATTAGTAGAGATGGAGAGATTGTCGATGATGTGACCCATGGGATTCAAGTGAGGTGGCTCAAGTGGAGGAGCACTACTGGTGTACTGTGTGACAAGAGGGTACCCATAAAATTGTAGGGAAAATTCTATGGAACTGCCATCAGACCAGCGATGCTCTACGGGACATAATGTTGGCCTATTAAGAAACAACAGGTGAACAAGATGAGTGTAGCGGAAATGAGAATGTTGAGGTGGATGTGTGGTAAGACTAGACGAGACAGGATTAGAAATGAAACGGTTCGTGAGATGGTAGGTGTAGCACCCATAAAAGAGAAGTTGAGAGAAAATTGGCTAAGGTGGTTTGGGCATGTCTACCGTAGACCAGGAGATGCAGTAGGGTAGACCTAAATTGACATTAGATGCTGTGGTGCACAAAGATATGAGTATAGTAGGTTTGTGTGAACAAGTGGCCCTTGACAGAGCTCAATGGAGGGAAATGATTCATGTAGCCGACCCCAAGTGATTGGGACATAAGGCTCGGTTTGGTTATTGCATGATATAACTATTATTGGCGCTATTGTGGTTCGGAGGGCACAAGTCTAATTATTAAATTTAGTAGTTAGTCTATCTCATTTAGAACACGTTAATTAGCTAGATAGCTATAATATAGGGAGTAGGAGATTAGTGAGTAGTTTTACAAAGTTACTCTCTAAGGAGATATTTACATGGATTAGGGATATAATAATTAGATAACATCTGACATTGGAGAGACGCAACTTCCAAAACTTGGAAGGAGATTTTCTTTGGGTTTCATTTGAGGTAAAAGTATTCTCCACTCTCTCTCTCTTTTTCCCTTTGATCTACCGTGTTAGAGCAAGCGAGTTCATGGATTGGGCAATAGTTTTGACTTAATTTATTGGGTTTTGCAGTGGTGTGGTTACTCGGAGAGAGAGAGAGAGAGAGAGAGAGAGAGAGAGAGAGAGAGAGAGAGAGAGAGAGAGAGAGAGAGAGATGTGCGGCGGTGTGATGGTTTGTGATGCACGTGCTGTGAATGGCCGAAGTGGTGACTTGGGTGATGGAAGTAGAGACATAGGGATTTGGGAGTTGCTCTAAGTATTGCAGAGTTCGTAGTTTAATGATTTTATACTAATAGCAGAAGTGATTTTGGAACTAATGGTTACTTGATGCTGGTGGACAAAGTTTATATATTAGGATAGGAGGACAGTTGTTTAGCCATGGTGGATTGGTGGTCGAGGGAGTGACAGATTCCATGGGATGAGGATTGGAGTTTGGATTTTGTAGTTTTCTGGTGGCATCTCGGGGATTTCTTTTTGTTTGACCTCCTTAGGGTGTCTCATCCTAGTTTTATTTTATTAATTGCTTCTGCATTCAAAACATTTGTCAGGTATTGAATTCTTTTTATTATTGTTGGTTCACTGGTAATATTTGGTTCATGGGATGGTTGTGCCCCATACTTTTTGTTGAACTTAATTGGTTGGAGTGTTTTTTAATGAAAAATGGTTGGCTGCTTAGTAGTTCATTGCTTTGGTATTTATTAAAGTTCTTTTAGGCTGCATGTTCTACGAGTTTGGGTCTTGTGGTTCATGGCTGGTTGCTACCATTTTGGGGTGTGACAATTGTGGTATCAGAGCCAAGTTTTGGCAAAATATTTTCCTTTTAATAAATTTGCAACATTAGCATTTAGTGGAGGTTCAAGTCCCTAGAGTCCTATTGCCATTTGTGAGAATGTTATTTGACGTATATCGGTATCAACATAGTATTAAGGAGATAATAGTCGTTGGGCGACACAATTGCAGTAACATCATTTTTTTGTTGGTTTTGGATAGGTTATTGGAGGAGAAGGTAGCATGAGATTTTATATATTATTGGGATCAACACCCATATTTTACACGTACCTTAGTGACTGAGTGTAGTTGGACTATGATGATATTGAATATGAAGAAATAGTATATGTGGTAGTATGCTTGGAAATTGATTTAAGAATGTAGATTAGGATTGCTGTGATTTGGTATTGAGTATAGGCTAGTTTAATTGTGTGAGGTTGTGCTATGATTTTCTTATTTGTAATGTTCGCTACATCCCAGAAGCTTTTGAATTGTTGCTCTTTGATTGGTCCATCCTTCCTATACTTGGTATCTTAGTTGAGACGTGGTTATGTTCTGTTACGAGGGGTCGATAATTATGCTTGTCTATGAAAATACTCTAGGAATTGTTGATGTTTATTAGGAGATGAATGGTGGTAAGAATGGTCAAGATTCCGATGTTACATTGTTCCAATACGATTAAAAAAAAAAAACTCAAAACATTTTAAAGTGGAAGTAGTTGATTATTGAAATTTTGGGTTTTTCTAATCGTAGTAGTAGCAATTCGGTTATGAGAACTTGTCAGTAAATGGATATCTTTTGGCAAGGTAACGACTGCTTGATTGGCAATGGCCATGCAATGGGCTATTGTATATCGGATGTGAGTGCTTGGGTTGGTTTGAGTATATGGAAGGGGATTATTATAGTTTGTTTGGTGATTAGACAATAAAGTTATAGAGTGCACTTGTGGTGATTTGAAAGATTAACGCATTACGGTATTAGTGTCGTGAAATTGTGGGAAGGTAGGAAAGAGAAAATTTGTGTAGGTAAACTTATGAGATTAGAGTTGTTATTGTGCCGCTGAAGTGAATATGGAGTATTACCGACTCGATCATTAGTAGTTTTAGGGGTTCTTATGTTATCTGTTGCTAGAGGTTAAAACGCTTACTTTTGGGTCCTTGGGGATGATTTAGACATGTGATTTTGTGTAAAAAAAAATGAATGCAGGTGAAGTTGAATTTTGGGTTAGTGTGTGAAGTTGGTCTTCAAGATGCGAGGTGAATTTAAGGATTTTCATGTAGTGATGCGTATTGGGTTTTGTCATGGGAAGTGAGACTAGGGGCTAAGTCAGTTCGAGAATTAGTGTTGAAGACACTATTGAGTTTGGGTAATTAATAAAGCGGTAGATATTATTCTATTTAAATTCGGTAGAGTGAGATTCCGTTTAGCAATATCCTTGGTACCCGTCTTGAACTTTGGTTGTGAGAAGATTAGATTGCATTTATTGAAGAATTTTGGTCTTGCAGTTCTTTTTGGATATTTGGAATAGACAATGATATTTGCAAGGCGTGTTTTTACCTAGAATTAGTTTTGGATTTGATAATTTGTTGGACTCTCACGAAGACGGATTTAAGAATATTGATTCAATGAATCTTTTTGGAGGATATGGGTGTAAGACGTGTAAGCTGATTAGTAAACCAATAAATAAAAAGAGGTGATTTGTTGGGTCATGTGACTTGTGATAGGTTTGAGGTCTAAGGAGTTCATTATTAGACTTTGGGTTTTTGTGGGTGAGTGGATTGTAGTAGTTAATTGCTGAAGAAGTGAAGATCAATTCTTAGAGCTTGGCTTAATTGGTTTGAGTTGGCATTATATTGATTCTTTCTATGACTACTAATTCTAACCTTGATTGACTAGTTGGTAGAATTCAGAGATAGAACTATGTGAGGGCTTATGGGGGCCACGGCCCCCGCGTAGTTTTGGGTATTATTTTTTAAAAAATGTTTTAAAAAATAATTTTCCTGTTATTCGTTAAACCTAATGTACTCTATCCTAGGGAACTTGGGGAGGGGGATGGGTCCTTTTGGGAATCGCATCCTTACTATTTGCATGGGATTACGAGGATGCACCACCTACACTTCACTCCACTTGTTTTTAAAATATTAAGATTAGTTGTTTTTTGTTTGTTAAGAGCCACTATATATTATTTTGTATTGGGTGTTATTTAAACATTTAAATGCTTTAGACTATGTTCGTTTTGAGTCCCAAAATCCAACCCCTCTCTGCACATGGTCTCCAATCAATTTTCCCTTCAATTATTTCTCTCATTTTTCTTTTTATCTCTCTCCACTCATTATCCAAAAAATCTCCTCAAAACCCAAATCAAATAAATATTAGATTCCCAAACCTTGAAATTTCAAAGGTTATTGTTCATAGTTCGGCCCCCACGTTGAAGGAATTCTGGTTCCGTCCATGGTAGATGATCTTATTTGTTAGTTTTAAGTTAGTTCCTTTTAGGTGAAGTTGGAATGTAATATCAAGGAGATTTTTGTTGGTTTCTATGGATGGTCGAAAGATGTCATGGAGACTTATATGCATTTTTGGAACTTAACTGTTTTTGAGCTGGATGTGGAAGAGATATATATTTCGGAGACTTATATGCATTTTTGGAACTTAACTGTTTTTGAGCTGGATGTGGAAGAGATATATATTTCGTAGCTAAAAATGTGAAAATTGGGCATCAAAGTTTCAGCTTACTAAGAGGAAACACAAGAGAATACGATGAATTTTCAGACATTTGTTTTCGTTGTTGATGGAGCTTTATTGCTTTATCTTCAGGATGTACAGAATTTTTTGTGGATTAGGTGACTGTCTAATTTATGCCTTAGTTGATAAAACAATTTTAAGATAGAGTGACAGTTGGTCATTGGTTGGTTGTCCTTGAAGTGTGTGGGGTGGTGGAGTAGGGATAATGTCAAATGTTTTTTTATTTTTATTTTTAATGGTGCAGTTTGTTAAGATCTTTGAGAATTGGATTTGGTTAAGTGATTTGGTACGGTTTAATAGGTGGTTAGTTGCATGTTTAATTCAATAGAAGAATGAGCAATCGATTTAAGTTATGGAGATTCGATTTTGTGGGCTAGATAATGTTAGTTATGGTGTGAGTAAGTTTATTGATGTCGGGTTGTGATCTACTAGCTGGAAGCTACGTTAGATACATTTAGATGCAATGCTACGAAATACAATCTACTAGCTGGAAACTACGTTAGATACATTTAGATGCAATGCTACGGAGTACAATGAGGAAGTAAGTGGTTTAAGTCATAATTATTGAATGGGTATAGTTTGGGAGTTTACTAAAAATTGACAAGTTCAATCTTATACAACTTTAACATAAGGGGAAATCTTCACATCACATCTCCACACCTTTTTACTGGTATCATCCTCAAATGTTTTCAAAATATACTTTAGCATAACCGTACTTGGAATTGAAAATGTCCAGTGAAAAAGTCGAATAAAGACGTTAAAATTTGTATTGCATTCAATAATTTTTTTTTGAAAGTTAATGCCGATGCGAACTCTAATAACCCTTTTTTTTGGGTTAGTCATTAAGCCCAAATACAATTCTCATCACAAGGAATATGAAACCAAAATTTGAAATCACCATAAGAATTCCCGAATCTCCAAAAACTCCATAAGATTGAACTTGTCAATTTTCAGTAAACTCCCAAACTATACCCATTCAATAATTATGACCTAAACCACTTCCTCATTGTATTCCGTAGCATCGCATCTAAATTTATCTAATGTAGTTTCCAACTAGTAGATCACAACCCGGCATCAATAAATTTACTCACATCATAACTAATATTATCCAACCCTCTAACAAAAATCGAATTCCATAACTTAAAAAAATGGTAGTGATCGGCCATGAACCACAGGACCCAAACTCGTAGAACATGCAACCTAAAAAAAAATTTAATTAAATACCGAAGCAATGAACTACTAAGCAGCCAACCATTTTTTATTAAGAACAACTCCAACCAATTAAGTTCAACAAAAGTATGGGGCACAACCATCCCATAAACCAAATATTACCAGTGAACCAACAATAATAAAAAGAATTCAACAAGTGAACCAACAATAATAAAAAGAATTCAATATCTGAAAAATGTTTTGAATGCGGAAGCAATTAATAAAATAAAACTAGGATGAGACACCCTAAGGAGGTCAAACAAAAAGAAATCCCCAAAATGCCGCCAGTAAACTACAAAATCCAAACTCCAATCCTCGTCCAATGGAATTTGTCACTCCCCTCAACTACCAAGGTTAAACAACTGTCCTACTTCCCTAATAAAAAACTTTGTCCACCAACATCAAGTAACCATTAATTCCAAAATCACTTCTGCTATTGGTACAAAATCATTAAACTACGAACTCTCCAATACTTAGAGCAACTCCCAAATCCCTATGTTAAATCACCATAACACTACAATTCAAGTTTGTGCTCCACTTCCATCACCCAAATCACCACTTCGGCCATTCACAGCGCCAGTGTTCTAAAAGGCGGGATTAATTGCCGGTTAATGGGCGATTAATCGGAAATCTGGGCTGACCGATGAGATTAATGGCTAAAAGGTTGAATTAGGCGGCTAGAAGATTAATCGGACTTAGGCGGCGATTAATCGCCGCTTAATTGGTCGGCGTCTAGGCAGCGATAGGCGATTAATCGGCTAATGGGCGATTAGGCGGGGTAAATCTGAATTTTTAGAAAACAAAGGGGGGTAACTGTTATACTCATACCAGGTTATTTAGGGCTTCGAATTAGTGTTACTGTGTTAGGGCTCTCATTCGATCAGCCTCTCATCGATCTGGGTCTGGTGATTAAGATTTCATAATCTTGAACTATGAACATTGAACTTCTATGTCTCTATATTTGAAATGTAGAGAACTGTTAATATTCAGAAGTGTTAACATTGAGTATCCGATAGCCAAAGAGAACTAAGAAATTTTTTGGGAGAGAAGATATATCACATCAACTAGAAAAATTGTGATTATTAATGGTAGGGAGGTTGTAGAATATTTATAAAAAAAAACCCGACTAATTGCTAAAAGGCGATTAATGGCCGATTAATAGGTCTTGAAGCTTGAAGGTGGTCGGCCGCCCGCCTAGCGCCGAGCGCTTTTTAGAACATTGCACAGCACACGCGCATCACAAACCATCACACCGCCGCACACACCGCACCTCTCTCTCTCTCTCTCCGAGTAACCACACCACTGTAAAGCCCAAGAAGTTAACTCAAAACTATTGCCCAATCCGTGAACTCGCTTGCTCTAACACAGTAGATCAAAGGGGGGAAAAAAAAAGACAGTGGAGAATACTTTTACCTCAAATGAAACCCAAAGAAAATCTCCTTCCAAGTTTTGGCTGTTGCGTCTCTCTCCCAATGTCAGATGTTCTCTAATTATTAAAACCATAGTCCATGTAAATATCTTCTTAAAGAGTAACTTTGTAAAACTACCCACTAATCCCCTACTCCCTATATTATAGCTATCTAGCTAATTAACGTATTCTAAATGAGATAGACTAACTACTAAATTTAATAATTGGACTTGTGCCCTCCGAACCACAATAGCGCCAATAATAGTTATATCATGCGATAATGAAAAATATTAATTAGGGCCAACACCATAAAACCCAATTCTCTAAACGGGGAAAAATAATTATTGGGAAAAAGAAAAGGTAGGGCGTAACATCCTTCCCCCCCTTAAAAGAAATTTCATCCTCGAAATTGCACGATTAAAAGTATTGTTTCCTTTGTAAAACAGACCACTAATTACAAGTTCCAAAGTTTCTGTGGAGAGAATCTTTAGGAATTCTCCGTTATTTATATTTGACCCTATAAAGAGTTAGATATGTCTAGATTCACTTTCTAATATGCTGTATATGCATTTTTTATGTACACACCTTAGGATCTTCGACTTGCCTCTGCTCATGCACCTGCTTCGTGCAACTTTCATTCTGGTGGTATATGCATAAAAACCCTCGGGGGTTACACGAACTGGTCATGAGATTTTTGAAACTGTTATTTCCTGATGACTTGCCTTCCTAGGACCTATTGGAACCAAACAGGAACACCCATGTTAATTTCTTCGTGGGAGTGTACTTGTCATGCCACGAGTGCTATAATAAAACTGATCAATTGTGTCTTTTTTGAAAAGAAGCTGTCAAACTGCATGTCCTTGGTTATAATTTTGCTGCTGAGTTTGGGCCAATTTAGGTTTGTGGTTGCCAAGTAATTCATGAGATGTGTAATTGCAAAGAATCGCAACTACGGTGTTGATTATATGCGAGTGAGATTTCATTGTTTGCGTAATTTTGATGACCTATGGTGAGTTTTCCTGCATTTGAGTCCCCTTGTAGTTTAATCTTTACCTGGATTATACGGGAAGTAATGGTCCTATTACAATGATGATGATTTAATGTCTATCTGATTTTATGTGTTCGACTACAATATGAGAAGTGCAGTTTATGCCTTACTTCTCATTATGATTATTCTTGTGCAGAGTGGTTTTAAAGATGACTCTTTGAGGATAATGAAAGCAATTGTCAGAGACTCTCCGGAGTGCCAGGTTTTTACACTCTTGTATTTTCATTCTTTTGCTCTTTGTTTGTCAAAGTGAATGAAGTACCTGTAGACGGACACTGACTTGAGAAAGCAGTGTACCTGGTGTTTTTTGTTGGACACTCACCTAGAAAGCTTGTTTAGTATCCTCATATAATGTGTGAAATACCTATATAAGTTTGTAAACAAAATTTTCGCACTTGAATTAGATGCCCAACACAAGGGCACATACCTGTACCTGGAAAACTTGAGTTCCTGTAACACTGTGCAAATTGCAATAATTGATTATAGTATAGAGAAATGCTTAAATTTTAGGGGTTTTTAGATCCCAACCCTTTTTTTAGCTTTGGTTTTAAAATAGTCCTCTACATATTATTTCTATCCAATCTTTTTAAAATAGTCCTGACTCATATTAATTTGGACAAAAATATCCTTGGCTATGAGAACTTTTTATGAGAACTGTTTTTTTTTGAAAAGTCTATGAGAACTGTCTATATGAGAATTGGGCTATGTGAACTAGAAAATACACAGTTCACATAGCTATTTTTCAGTTCACATAGCCTCACCAAACACTAAAATACACAGTTTATGAGAATTCTCTCAATGTGAATTGGATTTTTTTTTTGAAAAGTCTATAAGAACTGTCTCTATGAGAATTGTTCTTTTTTTTTGAAAAGTCTATGAGAATTGGGCTATGTGAACTTGAAAGTACACAGTTCACATAGCTATTTTCCAGTTCACATTGCCTCACCACACACTAAAATACACAGTTTATGAAAATTCTCTTTATGAGAACTGTCTATGTGAACTGACTATGAGAACTAGAAAATACACCGTTCACATAACCTTGTCACATACTAAAACACACAGTTCACATAGCCCCAATACACACAGTTCACATAATCCATCACATAGTTCACATAACCGAAAATACACAGTTCATATAACAAAAAATACACAGTTCACATAGCCTCACAACACATTAAAATACACAGTTCACATAGCCCCAACATTCACACTTCACATAACCCAACACACACTAAAATACACTGTTCACATACATGGTTCACATACTAGTACTTAAATAATGGGGGAATAAAGGAATGTAATCTAGTAATCTAGAATCTGGTAAGCTCAGTGAATATATATGCACATTTACACACCTCATCATCATTAATCCAACCACAAATATTGCCGCAATTAACGAAAAAGGTTTGCCGCCTTGACGATGGACTACTTTTCATCATAATCGGAGCACAAAATTCACACACAGCGAAGTTCATCGGAAACTGGTAAGAACCAGCCCTAGATAAGTACACTCTCATGCCTGAAAACAGAATGTGATTGAAGAGTTTCAACTCGGTGGTTGTCGTCGACAACTCGATAATCTCATCCGATCACAGGAAGATGGTGAGGAAGAGGACCGCATCAGAGATCGAACAGCTCCATTCAACCCCGGCCCCGGCCGGGAAGTTAGTGGAATTGGAGTTGTTTCCTTTACTCGAGTCTTGGCGCTCGTAGAAGGCGTTGGGATCGAACTAGTCGAACTCGGCATCCCTGAACGATTCTGGCGGAGAATCCAGCGGCTGCGGAAGATCTAGCTTCTTCTCATTGTCGTCGTCTAGAGGTTGATCGCCGGCGGCAGGGGCTTGAAGTGGTTCGCAGGCGATCTTGCGGTCGCCGTCACCAGAGCAGATGGAAACCAGTGTGTTGAGATCAACCTGAGTGAGAAACTTTAGAGAGAGGGTTTGTTGATGAAGACGAGATGAAGTCGACACAGAATAAAAAGGGCAAAAAAGTCATGAGATAACATATCCGAGCCTATGCAGGTTCGGGAATAATATTCAGGGTTGGGTTCAAACCGAACCTAAAAAGGGGGACCGGCCTGTAATTTTCTATAAATTTTATGCCCCGACATAGTATACAACTAGCAATAACCCGTGCTATGCATGGGATCAAGATTTAGATCATATCTTCAGATGGGGTTAATAACATGAACTTGTTGTGTTAATTACATACTGCATAAAATGATTGAGACCAAGACTAAACTGCTTGCGCTGTTGGGAAAGTTGTAGTGGGGTCAATCATCTTATGTACTTTTTGAATACAAGGCGGATGCAGACTGGACCAACAAAGGCGGATGCAATTATTTGAAACAATTGAAACTCGAGGACGAGTTTTCTCAAGCCAGGGAGAATGATGCAGCCGGATATTAAGAATATCTATTAATTACGCATTATTTTGAGTTTACTATTTTGTTTCGAATTTTATAGTTTAGGATAGGTAGAATAGAATAATTAGTTCCCTAATTTGCCTTGATTCGCTTTTTCCTATTTCTGCTAGTTCTTATTCTTCAAGAATTAGATTGCTCAGCAATATTTCTATTTCCTTTTTAGTATTTCTACGTTGTTATAAATTGATTTGTTAGCCTTAGGGCAAGGTGGTGGTTATTGATTAAAGAAAAATGAAATTTATTTTATACTTGTGTGGTCGAAGAGGGAGTACCTCTAGTTCATACTTGTTCGTGTTCTTTCGTTGCAAATAGTTTTGTTTGTCGTTCGCTTCCCTGCATCACTTACTCATACTACGGGGTAGAAAGGTAAAATGAAGATTGAAATATAAAAATGCATAGGAAGCTTAAAAATAGTTAAACTTGAATGTTATCTATGTGCCTATAGGTATAGATAAAGTTAAAAAGAAGTTTGAAACATTTAAAAAGTATGTTTAACTCAAACATTTATCTGCATATCTACGATTATAACAACTACCTGTGTAAATCCCTTAAATCTATGAAAAAATCTAATTAAAGAATAAAAAGAATGTGCAAATTATTAGGATGTCTTGAAAATTTAAAAGAAGGTTGAGGATTGGTGACACACGGCGACTGCAGTGAGCTTCTCAACAAAGACCCCTGCAATACTATATAGTGTATAGACAATGGTGCAAAAAATGTGATCTTATTCGCTCAATCAACTTCGGTGATGTTTGAGCTTCTTGCTTCGAGTGTACTATTCCTTCAAGAAGTTGCTTGCTGTATACTTATTACCTTATGGTGAATCTGGAACTGTTAAAAAAAATAAAAATGCTATAGTCAGTCGATGTGGTTTTATTGTGTAATTGTGTGATGGAATTTGTTGGTCAAATTGCGATCAGGGCTCTATATCTGGTATTGCCGTTCTTACTCTGGGTATTATATCCTGAAGAGGTTGCTTCAGTTATCCACATTGTTTGGTTGCTGTTTTAGAATCTGTTCTGCAGAACACTTCTCGATGTAGTTCAAGCACAATCCCTTAGGGCACTTAGAAAACAAGTTTTGACAATGATTAACCAACAAGTTTGTGGTTTTTGGAAGATAAGAACAGAAGACCGAAAAAAAAGTACCAAAACAGACCATTAGTGTAACTCTACCAAGGCACTAGTCATGCGGAAGAGAGACGCCTAGCGCTTAGGCTGACTAGTTGGGGACTAATCAGGGATTAGAAATTGGTCGGTTTTTGTATTTTTTAGCAAGATATCTTCCCACCTCCCCCAGACTTTGACTAGTTGGGGACCTACCAACTAGTCGCCACCTAGCCAATTAATCCCCGATTAATTCCCTACTAATGTACAAAATGCCTAATCAACATCCAGACCCTAAAATCTAGGAGTTGGGTGGCCACCTAGTGCCTAGGCGGACTTTTAGAAGCATTGATCTCTTGAAGGCATTAAGTTTGCTGTTCTTAATTAATTGTCATAGTCCCAAGTCATGTTATCGTCAATTATATAAAGAAAAAGTCTAAAAAGATCTGAGATGGATATATGTTGTGAAGATAGTTTACTCAGAGGGAACTGTATTTGCTGCTCCAATTACTGTTTTCTAATTTATTTCAAGATTATTGGATACGTCTTTGCCTTTTCTTCGGAAGGAGTTGAATTGTTTTTTTGAAAATATGAATATATTTTGTCTCATTTCAGTACTTTGTGATCTTTTGGGTAATATGAACACCTCCTATTAATGGTAACAATTGTTTGGGTAACATGAAGACAATACCTAATGGTCTTTTTTGTCTTGTATTTCATCTTCCCTTGTACATTTCAAGAAGTGAGATGCTATGTTGTTTGTATGCACAGTGATTTCTGGATCTCCCAAGATCTGAAGTGTTATGTGTGTGTGTGTATTTTTTTTTTTTTTTGAAGATTGTTGTGTACTTGTGTGTGTACAAATGTAGGATATTAGCTGATTGTTCTAAGGATGCAGTACTGGCCTATGAAACTTACCATTTAAATGAAGTGTCTCCATAAATCTTGTTGCCATGTGATAGAAGGGTACTTGTTTCTCAAACTATTGATAGTTTTGGGATTATGCTAAGAACTTTCCCTGTTTTCCAAATTGAGCTACGTGCTTGACTGCAATTTCGTTTTTCTCAAAATCAGGTGCTTCTATTTTCTGCCACATTTGATGATGCTGTGAGGGCTTTTGTTTCAAAGATTGTTAAAGATCTCTTTAGAGGAGATTACAACCAAATGTTTGTGAACAAGGAGGAACTGTCATTGGAGTCTGTAAAGCAGTACAAGGTGAAATGTCCTGATGAGCTTTCGAAGATAATGGTAATTAAAGACAAAATATTTGAGTTAGGGAATAAGTTGGGGCAGACAATCATCTTCGTCCGCACGAGAAATAGCGCAAGCATGTTGCATAAAGCACTCACTGAATTTGGTTACGAGGTTACGACTATTCAAGGTGCTCTCAAGCAAGACGACAGGGACAAGATAATTAAGGAATTTAAAGATGGATTAACTCAAGTTCTTATATCAACAGATCTTCTTGCCCGGGGTTTTGACCAATCAATGGTGAGCACCACTTAGCTTTGTCTGGTGTTGATTTAGCCATTTATTGCTCAGAATGCCTATATCCTAACATTTTCTTTGTTAGGTTAATTTGGTTGTCAATTTTGATCTTCCCGTGAAGCATGATTACCCATCGGAGCCTGACTGTGAGGTGTACTTGCATCGGGTTGGGAGGGCAGGACGTTTTGGCCGCAAGGGTAAGTTTTCGGGGTCCTTTCAATACTATTCCATCCATTTTTCATTTATGAACTCGTACATCCGTGTAAATTCTATTGGTTGCTGGTAAACTCTGCTTACTTTGAACTCGATAGCTTGTTGGTCAAATTCTTTTGTCTTTGAAATCAATTTCTTGTTTATCAATGCATTCTTAGTGGTTAACTCAATTGCAGACTCTGTTGGATTTCTTGAATTATGAAGTACCAGTTCTTACTCTTTCAGTAATATAGCTATGGATTTGTCATCAGTTGAAGACTATTGATCAGCCGTAACCACGGGTTTGGCGCGGGTAGGCACGTGCCGGGTCTGTCTGCCGGTTTTTTGCACACCATCAGGAATTTATAGTTGTCTATATTGATAGTGATAGAGTTTATGATGTAATCGGAGTAATTTTCTATACAATGGGCTTAGTTGCAGCCTGCAGGATCCTCCTATTGGGGTGACAATTTGCCCGGAGGCTTGCTTCCGTGCTCCCAATTCAGAATCTGGCTGAATATTGCTCCCATTTGGGAAGGATCATGTTACGGAATAGGATAAATCCTCGTAAACATATGAATCATTGAATCCTATAAGGAAAAATAGAAGAGCTACCAACTAAGAAGAAAAATACTATTTGCAGCTGACACAGATTACTAATATAAATATACTTATTAGTAGTTGAAGATATGTTCTGAGTACTAATGATAATATACTCCCTCCGTCCCATTTTGTTTGCTCACGTTTTCTTCTTGGGTTGTCCCAAATTGTTTGCAATTTTCCATAATTAAAAACCACCAAAAGGGCAAAGTTCCGCTTTGAGTTGAAGGAGATACCAAGTTAACACAAAAGGTAGTTTTGAATATCTCCACACTTTTCAACCCAAAGCTTTGAGTTAATAAAATCAGAGAATTCCTGTAATGAGCAAACAAATTGGGACGGAGGGAGTAGTTTTTTTGGAGTTACCTATGATGTTACTTATTTACACCGATAAATATACGCTCCTATAGATGTTTCCAATTTTTGGATTTTTCTATACCGTCTCGCTTCCTCACACCTGCTCCTGCTCCAGCACCCGCCTCCGTTTTGCTCAACTAAGGACTAGGTTCATGAATAAGTGTAGTTTAAGCAGCACACAGGACACAAAACTTTGAAAAAGCTGGGAGCCTGGGACACAGACATAGTAGAGGACACAAAAATATATGATGTTTACATATTTGTTGTTATTAACACCTATATATCATATCCACAAACAACCAAACAAGGGAGGGGGGGTGTTTATGTTGAACTGCAACCAAAATAAACGGTTACTAACACTAAGCAACAAAATGAAACCTAACCTAACACTAATCCTACATGAATAATCGACAATCCATCAAAAGACAGACCACAAGGAACACTTAACAAATGTGTTCTCAGTGTGTCCCAAAGTGGCATGTCCCATTCTTATTCCACTGTGTCCGTGGTGTGTCCGGCATTATACAGGGATCCCTCAGGTGTGTCAGTGCTTCATAGGTCCTAATTAATGCAGTGCATCAGTAGCAAATATCAGAAGTCAGTCTCTCTGTGTGTGTGTGTGTTCTATTTGGTGTTTTAAGCTGTTCCTACAAGAGGGATCTTGAAAAATGAAACTTTGTAGACATTTAGGGTTTTTTATTAAAGATTTAGATGTGGCCTAGCATTGAGTTTTTGATTAAGGTGTTGCCTTAATAAAGTCTTCGGTCAAAGTTTTTCAGTCTTGTGTCACTTCAAAGATGTGCAAACACTGATTCTCAACTTGAATTTGCTTCGAATCACACTGATTGGCTGTATTTTGATTTTGCAAATAACCCGAAACATGGACAAATGTTGTGGCTGCATGCACTCTCTCTTGTAGTGGATTTTTCTAAAGAAACATCAAGCCATATTGATTTCCATTTCTCTTGTAATGTTGGATAATTTTGGAAGCTCATGTACTCAAAGCTTCCTCCCCCGCCTTTGACTCAATCATAAATGATTTAATTTAAATCCTCCAGGAGCTGTGTTCAATTTGCTGTGCAATGATAGAGATGAGATGATCATGGCCAAGATTGAGAGGCATTTCAACTCGGAAATAGCTGAGGTAAGCATCTAGCGCACACGCCATGGTGTATGAGTTGCTCATTTGTCTTTCTGCAGTGCTTTTTTTTTTTAAAACATGTTAAGTACCAGATAAATGTTCTTGGGATTTTTGGAGTTCCAAATCCAAACTAAGATGGATACGATTACATGTGTATATATTACTTTGCCAAGGACCCTTTTTGTTTGATTGAAGTAATTGCGAATGGATAAATGATGCCTCAAGATAAGTGATCCCATCTGATAATCGTGACCCCAAAAGTCCTAACCAACAGAGGGTATGTGACCCCCTGGGATTCATAGTATAATCCGATACTTCAATCTGGGATCCAGGCAATCTTATATAAACGCCTGTTTTTTGTTTGTTTGCAGGTGCCATCCTGGAGAAGTAATGAGGATTTTGAGGCTGCTCTTAAAAAAGCTGGTTTGCTTTAAATTGTTTGTGATGATCATCTCCAGTTATTATCATAATGCAAACTTATAAGAGAAGCACACGGCCTCGATGGACGGTTGTGGATTCGTGTTTTTTGAGTCATTAATATAGGCGTCACAGGGAGTGGTACAAAATACGTTTCCACTGTCTTAGCTCGATGATAAGCTATGCGTGCCTAGCTCGTGGAGGCTCTCTTCCAGATTTCTCCTGATGAGAAAAGGAGATTCAAGTTCTTCTGAATTTGTAAACTAGGGTATGTTTCAGTTCGACTTCATATTCCTTTTAGTGCCTTTTGATTTAGCTTTAGTTTATTGGTGTTACAGAAGGGTTTTGTTTCGATGTGTCATTTGTATTAATATTACTACGAGTTTATATGATCCTTTCTACCTTTGTTTTGGGTTCCGATCATCTATATGAGGATGTTGGAGTTGGTGCCATTGAAAAACGTACTATTTCCAGGAGTGTTTGGTGGTCATTTTAAATTTGTGGGTTCTATACTTCTTTTCACATGAAGAAAATCACCACACACGCATACACACATTTAGCAAATCTGTTGTAAACCGCCGAGTATCAGCTTCGAAGGCATTTAACAGTTAACTAACTTCAGATGACGAGTTCAGAATAATTCCATGCTCAAATATTGCATCCCTATGGTATGAACTGTATGTACGATGCTATTTTATGATCTCGAACAAAAATAAGAAAAAGAAAGTTGCTATACAAAAATAAGAAAAGGAAAGTTGCTATACACAAAATAAGAAAAAAGAAAGTTGCTGTACAAAAATAAGAAAAGGAAAGTTGCTATACACAAAGGGATCGACTTAATTAAGTTTTTGATTCCCCAAAAAGAAAAAAAGGGAGGACCTTAAAACAAAATATCATGCCTGGTAAAGGAGCACCTCATGCTCAGGTCCACAGAGAAGCTTGGATTAATTACTACTAATAATAATTTGAATGCAAGCTTCGGTAGAGATTAAGATTTGCACTTCACAAGTAGTGCTCTTCCAGTTCCATTGAGATGTCTAATGTCTCTGTCTCTCTCCTGGCATGTACCCCCCACCCCCCGGTTTAGCCCGGCCGAGCTCCTGTCATTAGTAAACTACTACTCTTTCCGTCCACTTTTTAAAGTCCAATATTTCATTTTGGGCTGTCCCTTAATAAGTGTCCATTTTGTAAAGTTAGTGGATAAAAGTTGATACATTTTCTATTTTATCCCTAAAAGTATATTCCATTTTGAAAAGTTAGTGAGTAAAAGTGTAATGATGATGTTTTCATAGAGGGTAAATAGAAAAAGTGAAGGTAAAAGTTGATATGAAAGGTGTAATGATAATGTTTTCTTAATAAGTTAGAGTTACGAAACGGGACATTTAAAAAGAGATGGAGGGAGTAGTAGTTATTATTGTGTTTATTGTAAATATAATTGAGATGTCTCATTTTTTTTGGACTGCAATTAAGGTGTTTCATCGCACACAAGTTTTCATTCAAATGACTTTTAGATTATTTCTTGTTAAATGTATATTATATCCGTAAGCACATACTCTCTCCGTTCCTTATTTAGGGGGCGTTTTGTAACGTTTTCAGTTTTTAGTTTATAAAAAACTAAAAGTAGAATCATGTTTAGTTTTCAAAGAAATAAAAACAAAAAAATATGTTTGGTAATACTTTTTTTGTAGTAAGAGAAAGGATAGTTTGTTGATAACTTGACAATAAGATAAAGCATGTTTGGTGGATAATTTTGTGTTTGTTTTTGGTTATCCTTCCAATAGAATGAAATGAGAGAAAAACAAAAGGGGTTGGATCAGGCCCATCATGGATGGGTAGGAGTATATGCAGTATGTATATTGTATATATATACATGCTCACATGTGTTGATAGTATATATACATACATCATGGAAGAGTCCAATGAGAAAAAGTAGTATTACGAGGAAGCAATCAGTGGATCCTGCAGTGTGTGTTTTTGAAAGTGCGCCGGAAAAAAAAAAAACAGGGGAAAACACCATTTGTGGGTTTTCACAATTTATGGAAACTTTGAAAACGTTTATACGTAAACAAGAAACTAAAAACAACTTACCAAATGTGTTTTCTTTATCAGTTTTCAAAAAAAGCAAAAACAAAAAGCAAAAACTGAAAATAAAAAGGTTATCAAACGCCCCTTTAGAGTTCAATATTTCATTTTGGGCTGTCCCATTAATAAGTGTCCATTTTGTTAAGTTAGTGGGTAAAAGTTAGTACATTTTTTTTTATTTTGCCTCCAAAAGTAGATTTTATTTTGAAAAGTTAGTAAGAAAAAATGTAATGATTATGTCTTCATAAGGAAAAATAATAACTTTTAGAGTGTAGTGATGATGTCACTATAAAAAAAAGTTGAATTTACGAAGGGGGAACTTAAATAGGGGTCCCATCCTACATTGATAATTAAGTCCTAATCCTTGTAGGTTTGAAAACTTATGTTTTCATCCTGAAATTTAAATAATACCCATTTAGCCCTTAATAATTTTTTTACATTTTAATAGAGCCGTTGCATGGACCAAATAAAATAAGAGATATTGACTTTGTCATGTTTGGACAAAGTCAATATCCCTTATTTAATTTGGTCCGCGCAATGGCAATCATGACAAAATCATCGGGTTGTAAAACTAACACAAAAAGTTAGTTTAAGGTTCTAAAATTCTTTACTATATAGGTAAAGAAATTCAAGATGTAAAACTAACTTAAAAAGTTAGTTTAAGGTCCTGAAATTCTTTCCTATATAGGTGAAGAACTTTGGAATTTAAAACTAACATAAAAAGTTAGTTTAAGGTCTTAAAATTCTTTACTATATTGGTAAAGAAATTCAGGATGTAAAACTAATTTAAAAAGTTAGTTTAAGGTTCTAAAATTCTTTACTAAATGTTAGTTTTACATTCCGAATTTCTTCACCTATATAGTAAAGAATTTTAGAACCTTAAACTAACTTTTTATGTTAGTTTTACATCCCGGATGGTTTTGTCATAATTCCGGATGACTTTGCCATAATTCCTGTATTTATCATGATTTCTGTATTTGTCATGATTAAGGGTGTTTTAGGTATTATTTAAATTTCAGGATGTCGACTTAAGTATTCAAACCTAGTAGGATGGACACCTAAATAAGTCTACGAAACATGATGGTTATTTAATTTCTTCTTTATGAAGTGGGACTCTAAAAATAGAACGGAGGGAGTATAATGTTATGCGAAAAACAATAGACCCTAAGTTACCAGAAAAAGAAACTATAGCCCCTTAATTTGTTTGGTGTTCAGATTGCAGTTGTGGCTACATTGATCAAGCCCTATTCCACTAAGAGTTCTTAAAAAATAAGTACTATACTTATTTGCAATTTTCAAACTTAAAAGTAATGTATTTAAAATATATATATTTTAATTTTTTTTGCACAGTTCAAAAGATCTAATCGAGATCTATTAAACAATATCTATATTGAGGTATTTATTATCCATTTACAATGAATGAGTCATCTGGTGGCTAGCTGAGTCACTTAACAATATTGACTACAAAAATATCAATTGCCCACATTTAACAGTTCTTTGACGCAATTTACCCATTGTTTTCTTCAAAATTTGTCTTTTAATTCCCCACTAAAACTTCAATAGTATCATTAGTGACTTATTAGTGAAGTTGCATGTATTTACCTCACTATTAAAAAAAATTACATCTCTACGTTCTAGATAGTTCGATGTAAAATTCTGTTGGGTCTTTCTCTCTCCTAATGTCCTTGTAAATAGGCAATCCCGTAACATGATTACATTTTTACAACAGAGGAATCTTCAAATATGAGAGTGCGACTCTTTTTTGTAGAAAATTTCTCTTTTAAATTTCTCATCGAAATGAAATGGTTGGTCTGATTCGTGTATGCAGGTTGCAGAGTATGCATCACGTGCATGGATGATAGAAACAGAGCAACTTACTATGAAAGAGATGAGACCAACAAAGCCGGTGATTTTGATATCATCTCAAACAAGTATGCAAATGGCAAGGCATTGGACCCAACAGAATTCTCAGTCAGGCTTGTGTCATCGTCGGACCTGGTGTGTAGCATCGCCACCGACTTTTCTGGTGGCCAGTCGAGGGTCAAGCTGAGGCAACCCACGGTGGTGTACATATACCGGGACTTTGTCAAGCATGTGGTTGGCCCATTTTACTACACTACACTACACTACTCCCTCCCTTGTGTGATGAGCCTGATACTACTGGTCACTTATATGCTAAGGAAAGCAAATACTAGTCCCATGCTTGGATTTATTGTTCCGGGTCTTTTCTCAATGGATAGAAAACACTCATGGCACCTGGTGTTGCACCCGTTTAACTTGGGGGTAGTGATTTAATAGTGGTCGGCAGAGGCTTTGTTACCTTTTCCATTAGGAACCACAGATTTTTTGGTCCATCACATTCATACATTTACGATACTCCTGAAAGGTGTTCTATTTGCTTGTAGCTCCCGTTTGTCTTAGGTGGAGCAATCTGAACTCTCAACAGATTATAAAAGAGAACTCAACGAACCCATGTGGAGACTCCTCAGCCCGAGGACAATCTCTAAAATACGAGAGATTTTTCAGTGCCGGGTGGGCATGGGACACGTGGTGCCCGTGCACCATCTCGGCCGTCCAATGAAGTTTTGGACGGCCCAGATCTGTTCGGCTGTTTTAAAGTGTGAAATGACTAAAATACCCCTCGGCAGCCGAACAGATCTGGGCCGTCCAAAACTTCATTGGACGGCCGAGATGGTGCTGGGCACCACGTGTCCTGTGCCCACCCGGCACTGAAAAATTTCTCCTAAAATACACATGTTGATGTTGACAATGACGACAACATATACTCACAACTTTTTGGAGTCGCCATTGAAGGTTGATTGTTGACCCATTTTTCTTTTCTTTGCTGATTCCTCTCAATGAAAATTTTCATCGTGTTATAATAAATTACTTGATGAAACGAATTTTTTTTTTTTTTTTTTTGGAGAAGATTATTCAATAACAACCCAATGACACTTACATAATGAAGTTCATTACAAATATTCACTACAACACGAAATGGCTATAGCGAGGAAATATGGCGAGGAAAGTGGATTTCGTCGTAAAAGTACATTATTTGCGAGGAAATAGATTTCCTTGCCAAAAGACCGTTTCTAGTGAGGAAATCAGATTTCCTCGCCAAAAGCTTACATTTGGCGAGGAAATCTGATTTCCTCGCCTCTTTTACGACTTATTAATTATGTTCATATGTATTTGTAATATCACAATGGTAAGACATAATCAACTACATAGTTCAATACCATTATCAAATTTATTAAAATAAAAAATTGATAAACGGGAAAAAATAGTTTCCTCGTCAATCGCATTGAATTGGTGAAAAAATCTCATATTTGGCACTTTTCTTATTCTAATTAGCAATGAAAGATATCTTGAAGTGTAGGTATTGAGGATTTATTCCATAGTAATGAAAAACTCAACAAAAGATAATAAAGTTAAAAACATCTTGAAGTGATGTTGTATTGAAAATATCTCAAAGTAATTAGATCATCACAAATCTATTTTCAAAACATCTACATAAAATATACTATTTCACAAAAAAGAAAATTACACTATTTCATATCTACTGTGCATTCATGCTGTAAAGAATTTTTTGTGTGAACCGTTATTGATTTTTATTTAAACCAACGTAGGTGATTCTAATGGCATTCCTTTATAAACAGATAAATATGTTAAACATTAATTTCAAATGCAATTTTGTAAGTATCATGCATATTTTTATATATACATGTACATACTGTGTGTGTGAGAGATATTGGGTAATTTAAAATTTTACAAAATTTGTTAAAGATGAAAATTTTTAAAAAGTATTGTCTTTAGTGCTTTTAGGATGATCTAATCTGAATATTTACAAATTTTGTTCATATTATTATAGCAATGATGAAAAAAGCTTTAAAAAATAACTACGAATCTATAATACCCTTTGTATTTGGCAAAAAGAAGAAGGTCAAACTCACTCTTAAAATTAAAAAATGACAGTGATGAAACTTGTCATTCATAATCTGATATTAAAATATATCTCAAGCTTATGACGATAAAAATCTCATTCCATAAAAGCTAAGGATAATTCCAACAAAAAATTAGAATAATCACACATATTATTAATCCTTCAAAAGTTGCTGTCGGATACCAATATAACATGTTTCAACCAAAAAAATTGTTGTGCTAGCAAAAAATTAAACTTGTTCAAATAAATTTTAGACACTATAAGAGTACAAAAAGTTGAAAGACCATAATTAATGTTGAAGAAACTAATTTGGAAAGGTGAAAGAGATGCAAAAACATAATATATAAAAAAAAGTTCACAATTTCACCAAGAAGTGCAAAGTGGTGCGGTGGATAGGTGTTGTGTCTCTTATACAAGAGAACCAAGGTTGAAGTGCTGGGACGGGCAAAAAACGCGGAGAGATTGTTTACTTTTTTGATTTATTTTAGCGAGGAAAACTTTCCTCGCTAATTACTGTTGGTAATAGTAAATTCACAGCCTTTAGCGACGAAGAATTTCCTTGCAAATGTGTCGGAATAGGCGAGGAAATTTTTTTTCCTCGCTAAAGCCTTTTGCGACAAGGTTTAGGCGAGGAAAACTAGTTTCCTCACTAATACATTTTGCGAGGAAATAAATGTGCTTTGGCGAGGAAACTAAATCCTCGCTATAGCCCTTTCGTGTTATAGTGATTTTTGACAAAATCAAACTAATCATCTAACTATTGTAAAACGAGAATGTCTTTGACCCCAACCCAGATGTTGAACTTAACGCAAACAGCGACACTCACTATCTACTGTATAATCCTACCTAGAATCAGCAGTTTCAAAAGAGATAAAATAAAGTGCTAGCAAAGATAAAAGACAACAAATACTCAGACGATTAGGCAAACTCTAACCAAGTATGAATGCACTAATGAATTTCCAAAATCTACAAATCTGACAAGTCATCATAAGTTACCCCGCTAAAAACATCATGTAGGATAAGAGCACTGTTCACACGGATATTATTGCGAAGCAACATCGTCCCTGAAGAACCCGATCTGGAGACGAAAAATTCGTCCAAAGATGAAACTAACAACTCTCGAGAAGACAAGAAACAAAATTCTTACAAATCAAACGACAAGTCGTTGATTTGAAGAGACAGGAGAAAAACAAAACTATAAAAGAATATGTTCAGAACTACTACTATGGCCTTCCCCTCCCACCGCCGTACAAAGGTGTGAAACCCTAGGGAGAGGCTCCGTTCAGTTGTCAGAAATATTGTACCGGAAGGTTATTCTCAGGAAAAGTTAAGTAAAGGAAAAAAAAATCTATTTTCCTGTGAGTGTTCATTTGTGTAGAGAGCCGTGAATTATTACTTTTTCTTTAATCGTTTGAATATGTAGAATATTGTATTTTGAGATTGTATTGATGTTTGAAAGTGTTGGTAGCAAGTGGGGTTTGATTCGGTGACCGTTGCAAAAAAATTCATTTTTCTGTTGAACCGGTACTGGCTGTTGCCCAGTACCGGTACATGATGTCCAGGAGTTGTGTTTTTGGGCATTTTGAAGGCTCTTGAACCGGTACTGGGAGTCGTCCAGTACCAGTACATGCTGTGTTTTCTACAGATCTTCAACACGCTTTTTGGACCACTATAAATACCCATTTTTGTCATTTCTCACTCCAAAAAGCCACGAAATCAGATCTCAAAATCCTCTCTCACCCACCTCACTCCAATCTCACCCAAAACTCTCGATTTCAAACGCAAATCTTCAAGATCCAAGGGTTTCCCACCTCAAAATCACTTGAATCTTGCATTTGGAGAACAAGGGGTAAGTTTTGTGTTCTTGCTCTCATCCTTGGGCTCTCATCCACTTTTTTTTCTCTCTCCTCTCAATCACTTGTTGATTTTTGTTCATTTATCTTGTTTTTGGGTTGTATTCACTCTAGATCTTGTATCTAAACTTGGGTGGAGCTCATTTTTGGAGGATTCAAGCAAATCTCTCTCGGTAGACCTAGGGTTTTGCTCAAAACCCACTTTGGTAGGGATTTCTCTCTTTCTCTATATGTTTTATGGTGATTAAGTGTAATGTGGGTATTAGATTGCTATTTATGGTCGAATGGAGTATTTGTGACTTGACGATTGCATATCCTATTGAAAGTGGCTTAGTGGTCTTGATTGCTATGGTACATGAGCTATTTGTGACGTGTTTGATATGGTCTGTTTGTGTGAAATGTGGTTAAGGTATCGGTAAAGATTGTGGTGATGATGGGGTTGTTGTGGTGAAGTGAATGTGGAGTTAATTGTGACGCAAGGGGTGGAAACACAAGTTCGCAAGGGGTGGAGATTTGTCGGAGGAAGTGTATGAGTGTGTGTATGTGTATAGAAATTGCTATGTACTTGAAAGGGATGTTGATGTGCATTGTTTGAACCTTGTTGTTGACTTTGATACGCCGCATTCATGCTTATCACCTCATTGCATATAGATTTTGTAGAGAATTTCCTACTGGGCTAGTGTAGCTCAGCAAAATCCTTCTTTTCAGGTTTGAATGTCAGGCAATAGGCTACATGCTATGGGGTGCTTGGGCACGAAGATTATTTTGGAAGCTCATTCGATTTAGTTATTTGCTCATCTTGTAATAGACATACTTTTGATTAAAGATGGTTTTGTAACTAAATTACTCTTGGCTCATCTTTTGACTAAAGTTTGTAATATTCCAAATACCTTATGCTTGTATCTACGTTAATTTGGGCCGGAGTGCCAATGTTGTATATTTTGAAACTTGGGAACTCATTTTGGGTAATATTTACTTTATGCGAGGATCTTTTGTTGAAATGGTTTATTTATTTATGTTGAAAATTGAGGGCGTGACAATTTGACAAATTTTTTTTGCATGAAAACTAAAGTTTAGTGGTTCATTTGCAGGGAAAAGACACTTATGAGAAACTTCTTTATTTTTATTCCCATGGCTATTTTTAAATAAAAGTAACTTTGAGAGCTAAATAATAGGTTATCATATTTCAAAAAAAACACATACAGAAAATGTATTTTATCTAATACAAAGCCTTAACATGAAATGAAAAAATCAACTTGCAATTCCTTATTCAATTTGCTATTTTCTGAATGGTTATGCAAATCCCTCATTTAAATTGACATCCTCTAATAATCAACCGTACAAATGAAGTTTAAAAAATAAGTAGATGATAACTAAATAAACAAATGTTAAATAACCGTGCTTAGTTAGTTGCCGATACAAAAACTCACTGATAATTAGTTAGTACAAAACCAAATTGAACACTAATGACAAGATAAATAAATACTTCCAAAAAAAATAAACTACTAATCTTTTTCCACAACAATTATCTCAGAAAATACCATAGTAGTCGAAATTGTTGTTGCTCACGTAAATCTCAAAGTGTCTTTCTAAGAACCTAATTCGTATTTTTTTGGTATTGGCGTCATTCACTTTTTTTCTTACCCGCCAATTATTTTGGCCCTATAATAGAGAAAACTTTTCCCATGACGCAAAATCCTATGCTTTTGGCCGGATCACTTTTGCAAGAAAGTAATTCTTGCAGGAAAATTTAAAAACATGTTTCCCACTACTTTCCTGCCAACTGAACACTACAAAAGTTATGGGCAAGTTGATTTTTCCATCATTTCCTGTACTTTCCTGGCAATTGAACGGGGCCTAGGGAGGAGGGAAAAGAGAAGAAAGATATTTGTGGCAGCTAGAGTTTTGAGAGAGAGTATCTAGTTGGTTTGTTGATTTTATGAATCTAGTTGCAATGTTTTATTGATTCTTAATTCATCGTTCCAGTTCGACTTTTGTTATTTGAGTCTACGTTTAAGTAAATTTAATTAGGACTATGATTCAATTATTCTTACTTAAATTTCTCTTTAATATCCTTTGTTTGAGATAGTTTACGCATTTGTCGTTTTGTTTTTATTAAATAAACTTATTCAAACAACCCATTGAAGTTTTATTTTCTATTTTATGTTTGTTGGAGTGTTTCATTTTAAAAAGTGATTTATAACTTTATCTAACGAGAGAAAATAGGATTATACACCCTTTTTTTTTTTTTTTTGAAGTTTCAAATGTTCCTAGACTGTGACAAATTCTTATCAAAAAATTTAAATTAGAAATTTAGAACATTGAACCTGCCTGAGGCACTCCGGTCACGCTTAATCCATAATATATCCATATGCTATGCTGCGGATTCATCTGTTTAGATGCAAAAAATTTCTAATATGTTAGTCTTGATGCAAAATATGTTTCGATGCAAAATGTTTGTCTAGCTAATTATTCTATGCTTGTGGCACTTCGCAACAAAAAGTTTTATAATTTTGAGCCCTTACAACAAAATCTAAAGTTCAATGTTTCGATGGGGTTTTACGGCAATTGAGGTGGGAGGTGATGCACTAGGACTGATCAAGATGCTACGAGGAGAAGACAAAGTGCATAAAGATGCTACGGCTGTACCAAAGGAATTTTGAGAGTCTGTGTTTAGTTTTGTTCGACGATCTCGAAATATGGTGGTGCATTGTTTGGTGCGTAAGGGTGTTGTGGGGTTGAGAGTCTCTAATTGTGAGGCTTCTCCTCCCACGTGGCTAGCCAATCCTCGCATTAGGGATAGCTGCTTTTTTTAGTTGTGATGTTGCTTTTATTGGTTACAATCAATAAAGTTCCTAACATTTTGTCCAAGAAAAAAAAAAAAAACTATTTCCAATTTGTACATGTAACTTTTAGGTAGTGCCGTAGTATGGGTTATCTATAAGTACCAAGTTGCATTGATAAGATACAAATCGAATCATTATCCAAACTATATAATTCAAACCAATACCATGCATGTTGCATTCATTGAATTGAAATATGGAAAAATACTAAATATAAGAGTCAATCTCATACACGATCATAACAAAAAGGGTATTTCAGGTCGTATTCAGCATCACGATCATAATTTCAGAAGTTCATCTTTATCACTCTTTCAACTGTTCCTAATTAAAAGTCTTAATAAGTCATTTGAAACGGATCAACATCAAAGTATAGTGGCCATTAAGGCTGCCAAGGAATAGGAATATATATAATAAGACTTCAAGATTTAAATGAAATACATCATACTCAATTCCAATTTTTTTTCTCTTACTTGAGAAATCCTAATATCTCATCGGATGTTTTTTTTTTTTTTTGTGTGACAAAAGGAGAGAAGTGTTATTAATCTGAAAGGCGTAAAAGCCTAAACATCAGACAGTTGGGAATCCCATAGGGGCAAAATGGAAGTCCACAGACCGGACCAACCATTCAAAAGAGCCTTTTGAGCACAACAATGTGTAGCCCGATTACAATCACATTTAACAAAACCAAACTCACAGGAAGAAAATGATTCTTTCAGAGCTAAACAATCAAAAATAATAGCCGCTATATCAATAGGTGGATCTAGAGAGGTAGAACATTTCCTCACTATCACCTCCGCATCCGATTCAATAACCACTTTAGAAAGATTTAGATCAATCCCCAGCTTCAAACCATCTCGAATAGCCATAGCCTCAGCAATTCTTGACGAAGTAATACCAATGTGAATACTCAAGACGATACCAAGGACCTTACCATCATGACCTCGAGCTATTGCTCCTGTACCAATAGAATTTGAACTCCTAGAGACAGCAGCATCCACATTAATCTTGGTTACATTCATCCCAGGGCGTTGCCACACTAAGGTTCCATTACAAGTGGATCTCGACAAAGGTGATGGAACCTTAGAGTTAGCATCCTGAAACTCATAGAAATCTCCCTTGCGCTTTACCACTAACCGCTTCCGTAGCCCAACATATACCATTAAAAATTAAATCATTTTTAGCACGCCAAATCCACCAACAATAAAGAAGAGCCATACCTAACGAGAAATGAAGCATTTGACTTTGACTGATACGTTCTTGAATACAATCCCACCAATCTGTCATGTTTCTGCAATCAAGAAGCTCTTCAGGTCTTTAAACAAAACGGAGAATGAATCCAGACTTTGATTGCAACCTCACATCGAAACAATACATGCGAGATTGATTCCTCTGCCTTGCCACAACAAGAGCATACTGGATCGAATCTGATTTTGCACGCAACTAGAGCCACATTTGTTGCCACCGCATTATTAAGACACTTCCACATAAACAGTTTCACCATCGGATGGATTTGTAGTCCCCACAACTTCTTCCAAACAGTAGGAAGGACACCGGAAGAGCTCGTTTGACCCATGTGAATGTTCCCACAAATATCAGTCCCCTCCCTAGCAAGTCGGTAAGCCGACTTGACAGGGAAAGAACCATTTGGTGATGGGTGCCAAATCTTACGGTCCCGTCGATTTGTATAGCTAATCGGAATTGAGAGAATATGGTCGACATCCTCTTTACTAAAAACCTCACGAACCAAAGCAACCTTCCAAGTTTTAGTGCTAGAATCGATCAAGTCAGCCACTTTCTCTCTATCATTTCTCCTCACTGTGTTCCTGTCAATTTTGCAATTCGTATGTCTTGGTAGCCAAGGATCTTCCCACACATGAATCTCATTTCCAGAATGAACTTGCCACCTCCAACCCTTGTCAATTAATTCCCGTGCCCAAACAATGCTCCTCCATGCCCAAGAAGACTGACTGGTAACTTTTGCATGCCAAAAAGATGTATTGGGAAAGTAGCGTCCTTTAAAGATCTGTCGGAACAAAGATGATTCGCCTGAGATAAGTTTCCAACCCTGCTTGGCTAGCAAAGCCTTATTGAAGGATTTCATATCCCGCAAACCCAAGCCGCCATCCCCTTTGCATAAACTCAACTTGTCCCATTTAATCCAATGAATTTTCCGCTCACCCTCCTTTGAACCCCACCAAAACCTCGGAAGAAATCTGCTGCAAAAGAGTTTTTGGCAGACGAAAACAAGACATAGCATAGTTTGGAAGAGGCAATACCACATATTTTAATAAAACTTCATGGCCCGCATGATTAACCTGGTTGTCTTTCCAACTCCTCAGCCGTTTAATAGTATTATCCTTAACATATGAAAAAAGGTCACGTTTGGAATTGCCATGAAAAACTGGAAGTCCCAAATATCTAGCCCCACTTGCTTCCAAAATATCTAGCCCCACTGCTACGAGATTTCTACGTTGAGTTGGAGTATTGGGACTGAAAAAAACTGATTATTTCTCCTTGTTCACTTTTTGACCCGAGGCAGCTTCATACAAGTCAAGAATCCGATAAAGAGCTTCACAATCTTAATCTGTTGCACGACAGAATATAATAGAATCATCTGTGAATAAGAGGTGAGAAATGACAGGACAATGGTTATTAATCCGAAAACCCCGCAAAACCTTAAAAGGCACAGAGAGAGTCAAATTTTAAAAGGCACCTGAAAATCCCCCATAGAAAACCAGCAGTGCTACCCACCCAGCTATAATACACAAATATCATGCACAGATATGATGTGGGGTCCACTACGGATCCCACACAAATGATCTAAACCATTCATTAAATGTAAAATATTTTTTCAAGAGATTTCGCATAAAATCTTCTGAATACGATATCTTTAGATGTTCGATTCAATCATTTAACTTTTCATTCGGATGTCACGATAATGAAAAATTAGATGATTGAATCGAGCATCTAAAGGTATTGGATTAAAGTGATTTTTCACGAGGACTCTTGAAAATATGTTCTACATTTAATGAACTGTTTGGATCGTTTGTGTGGGACCCGTAGTGGGCCCCACAACGGATCTGTGTACAATATGTGTCTAAAAAGTATGTGTCAATAGACTTTCCCATAGAAAACGGATTCAAATCCACTCTGTTAGGACCACCACCTCTTTCCTTAAAACAAAAAATATGAATGGACAGCGAACACCAAAGAAGAAAAAAAGAAAAGAAAAGGGCAATAAATCCTACTTCCTCCGTCCCTTTTTAAATATCCCGCTTTATAACTCCAACTTATTAAAAAAATATCATCATTATACATTTCACATCAACTTTTACCTCCACTTTCCCTACTTACCCTCTATGGAGATATCATCATTACACTTTTACTCACTAACTTTTCAAAATGGAATCTATTTTTAGGGGCAAAATGGAAAATGTACCAACTTTTACCCGCTAACTTTACAAAATAGACACTTATTAAGGGACTGCCCAAAATGGAATATTGGACTTTAAAAAGGGGACGGAGGGAGTACTATTTACTAGTAAACTGTAAAAAAGCAATGTCTACATACAAAAAAATAATGGAACAAGTAACAGAAAAGAATGGAACACCAAAAAAGAAAAGAAGGTATGTTGAGCTTTAGCAGTTGAAAGGTTTTATAGGAATGCGTTTACCAAAAAAGAAAGTAGTTATGCCACAACTTTCCTTAAAGTTAATACAACCAAATTTTATGGGACGAAGCTTTGATTTTGGAAATAGGAAAAAGTTTTATTACCTTTTTGAGCTTAAAGCCTTTGAAAATCACATAAGGGTTTATTAACTTTTTGAGTTTTGACCAAGAGTTGTACGCCTGATTTTACCCACTCATCCTTGGCCCTCGAATTGAATCAACCTCAGCCATCCACTAAAAATGTCTTTTGGTGGTACCCATACCGTCATGAATTGTATTAATCTTTGTAACAATTTCAAAGATGAATAAAATTTCTTTTTCGCCGTTCAAAAATTATATAGATTAAAAAAGGAGTATAATGTTCAATTGAATTTAAACTGTTGCCCCACCACTCAATTGATCTGTCATCATTGCATCAACAACTTCAAAGGGCATATTCTATTAACCCTCTAAAAATCAATTGACACGCATTGAAAATTCTAACTAAAATAAGTTCCATATAATTGACAAAAACATGGAACTTACGGGAAAAACACCTTAAGAAACAATAAGAGGCAAAGTGTAAGAAACGATAAGTTTGAAGGCGAAATGAAAAAGGTGGAAAACACAACACTCAAAAAGAATATCCATTGCCACACAAAAAGAAGAAAGAGAACCCATTGTCATAAGAGTTTACATAGAGGGAGAATGTGAGAGATTGCCAACAAATGAGATTATACATGTGTGGGAGGGGACCATGAAAACTTAAAAGTGCCCAGAATACAAAAAAATAAAAATAAAAACCTGTCCAGCTGCACAGATATACTATACCAGTTGGGGGGTCGACAGATCAAAACAATAGTCCCTCTGAAGTATTCAGTATTGACATATACATACATTTTAGGATGCTCTTGACTCATATCCAGTTAGCGATGTCTTGGCTGCGAGATGGGTGAGAGCACGCCTGTGGTAAGTATTGCGAAGTTTCTTGTATTTCTGCACAAAGGGTCCCACTTCAATCTCCCCGTCAAGAAGCTGCCTGTGCAGGGCCTCTGATTCCTCCTCTGTTTTGTTCATTGCCTCTGCAAACACCAAACACATCGATTAGAGTGCCCCAAAAACGAAGTAGCACCAATTGAGGATAACAAACAACAGACTAAGATGGTGTTGTCATATAGTTGTTTGCATAACCAGTAGATGGTTCTGCAATATACAACAAAGACAAGTAGGTGCTGCAGTATGAAAGCGTGATGGGATCATTGTTAACAAGATGTCGGGGGACCTAATTTTAACATGGGAAGTCTGAAGTAAACAAAAATGACATGATTGTTACCGAGTTTAACATACAGTGCACTTGACAGCAGGGACAGAGCCATGTTCGTGGCCCAGGGTGGCCCTACGCTCCTGTTTTGGAGTGCATGTGAACATGGCCCAGGGTGGCCATACGCTCCTGTTTTGGAGTGCATACACATATATACCTGGTATGACCATGAGTGGCCTCACCAATGAATATAAAACAGAAATGGAGTAAATACAATACTACCAAATCCACGGCTAGTTTAATTTCTGAAATAAAAAATTGTCATGTTCTGAAAATTAAGGTGACACTAGATGAGAAGAGTGTAGTAACTAAGAGTGAAATTAAGCATAAATAGACTGGACCTTTTTTTGATAAGTTTGAATCACTTGATTTTATTTTTCATGGATAGTAGTAGAGTATACATGTGAAAGTTTATTTTGGTTGCATACCACTAAATAAACTTTGTGATAACACCACTTTTAGTCCCTGTTAGAATAAAATCATGGCTCCATCCCTGCTGCTTGATAGAGTGCAATGACAGAAAATGAATCATGCAGCTGACGGCACACGATATGAACACAGGAATTAGTTTGCTTTGCATGCTTTGGTCTGCTATACAAGAGGAAGCAGTCTGTGTCTCCGAATGACGATGATGGCGACACCATGGTCTATTGGTAGTTTTGTCAAGAGTTTTACCTTGAAGTCTACGGAGGAGGGATGATGGGGAGTACAACTTCAGGGTCTCTTCTTTTTGCCTCTCCAGCTCATGCAGCTTCTCTTGAGCAGCAGCTAATTCAGTTGTCCGAATGATTCTGCACTGCAGAATCAAACAACAGCAGAGAAAATATCATTTACATCAGTATTTGATATTGGCTTCAGGACGAAGCAATGGAACACAGCTTAATTTGTTCACCTGATTCTGCAGTTCCATTATCCGTGGTTCTTTCTCCAAATTCTCCCCTACATAAAGGGCAATTGTTAGAATAAGACTCCTTATCTGGTGGAAATGCTATGAGAAGAAGTGTGCATGTGTTGGAACATATGTACATGTGTTGGAGACATTGCAGCTGTTAGACCAAAAAAAGACAAACTTACTGGCAAGCTGCAAAGTCTCCTTTTGAAGTTCAACTCTTAGCTGATGTTTATCAAGGAGAAAAAAGGTGAATAAAAAGGTCAGCAGCAATTGATGGTAACAAAATGACCCAAAAAATCATTTAAACTACACCTAACTCCACATTTTATGCAAGCATACTACAGTACCAGGAATGGTAAAGTGGAATAAGCAAGCATGCAATGTTTGAAATTACTATACAACCCAGACAGTCTACTCTGGTCATCATGTGCTTTTCTATAGACAGGTTCATTATAACTTGAAGCAGGCTTCATATATAGTTTCTGGTAACATCAACGACATCGTGGCTCAACTAAAGATTATGACTATGGATCATTGTAAGTCCCTCGGAAACATCTCAGACAGAAGTTCACATCTAGTGCATAAAAAACATGCCGGTAGTTGCCAACTCTGGATAGCTCAACCATATTTATCATAAACCATGTGGATCTTCAGAAAAGATGAATAATGTTCATGTGTCTGGTAGTTATCTGTATGTTTTGTAGTATGTTTTGCAAGTGCCGTGTCTTGCCCGAGAAAACTCAACTTACCAACGGTAGTGATCTTTCCGAAAGATAATATGGGCATAAAAAGATTTAAGAATACTAGATGGGTTGCCGTGATAAACATCAATTTGATACTCGATTGCCGAAATTCCAAGGCCGTGTCCGCCATAAACTCTACATTACTCAATATCTAAATGAGCCTGTCATAATTTTACATCAAACAATGCACCCTAAACAAGTTTCCGGTATTCATTTCTAATAGAGTCTTCTACTGATTCCTTGAAAAGGGTCGTTTACAACTCAGACCAGCTAATGCAAATATCGATGGCCCCAGATCCCTGGGTTCCAACCGCTTTTGAATTGTGTGCCTCATCAAAGCGCAACGCTACACAGTTTCCTTGATATAAGAAACCCCAAAATTTATACTTAAAAAGGGTTCAATACCAATTGATAACTACTGAAGATGAGATATTCATTGAACTTAAAAGCATAAAAAGTCTAAGAAATACAAAGAAAACTAGAGATGGTACAAAAACTTAAAACAAGAGAGAAAAGCAGGTGGAAGCACAAGAGCAAAAATCAACTTACATTGTTTTGAATTTTAACCTGGTCGAGCGAAAGTAAGAACTGGCGGTATGCATCTTTGTCAGCCAAAAGCTTTCGTAACTCATCAATACTACATGGAACGAAATAAGAGGAGAAACAAATGCTGAGAAAATACAAAAACACAGTACACGATGGTAGTCAAAGTATCCTCCACGTTTCTAAGTAAATTAGGAAGGAGTGAATTTCTTCCCAAATAGCTCAGCACAGGAGAAGACATTGTGCTGAGTACTACTGTCTAGTGAGGTATAAAGACGGTGGTGGGCCGGTGGCTACTGTCTTCTGAAGAAAGCATATGATGACCATGTCACTATGTCAGTGATTAAAACGGATTGCAGTGTCTGATATGTTTTTGTAGAATATACTTTACAAGGTAGAAATATGGATAATCAACTCGGGTTATGGACTGTGATTAAAAAGGATTGCAGTGTTGGATATATTTTTGTAGAATACACTTTACGAGGAAGAAATATTGATAATGGACTTGGGTTACGGACTGTGATGCTCGATGGAAATAATGGGTAGAAACAGAGGCAATGCCAATGTAGAGGCCATGGGATCGCCTGACACCATGGGGAAAAATGTTACCACTACAGCCAGTAGTATGTAATTTCTGCTTGTCCATCATTTGACAGACACAATTAACATGGAATAGGACCCCAACCTCAACTCATGAGGTAGAAGTAGCATTAGATAATTATACCATTTAGGTTGCTGAACCATTTAAACTTCAAACATGTGTTGACTTTAGAATCTCCTTTACTCAATTGAAAGCAAGGATTAATTTATGGTTTTGAATAGGAGATTTATAGTTTTAAAACTTTATTTTCCCTTAGAATAAAATGATTATTCATTCATTAATGCGAAATAATTTTCCTACGGAAAATTATAATTTAGATATGTGAATGACCCCCTCTATAATAATTCTTGGAGTCGCCAATGGGTAGATTATTATTATTTTTTTTGGTTTTTGTATGTTGCTGCACCAAGTTCTCAATGGTGTAGTCAATTTCTATTGTTTTCAAATTCCAAAGGATTAATCTAGAAATATAACAGAAACAAATTGAGAGACACTAAATGACAATGTTGGAACATTTAGCATGTTATTCTGTTAAAGCATCCAACTCCAAACCAATTGGCAAGGAGTGGAGAGGCTGCCCAGGCTTATATACTAGTTTTGGAGGAGATAATTAACCGATGTGGGACAAACTCCAATACTCCCCCGCACGTGCGACCCCCGACTCGCATGTGGAGAGGTAAACAAAGGATCCGGAACACATGGATCACAATGAAAGAAAGTGCAACTATGGCACAGACAAAGGGGAAAAGCCTCTGAAACCCTAGCTCTGATACCATGTTAAAGCATCCAACTCCAAACCAATTGGCTAGGAGTGGAGAGGCCGCCCAGGCTTATATACTAGTTTTGGAGGAGATAATTAACCGATGTGGGACAAACTCCAACATATTCTTTACCTAAGAGGCTACGATAGTGTGCGCACTAGCACTCCCAAGTCCCAACCATTGCTAGAACCAAATTGTCAAACTACTTATAAGCCAGATCAAATATCAAATGTAAGAAAAACTCTTATTTTGGTTTTCTAAAATCAGATGCAGTTTTTTGCTTTCACAATCTCGTTCTCACATATTACAATCCTTCCGTATTCATCCAGTCTATGATTCAGTCTTTATCACATGACTAGCAACACAAGTGGTTCAACTGCTCCATTCACTCTTAAATTTCTCCCTACAATAAACCCAAAATCATACAAAACAAAATAAAACTACCGCCATTTCTTTCCCTACAGCAAAACTCCCCAGCATAGTATAGCATTAGATCATTCATCAATCACACGGAGATAAACTGAAGCAAATGGATTACGTGCACATTACAACAGTTTAAAAAAGAATAAAGCGGGGCAATATTCGACTTCCTACCTACTGTTTGCTATGTATTGTTTTCAAAATAATTTAAGTAGCTTCCCAAAAAATAATCACTTCAGTGCCATGTATGATATTGTATATGGGGAAATTTGTAACACGCAATATCAATGAAGCAACCAAAAAAAAAGGAAAACCTCAACTCATAGATGCTTATTTGATAACTCCGTGCCTGGGCCAACTTACATGCACCTCGACTAATCCTAGGGGACCAATCCCACCGTCCGCTAGCGGGGGCCCCAATTAAAGCAAGAGCAAGGCTCTGTATGGATTGGTCCCAAAGGAGTTGATAGCACTTGAGATGATTCGAATTTGATAGCACTTGACTACCAGGCCAACGCCTTGAGGTTCAAATTCATAGTTGTTTCAACAATATCTTCTCTAACATGGATTTTATCTTTGACATGATTGCTAAACAATGTTGAGAAAGGGTTGTGGACCTTGTCATAAGATCACAGACTCAGTATCCCCATCAGTCACATCAAAAGTTTTTACGTAAATCATAATTGGTTTAGCACTCCCAATGCACTTGATATAATAATTACTTAAAATCACTGGAATAGGATCATAGAAAAATTTATTATGAAAATTGAAACTAATTTCACATTTTACTGTAACCAAGCACTTTTAACTGTTAATAACATGTCCTTCTGCAAATCAGGGATGTAAAACGACTACGCATGTCACGGGAATTCTCTTGTACATTTTTCTTTCACCAAAGGCTCTAATAACTTCTAATTTAGCTGATTCAAGGACGTATTCAATGCTTTTAAAACTATTGTTGCCTACCTTTGTAAGATTTTATAGTGAGTAATGTGAAATAGCACTACACAACACAGGCCCGCTGGCTAGTTTGTATAAATACCATAGCTACTTGATTGAGCATGATCCAGCTGTCCAGACTTGCTAATCAATGGAGTCTAAAAGTGATGGCCCGGAATTGCTTAAGCAAAGATTTTCCTTTGAAGAAGGCACGAATGAGAGAGTGTTTTCCAAGTGGGGTTGATGAATTTAAAATGCATAGCATGCACCATATCTGACAGACAAAGCAGAACATGGAATCGTAGGAAACGGACTATCTTCCAAACAAACATCCTCGGATCCTCCGCTCTTTTTATTTAAGCAATTCGACCTGACCCTAGTTTGACCCACCCTCTTACCCCTATTAAGTAAGCTACACCTAAAATCTCTGATATCGACTGCTATCTCAATAGAACTAGGGATTGGAAGGACCTACAACATTGCTTACCGGACATTCGGACGAGAAGGATTAGACTTTAGACCCACTAATGGATTATAGCTAAGAGACAGAAAGAAACCTAAGTCACTATGTGACATGTATTACCACAATTGATCTTCAAGAAGTTTGCCTATTTTAGATAGTTGGGTTTGTATTGCCAAGATCAATAGTTTTGCTGAGCGTGTTCAAACTTCAGCCACCCTTCCCAGGAACCATTGTTGGAGTATAATGATAGGGGGACAAAGAGAACCTTCCTTTGGTTATGAAGCAACATATCGTGAAGAAACCAGAAAGATATTCAGCAACACCATCATAAAAAGTCAGGAACCCGAGCAACTTACCTCCTATCCTTTAAAAGAAATATAATGCCCGCAGCCTCCGAAGGCGAAGCTTGAGCTGCAGGCCTTTGTACATTGAAGCTACTGGAAGAGCTGCTGCTAGGTGTTGTAGGGTGGGTAGAACTGGGAGAACTTGGTAAAGATAAAGGATACCATGAGTTGGTAGGAATATCTTGTGGAAGCGCCTGACCGTCCTGCTCTTGAGAACCCCTGTAGGTAAACATGGTTAGCTTAGAATCCTAGAACTTACAAAGAGGTAAAAATTGTACTAAAGTTTAAAGCTCCGCTAGATGGAATTCATTTGGATCACATACATAATATAAGAGAGCATACCATGCATAGTAGAAGGACAAACTACATGATAATCAAGAGGAAAACAAGGTATTGCATTGGAAACTTCAACACTTATCGTTCCCAGACCTTGTATAGTCTATCAATATGAGATACAAGTTCAATTCAAGATGTTCCGGTACAAGGAACAGCAAGAATATACTGAACAACAATTGTAGAGAGCCAGACACAAGGACTGCAAGTATATAAAAGCTGATTACAGCTATTACCATGAACGTATGAATCTGGTGTAAGGTCGGCAAGAGATCACCGTGATAGAGAAGAGGAAACAAATTTTGATTTTTCATGTGGGAGGAGTGAACATCATATAAGTATATAACTATCATCCATAAATACAAGAGTTCCATTCTCTGTAAGGGCTCTCTCACCTAGTGGCGGATCTAGGAATTTTGCACAGAGGGATCACTTTTCGAGCATAAACTTGATAAAGATTCTCACAATCCAATAAAACGAGATCCAAAAATGAAAATAGACGGGTTTCTGTATTTGTACTTGATAATTTATTATATTTTTATTGGTGAAATAGGTAAAATGCATTATGTTGGCTTTGTGGTACTTCTACTACCTAAAGTCATAAGTGAAGAAGGTTCAATTCCCAGCAGCTATGTTTAGAGGAAGTTTTTTTTTTCAAACCATGTAAGCGTTAAAAACAAAAGTCGAAAGATGCTACTAAGCTTCGAACCGCGACCACAAGCATGGGAAATGAAACCCCTACCACTCGAACAAGACTTCCGTTTTACTTTATTTCGGGTATTTTAATATATATTACTTATTTTCTGGTTCACACAAAAAAAATGCCCGTTAATTTCAGGAGGGTCACGTGCCTCAACTGAATCCGCCCCTGCTCCCACTCCTTCGGCTGCTTCATCTGGGTCTTCCCAGTTGCTCTTTTGACTGCCTTTCATACCACTCTCATCCTCCAATCTAGACTTGTCAGCAAATCGTCTTAAAGGTTTCCCTTTCCCTGTTTCCTTCAAACTCATCCACGCAGATAACCCATTAAAGCCCCTCTCCCCTTCACGAACAAGTTTTCCCACTCCTCCTTCACCCTACTTCAAATTACATCCATCCTCTTTTTCTCCACCCACTCTTCTCTATTTCGAAAGCAATCCCATAGTTGTCTCGTCTTCTCATCTCACTATTTCCAAAACCATCTTACCAACACAAAAGAACCACCAAAATCTTCCAAATTCTTTGGAGTTATCCAATGGAATTTTCTAAACTCTGCATCCATGGACTAGAGAATGAATGGTCCCACCAAAGGATAAGCACAAGGGCCAAACGGCCAAAATTCCTGACCTTGGATAATCAAAATTTCCCAAAGTGTATCACCAGCTTAAAAAAAAAAAAATCTAAACCAGCTGCTTGACCCATATCCACGTGCTTTATAATTTCAAGTACTAAATTGGAATTCAAGTTCCAAAACTACTAAATTTGAGTAAACTTTGAAGATAGAAGAATAAAATCAGCTCAAAAGTAAAATAAATGCAAGAATTATCAACAAATCTTTTCCATTTAAGCTCAATAAGCAACTATCCCAATTACCAACATAATTCCAATTATATGAAATCCCACTACTCAACATCAAAACAGCTGGAAGGTAATGCTGTGTGAAAGAATAAGAAACTCGACTATGGGTACCGAAATATACTGAAAATATACACCGGCATGTGGGGCCCACTTTTGAGTGCCCACATGAATAATACGAACCGTTCATTAATTTTAAATAATTTTTGAATGGCCCCGCAAAAAAACAGCCTAATTAGATATGTGTAAGTGGTTAACCCAATCTTCCATGGAATTGAGTCATACAACGTAGAAACCCAAAGCCCAAGAATTGAGTTTTTGCAAGGAGTTAAAAACTAAAGTTCAAGTAAAGGATCAGAGTACCAAAAAAGTAACCTAACATGTGAGGAATCAACCAAAATGAAGGCTTAACGAGAGAGAGAGAGAGAGAGAGAGAGAGAGAGATTACCAGAATGACTTGAACATGGTGCTTGGGAGAGAAGCCGGTGGTAGTCCAATGGATCGAGAGAATTAGAACGAATCAGAAAATCGAAATCGTTGAGACTCAAGTCAAGAATCGCCGACACGAAATGGTTTGGAGTTTTGAGTTATGCAACACGAAAGAAGATACGATCGACAGCGCTCTCTTTCTCGCTGTTGAATACGCGTCGTCGCCTGGCGTGGCGTGGCGGATTACTATAGTCTTAAATTTTCCGCGGCAGCAAATTTTTGTCTAAATTTACGTGTACGTTTTCTTTTTTGGAACCTGAATTTTTTTTATTAATATTTGAAATTGTTACAAAAACTAAAGGAATAAGAATTTGACGGCATCATCTTCTTAAACAAAGCTAAGAACAATTCTGTGCCGAAAAATTTAAGACCCAAATTCGTAATTGACAAGAAGCCAACTAAAGGAACACCTAATGAGCCGAAACCCAAATACCTAGAATGCATAGTTTGAACCATTGAATTTCTCGATCTTGTATTTGTCTTTAGCCATTGTGTAAACCCTTGATCTCCTAACCCGGAGTTCCGATACCAATTGTTGAAGGATTCGTAGGTCCAAATCTACAAGCAAACCCACACACAAGAAAAAACCAAGAAAAAAAGAATCACAAGCAAGAACAAGAAAAGAATAAGACACATATTTACGTGGTCCAATTTAAACAGATTACTTAATTGTACTCTATGGGGTGTTGTGGTGTTTAACTATGATGAAAGAGTAAAGAGAGTTACAACTTGGAGTGCCCTAACTATAGCTTATATTTAAACTTATCAACAACAAAAAAAACTATAGCTTTTTTTTTTTTTTTTTGAACAGAAACTATAGCTTATATATATAGTTATAAGAGAAAGCTCCCAAAAAAAAATTCTTAAAAATTGCTCAAAACAGGTGTTTTCGCGTACCCGACAGTGAGGATCGAAGTTACCAATTTTACCACAGTCAGGACCATAAGTACGCACAGAACTTTAGGATGTTGATTTCTCTTCACGACTCTCAGGACCAATTTCACCACAATCAGCACCAAAAAATTGCTTAGACCGAATGTGACTTCACATCTAGGATCAACAACTAAATTTTCGTTCCGTCTATTTATTTGGAGATCAATTTCTCCAAAGAAATAAAATCGTATATCATCAAATGAATTAGTTTAAATTTTCACTTTGCTGTTTTCCATGTTTTTTTTTTCACCTTTTGATTTCTCCATAAATGATTTAAAATAATGGAAGAAAAATGATCCATATGCTTTGAGACAAACTTCGAGACTTCAGGTTGTTGCTGTGCAGTGAGGTGCACAGCACCGTGTTGCGCACCTCCGAGCCGTCGGATCGTGCAATCGACAGCTTGGATCTCATCTCGGCAACGAACGATCGAGAGCCGTTCATTGCCGAGATGAGATCCGAGCCGTCAGATGCACGATCCGACGGCTCGGAGGTGCGCAACACAGCACAATGCATAGCACCATCCTCCAATTCCAAACTTCATGCATGATGTCTTCATGATCATACCTAGCCAGAGTAGAATTGACTAAGAAAAGGGTATTCTATGTAATTGTTTTTTCTAATGTGGTTAACAAAATAAAGGACAATTAAAAGGTGGGAGGATCATAATTGTCATTCCACATAGGAGATAAGATAAAGAAGACACGAAAAAGGGTTAACAAGGGATGTAATAATTTTAGAAGTTTGAAAAGTTGAATTCTTTCTCAACAAACTAGCAATTTGGGGTTTACCCCCTCTCAGGTCAAGGTTAGGGACATATAAGAATTTGTTTCCTTTTGTGTTCAAGTTCGAAACTTCCTAAGTGCTACTCCATTCGTTCATTTTTGAGTGTCCTGCTTCGTAATTCTAACTTATTAAAAAGACATCATCATTATAAACATTTCATATCAACTTTTATCTCAATTTTCTCTCCTTACCCTCTATGAAAACATCATCATTACATTTTTACTCATTAACTTTTCAAAATGGAATCTACTTTTAGGGGCAAAATAGAAAATTCACCAACTTTTACCCACTAACTTTACAAAATGGACACTTATTAAGGGACAGCCCAAAATGAAATACTGGACTCTAAAAAAGGGACAGAGGGAGTATATATTAATTCTTATGAGGTACGATTAGTCCATACGAAACTATATATGCTCCCGGCTTTAAATGGGTCCTTCAGTAGTTGACGATGGAATTGCGCCTTAGAGCTTAGTCAAAGTGCGCATAAGTTGATCCAAACAACACGAGTTAAAAAAATATTTAAAATACTAAAATTTGTGGAAAAGGTTGGAAAGAAAGAAAGAAAGAGGTTTGGGAGCAACCGACTAATTAAGGCTCTAAAAGTACGAGTCTAGAGTCCCAATTGCTTTATGCTTTTGCATTGAAATGCTAACTAGTGAGGATTAGGTAATTTAGTACGATATAAAGTAACTCACCATACATAAAGCAGAACTGACTTTTATTAATCTTTTGGATGAGGAAACATGTCAGTTGTCTTAATAATCTTTCATTTTCTAATACTTTCAGCAAACTCCATTCTTTGCTAATATTTTTATGATTTTGAAAAAACAGAGAATAAGACTCTTTTCGGTGACCTCACCCATATAACCTCGCTCTAATACTAATTCTTGGGAGATCAGGGAGACACACACATACAAACACACACTGCACATAGACAAGCATTATGTGTTTGCCGGAATGCCCGTTGTAGAGAGAAAAATAGATATCTCTCATATTTGGAGGATCTTACACACTCCGAATTGTGAACAAGAAAGGAAGTTAAGCCTTTCCTAAAGCCCCAACCACCGAGAGCTAATTCTCGTCTCGTCTCGGCTATGCTATTCTATTAAGGTTTCGCATTTATCAAGCCTTGGTTGGCTACTGACTTGGCTTCGTTCACTCAAAAAGAAGGGAATCCGGATCCGAAAGTGACTTCGATAGGCTATGCACTAGCGCCCTTGACAGACACTCCAGAACCCGCCAACACTCGTGAAAAACTGGGTCAGTCGGTCCTCCATTCATCCACTCGGAGGTGTGGATAACGAGGCCACCTTCCCAACCTTCTCTCTTATGTCCCTATGTTGTAGTAAGGCAGGGTGGTTCACTTGAATTGGTAGGGCCGAACGTCTTTCTTACTCTTTCTATATGCCTATGAGTTGATTATGTGCTTTGATCGTGCTTGAAATTGTTGGTTTGATTGTTGAGAATCGTTTCGAAAATCTGCAGAAAATCTGCTCGAACTGAGCTGGTATCGATACCATTTTGCTTGTTATCGATACCTTTATGTTCCAAAACCCAGAAAATCACTTTGTTATCGATACCTTTTGTCCTTGTTATCGATACCCTTGCGTCTGGAGCGCTTCTTGGTCAAATGGTATCGATACCTTTGGCTTAGGGACAGTTTTGCTACTTTGTTTCATACTTCACTGTTTTGACCCCCGATCACTTCTAACACCTCTTAAACGCCATTAAACCATCCTAAAACTTGATCGCTCGTACTTCAATGATTCGTTGATCATCTCTCACTCCTTAGTTCTCTTTCTAAGAAAGAAAAGTGTAGGATTAAGTAAACGTGGTACTCGTATAGTATTTGTACATTTGGTTGATCGGAGTAGACATTGCGACGTGTCTCAATGAACGATATTGACTTGTTAAGCGCTATGACATGACGTGGTGTTTGGTAAGAAGAAGAAAACATACTATATAGCGTTTGGGCGTACCGTAAAACATGAGGAACATTGTGGGGAATATAAGGGGTATATGTGAGTGTGTCTAGTGGTCCAAGTGACGTCAAGATGATATAATAACTTGTGTCCTCACGGCTCGTTGAATCTTTCAATTCTTTTGGCACTCTTCCTATGAGGTTCAAGTGTAGAAGCAAATGGATATAGTATTGTAGGGTTGTATATATGGGCTTAATACATTATGTAGGATGCGGGTATGTAAATTAACGAAAAGACATGAACATGTGTATTTGCAGAAGTATATAATGGTTGGTTGAAGTTTTGTGGTACAACCGATAGATTGGTGATGAAGTTAATTATGAAATGATGACGATTATGAAAAGTGTGAGAGGTAATCCAAGTGATTGATATTGAGGGAATAGACTCGGGATGACTCTACGCTCGAGAGAAATAGACCTGAGGTGACCCAAGTGATTATTGATGGGAAACACCTGATTGAAAGAAAGGAAAAAGGATCTTCTAACAAGAAATACTCCGATATTCAGCCCGAATCAACGAAGCTCGGCCTACAATGGTCGAGAGTTTATTTGAATTATTTGAAATCAAAAGGAAATGTTTTGTAATAAAGGGATTTGATGATGACAAATGTGGACACGAGAAAGATTGTAGTACCGTACGAAGAATAACAATATGATTTAGAATTGGTTATAGACTAATGTGGAATGACGTGAGTTTATTAATGTATCTAGTCTGAGAAGTAAACGTCAGTGACATCTATGTGACGTCTAGAACCCTTAGACTATAGCGTGCAGCTCGTTGGTAATCATTCATACTTTGGGTGTACCTATCAAAATTCACTCACTCATGGTGCATGATTCATCACATATCCATATAGTTAGAGCATAGAATTCTCTACTGGGCTAGTATAGCTCAACCTATTATCATTTCAGGTACACCCCAAGGATCTTGACGTGGAGCGCATTGTGTGCATGCTTGACTTCATATCTTTTGGAAAGCTGTCATTGAAGAGAAATTCTACCACCTTTTGTACGATCTCTTGAAAAGATGCAATTGTAAATTCATTTGAACTCTCTTAACTTTAGATATCATGTAACCTCTAATTTTACAGTCTTTGAGAAAATACGAAATTTGGGCCGTAGTGCCACTATTGTAAATCTTTAAACTTGGGGATTTGGTTTGTAAATGATCATTCGGGAACTCTCTTTTGGGTACTATTTATATTATGCGATGATTGTTTATTGAAATGGATTATTTATTTATGTTAAAAATCGAGGGCATGACAGTTTTATTTATCTTATGCGAAGTTCTTTTATTGAAAAGGTTTATCTATTTATGTTGAAAAATCGAGGGCGTGACAAACGTGTCCTTCGAATCATCCATCAGACCCATGTGATCCACGGCAAGAGAGACCAAGAAAACCCCAAGAATTGAATTTCAGGTGGGTGAGGGAAAAAATGGGAGGCGATTCAAGCGAAGAATTGGTATGCATGTACATGTGATGAAGTTGTTCTGTGTACAAGAAAAGAGAGAGAGAGAGAGAGAGAGAGAGAGAGAGAGAGAGAGAGAGAGAGAGAGAGAGAGAGAGAGAGTCACCTCCTCAGTCAAAGTGGAGGCGCCTCTCTTCAATCTGGAGAGAACCCTAAAAATGAAGGCCCTAGTACACACACACACACACACATATATATATATATATAAGGGTATTTTTGTAATTACACATTTTCGGTACGGTACGGTTTGGGTACGGTACGGTTCGGGTATCGGACAAACCATAACCGAACCGATACCCGTTCGGTTATCCAAGGCCTCAACCATACCCGTACCCGCGGGGAAAATTTCGGTTATGGTTTGGGGAAAAACTTCGGTTAGGTTCGGGTACCCATCGGTTCGGTTCAACTTGCCTCCCTAACTACTTTCATTGATTACCCCACCTCGGTGGGGACTCCTAATGGTACGTTCTCTTCTACTGCTGTATTTAATTTTGTTAATCCTAGAGATAATGCAGTTGTTGATAGGGAATGGATCTAAAAATTAAAAATTCGTGCTAAATTCAGTTTTTCAAGTGGCTGATCTTTCATAACTCTCTTAGAGCTCACAGGGGTATGACAGCTATGAGTTTCTGCCCTCGTTGTGATGAGTCTCTTGAAGACATTAATCATTTATTTTGTGGTTGCACTAAATTCAAAGTCATTTGGTCTAAATTTCGCAGCCCTTATTGGCTGAATTTGAGACTTGATAAGCCTTTATATATTGAAGTGGATAAAAATCAACTCCAAAGCTAAATACCCTTTTCATATGGATAAGTCCCAACCTTGGAGCAGTACTGTTTTTATTGTTATTCTCGGGAAAATTTGGAAATTTGAAAAAATCGAAACAAAAAATGTTTTGATAATGTTGATATCCTAGATTTTGTGTTCACCAAGACTGCTCTAACATATGCAAAGGATATCTCTGTTGCTATGCAGTCTCAGTTAGCTAATGGGGCCTCTTTTGGTTATCTAATTTTTTGGTGTCTTCCTCTTATAGGTGGAGTCAAGCTAAAAATTGATGGGTGCTTTTTTAAGTCTAATAACAAGTTTGGATTTAGAGGGATCATTAGAGACTGCAATGGCAGCTAGATTCTAGATTATTATGGAAAAGCTGATTGTCTTCCAGCCTTGAAGTGGAGATTTGGGCACCTTACCTCTAACTAGAGGTGGCAATCTCAACCCATTTTTTTAACCCGTCCAAATCCGCCCACTTATAACCCAACCCAACCCGCCCATATTATATAATGGGTTGATATGGGTTGAACCCATATCAACCCATATTTAAGTGGGTTTAGGTGGGTTGAGAGTGGGTTTAGTATGGATTGAATGAAAAACCCAGAGCCCGTAATTGCAAAAGGCGTGTTGGTGACCACTCCACGAAAACAAGACCGCGCAGGTTCGACCAAAACATACCCCCCTCAGCTCACTTTATCACAACCTTGTCTTCGAAAAAATTACTGCTCCAATAAACACCTTTATATTTCAAGGAACCGTTTGGTTCATGCTTATTTCAGGAAAAAAGAAAAAGAAAACAAACTTCTCTTGATTTCGTCTCCCGAACAAATCGTCCATCCAACACGCCTCTTGATGTGGAACATATGGAAGCCCAATTTTATGTTCAATTGGACCGGATGAAGCCTCGGAAGCTCAAACGATGTTTAATTTCGGATTACCTGGTTTGACAAAATTCAGACGAACTCGAAATGGGCCCAAACTTAGTGGGCTGAATTCGGTCTTCATTCTGAACGATCAAAAAATAAAAGTTGTCTTCACCATTCAATCCAATCAAATTCATCCACACAAATTCTCTCTCTCTCTCTCATCCCTTGAGCTCCTCTTGACCGTGATAAGATAATTACAAGACCAATCCCTTGAGCTCCTCTCCCTCTTTTGGGTTTTTTTTTTCGTTTTGTCCTTATTCAACTTTTTTCGCGTTTGTCGTTTTGCGACAAGTATTTTACGATTTTTGATTCGCTCCAATCAGAAAAGTAAAAAATTATAATTTTTACCTAAATATTTTTGAAAACATCCAAAATAAAGCCCCAAAAGTCGGTTGTTGGGATTTATCTTGAATATTACAAAAAAAATTAGGGTAAAAGTAAAAAAAGAAAGAAAAAAAAACCAAAAAAAAGAAAAAGAAAAAGGAAACGGGTCGGGTCGGGTGGGTGGGTTTGGGTTTGGGTTTGGCTTGACCCATATTCGACCCGACCCGTTTCAACCCGTTTCCTTCTTGACCCATATTTGACCCGCCCATATTTGACCCACAACCCGTTTCAACCCGCCCAAACCCGCCCGTTTGCCACCTCTACCTCTAACGATCATACTTGAGAAAGGGATGTCCAATGTCATAATCGAGTCTGATTCTAGTATGGCAGTTAAGCTCTGCAATGAAGGTGCCCTTTGGACCATGCTCATCACTACATAGCAGAAGAGGCTAGACATGCATATTGCCGACATGACCTATTCTACCATCATCCACACTTTCCGTCAGGCTAATCAAGCTGCACTGTTTGGCTCATCTGGGTTCCCAACAAGAGGAGGAGTTGGTGGTTACCAAAAATGTTCCTTTCGCCGCTAGGGAGTTTGTTCTTGCTGATGCCATAAGTTTGGTTCTTGTTTCCCCTTTTTTTTAGGCGTGTCTGTAATATGATACTTAGTCTTTACGATTGGTTTTCTAGTTTCATTAATTGATGGGTATTTTTGTTTGAAAAAAAACAAAACAAAATCTCAAACAACAAAAAAGGTAGAACCACATTACGACGAGGAATTATAACTAAGTTATTTAACGAAAAAAATCTCACTACACATAAGTATAGCTATCTAAATGTTGCAACTATTTAGCCTTAAAAGAACTCAATTTTATATGCAATTGCTTAGTCAAAAACCATCTCTCAAGAAATTATATATTCACTTTTATTAATATAGTAAATATTTTGACTTAAACATTTGGATTTAGTCGAGATGTGCACAAATTGGTCTGAACATCTAGCTTCAAAAATAAAAAATAAATAAAATCAGTAGGGGTTACTTGAGTTTGCACAATACGAAACCCTTAAATTCATAGCTTTTTAAATTGATGTTATGAATTTCTTATCCATAGGAGTACGAATTTTAATTCAAACTGTTATGAATCGAAGGGTACTTGACATACCCCAGTAAAAATGTGGATGGTAACATTTCTCTCTTTCTTTTTCTTTTTTTTTTGACAAAAGAAGAGAAGTGTTATTAATCTGAAAGGCGTAAAAGCCTAAACATCAGACAGTTGGGAACCCCATGGGGACAAAATGGAAGTCCACAGACCGGACCAACCATTCAAAAGAGCCTTTTGAGCACAACAATGTGCAGCCCGATTACAATCACGTTTAACAAAACCAAACTCACAGGAAGAAAATAATTCTTTCAGAGCTAAACAATCAAAAATAATAGCCGCTATATCAATAGGAGGATCTAGAGAGGTAGAACATTTTCTCACTATCGCCTCTGCATCCGATTCAATAACCACTTTAGAAAGATTTAGATCAATCCCCAGCTTCAAACCATCTCGAATAGCCAGAGCCTCGGCAATTCTTGACGAAGTAATACCAGTGTGAATACTCGAGAAGATACCAAAGACCTTGCCATCATGACCTCGAGCTATTGCTCCTGTACCAATAGAATTTGAACTCCTAGAGACAGCAGCATCCACATTTCTCTCTTTCAATGACCTCAATAATATATCGGTCTTGCTATTGTCAGCCTAGTGGGCTAACGATAAACACAATAGAAGACAAAAAAAAATACGTATTATTGTGTACTTTATACACTATTTAATACATGTTCACACACTTGCTATTGTCAGCCCATTGGGCTGATTTTAGAATTTTTCATAATATATATTCGATAAAAAACAAATAAAAACTGCTCGGATGAAGCCATTCCCGGTCTTTTTTTTTTTTTTTGCTGATTTCTCGCGGGTACCCTTAAAATCACGTTCTGAACACATTGATCGGCTCGGATCATTGCAAATTGGTCGAAAAAGAGGCATCCTCACTTTAATACGGTAAGGTCGCCTTTATAAGAAGTTTTGTGTGTGTATTATAAATATATATATATATATATATATATATATATATATATAGTAAGCTTCAGGTAAGGGCGCTCTTATTTTAAATAAAATGCGGACGTTCCCTTTTCTCCGCTTTTTCGATCAAATTTTGATGATTCAACCCGCTCAATGTGTTCAGAACGTGACCCACTCGTGAGAAATCAGCAAAAAAAATGATCGGGAAGGACTTGATTTGAGCAGATTTATTTGAACCATTCGATAAAATACAAACAAAAACTTCTCGGATCAAGCCCTTTCCGGTCTTTTTTTTTTTGTTGATTTCTCGCGAGTACTCTTAAAATCACGTTCTGAACATATTGAGCGATTCGAATCATCGCAAATTGGTCGGGAAATGGACGTCCTTAACTTAATAAGTTAAGGGCGCCCTTATGTGAAGATTCGTGTATATATATATATATATATACACACACAAATTATCCAGTTAGGGATCTCTTACTAGTCTACTGTGTGGACCTCCCCTTTCCCGAGTAAATTTCGATGATCCGAGCCGCTCAAAGTGTGCAAAACGTGATTTTAAGGATACCCGTAAGAAATCAGCAAAAAAAAAAAAGACCGGAAAGGGTTTGATTTGAGCAGTTTTTTATTGAATCGTTCAATGAAAACTGCTCCGATCACGTTCGGATCATCGAAATTCGATCGGGAAGGTGAGGTCCGCAGCATAAAACTGTCCGGAATCTCTTAGGGGATCCGGACTATATGTGTGTATATATATATACATACAAAAGGTCCGCATCATAAAACTGTCCGGGATCTCTTAGGGGATTCGGACTGTATATATATATTAGGGCTGCTCAAAAAATCCGGTGAACCGTGAAATCGGTCCGGTCCGAACCAGTCCGTACCTTTTGGATTTTGTCCGTGGATTAATGGTCCGGACACGGATTGAAAAATTAGAAAACCGTGACTCGCGATTCGGTCCACGGATTTTCATTACAAAACTGTGGATTAACTGAACTGGACCGTGAGATATTTATTTTATATAAATATATATATGTGTATTTATATAATAAATTGTTAGTAATGTTTAACACTTTTTTCTACCAATTTTAGTATTTTATCTTAATAATGGGATATAGTGTAGATATATATAAAATATAGGGAGTAAATTGTAGTTTTTTCGTATAAATAACAGGTAACCCTAGTTGAGTTTCACTAGTTCATTTCTTTTCCAGTTCTTTTATGTTATGTTCTATAATGATACAATCCTACTAGTGTTTAGATTCTTTTGAATCTGATTTTTGAAGTAGGCTTTTGGTAGTTTATGTAACAAGTATTTTCTGGTGGTGTTAAACTTAATTCTGAATGTAACATTCATCCCTTTTAGTGGGATATATGCTTGAACTTTATTTTTGCTAAAATCCGTGGACAAAACCGTAACCGATCAGCAAGTCACGGATCGGATTGGAACCGAACCGTAGGACTTTTGGTCCGGACACGAATTTCATTTTGTAAAAACCGTGACTAGCGGTTCGGTTCTCGGATTCCTAGAAATCCGAACCGAACCGGACCGCGAGCAGCCCTAATATATATAGCTTCCGACATCCTTACTAATTTGCATTTTATCATAGGTAATATATATACAAGTTTATTACCCTACGGCGAAAGATTCTTTTTTTTACATTTTTTATTGTAGGAAAGTTTTTAAAAGCCCATAAAATCAACGGTCGATATCAATGGATACTTATGGAGATCTGCACTATTTCTTGGCTATTACTGTAACCAAACATAATTTATGATGCCGGCCGCACTTCACCGTTGGATTATGTCAATTTTCTATTATTTTCCGTTTACTAACAGCACATTTAAAATTAATTCTTTTGTTTACTTATACAGATGGTAATCCAAAATATATCTCGACGACCAAGAAATTATTTAGTGCGCGCACTTCAAATACCGTCACGCCATGATTCAAATCCCTCCACTATCACACATAATATATTTAGAATCCATGCAGGAGCGGAGGTATTAAGGGGTCCGGTGGGGCCCGGCCCCACCCTCCAACTTCCAAAAATAAAAAATAAAATAGGTTTTCCTTCTGTTTTATTCTTATACAAATAAAACAAATCTTCAAAACAAACCCTTTCTTCTCCTTCCATCGTTTTTGACGACTTATGAAGTCGCGACTCTTGTTGCTTTTTGTGTTGTTCTTTGACTGAATCGGCTTGATATTGCTCGATTGAATCGGCTTGAATGTTCAATAGACAGATGATTGTATATATCGAAAGGAAAATTGCGATGCAATTTAGTTTAGAGTCAATCAATCTTATATGATTTTCAAGATTTGAAAACACGTCGGTTTGATAGATTGGTAGACAACTTTTGTTCTATTTCTATGAATAATCAATCTTGAAAAATGTATTTTGGCTTATCCTTTGACTATGGAATGCAAGTATAGTGGTAGCTATTTCTTTTACTTATTTGTTGCGTAAGAAATAGAAAGATGTTTGACGTTATATTTTTTTTCTGTTATGACTCGGCCCCCGAAAGTTTTAATCCTAACTCCGCCACTGAACCATGTACTTCTTAATTTGAAGTCCACATCAATATTCTAAGTGAAAGGATTTGGAAATCACGTTACGGTACCCCGGTGGCACTAAAACAATTTGTATTCAACCAGAAACACAAACACACGTTACACACACACACTCACATCTTTTGGTCGGGCCCATACACACTGGTGGTGTAGTGTGTGTAGGCCCCAATGTGAATGTGAGTGAATTTTTGTAGGAGTAAATATTTGCGTAAGTGTTTGTGGTTGAAAAATAATTGGGCACTAAAATTATTTTTTAATCACCACTTAAAAATAAAAAGTCACCACCATTATTTTCAAATTTCTTCAATCTTCCAAGGGCATATAGCTTAATAATAAAAAACTCTTCCAACTTTTTATTCTCTCTTTTTTTGGTGTGGAATCTGTTCCAACTTTTTATTCGCTATCGACATCTTCCGTTTCATTTCATACGTCACAATTAACTAGGTGGGGTCCATCTATACACACCGTTCGATTGCTCCACGTGGAACACCGTACACGTGGCAAAAGATGGGATACAGAGGGGTGGCCTGTTGGCCGACCTCATGGCCTACGTACAGACGCAAAGAAGATCCAAAGTAGCGTAAGCGCCAAACACCCCCATTCCTTTCTTTCTCCTCCAATCCAACGGCTCACAACAAACCTCAGCCACCACGTTAGATCTCCACCGTTAATGAGGTAAAGAGTTGATAAAAACTTGTTTAATGTGCCTTGTCCTCTAGTCTAGGCGTTCATTTGTTGTTGATTTCTAAGTTTCAGGTTGTTTAGGCCCCTTTCTCTCTCTCTCTCTCTCTCTCTCTAAAACTCTCATTCTCTCTCTTCTGCAAATTCTCTGTGTAAATTGTTCAGATTGATTAGAAGAATCTAAACAGTTGTCTATAACAAAATTTATTCACATTGCTCCAATATTAGGTCGAATCCCCAATTTAAGCCAGCTCTCCATTCTCTCTCTCCCACATACTATGGTAATGTCAGTTATAGATTTCATAAGTATGTAATAAAGCACCGCATTACATGTACTCTGTCTCATTTTCTCTCTCTCTCTCTCTCTCTCTCTCTCTCTCCGTCTCTCTTGGTTTAATCTCTCTCTAGAATTATGTTAATGTGGATCCGTTGATGTATATGAAATTGTAGGATATGCTGGTTCCGCTGTGGCTAGAGCCGTTGATAACGACGGCATTCTTCTCAGTTTGTCGGACTCATGGAGATGCAGCAAGAAGTGAATGTAACATGTATTGCTTGGATTGCAATGACCAGTCTTTCTGCTTCTATTGCCGCTCATCAAAGCATAAGGATCATCAAGTTATTCAGGTGGGTACGTTGCTTATTATTATATATTCATATATATATATATATATATATATAGGAGTAGCACATTTTCATCAATGTGTGATATTCATCCTAGTTACCAACAATGTGTAGATTCTACAAGACAATGGGCCTGTTTTAGTACGGTTTCTTGTTTTGATTTTGTACAAGCCTTATTTAATCAATAATTTTGAACAATTTCAATTGGTTCTTCCACTAAAAGAAAAAAACAAATTGTTTGGCTTGATTTAGTTGTTGCGGGCTCGTATAATTGATGTACAATCTTATTTTCTAATTCTTAATTCCCCTGATATATATGCGAATGATCGACCCTCTTTAAGTACCTATTCGAAAAAAAGAATCCCACTTTCTTTCTCTCCTATTTGCAATTGATTTCGAATTTCTTTAGTGTTTGTGACACCCTTTTTGGATTCTCAAAAAATATTTCTTATAAAGAAGTCAATGTGACGATATGAACACATGCAATTGGCATTAATCTGATTTGCAATTTCTCAAATATGAGTGTTCTATTTCTTTACGTTTAGTTGGTTAATTTGTTATTGTAGATAAGGAGATCGTCGTACCATGATGTGGTGAGGGTATCGGAAATTCAAAAAGTATTGGACATAAGCGGAGTCCAAACTTATGTGATAAACAGTGCTAGGGTTTTATTTTTGAATGAGAGGCCTCAGCCGAAGACTGGGAAAGGAGTTTCTCACATTTGTGAAATTTGTGGGAGGAGCCTCTTGGACCCATTTCGATTCTGTTCATTGGGGTGTAAGGTTAGTATGGTCTTTTTCTCTTCTTTAATTATTCAATTCCTTCCTATTTCCTTATTTTGATATCACATATATTCATCATCATAAGGGGCATAACATGCATGAACAAGTGCATAACCCATCATGCATACATCATATATGATCACCCACATTTTCGTATACCATCACCATCACCATCATTGTAACCACCAATTATCATTATCATCATAACTCCCATCCAACCACATCGCATAATATGTGCTCGTATCCATATCATACATGTAAATATCATGTGCAAGCATATATGTGGTACTCTAGCTATATAATAACACCATTGTGACATGTTCACACATGATGTGATCAAAATCAATAAAACTACATCGAATGGAAGGAATTCAACCAACATTGTCTCTTACTCCATCGATTCAAAATGACACATCGATTCCGCCCCCTATTAGTCGGAACTGTTACAGATCAAAGAAATATGTGTGAGTAGTTGATACTCTAAAGTATAGAATAATTTCTTCAACATCATGACCCACGTTTATAACACATCAACGTAGGCAGCGTTTTCATCACATGCATTACCCAAGAAAAATGGCATCATTATCATCGCCGTCGCCATCAACGTCACAATGTTAATAATTTCCAAAATTGGGTTTTTTCTTCTTTAAACGTACGTATATTTATATTTTCTTTTTTGCTTAAACTGTTTTTTTCTTTCTTTTTTCTGTTTTTCATTGCTTAGCTTATGGGTATAAAGACAAATGGGAATGCAAGATTTACCTTAGATGCCAAGAATGAGGAAGAATTAATGGAAAGAAGAGGTGAAGGAACGTCAAGGCCTAGAGTCATGATATCATCATCAAGAGAGGAAGAAGAATTGCGTGAAGGCTCACAACAAGACATATACCCTTCCACGCCACCTCCACCTCCTTCTAATGCAAGGAGAAGAAAGGGAATTCCCCATAGGGCACCTTTTGGTTCCTAATTTAACCACCCCGGCCAATGTCTACTTTATACAACTCACTCTTATTACTTTGATTTTCACCAACCCTCCTTCTAGTGCGGTCCCTTGTCCCAAAACCTACGGACTAGCTAGGCCTTGTTTGTGGTTCATAAATTGGACTGCACATGCAATTATGTATGTATAGTTGACGGATTACATACCCACATTGCTGATTCAAATTGTTCATGTTTTAGGATCCGTTAGAAAGATTATTAATCCATTTCAGAAATCCAAGTAGATCGACCTTGATAGTTACATGAACAGATCACGTTTACATATGCGACAATATCCTTTTTTGTCGAAAAAAATTGGATTATTTGTTTTTTTTAGAAACAAATTAGATCCAATCATGTAGCTATCAGTGTCAAAATTAAACAACTGATTTTTTGAATGAATATTCTGAACGGACCCTAAAAATGAAAATTTAGAATCACCAAGTGGGTTGAAGAGTACTTAACTCATAGTCCAACAACTATACCGTGAATACCATTTTTTTTTTGATGCAGCCAAGCCTTGTACAAAACTAAAATATTGTAGGTCAACAATAAGGTGTCGTAGAGAGGGGGCCCCTAAACAAAAAAAAAAGGGCAAGGAAGGTGCTCCTTTGGGGTTAGGGTCCCAAAAAGAACAAATTCTCTTGTGGGGGGTGGGGGAGCAATAATGCAGCATTGTTATTGATGGTTGCAAGGTGTACATTTCAATTAATTAAGAAATTAATTAAAGAAAGCAAGTCTTTGTGGAGTACGTTTTGTAATTTTCATTGGCCCACCATTGCACATGGGCCGTTTACATAAAGAAGCAACAACTTTGTATTGTTTAATAATACTTGTAACGGGTCATATCAACTTTTCAATGAATATTGTTCCCAAGTTTGGACAGCTCAATGAATTTTTTGGCATTCTTTCTATTGACCATTTCAATCTTTCTAAATTTACCATGAAAGTCAAGATTCTGGGATATTTGTACAACTATGAACACCGTTCTTCTATCAATATTAACTTTCGTCGATGAAAAAAAAACTTTGAGCACCTACATTATTATGTCTATAATTAGCCATTGTTATGGTATAAGCTAGTGAGGATTTCTTTTGGTAGTGTGATAGATGATGAAAAGGTTTTTTTTTTTTTTTCCTGATCGGCAAATGAAACATTTTATTATAAAAACAAAATATTAGGGAGATGGAGAAGGGATACCAACCAAAGGTTTGATACAACCAAAAGGACCGAAATCCAAAATCCTAAAATCAGAGAAAGGGCCAAAGGGCCCAATCTCATCCCAATAACCCAAAACCTAACATTTCCCTAAAACTCAACTACTGCCGCCACTATCCATCTCCGGCCACCACCATTCAGCCAAACAAACCACCACCAAAAACCCGAACAGGTCGAGAAGATGATGAGAAGGTTATAGACGGCCCCACGATGTGTTAATGACTAAACCGTTTTTTTGCCACCTTAATCCATGTATAACTAATTTTCCAAGATAGTTAACTGAAGCGAGACAAAAAAAAAAAATAATGAAGACAATGGGGGATGAAATTATATGTTCTTCAATCAATGCTTTTCGCTCGTTGTGGATACATGCTCACAAAAGCATGGTCTCGCACACAAGATGGCCAATAAGCGAATAACAGAATGCTCATTAGGGCATGTTGTGGGTGAGGTTCGGGTTCCACTGGATGTGCTTACGTGTATAAATGTGAGCTAGAGAGGTGTGATTGGCTGATGATTAGCAAAAGGGGAAATATGGGAGAAATCTTGTGGGGTGAGGGAAGGAGTAAGAGGTACGGGAGAGACAAAGGCAGCGTGTCCCTTATGTTCTCCGCGGGGGTGATGTCTGATCTTCTCTGGACTCAAATGGGTGAGGTCACCTTATCTCCGGGGAATAATGTTCTCCTTCCTCAGAATCAGTGCTCACACCCCTTCTTTCCGGAAAAGTCGGCTCTCTCAATCATTGGGAATATCAGGGGTATTTATAGGGCACCTGGGCCTAGGTCAGGGCCAGAACGGCGCTCCCATAAGACCCCAACACGTGTCCCTTCCGTACCTCCAGGTCTTGGATAAGCTCGCCCTCCTGCGGAGGTCTTTTCCGCGGGAGGACTCGAATTTCCGCAACGCTACCTCCATCCCAAGCCACCAGAAATTCCCCAATTCCCGCAGGAGCGAGGTCGCGACCCGCGACGATCGCGTGTTTTCCCGCGGAGTGCCTTCCAAGCCCTGCCTCTAGGCCCTGATGGAACCTCCAGAGACTTTCTCGAAATAGCTTCTTTAGACTTATCAATATTCAGCAGTCCGCGGGGCCTTTTCACAATCCTTTGTTGCAAAGGCCAACTCAGGATATATTTGGTCTTCCGCGGGACCAGCGGAGATCTCACGGTAGCTTTCCTTCCGCGGGGACCACATTTCTATGTCTCTGCACGCGTCCTCTCCTCATTGGGCAGTCAACTATTTCTCTTTCAATGAAGCTTTGACTGGGACTTCTTCTCCGCGCGGGTCCCATTGCCATGTGTCTACACGCCATTGCAGGGTCAAAAAGTCTTTCTCGCTGATGTGTCAATAATTTTGTCTGCACCTACACATGTCTAGCTGGAAGTGCTTGTTGCAGCACACTTAATCGATTGAGAGTCGCCATTTGGTTTTAGGAACCAAGGAACTGGATCGAGACTCAGAATTCGGGAGCCAAAGATACAATGAAAGGAATGTGTTAGACACCTTTCTCCACCCAACCAAAAGACCGGCCGCCTCTAAATGTTTGACATAAAAAGTTTCATTAAACTCTTTTTGACTTGCAACAAGTACATTTTAACGACCTGTTAACAGCTATGGGTGATAACAAAAAAACAAAAAAACCATGGGATCCGGGAAGGGGATACGCAAAAGAAACAAAACACAGGTTCTATTGTAGAACCATCTGGCGGCTGATCTGTTGGCTGGCACAACTAATCTTGCGGCCGCCACATGCATGCTACAACATCTTGTATAGCGGCCGTTCTTCCGCATTACATCAGAAACAGAATGTTAGCTCAAAAACAAAAACGAAGATAGTATATGGGTGTTAAAAATTTATACTAAAAATCATGCTTTTATGTAATGGATTAATATTTGATTGTTATTTATTAATCAATTTTATCTCTTTTTAATGAGAATTTTTTATGGGCAATGTTTGCATAATATTATTGTATGTTGTCCATGTGTATCTTTTGTTTTACAAAGTAGATGATCCGGCGTGTAGAGTTCGACATTACACAAGGAAGATCGGATCATCGGTACGTTCTTGTGAAATATAAGATATAGTTCACGGTCTTAGATGAAACTGGACACATCATTGGTAGGACTGGAGTACAATATTTTAGTAGGTGTGTCTTGACTACATAGAACGGTCTAGTTCCAACTCATTGTGTTAGTACACTTTGTGTATATTGAACAGAACCAAGTTGAGGTGTCTTTGTACTGACTTTATAGGGCAATTAGAATCTCATAGTTATTCTGAATGCTTATGCTATATATATAGACTTTGATTCATTAGAGAGTGAGATCCACTTTAGGATCAATAGTCTCGAAGAGTTGGGGCCACAACATTATTTGTATGATAGCTAAACCTAAAAGGCACTACAACAAAAATAGTCTATCACGGCGAAATTTGGCGAGGAAATGGTATTTCGTTGACAAATGACAAGGAAACCCATATTTCGTCAGTAAAAGGTATCTATCGGTGACGAAATATCATTTCCTCACCAAAAAGTACTATTTCGCGACAAATTCCCAATTTCGTCGCCAAACAGTAACTTTTGGCAATGAAATTCCCAAATGGTAAATTTTTGGTGATGAAATTGGGAATTCATCGCCAAATGGTATCTATTTCATTGCCAAATGCAAGACTAATTACTTTTTAAATTTTATAAATTTTAATATATTTCAAATAAATAATACATATCGACATACATTATACATAGATTAACTTAAAAATAAATATATATTAAATTTTGTAATATTATCAATGAAATGGTAAATGGCACATCGAAGGGAGTGGTAGTTTGGAAACCGGAGATTCCAATTTCGAGTTTGGGCAACAACAAAGTGAAAATAATTTTTCTAGCTTGGTCGTTTTTGGCGACGGAAAAAAAATCCGTTGCCAAACAGTACCTATTCGGCGACGAAACAAATGTTTGTCGCCAAAATGTACATTAGCCGACAAAAAAAATTGTCGCCGATTGGTGGTACTCCTTTCGCGTAAAACAAAAGACGCCGAAATGGGGTGACGAAAAACAAATTTTGCATTTTTGGCAAAGACCTAATTTGCATGTTGTAGTGAGGGAGGTAGAGAGAGAAAGTAAAAGGGGAGATGACCTAATGAAATGGGCTAAAATTCTATTTATAGCCCTTAGAAGTCGTGTTTCAAAAGTCTAAAATGCCCCTGAGAAGTTATAAGATCGGGCACAATACTGCAGAAAATTCCAACTGGGTATCGGTACCATGGTTTTGGCTGGTAACGGTAGCTGCTTTAACACTTCAGCCATTGGAGGATGGTCTAGGCCAATTTTCCTTCCAGTTCCGGGGCACAACTTCTAGCAACTTTTAGGACCTTAGTTTCATTCCCTAAATTTAAGTAAACACTATATTATTTGAGTTTTTTTACTTTAATTTGTTTAATGAAAATACGAAAGTACCCCCATTTGGATCCAATTGCATTGCCAGAAAATTATGATTTCAATAATATAAAAATGCCGACACCCCACTTTTACTATAAAACAAAACTACATTTTCTTCTCTAGAAGTAATGGTGCAAAATATGACTTTGCTCTTGACATAAAACCATGCAAAGTTGTAGTTACTCTTAGAAAAATTTAAGGATCAATTACCATAATTTTTAGTTTCCTAAATCGATACTTTTTTGAAAAGTCATTTTTTCATACTTAGTCAGATTTTAAGAGGCCGACTGGGTCTAGGTTCTTCGGGCTCTTAGGTACTTGGACACATTCGGGACTATCCATGGTGACAAAACGAGCCTTATTCACATAATTTATCTGAAAACACTAAAAAACACATCTTACGTACAGTATCGCATAAAACCTATAACATTAAGCACTCAAAGATAATAAATGGACGATAATAAGCACAAGATTATACAACTTTGAGTGCTTATCACGAGGCATTTGTTTGCTTAAGCCAGAGTTCATATTTCAGGGTCTGGGAGCCATGTTACGAAATGGAATGGTATTAGGCACGCATTTTGCCCAACCTTTCGGTTGGTCTTTATTCGTTGCTCATAAGAATCCGGAAGTTGGTTGTACATGGGCCATTTTCGTGAAAGAGATAAACAGTGAATTTGCCTATAACCAGAAAAAGGTGAAAATTCCAATGATCATTCTAGAAAATATTTTGTTCCACAGATTTTACGGCTATCTAAGTAAGCAATGACACGTACAGTGACACAAAAAGGTGTAATTTTGTTTCTTTCCATTATCGGCACTGATTCACTAGGTTCATGGCCTGCTCAAAGCCTATTAAACAGTGTTTCCAATGAAGTTCTTGCTATACTGATCTCTAAGAAAAAGAAACTGCAATCCTCCTAATAAAATGGGCTATAATATGTCTTTTGGGTGCCAATCTATACGGAGTTTTACTCCGACTTTAATTGGGTTCCCGCAATTGAACGGTGGGATATTGGACCATCAGGAATAGTTTAGGTGCACAAAAGCTGGTCTGACCGGCTACCTGAGTTATCAACAAAATAAAAATGGGATATACGGTGTGCTCTATGAAGTATGAACTGTTCATGATCTGTACATGTGCTCTTGCACCATTGATGTTTAACATATTGGGCTGGAAAGATGGAGAATAGCACATTTTGCACATGTAATATGTAACATTTGGGGTCTGATTTGGTACTAATTAAATGGTCTTAGAAAAGTTAATCATACACTTTGTGTCTGCTGGATAAGGATAAAGTTAGGTTCCATCGAAAAGGAAAAGAAACACGAAAATGAACTTTAAACTTGTGTGGGTTGGTGGAAAGACTAAGTCCCTATTTTTATATCAATTCAATAGTCTATACAAATATATTGAATCCTTGAAAACTTCCAAACACCAATTTCTAAATTTCTTAGAATTTAGAATTTATCTATATTTTGAAATTAATTGAGAGAGAAAGGGGGAGACATGGGAGGGAGGGAGAGAGAAAGAAAGAGAGAAGAACATGGGAGGGGGCCGGGATTTAGGGAGAGAAAGAGAGAGCTTTTCAGGTGGTCACACATGTGTAAGTGTTTTTGCTTCTGTGGAGTTATATAAATAGGGTCTTGTACGGTTGTACCTATAGATACTTACAGTTAGCTTCTTATAAGGGCGCTTTTACCGTATTAAAGTGCAGACGTTCCATTTTCTCTCATTTTCCGACCAAAGTTTAATGACCCGAGCCGCTCAATGTGTTCAGAACGTGATTTTAAGGATACCCGCGAGAAATCAGCAAAAATAAAAAGAGACCGAGAAGGGCTTCATCCGAGCAGTTTTTATTTGAACCGTTCGATAAAAAACAAACAAAAACTGCTAGGATGAAGCCCTTCTCGTTCTTTTCTTTTTTTGCTGATTCCCTTAAAATCACGTTCTGAACACATTGAGCTGCTCGGATCATCGCAAATTGGTTGGGAAAGGGGCGTTCTCACTTTAATACGGTAAGAGTGCCCTTATAAGAAGTTTTGTGTAGATACTTATGTCTCAATTAATCTTTGTTGGTTTGAATGATCACGTATTTACATTCTCTCCTGAGTTTCAAATCCAAGTCTTCCGGCAATCAACGCCTTCGCAATGCTTCAACCAACTGCACCACACAAACTTTTCGGTATATATTTGAAATATCTAATATATATGGGGCGGTTCCGGGGACACCTAAAAAAACATATAAAAAAATACCCCAAAATTCTCGATCGAATTTCAATGATCCAAGCCGCTCAATGTAATCAGAATGTGATTTTAAGGGTACCCGTGAGAAATCAGCAAAAAAAATTACCGGGAAGGGCTTCATCCGAACAGTTTTTTATTGAACGGTTCAATAAAAAACTGCTCAAATCAAGCCATTCCCTGTCATTTTTTTTGCCGATTTCTCACAAGTACCTTCAAAATCACGTTCTGAACACATTGAGCGGCTTGGATCATCAAAATTTGATTGGAAACTATGACATTGAGATTTTTTAGGTGTCTCTGGAACCGCTCCGAAATACCTATGTTGAACATATTTTTTGTACTTTTGATTTTGTTATTGTCAAATCTGATAACAATGAAGATATTTATTGTAATTTTTTATTTGTTTGATCTCAGTTAAGTTTAAAACATAAAATTCATTGATTAAACCTTATTATCCTGTCGTAGGCAAAGGCAAATTATAAATACAACCGTCAAACTCCTCAATACAATCCACTAAAGTTGAATCGAACGTTATTTTGAACCTTTAAACATTAAAATACAGGAATAACTTTTGCTCAAAACGCTTATTGAAGTAATTCAAATTGGATTTGAACAATAACACAAAGGGCTATAACTTTCATGTTTATCAAAATTGTTAATTTTATAAACCTTATTATCCTGTTGTACAGAATTAGCATTACTGCAATGGCAAAGGCAAATTATAAATACAACCATCACTACAAGAAAAATGAAAATTGGTGACGAAAAAGTGGCGACGAAATTTAATTTCGTCACTAAATGAGTATATTTGGCGACGAAAAAATAAATTCGTTTTTGACAACTTCCGTGACGAAATAATTTCGTCACCAATTATACCTGTTTAGTGACAAAAAAATATTTTCGTCACCAAAGGTACCAATTTGGCGACGAAATACATTTTTCATCGCCGAAAGCTTAAAAAGGTGATGAAATTATTTTTCGTCGCCAAAGATAATCATTTGGTGACAAAAAGTATATTTCGTCGCCAAATGAGACCAATTTAGTTACGAAATATTTTTTTCGTCACCAAATGCTTAACTTTGGTGACAAAAAATAATTTCGCACCATTTTAACGCTTTCAGCGACGAAAAATATATTTTGTTGTCAAATGAGTACCTTCCGTGACGAAATTTATGAATTGCGCTTTGTCACTAAATGTATTTTGGACATAACTCTTTACTAAAAACTCCGATTGAGATAATTCAAATTGGGTTTGAACAATAACTCAATTGCCTACAACTTTCATGTTTATCAAAATTGCTAATTTTAATGTTTAAAGGTTCAAAAATTACATTCGAAATATATTTTCATTTTAAACATATATGTTATATATTAGATATTTCAAATATTTACTGAAAAGTGTGTGTGGTGCAGTTGGTCGGAGGTTGGGTGAAAAACTCAAGGGACTCGGGTTCGAAACCTAGTAGGAGCAAGAAAGAAGGATTTTTTTTTCCATATGAAAACGTCTTTTGTAACGAAAAATTTCGTCATTGATTTCTTATATTGGTGTGACCCATTGGTGACGAATTTTTTCGTCGTTAAAAAGAACAATAGGCAAGGAAAAAAATTTCGTCACCAATTATTCACTTTTCGGTGACGAAATATTTCGTCATCAAAAGGCACTATAGATGACGAAAAATAGATTTCGTCACCAGGTAGGAATCCTCGACAACCTTTAGTCGACAAATTTTTTTCATCACCTATATTATATGAAAAACATGCAATTTGTGATGATTTTCATTCGTCACCCAATGTAGTTTTTCTTGTAGTGCATCAAACTTCTCAATACAATCCACTAAAGTTGAATCAAACGTTATTTTGAACCTTTAAACATTAAAATACGGGAATAACTTTTTGCTCAAAACGCTGATTGAAGTAATTCAAATTGGATTTGAACAATAACACAAAGAGCTATAACTTTCATGTTTATCAAAATTGTTAATTTTAATGTTTAGAGGTGTGAAATGTCATTCGATTCAATTTTAGGGGGTTGTATTTAGAAGTTTGACGGTTGTATTTATAATTTGCCTACTTCCAATAGCATTAATGTACACATTATGAAAAAATACAAGTTAAGCAAAAAAATTAATGTACCATAATTTTTGATATGCAACCTTCATAAATTTTGTTGCCAAAGGTACCCATGTGGCAATGAATTAAAATTTTCGTTGCCGAAAGCATAAATGTGGAGATTGAAATATTTTTTCATCGCCAAAGAAAATCATTTGGCGACGAAAATATATTTTGTCGCCAAGAATGTAACTTCGACAACGAAAAATAATTTCGTCTCCAAATTTATGATTTCAGCAACGAAAATAGTCAAATGGGTACCTGACTTTAAAAATATATTCCTCGTCAATTAATACATTTAAAGACCAAATTGTATTTTCTCACTAAAAAGGGATGATTAGGGAGGAATAATTTTGTCACAAAAGTTGTCAAAACAGTGACGAATTTACTTTTTCATCGCCAAATATACTTTTTCTTGGTAACGAAACACACAAAAAGTTACAAAAAAAGAGAGTTAATTTTTCCATCATTTCCCTTCTTTTTGTGCAATTTTGAAGTGTGCATCCCTGAACAATCACGAGTTTTTAAATAATGGCACGAGAGTGATATGTACTTCGAAAATTTTGGACCGTCACTACATAAGAAATCAAGTAATAGGCGAGGAATTATTTAAGTTTGCTAAGCATCAGATTTCGTCTCAAGTGAATTGGCGACGAAAGTTTGGCGCAAAAGACCATGTGACAAAAAACAAATATTTCGTCGCCCATTATTGTTTTTGGTGACGAATTTTTTCCTCGCCTATTTAGCTGTTTCGCAACGAAAAAATATGAAAAATATTTCGTCGCAAACCATTTTCGTCGCCAAAATGAATATTCAAATTTGCGGCAAAAAAAAAAATCGTCACTAAAGGCATTTTCATATGGGAAAAATAATTTCACTCTCTCTATGTCTCCTAGGTTTTGAACCCGAGCATTCGAGCCAACCAAACCTGCATGCATAAGTCTTCTACCAACTGCACCATACACATTTTTTAATATATATTACAAATATCAAATATGTAACATATATGTTTTACATTTATTTTTGTTATTTTACGATTTCGTTATTGTCAAATGTGATAACTAAGAGGAGATCTATTATTTTTTCAAAATGTTTATGTTTTTTATTAATATTAAAAACATCGGGTACCATTAACATTAATATACACATTAAGCAAAAAAAAAAAAAATTACCTTACCATGATTTTGTATATACAACCTTTCAGTACAAATTATTGCCTTTTGTAGCAAAATTGGCGATTTTTCATTGCCAATTTGTAATATATGCAATGAAATTTTTTTCGTCTCCAATTTGATTACAAAAGGGGACGAAATTATTTTTTCTCACCAATGTGTACTATTTGCTACAAAACCAATTTCATTGCCAATTGTGGCGATGAAATTATATTTTCGTTGCCAATGTCTAACTATTTGCGACGAAAACCAATTTTGTCACTATTTTTTGTCGCCTTTCACTTGATTTCTTGTGGTGACATGTATTGTTAGGTAAGACCGCATTCATTTGTTCTTTATAAAGTTTTTTTTTTGTGTGTCTTTCATTATGCATCAATGGTTAACATGTTTCAATCACCAAACAAAAAAAAAAAAAAACGGAGGATGACCAGTGTGGTGTTGTTATATTACTTTTTTCATTTATTCCATTTATCTCGAGATAATGCGTTCTATAATCATATCAAACGATATCTAATCAAAGAGATTTTTGGCATGAATGTTCCTCTCAACAAGTTCTAAAAAGTCAACGATCTTGATCATTGAGGCGGACTCAAAAAGGCCCAAAAACTATTTGATTGGACCTTCCCGTCCAACGAATGAATTGAAATGCCACTCCTAGTTCTTGCTTAATTATATCCATCCGAATTATGTTTCATTAATAAGAGGATATTTGTCTAAATGAGATCATTTGACTGTCTTCTTAATCAATAGAAGATTAGGTCATCCAAATAGACTTTCAATGTTAAATCATCTTGATTATCAATGCAACTGCAGGCAATTTGCCTAAGGGAATCATATACCAATCACTTCATGATCTTGGTCAAATAATTAAACGGCCTAAGGGAATCCGATACCAATCACTTCGTGATCGATCTTAGTCGACAAATAATTGATAATTGATCCTATACTTAATAAAAAATTTATTTCGTAGATACGGAAAAAATATTGGTATCTGGTACTAGTGCGATACATTATTGTATTTGTTATCTCAGGGGGTGTTTAATTATATGACGCTTTTTCGCATTGTAGATCGTGAATTTTAAGATTATTCGTGTTCTGGAGTCAATTACAAGGATACATTTTGAGATATGCATTCTTTAAATTGAGAGGTAGAGGCACAATGTCAAAATCAGTCCTAAATTAAGATGTAGACATAGCAAAGGTTACAAAGAAAAATACAACAAACAAGCATGCATGGCCGATTGTTGTTTGATATGTTTGTAATCAATTAATTAATCAGTTGTAATTTTCTCTGTTTGGGTTGTATCAAACTCTTTTAGTCATGATTTTTTTACCGCAGTTATCTCGAGGTTGTCAGAAATCCATGATTTCTGATCATGGTCGTAGTCACAGTGGTTCTACCAGTGACAAATTAGGATGATTTGTGAGGTTATGGGATTTTTTCCTATTTTTCTTTAACTTTTTCGATTGGATTTCAATCGATACTTATGGTGAAGTGTGTATTTTTGGCTAGGAAAGGTTTGTCTGGTTTGGATTATAGCCATAGGCTGAGTCCCCCACCGTCGTGGTTACTTGATTCCCTGTCTAGAGACGAGTCTTCTACTTTATGTATTTTGATTGAGATTAATGGTATCATCTGGCATTGTTTTGGCAAAAAAAGAAAAAATCGAAAGGTATTAACGTAGCATTTTGAATTATTGTTATACTCCAACATAAATACTTGAAATTTATGGCCCATCATTTGAGACTTGTTTTAAAGAAAAATTTATGCTCTTCGTGTGGCTATTAAAAATTCAGTAGTGGGTGGATCTCGGCTTTATTTGAAGGGATTTCGGGTTGGTGCTGTGCACCTCCGAGCCGTCAGATGCACGATCCGACGGCTCGGAGGTGCGCAACACGGTGATACAGTCACGGGAGAGAATTCTGTCCGTTAAGGTTAGAAAATCATATTAATTTGAATTCCAAATTGATATATTTTGAACTATATAAGCATTGCCCCAAAAGTTCGATTTCTTATTCAAAATTATTCTACAAAATGCGGGATAAATCTAGACGTTTTAATTAGAAAGACAGAGTTTAGTAATTAAATTGCAATATGACCCATATATTTGAATGGAATGTTTTTCGAATTATAAACAAGTATATAGTTAAAGTAGAGTTTCGACGCTTAGGGATTTCTGGGGGAGGGGCAGCTCCCCCACCCCCCGCCCCCTTCTCTCTCTTTCCTTCAGATCTATCCCCACTAATTTTGGCAAGTCCCAACATCGACAGAGCCGATCGTCGTCAGAACAGTCCGTCTATGTGGTCGTTTGTCTGATCTTCCTCAACATGTGCTCTTCTTTCTGATCGTCCTGCAGTTCCATCGACATTATCAGGCCAGCCCCGTTCTTGTCGTTCTGGGCATCGCATAGGTTCGCATCCTGACAAGGGCGTAGTTTTTTTAGAGAGAGGTACCAGTTGATGGTGCTGTACGCGCGGTGGGGTTGGCAGCTGTGGTGATCAAGGTTCTATTCCGTGGTTTTGGCTATGTCTCGACCGCCCTTGTGGCAGCGGTGGCGACGACAGTAAGGGTCTTGATCGGTGTTTTTGGGTGGCTGGACTTAAGGGTGTGGATGTGTTGTTTTCTTACAAGTTTTGCTTTAGTTTTGTTTGTTGTTTTTGTTGATTTTCTTCCCCTGCGTGAGACTTTCTCTCACTTCTTGTGGGTGTTTTTGTGGTGGATTTTTTACATCGTCTTGATGGCTTTTCATGGTCAGAGAAGAGTCTTGTATGTGTGATGTCCTCAATGTTTGTTTGTGAGTTTAGGCCTCATTTGTGGTTGTTTTCCTCCCTCCTTGGGGGTTGCTCCTTTGTGGTTGTTTTCCTCCCTCCTTGGGGGTTGCTCCTTTGTGATTTTCGTATCAATGAAAGCACCTCTAAACTTTGACAAAATAAAATAAAAATCCAAAAGTTATAAATTGTGAGCCATTTGATCTAGTCTTAGGTCTGCACGACTCCACCAGCTCTTCCACCTTAGGATTCTCCACACCCTCCACTGCAGCGTCATCAAGAATCTCTTCGTCCATACCTGGCGTGAAATGTCAGGGCAATGTAACATCAAGAGTGTCATTGCGTTACAACCAATCAGTAAAATAAAGTAGACTACCCAATACCCCACATGCATGACATGGCATGATAAAAATTACTGTACATAGCAAATGATAAATCACGTGAGAGTGAAAATAACACATATAGTTTTATGAAGCACATAAGATTCATTTCCAATCGAACAATACTGGTTAAATCCTCATTTTATGCTTCCATCCACTATGATCATATACACTAAGTTCTCATCAACTTGGTTTCCATTTACCCTGCCTAACTCTTAGGTCTAGGACGTGACACGGCTCAAGACAGAGCACGACTCTCCAGACAAAGTATGGCTCAAGTCGTAAAATGGGTCAGGTCATCCAGCAATGGATCTTTGATGTGCCTTGTGGTGATGAGCCATGCTAATCGCTGAAGATTAGGTTCGCCATACACTTTCAATATTATGTCATTTGCTTAATTAATAAAGCTGCAGGCCCGTGCTTGTGGGAATCCCATACCAATCACTTCATCTTTAGTCAAACGATTGATTACGATCCAATACTTACAAATACAAATAAATTAAACTTTATATTAGGTACATTTAATTTAGAGTACATGTCCGTGACCAAAAATTATTGGTACAAATACGACACGGATATGACTACTATTTAAAAACATATGGATTCATGGGTTCTAAGCAATACTTTCTATCTATCTTTCGCACGATTTTACCTAGTGATTTTCTCAACTTAAGTTCCACAAATTTTTTATTTTTTATTTTGTGTATCGAAGCCATATTGAATAAAAACTGCACTTTGAAAAATTCGTGTTTGGGTAAACACTTCATCTTATTGGACAACCACCGCTCCTAAGGGGGAGGTCTGGGTTCGACCCCTGCTAGGGCAATACCCTTGGGTCCCAAGCTATGGATAGCTTCTGATCCCGTGCTAACTCTAACACTCCCCACTAACCTCCGCTGATGTATGACGATTGAAAAAAAAAAAAACACTTCATCTTATTAACAAGTGGAATGTTCCTCTATATAACCTCTCCGATTCTGAAACTTCATACAACCCAAACATCCTATACAACTTCCCTCTATCTCATGGCACAATCCAATCTGGTGAAGATACTGGACGTTTGCAGGGTGCCTCCGACGCCTCCCTCCTCCAACTCAACCGCCCAAACATCGCTTCCTCTCACGTTCTTCGACATTTTCTGGTTGAGACTTCGTCCGAGTCAACGCGTATTCTTTTATGAATTACCCGTTTCGAAAACAACACTCATAGATACCATCCTTCCTCAACTGAAACACTCTTATCCGTCGCCCTCCTACACTATCTACCACTTGCCGGAAATCTCACTTGGCCACTGGATTCTGACAAACCAATTGTCCAATATAATGAAGGTGATGCAGTTTCACTTACAGTAGGAGAGTCTGAAGACAATTTCTACCATCTCTCAAGAAATGGTTTTCATGAAGTCGAAAAAGCCCATTATTATCTACCCTACTTATTAGCATCTAAAACAGGAGTACCAGTTCTAGCCTTGCAAGTGACTTTTTTCCCAAACGCAGGGTTTTCCATTGGTCATGCCGCCCACCATGCTGTATTCGACGGGAAATCCATAACCATGTTTATGCATTCATGGGCCTCCATTTGCAGGCGTGGCGGAGACTCAACTCTTACACCTGAACTAACTCCTTTTTATGACAGGACCATAGTCAATGACCCATTTGACATCGAAAAATCTTACATACACGGCTGGCTGGCACACGAGGGACCCAACAACAGAAGCCTCGAGATTTGGGACTCGAAAGCTCAAGAGGATGCTATGTTAGGCACATTCAAACTGACACAAGCAAACATAGAAAGTATGAAGAAGTGGGTGGAAGCTAAATGGCAAGAGAAACATTTAGAGAAACCAACATTCCATCCATCAACATTTGCAGTAACAAGTGCCTACGCATGGGTTTGCTTAATTAAAACTCGAAAATTAACAACCAAGAATGTACATCTTTACATCAGCGTTGATTGTAGGGCTCGCTTGGAACCTCCCATCCCTTCTACTTATTTTGGGAACTGCATTACAGGTTGTGTCATAGGCGTGGATACAAACAAGTTGATGCAAGAAGATGGGGTCGCCATAGCAGCTAGAGCAATTGTCGAAGCAGTTGGAGGTTTGCATGATGGAGTTCTAAAAGGGGCAAAAGAGTTGATACCTAACTTACTTTCTATACAGAAGGAGGGTGGTTTTTTGGTAGGTGTCGCATCCTCTCCTCGGTTTGAGGTCTACAAAATTGATTTCGGGTGGGGGATACCGAAGAAGGTGGAGATGCTAATAGAGAACAGTGGCGCTCTCTCTCTTTCAGATTCCAGAGATGGCAATGGTGGGGTTGAGATTGGGGTAGTGTTGATGAAAAATGAAACAGAAGCATTTGCTTCAATGTTTACTAGTGGTCTCAAACAGCATCAAATGCATCAAAGTTGAAACAGTTAGGGCAATAGAGTTAATGGAGGATATAAGTCTAAGAATATGTTCTTGTATGACACCCTAGTAAAAAATTATACGCAATACGGTGGGAATAGTAAGTACTGCATCCGAAAGAAAACTGAGCTTTGGCTTACTGAGCATGTGCTTTGGTTGGAAGAGCCACCTTCCATATATCATCTTCATTCAATGGTATGTCTCTGTTCTTCATTGATAAAAAAACATGTCTACTGTTTTAAAACACTAGCCATCATTAAGTTAAGATTCAGCAATGCAAGGCAAAATGGCCAATGTCCTTATTAACCACAATACTCATCCAACACTGAGTTCCAACAACTCAGATGTTCAACGTAGATACATAATGTATCTGAACATCTTTATAAACAAGCAACACAAAATAGATAAAACATTGCAAAGATTGATAAAGAAAGATAGAAAAACTACCACACCCTTCCCCTTGAATGTCGATTGGGTGATGAGTTGAAACATCACCCACTGGGTTTATCAATATTGATGTAGTAGCTCGATGCGCTTTGCGACCCAGGATCAGAAACAATAACAACGAATGAAATCTACAAGACATTAGAAATCTACTCAAACAATTAGAGTAAAACAACATAGAAATAACATAATATATATAGACTATAGAGACATGAAAACAAAGGAATTAAACAAGAAAAATTGGCCCGCGCTTTTATGAGGCGTGTAATCGCTGTCCTAACATCATTGTTGCCTCCCTAAGTGAATTAGCGGACACCAATGGCTCCAAGATCCAATCTAAGTGAATTGTCCGTGGTTTCATGCTTGAGGTGTTTAGACCCCAAGTAGTTTCCACGTATATCGCTTTGTCTTTTCTCTCTTGATTAATTGCTTTAGTTTAGTTCATCTTATTGTGTTGATTGAAATGGAGCCTGATTAATTGCTAAGTTACAATTACTTTTAATTTTTAAAATGTAGTCCCATCCACCCCCCCTCTGGGACTTGGTAGTACTTTTGGTAATTTCATTTCTCATTCAAACATGCACACCCAAAAAAGAAGGCAAGGGGCCTTGAACCCCACACCAGCTAGCTGTTCCAAAGAACAGAAAAAAAACCCAACTCAATCAATACAATTAGACAAACTACATAGCATGCTAACAGCCAAAGCAAGCAGATAATGGGATAAGATCAGACATTCCACCTCTCCTTAATCCATAGCAATTCAGCAATGCTCTTGATTTTTACACAGGCACATGGCAAGCCCTTATATCCCTCTAGTGTTCCGCAACTGGCGACTGCCTCATCTCCTCTCTTGGCCTTAAAAATCCTCATTTCTTTCATCCTAGAGGTGGTAGATTGTAGCAGCAAAAATCAACTTTAGAAGAGAATTTGAGGCTGTTGCTTGTCTGCATTTTTAAAGCAGGGTTACCACCACGGCTTTGACAAATGCCCGAGATGGAAAAGTATCTATGATCACAGTTTAAGCAAAAACAGTGATTGTTTCATTTGAAGTGATCACGGTTTTGCCATGAACCGAGATGTTATATGGAAAACAATCACAACTAGTTACCTTTTTATTGCAGTTCTGTCAAGTATGTATCACCGTTTATAACCGTGATGAAAAGTAGGGGACTTTTAATTACAGACCGATCGACCACGGTTTTATAACCGTGATCAAAAGTAAAAGACCACGGCTAAAAACCGTGATCTTTTAACTCTTTTGTAGTATGCGCCTAGGGTTTCTAGACAACGCACCCAGCAAACTGTGCCACACCCAACCAGAGGAAGGACAAAAGAAAAAAGGGAACGACATTATTCAGTAGCTTTTCTCTTATCTTTGCTGAGCAGCATGACAAATTTTAAAAGGACAAGATATCAGTAAATCCAGATCTGGGAATGTCAACATGATGATATAAAACTGAAGGTCAAATTCGTTAGAGCAAAATGCTAATATTCCACTTAGAGTTCTAGGAACTCATTTGTTGCATTTAGATGCATCTGAACACCTTTATGATCAATGAACACTAGCTAGTATATAAAGATTACAATTTACACGCATTGGTACACAATAGCATCGCCTTGCATTGCAGCTGGGCGACAAGTTAAAACCTCATGCACTGGATTTATAAGCCAAAGCAGACCTAGCAGACCAGAAATAATAACCCGATAAGAATGAAACGGAATGAAACAATGAAATTCAATGAAACGGAATGAAATTCAATTCATATTCCATAGAGGTCACAACAGCTATGTTCTCCTATTAAAGATAACAAAGAGGGATAACACTCGCAAGAAGTAACATCAAGAATGGAGAATTAAAATCCGCACCCAATGTTTTTTTTTTTTTATAGTAATGCAGGGTGCGCGCACCTCGGCGTGGATCTCAGACTAATCCTTACAATCCCTCCCACAACCGTTTCACACACTTATGCGTGGAGTGAGGTGGCCCTAACAGTTGTTAGCAAGGGGAATCGAACCCGAAACCTTAGGATGAAGCAAAAACCTCAACACCTAAAACTATTTTGAATTTATTTTTACAACTCGATCCACTTAGAAAACCTGGCTAACCGGTCTCTGTAATGAGTTGTGGAGGCGTAGTACTTGTAGAACATGTGATAACACCCCATTGTTTTGTGACTTCAACAGATAATGAACCAAGGAAATATTTCTGTGTCAAATTGCAAGTGAATTTAGAAAAATAACAATTGATGCAGATGCTTAGAATAGACCCCGGCTGCTAACAGATTACAAAACAACTAATTAGGGCACAAAAGTCCTCTATCTGTCATGGTGACGGTTGATAAACCTAATTTACTGAACTGTGCTACTGGTACAGCAATTGCTGTACAGACAGTGCGTACAGCGCTATTTTGGGCCCGTCTCGGATCTAACAAAGATAATCGGAGCCGCTCATTTTATTCAAAATATTTTGTTTTAGGTCCCCGTAAAAATCAGCCCCAATCGATATCGTTAAGGGCGTTTACGAAACGTCCAATTTTGCAAGCTTAATTCTGAAGCAAAATTGGACGTTTCGTAAAAGCCCATAACGATATCGGTTGGAGCTAATTTTTTACCGGACCTAAAAAAATTATTTTGAACAAAATGAGCGGCTCCGATTATCTTTGTTGGACCCGAGACTGGCCCAAAAGCGCATTGTACGCGCTGTCTGTACAGCACTTGCTGTACCAGTAGCATTTCTGTTACTTTAAATGGGCTGGAAATTAGAATCATTTCTGTTACCTGAGTGTTGAATTTAACCTAGATTTCGGCATTTCCAAATTTGCACAAGCCCATGGTCCTCGCATAATCTTTCAAAATCGGTAATCCTATGGGAACCGACCGAGAGGGACCCGATTTTGCACCGATGCGGGACCTACTCCGGATTCTGCACAGATGGTTCGAGCCGTTCAAGAATTTTAAAAAATAAAAATGAGTGGGACCATAAAAAATTAGCTTTATTCGATATGTGTAAGTATTCGGTCCAATCTTTCCATTTTTCATTCAATCTTCCCATTTTTTTTGATTTTTTAAAATGAGAAAATTTGATCGAGCACATATACATATCGGATTGAGCTGATTTTTTAAAGATTCACTCGGATTGTTTTTTTTAAATTATTGAACGGCTCGAATCATCCTTGCGGAACTCGGAATGGACCCCGCACGGCAGTCAGTGGAAAATCGAGCCACCCATGGTCGGTGGCTGTAGCACGGTCCCTTTCAAAATACCCGGCACTCCCCCTCTCAATCCTCGTACTCGCAAATACGCTTCATACGCGCGTGCGACTTAGGTCACATCCGTTGGTTCATCTCTCAATTGTCAAATTGAGTTGGGAAGGTTTGAAACCCACCTGTTTGGCCCAAACTTCGGTTTGTTTTTTTATGGAAAAATCTCAGCTCAGAACAAAGTCAAGTGACTTTCTGTTTGTCTTTATTCAATTTTTTTTCGTGTTTGTTAATTTTGCGTCAATTTTTTGTAACTTATTAATTCGTTATAATGAGAGAAATAAAAAAAAATACAAAATTATGATCGAAACTCGTAATGTTTTCAATAAAGACAAAAATAAGTCAAAAAGACAATTCTTTTTTTTTTTTACTTTTTTTTTTGTCTTTTTGAAAAAAATTATGAGTTTTGATTATAACTTTTTAATTTTTCGATTCCTCTCGTTGAGACGAATCAATAATAATTCGTTATAATGAGAGAAATCAAAAAAAATACAAAATTATGATCGAAACTCGTAATGTTTTTAATAAAGACAAAAATAAGTCAAAAAGACAATTCTTTTTTTTTTATTACTTTTTTTGGTCTTTTTGAAAAAAATTATGAGTTTTGATTATAACTTTTTACTTTTTCGATTCCTCTCGTTGAGACGAATCAATAATAATTCGTTATAATGAGAGAAATCAAAAAAAATACAAAATTATGATCGAAACTCGTAATGTTTTTAATAAAGACAAAAATAAGTCAAAAAGACAATTCTTTTTTTTTATATACTTTTTTTTGTCTTTTTGAAAAAAATTATGAGTTTTGATTATAACTTTTTACTTTTTCGATTCCTCTCGTTGAGACGAATCAATAAATTACAAAAAAATTTGACACAAAACCAACAAATGCGACAAAAATTAAATAAGAATAAAAAAAAAAAAAAGTATAAGTGACTTTTTAAGCCAAACCCACAATTAAGTCGAACATTTTGAAATTAATAAACAATGCACGGTAGTAAAATGCATGATTTTAAGCTTAGGAGATGAATGCGGTCCCTACAAGTCCACCTCAGCAATCATAATAATAATATCTCAATGGCTTTTTATTTGAAGACTACAAGAGAATTGGACCAAACTCTTATTCTTTTTATCAAAAAAAATAAAAAATACTCCCGCGGAAAAATTTAATTATACGAATATACAAGTAACCTTCTTCTTCACATTCTACGGATAGCACGAAATAATAAAAATGAAATCCCATTGAACAGCATCACTCCTAATTTAAATGCTGATTCTGCCATCAAAAGTACTTGCCAACTGATTCTATTTGAGTTGATAGCACATAAAAGGTTTCGAAAATAGAAATTAAGAGAGCGCAAATCCCTAGGGTTCACCCTTGATTACTTGGTCAATCAATCCCTTGGGGTTTATACCTTCTCTAAATTTATACCTTCCCTTGGAGTACATTTTAAAGATTATGCACATTATAGTTTTAAATTTTTATCCTTACAAGCCCCCGTGCAGGACTTTAAGAGGTGCTTAGAAGGTGTTCGTGGAGTAAACATTTCTCAATCACAACACAAAGAATAAACGGAATACGGAACATGGAGTTGATTTATTATTAGTTTGTCATTTATCTTGAATTAAACTATAGATGATTGCAACACTGAATCAAAACCTATTTATCTCAAAATAAATGCATTCTAAAATCATATCAGACGATAATTTTGATATGGATGATTCTCTTGAGGAGTTCTAAAAGTTAAAAGATCATGATCATTTAGCAGGATCCGAAAAGGACACAATAACTATTTCAGTTGGATCCTCCAGCCACAAATGAAATGAAGACTCCTATTTCAATTCTGATTAGCCATCCAAGTTAGTATCAGTGCCGGCTCATATATTTTGGAGGTCCGAAACAAATTTTGTATATTGAGCCATTACATATTCATGATTTCTTTAAAAAATGATAAAAGTACAAAAAATATCAAAAAACCAAACTAAAAGAATATAATTATGACAATATAAATGTAAAAAAGATATGCTTGTAATTATGGAGATGCATGGGAGTCGAACCACACACTCACAATAGCATGACAGTATTATGTGACCACTAAACCAAGTATCTAGTTTGTGTTTTTATTTGGAAACATTCTAATATTAATACGTAAGTTACATTACAATTGGGCCTCAATTTTGGATCAAAATTCGGGGGCCGAAAGCGGTTGCTTCCCTCGCCTATCTTATAAGACGGCCCTTGTTAGTATGTATGTTAATGGCTGACGTCTACTTGTCTAAATGAGAACATTCGACTTTTTAACCAATCAAAGATTTTTTGAAAATACCAATCGATTAGATCAGCCAAATACACTTTTGGTAAATCATCTCCAGTACAAAATTGTAGCAGGATTGTAGCAGGCTGAGTCAGAGGGCTCAGGCCACACCGAGCGTATTCCACGCCACCTGACTAACGACATGACTTGCTCCGAGGGGATGATCTTATGCCTTGGCTAGCCGACGGTCGAGTACTGACACTTCAGTAGAGTCTCTCTGTCACAAATCGCTCGGCTCATCGACTCTTGGACTGTCGGTTACCACATTCGGTCTTGAACGGATGTGGGGGCCAGGATTCCAGCTCACTCACGTGGGAGTGCCACCGTGGCCTTGATGACGATCATGACGTCAGCCGAACGGTTATCAGGGTGATGATGGGAACACGTGAAGGAGCCAGCTAACCCTCTAAAAACGGATACAAAACCCTAGAGTGACGTAAGGGTGGTGTAAGCCGACGCGTGTCAAGCGATGACACCGCCTTGAAGGCCAAGCTAGGACTCCCTATAAATACACTGTTATACCCTCCTGAAAGAGGTATGTTCTACACAACCCTAAATCCCTAAGTCTCTGATCCTTCATTCTTGAGCAAGTGTTCTGATTCTTGCACTGGAGGGCCATCCCGGAGAACCTCCGGTGTGGTCTTTTAGTCATGCTCTCTTTTGCAGGACGTTGGAGGATTAGGGACTGAACTTGAATCCCAGAACGAAGAGGAGCGAACCATCCTGTTTGGAGCCCCACAATTTGGTGAACCCGACGTGAATCCTTTCTTTGATCCACGGCGGCTCCTCCGTGGCCCTCCCCTTCATTTCGCCCCTTAAACTCTCCTCCACCACAGCTCCACCACATTACAACTCTATGAAATGGGCGGAGCACCACCACCTTCCCAACCCCTCAACCCCTCCTTGCAAATTCTCTTAGAAACTGGCGTCAACACTGCATCCCCTTCTCACCCTCCTGGCTTTACCCCTCCTGGCGTTAGCACCTCCATTTAGCGTCCGGTTGGACTAAGCGAAGACGCTCTAGCCTACATCCAGATGCTAGAGCAGCAGGAGCAAACCAACGCTGATGTCGCCATTCTCAAACTGGAAATCTCAAGAATCAAGGCAAACGAGCGTCCGACGGCCTCCCACTCTGGCTCCCAGGGGAGGCGCCGGCGAGGAATCTTGCCACCACCACCTCGTCTGGCTGGTGACGGGGAACCACATCGAGTCTCAGTAAATGACCGCTTGGACCCACCACTAACGGACAACCGAGCTGGGGACAGCGCTCGCTTTAGGCAGCAACATTCCCCGGTTCATCAGCGTCTCGGTAGTGGTGTGGGACACAGGGGCGGAAAAACAAGAAGGGAAGGAAGCCCTTACACAGTTTACTCAAGCTCGTCGGCTGGGGACGAATACTCTCAATCTCAAAGTTACGACACGGTTGAATTTCACGACCACGAAAACGATAAGGCCCTAATTCCTTACGATTCAGATCGGCGTAGAAGCCGAACGTTTCGAAGGAATGGCAAAGAACCTGGAGTTTTCCCTCAGAACACGAAGACTTCCCTCGGGAAAACACCCATGCCGGACGCACGGTGAACTCAAGAAACCCACGAAGTTTTCCTCGGGAGAAAAGTGTGAGTGTAGTCGTTCGGCACGATGAACAACCTAGCCGACGCAAAGTCTATCGTACGACGAATCTCCCTGATGAGGATCGGTTGAAGGTCCCCATCGACAAAAGGGAAAGGACAAACCAGCATCGGCAAGAAGAGGCAACCAACAAGGAAAAAGATTACCGAGCCTCTAAAAGGTCTCGGAGTGATAAAGGCGAACGTCCGCCTCGGCCAACCCATGAATATCAATTGAAGAAGTTGACTGAGTCTCCTTTCTCGGCCAAAATTCAAGCAACCATGCCGAAAGCAGGACTCCATTTGCCGAAGTTCCAGAAATTCGACCCCAGCACGACCGAAGCTTACACCCACCTCATTAGCTACCGAAGCACTATCTCCTGTGTCACCGACGACGATGTCGTTATGTGCAAGGCATTTCCCTCAAGCCTTGGCCGCCTCGGCCTGTTATGGTTTAATCAGCTGGAAGCAAGATTGATCCACAGCTTCAAAGAGCTTGAGAGAGCCTTCAACTATCGGTTCATCACGAGCAATAAACAGGCAAAGCAAGAAGATGCCTTGGCTCAAATGAAGAAGAGGCCCGGCGAAACGCTTCGGAAGTACGCCGAACGTTACTGGCAGCTGTTCAATGAGATACCTGGTGTTGACCAGTACTGGGTAGCAAGGAATTTCAAGAATGGGTTGGAGACAGGAAGTAAAATCTTGGATGAATTGGCAATTCGGGCACCCCATGGGATGAACGAACTAATGAGAACGGTCGAGCAGTTCTGCTCTTACGAGGAGTTCATCACCGAGCGAGAACTCCAAGGTGGACAAGCCTCGGCCGTCCCTCAGCAACTTCACGTCCCTACCCCGCAAATTTCTGCACTAAAACTCGCAGGTACTTCACAGCCGAAGAAACAGATCAACACAGTAAAGGTGGCAAGCAAGAAGGCTCCGAAGGCTCATGATTACGTAGCCGAGACGACGGTATTCAAAGAGCCAATCTACTTTCTCCTACGAACCTTGGAGCGCGAGCCGTTCTTTGTATGGCCGAACCCACCGAAGCTCAACACCGAAGCAGGGAACGACAACACTCGGAAGATATGTTCCTACCACAACGAGCTCGGACATTACACAACGGCTTGCGCCCCCTACAAGGCACTCTTAGAAAATCTGGCGGCCCAAGGACTCTTGGATGATCACATCGACTGGACCAAGACCCTGAGGCGCTAACCGAATGCCGGAGGACAAAATCAGATTCCTAGACCAGTCGGCGACATTAACGTAATCCACGGGCCAGTTACCAAAGAAGGAGCGCAGCAGCTTCGGTCTGAACTTGATAAAGCCAGAAAATCCGCAGAAATTCTTTCTGTCTCTACTGCCTTCAAACGGTCGAAGACATCCGAACGTCCTTGGTCAATTACATTTACCGACCGAGATCTCCAACGCGTTCAGATGCCTCACAATGATGCATTGGTGGTCACAGTGCAGATCTCAACTCATTCGGTCAAAAGGGTCCTTGTGGATCAAGGAAGATCGGCTGAGATCATGTACTTGTCCCTCTTCAAGGAGCTCAAAATCCCGGAGTCATCCCTTATACCGAGTGACGTTCCTTTGGTGGGATTCAGCGGAACTCCAGTCTGGCCCCTCGGCAAAGTGGTACTCCCTGTTGTCACAGGTTCGGTCGTTGCCAACATGGAATTTATTGTGGTAGACGCTCCAAGCCCCTACAACGCAATCCTCGGAAGGAATTGGCTTCACTCTATCAAGGCCATCGCCTCAACCTACCATCAAGTGGTACGGTATATTGGAGCAACAGGCCGACAAGAAGACCTGCATGGCGATCAAGTCCAAGCCAATCAGTGTTATGTCTCGGCCGTGGGAAAGGCTCCAAACTCTAAGAGAGTGCATTGGGTGGAAGTTCCTGACAAGCCAGTCCTTGAAGATGTCGGAGCTCCCGCCGAACAAAAATCAATAGAGGATCTTGTGAAGGTACCTAACAACGAAGACGGATCACGCTTCTTCATACTCGGTTCTAGTTTGACGGATGCCGAGCGTGATGAACTTCTCCAATTCCTTAAAGATAACATTGAAGTTTTCGCTTGGACCCCTTACGAGATGCCTGGCATTGACCCGCAATTCATTCGGCATTCACTCAATGTATCCAAATCCGCCAAACCCGTGATCCAGAAGCCAAGACGTTCGGCAGCTATCCACGCCGAGGCAGTCAATGAAGAGGTAGATAGACTCCTCGTGGCAGGGGCTATCAAGGAAGTACAATACCCCACCTGGCTTGCCAATCCAGTGGTGGTAAAGAAGAAAAATGGGAAGTGGAGGGTCTGCGTGGACTACACCAATCTGAATGACGCTTGTCCAAAAGACTGCCTCCCTCTCCCCAAGATAGACCAACTGGTGGATTCAATAGCAGGTCACGCTCGGTTAAGCTTCATGGATGCTTATAGAGGCTATCACCAGATCGCAATGGACCCTGACGACATGGAAAAGACAGCTTTCATTACACCTAAGGGTCTCTTTTGTTATCCTGTGATGCCCTTCGGCCTCAAAAACGCTGGAGCCACATTCCAAAGGATGGTCTATCTTCTGTTCGGCTTGCTCATTGGTGAAATCATGAAGGCTTATATCGATGACATGGTCGTGAAGAGTCTCAAAGCTGAAAACCATCTAGCCCACCTCGCCGAAGTGTTCGCAATTTTGAAGAAATTTAAGTTACAACTCAACGCGGAGAAATGTGCTTTCGGCATCGGCTCGGGAAAATTCCTTGGATACTTTGTGACTCGAAGAGGGATTGAGGCCGACCCCAACCAGATCTCAGCGGTACAACAATTGAAGGCTCCATCAACTCCTCGGGAGATACAGAAGCTAACAGGCATGGCCGCAACTCTTAACAGATTCATCAGTCGTTCCTCGGATAAATGCCACGTCTTCTTCCAAACCTTAAAGAAGCAAAGCCGACGGAGCTTCAAATGGACGGAGGATTGTGACAAGGCACTTGCTGAACTTAAAACATATCTCAGCTCGGCTCCACTGCTCGTCAAGCCGAAGCCTTTTGAGATTCTATACCTGTACCTTGCCGTCTCTCCACATGCCGTCAGCTCGGCCCTGGTCCGACGCAAAGGCCCCGAAGACCAGCCCATCTACTTCGCAAGCCGAACGTTGCTTCCGGCCCAAACAAGTTACTTGCCCTTGGAGAAACTTCTGCTTGCTCTGGTAACAGCGGCTCGGAAGCTCCTCCCTTATTTCCAAGAGCATCCAATCATCGTCCTCACAGAATTCCCACTGAAGAATCTCCTTCGGAAGGTGGACCTCTCAAGCCAAGTCTCCCAATGGGTAGTGGAGTTGGCCAATTTTGACATCCACTTTGAGCGTCGAACAGCGATAAAGGCACAAGTTTTGGCCGACTTCATCGCCGAATTCACTCTTGGAAGCCCTGACGACGAAGCTTTGATTCGGCCAGATTATAGAATGTTGGAGCAGCATGAGGCTCGAAAAACTTGGAACCTTTTTAGTGGCGACGTCTGGAAGCTCCATGTTGATGGTGCATCAAACAGCAACGGCGCGGGTGCAGGAGTTGTCCTCGTCACTCCTTGCGGTGTGTTGCACGAAAGCGCTATCACAATAAACTTCCCAGCAACGAACAATGAAGCCGAGTATGAAGCCTTGTTGGCTGGCCTCCGAGCTGCTGCGAAATTACAGGTCGAAGACCTCCACGTCTTTTGTGATTCACAACTGATCGTTAATCAAGTGACTAGAGACTATGAAGCTCGGGACCCACGGATGTTAAAATATCAAGCTACGGCGTTGGAACTTATCCGTCAGTTCAAGGGATTCCATATTGAATAGATTAACAGGGAAAACAATGCTCACGCTGACGCTCTTGCCAGTTTAGCTTCGGCTAGCAAGGCCTCCGAATACAGAAACATCAGCCTCGGAGAAATTGACGAACCAAGCTTCGACACACCTTCAGAGGTTCTAAACATCACCCTCGGCCCCAGCTGGATGGATGAGATTGTTGCTTTCCTCAAACATGACACACTCCCCTCGGACAAGAAAGAAGCTCATCGAGTCCGAAGCAAGGCGGCCTACTATTGGGTTTCCGAGACCGGCCAACTCTACAGAAAAAGTTTCACAGGACCGTACCTAAGAGTCATCCATCCTACCGAGGTCCAAACGATTTTGGCCGAGCTTCATTCGGGTAGCTGTGGTTGTCATTCTGGCGAACGTTCCTTGTGTCAACGGGTCCTAAGTCAAGGTTACTTTTGGAAAGGAATGAAGAAGGATTGTGAAGAAGTAGTCAAGAAATGCAAGCCCTGTCAGCTATTCTCTCCTATTCCAAAGCAACCCGCTCAAGCTCTCAAGCCTATCACCAGCCCTTGGCCTTTTGCTCAATGGGGCTTGGATATCGTCGGTAAGCTTCCTACTGCTCCTGGGGGCTTCAAGTCTTTGATAACAGCAACGGATTACTTCTCAAAGTGGGTAGAAGCCGAGCCTCTCGTTACCACAATCGAGGCTGACGTTCGGCGGTTCGTCTGGAGAAACATTGTCACACGGTTCGGAGTGCCCTACGCAATAGTTTCGGATAACGGCTCTCAGTTCGTCGGCAAAGAGCTGACTGGACTTTGCGCCGAGTTCGGAATTCAAATTTTCAACTCCACTCCTTCATACCCTCAGGGAAACGGCCAAGCCGAGGCTGCTAACAAGACCGTCTGTGCCGGTATTAAACGTCGGCTTGACTCCAAAAGAGGAAGATGGGCCGAGGAACTCCCCCGAGTCATTTGGGCCTACCGCTCAACCCCAAGACGCTCCACGAACCAGACTCCCTTTGCAATGGCCTTCGGCATGGAGGCTGTAATTCCACTCGAATCGAGGTTCCCAACATTTCGAACTGAGACCTTTGATCCACAAACCAATGATGAGGCAGTGGCCACCGAGCTTGTCCTAGCTGAAGAAAAGAGGGACAATGCCCAGCTCAAGCTTGCTAGTTATCAGCAGGAGATCGCGCGGGGCTACGACCGAAACGTTCGTCTTAAGAAGTTCAAAATTGACGACTGGGTTTGGAGGAAGGTTATCCAAGCCAGTCAGAAAACGAAGTTCAAACCCAACTGGGAGGGTCCATACAGAGTGGTCAAGGAAGTCGGCAACGGCTCTTACAAACTAGAAGACAAAGATGGAAGAGAGATTGAGAATCCTTGGAACGCTCTCAACCTCAGAAAAGCTTACCTTTGAAGTACTACTCGGCCTGAGCCTGTCTCGGCTTCTATCTGTTTTTACTTAGAAAAATTCCTACTAAGTGTTGAACACATCGTTACTTTAAATGAGAAGCACTATTTACTTTCTGAAGCTACAGTTCTACTTCTTTGCACTTCTATCAATAATCAAACGACTTCGGTCACCCAGCTCGGTTTTTAAACCATCGGATCTAAAATCCAAAACTTCGCCTTGGCTCGGACGATTTGACGTTCGGTCAACCCAGTTCATTAAACCTACTAGTTTAATTTTGTTCGGCTAAGTTCATTTCTGACTTGAACAAGACGGCTACATTCAACATTTACTTAGCTTTTTATTTTGGTATAAGACTGGCATTTTGAGCCGAGTCTAATACCAACATAGGGGCTATTAGTGAGTAAATGATTAAACAAGGGTTCTAAAACCTCGACAAAAGCATCACAAATATTTCTAAGGCATAAAACAGAAATATCCAAACATCAAAGACAAGAAAACACATGCAAAAATTCAAAGGCATGAAAAACTTAGCATGTTATAATGAAATCCTAGCAGGAAGGTACGGCTTGGTAATCGTTCGGCGCCGTCCCCCTCAAAAACAATTACAAGGAAATTCAAAAGTTCAAAGTAGTAAGAGCAACAGAGACTACGAGGAAGTACTGGAAAAACTAGGTTAAAAGATCTAGGGTTGTAGTAGTCTCCTCGTACCCCTCGGCATCAGCCGCCTTGTCCTGCCTCTCCCCTCCCTCGGCAGGCTTTTCCAGACCAGAAGCCTCGGCCACCTCATCTTCATCTTCTTCTGGAGGAAGTGGAGCACACTCCTCTTCAGTATAGGGAAGCTCTAGGTCAGGAACGACAGGGTCGGGAAGCTGCTTGAGGAACCCAGACTCCGGCTGTATTGCCATAATGCCAGCCATCGTGTCGGCACCTGCAGCATAGCCGAGCTTAAAGAAATCTGGGAGCCTGGCTTCCAACTCATCATTGACCATCTTGTGGGCAGTCTGCGTATACTCTAGAGCCGCCCGCTGGATCCCAGCTTCGTAGCCCTTCGCATCGGCTTGCCTCAGCTTCTCCCTCTCTGCGTCTCTCATCCTCTTCACCTCAGCCTCGGCGTTGGCAGCAGCAGCCTTGGCATCAGCAAGATCCTTCTTCAACTGATCAGCCTCGGCCTCGGTCTCCTTCAGCTGCGACTCGGAGACTCTGAACTTGGCTCAGAAGTTGTCCCTGTCGGTCCTGTAGCGTTCACGCTCGGCGGAAACTTTGCTCGCCTTGTCATAAGCCTTCAGAGCAGCCTGGCCAGCCTGAAGAAAAATAAAGTCACATCTATGGAAGCAAATACTTAAAGAAAGAAATCACAAAGGTTGAGTAAAAGAATCATACCTGCACGAGATGGGAGCACATCTCGCCGAGCCCTGGGAGCAGTTCGGTGGGGACTTGATAATAGTCCCTTGGGAGAGCCAGCCCCCTCATTCGGCTCCTCCTTGACTGAGTCTTTAAGAAGAAGCACCCTCCCATCAGCCATTGTGTAAGACGGGCTGAAAGGGCGTTGAATTTCAGCCTCGGCCACAACGCCAGTCAGATCGACGCGTTGCTCGGCTGGACGGCCCAGGTCTTTCAGCGGAGAAACTCGGAGACCTTCTGATTAAGAGACATTCGGTGGAGGAATGTCCTCCGAGAGCTTCTGCCTTTTCTCCCTCTGCTACTGCTGTTAGTCTGGAGCGCTTCGGCCCCGTGCAGGGTTCGCGGTTTTGGTCGGGATTACGGGCCTCAGAATATTTCTTCTCGACATCTCCTCAGCTGTGGGCTCGTGGATCTGAAGAGGAACGTTGAAGCCCGGGATTGTTGCCTCAAAAATATCCTCGGATCCAAGCGGGGTAAGCCACTCTTCGGCTGTATATCCAATCTTCGGCAACCTTACCCCTCATTGGCGTTTCTGACGTGGTCCTTCGGTATCAGACGGCGCCCCCTTCTTCTTTCGGCTCGCTGCTTGGCTCGGCTTATTTGTCCCCTTCGGATCTGTTGCACCGCTCGGTTCATCGTCCTTTTTCTTCTTCTCCTTCTTTTTCAGCACACCCTTGTAGGAGGGCTTATATTCTAGAAGGGTGGGAGCGTGTCGGCAAACTTGGGCCTGTAGTGTCTCACAGGCTCTCTCCCGAGCTATAGAATTCAAGGTCTTGGAAATTGGCCCGAGCTCTGCAAAACAAAGCATCATAAAAAGATTTCAGTCTAACATAAAGATAGAAAGAATCAGTACATCGTACAGAAAAGAATCTAACTCGGCGACCTCTATTGTCAATGAACCTCGGAATATCGTGCCTACGACGAATATCCCCAAACTCAAAGTTCCCTCGGACTTGAAGAAAGATGTTGGCCCACTTATCAGTGTCGGAAAGCCCTTCGATCAAGGACTCCTTTCTGGGGCGCGTTGTCAGGAACCGACACTAAGACTTTCCATGCCGAGACATCATATAGACATGAAAAGGTTGGTCGGCTTGAAGTCCAGGTCCTGGCTCTCGACCAGAGCAATTACCGACATGATTATTCGGTAACTGTTGATCGCGAGCTGATGAGGGCACAGGCTGAACTTCCAAAGGATCTCCCTGAGGAAGGGGTGGACTGGGACAGCCGCGAGTAAATCCTTGTACCGTTCCCAATACTTGTAAAAGACCTCCCCATCTTTCTGCTTGAAATTCTGAATTTGGTCCATAAGAAGCTTGGTTCGGCTAACCGGGAAAAACTTTGTTGTAAACACATCCTGAACCTCGGCCCAAGTTAGAAAAGAACGAGGCTTCAAAGAATGGAACCATTGCTTGGCCTTGTCCTTGAGCGAGAAAGGGAACAACTTCAAGCGGGCTTGGTCTAGCTACCCCGACCCTGTCACAAACGTGCTAACAATGGTCTCGAATTCCCGAATATGAGCATAAGGATCCTCAAGTTCATGGCCCCGAAACTTTGGTATAACCCGGTGATATTCTGGCTTGAACTCAAATGCATTGGCAGCGGTGCAATTTGGAATAGCTATTGGTGACACATGCGGGCCTCTTTCCGGTGTTAAGTAATCACGCAACGTACGAGCTGGTGGTTGATCTGCCATTGGCCTTAACAAAGGTGATAACTCGCGCGGTGGAGAGTGTGGCTGAATAATATTACGAACCCTCGGAGGAGAAGCAGATCGATGTAATCGTTTCGAAAAAGGGCTACGATACACGTTGAGCATACACTTTGCACAAAACTAGTTAACCAGACTAGAGGGGCTATGCCGCCGCCTCGTTCTCAACACAATTCCGTGGGGTTACGCCACCGCCATGTTAAACAACTAAAAAGCAAAGCAATAAAAGGGCAATTGATGCTCAACTTAGCTTTGTTAAACCTCAAGTCGAATTGATGGCTCAGTTAGAGGTATCCGCTAATTTGAGTTCAAAATACACGAAAGAAAAGAAAATAAACGGAGTACTTACAATGGTTTGTCGATCCTCCAAAATAAGCTATAATAAGAATCCCCGGCAATGGCGCCAAAAATGCTTCGTTATAATCCGCAACCTCGCCTTCGAATATAAGGTGTGAAACCCCAAGTGTAGGGCTAAGTCGTTGGAAGCATAATATCCGGAAGTCCGGGATCGTACCCACAGAGAATCGTATTCAGCTTAGATCGGATTGAAGGTCTATGTAATGGATGGTGGCGTTTGAGACGGCCAACTTGGTTTTTCTTTGAACGGTGTAAAAACTAAAGCAAAAGACTAGAAATGAGTTTTAATGAACTTAAAAAGGCAAGTCTAGGGATCTTCTTTCCCTTGACAAAGGCCGTTACCGATTCCCAATTATAACTCAAGCAAGAGTCACGACCGCGTGCTCTTACGCGGAAGATTTAACTTTAAAAACTACGTTTATCAAAAGATGAGATTTACCGGAGGCGAACCAACTTGGTTTAAGACTTTCATCAAACACATAGGAGGCCACGAGCCCTTGGTAAGCCGTTTGCCAAGACCGCTTGACTAAACACCTTACCAAGTAGTTAACACCCCTAGTTTAGACCAAAAATGCAAGTTAAGCTCTATTCCGAAAACCATGATTTTCAGCCCGAAGATTCGAGAATCAAATAACCACCTAAGTCCTTGGGAAAGATTAGCCCAAGACTTAGCCAAACGACTACTCACACATACTTAAAACACAAGAGAAAGCATAAAAATGAGACATAATTTTTAACCGATGAAAACGGAAATAAACTTAAGATTAAGGAAGATCTAATCTGTACGAACAACTTTAACAAACGAGAATTTAACAAACAACTTAAACTTGCCAAGGTTCTTGAAGGAATTAAGCTAGTAAAGCTTGAAAGCTCAAAGAGAACATTAATGGAGAAAAATCTAAGAAAGTAATAGGCTAGATGTTAAAAGAGGGAGAGAGGTGGTCCTAATTATACAAAAGTGACACTCTCTCTCCTCAAAAATATCTGAAATACGCATAAAGTGGAAACTTGCCACTTATGGAAAGTTAACAGCTGTCAAAAATGTAAGTCGGTCATCTCCCGTATCGATACTCCTACGCCGTATCGATACCGAGCTGCTTTGCTTCGAAATCCATGATTTTCCGTAGACGAACCGTATCGATACTCCAAACCCGTATCGATACGCTGAAGGCCAGAAATTTCTCTGTTTTGAATCCGTATCGATACGCTCATAGCCGTATCGATACGCTGAAGCTTGGGTTTCCCACTGTTTTCAAACCGTATCGATACGCAGGGACCTGTATCGATACCGTGTCTTCTTCCAGGCAGATCAAACCCCTTGAGCCCTGTCTTGACACCCGACGACTGAATTCTTCAAGGCCTCGCCTACTCGCTTGCCCTCAAGGGTTGTCCAATTCATCAAAACAGGCCCTCTTATTCGCGTATAACCTGAAACGCTCAACAGAAAACCTTACGCGCAAAATCATAAAAAATGGCAACTAAACATAAACCAAATGACATAAAACGGGACTAGGCGCACCAAATATCTACAATATTGGGTGCTTATCAAGGGCAGATAAGCCAGAACCCAAAACCTATAAGGAGAGGAAGGAATATGGGCAGGCTAAGAGAGAGCCGTACAAAGAGAAACATACCCCGTACCCCAAGTCCTTCTTCTCAGTAACAACGGTTTGGAAGGAACCAATCTATAGGATTCTTTATCGAATAAAGAACCGCCCATATTTCAAGTGGCCCCCGAGGCTGGAAGGGGACAAAGATGCAAAGAGGGCTACGAGTCAGCACTGCAGTTATCACAAAGACTGGGGTCACATGACGGAAGATTGTGAGATGTTCAAACAGCACCTTGATGACCTAGTCTCGCGTGGTTACTTGAAAGAGTTCATTCAGGAAGAGCATAAGGGTGCAGAAAAAGCAATGGAGTTGGATTACGAACAAAATCCAAGGGGCATAATCCATATGATACATGGATTGGCCGCACCTTATACGAGAAATGAGGTAAGGCTGCTCCAGAGACAAGTGAAGCACGACCAGCATGTAATGCAGTTGGGAAAGAAACGATGACGTGAAGTAGAAGAGTGCATCGAGGGCATAGCCTTCACAGATGAGGATCTAGGAGGAGTCCAGGTACCACACAATGATGCTTTGGTCATAACCCTACGAATTGGGGAATATGACATGGAGAGAATCCTTGTGGATTCAGGAAGCTGTACGGAGGTGCTGTACTATGATGCGTTCAAAAAGTTGGGACTGACACAGGCGAATTTGGTGTAGTCGATAACTCCTTTGGTCGGATTCAGTGCAGGAGCAGTCTGGCCGTTGGGCAAAGTAACTCTTCCTGTTTGGGCATGAACAGTTGTACTGAGAACCGATTTCCTGGTGGTGGATGTACCATCTTCCTATAACGCGATTATTGGAAGAACATGGTTGTGTAGACACCTCCCAAACGGGGCATCGCCATACAGATTGGTCACGTTTGTGTTTGCTCGATTGGTTGCTCACTTCATAAACCAAAATCATGGACATTCCCATGGCTAGGAACATCACCACATGATAACGGTTATCATCAAATAGAGTCGCCACCTAGTTTATTAAAACTAGGAAAATGGATAGAGATTCTGGATTCGGGAGCCAAAAGTACAGTAAGGGGAAGGTGTTAGGCACCCCTCTCTGCCCAGTCGTGAGACTGGCCCATAATTGTTCAACATAAGACGTATAGATGCTTTGTCTAATTCTAACACATAGTCTGTTTAATTATTCCTTTAAACAGTAAGCAAAGTGAGCCAATGCGATAATTGAAGCATGCATCAGAAAGCGGATAAAACAAACAAAATGTCCCAGGGAGATGGATCTCGCGGCCGGTGAATGGATCTCACGGCCGAGAGATCCCCCTGGTTTTATTTATCGGCCGAGGGATCGAATCCCCGGTCGATGTTCTTCCTCACACCAGACAGAAAAGCTTAGCGAATGATTTAGATGCTACGGTTAGTCATAAACATGATAAATAAAACAAACCAGAGGCCGTTGGGCCTCACCACCTTGATCCCTCAGTTGCTTGATTGCTTTGGATTGGGCGTGATTGATTGATTGCTTGGTCGAGAACCCTAGAGTTAGGGTTTGAACTTCGGGGTTTGATCGCCGAATTGACGGCTGCCTTCGGAAGGTTAGGGCTTTTGAGGTATGGGATTGAGAGAGTATTTTGACAGAGCTTCGAGGTTTGATTGAGTGTGTGGGTATCTCAATTTCTGTGTGTTTATTTCGGAGCCCAAAGGCCCCTTTATATAGGCATAAGGATGACTCACTCCGGCCAATCAAATCACGAGATGGCAATTGCAATTGCAATGCATCTCAAACTCTACGTCGTGATCTCCGAACGTAGCCCGAACGCATCGGAAAGGTAGTGTAGTTGGATCAAACCAAACGTCTGACAGAACGTTCCAGAGTCTGGAAAAAGGTCGATCTGGCGGCCGAGCAATGGATGTCGCGGCCGTGGAATGGATGTCTCGGCCGAAGGATAGATCTTGCGGCCGAGGGATTGATCTCTCAGGGAGATTTTGCTGGCAACAGGTTGCTCGGGCGAGGGATTGAAGTTATGGCCGTGGGATCGATGTTACGGCCGTCAGATGGATTCTCCTAGGCTTCTGTATTTTCTGTCTGAAAGGCTGTATGGCTCTGAATTGGGTCCTCTAAGTGGCTCAAAGTTCTTACCGAAAGTCCTAAGGTCCTCAAGGAAGCAATCATCAATCATTGTATCCATTTCATCATCGGGATTGTCCCAAGGTGGGACTTGAAATAATCGTTAGGCCAAATTGGGGTGTCTACAGATGCCCCTCTTTGACTGAACTCAGACGGATCGCGAGACATGTTTGAGTAAGAGTCAAAGCTGTAAAAAGCAACTCAATTTGGTCCAACCACTATTCCAAGGGTTTTCGAAAAAGGTTTTGTTATGGTCGGGCCGGGAGGCTGCCTACGTATTCCACAAGGGAAATTCAGACCAACCGTAGTTCGGGCAATAAAACAAAATAAAAGTTTGGAGGGTTAGAGACAGAAGACGTACCTTAGGGCTTAAAAGCCGTAGTGTGACGTACCTAGACTGAGCCAGGGTTTTGGCGGAAGATAGTTGAAGGAGCGCAGGGCTGCCTGGGGAGTTTTTGCGGAGAGCTTCCTTAGTATTTTGGGGTAGATCAGTACACTGCAGGTGCGTTTGTTTTTCTTGATCATCCTTACTTTGACTGAAGGGAGGTCGGTAGAGTAGCCTATCCTTGCGAATGAGCTGGAAGGAATTGATGTAATGGGGTGGAATCCAAACCATCTGCTGGGATGAGTTGGACGCCGGTTTGCTTTTGAGATGTAGGGGGGCGCAGGGCCAGTAACTGGAGCACGGAGCTTTGCATAATGAGGGAACCGAGGCACGGAGCCGGTTGTAGTCATGAGGCGAGAGCCTGAGGTGTCAGAGCTTTGAGCTTGTCGTGCTGAACCGAAGCGCGGAGCTGGTATAAGGCGAAAGCCTGAGGTGATGGAATTTGATGGAACCGAAGCGCGGAGCTGGTATAAGGCGAGAGCCTGAGAGTGATGGAATCGAGGCGTGGAGCCTGTTGCGATTTTGAGGCGAATGCCTGAGGGGTTTGATAAGACCGAAGCGCGGAGCTGGTATTGATCATAAGGCGAGAGTCTGTGGTGATTGATAGGACCGAAGCGCGGAGCTGGTGTTGATCATAAGGCGAGAGCCCGGGGTGATTTGATTGAGGCGTGGAGCCTGCTGTGGTTTATGAGGCGAAGGCCTGAGGAGATTGGGTAAGACCGAAGCGCGGAGCTGGTGTTGATCATAAGGCAAGAGCCTGAGGTGTCAGAGCTTTGAGCTTGACGTGATGAACCGAAGCGCGGAGCTGGTGTTGATCATAAGGCAAGAGCCTGAGGTGTCAGAGCTTTGAGCCTGACGTGATGAACCGAAGCGCGGAGCTGGTGTTGATCATAAGGCAAGAGCCTGAGTTGTCGGAGCTTAGAGCTTGACGTGATATGAACCGAAGCGTAGAGCTGGTTGTATTCTGATGATCTGTGCACGGAGCTTTCTCATCATAAGTGTTTGACGCGGAGCCAAAGGATCGAGGCGTTGGGCCGATCAATAAAACCGAGGCATAGAGCCGGTTGACTGCAGGACTGACCTGTTTCATGAGAGATATGCAAAGTGTATATGTGTGATGATGGTTGTTAGATGTGAACAGATATGATGCAGACTCGATGTGATAATGCAAATATGTGCACGGGCCCGTGCGTGTGTGTTTGTTTTAAGCTTAGAGCTTCTATCAAGTTCCGGACTTGAGCATTCAGAGCGTAGGGCTCGAGCATTCGGACGGCAGAATCCGAGCATTCAAAGTACAGGCTTTGAGCGTCCAGTACACAGTGGTTGGGCATCCAAGCGTAGAGCTTGAGCATTCAAGTGTATGACTTGAGCATCCAGTACACAGTGGTTGGGCATCCAAGCGTAGAGCTTGAGCATTCAAAAATGTCAGATTTTTGAGCATTCAGGCGTAGAGCCTGAGAATAAATGTCTTGATTGTTGGGGCGGCTTAGAGCCTGTTGCTTGTTTACGGCTTCGAGCCAGTTGAGATGATGAACACAGGCTTCGAGCCGCTGAGTTGTGATAACAGGCGTAGAGCCTTTTGATAACGGGCTTCGAGCCGCTGAGATTGGTTGGTCACGGTTTCGAGCCATTTGAAACAGTGGGCTTGGAGCCGCTGAATTGAGTGGTTACAGGCGTAGAGCCTGTTGCCGTGATAGCGAGCACAGAGCTGCTGATCCGAGGGCTTCGAGCCGCTGGGTGAGTGAATACAGACGTAGAGCCTGTAGAGCCGCTGAGATGGCTTGTTTATGGCTTCGAGCCATTTGAAATGGTGGACTCGGAGCCGCTGAGTTACAGGCGTAGAACCTGTTGCTGTGATAGCGAGCGTAGAGCTGCTAAGTCGAGGGCTTGGAGCCACTGAGATGATGGTTATGGCTTCGAGCCAGTTGGGATAGCGGGCTTGGAGCCGCTTTGGTGAGATAACGGGCATAGAGCCTGCTGTGTTGAGGCAATGGGCTTTGAGCCGCTGAGTTGATGGCTTCGAGCCGCTGGGTTCATGGTTTTGAACCAGTTGAGATGGTGGATGTAGGCTTCGAGCCTGTTGAGGTAGTGGGCTTCGAGCCGCTGAGATTGCGATAGCGAGCGTAGAGCTGCTGAATAAGTACAGGTGTAGAGCCTGTTGATAATGGGCCTCGAGCCGTTGAGTTGATGGCATTCGAGCCGCTGAGTGAACCGATAATGGATATGGGCGTAAAGCCGCTGGGTGTTTCAACTTGCTTTGGCTAGCAGTTTGTGGAGAGAGAGCTTCGATGCTTGGGCATGCCCCCAAGGCTAGTTTGGATTACATTGCATTGGCTTGGGGATGCCCCCAAGGCTACTTTGATTGGTTCTGTTGGTCACGGACCCAGAATTCATGATGGCTCGGATTGGTGCACTGAGCATGATCTGATGTTGCTAAGGGAATTTGATTAAGGGGCCAGGAGATCGATCTCTCGGCCGCATAATTGATTAGCCGGCCGAGCTATCAATGTATCGGCCGCGTAATCCCTTTATTTCCAGGGGCCTATAAAAGGTCACAGCGTCGACCGTTTCATTTCACTTTTTCCTCTTTCTTTTCCTCTTCCTCTCCTCGTTTCGAGAACTCCGTAGCCGAAGACTCCCTTCCATCTATCCTCGTTTTCGACAGCTCCGGGCCGTGGGTGGTATGCCGTCGTGGCTAGTGTGCGCGGAGGGAGACCGCGTTTGCTTTTGGTCCTGTCTCGACGCTTGATTACGGATCCTCGCATGGGTATGCTTGATTAGGGGCCCTCGCATGGGTGACTTGCTTCCGCGATGTGGAACTCCTGGTGTGGCGGTGGTACGCGGTGTGGTGGTTTTTCTGGGCCATGTGGTGTCCCTTCTGCACCGTAGTACTCCTCTGGTATACACCGTCCCAGGGGTGTCCTCTCCTTTTTTGCAGCTGGTCTCTTTTGTTCGGACCACCAGAGGGTTCGACATCCTCTTCTGCTCCCCTTTGTTTCTTTCTTTGCTTTTTGTTCCTGCAAAGGTTAGTTCGACAGGAAATCGATGTATAGTTTGTTTAGGAAATGTGGGATGATCCACCTTGTGATGTAAAAAGCTTTCGTTATATGAAACAAAAAACCTTCTTGCTCTGTTTGTGATTGTGTACTGTGTTACGTTTGTTTGCGTGTGATATTTCCGTTAATCCAATGAAACGAACTGAACCGCGGGAACAGTCTGTAAAATAGCCGTTCTGGCGGCCGACCAAATGATTACGCGGCCGAAACTTCGATCTAGCGGCCGAAGGATCGTTTCGTTTGCCTGGGTTTGACTTGTAGATCAACCCTATTATCTATGGGCCGATGGATTGATCCCACGGCCGCCGAATTGAAGTGCCGGCCGAGAGACCGACTGAATTTCCGAGGATTAAGAATCCGATTCCGATTCGAACTAAGACTCGACCTAGTCCTATAAGTACGCGTTCTACGAACCCGATAGCATCGTCAGCAGTGATTTCCTTGCACATGGCACAACCAATCCTTGATCAGTGGTTGGATTCCTTTAATGGCCTTGACCGTTTGCACTTTAAGTCCTTTGGCATGGACTTCCTCTTTTCTCTTCGTCACATTCCCGTGAATTTTGCTTTCCTTAGGGCAGCCGCTAGCTTGTGGGACCCTGATTTTCACGTCTTTCGATTTAAGAGGGAGGAATTATGTCCTACCATCGAGGAATTTGCAGCCATCATGGGTCATTCGGATAGAGAGGGTTTCATTGTCCCTAATCCTTTGTTCAACCGTGGTGATCTCCTAAAGGATTTACTCCAAGTTCAAAAACATGAAGTTAAGTTCTTCCTAGTGAAAGGGAAGCTGGAGATTCTGCAACTCATCCAACGTTTTGGTGCAACTGAGGCTCATCGCCAAGTTTCCTTACAGAAGTCGTGCTTTCATGCATTGTGCATTTGTCTCCTTCATTACCACTTGCTTGGCCCTTCCTCTGGCCATGCTGATCCTATATTGCTTAACCTTGCTCAGCAAATTGGAAATCGTGTGGGTTTCGCTGGTTTAGTATTGGCAGAGACCTTGATGGGTCTAGATTTGATGAAGGGTAGTCCTACAACTCAGTTCTCAGGCGGTCCCTTGTTATTGCAGGTTCACTTTTTTATTTGTTTCATTTGTCAGATTTATCTTTTCACTCATCACTCTTTTGTTTTGACTCACATGTTCTCTCAGCTCACAATTTTCCCTTTTTCTCTAGGTATGGTTGTTTGAAAAGCTAAAAGTGTGGGATGCGCCGGAGCGACTTCCTTACAATCCAGACCAGTGCACGGATCGTCACATGGTTAAACAGTTCCCAACTGAGGCTGCTTGGGCAGCGTGGATGAAGACTTGCAGAGGTGATTGGATTCAATGGGTTTGCCCCTGGTATGGTATCGAGAGCATGACCGCGAGTACCATGAACCACTTTGGTGTAGCAGTGATTGGCATTACTCGAGTCGTTTTCTACTTCCCTGCTCGCTTTCAAAGGCAGTTTGGGGCTGAACAAGCCGCAATCTTAGGTGACCCTGAGTATACTGCCTCTAAGATCCATGATGCCAACTTCCGTCGCAATATGCTGCGTCTTTGGCCAAATAGAGTGATGCAGGAGATTGCTGAGAACTTTGCTGCTAAGCTATCGGGTTCTTACAAACGCTGGTTGAAGAAAAACCTTTTGGAGGATAGAAGTGCAAAGAGAAGGAAGACCTAGAGATCGACGCTTTGCTTATGTTTTTCAAAAGACGTTTGTTTGATTCTAGCTTTCATGGATTAAGAATTGTTTAGGCTTGCTTTGTCCTTTCTCTTTGGAAATAATAAAACATTTGGTCGTTTTATTTGAAGATGTTATTGCCATGATTTGATGGTGAACATGCTTTAGGATAGACCTAGAAATCTCGGAAGCGATGTTGATAGCAGTGGCCGAATCTCAAGCTTAGAGATTGCCTACGTATCCCATGGAGGGAATCAGGCCATAAACGTAGTTCCAACAAAGGGGATTTGTTTTGTTTTTTAGTTAGGGTACACTCGGGTATTTTCCTCTCCTTTTGTGCTCTAATTTTTGCCTAAAAACCGCCCTTGCGGGTTTTCGGTCTAGCGAGCGTTTTATTTATGCCTTAGTTTTTGCCTAAGCCGCCCTTGCGGGTTTTCGGCCTAGCAGGCTGCTCTAATTTTTGCTTGGATCCGCCCACCCTTGTGGTTTTCGGTCCAACGAGCATCTCTCAGGGGTAATACTTCCTCAACTTGTCAATGTTGACTGGCGTTGCGAATTCCATTCCATCCAAGTCTGCAATGTATGCTGCTCCTCCAGAAAGTACGCGTTTGATAAGGTAGGGGCCTCCCCAGTTTGGTCTAAACTTGCCCCTTGGGTCTGAGACGTGGCGACGAATTGCTTTGAGCACCATGTCTCCTGCCTTGACGTCCCTAGGTTTTACCTTTTTGTTGAATGCTCGTGCAATACGGCGTTGATACCCTTGTACATGGTATAAAGCCCTCAATCTCCTTTCGTCTAGTAATGCCAACTCGTCGTAGCGGTTTTGAACCCAATCCTCTTCGATCATTCCAGTCTCAGCTAGAACCCTTAACGAAGGTAATTCCAATTCGATGGGCAAGACAGCTTCCATTCCATAGACCAGAGAGTAGGGAGTAGCCCCAGTTGAAGTCCTTTCGGTTGTTCGATACCCCCATAGCGCCAGAGGTAGCATTTCCGGCCAGTCTGTATAAGTGTTGATAGTCTTCCGCAGAATCCTCTTGACATTCTTGTTTGCAGCCTCAACTGCTCCATTAGTTTGAGGTCGGTAAGTAGATGACCGATGATTTTGTATCCCAAATTCGGCGAAAAGCTTCTTTGTTGCCCCCTTGAAGTGCGATCCATTATCACAGACAAACTCGTGAGGTACACCATATCGATAGATGATATTAGTACGAATGAATTTGGCCACATGAGTGGCTTTGAGAGTAGCATAAGAGGCTGCCTCTACCCATTTGGTGAAGTAGTCGATGGCCACCAGAATGAACTGATGTTTGTATTTCCCCTTTGGATTTATGCTTCCAATGACATCTATCCCCCAAGTGGAGAATGGCCAAGGGGAGGTCATGCTGTACAATTCCGTAGGGGGAATACGCATACGATCAGCGTGAGTTTGGCATTTGTAACATCGACGGACATAATCAGCGCAGTCGGCTTCCATAGTAGTCCAGTAATATCCCTGACGTAGGATCTTCTTTGCCATCGTTGCCCCATTCATGTGTGGCCCACAAATTCCTTCGTGTATTTCTTCCATTACCTTGCGGCTGTCCTCCGTTGTGACGCAAAGTTGACTTGGACCCAGGTGTGCCCTTCGGTACAATGCTCCTCCACTGATTATAAATCGAGTAGCAAACTTCCGCAAAGCCGTCTTGTCCTTTGAGGTGGCCTCGGACGGGTATTCTCCTTTTTCTAGGAATTCCTTCACGTCTTCGTACCATGGCTTGCCATCGTCTTCACCTTCCTCGGTAAAGGTACATTCACATGCGGGTTTAACCTTTTGTTCGATCATGAGAGGCCGCATTGTGAATCCCAGGGGTATTTCGACCATAGACGCCAATGTTGCCAGTGCATCTGCAAATCTATTGCTCACTCGAGGAGTGTGTGTGAAGATAACAGAATCGAATTGTGGAATTAGATTTTCCAGCACAGAGTGATATAGCTTCAGTGTATCCTCCTTGACCTTCCAGTCTCCTCTTGCTTGAGATACCACCAAGTTTGAATCCCCAGTGACTTCTACCCTTTTTGCTCCTAGCTCCAGGGCTGCCTCCATTCCAGCAATACAAGCCTCATATTCAGCTTGGTTGTTAGTGACTTCAAATCTTAGCTTATATGACAAGGGGATGTGGGAATCGTTTGGGGAAACTAGCAATACCCCTATGCCATATCCACATTGGTTTGATGCTCCATCAAAGTAAAGTTGCCAGGTGTCGTCTAAGAGACATAAGATGTCCTCGTCGGGGAACATGAAGTCCTCTGCCTCAGCTTCTGTCACAGGGTGATCTGCCAAGAATTCTGCCACAGCTCTTCCTTTTACTGATTTCCTTGTCATGTATTTGAGATCGAATTCTGCTAGCAGTAATAACCACCTAGCTAGCTTTCCGATAAGTGCTGGCTTCTCGAAAAGATACTTGATTGGGTCTAAACGAGAGACCAGCACCACCGGATGTGCTAACAGGTAGTGCCTTAGTTTCTTTGTGGCCCATACTAGCCCCCAACAGGTTTTCTCGAGGGGAGTGTACCTTGTTTCGTAATCCATCATTTTCTTGCTGAGGTAGTATATGGCGCACTCTACCTTGGCGTCGTTTTCTTGCGCTAGCATACATCCCATGGACGTGTCTGTTACTGAGAGATACAGAATCAATAGCTTCCCAGGGATGGGTGGCGATAGTACAGGTGGATTCTGAAGGTATTCCTTGATTGCCTCGAACGCTTGCTGACAGTCTTGGCTCCATTCAAAATCCGTACCTTTCTTTAGTAGTTTGAAAAGAGGTTCACAGGTGGTTGTGAGCTTGGAAATGAACCTGCTGATGAACTGTACCTTCCCTAAGAAGCTCCTTACTTCCTTCTCTGTCCTAGGCGGTGATATCTCCATGATAGCCTGTATCTTGGAAGGATCTACCTCAATTCCTCTTTGAGTGATGAGGAATCCCAACATCTTTCCAGCTGTTACCCCAAAAGTGCATTTTTGAGGGTTAAGACGCAACTTGTAATTCCTAATCCTTTCAAAGAACTTTTGGAGTGCTCCATAGTGTCCTTCCCTTTCCTTTGATTTGACTATCATATCGTCGACATACACCTCGACCTCTTTGTGCATCATGTCGTGCAGCAGTGTTGTGGCCATCCTCTGGTAAGTGGCTCCAGCATTCTTCAACCCAAACGGCATTACTCGGTAACAGTAAGTTCCCCAAGGCGTAGTGAAGGTAGTTTTCTCTCTATCCTCAGGAGACATAAGGATTTGGTTATATCCAGAAAATCCATCCATGAAGGATAGCAACGCATGGCCTGCGGTGTTATCTATTAGCTCGTCTATGTGAGGTAATGGGAAGTCATCTTTCGGACTGGCTTTGTTGAGATCTCGGAAATCTACGCAGACCCTGATTCCTCCGTTTTTCTTTGGTACGGGAACGATGTTTGCTACCCATTGTGGATATTCAGTGACTATGAGAAAACCGGCGTTGATTTGCTTAGTGACTTCTTCTTTTATCTTTAGGACCCAATCAGGGCGCATACGTCTCAGTTTCTGTTTAACTGGTTTTGCATCAGGACGAAGAGGAATCTTATGTTGAACAATTTCGGGGTCTATTCCAGGCATGTCCTCATAAGACCAGGCAAAAACATCTTTGTATTCTTTTAGCAAAAAGATTAGTTTTTCACTTTCTTGAGGGGATAGTGTGGCACCAATTTTAACCATTTTGGGCTCGTTTTCAGAGCCTATGTTTGCTGTGATTATCTCCTCAGAAAAAGGTTTAGCGTGCCTTTCCTCTTCTCTCTCGATAAATTCTAGAATTTCTTTCGGAATTTCTTCCTCAAAATTTGGTTTGTCGGAATCCACACAATTGATCATAGGCAAAGTGAAATACTCTAAATCTTCCTTCTCATTGCTAAATTTATCAAAAGACATTTCAGAGTCGAACTCAAAGTAAATGCTATGCCTTGGCACTTTGACCAGGTTTTCCTCACTAGACTTAGTAGTTTCGAAGGATGAAAAGCTTGACTCGGACTGAGTCGACTCGGAGTCGGAATCGGAATCAGAACTAAGATTAGCGCTTTTCATTTTATATTTTAGAGCGTGTTCCACGGTCCAGTTGGGGTAAGCCCCTTTTTCAGCATCCACAATCAGCTCAGAGCAGTCTTTTTCATCACCAAGGTCGATCACCAACACCTCACTGTCACCTTGATTCGCACTTTCATCATTGTCACCCTGCAAGTCTTGGAGGGCCATTTGATTTGCTATTGCTGTTATCTCTTCCAATTGAGCTTCAATTTCGGCTTCGTCGCTGTTGTCGACTCGTCGTGTGCCAACAAAGCCCCACCAATTACCAAAGCTGTCTATGATGGGATGGATCACCCTTATTTCATTGTTGGTGACCCCCTCATCAAAGAGCAGGTTTAGTGATATTTCGTCTAGTGGGTCATTGTCGACAGCCTCTTCTTCCTTTGCCTCTTCAGTCTCGAGGTTGTTGACCTCGTCTATTGGCCAATAATCATCGGTAGGTGCATAAGGGTCATAAAAGTAGATTGGAACCCTGCGAAGCCCTTCTTCTTCAATCAGGTCTTCTACCTCTTCCTCATAAACTGTTCCAGTGAACATGACATGGTCATCTTCAATGATAGCCACCATAGGCTTTGGTTGATTTACTGGAGTGATGTATTCAGAAGGGTTGAAATCTTCAACAGCAAAGTGGAGCGGGCCAGACAGCTTGGTGACAACTTGAAAGTGCGAATCAGACGTGATCAATGATGCAGTCATTTTTCCTGAAAAAGGTTTTTGCTTTAGTTAGATTGATTAATCTTACCTACTGTTTATTTGACTTAGGGAGATTCCTAAGGTTTAACCTGCAAAAGAGAAACTTTACAACATACATACATACAATAGGTGTGAGGAAGAACTCGGAAATAAAAATGCAAGTAGGTTCCTAGCCTGTAGGTTCCTGTCTTAGTTTGATAAGTTCTATGGCTTTCTAAAACATGCAAGGTTTTGGTAGTCTCAGGGTGCTCCGTTGTCAAAGGGCACCAATCCTCTCACCAGCCCATTATAGGTGGTGATTGGGTGATTTCCTTTTTGATATACCACTAGGTACGAGTGACTGTGGAGTTTGCTGGAACCCCCAACATAGCCCGTGTCATGCCGGGATATCAGGTGAACTCAACGGGTTGCCCGCTCGATGCATATGATAAATGAATTAGACAAGGCATGCATTAGTCTTATGTTGAACTTTCTGGTTATGGCTCTCTATTTCCCCAGCGGAGTCGCCAAAAACTGTAGACACCTCCCAAACGGGGCATCGCCATACAGATTGGTCACGTTTGTGTTTGCTCGATTGGTTGCTCACTTCATAAACCAAAATCATGGACATTCCCATGGCTAGGAACATCACCACATGATAACGGTTATCATCAAATAGAGTCGCCACCTAGTTTATTAAAACTAGGAAAATGGATAGAGATTCTGGATTCGGGAGCCAAAAGTACAGTAAGGGGAAGGTGTTAGGCACCCCTCTCTGCCCAGTCGTGAGACTGGCCCATAATTGTTCAACATAAGACGTATAGATGCTTTGTCTAATTCTAACACATAGTCTGTTTAATTATTCCTTTAAACAGTAAGCAAAGTGAGCCAATGCGATAATTGAAGCATGCATCAGAAAGCGGATAAAACAAACAAAATGTCCCAGGGAGATGGATCTCGCGGCCGGTGAATGGATCTCACGGCCGAGAGATCCCCCTGGTTTTATTTATCGGCCGAGGGATCGAATCCCCGGTCGATGTTCTTCCTCACACCAGACAGAAAAGCTTAGCGAATGATTTAGATGCTACGGTTAGTCATAAACATGATAAATAAAACAAACCAGAGGCCGTTGGGCCTCACCACCTTGATCCCTCAGTTGCTTGATTGCTTTGGATTGGGCGTGATTGATTGATTGCTTGGTCGAGAACCCTAGAGTTAGGGTTTGAACTTCGGGGTTTGATCGCCGAATTGACGGCTGCCTTCGGAAGGTTAGGGCTTTTGAGGTATGGGATTGAGAGAGTATTTTGACAGAGCTTCGAGGTTTGATTGAGTGTGTGGGTATCTCAATTTCTGTGTGTTTATTTCGGAGCCCAAAGGCCCCTTTATATAGGCATAAGGATGACTCACTCCGGCCAATCAAATCACGAGATGGCAATTGCAATTGCAATGCATCTCAAACTCTACGTCGTGATCTCCGAACGTAGCCCGAACGCATCGGAAAGGTAGTGTAGTTGGATCAAACCAAACGTCTGACAGAACGTTCCAGAGTCTGGAAAAAGGTCGATCTGGCGGCCGAGCAATGGATGTCGCGGCCGTGGAATGGATGTCTCGGCTGAAGGATAGATCTTGCGGCCGAGGGATTGATCTCTCAGGGAGATTTTGCTGGCAACAGGTTGCTCGGGCGAGGGATTGAAGTTATGGCCGTGGGATCGATGTTACGGCCGTCAGATGGATTCTCCTAGGCTTCTGTATTTTCTGTCTGAAAGGCTGTATGGCTCTGAATTGGGTCCTCTAAGTGGCTCAAAGTTCTTACCGAAAGTCCTAAGGTCCTCAAGGAAGCAATCATCAATCATTGTATCCATTTCATCATCGGGATTGTCCCAAGGTGGGACTTGAAATAATCGTTAGGCCAAATTGGGGTGTCTACAGGTTGCACAAGATGAGGGCGGTTTCCTCTACTTACCATCAGATGGTAAAATTCCCCGGGTCAAATGGTATTGAAAAAATTAGGGGAAATCAGAAGGTTGCCTAGCGGTGCTTGGTTTCTACAATCAAGAAGGCACCCAAGGCAAAGCTAGTTCAGGCAATCGAGGTTCCGGACCAACCGACCATTGAGGATGTCGGAGGGGACCCCGCCGAGAAAGTGGTGGAAGGCTTGAAGAAAATTCAGATCAACGAGAATGATCCTGAAAGGTATTTCCTGATTGGGGAAAACCTGAATGAAGCAGAAGAGGAAGAGCTGATAGGGTTCCTCAAAGAGCAAGTTGATGTGTTTGCTTGGGTGCCCGAAGAAATGCCTAGAGTGGATGCAAACGTGATTTGTCACCACTTGAATGTGGATCCCCAACACAAGCCTGTGATGCAGAAGAAGAGACGATCTGCCATACAGCACGTAGACGCTGTTATCGAGGAGGTGGACCGGTTACTCGAAGCAAAGGCTATACGAGAAGTATACTACCCAGAGTGGCTGTCCAACACTGTGGTGGTAAAAAAGAAGAATGGGAAGTGGTGAGTCTGCGTTGATTTCACTGATTTGAATAAGGCATGTCATAAGGATAGCTTCCCCCTTCCCAGGATAGATCAACTTGTGGATGCAACAGCTGGGTATGGGCGGATGAGCTTCCTTGATGCTTATCGAGGGTATCACCAGATAGCCATGTACGGTCCCGACCAAGAGAAGACTTCCTTTATCACACCCAGGGGGCTGTACTGTTATAGCGTCATGCCCTTTGGTTTAAGGAATGCCGGTGCAACATACCAGATGTTAGCAACAATTATGCTTAAGAAGTTGCTTGGCAAGACCATGGAGGTATACATAGACGACATGGTGGTCAAAAGCAAGGAGAAAGAAAACCACGTTGTTGACTTAAAGGAAGCCTTCAAAATACTGAGAGAATACAAGTTAAAACTCAACGCCTCGAAATGCGCGTTTGGGGTAGGTTTAGGCAAGTTCTTGGGACACCTTGTAACCATAAGGGGAATAGAGGCAAACCCCGATCAAATAACAACTTTGCAGAGGCTCCAAAGCCCGAGGACTACGAAGGAGGTCCAAAGATTGACTGGAATGGTGGCAGCCCTCAACAGGTTTATCAGTCGGTCCAGTGACAAATGTAGGCCCTTCTTTCAATTGTTGAAGAAGAGAGAGGGATACGAATGGGGAGCAGAATGCGAACAGGCGTTCCAAGACCTGAAGAAATACTTGGCAACGGCCCCGCTCTTGTCGACTCCTGAACTAGGTGAGTTCTTAACCTTGTACTTAGCAGTTTCTGAACATGCTGTTAGTGCAGTACTACTGAGGGATAAAGGATCCGAGCAAATCCCTATTTACTACGTGAGCAAAACACTATTGGACGCAGAAACGAGATATCTGCCCCTCGAAAAGCTGGTCCTGGCATTAAGGACAGCGGCCAGAAAGTTGCCCCATTATTTCCAGAGTCACAGAATTGTGGTCTACACCGAGTTTCCGTTAAAATCTTTGCTACGAAAGGTAGATTTCTCGGGACGTATTTCAACTTGGTTGGTGGAATTAAGTCAGTATGATATTGACTATCAGCCGCGCACTGCCATAAAAGGGTAAGTTCTGGCAGACTTTGTCACGCCCTCGATTTTCAACATAAATACATAATCCATTTTAAATAAAAGTCTCTCACATACAATAGATAATACCCAAAAGAGTCTTCCACCTGTTTAATTTACAAATCGAAGCCCCAAGTTTAGAGAAATCACAACCAAGGCACCACAGCCCAATTTAACTTAAGTACAAGTACGAACAAGTTTTTCCTTAAATTTACAAACAGTTAAGTCAAAGAAATTTTAAAGTTTTTAATTACAAAGCCATCCTTAACGAAAAGGGTGATCATTACAAGATGATTAATTAACAACGAAGTTAGCTTCCAAAAATGTCATACACTGTGAGCACACGATGCAATGCAAGCTACCGCCCAGCTTTTGAACCTGAAAAGAAGGATGTTGTTGAGCTACACTAGCCCAGTAGAGAAATCTTTACACAAGCTATATGAAAATGTGATGAGGTATGCAACTAGAATGAGTGAGTTTCAATAAACGGATATGAGATACAAAGGGCACCACAATGACCGACAAACTATGACAACGAAACTCTTTACGTCTTAAAGAAATTCCTAACCACTCGTACATCAAACTAGAAGCAGCAATAAACCCACATCAATCTAAATAACTTACGACAATTTCTCAAACCATATAAAGACTCCTCAATGAACTCCGCAATCAACTTCCTCATGTCTTACCATTCAATATTGAGCCCCTTTTTATAAGAGAAAAACATTCCTTTTCGATTACCAAAACAATTTTGAGAAAACTCTCGACCTTCACGGGTCAAGCTCCGTTGATTCGAGCTTGAATAGCCGGAGTCCGTTGATTTGTGCCCAAATACCGGAAACCGTTGATTCGCTCAAGAATAGCCGGAGGATTTTCATAAAAATCCTTTTTTTCCAAAACCAAATTCTTTTCTTTTCAAAAACTTTGATGAAATCAATCGTTTATTCCCTTTCCAACAGTTACAATCTCGGGCACATCACAGCCCAAATAACAACATGAACTTCCATAATCAATCATAACTTCTTTCATCAGGAGAGACATTCAACTATACTTCCACACCTTGCGTTACAGAGAATTCTCTCCACCTGGGTTTCCATCTTACCACACTTTGCGTAACGGGCCCTCTAGAGTCTCCGCATTTCCACACCTTGCGTTGCAGGACCCTCAATTCAAATTTACCAACTCACACATACACACGTGCAATACCAATCCATATTCAAAGGATAACGTTTCCCAATTTTCACATGCTATCATTTATTAACATTCAAAGGATTTCAAACTAATAAACACACTCCATTGTACATAGACACATAGCTTAAGTTCACGTTATCCCTCTAGGTCTATCACGACGTCCTATGCCACGTACCGGACCCACAAAGACTCCACGATACATCACCGCATTACCCCTTGTTATCCATGGTACTCCTATCAACCCCGCGGTATGTTCTCCAACCAACGATCCTAATATTATACTTAAACGAGTGCTAAAAGACATGATTGAACAACGAGCCAATAGGTCACAAGCAAACATACTCGAGAGTGACTTAAACATATTCTAATCATGTAGGGAGTCATAGCACGGAATGAAAACAACTTAGGAATAGCTGACAGACATTGGTAGACTGACACACCTCTACTCACATGATTATAACTTTTTGTGTACTAAGAGTTTGAGGGTGATTCTAGTGGCAAACAAAGGCTAACTTCAAGACCTTCGATTCGACATAAAGTTTGCATGAAACGGACATCAGACGAGAAAGTTATGGCCGTTTGAAGTTGACTGAAACTCAGAAAACGGGCTAAAATGTCCAGATTTGACCGAAACGCAAAACCCAACCTCAAGCACGAAACAAAGCACGATCTAACTACATAAACATCACACAAACGCATAACAAGAGTAAGAAATCCCTACCCCAATGGGTTTTGAGCAAAACCCTAAGTACACCAAGTGCTATTAGCTCGAATCCACCAAAAACAAACTCCACCCAAGCTTCGCTACAAGATCTAGAGAGGAAACAACTCAAAACCAAGATAAACAAGTAAGGATCAACAAGTAATTTAGAGGAGAGAGAGAAAAACATGATTGAGAGCCAAGGAGTGTGAACAAGAACACAAAACTTACCATTTGTTCACCAAATGTGAGATTCATGAGTATTTGAGGTAGAAATCACTTGAATCTTGAAGATTTGAAGTAGAAATCAAGGGGTTTGAGTGAGATTGGAGTTGGGTAGGTGAGAGGGGGTGTTTTCAGATCTATTTCGTGAGTTTGAGTGTGAAAAATGGTAAAGTGAGGTATTTATAGTGAGCTGAAATGCGTGCTGAAAATTGCAGAAAAACACAGCTGGTACTGGGCGACTCCTAGTACCGGTACTGGGCGACTCCCAGTACCGGTATTGGAGCCTTCAAAATGTCGAATTGACAGATGTCTGGACAGCTAGTACCGGTACTGGGCAACAGGCAGTACCGGTACTGGCTGAGGGAAAAAGAAAATTTTCCGACGAGTATCGAATCGAACCCCTATCTCTACCAACACTTCCAAACATCATTACAACCTCAAAATACGATCTTTTACATATTAAATGATTAAAAGAAAAAAATTACCAGTCTCTACAGACTTCGTGGCGGAATTCTCGCCGGCGGTGGCTCCCCAGCCTCCTATGAGAAAGGAACAGGCAACTGGCACGCAGCCCAAAAAGGCCACGGATCATGCCGAGCAAGATCCCCTGGAGTGGAAATTGTTCGTTGATGGATCTGCATGTAACACCAGATCAGGAATTGGGGTTGTACTTTTACCTCCTGGAGGAGTGATGATGGAACTGTCTCTTCGATTGGGTTTTAGTGCTTCAAACAATGTGGCAGAGTACGAGGCACTCTTGGCAGGATTGAGAAGTGCGAAGACCTTGAAGGTCAAGAGAATACGAGTATACTGTGATTTGCAACTCATAGTGAATCAGTTATCTGGGGAGTATGAGGCCCGGAATGAGAAGATGGCCGCCTACGTGGTGGCCGCCAAAGATCTGCTCGACACTTTTGAGAAGGTGTACATCGAGCAAATAAGTTCTGGGCAGAATGCCCATGCTGATTCACTCGCTTGGTTGGCTGCAGTTGTGCCAACAGAGCTCAAAAGACAGGTGGCATTAGATTATCTTGCTGAGCCGAGCATTGGAAGGAGCGTGGAATTGGTCTTGGACGTGAACCAAGGACCAAGTTGGATGGATGCAATAGTGGAGTTCCTACGAGATGGGGCACTCCCCACAGATAAAAAGGAGGCTCACAAGATAAAGACAAAATCTGCACGGTTTTGGCTGTCACCTGAAGGAAAATTGTACAGGACCATACTTACTCTGTGTACACCCCGAGATAATGCATAAATTTCTCCACGAAATTCACGAGGGAACATGTGGAAGCCATGCTGGGGGCAGGTCCATCGCCCACCGGGCAATTACCCAGGGTTACTGGTGGCCACACATGCAAGAAGATGCAAAGGTGTATGTGAAGATTTGTGAGAAGTGCCAGAAATTCTCACTAATGATCCGAACACCAGCCGAGGATCTGGTGCCATTGACAAGTCCTTGGCCATTCGCACAATGGGGGATGGACATCGTGGGTCCACTCCACAAGACAACTGGGAATAGGAAGTTTCTGTTGGTAGCAACAGATTATTTCACTAAATGGATTGAAGTAGAACTATTGGCAAAGATCACTGAACCTATGATAGAGAGGTTCGTGTGGAAAAGCATCATTACTCGATTTGGAGTCCCTTATTCTCTAATCACGGATAATGGGTCGCAATTTCAAAAGAAGTTCAAAGCATTTTGTGCCCAGTACGGAATAAGGAACTACTATTCCACCCCAGCCTACCCTCAGATTAATGGGCAGGCAGAAGTGTCTAACAAAATCATACTTGACGGGATCAAGAAGAGGTTGGACAAGGCAAAGGGAAAGTGGCCCGACGAATTGCCACTAGTTCTGTGGGCGCATCGAACAACGCCTAGGAGGTCTACGGGAGAGACCCCCTATTCTTTGGCATATGGAACAGAGGCCGTCATACCACTGGAAGTGGGTTTGCCGACCAACAGGACTGTAGACACCTCCCAAACGGGGCATCGCCATACAGATTGATCACGTTTGTTTGCTCGATTGGTTGCTTGCTTCGTAAACCAAGATCGTGGACATTCCCATGGCTAGGAACATCACCACACGATAGCGGTTGTCATCAAAACAGAGTCGCCACCCAGTTTATTAAAACTGGGAAAATAGATAGAGATTCTGGGTACGGGAGCCAAGAGTACAATAAGGGGAAGGTGTTAGGCACCCCTCTCTGCCCAGCCGTGAGACTGGCCCATAATTATTCAACATAAGACATGTAGATGCTTTATTTAATTCTAACACGTAATCTGTTTTTAGCCTTTAAGCAGTTAATGGTGAGCCAAGACTGTAATTGAAACATGCATCAGAAAGCAGGGAAACGAAACAAAGCTGTCCCAGGGTAATGGATCCCGCGGCCGGTGAATGGATGTCATGGCCGAGGGATCCTCCTGGTTTGATATATCGGCCGAGGGATCGAAGCCCCGGTCGATGTTCTTCCTCACATCGGACAGAAACGTTAATAGATAATCAAAACACTACGATTAGTCATGAATACAGTAAATAAGACAAACCAAAGGCCGTTGGGCCTCACCACCTTGATCCCTCAGTTGTTTGATTGCCTCGGATTGGGTGTGATTGACTGATTGCTTAATTGAAAACCCTAGGGTTAGGGTTTGTACTTCGAGGTTTGATCGTTCGGGATGTGGCTGCCTTTAGAAGGTTAGGGCTTCTATAGAGGGAGTATGTGAGATGATTTCTGCAGAGTTTCGAGGTATGAGATGGAGGAATTGAATGTTAATTTCGAAACCCTAAGGCCTCTTTATATAGGCGATTGATGACTCACTCCGGCCAATCAAATGGCGTGAATCAAAAAGGAATTCTAGGATTCAAAGATCTCTAAACGTGATCTATTTCGTAGCCCGAACGCATCGAAAAAAGGCTGCTAGGGTTTTGGTGCGTCGATCAAACGACTGACAGAACATTCCAGAATTCTGGAAAAAGACGATCTGGCGGCCGAGGAATGGATCTGGCGGCCGAGGAATCGATCTTACGGCTGAGGAATGGATTTGATGATCTGGCGGCCGAGGAAACGATGTTGCGGCTGAGGAATCGATCTTATGGCCGAGGGATTGATCTCTCAGGGAGATTTTCTAGCAACAGGTTGCTCGGGTGAGGAAATGATGTTAAGGCCGTGAGATCGATGTTACGGCCGACAGATGGATTCTCCTAGGCTTCTGTATTTCTGTCTGAAAGGCTGTATGGCTCTGAATTGGGTCCTCTAAGTGGCTCAAAGTTCTTACCGAAAGTCCTAAGGTTCTCAAGAAGGCAATCAGCAATCACTGTATCCATTACATCATCGGGATGGTCCCAAGGTGGGACTTGAAATAATCGTTAGGCCAAATTGGGGTGTCTACAGATGCCCCTCTTTGACTGAACTCAGACGGATCGCGAGACATGTTTGAGTAAGAGTCAAAGCTATAAAAAGCAACTCAATTTGGTCCAACCACTATTCCAAGGGGTTTTCAAAAAAGGTTTTTGTTATGGTCGGGCCAGGAGGCTGCCTACGTATTCCACAAGGGAAATTCAGACCAATCGTAGTTCGGGCAATAAAGAAAAAGTTTGGAGGGTTAGAGACAGAAGACGTACCTTAGGGCTTAAAAAGCTGTAGTGTGACGTACCTAGACTGAGCCAGGGTTTTGGCGAAGAGTAGTTGAAGGGGCGCGGGGCTGCCGGAGGAATTTTTGCGGAGAGCTTCCTTAGTATTTTGGGGTAGATCAGTACACGGCAGGTGCGTTTACTTTTCTTGATCATCCTTACTTTGACTGAAAGGAGCTCGGTAGAGTAGCCTATCCTTGTGTGGGCACACGACCCAAAAATCCCCGCATTTTTTGGTATGGGAAAATTCCGGGTGCGCCCTTTTTGGAAAGCGCGGCGAAACGCTTCGCAAATCAGAGAGTCGCCACTCGGGTTTTGCGGTTAGTACCCAAGAAACCGTCCTTTTGAAAACGTTTGGACCACGTTTTGTTTGATTTTGAAAAAGGCTTTTGTAGACTGGACCGTCGTCACCTTCGATCTTGAGGTTCAGGAGCCAGATTACGAGAGGGGAAGGGTTTTATGGCACCCCCCTCGCCCAGTCCGGAGACCGGTCTCTACTCAGGCCTTTTATAAAACATTTGCATTTCTCTCTTTATTTGATCATTCTTTTAACCAGTTAGGGCGGGGGAACAGTTAATAGGGATTAAAACTGTAAACAAGTTGCATTTATGTACAAAAAGATGTGACAAAATGTTTATGGATATTTGATGTTTGATCTATACAAGTATAATAGATTGAGAACAAGCTTTTGTGGATATTTTAAGCAGACTGGAGCACACTGACTGTGAGATGGTGCACACAGGAACGAGCCTGCATGCACTGGCCAAGCCACTGCATGCAGTCATGACCTGCGTGCGCCACACCACAACTGGCGTGCGCCGGTAAGCCTAAGACCACAGCTTCTGTTATCAACCCTCTGGGTTCTGGAAAGGACCAGTGCACACCCAGGACAAACCACACATTTTATAAAGGTTACTAAGCTATTACAGACATATTAATGGGCTTAAAAGCCACCAAATAGACAGAAAACCCCTTTAACAATGAGGGGAGGATGATCAAAGGCCTGGATGTAAGATCCATGCAAGGGCCAAGCCACTGGAATATAGATCACTACCGTACGCCACTTAGAAAGGGCCGTACGCCAGTTGTCTCTTGGTTCCAATGCTTTGGCTTTGCACATTCTGGGCTCTGGAACAGGACCAGAGGGACCCAGAAGGCCAAACTAAGCAAAAGTACAGAAGGAAGAGAAAGTAACTCTAAATACAGAAAGCTGTAAACTGGTTTTAACATGCAGCAAGGTGATCAAAGCTTAAATAAAACAAGAAAACAATGATCCATGATCCCCACGCCAGTTTTGCACATACTACCATTACTGGCGTACGGCACTCAGTACTGGCGTGCGCCACTGATCATTGTGCACGGTTTTTGAAACCTTGCCAGCATTAGGGCCAGGACTGGTATAGATTACCAGCCTTGACCCTGCTAGCCCCCCTCAGGGGTCAGAACAGAAGACAGAAGCAGAAGGTGTTATACCTTTGCTTGAGAGTTTTGTAGATGGTTTGAACTTGAGCTTAAGAGTTGAGGGATGAGTGTAAGGGTGTTATGGACTGTGGTGAATATTTTCCTTACTTGCTCTTTCTATGGAAGAGAAAGGAAGTAAAGAAAAATGAAGAGGAAGAAGACAAAGAGGCTTGAGCTCTTAATGTTGCTAACCCCTTGCAAATGAATGCAAGGGGGGGTATTTATGGTGGTGAGAAGACTGAGATCAGTTGTGCCCTTAAGGCTTGTTTGGAGTGATAAGGAGGAGAGGAGCCTCCCATGCATTAAATGCATGGGACTTGGCTTGATGGAGGGTGTAGGAGAGAGAGGGGAACATTTCTGGCCGAAGTAATGATCAGGAGGCTGCCAGCTGACGTCAGTCGGCTACAAAAACTCCCGCCCATCTGGCTGAAAAAGGTTGATTTGACTGGCATTGACTGGCGTGCGCAACTTGTTGAGTGGCGTACGCCAGAAAGCGGCGATGACTGACACGTGGCAGTGGTTCCTGCGCACGCTAGTCCACCACCAGCGTACTCCAGTAGGGTTCTGTTGAGGCCATTTGGTTCTGGCTTGAGGGTTCGACAAGGGTTTGAGATGGGTTCGGATGAGGTTCGGGACGCTCAAAGCTCAAACTCATTTCACAAACTCGGTATGCTCTTGACCTTAATCATCATTGGGGAATCAAAGACCGTAAGTAAACTAATCTGGACCGTCCAGAATAGGGTGTCTACAGTAGCCCCCCTTTGACGGCACTTAGAGCACCATTGCTTTGGCATAAGTAACGTCAAAAGTTTTCTAGACACCCCTCTAGGCCATCCAGAGCAAGTCATACGAATCGATGAGAACATAAATTTAAATAACCTGACTGGTTAGATTGATTGGAGCGGATAGATCGCTGTTGGAGATGATATGCCTGGCTGAGTCGATGCTGGCATTGGCTTTTGATAGCGCGGCCGGGGCTGCTGACTCAGCTGGGGAGTGATAAGCCGTGAATTGGCTCTGTTGAGAAAGATACGGTCCTTCGGAGGGGCCGTCGTTGATTGAATTTGGACGGATAGATCGTCGTTGATTTGAGATGGACAGAACAGGCCGTCACTTGTTGGGGGACTCTCCTGGGGAAGATAATCCATTGAAAGCAACTCAGGGTTACTTGTTCGACTTGAAACTGGACGGATAGATCGTCGTTGATTTGAAATTGGACGGATAGATCGTCGTTGATTTGAATTTGGACGGATAGATCGTCGTTGATTTGAATTTGGACGGATAGATCGTCGTTGATTTGAGTTTGGACGGATAGATCGTCGTTGATTTGAGTTTGGACGGATAGATCGTCGTTGATTTGAAAGTGGACGGATAGATCGTCGTTGATTTGAGTTTGGACGGATAGATCGTCGTTGATTTGAAAGTGGACGGATAGATCGTCGTTGATTTGAAATTGGACGGATAGATCGTCGTTGATTTGAAATTGGACGGATAGATCGTCGTTGATTTGAATTTGGACGGATAGATCGTCGTTGATTTGAATTTGGACGGATAGATCGTCGTTGATTTGAATTTGGACGGATAGATCGTCGTTGATTTGAGTTTGGACGGATAGATCGTCGTTGATTTGAAATTGGACGGATAGATCGTCGTTGATTTGAGTTTGGACGGATAGATCGTCGTTGATTTGAAAGTGGACGGATAGATCGTCGTTGATTTAAAAGTGGACGAACTCTGCTTGGGGAGTAACCATCCGTAGTGACGACATGAGTGTGATGACCATGGGCCTTGACTTTGATCATGGGATGCGAACTGGGCCCCCAGGCCCAAGAACTACTGGCGTGCGCCAGTGTATATGTGCCGTACGCCACTTAGACCAACATACCCAGGCCCAGATCCGGCCCAGACCCAGCCCAGTTGCTTCCTACGTCGATTAAACTCTCAGAGGACGAACGAAACCGCCATACTTCAGTTTCAAAACTTCCGAGAACTCTCAAATTCCTCCCAAATCTCAATTTCCTTCATCTTTCCTTCAAGACCACAAACCCACAAACTCATATTCACTCATGGCAGACACCGGCGGTGACAGGGGCGGCAATGGAGGCGGCGACAGTGGCGATCAGTTGGGGACCGGTGGAGGCGAGGCCGTGAGGCCACCAATCGACGATCAACCCACTGCGGGGGCTTCGTCGAGCATCAGTGCAGAGGTTACAGGGGTCTACGGGGGCGGCGATGGCCATGCAGCGGCGGCGGGTGATGGCGATGAGCGGCGTGCGCCGGAGGAGGAGGGGCGTACACCAGTGGGCTCTGTCACAGGGGGCCCACGGGTGGAGCGGTTGGACTCGATGAGTGGCATAGAGGGTTTCGTGGTCTCCGGTGGTGGCTCGGCTGGGGCCGGCGGCAGTGGTGGAGTTGGTGAGACCGATCGGGGTCACCCCCGAGAGGTTCGGACCGGGGGAAGGATCCCGTAGTGGAGGAGGTGGGGGACGCGCCGAGAGCGGATCACACTGAGCGGATTGAGTTCATGGCGCCCGCGGGCTCGTCCAGCCACGAACCGATCATGAGCCGCGACTTGGCAGAGTTTGTGGGTGAGTTTGTGCTTGCCCGGTTGATGAGAGAGAACCCAGAGGTGGTTGCGGTAGTCGAGAGGGCGCGTGAGGAGCGAATGAGGGAGATAGCCCGGTCCGACGAGGCCGAGAGACTGAGGAGAGAGGCCGAGGCGGCGGAGAGAGAGCAGGCGGAGCTAGTGCGAGAGACCGAGGAGGCTGAGAGGGAGCAGGAGGAGGGCCCCGGGGCGTACGAGGTGGCCGTGGACTTAGCAGAGGCCAGGCGGCAGACCCCTCGTACCCCGTTTGCGGCTGAGACGTACGTTCCTCCAGAGCCGCACGTGTTTGTGGCGTTGGGCACTGAGAGCTACGTCCCTTTACAGAGGTACTACGACGAGGAGCTGGTGCTGAGGGACCGTGAGCAGCACTTGTCCAGGGGCTGGACTGAGGTACACTCTTTAAAACTCTCTTTTAGTCTTCATTTCGTACTTGTGACACATGATATTCGAACCTTTTGCATTTGATTAACTGTGTAGAGTTAGTGATACCTCGACTTGAAATAGACCGGATTGGTTGTAGAGAGCTTCAACTGCACAATTCGACCATAGAATGCCTGTAGCTAAACGACATTGACTTGTAGTATGCCATGTAACATAACTCGACTAATAGGTTGTCCCGAAATCTGACTTGACTTTGTAGGATGCTCGAATGACTTGAATCGACTGATAGGGTGCCTTGAAACGATAATCGACTGAATAATCATGCCTTTGTTCCCTTGATAACTTGAATCGACCGATAGGATGCCCGGCGGCTTGATAGGTGACTGAATAAATGTTCGAAGCTTGAATCGACCTAAAAATGACTTGAGACTTGAATCGACTGAATGAATGCCTGGAAACGATAATCGACTGAATGATTCGACTGAACGAATGCCTTGACGTTTTAGATCCTTGATTCGACTGTTCATTGATTTTGAACTGCTGTACTGATGCTATTTCTGTTGCTTTGGTTGTTGTGATGTGCAGAGAGGAGTGGTTAGCTCGCGGGGGCACGGCGGTCCGGCACACTCGCTCGGGCTGTACTTGAGTTTGCTAGCGGGGGCACGAGAGCTGGTGGACGCGGCGGGGTTTGGCGTGTTCATCCCCACGCTGACAGCGGTGAGGAGCGACCACGGGGTACTGTCTGCCCTGGCGGAGAGGTGGTGGGACGCGTCGAACTCTTTCCACTTCCCGATTGGGGAGATGACGGTGACTCCGACAGACTTTGCGGCCATCACGGGCCTGAGGGTAGGAGGGGACCCGATCCCGTTTGACTCGGGGATCCACAGAGACAGGGAGGCGTTGCAGTGGTTCTTAGGCATGGTGCCGGCGGGGAGTTCAGAGATGGTCTCATACGACCAGTTTGCGAGGCGCGTGGAGCAGAGGGTCCCGGTGTTGGAGTTGGCAGGAGGGCAGGTCTCCGAGTTAGAGTCGGCACAACTGGCCAGGGTTTACTTGTTGTACTTGTTCGGGGCTACTCTGTACCCGAACAAGAGGTCCACGGTGCACTTGTCCTACCTGCCGGCCCTTTTTGACTTGCGGTCGGCTTCTCGGTTCGACCGGGGAGGAGCGGCCTTGGGCACGTGCTACTGCTTCTTGGGTGAGTTCTCCAGAGGGAGTAGGGCAGCTGCTGGGTACTGGAGGGTGTGGGAGGTAAGGAACCAATACTGTTTTTCAATTCCGTTCCATACTTGTATTTTATCCTGCATATACTGTATTTCTGATGCCTTGTCTGTTTGATTGTTTGAAAACCTTGCAGTTGTGGGCTTACGAGGTGCTAAGGATGTACCCTCCGGAGAATAGGAGTCCGGACCCGAGGGTGCTTCCTCAAGCGATGGTCTGGGGGCCACTTCGCATCGGGAAGAAGAGCTCGAAGAAGACGCTTGCAGACTTTCGGTTGTACCTCGACCACTTGACGGACTCTCAGGTGAGACCTGCTTTTCCTTTCGGTAGTTCATGCCTTTGAATTGCTTTAATGCTGTCGCTGATGCCTTTGATTGCTTTGCAGGTGGAGTGGGACCCTTGGAGGCCTGCAGGGCCTGAGCCTGAGTACCTTGCGCGGAGCAGAGCGGTGACAGCGAGCCGGGTGCTGCTGGAGTCGGCTTTCGGGTGGCAGTGGTACTTGGGCGATCGGGTGACGCGACAGTCACTCGATTCGTCCGAGTTTCTTGTCCCTGGGCCACTTCCGCTTCGTGCCTCGCACACTGGGAGGTACACGCTGAGAGAGCTGAGGAGGTTCACTGTTCCTGTTCCTGCGGCTCCCTTTCTGAGACGAGAGCGAGACTACGCCGTTTACCGGAGGCGATACTTGGCGGGAGCGCTCGGAGTAATGGAGCATAGGGCGGTGAGGAACGAGGCTCTGGTTGCTGGTGAGGAGAGACAAGGCCGGAGGAGGAGGCCTGAGGAGAGGAGCGAGTACGCAGAGTCGACGGGACTTACCCAGCTTTCCTGGACGTTGTCTGTACGTGACCCTCAGGGGGAGGTTGCGGAGGTCCGCTTCGAGCCTGCCCGTACAGAGCCAGCAGAGGTCACAGGACCGGTATGATGTACTTTCAGCTTTTGTTTATTCCCTGTTTCCTGTATCACATTTGCCTTGTATCTGAACTGCCTTTGACTTTCAATACTTGTGATTCAGGTGCCGCTAGAGTGGGCGAGGGAGTCCATGCGCTTGATGCTTGCCATGGAGAAGAAATTCCACCAGATAGCGAGTGGTACTCCCTTGCAGTTGCACTACCCGCCGGCAGCTCCAGCGCCTACCGCGCAGCCTCAGGTATAACCCAGAATCCCGAATTCGATACTCATCAGCTGTGCATGTCTGTTATAATGCCTGTTAGAAGTACCTGCTCTTGATTCCTGTTTCAGCATTTACATATACACTATGCACAATATGAATTGAATTGAATTGAATTGACAATGCAGGGACATGCTAGGACGGCTTCTAGGCGGCAGTCAGCAAAGCCAGCCTCTCAGAAGGGCAAGAGGAAGGCTCCTGCCGTGGTCCAGCGACCGGCGAGCACTGCGCGGCGCGGGGCCAGAGGGGTGGTGATAGCTCCTGACAGAGGGTCACCACCGCCTCAGAGAGAGCTGCGGAAGAGGGCTGCCCAGAAGCAGCCAGCGGAGGAGCCCGCGAGGAAGAAGAGGAAAGAGGAGGAGGAGGACGAGGATGAGGAGTCCGTGTCCCTCAGCAGCGGCTCGGGGTCCGCGAGCGACCCTGGGTTCAGGACCACTCAGAGAGACCTAGCTGCAGCCGAGGAGAGCGAGGACGACAGCGGCGACACCTGCGAGCTCTTCGAGTGAGGGCTATTACGGAGCCTCAGCTACTTTACTGTCTTTCTGCCCTTTGATACTTGACTTTGATTTGATTCGATTTTTGAGATGGGGGCCTGCGTGCCCGTTGATCCATAGGCGGTTGTGCCTGCTACATGACTTTTGCTCGCTTTGCTCTGGCCGTTGTGCCGTTTCGTACATTTCCACCCTTTACTTTTATAGATACATGCTTTGGATAGTATAATAATTGCTTTTTCTGTTTATTCGACTTCTAATTTGATGGTATTGATGGTAGAAGCAAACGAAACAACCACTGATGTCTGACATGCATTGACAAACGTTCTGAATCGACCAACATACACTAGGATATGTGCAGGACTGACCTAGCTCGAATAAAAGGGAAGGAAAGTCCCAGGATACGTCGCGTATCCTTAAGACACGCGGAGGATACGGATGCTTGGTATCGGTGGGCCGAAAAGCCCAATCCTCCTCTGAAAGGGAAACTGACACTTTTGTGAGACCATATAGATGTACAGTGACCTGTACGGGTGGAAAAACTCGAGAAAGATGACTCAAAATGGGAAATAAGCCGCAAAACGCCCAAAAATGTCATAAAATAGACATAAGACGCCAAGAATGACTCGATATGGTCCCGGACTGAAACCGACACCCCCGCACAATCACATAAGGCCTACATGACGTGTACGGTATAAGAAAACTTGGCACGAAACCCTCGGTATGAATTTTGAGTCTCCGTATCCTAAATTTAGGAGGATACGGGCCGCCGGAGGTCCGAATCCTTCGTTTGGCGCGACGTTTCCGAGCCGACGCTTCCCTACAGTCCCAAATATCCTTTATGACTTGCACGGATCGACAAATTTGCTAAACAAGCCCCAGAATTGAAAACGGTTGCTCGGTGACAGTTGCTGCTGATTGTTGGCATCTGGTGCAGGCCTGACTTGCGTGCGCCAGTAGTTGAGCTACGTACGCCAGTAGAGAAAGACGTCCTGCGTGCGCCGGTAGATGACTGGCGTGCGCCAGTACAATGTGACACAGAGCCACTTGTCTGACTGTCTGTCCTTTTTCTGGCTACCCTTTGTCTTCACCCTCACACGGTTTGCACACGGTTTCTGGCTTTCAGAAGGCAGTGTCCTTCATTGTAAGGAGGGTTTGGATGCTAGCTTTTGGTTTTGAACTTTAGAATAGGAAGTAAGATTCGTGGCTTGGTATAAGATGGAATGTTTGCACGCATTGAAGCCACACTGATACATCCTACTCCTATATTCAGCCAATTGAATTGCTGGTCCCAAATGGCAAACCCAATTCCAACTCTGATCAAGCCTTGGTTGGCGGAAATGATAAGTGTTGATTGGTTGAATTTTCAATACCACGGCCTCGCCTCATTCTGATACTTGCGACACGTGCCGCTCCGTCCGGCCCTCCTGAGGGCTGCGCTCCGGTTCTGGGATCCGGATGTCCATGTTTTTCGCTTTGGTGATGACGAGATATGTCCGACGGTCGAGGAATTCCAAGCATACCTCCGGACTTACTCATCTCCGACGCTCGTCGTTCCTCCTTACCAAGTGAGCATGCCCAGGCTACTGGCCACTGCACTTGACATTCCTAGAGGTTTGGCCAACTCCATGCTGGAGGGTGGTCAGGTCCATATCCTGCAGCTGATCGAGCGATATAGTCCTGAGGGTGACTTGGGGGACATGGCTTGGCAGGCGCGGCGCCGACTGGCCCTGGTGATCTGTCTCTTAGCCGGCTACTTGCTTATCCCTGTGGATGGGCGGGTCAGCTCCCTACTTGTGAGCGTTGCCCTCCAGATGGGTGGCCCAGACCGGCAAAACGTTATTCCTCTGGTTCTGGCCGAGACGCTTATCGGTCTAGACTCGGTATATTCTGGGGTGTCGCGCACCTTCAGCGGCAGTCCGTTGCTCCTTCAGGTAAACTCACTCAGCTCACATTTTTCTGGTTTTTCACACTTTCTCATTTTACCTCGACACTCGGTTTAGGCTATTTGCTGGCTACTCACTTGTCTTTTCGCTCAGGCTTTTATCTGGTTTCTGACTTGTCTTTTCACTCACACAACTGTGGCTATCAGACAAACTGAACTTGTTGCATCCTCCGGAGGCTGGCTGGGATCTTTTCCCGAAGAGAATTCACCAGCGGGGAATGAGGTACCCCGAGATGAATGAGGAGGAGTGGTTCGCTTTCATGCGGGAGATACAGCCGGATGAAATTGCTTGGAGGTGCCCATGGTTGGGTTTGGAGGAAATGGTGGATTATTCAGAGGGATTTGACAGGGTGGTGATTGCAGGGCTGACACAGTTCACCTTCTACATCCCGGGCCGCATCCTTCGTCAACTGGGTATCCCTCAGGGGAATGTTCGTATCACCGCCGGGGATTTCCGAGTCCCTAATTTCAATGCTCAGACTCTGAATGGGTATAACAGGCGCTGGGGCCACAGGGCCCTTCAAGCAGAGTCTCCAGATTTCACTCCAAGGCTTCGGAACGTTTATCGACAGTGGCTAAGAGCAGATGTCGAAGCAAGAGAGAACACCGACTGACTCCGGACTACTTTGCTGTTTTTAGAATAAACTGTGAGCCGCTAGGCTTCTCAAGCATCTGTTCTGTTTTTATGCCTAGTTGTTTTAAGGCTTTTATGCTCAGCTTGTGCATCAGAAGTAGTAATTTTATAAATAAAGTTGAAAGACGGAGGGTTTCCCCCTTTTGACTCCTCAATGAAATTTCGGCTCGTTCCTCGACCTTGCTTGGATCCTGTCATGGCAACGGAATGTCGAACACTGGATCGCTTTGATAGAATGTGACCGGGTCTCATGGTGAGACTGCCTACGTATCCCTTTTCAAGGAATCAGGTCAGAACGTAGTTCAGGCCAAGGTTCACTCGTGTATTTTACATCTCCTTTTACGCTCTAACTTTTGCCTAGCGCCGCCTTAACAGGTTTTCGGCCTAGCGAGCTTTCGACTCTTGCCTATTTATTTTTGCCTAGACCGCCTTCACAGGTTTTCGGTCTAGCAGGCTGCTCTAACTTTTGCTTGGAACCGCCCACCCTTGTGGTTTTCGGTCCAACGAGCATCTCTCAGGGATAGAAGCGTTTGAGCTGATCCAGGTTGACCAAAGTATTGAATTCGTTGCCGTCGAGATCGATGAGTTGAGCAGCACCCCCGGATAGGATGGTCTTGATAATGAAAGGCCCGGATCGCTTCGGTCGAAACTTTCCGCGAGCGTCGAATACTGGAGCCCGTATCTCCTTTGTGACCATGTCTCCTTCGATTAAGCCCCTGGATTTCACCTTCTTGTCAAACGCCCGGGCAATTCGACGCTGGTAACCTTGAACGTGATACAGAGCCCGGAGTCTCCTTTCATCAAATAGCATTAGTTCGACAAACCTTCCGCTGAGCCACTCAGATTCTTCCAAGCCGCTCTCAACCATGATCCTCAGAGATGGCACCTCAAGCTCGACAGGAAGTACTGCTTCCATTCCATAGACCAGGGAGAAAGGAGTTGCACCGGTTGAAGTTCGAATCGACGTCCTGTACCCCCATAGTGCCAGTGGCAGTTGCTCGTGCCAATTCCTCGCGGACTCAATAGTCTTCTTGATGATCACTTCGATGTTCTTGTTAGCGGCCTCGACTGCTCCATTTGTTTGTGGACGATAGGTCGTTGATCGATGGATCTCAATGCCGAATTCTTCGAAGAGTTCCAGGACCCTTCCTTTGAAATGACTCCCATTGTCTGAGACGAACGCCTGAGGAACGCCATACCGGTAAATGATGTTCTTTCGGATGAATTGGGCCACTTGAACCGTTGTCAGAGTCTTGTAAGATTCAATTTCGACCCACTTAGTGAAGTAATCTATTGCCACTAGTATGAACCTGTGTCCATTTGAAGCAGGAGGCGTGATCATCCCAATAACGTCAATTCCCCACACAGAGAACGGCCACGGCGAGGTCATGCCATATAACTTAGAAGGTGGAACATGCTGCAGGTTGGCATGGATTTGACACTTGAAACAACGCCGCACGTAGTCGATGCATTGAGATTCCATTGTTGACCAGTAGTAGCCCTGCCTGAGGATTTTCCGTGCAAGCATGACTCCACTCATGTGGGGACCGCAGACTCCCTCGTGAATCTCTTCCATTATCCTTGTTGCTTCGGCCCCGTTGACACACAGCTTGTGCATTCCGCAGTGAGACCTTCGATACAGTTTCCCTCCGCAAATGATGTACTGAGCAGCCAGCCTTTGCAGAGCAACCCGATCCTTCCTTGAAGCCCCAGCAGGGAACTCCCCTCGTTCGACAAAATTCCAGATATCATGGTACCAGGGTAGGCCATCATCGACATCATCAATGGCGTTGACGTATTCATAAGCGGGCAAGTCCCTCTGTTCGATCACAACTGGCCGCATCCGGACCCCTACTGGAAGTTCGATCATTGAAGCCAAAGTCGCCAAAGCATCGGCGAACTGATTCCTCAAGCGTGGAATGTGGGTGAAGGTCACCTTATTGAAGCGAGGAATCAGTTCTTCCAAATCTTGGTGATAAGGCTTCAGCTTTTCCTCACGGACTTTTCAGTCTCCATTAGCTTGAGAGATCACTAGGTTCGAATCCCCGATTATCTCAAGCTTCTCGACTCCCAATGCAATAACAGCTTCCATTCCGACGATGCAGGCCTTATACTCAGCTTGATTGTTGGTGACGTCGAAGTTTAACTTGAAGGCGAGCGGGATATGAGCCCCAGCGGGCGTGATAAGCAGTACCCTGATTCCAAATCCTCGTTGATTCGCAGCCCCATCAAAATAGAGCATCCAAACTTCCTCGACAACTGTCAACACATCCTCGTCCGGGAAATTGAAATCCACGTCTTCAGGTCCGTCGATTGGGTGGTCGGCCAAGAACTCTGCTACGGCACGGCCTTTCACTGACTTCCTCGTGACATATTGGAGATCGAACTCAGCCAGCAGAAGCAACCAACGTGCTAGCTTATGGGTGAGCGCCGGCTTCTCGAACAGATACTTGATAGGATCCATCCGAGAAATCAGCTTCACCGAATAGGCTAGCATGTAGTGTCTAAGCTTTTTGGTAGCCCAAACTAGCGCCCAACACGTCTTTTCCAGGGGGGTGTAACGTTCCTCACTTCCCACCATCTTCTTGCTCAGATAGTAAATGGCTTTCTCGACTCCTTTGTCTCCTTCTTGCGCCAACAAACATCCCATAGACGTCGGGGTGACGGACAAATACAGGATCAAAGGTCGACCCGGTGTAGGCGGCATTAAGACTGGCGGATTCTTCAGATACGCCTTGATAGATTCGAAAGCAGCTTGGCACTTCTCTGTCCATTAGAAACGAACATCCTTCTTGAGCAAACGGAACAGTGGTTCGCAAGTCAGTGTGAGCTTGGCTATGAATCGGCTAATGAACTGAACCTTACCCAGGAAGCTTCGCACTCCCTTTTCCGACCGTGGCGGTTCCATCTCGAGAATTGCTGTAATCTTGGAGGGATCGACCTCAATTCCCCTTGCGGTGATCAGGAACCCCAACATTTTGCCTGCCGTGACTCCAAATGTGCACTTCTGTGGATTAAGACACACGTTGTATTTGCGGAGCCTTTCGAGAAATTGTCTGAGTGCTGGGATGAAATCCTCCTTCTCCTTGGCTTTGACAATCATGTCGTCGACGTAGACTTCAACTGTCTTGTGGATCAGATCATGTAGCAAAGTGGTCTGGGCCCGCTGGAAAGTACAACCGGCGTTCTTCAACCCAAACGGCATCATCACATAGCAGTAAGTACCCCACTCGGTGACGAAGGTAGTCTTCTCTTGATCCTCTGGTGCCACAAAGATCTGATTGTAACCTGAGAATCCGTCGACAAAAGAGAGCAAAGCATGCCCCGCCGTGTTGTCCACAAGCACATCAATGTGAGGCAAGGGAAAACTATCTTTGGGGCTTGCTTTGTTCAAGTCCCTAAAGTCGACGCAGACTCGGATTCTTCCATCTTTCTTAGGAACTGGCACGATGTTGGCCACCCATTTCGGATACTCAGCAACCCTTAGGAACCCAGCGTCGATCTGTTTAGTGACCTCCTCCTTGATCTTCTCTACCCAATCTGGCCTCATTCGGCGGAGCTTCTGCTTGACTGGAACAGCCCCTGGAGCTAACGGAATTCGGTGCTGCACGATTTCAGGGTCGATACCGGGCATGTCCTTGTGAGACCACGCAAAAACCTCGAAATATTCTTTGAGCAGATCAATCAGCGCAGCACGATCCTCGGGGGACAGAGTTGAACCAATTTGCATCATTCGGGGGTTATCCTCGTCTTTCAAATTTACGGAAATTACTTCTTCTTTTAGAGGCTGAGCATGCCTTTCGTCTTCCCTTTCGATGAGGGAACGCAACTCAGCGGGGATGTTCCCATCGAAGTCTGTTCCTTCATCGTCGGGGTCGACACAGTTTATATATAATTCAGCAAAGTAATCAGAAGCAGGATCATTCATTTCATAAAACCCCAGCGGGTTGCCAAGTACAGGAGACTCGAACTCGAAGTAGAAGCTATGACGTGGAGGGCCGAGAGGCACAAGCTCCGACTCTGAGCTAGACCTAGACTCGACAGACTCTGTGTCAGACTCAGGCACATTGTCAATGCATGTCAAGCGTGGAGTGAAAAAGCAATTATTTAAACTACCCTTAGCTTCCACGATGAGAGAGGTTGGATCCTCGAGGATTTCCGGAGAGTCGGGCCCAAGCATCAGCACTTCAGCCTCTTCCTCCTTGCCAACCAAACCTACTTGAGAGAACAGCATCTCCAAGCTCTCTTGATCAACTGTCAGCACCCAGTCAGCCTCTTCCTTAGCCTGGGTCAGCTGCTTCTTGAATTCTTCTTCTTCCAGCTTGTCTTTGGCCATTTCCTCCTCGTCGTCGGACCAGGTGTCCGCAGCAAAGATCTCGAATCCCGGTAGCCAGGTGCCAGTTTCTGGATCCCAGAATGGTTCAGGTTGACCCCCACCTTCACGGATAAAGTAGCTGTCGGGGTTACCATAGAGGGTTCGAAGTTTTCCCGCACCTTTCCCCCTTTTAGCCTTCTTGGCCGGAGGTGCGTACCCAAAGCCAATCGGCTTTCGGAAGAGGGAAAGATGGGGAACTCAGCGACCCCCTGCTGGTTGATCCCGAGTCCAAAACCAGGCATGTGGCCCATCTTCCTCATGATATCGATTGCGGCGGAGCTGACGTAGAAGTCCTTGTCCACTGCGACGGTAAGGACGGAGCCTGCGGTGTCAAACGAGAATCCCCCAAAGTCAGAGTCTTCTTCTCCGTGTGCAATCCCCAGGACAGGCTCATCTTCCTTGAGTGGGCGGATCCCAGAGTCTCCGCAGATAGTAAGGGTTCCTGTTGGCAGTGCTAGCATGACTTTCTGGTGCAGAGTTGAGGGAACTGCCATGATGTCGGACCTGTGCAACCACGGCCTTCCTAGCAACAGATTGAAAGTGGCGGGGATGTCAACCACATGAAATTCTACCTCCATTTCGAAACCCTCGGCATCGAGCTTGAGCATGATGGTGCCTTCCACCACACGGCGGGTGCTGTCATACGCCTTGACCGCCAGGTTAGATGGTGTGAAATCCTTCTTTGCAAGCCCCAGGCGGTAAGCAACCCTCAGCGGACAGACATTAATGGCAGAGCCATTATCAATGAGCACGGTCGGCACCCACAGCCCCTTGCACTTGACGGTGATATGCAGCGGGCGGTTGTGATCAGTCCCTTCAACAGGCAGATCCCGTTCGGTAAAAGTGACAGAATGCTTGGCGAGCAATGGTAAGATAAGGGCGACCATTGCCTCGGGAGTGATGTCGGTGGTTACCTTGAGTCGAGAGAGAGACGAAGATAGCTTGTCGCGATGCTCCTTTGAAGACGCGACCAGACCCCAGACTATGATGGCAGCAGGTATCTTCTCTAGTTGTTTCTGAATCATGTCCTCTCCTGGGACTTCGCCAAGGATGTTCGGAGCACCCCTTTGGATAACTGGATTGGCGGGCTGCAAAACGGGAGGATTGGACGAGCTCCCTGCCTGTAAGTTAGAAGGCTGAAAGACTCGGCCACTCCTCGTAACATTGGCGATGTCCCACCAGGAGGTCGAATCGTTGAAGTTCCAGAAGTCCGCGGGAATGTCCTCCATCTTGCGCTTCCCCTTATCGGTTGCTGCCACAGTTGTAGACGAGTCCTGTCCCAGAGCAAGATCCTGTTCCAAGTTCTGCATTACCAAATCTTCCTAAAACGACGGGTCCTGTGCTGCAGCTTCTTCAAACGGTGCTCCCGGGTTGGTCACAAACGGCGTATCCCAGAAACCTGCATCGACCAGAGCGGAGTTGACTGTCCAGACATCGTCGCCCATTTTGATATCCACTACCTTTTCTTCATCCCAGAAATCGGACGGCAGCGGGTTCGTGTTAAGGTCCACAATCTCGTCGACTTCCCACAGATCATCGGGCACGGCATCCAGAGTCATAATGCGGCAGTCCTCGCGGGAGAGAGGCAAAACAGGGCGCGGGAGGTTCTCATCAATTATGTAGAAGTCGGGGTCGAGTTCGACATCAGCTACTAAGGTTAGCAGCGAGTCAATGGTTGATGAGCGGAAACACTCTCCAAGTATACGAGGTTCTTCCTGTCGGAGGTCCTCTTCGGTGTAGAACGTCTCATAGTCAGGCACGACTTCTTCTAGAACGTAGTCGGCTGGAAACTGCCAAGCAGGCTCGGGATCCCAGAAGTCTGCCTCTTCTTCGGCAACAGGCTCAGGTTGATCAAATAGCAGAGGTAGGGCAAATCCGTCCAATGGATCCATCATGTCGGCTTCTTGCACGGCCAGCCACTGATTGTTCGCAACATGGTCAAACGGTACTTCTTCTGGCTCAGCCGGAAATCCCTCCAGGGCAAGCTCATCCCATTCATTGATTCTAGGGACCTCAAAGTTGTTGTGGTCCGCTATCGCCCAGCCTACCGCCTGCATGTCGAGTTCTGGTTCCGGTGGGTTCGCGGCAGCACCAGCGAGCCTTGTGCGTTGTATGGGAGTCCCATCGAGAGCCGTTTCGGTGATGGCAAAGAAAGGGTTTCTTGCGGTGGATCCAGGGAGAAGTTGCATAGTAAGGGTAGTGTCGCGCTGAAGGTCACGGAACACATCGTTGAGGATGGTCACGCCGTCACGCAGACGTTCCAGAGGAGTTCTTGATTTAGACGATTCTCCCTTCTCCAGGTTTATGTTCAAAGTCTCATGTTCAAAGGGCACGGAGACGATCGGCTTCGGTTGATCCGCAGGGGTTATATGGTCGGTGGGGTTGAATATAGTGGAGGTAGGGGAAGTTATGGTGGAGCTAAGGAATATCTGGCCAACTTGGTTATGGTGCTTTGGGAGGGAGTTGGAGATGACATTGGGTTTAGACTGCGGGTTAGGAAGAGTTCCATTGTCGACCAAATCCTGTATCGCATGACGGATGCGATAACAAGAGTCGGTGTAATGGCCGGGCATCTGATGGTAGGCACAGAAAGCATTGGGGTTGTGGCTAGGTGGTGGATTTTGAGGGAGTGGAGTAGGGGTAAGAGGCTTGAGGTGACCAGTCTTGGCCAGTTTCTCGAGGACAGCAGAGAGAGGTGCCTCAAAGTTGGCGAAGACACGGGGTTGGTTACGGTTCCGAGGTTTCTGTGGTGCTTGCACTTGGTTGACATCAGCAATGTGGTTTGAACTTTGGGTTGTGGCAGTGTTGCTAGCAGTAGCAGCATTGGCATAGCTGCTACCGCCAAAGAGGGCGGTGCTGCTTCCGGTGTATGCACGGGGTTTGGATTTCGACGTTGAGGAGGCAGGAGCAGACTCAGTTCTCGGGATGACCCCATTTTGGAGCGCTTCCTCAATGGCGAGACCGGAGTCAAAGAAGGTTTCCCAGTTTGCCCCTTGGACCAGCACAAGGTTCTTAGCAAAGTCCGGCTGCAGGTTGCGGGAGATAATGCGAATCTGATCCTTTTCGCTGGGACGATCCGTCATTTTGGCTGCCTTTGCCCTCCATCTCTGAATGAAGTCTGCAAAGGGCTCCTTTGCGCCCATCTTGGTTGATTCCAACTCTCGGGTGGTCATCTTGAGCTGGACATTGTAACTGTATTGGGAGTTGAAAGCAGCCCCAATTTCGACCCAAGTTCTTCTTTTGGATAGGTCCAAAGATAGAAACCATTGAAATGCAGGACCAGTGAGAGTTTGAGGGAAGAGCTGAGCCATTGTTTCTTCCTCGATCCCATGTAATTTCATTGCACTGTGATATGCCAACAAGTGGGTTTTAGGATCCCCAGAACCGTCAAACTTTACAAAATCAGGCATCTTAAACCTCTCGGGCAGCCTAGCATTAGGAAAAGGGCAAAGACGATCCATGTCTAAACCACCAGCGCCTATCTTCTCAGCCTTGGAAACTGTTTCTTCGAGCTTGGCCATTTTGGCGATCAGCATGGCCATTTCCGGATTCGGAGCAGGGTTTTCTCCTTGGAGGTTCTCTTCGACCACGAGTTCACGTTCTCCGCCACCTCCTCTAGCTGCAGCTGCCGGAGGGAGGCGCTCCTCAATTAAGGCACGGAGATTGGCCGTAGAGGCATCGGCTTGATCGGCCCTTTCTTGCATGATGGCTAGGTTACGCTGGATGTCGGCGAGAGTCTGGGCGAGAGTCGGAATTTCAGCCATGTCGAGAGGTTCCGTTTTGACTTGGACGAGTTCTTGAGGTGCAGGGAAAGGAGTGAAAGGAGTCGGTGGCGAATCCTCCTCTAGCAGAGTACAACCCGGAGCTTCCGTCGTGGCAGACCCAAAAACAGACCCACTCAAATCTTCTCACAGACAGACCCGGTGGACGTTCCCAAGTAGGTTTGGCTCTTGATTCTGAATCTGTACGGTGCAATGGCTAGACAGTAAAGTAGAAGGGCTCAGTGACAGCCTGCAGCAGTTTTATTTTGAAAGAGAAAGAAGGAAATGAAAATGCTTGAATGAGCGTCGTCGGTGTCACCCTAGACTCTAGAACTAACAGACAAAACCGTTTTATGACAGCGAGACGCTGCCTAGGTCCTCGAATTTCTTTTCGACGGTGTACCTTGAAGGGATCGTCTAATACTAAGAGATGTCGAAACAGCCTAAGTCTTTGACTATCCCGCTTCCGAAGTTTCAATGTTGGAATGGAACAACTCGGTGTTGACGACATGATACTATAACCAAGAGGGCGTAAGCAGCACTGTGCCGGAGCCTTGAATGGTGTAAGTGTTTAGCACTTTTAACCTGGGTGGTAAGAGTATCATGTCATGTCTCCCGTTGTTCCTAGTTTTCTGTTTGAAACCTCGATCGGGTTTTAGACAAGGACTTAGAAAGTCTCGATTTCCCAAAGTCTTGTTGACCCAAGGAATTGGAAAGCTGATAACGTGCACCATCACAATGCACGACTCGTCATCGGTCCAGGCAGCGCCCCTACAGGCATAAAACGGGTTTGAAAGAGAGACAACCCTAAAAGCCGCCCTAGCATGCTCCTACGCATAACGGTATGGATGTATGTACAGGCATGCGATATGGAAAGCAGTAACACATAGGCAGTTTATGGGGGTTAGATGCAAGTAATCCTACCCTGTGGGTTCCTGTCTTAGTTTTGAAAGGTTCTATTGCTCTGTACGCGTGGCGATGCTGGTTTTGACTTGAGGGGGTTCCTCAGGCTAGAGATGTTTTATACCTCCCATCGCAATGCGTGCAGCAGAGTGACGGTCAAACGGTAATACGTCTCATCATCGTCCAAGGTTGTTGGGCATTCGAGGACCCCGGGCTCCAGTAAACTGTGCCGGTTACCCAAAACATCTCAACGGGGCTGATAGAACACCGATGCAAATGAACGCGTGTCGAAAGAATGATCGAGAGAGAAAAAACTGTAAATGCTTTTGAGAAAAACACCTTTTGAAGCTTGGCTCACTTCATTAATCGACACTTGGAAAAAACTACACAAGCGAACAATAGTGAAAGCCCCAGTTCGGAGTGGTCGGATGTAGAATCCTGTTACGTTACCATTCCGTTCTTCAGCAGCGCAGAGCGTACTGTTTTGCCAGACTTTTGAAAATTGTTCGTTCGAGTATTAATTTCCAAATGTTGATCAATGCAATGTCCCCAGCAGAGTCGCCACTGTGGGCACACGACCTAAAAATCCCCGCGTTTTTTGGTATGGGAAAATTCCGGGTGCGCCCTTTTTGGAAAGCGCGGCGAAACGCTTCGCAAATCAGAGAGTCGCCACTCGGGTTTTGCGGTTAGTACCCAAGAAACCGTCCTTTTGAAAACGTTTGGACCACGTTTTGTTTGATTTTGAAAAAGGCTTTTGTAGACTGGACCGTCGTCACCTTCGATCTTGAGGTTCGGGAGCCAGATTACGAGAGGGGAAGGGTTTTATGGCACCCCCCCTCGCCCAGTCCGGAGACCGGTCTCTACTCAGGCGTTTTATAAAACATTTGCATTTCTCTCTTTATTTGATCATTCTTTTAACCAGTTAGGGCGGGGGAACAGTTAATAGGGATTAAAACTGTAAACAAGTTGCATTTATGTACAAAAAGATGTGACAAAATGTTTATGGATGTTTGATGTTTGATCTATACAAGTATAATAGATTGAGAACAAGCTTTTGTGGATATTTTAAGCAGACTGGAGCACACTGACTGTGAGATGGTGCACACAGGAACGAGCCTTCATGCACTGGCCAAGCCACTGCATGCAGTCATGACCTGCGTGCGCCACACCACAACTGGCGTGCGCCGGTAAGCCTAAGACCACAGCTTCTGTTATCAACCCTCTGGGCTCTGGAAAGGACCAGTGCACACCCAGGACAAACCACACATTTTATAAAGGTTACTAAGCTATTACAGACAGATTAATGGGCTTAAAAGCCACCAAATAGACAGAAAACCCCTTTAACAATGAGGGGAGGATGATCAAAGGCCTGGATGTAAGATCCATGCAAGGGCCAAGCCACTGGAATATAGATCACTACCGTACGCCACTTAGAAAGGGCCGTACGCCAGTTGTCTCTTGGTTCCAATGCTTTGGCTTTGCACATTCTGGGCTCTGGAACAGGACCAGAGGGACCCAGAAGGCCAAACTAAGCAAAAGTACAGAAGGAAGAGAAAGTAACTCTAAATACAGAAAGCTGTAAACTGGTTTTAACATGCAGCAAGGTGATCAAAGCTTAAATAAAACAAGAAAACAATGATCCATGATCCTCACGCCAGTTTTGCACATACTACCATTACTGGCGTACGACACTCAGTACTGGCGTGCGCCACTGATCATTGTGCACGGTTTTTGAAACCTTGCCAGCATTAGGGCCAGGACTGGTATAGATTACCAGCCTTGACCCTGCTAGCCCCCCTCAGGGGTCAGAACAGAAGACAGAAGCAGAAGGTGTTATACCTTTGCTTGAGAGTTTTGTAGATGGTTTGAACTTGAGCTTGAGAGTTGAGGGATGAGTGTAAGGGTGTTATGGACTGTGGTGAATATTTTCCTTACTTGCTCTTTCTATGGAAGAGAAAGGAAGTAAAGAAAAATGAAGAGGAAGAAGACAAAGAGGCTTGAGCTCTTAATGTTGCTAACCCCTTGCAAATGAATGCAAGGGGGGGTATTTATGGTGGTGAGAAGACTGAGATCAGTTGTGCCCTTAAGGCTTGTTTGGAGTGATAAGGAGGAGAGGAGCCTCCCATGCATTAAATGCATGGGACTTGGCTTGATGGAGGGTGTAGGAGAGAGAGGGGAACATTTCTGGCCGAAGTAATGATCAGGAGGCTGCCAGCTGACGTCAGTCGGCTACAAAAACTCCCGCCCATCTGGCTGAAAAAGGTTGATTTGACTGGCATTGACTGGCGTGCGCAACTTGTTGAGTGGCGTACGCCAGAAAGCGGCGATGACTGACACATGGCAGTGGTTCCTGCGCACGCTAGTCCACCACCAGCGTACTCCAGTAGGGTTCTGTTGAGGCCATTTGGTTCTGGCTTGAGGGTTCGACAAGGGTTTGAGATGGGTTCGGATGAGGTTCGGGACGCTCAAAGCTCAAACTCATTTCACAAACTCGGTATTCTCTTGACCTTAATCATCATCGGGGAATCAAAGACCATAAGTAAACTAATCTGGACCGTCCAGAATAGGGTGTCTACTCCTTGCGAATGAGCTGGAAGGAATTGATGTAATGGGGTGGAATCCAAGCCATCTGCTGGGGATGAATCGGATGCTGGTTTGTTTTGAGATATGGGGGGCGCAGGGCCAGTAACTGGAGCACGGAGCTTTGGGATGAGGGAACCGAGGCACGGAGTCGGTTGTAGTCATGAGGCGAGAGCCTGGAGAGTGATCGCTTCTGATGTGATGGAACCGAGGCACGGAGCCGGTTGTAGTCATAAGGCGAGAGCCTAAGGTGATAGTTTCTGATGTAATGGAACCGAGGCATGGGGCCGGTTGTAGTTATGAGGCGAGAGCCTGGAGAGTGATCATTTCTGACATGATGAAACCGAGGCGCGGAGCCGGTTGTAGCCACGAGGCGAGGGCCTAAGGTGATGGTATTGAGGCGTGGAGCCTGTTGCAGTCTTGAGGCGAGGGTCTGAGGTGAGCTTAGAGCTTGATGGAACCGAAGCGCGGAGCTGGTATGAGAGCCTGAGGTGTCGGAGCTTAGAGCTTAATAGAACCGAAGCGCGGAGCTGGTATTGAATATAAGGCGAGAGCCTGAGGTGTCGGAGCTTAGAGCTTGACGTGATTGAACCGAAGCGTAGAGCTGGTTGCATTCTGATGGTCTGTGCACGGAGCTTTCTCATCATAAGTGTTGGCATAGAGCCAAATGATCGAGGCGCTGAACCGATCAATAAAACCGAGGCATAGAGCCGGTTGATTGTAGGGTTGACCTGTTTCATGAGAGATATGCAGAATGTATATGTGTGATGATGGTCGTTAGATGTGAACAGATATGATGATGCAGACTCGACATGATAGTGTTGATGCAATTGATGCAATATGTGCATGGGCCTGTGCGTGTGTGTTTGTTTTAGAGCTTCTATCAAGTTCCGGACTTGAGCATTCAGAGCGTAGAGCTCGAGCATTCGGACGGCAGAATCCGAGCATTCAAAGTACAGGCTTTGAGCGTCCAGTACGCAGTGGTTGGGCATCCAAGCATAGAGCTTGAGCATTCAAGTGTAGAACTTGAGCATCCAGTACACAGTGGTTGGGCATTCGAAGAGCTTCGCGCATTCAAAATGTTGGATTTTGAGCATTCAGGCATAGAGCCTGAGAATAGATGATGTCTTGATTGTTGGGGCGGCGTAGAGCCTGTTGAGATTTGCTTGTTTACGGCTTCGAGCCAGTTGAGATAGTGGGCTTGGAGCCGCTGAGTTGTGATAGCGAGCGTAGAGCTGCTGAGTTGGTGAATACGGGTGTTAAGATGATTGTTTACGGCTTCGAGCCAGTTGAGATGGTGGGCTTCGAGCCGCTGAGTTGATGAAACGGCGGGCGTAGAGCCTGTCGAGAACTGATTGTTTATGGCTTTGAGCCAGTTGAGATGGTGGGCTTCGAGCCGCTGAGTTGTTGAGTATTCCATCTTCCACGGGGTTTGATTGGTTCCTTATGCTTGGGATGTTTCCAAGGCTAGTTTTGAGTATGCTCGGGATTGCCCCCAAGGCTAGATTCCACATACTTGTAGACACCCCAATTTGGCCTAACGATTATTTCAAGTCCCACATTGGGACAATCCCGATGATGAAATGGATAAAATGATTGCTGATTGCTTCCTTGAGGACCTTAGGACTTTCGGTAAGAACTTTGAGCCACTTAGAGGACCCGATTCAAAGCCATACAGCCTTTCAGACAGAAATACAGAAGCCTAGGAGAATCCATCTGTCGGCCGTGACATCGATCCCACGGCCATAACATCATTTCCTCACCCGAGCAACCTGTTGCTAGCAAAATCTCCCTGAGAGATCAATCCCTCGGCCGCAAGATCTATCCTTCGGCCGAGACATCCATTCCTCAGCCGTGATATCCTTTACTCGGCCGCCAGATCGACCTTTTCCCAGACGCTGGAACGTGTTCTGTCAGACGTTTGATCCGATTACACTACCTTCCCGATGCGTTCGGGCTACGTTAGAGGATTGCCATGGAGAGTTAGAATCACACTCTAACTCCAATTTTTATCATGCATTGCGATTGGCCGGAGTGAATCATCCCTATGCCTATATAAAGGAGCCTTTGGGTTCCGAAATTGATATACCTTCACACTCTTTCAAGCCTCAAAACTCTGCACAAATACTCTCTCAATCCCATACTTCAAAAGCCCTAACCTCCCGAAGGCAGCCGTCAATCCGGCGATCAAACCCCGAAGTTCAAACCCTAACCCTAGGGTTTTCAATCAAGCAATCAATCAATCACGCCCAATCCAAAGCAATCAAGCAACTGAGGGATCAAGGTGGTGAGGCCCAACGGCCTCTGGTTTGTCTTATTTACTGTATTTCTAACTAACCGTAGCGTTTTGATTATCCGTTAATCTTTCTGTCTGGTGTGAGGAAGAACACCGATCGGGGCTTCGATCCCTCGGCCGGTACATTAAACCAGTATGATTACTCGGCCGTGACATCCATTCACCGGCCGAGTAATCGATCTCCTGGGACAGTTTGTTTGCTTCTCTACTTTTTGATGCATGCTTCATTTATCGCACTGGCTCACTTTGCTTACTGTTTAAAGGAATAAATAAACAGACTATGTGTTGGAATTAAACAAAGCACCTATACGTCTTATGTTGAGTGATTATGGGCCAGTCTCACGACTGGGCAAAGAGGGGTGCCTAACACCTTCCCCTTATTGTACTTTTGGCTCCCGCATCCAGAATCTCTATCTGTTTTCCTAATTTAATAAACTAGGTGGCGACTCTGTTTTGATGATAACCGCTATCATGTGGCGATGTTCCTAGCCATGGGAATGTCCATGATTTTGGTTTACGAAGCAAGCAACCAATCGAGCAAACAAATGTGATCAATCTGTATGGTGATGCCCCGTTCGGGAGGTGTCTACAGTTTTTGGCGACTCTGCTGGGGATTATGAGAGCCATAACCAAAAAGTTCAACATAAGACTAATACATACCTTGTTTAATTCATCTATCATATGCATCGAGCGGGCAACCCGTTGAGTTCACCTGATATCCCGGCATGACACGGGCTATGTTGGGGGTTCCAGCAAACTCCACAGTTACTCGTATCTAGTGGTATATCAAAAATGAAATCACCCAATCGCCGCCTATGATGGGCTGGTGAGAGGACTGGTGCCCTTTGACAACGGAGCACCCTGAAACTACCAAAACCTTGCATGCTTTGGAAAGCCATAGAACTTATCAAACTAAGACAGGAACCTACAGGCTAGGAACCTACTTGCATTTTACTTGCAAAAGTTCTTCCTCACACCTTGTATCATTTGTTGTTGTAATTAACCCTTTCTGTGCAGAAGGGTTGGGATTTTCAGCCCAAGTCCTAACCCTGCGCAGGCCGAATACTGACTTCCAGGTATTCTACTTTTCAAGCAGGCACAATAGGTAAATCAAAGAAGCAACCACAGCCAACTTTGTACTCTTATAACACCCGAAGCTACGCCAAACAAAGGTCTCTACAACCCTCCCATCTATCGTCCTCATCTGACAAAACACCCTCACCACAACAATTCCAACCGCTTTCAGAAACTTCCCGGTCATCCCCTCAACGGACTCCGTCAGTTACTAAATCTCAAGCTTCGTCAAGCAACCCTTCTATCTTCATGGCAGACAACGACGCCACTATTGCCGACCTCCAAGCTCAAATCACTGCACTACTATCAGAAAAGGCAGCTAGAGATGCTGATGATGAGGAAAAATCAATGAAAGACGAGAACCCCCATAAAGTAGTGTTGGCAGAAAGTCCTGAGTTGACCAAGCAAGTCAGGGAAATCAAACAAGCCTTGGCTCGTTCACAAGGGGACCAAATTCTGGATTTCGAGGGACTTTGCCTCTTCCCAGAATCCAAGCTGCCTGAGAATTTCAAGATGCCCAACATTGAGAAGTTCAATGGAACTGGCAACCCTACCAGTCATGTTCGCCATGTTATCAACACCCTGAAGCCGATGGGCTTGAATGACGAGCTCATCGCTCAGTTGTTCCAACGAACTCTCACCGGAAGTGCTCTCGACTGGTTCTTCACTTTGGAGTTCGTACATTATCAAACTTGGCCAGAAATAGCCAATGCTTTCGTCAAGCAATATGCATACAATGTCCAAATTGAGCTAACAACTCGAGACTTGGAAATGACCAAACAAGATTCTAATGAGGACTTTGCTACCTTTGTGGCAAAATGGAGGGAAAAGGCTGCCAAGATGAAGAATCGCCCCTCCGAGGAAGACCAAGTGAGGATAGTTGTCAAAAATTTGCAACCCAAATATCTCAGGCATATTTACACACAGGCTATCACCGATTTCAAGCGCTTGCATGCCACTGGGTTGCAAATCGAAGATGGAATCAAGTTAGGACTAATTGGGAAAGAAGAGGCCACTCCTCCACCTAAGAAAACCTTCTCTAGCCGTACATCTCACGCCTCCGTGAATGCCCTTGGCACATCCTTGTCTCAAGACCCTTTCCAAACTAGCCCATCCCGAAGCTCAAATCGACCCCGCCGCAACTTTGATCCTCTTTACATGACCTTGTCCCAAGCCCTGACCATTCTCAGCCGTCAAGGGCATCTCAAACCTCTAAACAAGCCACTTCCTCCGCGGCCTTACGGTCCGAACCATGATCCAAACAAACAAGGTGCCTACCACCAACACCCTGGGCACGAAACAGACAATTGCATGCGTCTTCGTCACGACATTCAAGACCTTATTGATAGTCGAACCATAAAACCACCAAAACCTGATGGGCAAGCCAACCCACTCCCTACTCATAATGCTGAACCGCCACCTCGAAATATCAATCTCATAAATCTATCTCACAACCCCACGTACAATCCCAGCTAGTACATTGTCCAAGACAACCAAACCAAACCTACCTTAACCTTCCCCGAGGAGGACGAGTGTTTCATGATAGAGGAGGAGGAGGATAATGATTCTAATCAGTCAGAAGTAATCGACATTGATATGTCCGACATAAGCAGCAAAGATCAGGCAGAGGAGGAAAAACTAAGGAAGTGGAAGGAACACTCTTGGGCAAAACACAATTTGGAGGATCCAGACATTCCGTTTGTAGAAGATGACGAATGGCTTCGTATCTGGTTTGAGAATAGGAAGAAGGAAAAAGAAAGGGTCATCATGATGAGAAGGCACGCTCGCTTCGAGCCTGCCCAAATAGTGGTACGCATCAACCGTCCCAAAATTCCAACACCGCCCATTGTTTGGGAGACAATCAATCTCATAGAAAAGGTAGAAGAGTTTCAAATGCAACCATGGGTCAACCCTTACGACGAGTGCGACTATAGTCAATGGATAGAGGAAAGAGAAGATCTGGATTTCATGTGCACAGAACCCTATAAAACAGGGGAAAGCGACTTTGATGAAATGGAAGGAGAGTGCGATGATCCGCTCGATGAAACCTCCTTAGCATCATTATTCAATCAGGAGGAATTAGCTGATGACCACACAATCAATGAGGAAAGGGAGATTCAAACTGATACATCCATTTGGGGATTGCTCATGGCTCAAGGAAGTAGCCATCGTACGAACGTCAAAGATGAACCCAATCCAAAGGCTCTGTTTGGCAAGGAAGAGGGTGGGAAAGAGTACAAAGTTGCAAAAGACAAGGGAAATGACCTCGACATGCTGCAGTAGCTGAGAAGTCACAACATGGCAAACAAAAAACGTTAAAACATTGTTTTTGCTTTAAACAAATTAGAACGAGTTTTGGGCCCCTGTTTGGGCATTTTATTTCTGCTAAGAGAATTCCTTTTTCATCTTTCAGATTATGCTTATCTTAATCCAAATTTCTAAATTGCAATTGCCATGCACTATGCTCTCATTGCCAAAACAAGGGAAGAATTCGAAGGGATCAAAATCTTCGTGTTTCCGACAAAAGGGAAGGAAAGGATAAACTCTAATTACTTAAAACTAGGTTTTTATCAAAACTCAGGAAGAAGACGCTATCTCCGTGAGAACACTTAGGGTTAGCTTGCCCATTGTGAAAGTACAAACGCAACAGGAGATTCATAAAAACATCTCCATCAGATTCCTCTCCAAAACACTAAAACCCTCTTGAGAGAAAAATGCTCGTTGGGCAATCTATACACCCAAGCAAAAGTAAGAGCAAAGCCTGCTAGGACAAGAAAAAGCGAAAAACGCAGCCTAGGCAAAAGTCAAGGCATTTGAAGGAAAGCTCGCTAGGGACTCAACCTCTATCAGGTAACCTAGGCAAAACATAGAGCACGAGAGAAAGAAAAACCAAACCCAACCCCCAAAGGTGGTAATCTTGGAACTACGTAAAAGGCCTGATTCCCTGATTGGGATACGTAGGCAATCTCACATCGAGATACGGCCCAAACATTTGGAGAAGGGAGAACATCAACATGTTTGTACTCAATGATAGGCATAGCTAACCCTACGTATTGAGCTCACAAAAGATGAGTTAGTCATTTTCCAAGGAATTGGCAAAAACAAAGACACGTAAGAATTATAGTTCATCCCCTCTAAACCAAAAGTCGTCAACGCAATGGGTATGATACTTCAAAAGACTCTTAAGTTTGGCAATTGGGCTATGAAGCATGGCAAAAGCAAAAGACAGAAAATCAAAAACTAAGCATAGGAAGGAATATGAAACAGGATGCCACTTGGCTAAAGCAAAACCTAGCTCCCTTGGGCAAATAGACGTAACGGCTGAGGAATCAATACCTCGGCCGCAATAATGATCCGTCGGCCGAGTGATCGATTCTTCGGCCAAGTGTTTTCATACAAGTTACTGTCTATCAGCAAAAACTTGTTCAAAAGGCCATGTTCTGACTATCGCATGCAAACTCAAGACATCTAGGGGCATAAAAAGCATTTCTCATTTCATAGACAAAAACTTGTTTACAAAGCCATTGTCGTGGTTGCTTTCGCTATACAAATATAGTTTCTGCCTATCTTCTACTAACTATGAACAGGAAAAAGAAAAGCCCTAAAAGCTAGGCGATCTCTGAGGAGAAGGCGAAGGCTGCTCACTGGTCCTCACATTCCCCCCACCAGCAGCCGGTACTCTCTCAGCCTCAAGCTGCAGCCAAAGAGGGATACAAACATTCAGACTCAAAGGATAATACACAGCAGATAAAGCTCATGAAGAAAGTCGTACCTCAAGGATCCTACGGCGCTGTCTCCGAACTAAAACCTCTGTACTCTGATAGGCGTGAAGCCATGCTTGCACTATCTCGGCAGGTACCTGTGGAATAGTCAAAACATTACAAACATCTAAAGCAAGGGATACAATACGAAGAGAGGAAAGCTAACATGGAAAACTAAAGATACCTGTGAAACCCCGGCTGGCAAGGTGTAAAGCTGGGTCGTACAGGGAATCAGGGTCAGGCGCTCCTCCTCCTCATCATCTGAGTGGAAGGAGACAAACGAAGGAGCCCGTGGCAAAACAGGAGCAACGGGTGGAGCCACAACAGAGGGGGTCAGGAAAAGATGGCAGTACTCCGTATAGTCACCTGCCTGGAGGAGTAAACCTGCCCAATCTCTGATCCGGGCATTCTTCAGATCTTCCTTCGACATCAAGGAAGTGGACCTCATAGATACTGGAGGAGAAGGAGGAACAAGCCGAAGAGCCTCAACGCGTGGCCGCCACTGACTGGCCACTCGATCGCCTAAGTACCAGGCTCGGCAAAATGGACCCTCGAGCAAGCTACGGGTCCGGTCTAGGACTTTACAACGTGCAAGAGGGGCATCATCTGGTACACCACCCCAAGGGTCAAACCGTACCTACAAAGCATGGACAACTCAGCCCTAACACAAGAATATGGAAGTCTAGAGGATAAGAGGTACAAAGAAAAAGGTACCTGATCGACCGTCAGTCGATCCAAAACTCGCTGCCACTCAGGAAGGCTCAAAACTGGTGACCGTGGCCTCCGTCGCCCCATCAACCATCGCTCGTAACGAGGTATGCAGTTCGCATCACCATGCCTAGTCTCAGGGGGAAACTGGAGAAGGTGCTCGAAAGCCCAGAGCTGAAAAGAAGGCTAACCAAAGCAAGTTTAGAACTAGAAAAAGCCAAAGTGAAAACAGAAGTACAAAGGAACGATACGTACCTCAAGCACTCGAAAGTGGCCACAAAGAATGGGACTTTTGTCCCGCGAACAAGCTCCAAGACTGCCATACAAAGTGGCCGAAGCAGACGAGCCCCAGTCAAACTCCCGAATAGCTCCCAAGTGCTGCAAAGGAGCCAAAAACTGCGTGTGTACCGAACCATCCTTGTTGGCAAACAACGTTTGCCCAAGGAGGTAAAGAAGGAAGGCCCGCGTCAATTGCTCGGCACTCACCTGGGTCAGAATGTCAGCCACCATAAAAGTCTTGCTTAGCCAAGCAAGATCGATATGACCCCGGGAACGAACAGGGGGCACCTTGCCCAGAAACCACCTCAAAGCACCCTCTCGCTCCCAAAGCCGGGGGTCAACTCGAAGAGCAACTTCGCCTATCCGCAGGCCAGTCAGCAAAGAAAAGTCACCCGGAGTGATAGTCATCTCGCCAGCAGCAGGAAAGTGGAAGGTATTGGTGGTATCCCACCACCTCTCAACCAGCGAGGTCATCAATGACCAATCCATCTTCGGAAGATCGAGGCCCAGAACGAATGTCTCAAAACCTGCAGCACGTACTAATTCCCGAGCCTGCTCTGGCAGCTTCAAGAACCATCTGTGCACCTCCTTGCCTCCACCGCGAGCTTCCAGCCTCCTGTTTCTCTGCCAAAGACAAAAGGGAGTTAATCTCATGATTGCATAAACAAAGGAAATGCTAAGGGGCATCGAATTAACATCTAAAAGCATGCATTGCCTAGACAGGGGGTACAGTTATTTTAGTTTCCTTAAACAAAAATAAGTTCAACCCAAACATGGGTTCTTCACATTTACGCTCCTAGCTAAAAGGGATTTTCATCCCGCAAGCGAAATTTTTATTCTTAAAAAATATAAAGATTTCCAAAACTCCGAACTAAAGTAAACTTTTTACTTTTTCAGGAAACTCACCGGCACGTTCAGAACGCTCAAGTGATGCTTAGGCTCTCTGCGAACTATCTCCGCCTCTGGGCCACCAACAGGAGGATGGTACTGCAGGAAACCGCCATAACCCAGCCTACGCGAAGGAAGAACGTAGGTAGTAGTATCAAACAAACCGGGCTCCTCAATCGCCTCCTCATCGGAAGACGGATGCTCGCACCTACATGGAGGATGCGAGGACGAACCCGCGACACCTGAAGATGGCGTGGCCATCACGTTTGAAACTAGGTGGGAGGAAGACTAACGGTTTCAAACAAATGAAGCCAGCGGCAACGGCGGCGGTGGGGATAATCGCCGGAGATGATGGTGGCCGACGGTAGTGAAGGAGAACGGCGGCGTGCGTCGTCGGGTGAGAGGAACGGAGGAGAATGAGAGAGGAGGAGAAGAATAGATTAAATGGGCCGTGAGATCGATTTAACTGAACTTAAATCGATTTCCTGGCTTTTGGCGTTCTCACGGCCGAGACATCAATCCACCGGCCGAGAGATCGATCTCCTGGCCCCCCCAATCAATTTCCTTCAGCAATATCAGGTCTTGCTCAGTGCACTGACTCAAGCCATTATAGAATTCTGGGTCCGTGACCAACAAAAGCAAAATCAAGTAAGCTTTGGGGGCATCCTTGATGCCAACACAATGTGATCAAGACTAGCCTTGGGGGCATGCCCAAGCATCGAAGGTCTCTCTCTCCACAAACTGCTAGCCAAAACAAGTCAAAACACCCAGTGGCTCTATCCACTACGGCTCTATGCCCATATCCACTACCAAAGAAATAAGCAGATCCGTGCCCATATCAATTCACTCAGCGGCTTGAAGCCCATATCAATTCAGCGGCCCTGTGCCCATCATCTCTACACGACTCAGCGGCTCTACGCCCTCATCTACCAATTCAGCAGCTCCAAAAGCCCACCGTTTCAACTGGCTCGAAGCCTTCAACTCAGCGGCTCTAAGCCCATTACCTCGACAGGTTCGAAACCTATGTCTACCATCTCAGCGGCTCCAAGCCCTCGACTCAGCAGCTCTACGCTCGCTATCACAACAACAGGCTCTACGCCCGTTATCTCACCAAAGCGGCTCTACGCCCACTATCTCAACTGGCTCGAAGCCGTAACAACCTACTCAGCGGCTCCAAGCCCACCGTTTCAACTGGCTCGAAGCCGTAATAATCAAGTCTACTTCAGCGGCTCAAAGCCCATTACCTCAATAGGCTCAAAGCCTGTATCTACCATCTGAAATGGCTCAAAGCCGTAACAAACAATCTCAGCGGCTCAAAGCCCATTATCTCAAATGGCTCCAAGCCATCACCTCAACAGGCTCGAAGCCTATGTTTACTATCTCAGCAGCTCTATGCTCACTATCACAGCAACAGACTCTACGCCTGTTATCACAATCTCAGCGGCTCGAAGCCCATTACTCCAACAGGCTCGAAGCCTGTATCTATCGTCTCAGCTGGCTCAAAGCCGTAAACAACCAATCTTAGTGGCTCGAAGCCGTAACAACCAACCTAGCGGCTCTAAGCCCATTATCTCAACTGGCTCGAAGCCGTAAACAAGCAACAGGCTCTAAGCCGCCCCAACAATCAAGACATCTATTCTCAGGCTCTACGCCTGAATGCTCAAAAATCTAACATTTTTGAATGCTCAAGCTCTACGCTTGGATGCCCAACCACTGTGTACTGGATGCTCAAGTTATACACTTGAATGCTCAAGCTCTACGCTTGGATGCCCAACCACTGAGTACTGGACGCTCAAAGCCTGTACTTTGAATGCTCGGATTCTGCCGTCCGAATGCTCGAGCTCTACGCTCTGAATGCTCAAGTCCGGAACTTGATAGAAGCTCTAAGCTTAAAAACAAACACACACGCACGGGCCCGTGCACATATTGCATCAACATTTTCACATCGAGTCTGCATCATCATATCTGTTCACATCTAACAACCATCATCACACATATACACCATGCATATCTCTCATGAAACAGGTCAACCCTGCAAACAACCGGCTCTACGCCTCGGTTTTATTGATCGGTTCAGCGCCTCGATCCTTTGGCTCCACGCCAACACTTATGATGGAAAAGCTCCGTGCACAGACCATCAGAATACAACCAGCTCTACGCTTCGGTTCAAAACACGTCAAGCTCTAAGCTCCGACAACTCAGGCCCTCGCCTCAAGACTGCAGCAGGCTCCACGCCTCAATCTAATCACCTTAGGCTCCACGCCTCAGTTCCTTCACCTCAGGCCCTTGCCTTATGCCAGCTCCGCGCTTCGGTTCATCACGTCAAGCTCAAAGCTCTGACACCACAGGCTCTCACCTTATGATCAATACCAGCTCTGCGCTTCGGTCCTATCAAGCTCAAAAGCTCCGACACCTCAGGCTCTCGCCTTATGATCAACACCGGCTCCGCACTTCGGTCCTATCCAATCTCCTCAGGCCTTTGCCTCAAGACTGCAATAGGCTCCACGCCTCGATTTCATCACACCTCAGGCTCTCGCCTCATGACTACAACCGGCTCCGTGCCTCGGTTCCCTCATCGCCAAAGCTCTATCCTCCAGTTACTGTCCCTGCGCCCCCCATCTAAAAAACAAACGGTGTCCAACTCATCCCAGCAGATGGTTTGGATTCCACCCCATTACATCAATTCCTTCCAGCTCATTCGCAAGGATAGGCTACTCTACCGAGCTCCTTTCAGTCAAAGTAAGGATGATCAAGAAAAGCAAACGCACCTGCAGTGTACTGATCTACCCCAAAATACTAAGGAAGCTCTCCGCAAAAACTCCCCAGGTAGCCCCGCGCTCCTTCAACTACTCTTCGCCAAAACCCTGGCTCAGTCTAGGTACGTCACACTACGGCTTTTAAAGCCCTAAGGTACGTCTTCTGTCTCTAACCCTCCAAACTTTTTACTTTTCTTTATTGCCCGAACTACGATTGGTCTGAATTTCCCTTGTGGAATACGTAGGCAGCCTCCCGGCCCGACCATAACAAAACCTTTTTCGAAAACCCCTTGGAATAGTGGTTGGACCAAATTGAGTTGCTTTTTACAGCTTTGACTCTTACTCAAACATGTCTCGCGATCCGTCTGAGTTCAGTCAAAGAGGGGCATCTGTAGACACCCCAATTTGGCCTAACGATTATTTCAAGTCCCACCTTGGGACAATCCCGATGATGAAATGGATACAATGATTGCTGATTGCTTCCTTGAGGACCTTAGGACTTTCGGTAAGAACTTTGAGCCACTTAGAGGACCCGATTCAAAGCCATACAGCCTTTCAGACAGAAATACAGGAGCCTAGGAGATTCCATCTGTCGGCCGTGACATCGATCCCACGGCCATAACATCATTTCCTCACCCGAGCAACCTGTTGCTAGCAAAATCTCCCTGAGAGATCAATCCCTCGGCCGCAAGATCTATCCTTCGGCCGAGACATCCATTCCTCGGCCGTGATATCCTTTACTCGGCCGCCAGATCGACCTTTTCCCAGACGCTGGAACGTGTTCTGTCAGACGTTTGATCCGATTACACTACCTTCCCGATGCGTTCGGGCTACGTTAGAGGATTGCCATGGAGAGTTAGAATCACACTCTAACTCCAATTTTTATCGTGCATTGCGATTGGCCGGAGTGAGTCATCCCTATGCCTATATAAAGGAGCCTTTGGGTTCCGAAATTGATATACCTTCACACTCTTTCAAGCCTCAAAACTCTGCACAAATACTCTCTCAATCCCATACTTCAAAAGCCCTAACCTCCCGAAGGCAGCCGTCAATCCGGCGATCAAACCCCGAAGTTCAAACCTTAACCCTAGGGTTTTCAATCAAGCAATCAATCAATCACGCCCAATTTAAAGCAATCAAGCAACTGAGGGATCAATGTGGTGAGGCCCAACGGCCTCTGCTTTGTCTTATTTACTGTATTTCTAACTAACCGTAGCGTTTTGATTATCCGTTAATCTTTCTGTCTGGTGTGAGGAAGAACACCGACCGGGGCTTCGATCCCTCGGCCGGTACATTAAACCAGTATGATTACTCGGCCGTGACATCCATTCACCGGCCGAGTAATCGATCTCCTGGGACAGTTTGTTTGCTTCTCTACTTTTTGATGCATGCTTCATTTATCGCACTGGCTCACTTTGCTTACTGTTTAAAGGAATAAATAAACAGACTATGTGTTGGAATTAAACAAAGCACCTATACGTCTTATGTTGAGTGATTATGGGCCAGTCTCACGATTGGGCAAAGAGGGGTGCCTAACACCTTCCCCTTATTGTACTTTTGGCTCCCGCATCCAGAATCTCTATCTGTTTTCCTAATTTAATAAACTAGGTGGCGACTCTGTTTTGATGATAACCGCTATCATGTGGCGATGTTCCTAGCCATGGGAATGTCCATGATTTTGGTTTACGAAGTAAGCAACCAATCGAGCAAACAAATGTGATCAATCTGTATGGTGATGCCCCGTTCGGGAGGTGTCTACAATACTCGGGACTGTCCCCAAGGCTAGTTCTGAGTATGCTCGGGATTGCCCCCAAGGCTAGTTCTTGAGTATGCTCGGGATTGCCCCCAAGGCTAGATTCCATATGCTCGGGGTTGTCCCCAAGGCTAGTCCTTGACCATATTCCAATTTGTTAGGGAGATTTCCATTACCTCCACTGCTGGGAGTGCCTTCCGGAGGCCAAATGCCTTCTAGCGACTCAAATGTCTTCTGGTGGCTAAATGCTTTCTGCAAGCTGGCAACATAAACGCTTTCTGGAAGCTAGCAGTATAAATGCCTTCTGGAGGGTGCATTGAGTGGAAGCCCCAGGATTATTTTGCTGGCCTGCTGAGCGCGAGGTTGTGCACATGGTGTGGCATAGAGCTGTTGAGGTGTGGGCGTAGAGCCGCTGAGCAGCACTTGAGCGTCCTCAATGTTTCGGTAAGCTTCCTGAAAAGTAAAAGGTTTACTTTAGTTCGGAGTTTTAATTTGCATGATCAAAATTGAGTTTTTTTGTTTTGATTTGCGGGATGAGATCCCTCTTAGCCAGGGGCGTGAATGAGAAGGACCCATGGTTGGGTTGAAGTTGTTCTGTTTAAAGAAGTTAAGATAACTGTGCCCCCTGTTTAGGCAATGCATGCTTTTTAAACGTCAATTTGATGCCCCTAGCTTTTTATTTGTTTATGCAATCGTGAGATTAACTCCCTTTTTGTCCTTGGCAGAGAAATAGGAGACTGGAGGCTCGCGGTGGAGGCAAAGAGGTGCACAAGTGGTTTGTGACGTTGCTGGAGCAGGCTCGGGAGTTAGTACGCGCTGCTGGGCCTCAATCTTCCAAAGATGGATTGGTCGTTGATGACCTTGCTGGTTGAAAGGTGGAAGGATACTCCCAACATGTTCCACTTTCCTTCTGTTGGCGAGATGACGATCACGCCAGGTGATTTTTCTTTGCTTACTGGCCTATGAGTAGGTGGAGCTCCTCTTTGGGTTAACCCTAGGCTTTGGGAGCAAGTAGGGGATTTGGAGTGGTTCTTGGGCAAGGTGCCCCCTCTTCACTCGCGTGGTCATGTTGACGTCTCTTGGCTGATCAAGACTTTTATGAAGGTTGATATCTTGACTCAGGTGAGTGTTACTCAGGTGAGTGTTGAGTAGTTGACACGGGCCTTTCTTCTCTACCTCGTTGTTTGTCAACAAGGATAGTTCAGTGCATAGGCAGTCTCTAGCCCCTTTGCAGTATTTGGAGGCTATTTGGGAGCTTGATTGGGGAGCATCTGCCTTGGCCACCTTGTATGGCCTCCTTAGGGCTTGTTCACGGGACATGACTCTTGGCGGTCACTACCGGGTACTTGAGGTATATCCTTCTTCTTTTCTCGTTGTGATTTTTCCCTTGCTACGAGCGATGGTTGGTGGGGCAACGGAAGCCACTGTCGCCAATTTTGAGCCTTGGCGACGAGTTTTGGACTGATTGACGGTTGACCAGGTTCCCCTTGCATTCCTTGTTTTTAGATCTCCATTCCTCTGTGCTGTGGCTGATTTAGACTTTGTTTGTAGGCGAGGTTCGACCCTTGGAGTGGTGTATCAGAGGACACCCCTCTTGCACGTTCTAGGGTTCCAGATTGTACTCGTAGCCTGTTCGAGGGTCCCTTTTGTTAAGCCTGGTACTTATGTGATCGGGTGGCCAGCCAGTGGCGCCCGCGTGCTGAGGATCTTTAGTTTGTTCCTCCTCCTCCTACGACGTTGATGAGGTCTACTTCTTCGATGTCTAAAGTAAACTTGGAGAATGCTCAGATCTAGGCGGGTTTGCTTCTTTAGGCAGGTGACTGTATGGAGTACTGCCATTTTTCCTTGGTTCTGCCTGCTGTTCCTTCAGTTGCTCTTGTTTGGCCACGGGCCCTTTCCTTTGTCTCCTTCCATTTTGATGACGGAGAAGAGGCGCTTGGTGCTTGCCCCTTGTTTTGCATTCTTTTCCTTGTAGCTTTGAGGCTGAGTGAGCACCAACTGTCAGTGGGGAGGATAGCCAGCAATCCCCTTCTTCATCTCAGAGATCGTCTTGAAGACGGCGTCACGACCAACTTTAGGATTTTCTTTTTCCTTCCTGTTCATGGTTAGCAAAGAGACAAGCAGATTCTGTATTTGTATAGTGAAAGCAACTACAGTGATGATTTTGTAGGCAAGCTTTTGTTCATGAAATGAGAAAATGCTTTTTATGCCCCTAGATGCCTTGAGTTTGCATGCGATAGTCAGAACATGGCTTTTAAATTGTTTTGAACAAGCATCTGTTGTTTACTGTAAAATGAAATACCGACCGAGGAATTGATATTACAGCCGAGGAATCAGAATTGCGGCTGAGATATCAATCCTTCGACTGTTGCTTTTATTTTCTAAAAGGGAGCTAGGTCTTGTTTTAGCCAAGTGGCATCATGTTTTCCCTTCCTTCTTATGCTTGATCTTGATTTCATGCCCTTTTGCTTTTGCCATGTTCCCTAGTCTGATTGCCAAACTCGAGAGTTTTCAAGATATCCTGCCCATTGTATTGATGACCTTCAAGTTAGAGGGGATGAATAATGATTCTCATGTCTTTTGCTGTTGCCAATTCCTTGAGAAAAGCATACTCATCTTTTACGAGCTCAATACGCAAGGTTAGCCATGCCTATCATTGAGTACAAATCTGTTGATGTTCTCTCCAAATGTTTGGGCCGCATCTCAATGTAAGATTGCCTACGTATCCCAATCAGGGAATCAGGCCTTTTACGTAGTTCCGAGATCACCACCTTTGAGGTTGGGTTTTCACTCTTGGTTTTTCTTCTCACATGCTTTTGATTTTGCCTAGGTTACCTAATGGAGGTTGAGTCCCTAGCGAGCTTTTCTTTGAATGCCTTAACTTTTGCCTAGGCTGCGTTTTTGCATTTTCTTGCTCTAGCAGACTTTGCTCTTACTTTTGCTTGGGTTTTCAGGTTACCCAACGAGCACTTCTCTCAAGAGGGTTTCTGCATTTCGGAGAGGAATTTGATGGAGATATTTTTCTAAATCTCTCTTGTGTTTGTACCCTCATAATGGGCGAGCTAACCCTAAGTGTTCTCGCGGAGATAGTGTCTTCTTTCTAAGTTTTGACAAAAACCTAGTTTCTTAAGCAACTAGAGTTCATCCTTTCCTTCCTTTTTGTCAGTGACACAAGGAACTTGATTCTTTGAAATTTCCCTTGTTTGGTAAAGAGACTATAATGTATTGGTAATTGCAATTTAGGAAATAAATCATTGAATAAGCATAGTCTAGAGGATGAAACATGAATTCACTTGGTAGAAATTAAATGCCCAAGCAGGGGCTCAAAACATGTTTTAGCTTGATAAAAGCAATGTTTAATGTTCTTTGCCATGTTGTGACTTCTTAGCTATTGTAGCATTTCGAGGTCGTTTTCAAAACCTTTGCCTTTCGCAACTTTATACTCTTTTCCACCATCTTCTTTGCCAAACAGGGCCTTTGAACTGGATCCATCTTCACTGGTGGCTACTTCTTTGAGACATGAGTACTCCCCAAATGGAAGTGTTGGTCTAGGTTTTCATCACCCTTTCTTCCTCCTTATTGATTGTGTAGTCGTCAGCTATTTCCACTTGATTGAATAGTGATGCTAAGGAGATTCCATCGAGTGGATCATTGTATTCTCCTTCCATTTCGTCAAAGTCATTTTCCCCTTTACTTGTTCTTCTTCATTACTTTTGTCAGACATGTCGGGATTGATCACTTCCGATTGATCGGACTCATTGTTTTCTTCCTCCTCCATCGTGAAACATTCATCCTCCTCTGGGAAGGTAAAGGTTGGCTTGGCTTGATTGTTTTGGACAAAGTATTGGCCAGGATTGTATGTGGGGTTGTGAGATAGGTTTATGAGATTAATGTTTCGGGGTGGTGGTTCAGCATTGTGAGTAGGAATTGGCTTGCACATTAGGTTTTGGAAGTTTTATAGTTCGGCTATCAATGAGATCTTGAATGTCATGGCGGAGACGCATGCGATTATCTGTTTCATGCCTAGGGTGTTGGTGGTAGGCGCACTGTTTGTTAGGATCATGGTTTGGGCCATAGAGTGGCTGAGGAAGTGGTTTGTTTAAAGGTTTGAGATGCCCCTAACGGCTCAGAATGGCTAAGGCTTGAGATGAGGTCGTATAGAGAGGGTCAAAGTTGCGATGGGGGTGATTTGAGCTTTGGGATGAGCTCATTTGAAAAGGGTCTTGTGGTAAGATTGAGTTAAGGGTGTTGACGGAGGCAGGAGATATACGGGTTGGGAAGGTTTTCTTGGGTGGAGGAGTTTCTTCTTTCCCAATGAGGCCTAGCTTGATCCCCTCTTCAATCTGCAGCCCAGTAGCATGCTGGCGCTTGAAATCAGTGATAGCCTGAGTGTAAATGTGCGTGAGGTACTTGGGCTGCAAACTCTTGACAACTATTCTCACTTGATCTTTCTCGGAGGGGCGGTTCTTCATCTTGGCGGCTTTTTCTCTCTATCTAGCCACAAAGGTTGCAAAGTCCTTATTTGACTCCTGCTTAGTCGTTTCCAAATCTCGAGTTGTTAACTCAATTTGGACGTTGTATGCATATTGCTTGACAAAAGCATTGGCAATTTCTGGCCAAGTATGATAGTGCACAAACTCCAAAGTGAGAAGTCAATCGAGAGCGCTTTCGGTAAGAGTCTTTTGAAATAACTGAACAATGAGCTCATCATTCAAGCCATTGGCTTCAGAGTGTTGATGACATGGCGGACATGGTTAGTGGGATTGCCAGTTCCATTGAACTTCTCAGGTAGTTGAGAATCTGGAAAAAGGCAGAGTTCTTCAAAATCCAGAATTTGGTCCCCTTGTGAATGGGCCAGAGCATGTTTGATCTCCTTGACTTGTTTGGCCAATTCGGGGTTTTCTGCCAATACCACTTCTTGAGGATTCTCATCTTCCACTGATTTCTTTTCGTCCTCAACATCTCTTGCTGCTTTCTCTACCAGTAAGGTAGCGACTTTGAGCTTGATGATCAGCAAAAATGGCGTCGTTATCTGCCATGAGAGTGGGAGGATTACTTGATGAAGCTTAGGATTTGGTAGATGATTGAGTTTGTTGAGGAGATGACCGTGAAGTCCCTAAAAGTGATTGGGACCGTTGCAGTGCAGGTGTTTTGGCCGGTGAGGGTGACAGATGGGACGGCTGCAAAGACCTCTGTTTGGCGTAACTTCAGGTGTTGTAAGAGTATAAAATTGGCTGTGGTTGCTTCTTTGTTTTACTTATTATGTCTGCTTTGAAAAGTAGAGTACCTGTAAGTCAATACTTGGCTTGTGTAGGGTTAGGATTTGGGTTGAAAATCCCAACCCTTCTGCACAGAAAAAGTTATTTACAACAACAGATGATACAAGGTGTGAGGAAGAACTTGGAAGTGAAAATGCAAGTAGGTTCCTAGCCTGTAGGTTCCTGTCTTAGTTTGATAAGTTCTATGGCTTTCTAAAACATGCAAGGTTTTGGTAGTCTCAGGGTGCTCCGTTGTCAAAGGGCACCAATCCTTTCACCAGCCCATCATAGGCGGCGATTGGGTGATTCCCTTTTTGATATACCACTAGGTACGAGTGACTGTGGAGTTTGCTGGAACCCCCAACATAGCCCGTGTCATGTCGGGATATCAGGTGAACTCAACGGGTTGCCCGCTCAATGCATATGATAGATGAATTAAACAAGGCATGTATTAGTCTTATGTTGAACTTTTTGGTTATGGCTCTCATATCCCCAGCAGAGTCGCCAAAAACTGTAGACACCTCCCAAACGGGGCATCGCCATACAGATTGATCACGTTTGTTTGCTCGATTGGTTGCTTGCTTCGTAAACCAAGATCGTGGACATTCCCATGGCTAGGAACATCACCACACGATAGCGGTTGTCATCAAAACAGAGTCGCCACCCAGTTTATTAAAACTGGAAAAATAGATAGAGATTCTGGGTACGGGAGCCAAGAGTACAATAAGGGGAAGGTGTTAGGCACCCCTCTCTGCCCAGCCGTGAGGCTGGCCCATAATTATTCAACATAAGACATGTAGATGCTTTATTTAATTCTAACACGTAATCTGTTTTTAGCCTTTAAGCAGTTAATGGTGAGCCAAGACTGTAATTGAAACATGCATCAGAAAGCAGGGAAACGAAACAAAGCTGTCCCAGGGTAATGGATCCCGCGGCCGGTGAATGGATGTCACGGCCGAGGGATCCTCCTGGTTTGATATATCGGCCGAGGGATCGAAGCCCCGGTCGATGTTCTTCCTCACACCAGACAGAAACGTTAATAGATAATCAAAACACTACGATTAGTCATGAATACAGTAAATAAGACAAACCAGAGGCCGTTGGGCCTCACCACCTTGATCCCTCAGTTGTTTGATTGCCTCGGATTGGGTGTGATTGACTGATTGCTTAATTGAAAACCCTAGGGTTAGGGTTTGTACTTCGGGGTTTGATCGTTCGGGATGTGGCTGCCTTTAGAAGGTTAGAGCTTCTATAGAGGGAGTATGTGAGATGATTTCTGCAGAGTTTCGAGGTATGAGATGGAGGAATTGAATGTTAATTTCGAAACCCTAAGGCCTCTTTATATAGGCAATTGATGACTCACTCCGGCCAATCAAATGGCGTGAATCAAAAAGGAATTCTAGGGTTCAAAGATCTCTAGACGCGATCTATTTCGTAGCCCGAACGCATCGGAAAAAGGCTGCTAGGGTTTTGGTGCGTTGATCAAACGACTGACAGAACATTCCAGAATTCTGGAAAAAGACGATCTGGCGGCCGAGGAATGGATCTGGCGGCCGAGGAATCGATCTTATGGCTGAGGAATGGATTTGACGATCTAGCGGCCGAGGAAACGATGTTGCGGCCGAGGAATCGATCTTACGGCCGAGGGATTGATCTCTCAGGGAGATTTTCTAGCAACAGGTTGCTCGGGTGAGGAAATGATGTTAAGGCCGTGAGATCGATGTTACAGCCGACAGATGGATTCTCCTAGGCTTCTGTATTTCTGTCTGAAAGGCTGTATGGCTCTGAATTGGGTCCTCTAAGTGGCTCAAAGTTCTTACCGAAAGTCCTAAGGTTCTCAAGAAGGCAATCAGCAATCACTGTATCCATTTCATCATTGGGATGGTCCCAAGGTGGGACTTGAAATAATCGTTAGGCCAAATTGGGGTGTCTACAAGGACCGCTTTGGTTGAAAGTGGAGGTAATGACAGAGCCTTGGAAATTGAGCTGGATCTTGCCGAAGAGCGGAGGGAGAAGGCTCTGGTACACCTGGCCTCATACCAGGAGCAGCTGATGAAAAGCTATAACAAACATGTCCACCCACGTGAGTTCGGTGTTGGAGACCTTGTGCTTCGTAAGGTGCTCGGCAACACCAAGGTGGCCAACGAGGGTAAGTTGGGGGCCAATTGGGAAGGCCCATATCGAGTTACTGAAATTGTGGGCATTGGGGCTTATAGATTGGCGGACTTGGATGGGAACCCGGTGCCAAGGCCCTGGAATGTTCATAATTTGATAAAGTTTTTTGTATGAAAGACCTAAATTTGTCATTTCATTCTGTTTTAGGATGCATGTAGACACCTCCCAAACGGGGCATCGCCATACAGATTGATCATTTATTGCTCGATTGGTTGCTTGTTTCATAAACCAAGATCGTGGACATTCCCATGGCTAGGAACATCGCCACACGATAGCGGTTATCATCAAAACAGAGTCGCCACCCAGTTTATTAAAACTGGGAAAATAGATAGAGATTCTGGGTACGGGAGCAAAAGTACAGTAAGGGGAAGGTGTTAGGCACCCCTCTCTGCCCAGCCGTGAAACTGGCCCATAATTGCTCAACATAAGACATGTAGATGCTTTGTTTAATTCTAACACATAGTCTGTTTAATTAAGCCTTTAAACAGTAAATAAGGTGAGCCAATGCGATAAGTAGATCATGCATCAGAAAGCAGAGAAGCAAAACAAACTGTCACAGGGAGATGGATCCCGCGGCCGGTGAATGGATGTCACGGCCGAGGGATCCTCTTGGTTTTATGTACCGGCCGAGGGATCGAAGCCCTGGTCGGTGTTCTTCCTCACACCAGACAGAAAAGTTAGCAAATGATTAAATGCTACGATTAATCATGAATACGATAAATAAAACAAACCAGAGGCCGTTGGGCCTCACCACCTTGATCCCTCAGTTGCTTGATTGCTTCGGATTTGATTGCGATTGACTGATTGCTTCTTTGAAAACCCTAGGGTTATGGTTTGAACTTCGGGGTTTGATCATCGGATTGATGGCTGCCTTCAGGAGATTAGGGCTTTTGAAGAGAGGGTTTGAGAGAGTATTTGTGCAGAGTTTCGTGGCTTGAGAGAGTATGGAAGTATACGAATTTTGTGATTATTCGTTGTTGTATTTTCGGAACCCAAAGGCCCTTTATATAGGCAATTGGTGACTCACTCCGGCCAATCAAAATGCATGATTGAAATTGCAATGCAAACTCTTCGTGATAATCTCTGGGCGTAGCCCGAACGCATCGAGAAGGTAGTGTAGTTGGATCAAACGTCTGACAGAACGTTTCAGAGTCTGGAAAACAAGGGATCTGGTGGCTGAGGAAATGATGTTGCGGCCGAAGGATAGATCTTGCGGCCGAGGGTTTGATCTCTTAGGGAGATTTTCTAGCAACAGGTTACTCGAGTGAGGAAATGATGTTAAGGCCGTGAGATCAATGTCACGGCCGACAGATGGATTCTCCTAAGATTCTGTATTTCTGTCTGAAAGGCTGTATGGCTCTGGATTGGGTCCTCTAAGTGGCTCAAAGTTCTTACCATAAGTCCTAAGGTTCTCGAGAAGTCAATCAGTAATCACTGTATCCATTTCATCATCGGGATGGTCCCTAAGGTGGGACTTGAAATAATCGTTAGGTCAAATTGGGGTGTCTACAGATGCCCCTCTTTGACTGAGCTCAGACGGATCGCGAGACATGTTTGAGTAAAAGTCAAAGCTGTAAAAAGCAACTCAATTTGGTCCAACCACTATTCCAAGGGGTTTTCGAAAAAGGTTTTGTTATGGTCGGGCCGGGAGGCTGCCTACGTATTCCACAAGGGAAATTCAGACCAATCGTAGTTCGGGCAGGCAATAAAGAAAAAGAAAAAGTTTGGAGGGTTAGAAATAGAAGACGTACCTTCGGGCTTTAAAAGCCGTAGTGTGATGTACCTAGGCTGAGCCAGGGTTTTGGCGGAGAGTAGTTAAAGGAGCGTGGGGCTGCCAGGGAAGTTTTTTTGCAGAGAGCATCCTTAGTATTTTGGGGTAGATCAGTACATGGCAGGTGCGTTTGCTTTTCTTGACCATCCTTATTTTGACTGAGGGGAGCTCGGTAGAGTAGCCTATCCTTGCGAATGAGCTGGAAGGAATTGATGTAATTGGGGTGGAATCCAAGCCATCTACTGGGGATGAATCGGACGCCATTTTTGAGATATGAGGGGTGCAAGGCCAGTAACTGGAGCACGAAGCTTCGGGGACGAGGGAACCGAGGCACGGAGCCGGTTGTAGTCATGAGGCGAGAGCCTGGAGGGCGATGATTTCTGACGTGATGGAACCGAGGCGCGGAGCCGGTTGTAGTCACAAGGCGAGGGCCTAAGGTGATAGAATTGAGGCGTGGAGCCTGCTGTGGTCATGAGGCAAGGGCCTGAGGGGATTGAAGCTTTGAGCTTTGATAGAACTGAAGCGCGGGGCTGGTATTGAAAATAAGGCGAGAGCCTGAGGTGTCGGAGCTTAGAGCTTAACGTGATTTGAACCGAAGCGTAGAGCTGGTTGTATTTTGATGGTTTGTGCACGGAGCTTTCTCATCATAAGTTTTGGCGTAGAGCCAAATGATCGAGGCGCTGGACCGATCAATAAAAAATTGAGGCGTAGAGCCGGTTGATTACGGGGTTGACCTGTTTCACGAAAGATATGCAGAGTGTATATATGTGACAATGGTTGTTAGATGTGAACAGATATGATGATGCAGACTCGATGTGATAATGGTGATGCAAATGTGCACGGGCCCGTGCGTGTGTGTTTGATATAAGCGTAGAGCTTCTTTCAAGTTCCGGACTTGAGCATTCAGAGCGTAGAGCTCGAGCATTCGGACTGCAGAATCCGAGCATTTAAAATACAGGCTTTGAGCATCCAGTACGCAGTGGTTGAGCATCCAAGCGTAGAGCTTGAGCATTCAAGTGTAGAACTTGAGTATCCAGTACACAGTGGTTGGGCATTCGAAGAGTTTCGAGCATTCAAAATGTTAGATTTTGAGCATTCAAACGTAGAGCTTGAGAGTTGATGATGTCTTGATTTGTTGGGGCGGCGTAGAGCCTGTTGAGATAGTTGTTACAGCTTCGAGCCAGTTGAGATTGCTTGAGTATGGTTGTAGGCGTAGAGCCTGCTGAGTTAATGAGTTAGTGAATTCGGGCGCAGAGCCGCTGAGATGGTTGTTACGGCTTAAAGCCAGTTGAGATAATGGGCGTAGAGCCGCTGAGTGATAGAAACGGTGAATACGGGCATAGAGCCGCTATGATAATGGGCATAGGCATAGAGCCGCTGAGTGAGTTGATAGTTGTATGGTTGCTGGAGTGGCAAGCGTAGAGTTGCTGATGTAGTGAGATGGTGCTGAGCTGCTGGTGATGCAAGGAGCATGGTGTTGTCGAATGACTTGTGCATAAGGCTACCGAGTGTGGAGCTGCTGAGTGAGCCTAGAGTTGTTTGAGTGATAATGAGCGCGGGTGTAGAGCCGCTGAATACTTTGAGATGGGCTCTAAGCCGCTGAGTTGATAAAGATGAAGCTGTTGGGGTAGCGAGCGTGGAGCTGCTGACGGTGATTGGGCTTAGAGCCTGTTGAGAAGGCGAAGATGGGCGTGGGGCTTGTTGAGATAATAGGCCTTGGATGGTGTGAATTTGAGAGCTCGGGGCTAACAATCTTTGGTAGCCAAGTGGCTATAATGGCAAGCTTTGCTGGGATAGAGAGAGTCTTTGACATTTTTCCATGCTCGGGCATGCCCCCAAGGCTAGTTCTGACCACGTTGTATTGGCTCGGGGATGCCCCCAAGGATGACTTGATCTTACTTCTGTTGGTCGTGGACCCAGAATTCCAGAATTGCTTGATTTTTGGGTGCACTGAGCATGATCTGATTTTGCTGAGGGAAATTGATTGGAGAGCCAGGAGATCGATCTCTCGGCCGAGTAAAAGATGTCTCGGCTGAGGAATCGAAGTTTCGGCCGCTTAATCGGTTCGTTTCCAGGGGCTTATAAAAGGCCACAGCCTCAGCTGTTTTATCTCATTTTTCTCTCTTTCTTCTCCCTTCCTCTGCGTCCGAGACCCCTACCAAAGACCTCTTCCACTTATCCTCATTCCTGACAGCTCTGGGCCATGGATGATGCACGGCCAGAGATCGCGGAGGGAATCCGCGATGTTCTTGGACTTGTCTTGATGCTTGATTAGAGACCCTCGCATGGGTGGCTTGCTTCCGTGACGCGGAACTCCTGGGATGGTGCTTGTACGTGGTATGATGGTTTTTCTATGCCATCCGGTGTCTTTCTTGCACCGTAGTGCTTCTTTGGTACACGTCATCCTAAGGGTGTCCTTTTCTTTTTTGCAGCTGGTCTCTAGTGTTCAGACCACTAGAGGATTCGGCATCCTCTTCTCCTTCCCCTTTTTTGTTTTTCTGTTTCTCTTCCTGCATAGGTCAGTTTGATAGGAAATCGATGTATAGTTTGTTCAGGAAATATGGGATGATCCACCTTGTGATGTAAAAAAAAAGCTTTTGTTATATGAAACAAAAACCTTTTGCTCTGCTATGTGATTGTGTATACTTTTATACCGTTTGTATTGTATAAAAATTGATAATCTCGGTGAAGATTTGAGTGAAATGGTTTGGACCGTGGAAGTCTACTGTAAAATAGCCGTTCTGGCGGCCGACCTATCGATTATACGGCCGAGAATTGGATCTGGCGGCCGAAGGATCGTTTCTTCTACCTGGGTTTGACTTTTGGATCATCCCTGATTTTCATGGGCCGATGGACTGATCCTTCGGCCGTTATATCGAAGTGCTGGCTGAGAGACCGACTAGGTTACTGAGGATTTAGAATTCGATTCCGATTCGAACTAAGACTCGACTTAGTTCTATAAGTACGCGTTATATGAACCCGATAGCATTGTCAGTGACAATTCCTTGCATATGGCACAACCAGTCCTTGATCAGTGGTTGAATTCCTTTAATGGCCTCGACCGTTTATACTTTAAGTCCTTCGGTATGGACTTTCTCTTCTCCCTTCGTCAAATTCCTGTGAATTTTGCTTTCCTTAGGGCAGCCTCTAGTTTGTGGGATCCTGGGTCATTTGGATAGAGAAGGTTTTATTGTCCCTAATCCTTTGATCAACCGAGGTAATCTCTTGAAAGATTTGCTCCAAGTTCAGAAACATGAAGCTAGGTTTTTCATAGTGAACGGAAGGCTGGAGATCCTACAATTTGTCCAGCGTTTTGGTATAGCTGAGGCTCATCGCCAAGTTTCTCAACAGAAAGCATGCTTTCATGCGCTGTGCATTTGTCTCCTTCATTATTACTTGCTTGGCCCTTCCTCTGGCCATGCTGATTCCATGCTGTTTAACCTTGCTCAACAAATTGGAAACCGTGTGAGTTTCGCTGGCTTAGTGTTGGCAAAGACCTTGATGGGTCTAGATGTGATGAAGGATGATCCTACAGCTCAGTTCTCAAGCAGTCCTTTGCTATTGCAGGTTCGCTCTTTGTCTGTTTATTTGTCAAGTTATCTTTTCACTCATCACTCTTTTGTTTTGACTCACGTGTTCTCTCAACTCACAATTTTCCCTTGTTCTCTAGGTATGGTTATTTGAGAAACTAAAGGTGTGGGATGCGCCAGAGCGACTTCCTTATAATCCAGACTAATGTACGGAGCGTCGCATGATTAGACAGTTCCCAACTGAGGCTGCTTGGGAAGCATGGATGAAAACTTGCAAAGGTGATTGGATTCAATGGGTTTGCCCCTGGTATGGTGTTGAGAGCATGCCTGTGAATACCATGAACCATTTCGGTGTAGCAGCGATTGGTATTACTCGAGTCGTCTTCTACTTTCCTGCTCACTTTCAAAGGCAGTTCGGGGCTGAACAAACCGCAATCCTGGGTGACCCTGAGTACGCTGTTTCCAAGGTTCACGATGCCAATTTTTGTCGTAATATGCTGCGTCTTTGGCCGGATAGAGTGATGCAGAAGGTTGCTGAGAACTTTGCTGACAAGCTATCAGGTTCTTACAAGCGCTGGTTGAAGAAAAACCTTTTGGAGGACAGTAGTGCAAAGAGAAAGAAGACCTAGAGATTGACACTTTGCTTATGTTTTTCAAAAGATGTTTAATTCCAGCTTTCATGGATTGAGAATTGTTTAGGTTTGCTTTTTCCTTTTCCTTTGGAAATAATAAAACATTTGGTCGTTTTATTTGAAGATGTTATTGCCATGGTTTGATAGTGTACATGCTTTAGGATAGACCTAGAAATTTTGGAAGTGATGATGATAGCAGTGGCCGGATCTCAAACTTAGAGATTGCCTACGTATCCCATGGAGGGAATCAGGCCATAAACGTAGTTCCAACAGACGGGATTTGTTTTGTTTTGTTTTTTTTAGTTAGGGTCCACTCGGGTATTTTTCTCTCCTTTTGTGCTCTTAATTTTGCCTAAAACCGCCCTTACGGGTTTTCGGCTTAGCAAGCGTTTTATTTATGCCTTAGTTTTTGCCTAAGCCGCCCTTGCGGGTTTTCGACCTAGCAGGCTACTCTAATTTTTGCTTGGGTCTGCCCACCCTTGTGGTTTTCGGCCCAACGAGCATCTCTCATGGGTCTGAAATGTGGCGTCGCGAATTCCATTCCATCCAAGTCTGCAACGTATGCTGCTCCTCCAGAAAGTATACGTTTGATAAGGTAGGGGCCTCCCCAGTTCGGTCTAAACTTGCCCCTTGGGTCTGAAATGTGGCGACGGACTGCTTTGAGCACCATGTCTCCTACTTTGATGTCTCTCGGTTTTACCTTTTTGTTGAATGCTCGTGCAATGCGGCATTGATACCCTTGCACATGGTATAACGCTCTCAGCCTCCTTTCGTCTAGTAGTGCCAACTCATCGTGGCGGTTTTGAACCCAGTCTTCTTCGATCATTCCAGTCTCAGCTAGAACCCTTAATGAAGGTAGCTCCAGTTCGATAGGCAAGACAGCTTCCATTCCATAAACCAGAGAGTAGGGAGTGGCCCCAGTTGAAGTCCTTTCAGTTGTTCGATAACCCCATAGCGCCAAAGGTAGCATTTCTGGCCAGTCTGTGTAGGTGTCAGTAGTCTTCCGCAGAATCCTCTTGATATTCTTGTTTGCAGCCTCAACTGCTCCATTAGTTTGAGGTCGATAAGTAGATGACCGATGATTCTGTATCCCAAATTCGGCAAAAAGCTTTTTTGTCGCTCCCTTGAAGTGCGATCCATTGTCACAGACGAACTCGTGAGGTACACCATATCGATAGATGATATTGGTGCGAATAAATTTGGCCACATGAGTGGCTTTGAGGGTAGCATAAGAAGCTGCTTCTACCCACTAGTTGAAGTAGTCGATGGCTACTAGAATGAACTGATATTTGTATTTTCCCTTTGGATTTATACTTCCAATGACATCTATCCCCAAGGTGGAGAATGGCCAAGGGGATGTCATGCTATATAATTCCGTAGGGGGGATACGCATGCGATCAGCGTGGGTTTGGCACTTGTAATATCGGCGGACATAATCAGCACAGTCGGCCTCCATTGTGGTCCAGTAATATCCCTGACGCAGGATCTTCTTTGCCATTGTTGCCCCATTCATGTGTGGCCCACAAATTCCTTCGTGTGTTTCCTCCATTACCTTGCGGCTGTCCTCTGCTGTGACACAAAGTTGACTTGGACCCAAGTGTGCCCTTCGATATAATGCTCCTCCACAGATTACAAATCGGGCGGCAAACTTCCGCAAAGCCATTTTGTCCTTTGAGGTGGCCTTGGATGGGTATTCTCCTTCTTCCAAGAATTTCTTCACGTCTTCGTACCATGGCTTGCCAACGTCTTCACCTTCCTCGGTGAAGGTACACTCGCACGCTGGTTTGACCTTTTGTTCGATCATGAGAGGCTGCATTGTAAATCCCAGGGGTATTTCGACCATAGACGCCAATGTTGCCAGTGCATCTGCAAATCTATTGCTCACTCGAGGAGTGTGCGTGAAGATAACGGAATCGAATTGTGAAATTAGATCTTCCAGCACAGAGTGATATAGTTTTAGTGTGTCTTCCTTGACCCTCCTGTCTCCTCTTGCTTGGGATACCACCAGGTTTGAATCCCCAATGACTTCTATCCTCTTTGCCCCTAGTTCCAGGGCTGCCTCCATTCCAGCAATGCAAGCCTCGTATTCAGCTTGGTTGTTGGTGACTTCAAACCTTAGTTTATATGACAAAGGGATATGAGAGTCGTTTGGGGAAACTAGCAATACCCCTATGCCATATCCACATTGGTTTGATGCTCCATCAAAGTAAAGCTGCCAGGTGTCGTCCAGGAGACATAAGATATCCTCGTCGGGGAACATGAAGTCTTCTGCCTCGGCTTCTGTCACAGGGTGATCTGGCAAGAATTCTGCCACAGCTCTTCCCTGGATAATGCGGGATACAGTAGCATCCCGAGGTATACCAGAATCTAAAGCAATCCTGGTACCAAAGTTTGCTATCAAGGGACCAAGCGGATGCCAATTATCATACCATAAGGAAATGGAGTGGCCATCACCTAGGACACTAATAATAAAGGGTTGTACCAATGGTTTGAGGTTCAGTAGCTTCCTCCATACCCAAGTGCAGAATCCAGGAATTTTCATATTCCAAAAGTTCCTACCTTTTATTAAGTAGGATTTGACCCATTGACACCACATGGACTGTTCCCCTCCAGAGATGAGGAACCAAATATGCTTAGTGATGGCTGCCTTATTCCATGTTTGCATGGATTTAAACCCAAGACCTCCCTCCTGTTTAGGAGAGCATAGGTGCTCCCAAGAGACCTTAGCACCAGTTCTCTTGAGGTCAGGGCCTGACCAAAGAAATGCTCTTAGAATAGCCTCCACCTCTTTGATCACCTTTTTAGGGATGATAAATAAGGAGGACCAATATGTTTGCATGGAAAAAAGAACATTCTTTATCAACTGCACCCTGCAAGCATATGTTAAATCTCTATTTGTCCAACACTTGGTTTTAGCAGTAATGTTATCCACTAAGCGTTGACAATCAGAGGCTTTGAGTTTAGTGGAGATAAGAGGAACACCAAGATATCTAACAGGAAGTGTGCCTTCTTTAAAATCTAGGACGTTCAGTATGGCTATCCTAGAGGTGGTATTGACTCTAGAGAAAAATATGCTACTCTTCCCAGGACTAGGGGATAAACCTGACAACTCCTGGAACTCAGTGAGAGCATCATGAATGTGATTGACTGAGGACAAATCCCCTTTGCAAAAAATCAGTAGATCATCAGCAAAGCAGAGATTGATAATCTTGGTATTACCGCATCTCCAATGAAAGTGAAAGTCATGTAATAGGGATTTTTCTCTCAAAAGACAAGTGAGTACTTCCATCACAATGACAAACAAGTACGAGGACAAAGGATCCCCCTGCCTTAGCCCCCTTATCCCAATGATGTACCAAGTGGTTTCACCATTAATACTAATCGAGTAATTAGCAGTGGTGACACAAGCCTGAAGCCATTTAATCATGGTAGGGTGAAAGTTCATGGTAGCTAGTACATCCTAAAGGAATTCCCATCTCACATTGTCATAGGCTTTCATGATATCCACTTTCATGGCACACCTAGGAGAGGGGGAGGATTTATGGTACCCTCTCATGAGTTCCTGAGTCAGAAAAATATTATCAGCAATCCTTCTCCCTTTAACAAAGCCTGATTGCACTGGATCAATTAAATTAGGAAGGGCTAATGGTATTCTCCTAGCAAGGATTCTAGAGATGCATTTGTAAATTGTATTACAACAAGAGATAGGTCTAAAGTCACCTACCTTCGATGGATTGGGGACCTTAGGAACTAGGGCCACAATAGTCGAATTTGCTTTTCGGAGAAGTTGACCAGACCTAAAGAAAGATTTCACAGCAGCAGTGACCTCATGACCAATGATAGGCCAAGCTTTCCTAAAAAAACAAGCATTATATCCATCTAGACCAGGAGCTTTGGAAGGATTAAGAGACCAAAAGGTATCTCTTATTTCAATATCAGTGCCTTCAGCAATCATGACCATCATTTGACTATCAGCTAGTCTTAACCTGACAACCTGTTGGATCCTAGAGAGCCCATTGTAGGAGGAAGGATGCGCAGTTCCTAGCAGGTCAGTAAAGAACTTGACAAAACTGAATTTAATATCCTTACTATCATGGGTGAGAGACCCATCTTCCATGACCAGACTGGAGATCTTACTTCTATTACGAATATTATTCACAGATTTAAAGAAATAAGAAGTGCACTGATCTCCCAATTTGAGCCACTGAATTCTCGACTTCTGCTTAGCCAGACTTTCCTCTGCTCTTAACAAAGTGAGGAGTTCCTTATGAACCTCCCTCTCTTGGTTTATAATAGAGGAATCTGAAGGATGGGTACCGTGGGTTCGAGCCCCACGGTGGGCGACCCTGTCAACCTCTTCTTTTCTTTTTGAAAGCTAAAAACAAATCGAAAACAGTTGCTGTCTTCTTTGGAGGACTGGGCGATTTCAATGGCGATTTCATACCACTGAAGCGATCTTCAACTCGGCGTTCTTTCGCGGTGATTTCTCAGGTTTCGCTCTCTTTTTCCATGGCGGTCTTTGGTTCCTAGTTTGTTTTCTGTTATGGATGTTGTTCAATTTCCTTCTTTACCTTCGTCGTCTATTGACAAAAACCCTAAAAAATCAAAAAATCCCAAAAATCCTAACTCGTCGTCCGCGATGAATGTACCACGTCTGTCTTCTCCTAAGGCCGATACTGGGGCTCATTCTGTTCCACTGCTGGATTATATGGAGTCGATTTCCTCCCCTGTGATCCCAATTCCAATTCCAATTCCAGAGGATGGCCCGTGTCCGACGTCTAGTACACCTAAGTGGGTTGATGTTGTGGCACCTGCTAGTATTGCTTCGTCTCGTATGAATCTGTCTTACTTTCCCCCTCAAATTCGTGAATCGAAGGTTGTGGTCTGTCCCCCTCAGGATGTAATTGATCAGGGGTCAGATCATTGGAATGACTGTGTTGTTGGGTATTTTCTTGACAAAAGGGTTCCTTTTCCTCTTGTTAAGAACATAGTTATGAGGATATGGGAGAAGTTTGGCATTTATGATGTTCTTGCAAATGATCAATGATTTTTCTTCTTTAAATTTTCCAAATCTGATGCTTATCGTTCCCTTATGGAGTCGGGGCTTTGTCATATTGCTGGGAAGCTTATGATCCTTAAACCATGGCAGCCTCAAATGGAGTTAACTAAGGAGAAGCTGAGCTCTATCCCTATCTGGGTACAGTTTTCTAATATCCCCTTGGAATTCTGGACTGAACAAGGGCTTAGTTATATAGCTAGCGCTCTTGGTAAACCCCTTTATGCAGATGATCTGACAGAGAAAGGGCAACGACTCAGCTTTGCAAAGATTTGTGTGGAGATTACTATTGATTCTCCTCTCTTGGATGTGATTGAAGTGGAATATGCTAATGGAGCCTCTGCCTTAGTGAAAGTTAAATATCCATGGACGCCCTTGCAGTGCTCTGAATGTCGTGTCTTTGGTCACACTGAGGCTCGTCATAAGATGCCTTCTGTTGAGGCCCGTAGGCCCCCTACTACAGTTCTTCCTTCTGCCTTAACACCTTTGGGACAGGAAGCTAGGCTCCCTTCTGAAGAAGCTATTGAACAGGCTATGGTGCGGTCTAGTCTCCCTGCTGATGAAGCTATTGAACAAGCTCTGGTGCGCCCTGTTGGGCCTGTGCTGAATGCTCCTGACACTCTTGGGCATATCCACTCTCCTAAAATGCCATCTGGGTCTCTTTCTTTTGATGTTTTATTGTCCCCTAGGGCTAATATAGTTGTAATGACTAATGGGGTTGCTTCTAATCTGGTTGTTAATAGCAGAAGTTTGGTTATTAATGAGGGTGTGGAGTGTCCTATTGATAAGGGCTCTCCTACTACTCAAGGGTTGGGTAAGAATAGATGCAAGAACAATGTTTTCTCCATTCTGGCGTCTACCTTGCCTAAGGATTCTGCTTTCCAAGAGGAACTCTTGCACCAATGAGCTGTTTTGGTTGTCGGTGAGGGTTCTGGGAGTGATGGCCAGGTGTCGGAGGTCCTCGATCCAGCTGGGCTTCCAAAAGCCAGTGGTTTGGTTGTTGATCCTCCTCAAGCTACTAAGAAAAAGGGCAGAGGTAGGGGTGGTGGGAGTGGGCCTTCTAAGAAGCTTTAGAAGGTTGTTCTTTCCATTTTAGTTTTGATGTTGAAACTTGCTTCGTGGAATATTCGAGGGCTTAATAACCCTTTGAAACAAAAAGAGGTGTACTCTTTTATTTCTTCCCAGAAACTTCAGTTGATGGGTATTCTTGAAACCAAAGTCAGAGCCAATAATATTAGTACTACCTTTGGTAAGTGTTTTCCTGCTCATTGGTCCTACTCTCATAATCTAGGTTCCTCCTCTGTCGCTAGGATTGTGGTCGCTTGGGACCCTCAGTGTTTAGCTGTTGATGTTCTTCAGACTTCTGATCAAATGGTTTGTGCTAAAGTCCAGATTGTTGCTTCTTCAAAATTCTGTTACTTGTCCATTGTGTATGGTTCCAACAGTTCTGTTGAGCGAAGGAGGCTTTGGGCAGAAATGAGGGTTTTTAATTCTGTTTGTGGGGATTCTCCTTGGATAATGGTTGGTGATTATAATATAGTCAGGGCTAGAGCTGAAAGACTAGAAGGGTTTGATAGTAATGCTGTTGGTGATTTTAATAACTGCCTAGAAGATCTGGAAATGGAAGATTTACCTACTAAAGGGTTTTGGTTTTCTTGGTCAAACAAAAGGGGAGGTCTGGGGGATAATAAGAGTAAGCTTGATAGGGCTTTGATAAACCCCTCTTGGCTGGATGAGTTCCCTAACTCAGAGGCCATATTGCTTGCTCCAGGAGTGTCAGATCATTGTTCTTTGATAGTTACCATTATGCCTGAACTAAGGTGTAAAAAGCCATTTAAGTTCTTTAATTTTTGGATGAAGCACTCTTCTTTCAAAGACTCACTTGCTCAATCTTGGGCTGAACCCGTGGAAGGGTCATCCATGATGCTACGTTTTAGTCTCAAGTTAAGGAGATTGAAGTTCGTTCTTAAAGATCTAAATTTAAGATGCTTTTCTAATATCTGTTCAAGGGTAGCTCAGGCTAGAGAGGAATTGTCTCAGGTTCAGTCTTTGTGTTTCTCAAATCCTTTTGATGCTACTCTCTGTGCTAAGGAGAAGGAAGTTCTGAGGACCTTTATGGAGCTTAGTCTAGCAGAGGAGGAGTTTAAGAAGCTAAAGTCAAGAGTTCAATGGCTCTCTCTGGGTGACCACAATACAAGATTCTTTCATCAAAAAATGGCATCTAACAGGATTAGACATAAGATTCTGAGTATTACAGATATGAGGGGGGTGCGTCTTGAGGACCCTAAAGAAGTTAAGCAGGAGATCTTGGGCTATTTCCAGGGCTTGTTGGGTACTGCTTTCCCTTCTACTGGGAATTTCTCTTCAGAACTGAGAAGTGCTATTCGAAATAAAGTCTCAATTGATATGCAGGAGTCTCTTATTCAAGATGTTACTGCTCTAGAGATAAGGAATGCTCTGTTTTCTATCAATGGTGACAAGGCCCCTGGGCCGGATGGGTACAATGCTAAATTCTATCAGTCTAATTGGGAGGTGATAGGCTCTGATCTTGTCTTGGCTGTTCAGCAATTCTTTAGGACTGGATTTCTACTGAGAGAATGGAATTCTACTGCTATCTCCCTTGTTCCCAAGGTTAATGCCCCTTGCACTGTTAAAGATTTTCGGCCTATATCTTGTTGCAATGTTGTGTACAAGTGTGTGTCCAAAATTTTGGTCTCTAGATTGCAGCCCCTCCTTCCTTCTCTTATTCATCCTAATCAGTCTGCTTTTATCAAAGGACGATCCATTGTTGACAATATTCTTCTTATGCAAGAATTGGTTCATAATTAGCATTCCTAGATGTGCCATGAAACTAGACTTGATGAAGGCTTATGACTCAGTTTCTTGGGCTTTTCTGTTTAAAGTCCTGACTATTATGGAGTTTCCTCCTCAGTTTATTCGTTGGATTAGCCAATGTGTCTCTACAGCTATGTACTCAGTGGTGCTTAATGGGGGTTTGGAGGGCTACTTCCCAGGTAAGAGAGGGTTGAGACAAGGCGATCCCCTCTCTCCCTACTTATTTCTTCTTGTTATGGAAGCTTTTTCAGCTCTGTTGGATTATAGAATTGCTAGTGGCTCCTTTTCTTACCATCCAAAATGCCAGAATCTTGGCATCTCTCACCTAATTTTTGCGGATGATCTGTTTATTCTCTGTGGGGCTGATGTTCAGTCCTTCCAATTAGTCCATGATTTGTTGAGTGATTTCCATTTATATTTTGGGCTCCAGCCTAACCTTATGAAAAGCACTGTTTTCTTTGCTGGGGTTTCTACTGATCTGAAGAATCATTTGCGAAGCATTCTCTCTATCTCTGAGGGTACTTTACCTATCAAGTACCTTGGTGTTCCTCTTATTACTTCTAGGCTTCTTGCGTCTGATTGCCAAGTGTTGGTCACAAAGATTCTGGACAGAGTTTTGTCTTGGTCCAACAAGCTCCTTTCTTATGGTGGTCGAGCAGAACTTGTTTCCTCTGTTTTATTCAGTATCCAATGCTATTGGAGTTCTATCTTTGTCCTTCCTAAAAAAGTTCTGAAAGAATTGGAGAGAATTCTTAGGTCTTTCTTTTGGACAGGGCCTGATATGAAATCTTCTGGGGCTAAAGTAAGTTGGGACTCTGTCTGCCTTCCAAAACCTGAAGGAGGCCTTGGATTTAGGAGATTAAATGATTGGAATGTTGCTGCTATGACTAAATACATATGGGCTCTTGCAAAAAAAAGCTGATACTCTTTGGATTAAGTGGGTCCATATGTTTGTGATTAAAACTAAATGCATGTGGACTATGAAGGTTCCAGTCTCTTCTTCTTGGACAATCAAGAAGATTTTTAAACTTAGGGCCATGGTCTAACCTTGGATTAAATGTATTGTGGGTAATGGCTCTAACACATTTCTTTGGTGGGATAATTGGCACCCGGTTGGTCCTTTATTTCAAAGATTTGGTGACAGATTAGGTGACACTTTACGTAGAGCCTCCTCTGCCAAGGTCTCCTCTGTTATTGCTGGGAATAGTTGGAATTGGCCGAATGGTAGATCTGCTATTGTCAGGGCTATTGAGAGGGATACCCCCAGTTCCTTTTTGCCTAACGTGTTGTGTGAAGATTCAGTTCGTTGGTGCTTGTCTCCCACTGGGGTTTTCTCTATCAAAACAGCTTGGAATGGCTTCCACCTTACTGCCCCTGAAGTTGAATGGCATAAGAGTGTTTGGTTCAAACATCATGTTCCTCGGTGGGCTATAATTCAATGGCTATGTGTCTTGGGGAGGTTGGCCACTAGGGATCGTTTGCATAGTTGGGGAGTTATTGATTGTGCTACTTGTGTGCTTTGTAATAATGCTGATGAATCCCATGAACACTTGTTCTTTAGTTGTCCTTTTTCCAATTTTGTGTGGCAGCATTTTGTGGCAAAAAATGGCATCCACAGGCCTTGCCTCCTTCTGCATCAAGAGATCCAGTGGATCAATGTTCATAGGGGTGGTGCTAATTTGCAAAGCCTTCTGGTCAAGCTGTCTTGTGCTGCAGTTGTGTACCATTTATGGAGGGAGAGAAACAGGCACATTTTCCGAGCTATACGGTCTAATCCAAACCAGATTATACATGCTGTGGATTCGGATATTCGTGGATATGTCAGCTCTTGGAGGAATATTAGGCGGTCTGATGTCAATAGATTGCTGTGTAGGGATTGGAACATTTCAAGCAGGGTCTTCTCTTAATTCCTGTTTGTTTGTTTTGTTTTCTTGTTTATGTTGAGATAGGGGGTTGGCCTTGTGCCGTGTTGTCTCTTCCTGGGGAATGCCCCTTTGTTTTGTTGTTTTGGGGTATGCCCTGTATTGTGTAATGTGGGTTTTTTAATAAAATTTTACCTTACCCAAAAAAAACTTTATGTAATGTCTCCAGGATTTGCCTAGTATCAAGTACCCTCTTAGAGATATCACTAAAATCTCTATTATTTAGTTGCTTAAACTCAAGTTGCAACAACTTTAGTTTCTCACAGACACAAAACATGGGATTTCCAATGACCACACCACTCCATACTTGCTGAACCACATTCATGAATTGGGGATGGTCAGCTAAGAAATCAAAGAACTTAAAAGGTTTATGAGATATCTGAGTAATTGGATTGATGCTCACAATGGCAGGGAAGTGATCAGATACCCCAGGAGTTAGAAAATGGGCAGAGGAACAGCTATAAGTTGTCATCCACTGCTCATTAACTAGAACTCTATCTAGCTTGATAGTGACAAAATGAGAGGGGTCCTGCTTGTTTGCCCAAGTGAAAAAACACCCTGTATACCTAAGATCATCAAGTTCCAAGGTATACAGGCACTGATTGAACTCATTCATATGGGGGTGCCAGATAATATTGCCCCCAACCTTCTCATTAGGGAATCTAATGGCATTAAAATCCCCAAGAACAATCCAAAGGGAGAAGGGTTTAAGATGATGCAGTCTAGACCAGAGGGCTTGCCTACCCAAATAACTACTAGCCCCATACACAAAAGTTGCACAAAAAGGGCCCCCACCACACTTATGCTGTACCTCAAGGTGAATGTGTTGATCAGATGGATCCAGAACCTGAACCTGAACAACAGTAGCATCCCAACACACCAAAATCCTGCCAAAGGGAGCTTGAGTGTAGTTGCTCACAAAATTCCAATGAGGACAAACAAATTTTATTATTCCAGAAGCAAAGTCCACTTTTATTTTATGCTCTAGCAAACCTATGAGGAACAGTTTATTAAGGTTCACAAAATATTTTGCTTCGTTTTGCTTGATAGGGTCATTAACTCCCCTAATATTCAAAAATCCCAATTTAAGAGGTTGCAGAGACATAAAATAAGATCAAACAGTACTGAATAAGTAAATGGCAGAAAATGGAAGTAGTATAATACTACCCTAACAAAAAGGATACAGGAGATTTACTTTCCTCCACTGGAAAAGGAATAAAGAGCTTTCTCCTTAATTTGCTTCCTCAATTTCTTTTGAGCAAACTTAGAGAGAGGCTGTTTGGCATCAGAAGCTTTCTCCTTGAATTTTGCACTTCGTAAATCAAGTGGTTTGGGATTGGGTTGTTTGGTCTTAGGAAGGGAAGTGATGCTTGCCACCTCCCCTACTATAGTATTAATGACTGAAACAGTGCCATCCTCTAGTGAATCTGCCACCTTCACTAACTGAGCCTATGTGACAGAACTACTACCTTCTCCAAAACCTCCAATAATTCTTCCTCAGAATCACTTTGTAGCTGCTCAGCAAAGACATAGGTGTCCTCTGACACACAAGGTTGAGCTCCTGAAATGCTTGGAATGGACAGGATTGGTTCAGTTTCCTTTTGATTAGAGAGTTCTTGGACAACTTTTTGCTTTCCATTCCTCACTTGAACCCACTCTTGCTTTGCAGGTTGCTGGGGAAGTGAAGAAATTCCATTCCCTACTGGAATCCCATTCTGAACTGCAAGCTTAGGAAGGGAGGAGGAGGTTGAGGCTTTCTTGGCACATTGAACAATTGAATGCCCAAATACATGACAGACTTTACACATAGGAGGGAGAACTTGGTATTCAACAGGAATAATAATAGATTCCCCTTCCACAACAATAGTGACCTCCTCAGGCAGATCATGTTTAGCATTGATTTCTATACATATTCTGGCTTTTGAAGTTTTAGTATGGATGAGACCTGGCTGTTTTGCAGACTTAGCAGTTGTTTGATCTACATGTAGTGGTCTCCCAATTGTGCTGGCCACTCGACTTAAACACTCCTTATTCCAAAGCTCAAAAGGGAGATCATGAAATTTCACCGAAGCTAGAATTTTAGAAGGCTGTTCTTTAGCAGGTTTTAGCATTCTATGCCAGTCCTTGAGAACAAGGTATTTCTGGGAGAAGAAGTAAGGACCTCCCTCAAGTACTTGTAGCTTTGCTTGTTCATCTTTGAATTCAAACAAGTAAAATCCCGCTACATCTGGTTTGACAGCCACAAAAAGATCCTTCCATTGGTTACGAGCAGTGGAAAACAGAAGAGGGTATGCCATTTTCCCATCAAGGAAATGCCCCACCAGATACATGTTCCATGTACCCACTTCAGTCATCTCTAAATCAATTTCAACCAAAGCTTCCTTTCCCCTCTGAAGGTCTAGGAAATAGTCCAGTTCCATATCCAAAGATGGACTTTGTGACTGGAGAAGAGAGGCCCAATTTTTTGGTTTAGGCTAGCTCTGTCCAGTAAAGGGTTTGGGGTTGTGAGGTTGATAAAGCTAGACTTTAGGAGTGAGTTGAATGTGTTGGTTTGGTGGATACAATGGCTTAGAGTTAGGTTCAGCTTCTGGAGATTGATGAGGTACAACATCAGATTTACGAATAGCCTCTGTATTGAACTGGGATGGGGCATATTGAGGTTTAATGTCCTCTAAATTATACCCCAGATTAGGATCTCCTTCTACGTAAGGATTTCCCCGCGCGTTATACAAGATCTTAGGATTAGGGTTTGATTTTTGTACCTCTGATGGAGTACGCTGAAACTGATAAGTGTTTCCATGGACGTGAGTGACCCTTTGAAATGATGGTGGAATCGAGCTACTAATGATGGATCCAAAATCGGATTCACAAGGGATGAGTTGACCAAGAGGATCTTGAGCCGCCTTCTCCTCAGCTATCAATTTCAGACTCAAAAGATTAGCCGCTCGCTCCTCAGCTTCCCGCACTAGTGCCTCTTCGAAGACTTGCTGTAATTTCCTTGAAGGACTAGAGTTTTTTGGTGTTTTAGGGCTGAAAAGTCCAAACCAAGTTGAAGACGTAGCCTGAGTTGCATTTCCGAGAATGGGTGCCGAGTTGAAATCACCTGGACTCAAGGTCTTGATTGACTTGAGATTGACATCTCCAGACTCAAGTTGTAATGAACTCGACGGATTAGCTGGTGGAGTTGAGGTGGGTTGAGAATGAACTGAGATTAGAGGATTTGGAACCTCCATCTCAGGATGAACCGAGCATTTAGGGTTTTGAGAGTTTGTCTGCTTACGCCTCAACTCATTGGAATCTTGGGCCTTAACTCCCAGCCCCGCTGCGTGTAGACACCCCAATTTGGCCTAACAATTATTTCAAGTCCCACCTTGGGGACCATCCCGATGATGATATGGATACAGTGATTGTTGATTGGCTTCTTGTGAACCTTAGGACTTTCGGTAAGAACTTTTAGCCACTTAGAGGACCCAATCCAGAGCCAAATAGCCTTTCAGACAAAAGTACAGTATCTCAGGAGAATTCATCTGTCAGCCGTGACATTGATCTCACGGCCTCAACATCATTTCTTCACCCGTGAAGCCTGTTGCTTGAAAATCTCCCTGAGAGATCGTTTAGCCGGCCGCCAGATCTATCCCTCGGCCGCAATATCATTCCTTCGGCCGCCAGATCGTCTATTTTCCAGATTCTGGAACGTTCTGTCAATCGTTTGATCTGTTCACAAAACCCTAGCAGCCTTTTTCTGATGCGTTCGGGCCACGTTTGGATATCACCATGAAGAGTTTGTATTGCATTGCAATTCCAATTCCAACCGTGCGTTTTGATTGGATGGAGTGAGTCATCCCCATGCCTATATAAAGGGGCATTCGGCTCCGAAATTAGGGACACAATTCATTCTCTACAGCCACGAAACTCTGCCAACATACACTCTCATATCCCCTCTACAAAAGCCCTAACCTTCCGAAGGCAGTCGCTAATCCGACGATCAAGCCCCGAAGTTCAAACCCTAACCCTAGGGTTTCAAGAAGCAATCAGTCAATGTAGACACCCCAATCCAAACCTCGAAGAGTCTTTGTCCACCCCGATGATGAAATAAAGGAAACGGTACCTTCGTGAGCTTGAATGAAGGGATCCCTTAGCCCTAACAAACCTTCAGCCCAAATAAACCCTCTGCCCAAAAGCCCTGGACTGGACCCGGAACGCCGCGCGGGACACCTCTACATCACACGGCATATCAAAGGTCACTACGCCGCATACGATTATGAGGTTAGCCGCACGGCATTTCAGGAAAAGTACTGACTGGCTCAGAAAGCTGTCGGCCACGCCTATTTGAGCCACAGTTGCAAAATGGCTCAACCGAAAACACACTTCTGGCCCGCCCAGAAAATACCTCCACTATTTGAAATTCAAAATCCTTGGCTCTTGCCTATAAATACACCCCTCCACTCAAGAGAAAAGGGCCATTGATCACCATTATACCATTTCTCTCTCTTCTTGCTTTCACACCCATCCCCCACTTCCAAACCTTGAGGATGTTGCTTTCAAAAGACATTCTCTAGGCATTTTGCTCCATTTTTCTCCTCACCGTTAAAGTTGGTCTCTTACTAACTTTAAGGTCCCAACAACCCAATATATCCATCCATTACACACCATCATACCTCTCTTCCCTCGCCCGATCTCATCCAAGCTCATCCACCATCATCCAACCTCATTCAAGCTCAAGATCAAAGGTAAAAGTAAGTTTCCTTGGGCTAGGCTCTGCCCTGGCCCTGAGGGGACTCTTTTGTCGTCAGGTTTAACCCTTTTTGGTTAAGATCTGACTTAAAAATCATTTTCATAAAGCAAAACAGCCTCGGTACTGGGCAAGCTACGCCGCGCGGCGCTTTGATGCGTCGCACGGCGTAGCGTGTTCACACGCACGGTGTATTAGTTAGCTGTTGTTTTCTAGTCCAAACTGTCCGGGTCATGTTTGTTCATCGCAGGGTTTGTTTCTGTCCATCATCGATGACTCAGGGACAAGACCATATCTACAAGCCATGTTTCATTCCCAAAATGAGATTTTCTCAATCATTCTGAATGAACAAATGCATCAAAAATGGTTTTTCATCTGTGGCTTGGAGAAATGACATTGTTCTAGAGTGATCTGACAGCTGTGAGTTTTCTGGTGTTTTAATATAACACCGCGCGTCGTACTCAAAATGTTGTGCGATGTCCTAAAAACTTTTGACAGTTTGAAGATGGAATCAAAACCACGCACGACATAGCAGAAGGCCGTACGCCATAGTGCGATATGCCGTGTGACAGATGACAGTGACTCGGATAGTTTGTCTAGTAGATTTTCTTATCCATACGTTTGCTGCATCATCCTTTATCATCTCTGTACAGTGAGCACCACGTGCATGCCGATGTGACATATTCCATCTTGTTCCCCTCTCCCGTATGTGTTTTTGAAGTTTCTCAAATGGTATCGAGTCCCCCATTCAAAATGCTTAGTAGAGACCGGTTTTTGCCGGGCGAGCGGGGTGCTTTTTCAACAAAACCTTCCCCGTTCGTAACGTGGCTCCCGGATCCAAAAACTCAACGTTTTCGCTAGATCAAAAGTCTTTTCCTCCCGTACGAACCTTCGGTTTCTCGGATCATCCAACTCAAAAATCCGGGTGGCCGACTCTTCAAGCTGCGCGTCGGGCGTTCTGGGAGCCCACAGTCAATCACCCTCAATCCGAAGCAATCAAGCTACTGAGGGATCAAGGTGGTGAGGCCCAGGGGCCTCTGGTTCAATTTATTTTCTGTTTTTATGCTTAATCATAGCTTTTTGATTATCTGCTAGTCGTATAGTCTGGTGTGAGGAAGAACATCGGCTGGGTCTTCGATCCATCAGCCGATACATTGAACCAGGAGGATCTCTCGGCTGTGACATTCATTCACTGGCTGCAAGATCCATCTCCCTGGGACATCTTGTTTTATTCTGCTTTTCGAATGCATGATTTACTTATCGTCTTGGCTCACCTTATTCATTGTTAAAGGCTAAAAACAGATTACGTGTTAGAATTAAATAAAGCATGCGCTAATCTTATGTCGAACGATTATGGGCCAGTTTCACGACTGGGCAAAGAGGGGTGCCTAACACATTCCTCTAATTGTACCTTTGGCTCCTGTGCCCAGAATCTCTTATCTGTTTTTCCTAGTTTTCTTAAACTAGGTGGCGACTCTGTTTTAACAAAAACCGTTATCGCGTGGCGATATTCCTAGCCATGGGAATATCTGTGATCTTGGTTTATGTAGCAAACAACCAATCAAACAGTAACGATCAATCTGTATGACGATGCCCCGCTTAAAAGAGGTGTCTACACTGCGAAGGAAATTGAGCCATCTGCCATGGGAGAGTGTCACTGTACGAAATCGCCCAGATCGCCCATGCTCAGGATTGACAAAAGTGTTCAATCCATACTTGATAAATAGTAACTGTGAAGATCAGTTTAGTAATTACAGCCTTGAAAAAACAAATTCTTTACGAAAAAATTACTACGTATGAATAAGTTTTTCCAGTTATGGAAAAACTTTGAAATTTTCTGTAAAATAGATACATTATTTTTAATTCATCGTTTGACGGACTGGTTCAACATTTTGGAGTGGAGGAACTATAAATTTCAATAAGTCTATGTACACTACACTAAACTATTGCACCATCCACTACATTTCGGTTCCCACAAAAAATATAGGAAAATATTCATAAATTTTAAAATAATAATTTAGGGGGCCCTGTAAAAAATCAGTTTTAACGAGTATTGGTAAATATTATTTCTAGATTTGTAGGAACAAAAATTCTCAACTGTACAGTTTCGGACATACGAACCCAAAAATAATATTTACCGATATCAATTAAAGCTAATTTTTTACAGGGCCTTGCAAAACATTATTTTAAGGTTCTCGGATATTGCTAGATATTTTGGTGAAATCCTGAGTGGGCTCCACAAAAAATATAATGGATAATGTAGTGATTTTGTGTTGTGTATGTAGCATCTATCTATAAAGTTATAACATCAAAATGACAAGACATGTTGAAATCTACTATTGTCCTCCAAGACTTGTCATTTCCCACACCTACCGTACTTATGGAGACTTTTAGAACTGTGTAAGTACCAAAGATATATGTACCCTTACTCCCTATTGTCTACTAAACATCATCAGATATGAGGACAACCCAAGTATGGTATAGCAAATCTTAACCATTTATGGCTGCACTGCTACAATTTCTTAAGTTTGAATCGGATATATCGTGGTCTAACTGCATATAGTCCCTGAAGCTCCATTACGATTATTGATCTTTGCATTCAATTGTTGAAATGGCTTCAGAAAGGATAAGCCTATAGACAAACTTTAATTTATGTGCACATTACCATTCTTCTTTCATTAATAGTCCAAAGTATTGAATACAAAATAGTTTTGAAATCAAAACCAAATAGAGCTCAAATGTTTAAAATATTATCCGACAATTACAAACATTCAAGCCACATCAATGCAGTCCAACCGCGAACTGCAGAAAAGCTTCGTGCCCAAAAAAAGGCCATACCTTTGGCTTCCGAAATTTGCAAGATGTGTTTAAAAAATATTCAAGATAAAACAACCGACGGTTGTTTTCTATTTCTCTATATTAATTGGTTATCAATTACGAATATATTGCTTGCTTTGTAATTAGATTATTTGTAAACGGCGCAAGTTAAATATTAATGAGATGATTTGGTCTTCCGAAACAGCTCCAAAAAGGGTACCAAAACAACACCTACACATAGCTAAGCATGAGTACGTTATAAAAAGACCACCATGCCTTTCATTGACATACCATCTGAATGTCCAACTCAGAACTTCACTTATAAACCACGGCATTGAGCTCATCTCCAGAAGCATTCTCGTGGTAACCTCCTATTACCACCTTAACTAAATACTCACGGCTAACACTAGCAATGGAAGAAAAAGAGGCTGCCTATCCACCATGGTTGAAACCACTATTGCAAGCGAGCTTCTTCAGCACATGTGAAATTCATGAAAGCTGCGAAGAGAATGAGCACAACTACTACTGTTTAGATTGCACAGCAAATCCTCTTTGCCCTTGCTATTTGATTCACCACAAGAATCACCGCATAGCTCAGGGTAAGAACCATTCTGCGTGCCTCGATAGTTTGTAATTTAGAAATCTTTATCCACGCTAACCTTTTCACTTTGAACTAATTTTTGGTACCTAGATAAGACGATCATCTTACCATGAAGTAATCAAGGTGGAAGATATACAACAGTACCTATACGTTCTTGATATCCAACCGTATATTATCAACAAAGCTCTAGTTGTCTTCTTGAACAAACGTCCACAAAAAGGGCCCAAGAAGGGGTATACATATACCTGTGACATTTGTCAGCGGAGTATTCCTAATCGTTTCAAATTCTGCTCACTCGGCTGTAAGGTGATTCTCATCTTGGTTCTCCTTTTACGTTAGACACATATTAACATTATTTACTTTGCGTCTCGTATAGAAAAAGTAGTTGCTAGACACAGATAGACTGATTTGAGCAAAAAAAATCTCTAAAATGTAGCCGACCAAGGTATCAAGACTCGAACTCATGTATTCATAATGCAATATTTGATCACTTGCTTTCAGATACAAATTTTCAGTCCTGGATGATCCAATTTGGCCAGCAAAAGTTTTTTGGGTTCATAAGTAATTCGACCCATCATCCCTTCCTTGGATCAAAGTGCTGCACTTTGCAACTATAGTCTTAAACTAATGATAATACACCTTGTTAGATCTCCTTTCTTCTGGACTAATGTATCAAGAAGCAGCCATTTTATTTGTGCTGTGTATATAGCTTGGAGGAATAGAAGATGGTATTCCAGAGCTGAGATTCAACATGTGTATAAACTACCATACAAATGAGCTGCATGGTGGTCTTGAATTTGATGAATCATCCAAAGAAACAAAACTGGGCAGATTGCACGATTCAAACAGCAAGCAACTGAGCCTTTTATCTCACCTACCTCTGGAATTATAGAAGCAATGAACTCCCCCTCCCCTCCAACTCTCCCAACTTACAACCATCTCAATTCGAGGATAAGAAAGGGCATCCCTCGCCGAGCTAACTTAAGTTGAAGTTGTCTAATATTGAACATATGGATAGGCAAATTGGTCCCAAGCTATGCATAGAGAGTGACCAATGTTTGGAAATTGAGAGTCCACCACTTTTTGAGCAATATCTCCACCTTTTGGGAAACTTAGAGAACCACTTTTTGAGCAATTTCTCCACATTTGGGGAAACTTGGAGAAATGCTGTTGTTGCTGAATTTTGCTAAGTTTTTGTAAGAATTGGACTGCTTTTGGTCAAAACCTGCATTTATGCAGTTTCAGATATCCATGTTGCTTAGGTTGACTACCATGTTGTTTGAACAATTTATCACCCATAGTATTGAATTTTTATACAATTCTCTCATTAAACATAAAAGACGGATTGCATTGCTTTTCCCCCATGTATGAATGCTGTAGTTTACATTTCAAAATATAGGTATGAAAATTAAAATGAGGTAAAATACTTCAACATCTACTCATTAACAAAGGCTCTGCTAGTAGAGACTCGAAAATTTCTAATTTTTGAAATGTTTATTAAATGTCTAATTGAGAAATTGTGGTTTATTTGGTGTCTAATTTGATTGAGGATTGAAGTAAAAGAATTGAAGTTTGAGGGAGTGTGGGTGTGATTAAAAGATGTGGGAGTATATAAATGGGGTGTGAGTATGTACGAGATCAAAATATCTCCTAATCTCTCTCTCTCATCCGGTCTCTCCCTCTCTCCCTGCCGATCTCTCTCTCTCTCCTCTCCTCTCACTCAAAACTCCACTCAATCTCTCAAAACCTTCAAGAATCAACCTCCTTCCGGCCTTCCATTCGCGTTCTTGAGCTCGGAGATCCTTGGGTCGAGCTTGAATCGAAGCTTTGGAGTTCAAAGAGGCTAGGGCTCGACCAAATCGCTTGAATCTCAGCCATTGTTGCGAGGTAGGGACTTCTTTACTTTTTTTATGTGTTTATATGTTGATTTGGTGAAGAATCAAGCCTTGGATCGTTGGGTTTTGTTGTTGTGTTGGCCCTTGAAATTCTACGAAATCGCTGCTCGAAACTCTGTTGTATCGATACAACTTAAGTGTTGTATCGATACAACAAAGTTATCTTTCTGGACGGTTAATGTTGTATCGATACAACTTTGGTGCATATCGATACCAGGACCCTTAAGTCCAGTTTTGCTCCTGCTGCTTCTCCATTGATTGTTTTGACCCCTGATCACTTCTAAACCCTTTTGGACACCTCCTAACCTATCTCAAGCATGTCTAATTGACTTCCTTTGATTATTCGATGTTATCCTTGTTCCGTTGGTCTTCTGTTAGTGAGGAACGACTAAGGAATTACTTAGTTAAAACGTCGTTTAAGTGCATTCTATTGATTGTTGATATTTGTGATTGTTCAAGGCACATTTGTGATAACGTTGGCATATTGTTTGATGTTTCATCTATGAATGTGATCATGGGGGATTCTTAACTTCCATATTGTATGAGAAAATAGTTGATTGGGTCGGAACTTGGTTTAGGGAGTCTCGTAACGCAAGGGGTGGTAATACGGTAACCCGAGTCGTTAGGGATCACCGTGACGCAAAGGGTGGCAACACAGTAATCCTCGTGGTGTTATATGGTAACGCAAGGGATGGAATACTGAAGGTGGGAATTTAGGGTAGCGAGTCGTATTGAGATTGTAGAGTGCATGAATCTTGTGAAATGTGTGACTATTTGTGATAATGGCATATGTTTGAATGATCGAAATGAATGTCGATACACCAATGAGTCAATTGTTATCTCCTGCTTGAACTACGTCTCCTTGTCCTCTCATTTTGCACTTATCATCATATTTACATATAAGATTGGTAAAGATTTTCCTACTGGGATAGTGTAGCTCAACCTAATTTTTCTTTTCAAGACAAAGTGCCGGACAATAGATTGCACGCAATCGTGTGCTTAGGCATGAAGGTTTTTGGGAGTTAACTTCATTTTAGTTACTTAAACATCTTGTAATGGCTTTCTCTTGACAAAGATGGGTTTGTAACTAATAGTTCTAGAATTCCATTTGACCCAAAAGTTTGAATATTCTAATCAAGTTCGTACTTGTATTTAACTTGATTTGGGCCGTGGTGCCAATGTTGTAATCATCTATACTTGGAAACCTATTTGTAAAGTCAATCAGTGGGAAACCCTTTTGGGTACTAATTATGTTATGCGAGGATCTTTTATCAAAAAAGGATTATTTATTTATGTTGAAAATCAAGGGCGTAACAAATTGGTATCAGAGCGTCTAGGTTTGAATACTTTGAGACCGTAGGGAGACTTTTAGTCTCATGGGTTCAAAATGTCGCATCTTTTGCATGAAATGAGTGTGTTTGCATGAATTGACACTTCTTGGACTAAGTGGCATTGTATTTACATTTAAATGGGCTGACGTGTTGTTGTCAACCCGTGTTATGAGTTGGAGGCTTGACCTCGTGGGTGCTTTGGTTACCATTGATTACTCCCTTCCTTAAACTCTTGTGATGGCTTGAAACTACTTGTTCTGTGAGTACGTGTGTTTGTAGAAAGTTAGGTCTTAACGTGGTTGATGTGATGTGATGTGATTAGCTTTGTGGTGATTATGTTTTAGTGAGTATTCTGTGTGTTTATTTATGTTTTACGTTATTCACACTTGGTGCCGGTTTGTGTTATTTCGAGTGATAGAGTTTGAATCTATAGTGTATTGAATATGTTTATGTTAAGAGATGTTTTGATTTCTGAAGGTGGGTGTATATGACAGGTACGAGACTCATTTTTCTAAAACTCTAAAAATTTATTTCCAAATATTCAATCTGAAGTGCGACTGGTGACTGGCCATCGCGACTTCGCGATTGAACATCTAGAAGAGATGCTCTTTAAATAGGATAAACAACGGAAAGATTAAATTTTTATATAGAACTGAATCCAGATAGATCATGCGATGTCGTAGTAAAAAAAAAATTGTACTTGCTCGTTGATTTTATGCTTTCATATGCAGGAATACTTTGATATGTAAATTCAAGTTGCAAAAGAACAAAGAGTAACATTATAACGAGTATGAATGCTTAAAGACTTCGTGCTGTCTAATGAGTCCGTTATGAATGTGTCTCTATTTTATTTTTTTAGGTGTGTGTTATCATGTCTTAGTAAAGGTTTACAAATAAGTTGGGGAGAGGAGTTGTCGATAGTGACTTTCTGAAGTTTGACACGATATCATGACAGGGTGTAAAGTGTTATGTCTCTGAGTTAAAGAAATTCAACTATTTTTTTTAGATCAATTACTTCGAAGGTTTTACTTAAGTAGGTGTTTGATTTTGAAGGGAGTGTTAGTGTTGGAGGGGCCTAGTGCTTACTAGGATCTAAATTGAAGATAGTGGATAGATTGGTTGATTATGGAAAAATAGGAGAAACTATTAGGATACCTTGTCTGTTTATGTTTACGAAATCGGGAAAATAGTGGAGTAAATTATTTTTATGAAAATAAAGAACCCTTGAACATCTTTAGTCTTGAACCTTGAAGGGGGAGGACTCGGTCTTTGTTGTATGTTCTGTTGAATGTTTGACTGACTCTTGTCTCTTGTAAGTGATGTGTTTGTGTGCTCGCTTGCCTAACCCTTACATGCTTACGTGCTTCTTGCTATGTGAAGTATATGTTTATATGATCTTACTTACTTGAGGGTGAACCGGCACCCCTAGGTGTTGTGCGCTATTGAATCTAGACCTAGGCATAAGGTGAGTTGTTATAGTGATATGACAAGTGATCTGGCCCGAGTTGTGAATCTTGTAAGGTCAATGAGTGCATTAGAGTTTGTAAGACGAAATGCGGGGAGACTTGGGGTTAAAACAAAAAAAGAAAGAGAAATTTAAATTGTCTAGCTTGTTGTTTTGAGTAACTACACCTAGAGAGTGGCTAGGTGCACCTTAAGTCGTACTTGTTAGTTATATTTTTTATATATAAGCAATTAGGGTTGTAGTGTCGTTGACGGTTGAACGCTTTGTGCAGTCTTGAAACCCTCAATTGCATCTCTTCTTCTTAAGTTGTTTGACTATGTGTGGTCAAGTTGTAGTGTTGGATGACTCATTTATTTATGCGAAAGCAATGTGTAATAGCTATATAAACTTTAAAATTCAGGTAGGTGAAAGTGAAATGTTCTATGTCGATCACCTTTATATGATTTGTGTTTGAAAGATGAGATGTTGCTTTTCCTTGTGTCCCATAGAAAGGCAAGAGGGTTTAGTTGGTGGAGGGTAATCGTCTATGGTGGGAGTTTACGATTTAAAGAAGTATAAGGGAGGTTGCTATTGCAATGAGAGATAGAGTTCTCCAATGGTTTGAGTTAGGGTAACTATCGGAGTGGGTAACTTTGACAAAGAGTGGAGGATTTGGATTAATTGGGATGCATGAGTCATGTTCGAAATGTCAGAATGTGTCAAATAATTATCGTAAAGATTTAGAAGAGGGCACCTATAAAGCATCTTGCAGTTTTTCCGAAATAGCTTGTAGTTGTTACAAGAGATGAGATTTCAAAGTTTTCGAGAACGTGATCCGACGTAGAATTTGGTAGTTCTATACTGTAATTAAGTTTGTTTCGAGCTTAGAGAATGATTGTTCTGGGAATAGACAAATTCGTTTTTGTAAATTATCGTGATGGTCGACATGTGTTACATAAGGGCGAGTGGAGTCGGAGTGCTTTCCAAATCTTGAAGATGGGTTGGTTACATAACTAGTTGTGGAGAGTAAAGATAAACTACCCGATTTAAAAGTTTATACTTTTGGTGCTAATAATCGAGAATGGTGGCGAACCGAGGGAGTGGTAATAGAAATTAGCAGTTGGAAGAGCCTTTATGATTGTTGTCGTTATTATTATATTTTTTTCGATATTGTCTTTTCCGTATGACCCTTGTGGCATGTCTTGAGGAGGTATGGAAGCATGTTACTTAATGACTTCGTTGTGGTGTTTATGAGTCATTTAAAATTCAGATATTCTACCTTGCAGGAAATTTATATTTGTATTTGCAACAATGGACCGATTATATGTAAACTCTAGGTCCTGAGGTGATTAAGATGAACTATATCATGAGGAAGAGGGAAGGAGTTGATTGTTTATTTGATAACTTATGTGATGATTGAGGATACTTGTGAGTTTAGTGTAATAATCAACAAGAATCTTGTGTGATAGATTTGGGGTTGTTCTTGGGATTTGGGAAAAGTGGATTTTGGTATCCTAAAATTGAATAATGAGTTAAATTTCAACACCTGAGGTAGAATAGTTGAAATTGGTGACCAGAAGTTCCTAATTGACTCTTTATGTGTTGAAAATAGTTATTCAAATGCAGTTTTTATGCTAAAACAACCTAGGTAACTAACGTGATTGATTGTTAAGTGCTAATGCATGGGCAGAACCTGTACTTTCAGAACTATAGATGTATTTTAAGTACATGGAGTTATCGATTATGTGCCGGAATTAATAGTACATGCTGGAAATGTGAACTAGGTTGCTGGAAATGTGGTTTAAAGACATAAATCATCCTGTGGGTGTTGGAATTAAACTCTTATGGCTGGAAACCAAGGTTTTGCAGCAGAGAATGGTTTTAGAATGTGAACAATGAGTGCTTAAGTGCATAAACTGAGTAGTGCATGCTGGAGATCGATGGAATGTGCTTAAATTTAGTAAATAGATGCTTAATTTGGTCTTATTGTGGATAGTGTGATCTAAAGTATTAACGTACTAGTTGAAAGTAAAAATCTAGATAGTCAACTTGACTGACATGGATGTTACACAGTTAAGAATTCGATCAAAAGGGATGTTGGAGTTTGTAGTGGTATTTGGTGCGATTATTCGTTTCTTCGTAATAGGATCTTCGCGGACTCCTATTTTTGAGCAATTTCTTATTCTTAAATTGTGAATCTGGTTCTAATTTGTTTGTGAGATTTAAAGTCACTCTCAGCTTGTCCTTGTGACGCTTAATTTGCTTAATTTTCCTTGAAGATTGTGTGACGATGTGTGATTGAACAATCGGTAGTTGTCTATACATAATCATATTTGAGGCTAGAACTAATGAATCAGGAAGCGTATTACAATGGAGATGAGATGTTTGAAGAGGCTCAACGATAGATGTTATGAGTCATGGCCTTGGATGGTTAAGTTGTGTATTTCCTTCGTTGGTTCTTGTATTTGTTTGGTCCCTGAGTTCAGTTTGTCGTTTCAACTAAAGGTATTGATAAGAGGGTGCGCGACATCTTCCTTTTCCCTTCTTCTCGAGTACATATAGCATTTGTGATCTTACAATATAGGTTTCAAGCAAAATCTTGGGTTGATGCGGAATATTCAGTTGATAGAGTTCGTGTTCTTAGGTTGGTTGGAGGAAGTTGAAAACTTGGTAATAGTTGCTTAAAGGTTAAGGTACTAACTGTAAAGCTCAAAATTGGCACAATTGACTTGGGTATCGGAGTTATAGGATCCTAACGGTTTTGTGCATGGAATTCATGAAAATGGGTCAAAGATGGAAACTTATATATATATACACACACACACACACAATCAGTCTCCCATGAGGGGGTCCTCATTTTAGTTAAAATGCGGACCTCCTCATTTTAGTTAAAATGCGGACCTCCTCATTTCTCCCATTTTCCGATCGAATTTTGATGATCTGAGCCGCTCAATGTGTTCAAAACGTGATTTTAGGGGTACCCGCGAGAAATTAGCAAAAAAAAAAGACCGAGAAGAGCTTCATCCGAGCAGTTTTTATTTGAACCGTTCGATAAAAAATAAACAAAAACTGCTCGAATGAAGCCCTTCCCAATTTTTTTTTTGCTAATTTCTCGCGGGTACCCTTAAAATCATGTTCTGAACACATTGAGCGGCCCGGATCATCGAAATTCAATCGGGAAATGGGAGGTCCGCATTTTATTAAAATGAGGTGGTCCTTACGGGAGATGGACTGTATTTATATATATATTGGAAAATTGGAGGGTTGAAGTACTTATGGTATTTTCTCTGTGAATGATAGGAGCATGAGTTTGATTACCTATTGTATTTCCTAATTTGATTCTAGAAGGATTCGTTGGTTTGAGACTGAGATTAAAGATTTGAAGTACGATGTGTGCTTGTAGATCTTGAATTCGATTATTGCTACAGAGTGAAAATTGAATAGTTGTACACTCCTTGTGTTTTCTTGGATCATGGTAATTGTAAGCTCATTGTGTCTGCTTGACTGATGTGTCATAGGTGTATCTTAGCATTGCGTCATAGGAATAGTTTAGTTCATAAAAATTTCGGGACGAAATTTCTTTAAGGAGGATAGATTGTAGAGACCCGAAAATTTCTAATTTTTGAAATGTTTATTAAATGTCTAATTGAGAAATTGTGGTTTATTTGGTGTCTAATTTGATTGAGGATTGAAGTGAAAGAATTGAAGTTTGAGGGAGTGTGGGTGTGATTAAAAGATGTGGGAGTATATAAATGGGGTGTGAGTATGTAGGAGATCAAAATATCGCCTAATCTCTCTCTCTCTCATCTGGTCTCTCCTTCTCTCCTTGCCGATCTCTCTCTCTCCTCTCCTCTCCTCTCACTCAAAACTCCACTCAATCTCTCAAAACCTTCAAGAATCAACCTCCTTCCGGCCTTCCATTCGCGTTCTTGAGCTCAGAGATCCTTAGGTCGAGCTTGAATTGAAGCTTTGGAGTTCAAAGAGGCTAGGGCTCGACCAAATCGCTTAAATCTCAGCCATTGTTGCGAGGTAGGGACTTCTTTACTTTTTTTTATGTGTTTATATGTTGATTTGGTGAAGAATCAAGCCTTGGATCGTTGGGTTTTGTTGTTGTGTTGGCCCTTGAAATTCTACAGAATCGTTGCTCGAAACTCTGTTGTATCGATACAACTTAAGTGTTGTATTGATACTACAAAGTTATCTTTCTGGACAGTTAATGTTGTATCGATACAACTTTGGTGCATATCGATACCAGGACCCTTCTCCTACTGCTTCTCCGTCGATTGTTTTGACCCCCGATCACTTCTAAACCCTTTTGGACACCTCCTAACCTATCTCAAGCATGTCTAATTGACTTCCTTTGATTATTCGATGTTATCCTTGTTCCATTGGTCTTCCGTTAGTGAGGAACGAATAAGGAATTACTTAGTTAAAACGTCGTTTAAGTGCATTCTATTGATTGTTGGTATTTGTGATTGTTCAAGGCGCATTTGTGATAACGTTGGCATATTGTATGATGTTTCATCTATGAATGTGATCATGGGGGATTCTTAGCTTGCATATTGTATGAGAAAATAGTTGATTGGGTCGGAAGTTGGTTTAGGGAGTCTCGTAACGCAAGGGGTGGTAATATGGAGACTTAGACGGGTTCGTAACGCAAGGGGTGGTAATACGGTAACCCGAGTCGTTAGGGATCACCGTGATGCAAGGGGTGGCAACACGGTAATCCTGGTGGTGTTATACGGTAACGCAAGGGGTGGAAATACCGAAGGTGGGAATTTGGGGTAGCAAGTCGTATTGAGATTGTCGAGGGCATTAATCTTGTGAAATGTGTGACTATTTGGGATAATGGCATATGTTTGAATGATCGAAATGAATGTCGATACACTAATGAGTCAATTGTTATCTCCTGTTTGAATTACGTCTCCTTGTCCTCTCATTTTGTACTTATCATTATATTTACATATAAGATTGGTAAAGATTTTCCTACTGGGCTAGTTTAGCTCAACCTAATTTTTCTTTTCGAGACAAAGTGCCGGACAATAGATTGCACGCAATCGTGTGCTTGGACATGAATGTTTTTGGGAGTTAACTTCATTTTAGTTACTTAAACATCTTGTAATGGCTTTCTCTTGACAAAGATGGGTTTGTAACTAATAGTTCTAGAATTCCATTTGACCCAAAAGTTTGTAATATTCTAAACAGGTTCGTACTTGTATTTAAGTTGATTTGGGCCATGGTGCCAAGGTTGTAATCATCTATACTTGGAAACCTATTTGTAAAGTCAATCAGTGGGAAACTCTTTTGGGTACTAATTATGCTATGCGAGGATCTTTTATCTGAAAATGATTATTTATTTATGTTGAAAATCGAGGGCGTGACACTGCTTGGACATATTTCGGCTGGAGATAGAATTTGAAATGGCGAAGAGAGAGGAGGGTGGGTGCAATAGGAGCATTCCTGGAGTCCTTGAAATCCTGTCCCACTTCTCTTATTGAGCTTGAAGTGGCTAAGTATAGCACCTATCAGATTCATAGCCTTTCCCCCATTGTTTTTCACTATAACTACTGGTCCCATGCTCAGCAGGTAGAGTGAAACGCTGTAGGTTAGATCAAGAGTTCCACTGGTGCAGCTTAATTCAACCTGTAATCAAATGCAACGAAAAATTCCTTCATTACAAAGTAATCACAGGGCAGTTCGTAAGCTTGTCTACCAATTACAAAAAATCTTGAAACGAATACTCCCAACTTTGTCTCAAGGGGGATCATTTTTAACCGATAAAACTAAAATTTGTTACCCCCTACCAATAGTTTCGACTGTATATTTGGTGTAATGGAATCCACTAAACTATTGTTTGGACTGTAGATTTGTTGAGGGTAACAAAAGCAAAGGGACTTGTAATGTTTTTCTCTTTTTCTTTTCCATTAGCAGTTGTTTCTCCTCTGCTAATCCCTCAAGAATACAAACACAATTTTAATCACCATTCAACATTCAACATAACTTCATTTGTTTTGGCCAAATCAAACTAATTCCACAAAAAGGCCGGTGTGGTATCTAGCCTTGTTGGAACCACTCTTTAAATGAATCAAGTATGTTTTGTACATGATGGTTCTAAAATCCAATGCATTTGGAGTGACTCATCAAGCAAAAATTCTAAACTTCCAAATGGTCAAAAAGAAAGGGGGGAAAGAGCCAGGGAACAAGGCTCAATTTTGGGGCGCAAATCATTTGGATTAGAATCAAATTGTACAGATCGAGAGTAGTGAGCGTCACATTATATTTGTCTTGCATACTATCAACGATTCTAATATTGGTTTCGTAAAGCAATATTGATTATAAGAACTAAAAATGAGAGCATAGATATTCCCAATTTTTTTTTCTTGATCCAGATATTCCAAAACTTTGTTGGGCATTATATGTACCTGGACAACATTAATGGAATCTGAATCCACATCTTTAACAGACCATTCAAAAGTTATAACATGGGATGGTCTGGAATTTGGATCAGACACATTAACGTTGTCGATGACCAAACCAATCTCGCGTTTTGCTTTGGTGGTAGAAGTAGTGGTAGAAGTAACAGAGGAGCCAATATCAGTGCCTGCAAGAGTGTAAAGAATCTCTTCAAAGCCATCATCTTTCCAGTGGACTTTGGGCTTGTAAGAAGTGATGTGTCCATCGGGTATCCGAAGCTTCAATGAACTTCCATTTCTAACTGTCGGCTGAACATCGACAGAATCTGAAAACTTAATGCCAAGCCCCAAAGTGCTAAAGTGGCAGGCGAAAGGCTAACCATTGCTGCGCTGACCATCTGCTTTGACATTTACGGCTAGCTCAATATCTGCTCTCTTCATTGTTGACACAATGGTCAACAAACGCATCACCAATATTAAAAAACAGTTCTAGATGCCTCGTGCACCACACATACAAGACCAACACCAAAAAAAATTGACTACCATTATGGATGTCATGCCTCATGCTCGTTAATTCCAGATTCCTGTTGCACTCTATATTAGTCTTCCTGCATTCAATTTCGCACGGTGTGGTAGAAGATAATCACTAGGATTTATTGCAGCTTTCAATCCAGCAGGTACTTCTGTTTTCCACAAAAAGTGTCAAACCAAATCGGCCTGGTGTTGAGGGCGTGCCAGGACAGGATTGCTGTCCAAATTGTTTTTAAGGCCTTCGTGCCTCAAAATCCGACTCCTCTCGAGCGACTGTGCTTGGCCTAAAGGGTAAGGCCTCGTGATGGTTCGTTGGCTGCCTTAACGAAAAGGACTTTAGAATTTCCTACCGTTGTAGAAAATGGGAAGAAAGTAAAATAAGGACTAAAACAGGAATGAAAAGGTCTCCATTAACGGCTTAATGAAGATTGAGTACAAGGAAAACTTAAACTACTTATGAAGTGAGTACAAGTAAAAGAAATAGAAATGAAATGGCATAAGCTTTGAGCTTTGAGGTCGTGGACCCTGGGCAAGGCCTCCCAAACTGTGATTTATAGGAGCTACAGGCCTTGAGCTGCTTCAAAATGCTCCAATGCATGGCTGCCATGTGGCCTTTCAGCAAAGGCTTGGGCTAGAGCAGCTTCAAAATGCTCCAATGAAGAGCTATTCCCTGACCAAAACGTGTGTTTTACTCCAAGAAAACGGCAAAGGCCTGAGAAACCATTCCCCTTTGCATAAAATTCTGTAAAAGGGCAAAAAGAATCTCAGCTTCTGCAGCATCCAGGCCATTCTGAGCTGCTTCAACACTCAAGCTACTGCTTGAATGGACTCCCTCTGGGCCCACCAAGATTTTCCCAGGCCTTTCCTACACTCTATTAGGCCTTTTACCTCTTGTGGGCCCTCAACTCCTGCTGGCTTTGGGAGAAGACTCTAGAAACAAAAGATCAACCAGACCTGGGTGAGCTGCTTGTGAGCAGCTTGCTTAGGTCTGCGTGAGTCACCCTCCAGCAGCTCCAAGGGTTGCATGCACGCCACCTGTCCTTGGTTCTGCTTTGTGTTGAAAGATGGGGTCCACCCAGACCTTGAGCTGCTTGTAAGCAGCTTACCCAGGCTAGTAGGAACATTCTAGGCCTTTGAGCTACTTGCAGCTGCTTGTGTAGGCCTAAGCTGCTTGTGAGCTGCTTGGGATGTCTCCATGCATGGCTGCCATGTGTCCCAAGCCTGTTGAAGGATGGTGGCCATCCAGACCTCGAGCTATTTGTAATCAGCTTACCTAGACCTGCCTATTGAGAACATTCTAGGCCTTTGAGCTACTTGTGAGCTGCTTGGGATGTCTCCATGCATGGCTGCCATGTGTCCCAAGCCTGTTGAAGGATGGTGGCCATCCAGACCTCGAGCTGTTTGTAATCAGCTTACCTAGACCTGCCTATTGAGAACATTCTAGGCCTTTGAGCTACTTGTGAGCAACTTAAGGCCTTTTTCTGCTAGTTGAGGCCCATATGCAATATTTTTAAGAAGCAGGCCCACCCAATACTTGGGCCTGAATTTAAGGTGCAAGACAGGCCTTAGTCCATTGTAAGCCTTCTGAGCCCAAGCCTGGTGAGTAAACCCAGGCTTTAACTGATTTGGGCCTATTTGTTGGCCTTGCTTACTTATGGGAACTGCACTAGGCCTGGATAAAGATATTCAAGCTTAGCGGGCCAATACAAGCCTTTGACCAATCTTGGGCTTGGGCCTGTGATAATGAAGTCCAGACATTAACTTGACCCAAGCCTTCATAAAATTCTACTCAATCAAAGGCTTCCAAACTGGTCCAATTTCGTGGGCTAATGATCATAAGGCATTTCAAGGCCAAAGACTGACCTTCAAGGCCATTTTTAACCCACTGTAGACACCCCAATTTGGCCTAACGATTATTTCAAGTCCCACCTTGGGACAATCCCGATGATGAAACGGATACAGTGATTGCTGATTGCTTCTTTGAGGACCTTAGGACTTTCGGTGAGAACTTTGACCACTTAGAGGACCCAATTCAGAGCCATACAGCCTTTCAGACAGAAATACAGAAGCCTAGGAGAATCCATCTGACGGCCGTAACATCGATCTAACGGCCATAACATCAATCCCTCACCCGAGCAACCTGTTGCCAGCAAAATCTCCCTGAGAGATCAATCCCTCGGCCGCAAGATCTATCCTTCGGCCGAGACATCCATTCATCGGCCGTGACATCCTTTGCTCGGCCGCCAGATCGACCTTTTTCCAGACTCTGGAACGTTCTGTCAGACGTTTGGTTTGATCCAACTACACTACCTTTCCGATGCGTTCGGGCTACGTTCGGAGATCACGACGTAGAGTTAGAGATGCATTGCAATTGCAATTGCCATCTCGTGATTTGATTGGCCGGAGTGAGTCATCCCTATGCCTATATAAAGGGGCCTTTGGGCTCCGAAATTAACACACAGAAATTGAGATACCCACACATTCAATCAAACCTCGAAACTCTGCAGAAATACTCCCTCAATCCCATACTCCAAAACCCCTAACCTCCCGAAGGTAGCCGTCAATCCGGCGATCAAACCCCGAAGTTCAAACCCTAACTCTAGGGTTTTCAATCAAGCAATCAATCAATCACACCCAATCCAAAGCAATCAAGCAACTGAGGGATCAAGGTGGTGAGGCCCAACGGCCTCTGGTTTGCCTTATTTACTGCCCTTTTTACTAATCGTAGCATTTTGATTAACTGTTAATCTTTCTGTCTGGTGTGAGGAAGAACACCGACCGGGGCTTCGATCCCTCGGCCGGTACATCAAACCAGGAGGATCTCTCGGCCGTGACATCTATTCACCGGCCGCGAGATCCATCTCCCTGGGACATTATGTTTGTTTATTTGCTTTCTGATGCATGCTTCAATTATCGCACTGGCTCACTTTGCTTACTGTTTAAAGGAATAATTAAACAGACTATGTGTTAGGATTAGACAAAGCATCTATACGTCTTATGTTGAACGATTATGGGCCAGTCTCACGACTGGGCAGAGAGGGGTGCCTAACACCTTCCCCTTACTGTACTTTTGGCTCCCGAATCCATAATCTCTATCTATTTTCCCAGTTTTAACAAACTGGGTGGCGACTCTATTTGATGATAACCGTTATCATGTGGCGATGTTCCTAGCCATGGGAATGTCCATGATTTTGGTTTATGAAGTGAGCAACCAATCGAGCAAACACAACGTGATCAATCTGTATGGCGATGCCCCGCTTGGGAGGTGTCTACAGTTTTTGGCGACTCCGCTGGGGAATTGAGAGCCATAACCAAAAAGTTCAACATAAGACTAATACATGCCTTGTCTAATTCATTTATCATATGCATCGAGCGGGCAACCCGTTGAGTTCACCTGATATCCCGGCATGACACGGGCTATGTTGGGGGTTCCAGCAAACTCCACAGTCACTCGTACCTAGTGGTATATCAAAAAGGAAATCACCCAATCACCGCCTATAATGGGTTGGTGAGAGGATTGGTGCCCTTTGACAACGGAGCACCCTGAGACTACCAAAACCTCGCATGTTTTAGAAAGCCATAGAACTTATCAAACTAAGACAGGAACCTACAGGCTAGGAACCTACTTGCATTCTACTTGCAAAAGTTCTTCCTCACACCCATTGTATATGTGTATGTTGTAAAGTTTCTCTTTTGCAGGTTAAACCTTAGGAATCTCTCTAAGTCAAATAATCAGTAGGTAAGATTAATCAATCTGACTAAGGCAAAAAAAAAACTTTTTCAGGAAAAATGACTGCATCATTGTTCACGTCTGATTCGCACTTTCAAGTTGTCACCAAGCTGTCTGGCCCGCTCCACTTTGCTGTTGAAGATTTCAACCCCTCTGAGTACATCACTCCAGTAAATCAACCCCAGCCTATGGTGGCTATCACTGAAGATGACCATGTCATGCTCGCTGGAACAGTTTATGAGGAAGAGGTAGAAGACCCGATTGAAGAAGAAGGGCTTCGCAGGGTTCCAATCTACTTTTATGACCCTTATGCACCTACCGATGATTATTGGCCAATAGACGAGGTCAACAACCTCGAGACTGAAGAGGCAAAGGAAGAAGAGGGTGTCGACAATGACCCACTAGACGAAATATCACTAAACCTGCTCTTTGATGAGGGGGTCACCAACAATGAAATAAGGGTGATCCATCCCATCATAGACAGCTTTGGTAATTGGTGGGGCTTTGTTGGCACACGACGGGTCGACAACAGCGACGAAGCTAAAATTGAAGCTCAATTGGAAGAGATAATAGCAATAGCAAATCAAATGGCCCTCCAAGACTTGCAGGGTGACAACGATGAAAGTGTGAATCAAGGTGACAGTGAGGTATTGGTGATCGACCTTGGTGATGAAAGAGACTGCTCTGAGCTGATTGTGGATGCTGAAAAAGGGGCTTACCCTAACTGGACCGTGGAACACACTCTAAAATACAAAATGAAAAGCGCTCATTCTGATCTTAGTTCTGATTCCGATTCCGACTCCGAGTCGACTCAGTCCGAGTCAAGCTTTTCATCCTTTGAAACTACTAAATCTAGTGAGGAAAACCTGGTCAAAGTACCAAGGCATAGCATTTACTTTGAGTTTGACTCTGAAATGTCTTTTGATAAATTTAGCAATGAGAAGGAAGATTTAGAGTATTTCACTTTGCCTATGATCAATTGTGTGGATTCCGACAAACCAAATTTTGAGGAAGAAATTTCAAAAGAAATTCTAGAATTCATCGAGAGAGAAGAGGAAAGGCACGCTAAACCTTTTTCTGAGGAGATAATCACAGCAAACATAGGCTCTGAAAATGAGCCCAAAATGGTTAAAATCGGTGCCGCACTATCCCCTCAGGAAAGTGAAAAACTAATCCTTTTGCTAAAAGAATACAAAGATGTTTTTGCCTGGTCTTATGAGGACATGCCTGGAATAGACCCTGAAATTGTTCAACATAAAATTCCTCTTCATCCCGATGCAAAACCAGTTAAACAAAAACTGAGACGTATGCGCCCTGATTGGGTCCTAAAGATAAAAGAAGAAGTCACTAAACAAATCAACGCCGGTTTTCTCATAGTCACCGAATATCCACAATGGGTAGCAAACATCGTTCCCGTACCAAAGAAAAATGGAGGAATCAGGGTCTGTGTAGATTTCCGAGATCTCAACAAAGCCAGCCCGAAAGATGACTTCCCATTACCTCACATAGACGAGCTAGTGGATAACACCGCAGGCCATGCATTGCTATCTTTCATGGACGGATTCTCTGGGTATAACCAAATTCTTATGTCTCCTGAGGATAGAGAGAAAACCACCTTCACTACACCTTGGGGAACCTACTGCTACCGAGTAATGCCATTTGGGTTGAAGAATGCTGGAGCCACTTATCAGAGGATGGCCACAACACTGCTGCACGACATGATGCACAAAGAGGTCGAGGTATATGTCGACGATATGATAGTCAAATCAAAGGAAAGGGAAGGACACTATGAAGCACTCCAAAAGTTCTTTGAGAGGATTAGGAATTATAAGTTGCGTCTTAACCTTCAAAAATGCACTTTTGGGGTAACAGCTGGAAAGATGTTGGGTTTCCTCATCACTCAAAGAGGAATCGAGGTAGATCCTTCCAAGATACAGGCTATCATGGAGATATCACCACCTAGGACAGAGAAGGAAGTAAGGAGCTTTTTAGGGAAGGTACAGTTCATCAGCAGGTTCATTTCCAAGCTCACAACCACCTGTGAACCTCTCTTCAAGCTACTAAAGAAAGGTACAGATTTCGAATGGAGCCAAGACTGTCAGCAAGCATTCGAGGCAATCAAGGAATACCTTTAGAATCCACCTGTACTATCGCCACCCATCCCTGGGAAGCCATTGATTCTGTATCTCTCAGTAACAGACACGTCCATGGGATGTATGCTAGCGCAAGAAAACGACGCCAAAGTAGAGTGCGCCATATACTACCTCAGCAAGAAAATGATGGATTATGAGACAAGGTACACTCCCCTCGAGAAAACCTGTTGGGGGCTAGTATGGGCCACAAAGAAACTGAGGCACTACCTGTTAGCACATCCGGTGGTGCTAGTCTCTCGTTTAGACCCAATCAAGTATCTTTTCGAAAAGCCAGCACTTATCGGAAAGCTAGCTAGGTGGTTATTGCTGCTAGCGGAGTTCGACCTCAAATACATGACAAGGAAATCAGTAAAAGGAAGAGCTGTGGCAGAATTCTTAGCGGATCACCCTGTGACAAAGGCCGAGGCAGAGGACTTCATGTTCCCCGACGAGGATATCTTATGTCTCTTAGACGACACCTGGCAACTTTACTTTGATGGAGCATCAAACCAATGTGGATATGGCATAGGGGTATTGCTAGTTTCCCCAAACGACTCTCACATCCCTTTGTCATATAAGCTAAGGTTTGAAGTCACTAACAACCAAGCTGAATATGAGGCTTGTATTGCTGGAATGGAGGCAGCCCTGGAGCTGGGAGCAAAAAGGGTAGAAGTCACTGGGGATTCAAACCTGGTGGTATCTCAAGCAAGAGGAGACTGGAAGGTCAAGGAGGATACACTGAAGCTATATCACTCTGTGCTGAAAAATCTAATTCCACAATTCGATTCTGTTATCTTCACACACACTCCTCGAGTAAGCAATAGATTTGCAGATGCACTGGCGACATTGGCGTCTATGGTCGAAATACCCCTGGGATTCACAATGCGGCCTCTCATGATCGAACAAAAGGTTAAACCAGCATGTGAGTGTACCTTTACCGAGGAAGGTGAAGACGATGGCAAGCCATGGTACGAAGACGTGAAGAAATTCCTAGAAAAAGGAGAATACCCGTCCGAGGCCACCTCGAAGGACAAGACGGCTTTGCGGAAGTTTGCTGCTCGATTTATAATCTGTGGAGGAGCATTGTACCGAAGGGCACACTTGGGTCCAAGTCAACTTTGCGTCACAACGGAGGACAGCCGCAAGGTAATGGAGGAAATACATGAAGGAATTTGTGGGCCACACATGAATGGGGCAACGATGGCAAAGAAGATCCTACGTCAGGGATATTACTGGACTACAATGGAAGCCGACTGCGCTAATTATGTCCGCCGATGTTACAAATGCCAAACTCACGCTGATCGTATGCGTATTCCCCTTACAGAACTGTATAGCATGACGTCCCCTTGGCCATTCTCCACTTGGGGAATAGATGTCATTGGAAGCATAAATCCAAAGGGGAAATACAAACATCAGTTCATTCTGGTGGCCATCGACTACTTCACCAAATGGGTAGAGGCAGCCTCTTATGCTACTCTCAAAGCCACTCATGTGGCCAAATTCATTCGTACTAATATCATCTATCGATATGGTGTACCTCACGAGTTTGTCTGTGATAATGGATCGCACTTCAAGGGGGCAACAAAGAAGCTTTTCGCCGAATTTGGGATACAAAATCATCGGTCATCTACTTACCGACCTCAAACTAATGGAGCAGTTGAGGCTGCAAACAAGAATGTCAAGAGGATTCTGAGGAAGACTATCGACACTTACACAGACTGGCCGGAAATGCTACCTCTGGCGCTATGGGGATATCGAACAACCGAAAGGACTTCAACTGGGGCTACTCCCTACTCTCTAGTCTTTGGAATGGAAGCTGTCTTGCCTATCGAATTGGAATTACCTTCGTTGAGGGTTCTAGCTGAGACTGGGATGATCGAGGAAGACTGGGTTCAAAACCGCTACGACGAGTTGGCACTACTAGACGAAAGGAGACTGAGGGCTTTATACCATGTACAAGGGTATCAACGCCGCATTGCACGGGCATTCAACAAGAAGGTGAAACCTAGGGATATCAAGGTAGGAGACATGGTGCTCAAAGCAATTCGTCGCCACGTCTCGGACCCAAGGGGCAAGTTTAGACCAAACTGGGGAGGCCCCTACCTTATCAAACGCATACTTTCTGGAGGAGCAGCATACATTGCAGACTTGGATGGAATGGAATTCGCAACGCCAGTCAACGTTGACAAGCTAAGGAAGTATTACCCATGAGAGATGCTCGTTGGACCGAAAACCACAAGGGTGGGCGGATCCAAGCAAAAATTAGAGCAGCCTGCTAGGTCGAAAACCCGCAAGGGCGGCTTAGGCAAAAACTAAGGCATAAATAAAACGCTCGCTAGACCGAAAATCCGCAAGGGCGGTTTTAGGCAAAATTTAGAGCACAAAAGGAAAGGAAAATACCCGAGTGGACCCTAACTAAAAACAAAACAAATCCCCTTTGTTGGAACTACGTTTATGGCCTGATTCCCTCTATGGGATACGTAGGCAATCTCTAAGTTTGAGATTCGGCCACTGGTATCATCATCACTTCCAAAATTTCTAGGTCTATCCTAAAGCATGTTCACCATCAAATCATGGCAACAACATCTTCAAATAAAACGACCAAATGTTTTATTATTTCCAAAGAGAGAGGACAAAGCAAACCTAAACAATTCTTAATCCATGAAGGCTAGAATCAAACAAACATCTTTTGAAAAACATAAGCAAAGCGTCGATCTCTAGGTCTTCCTTCTCTTTGCACTTCTATCCTCCAAAAGGTTTTTCTTCAACCAGCGTTTGTAAGAACCCGATAGCTTGGCAACAAAGCTCTCAGCAACCTCCTGCATCACTCTATTTGGCCAGAGACGTAGCATATTGCGACGGAAGTTGGCATCATGGATCTTAGAAGCGGTGTACTCAGGGTCACCCAAGATTGCGGCTTGTTCAGCCCCAAATTGCCTTTGAAAGCGAGCAGGGAAGTAGAAAACGACTCGAGTAATGCCGATCACTGCTACACCAAAGTGGTTCATGGTACTTGTGGTCATACTCTCGATACCATACCAGGGGCAAACCCATTGAATCCAATCACCTCTGCAAGTCTTCATCCACGCTTCCCAAGCAGCCTCAGTTGGGAACTGTTTAACCATGTGACGCTCCGTGCATTGGTCTGGATTGTAAGGAAGTCGCTCCGGCACATCCCACACTTTTAGCTTCTCAAACAGCCACACCTAGAGAAAAAGGGAAAATTGTGAGCTGAGAGAACATGTGAGTCAAAACAAAAGAGTGATGAGTGAAAAGATAAATCTGACAAATAAAACAAGTAAAAGAGCGAACCTGCAATAGCAAGGAACCGCCTGAGAACTGAGCTGTAGGATTACCCTTCATCACATCTAGACCCATCAAGGTCTCTGCCAATACTAAACCAGCGAAACCCATACGGTTTCCAATTTGCTGAGCAAGGTTAAGCAATATAGGATCAGCATGACCAGAGGCGGGGCCAAGTAAGTGGTAATGAAGGAGACAAATGCACAATGCATGAAAGCACGACTTCTGTAGGGAAACTTGGCGATGCGCCTCAGCCACACCAAAACGCTGGATGAGTTGTAGAATCTCCAGCCTCCCTTTCACTAGGAAGAACTTAACTTCATGTTTCTGAACTTGGAGTAAATCCTTCAGGAGATCACCACGGTTGAACAAAGGATTAGGGACAATGAAACCCTCTCTATCCGAATGACCCATGATGGCTGCAAATTCCTCGATGGTAGGACATAACTCCTCCCTCTTAAATCGAAAGACGTGAAAATCAGGGTCCCACAAACTAGCGGCTGCCCTAAGGAAAGCAAAATTCACGGGAATGTGGCGAAGGGAAAAGAGGAAGTCCATACCAAAGGACTTAAAGTGCAGACGGTCCAGGCCATTGAAGGAATCCAACCACTGATCAAGGATTGGTTGTGCCATGTGCAAGGAAATTGCTGCTGACAATACTATCGGGTTCGTAGAACGCGTACTTATAGGGCTAAGTCGAGTCTTAGTTCGAATCGGAATCGGATTCTTGATCCTCGGAAATTCAGTCGGTCTCTCGGCCGGCACTTCGATTAAGCGGCCGTGGGATCAATCCATCGGCCCGTAGATAATAGGGTTGACCTGCAAGTCAAACCCAGGCAAACAAAACGATCCTTCGGCCGTTAGATCGAGGCTTCGGCCGCGTAATCATTTGATCGGCCGCTAGAACGTCTATTTTACAGACTGTTCCCACGGTTTAGTTCGTTTCGTTGGATTAACAAGGGTTATCATACGCAAACAACGCAACACAGCATATACAATCACAAACAGAGCAAGAAGGTTTTTGTTTCATATAACGAAAGCTTTTTACATCACAAGGTGGATCATCCCACATTTCCTAAACAAACTATACATCGATTTTCTGTCGAACTAACCTATGCAGGAAGAGAAACAAAAAGCAAAAAAGAACGGGAGCAGAAGAGGATGCCGAACCCTCTGGTGGTCCGAACACCAGAGACCAGCTGCAAAAAAGGAAAGGAAACTCCTGGGGCAATGGTACAGAAGAGACACCACATGGCTCAAAAGAATCACCACACGGCCCAGAAAAATCACCACGCCATGCACCACCGCCACGCCAGGAGTTCCGCGTCACGGAAGCAAGCTACCCATGTGGGGGTCTCTAATCAAGCATCAAGACGAGACCAAGAACAACGCGGCTTCCCTCCGCGATCGCTGGCCACACGTTGCCCATGGCTCGAACCCAACGAGAATGAAGGATGGAAGAGGCAGAGAAGTCCTCGGTGAAGCCTGTAATGGAAAAGGAAAAACGGAAGAAAGAGGGAGAAGAAGAGGAAATGAAACGGAACGCCAAAGCCTCGGCTTTTATAGAACTCTGGAAATCAAGCGATTACGCGGCCGAGACATCTATTATTCGGCCGAGACATCAATCCTTCGGCCGAGATATCGATCTCCTGGCCCCTTAATCAAATTCCCTCAGCAATATCAGATCATGCTCAGTGCACCAATTCAAGCCATCATGGATTCTGGATCCTCAACCAACCAAGTAACCTTGGGGGCATCCCCAAGCCAATGAAACATGATCAAAACCAGCCTTGGGGGCATGCCCAAGCATCAAAGCTCTCTCTCCACAAACTGCTAGCCAAAGCAAGTTGAAACACCCAGCGGCTTTACGCCCATATCTATTATCAACAGGCTCTACGCCTGTACTTATTCAGCAGCTCTACGCCCGCCATTTTATCAACTCAGCGGCTCGAAGCCCATTACCTCCACAGGCTCAAAGCCTATGTCTACCGTCTCAGCTGCTCCAAGCCCTCGACTCAGCAGCTCTACGCTCGCTATCACAGCAACAGGCTCTATGCCTGTATCCACACAACTCAGCGGCTCCAAGCCTGCTATCTCAACTAGCTCAAAGCCATAACAACCAATCCAGCGGCTCTAAGCCCATTGTCTCAAACTGGCTCGAAGCCGTACACAATCAAGTTCTTAACAGGCTCGAAGCCTGTGTTCATCATCTCAACTGGCTCGAAGCCGTAAACAAGCAACAGGCTCTAAGCCGCCCCAGCAATCAAGACATCTATTCTCAGGCTCTACGCCTGAATGCTCAAAAATCTAACATTTTTGAATTCTCAAGCTCTACGCTTGGATGCCCAACCACTGTGTACTGGATGCTCAAGTTATACACTTGAATGCTCAAGCTCTACGCTTGGATGCCCAACCACTGTGTACTGGACGCTCAAAGCCTGTACTTTGAATGCTCGGATTCTGCCGTCCGAATGCTCGAGCTCTACGCTCTGAATGCTCAAGTCCGGAACTTGATAGAAGCTCTAAGCTTAAAACAAACACACACGCACGGGCCCGTGCACATTTGCATCAACATTTTCACATCGAGTCTGCATCACATCTGTTCACATCTAACGAACAAGCATTGCACATATACACTCTGCATATCTCTCATGAAACAGGTCATCCCTGCAATCAACCGGCTCTATGCCTCGGTTTTATTGATCGGCCCGACGCCTCGATCTTTTGGCTCCACGCCAACACTTATGATGAGAAAGCTCCGTGCACAGACCATCAGAATTATACCAGCTCCGCGCTTCGGTTCATCACGTCAAGCTCAAAGCTCTGACACCACAACACCAGCTCCGCGCTTCGGTCCTAGCAAACACCTCAGGCTCTCGCCTTATGATCAACACCAGCTCCGCGCTTCGGTCCTAGTAATCACCTCAGGCCTCCGCCTCATAAACCACAGTAGGCTCCACGCCTCAATCTAAACACCTCCGGCTCTTGCCTTATGGTCAACACCAGCTCCGCGCTTCGGTCCTAGCAAACACCTCAGGCTCTTGCCTTATGATCAACACCAGCTCCGCGCTTCGGTCCTAGCAATCACCTCAGGCTCTCGCCTTATGATCAACACCAGCTCCGCGCTTCGGTTTTATCAATCCCCTCAGGCCTTCGCCTCAAGATTGCAACAGGCTCCATGCCTCAATTCCATCTCTCTTTAGGCTCTCGCCTCATGACTACAACCGGCTCCGTGCCTCGGTTCCCTCATCACTAAAGCTCCGTGCTACAGCTACTGGCCCTGCGCCTCCCCTACATCTTAAAAGCAAACCGGCGTCCAACTCATCCCAGCAGATGATTTGGATTCCACCCCATTACATCAATTCCTTCCAGCTCATTCGCAAGGATAGGCTACTCTACCGAGCTCCTTTCAGTCAAAGTAAGGATGATCAAGAAAAGCAAACGCACCTGCAGTATACTGATCTACCCCAAAATAACTAAGGAAGCTCTCCGCAAAAACTCCTCAGGCAGCCCTGCGCTCCTTCAACTATCTTCCGCCAAAACCCTGGCTCAGTCTAGGTACGTCACACTACGGCTTTTTAAGCCCTAAGGTACCTCTTCTGTCTCTAACCCTCCAAACTTTTATTTTTCTTTATTGCCCGAACTACGATTGGTCTGAATTTCCCTTGTGGAATACGTAGGCAGCCTCCCGGCCCGACCATAACAAAACCTTTTTCGAAAACCCCTTGGAATAGTGGTTGGACCAAATTGAGTTGCTGTTTACAGCTTTGACTCTTACTCAAACATGTCTCGCGATCCGTCTGAGTTCAGTCAAAGAGGGGCATCTGTAGACACCCCAATTTGGCCTAACGATTATTTCAAGTCCCACCTTGGGACAATCCCGATGATGAAACGGATACAGTGATTGCTGATTGCTTCTTTGAGGACCTTAGGACTTTCGGTGAGAACTTTGACCACTTAGAGGACCCAATTCAGAGCCATACAGCCTTTCAGACAGAAATACAGAAGCCTAGGAGAATCCATCTGACGGCCGTAACATCGATCTAACGGCCATAACATCAATCCCTCACCCGAGCAACCTGTTGCCAGCAAAATCTCCCTGAGAGATCAATCCCTCGGCCGCAAGATCTATCCTTCGGCCGAGACATCCATTCCTCGGCCGTGACATCCTTTGCTCGGCCGCCAGATCGACCTTTTTCCAGACTCTGGAACGTTCTGTCAGACGTTTGGTTTGATCCAACTACACTACCTTTCCGATGCGTTCGGGCTACGTTCGGAGATCACGACGTAGAGTTAGAGATGCATTGCAATTGCAATTGCCATCTCGTGATTTGATTGGCCGGAGTGAGTCATCCCTATGCCTATATAAAGGGGCCTTTGGGCTCCGAAATTAACACACAGAAATTGAGATACCCACACATTCAATCAAACCTCGAAACTCTGCAGAAATACTCCCTCAATCCCATACTCCAAAACCCCTAACCTCCCGAAGGTAGCCGTCAATCCGGCGATCAAACCCCGAAGTTCAAACCCTAACTCTAGGGTTTTCAATCAAGCAATCAATCAATCACACCCAATCCAAAGCAATCAAGCAACTGAGGGATCAAGGTGGTGAGGCCCAACGGCCTCTGGTTTGCCTTATTTACTGCCCTTTTTACTAATCGTAGCATTTTGATTAACTGTTAATCTTTCTGTCTGGTGTGAGGAAGAACACCGACCGGGGCTTCGATCCCTCGGCCGGTACATCAAACCAGGAGGATCTCTCGGCCGTGACATCTATTCACCGGCCGCGAGATCCATCTCCCTGGGACATTATGTTTGTTTATTTGCTTTCTGATGCATGCTTCAATTATCGCACTGGCTCACTTTGCTTACTGTTTAAAGGAATAATTAAACAGACTATGTGTTAGGATTAGACAAAGCATCTATACGTCTTATGTTGAACGATTATGGGCCAGTCTCACGACTGGGCAGAGAGGGGTGCCTAACACCTTCCCCTTACTGTACTTTTGGCTCCCGAATCCATAATCTCTATCTATTTTCCCAGTTTTAACAAACTGGGTGGCGACTCTATTTGATGATAACCGTTATCATGTGGCGATGTTCCTAGCCATGGGAATGTCCATGATTTTGGTTTATGAAGTGAGCAACCAATCGAGCAAACACAACGTGATCAATCTGTATGGCGATGCCCCGCTTGGGAGGTGTCTACACCCACAAACTCACTTATTGATTTTTGGCCAAAAATGGGTGTAAACAACTTCATACCTAGAACTCCACTCCTAAATTCAACAGTGGTACCAGAAAATCCTACTACTATTCCTCATTCCTTGGGCTTTTTATCGTAGTTCAATAGAGGTAAAAATAAACTGCTCAAATAGAAGGGGAAAAACAAGATTGTGGTGAAAACAACTTGGTAGCCAATTGTAGACACCCTATTCTGGACTGTCCAGATTAGTTTACTTACAGTTTTTGATTCCCCAATGATGAATAAGATCAAGAGCATCCCGAGAATATTAGTGTGTTTGAGCTTTGAGCGTTCTAAAACCCTTTCAGATCCCTTTCAAACCCTTTAAACCAGAGCCAAAAAGCCACAGCAAAACCCTACCTGTGCACGCTGGTCCCGCACCAGCGTACGCTGGAACTCTGCCACGTGTTAGTCATCAGACAGCTTTGACCTTTGACTAGGAAGGGACCCGCGCACGCAGGTCAGGGAGTGGCGTACGCCGGTCAAAGGTAGTCCCATCACCTTTATTCAACCACGTTCACAAGACTTTTGGGGCACTCCAGTACACTGTGCAGCCGTCTGATGAGTGGGCTCGGGCATGGGATGTTCCCCCCTCTCTCCTACAACTCCCATCACCTTGTCCCATGCATTTAATGCCTGGGAGACTTCCACTCCATCCCAACCAGAGCCCCTTTGCAACTGGTTATCTCTCCCCTATAAATACCCCATTTGCATTTATATGCAAGGATTGACCAAGTTCAAAAGCCTTAGTTACAAAACTCAAGTCCCAACCTCTTGTTCATTTTCTTCTTGCCAAAGGAGAACATAAACAAGCAGTCCATACACCACCTCATACTTCCATCCATCCACATTCTCCATTCAAGCCACAAGCTCAAGCTCAAACACTCCAAACAAACTCAAAACCAAAGGTATACCATCTTTGTTAATACCTTGTTCTGATCCCTGAGGGGGGCTGGCAGGGTCAAGGCTGGTAATCAATACCAGTCCTGGCCCTAAAGCTGGTAAGGTTTCAAAGCTGTCCGTGGCTAGAACTAGCGCACGCCAGTAATAAATACACGTACGCCAGTTTGGCTGTTTGTGCAGTACTGGCGTGGGGATCAGTGTCTAGCTATTTTTTGTCTTTCTTTCCATTTTCATCACTCTAAAGCATGATAAAACCAGTTTATTGCTTTCAATATTTAGAACTGCATAGTTGTAATACTCAATATTCATTTCTGCTGCTAAGGAATGCCTCTGGGGTCCTTCTGGTCATGTTCCAGAACCCAGAAAGTGCAAAGCCAAACACTGGGCATGAGGGTATAACTGGCGTACGGTAGCGTACTACCTGCGTATGGTAGTTGTATCCTGTCCAGTGGCTGGCCCTTGCATGGTAACTAGGCCTTGGCTTCTGTTTATTCCCCCACACTGTTTATGGGGTGTTCTATTTATTTTGTGGCTCTAAAGCCCCTTTTAAACTGTCTGTACCTATATATATACTGCTTGGTTTGTCCTGGGTGTGCATTGGTCCTTTCCGGAGCCTAGAGGTTTGAGAATAAGAGCTTTGGGCTTAGGCTTACTGGCGCACGCCAATGAGGTAGGGGCGTACGCAGGTATAACCAGCATGCAATAACCAGCTTTGGGCTTAGGCTTACTGGCGCACGCAAGTCACTGCATGCTGGCTCCTTCCTGGGTACGTCACTCCGCAACTTCCAGTCTATTTAAAACTCCCACAGGAGTCTGTTCTCAATCTATAACTGTTTCAATAAAGCAAGCATGCCATTTTATCACATCCTGCCAACTTGTTACAGTTTAATCCCCATTAACTGTTCCCCCGCCCTAATTGGCTAAAAATGGTTAAAGAGAGAAAAATGCAAATGTTTTACAAAATGTCCGAGTAGAGACCGATCTCCGGATTGGGCGAGAGGGATGCATTAAAACCCTTCCCCCCTCGTAACCTGGCTCCCGAACCTCAGATATCAAAGGTGACGACGGACCAGTCTACAAACCTTTTCCAATCAAAACGTAGCAAGCGTTTCAAGTTCGGTTCCTTGGGTGCATACCGCTAAAACCCGAGTGGCGACTCTGAATTGTAGCGTTTCGCCGCGCTTTTTCTAAAAAGGGCGCACCCGATTTTTAGGGGCGTGTGCCCACAGTCGCGACTCTGCTGGGGACTTATTGCATTAGTCTATATTTGGAAATTAATACACTTGAGAACAATTTTGTAAAAGTCTATCAAAATAGTACGCCCCGCGCTGCTGAAGAACAGAATGGTAACGTAATAGGATTTCATATCCGACCAATCCGAACTAGGACTTTTCCGACTGTTCACTTGTGTAGTTTTCTCAAAGTATTGATTAATAAAAGTGAGCCAAACTTTAAAAGGCATTTTTCAAAACGTTGTGTTTCTCTCTCATTCAATCATTTTTCGACATTCTTCATGTGCATCGATGTTGGTAAGTGCCGTTGAGGTGTTTTGGGTAACCAGCACAGTTTACTGGAGCCCGGGGTCCTCGAACGCCCAACAACCTTGGATGATGATGAGTTGTACTACCGTTTGACCGTTGCTTTGCAATACGCGTTGCAGCGGGAGTTATATCACGGCTCTAGTCAGAGAAACCCCCTTAAACCAAAATCGGCCTCTACATGCGTACAAAGCACTAGAACTCTTCAAACTAGGACAAGTACCCACAAGGTAAGATTATTTGCATCTAACCCCCATATATTGTCTATGTGTTACTGCTTTCCCTAATCGCATGCACTGCACATACATACATACCGTTTTCCGTAGGAGCATGCTAGGGCGGCTTTTAGGTTGTCTCTTTTCCGAGTCTGCCTTATGATTAGTAGGACATTGCTATGACCCGATGAAGAGTCGTGCATCTCGATGGTGCACGTTATCGAATTTCAAAGTCCTTGGATCAACGAGACTTTGGGAAATCAAGACTTTCTAGGTCCTTGTCTAATGCCCGATCGAGGTTTCAAACAGAAAACAAGGAACAACGGAGAGAATGCTGTGATACTTACCCCACCCAGGTTAAGTGCTAAACCCTTACACCATTTTGGCTAAGTGGAGTGTTGCCGCCTACGCCGCCCCGGTTTCGGTATCACGTCATCTACACCGAGTTGTTCCGACCTCCAAGGTTGAAACCTCGAGAGCGGAATAGTCAAAGGCTTAGACTATTTTGACATCTCTTAGTGTTAGTCGATTCAAACAAGGATACACCATCAAAAAGAGTTCAGAGGATTCTAGTAGCGTCCAAATATCATGAGACAGACTCGTTTCTAGTTCTAGAGTCTAGGAGGGCACCAACAACGATGACGTGTGCATTGCATTCTAACTACTGCAGGAACCTCACTGAGTTCTCATTTACTTTGGTGTCCAAAGCTCTAGGTCATTTCATCGAAGGGAAGAACCAAACCTACTTGGGAGCGTCTACCGGGGCTTTTGTAAAGGCTCGCAAGGCTTGCCACTCAATCAAATACAGCGGCATCACCAACAGGTTCACTCTTACTTCCAAGGCCATACCCCCTTCCTCGATCACTTCCAATGGCAGGGCAAACAGAGCTGGTTGAGCTTAAGAGGGCTGTAGAGGAAATGAGCCAGAAAATGGACAAACAAATTATTATGGTCCAAGAGCTGGTTGACCTTTTTACCTCTACCATGTTAAAGCCGAATCTGGGGCTAAATACTGATGATGCCTGAATCCGAGAACCTCCACAACTCTGCCACATTCCTATGTTTGGAACCAAGTTGTGCTCAAAAGACATGTTCAAAGATCTGGCTGAATTCCGTGAGGCCAGAGCTCACCTAAAGGAGGATGCTGGATCCTTGTCCGAAACCAACATTAAAGGGGAGGACATGCATAGTGATGAGCTCAACCCTAAAGGCAAAAGAGTGCATCCCGTTGTTGGCGCAATGTTGTGCAATTGCAAAGCAAGCAAAAGCTCCACCTTGAACACTCACTCCAGTCATCGGAACCAACCAAGGACTTTCTCATGCTTTTCTGCACCTCTGGCCTCAGTTTACGAGAAGCTCCTCGATGTTGGTTCCATCAGGCCTCTAACCCCAACTCCGCTGTCTAAGGTTCTCCCTACCAGCCACAACCCCAACCACTTCTGCACCTACCATCAAATGCCTGGCCATTCCACCAATGCTTGCTACCGCCTCCGACATGCCATTCAAGATCTCATCGATAATGGCATCATTCCAGTCCCACTCTCATCAAAAGCCAATGTCACCTCCAACTCCATGTCCCAACACGATTCCAACCCACATGTTAGCCAGATATCCCTCACCTCCGCTCAAATCAAGCCTAGCTCCACCATATTCAACCCAACCGACTACATTATCCCAGAAAATCAATCCAAACCAATTGTATCCATCCCGTCCGAACCTGAGGTTAACCTGATGGTCGTAGGTTGTGCAATTGAGGTCTTCGCTGCCAACACCTGGACTAACAGTGATAAGGAGCCTGCAAAGGAGGAATTCAATAGGAAGCTTAATCAATCAAAGGAGAAGACTGACTGGTTGAGGTCCTTCAATCATGAGAGCTTGGAGCTGTTGTTTAAAGAGTTCTGTCAAGTGGGTTTGGTCGAAGAGGCTGAAGTGCTGATACTTGGGCCTGATACCCTCGAGGACCTTACCCCTCTCATTGTGCAAGCTAAAGGTAGCTTTTAAAAATTGCATTTTCAAACTGCGTCTAACTTGCATTTACGATGCATCTGAGTCTGACGCGGAGTCTTTTGATTCTGTCTAAGTCTAGCCCTGAGTCAGAGTTTGTGCTTCTTGGCCCTCCACATCGTAGCTTTCATTTCAAATTCGAGTTTGCTGTACTTGGCAATCCCGAGGGGCTTTCTTTTTTAATGCATTATCCTGCTTTTAGGTACTTCGCTGGCTTTTGAATGAACTGTGTCGACCCTGACGACGAAGGGATAGATTTTGATGGGAACATCCCCAAGGAAATGTGTTCCCTCGCCGAAAGGGAAGACGAAAGGCAGGCTCAGCCTACTAAAAGAAGAAGTAATTTCAATAAATTTGAAAGATGAGGTAGACCCCCGAATGGTTCAACTTGGTTCAACGCAGTCCCCAGAGGAGCATTGCGCTCGGTTAGATATGCTCGAAGAATCCATCAATGTCTTGGCATGGTTTCACAAAGACACACCTAGCGTTGATCCTGAGATAAAGAAGCATTGAATTCCCTTTGCGACCGGATGCCAAACCATGTAAATCGAAAGCTCAAAAAGTTCAGGGCTCCATACCATGTTCAAGGTAGCAGCAGCGTTCCACCAGGCACAAATTAGAAAGTCTAAAAAATGGCTCAGAGCGATGCATTTCCAACCGAAGCACTCTGGACCCTACGTTGTCAAAGCCACTCTATCTGGGGGTGTAGCCAAAGATCGTCGATCTCGACGGAGACAAAATTCGATACCTTGGTCAACCTAGATCAATTCAAAAGCTACTTTTCCCTGAGAGAAGCTCGTTGGGCTTAAAACCCCAAGGGTGGATAGTTCCAAGCAAAAATTAGAGCAGCCTGCTAGACCGAAAACCTATGATGGCGGTCTAGGCAAAAGTAAAATGGCGATTTTCAAAAGCTCGCTAGACCGAAAACCTAAAAAGGTGATTTTAGGCAAAAGTTAGAGCAGCCTGCTAGACCGAAAACCTAAGGAGGCGGTCTAGGCAAAAATAAATAGGCGAAAAGTTGAAAGCTCGCTAGACCAAAAACCTGAAAAGGTGGTTCTAGGCAAAAGTTAGAGCGTAAAAGGAGAGGTAAAACACACGAGTGAACCTTTGCCCGAACTACGCTTTGACCTGATTCCTTGAAAAGGGATACGTAGGCAATCTCTCCTTGAGATTCGGTCATAATCTATCAACTTGATCCATGTTTGACGTTTTGGTACACACCAAGGGTCGAGAACAAGACGAGCGTCATTGCTGAAACAGAAGGGGGAAACCTATTATCTTTCAATTTTATTGCAAACTATTATTTCTATTATAAAAGCTGAGCATAAAGCCTTAAAACATTTGAGGCATGAAAAACAAAACAAAATGCTTGCGAGACCTAACGGCTCACAGCTTATTCTAAGCATAGCGAAGTCTACTCGGAAGTCAGTCGATATTTTGTCTTGCTCTGATTTCTATTTCATTCAGAAGGAGAAGCAAGGGCACCTGCTGTAGAATTGTAGTTGTGCGCTTCGGTCCCAAATGCTTGCGTGCATGTCCTTAGAGTCGCACGTTGGTCCCAGTCCTGTGCGCGTTGCTCCAATTCCAACAGCAGACAGTAGCAGTCAGCTGCTGCCTCCAGCTTATCATTTTCCATTTCAAATCCAAAGCACCTCGAATATCGTTCAATGGGCTTTTGTCAAGTTTTGTCATACTGTACACGTCATATGGGCCTAGCATAACTGTGCGGGGGTGTCGGTTTTAGTTCGGGACTTATATGAGTCATCTTTGGCGTCTTTTGTCCGTTTTTGTGACATTTTTTCAGTTTTTCAATCCATTGTCATTTCGGGATGCTTTTCCTCGGTTTTATCAGTTCGTACAGGTCATTATAAATCTATTTGACCTTACGCAAGTGTCAGTTTCACCTGTTTAGGAATATTTTGAGTTTTGGCTCATTAATGCCCAAAATTTCATTATTTTCCATGTGTCTAAGAGTTGGTGTTGTATTCTGGGGTTCTTCGTTCCTTTTCATTCGAGCTAGCCAAATTTGTATATATATGCGCGTCTATTTGTCAACTCAGATCATTCGTCAATGCAAGTTGGATATTAGCGGTTGGTTTTAGGCTTTTTGTTTTCAATTTTCCCCAGGAGAACCAATAAAACTAGAAAATGCAACTTTTACTTGCTACTAACAATATACATGAAACAATAGTGGAAAAACATGCACGTTAAGGCACAACAGTCCAAGCAAAAGCCTATCAATAGGGGAACATCCGCCCAAGCATCAAAGAAGAGGCGCGCAGTCCCAATGCAATTCCTACTTAAGGTCTAATATCAACAGGGGGCACGCCGGCCCACTCAACATCTATCTATCTGGGTACGCAGGCCCGAACTTCAAAAGCAAAGGACAGTCAAGTAAGGAGGCTCAGTGGTAGTCCTCAATGGTAGAGCTCGGCCTCGTTCTTATCGTTGTCGTCACCCTCGACCTCCTCGAGTACCTGGGGCTCCGCTCCCATCCTCCTCTTTTGAGGAGACTTTTGCTGACAAGGTCTCTCTCTCCCTCTTAGACTTCTCCTCTGAGTCTCTGAAGACTCTTCGATGCGAGCCACCCTTTCTATGGGCCTATCTCTCAACTGCACACCTCCAACCGCTGGTTATCTAGTACTCTTATATCTTTGAACCGGGGCTGAGGTGGCAGTGTTGCTCTGTGTAGGTCTTGTGGCTGTGGTCATTCTAGGTCGTCGTCCTCTAGAAGCCGCCCTAGTCTGCCCTTGCATTTTCAATTTGTGCATTCAATTTAGTATGCATATCATTGCATATTGTATATCAAATGTTGAAAGCATGAGAAGTCTATCAAATGCCAAAGCACGCCTATCCAATATCAGAAGAAGCAAGTAAACAGGATTTTGGGGTCCATACCTGGGGTCTATTGGAACTAGAGCCGGAACCACTTTTTTGGGATAGTGCAAATGTGGGGGAATGCCACACATCGCTTTCCTTATCTCGTTCTCCATGGCAACCATCAAGCGCACGACCTCACTGTTCCACTCTACTGGCATCGGGAATAAACTTTGGAGATCAGAATATCATCCAACTCAACGATGGTTCGTATCATCCTCAATGATGATCCACCGTCCAGACTCAATGATGGTCCGTATCATCCTCAATGATGATCCACCGTCCCAACTCAACGATGGTCCGTATCATCCTCAATGATGATCCACCCTCCAATTCAACGATGGTCCGTATCATCCTCAATGATGATCCACCCTCCAATTCAACGATGGTCCGAATCATCCTCAATGATGATCCACCATCCCAACTCAACGATTGTTCGAATCATCCTCAATGATGATCCACTGTCCAACTCAACGATGGTCCGTGTCATCCTCAAAGATGATCCACCGTCCAATTCAACGATGGTCCATATCATCCTCAATGATGATGCACCCGTCCAATTCCAACAACAGCTTGTCCTGTCCAATTCCATGACGGTCCGTCCGTCCAATCAGTCCACAACAACCACCCGCCTGTTCTGGTCCACATCGGTCTAACTATTAACGCATCTTCCAGCAGCCTTATTGCTCTACCTCGGATGGTCTTTGATAAGGAGATTGGCTCTGATTCCCAACAGATGGAATTTAAGCTACCAGACGCGACCTACCCGTGATTGTTGGATTTCTTTATGCCGAGGATAGTTTGATCTCCAGCAACGATGGCCCGTCCTGTCCAACTCAACGACAGCCCGTCCTGTCCACCTCTTCAACAGCTCGATCATTCTAAAAATTGATCCGCCCGACAGCCCGTCCTGTCTAATATTCAACGACAGCCGGTCCTATCCAAACTCAGCGACAGCCCGTCCTGTCCACCTTTTCAACGGTTTGATTATTCTGAAAATTGATCTGCTCGATGGTCCGTCCGTCCAATTCAACGACAGCCAGTCCTGTCCAAACTCAACGACAGCCTATCCTGTCCAATCTCAACGACAGCCCGTCCTGTCCAAAATCAGCGACAACCCATCCTATCCATCTTTTCAACGGCTCAATCATTCTGAAAATTGATCTACCCGGTGGTCCGTCCGTCCAATTCAATGACAGCCAGTCCTGTCCAAACTCAGCGACAACCCGTCCTGTCCACCTTTTTGTAGACACCTCCCAAACGGGGCATCGCCATACAGATTGATCATGTTTGCTTGCTCGATTGGTTGCTTGCTTCGTAAACCAAAATCATGGACATTCCCATGGCTAGGAACATCGCCACATGATAGCGGTTATCATCAAAACAGAGTCGCCACCCAATTTATTAAAACTGGGAAAATAGATAGAGGTTCTGAGTACGGGAGCCAAAAGTACAGTAAAGGGAAGGTGTTAGGCACCCCTCTCTGCCCAGCCGTGAGACTGGCTCATAGTTATTCAACATAAGACATGTACATGCTTTGTTTAATTCTAACATGTAGTTTGTTTTTAACCTTTAAGCAGTAAAGGGTGAGCCAATGCGATAAATAAAGCATGCATCAGGAAAGCAGAACAAACAAAGCTGTCCCAGGGAAATGGATCCCGCGGCCGGTGAATGGATGTCACGGCCGAGGGATCCTCCTGGTTTGATGTATCGGCCGAGGGATCGAAACCCCGGTCGATGTTCTTCCTCACACCAGACAGAAAGATTAACAGATGATCAAAACGCTACGGTTAGTCATAAATACAGTAAGTAAGACAAACCAGAGGCCATTGGGCCTCACCACCTTGATCCCTCAGTTGCTTGATTGCTTCGGATTTGATTGTGATTGACTGATTGCTTGATTGAAAACCCTAGGGTTAGGGTTTGATCTTCGGGGTTTGATCGTCGGATTGATGGCTACCTTTGGGAGGTTAGGGCTTTTGAAGAGGGGGATTGAGAGAGTATTTTGATAGAGTTTCGTGGCTTGAGAGAGTGTATTCTCTAATGAATTTCGTGTGTATATTTTTGGAGTCCAAAGGCCCTTTATATAGGCAATTGGTGACTCACTCCGGCCAATCAAATGACACGATTGCAATTGCAATGCAATTCAAACTCTTCGTCGCAATCTCTGAACGTAGCCCGAACGCATCGGGAAGGTAGTTGTAGACACCCCAATTTGGCCTAACGATTATTTCAAGTCCCACCTTGGGACAATCCCGATGATGAAATGGATACAATGATTGATGATTGCTTCCTTGAGGACCTTAGGACTTTCGGTGAGAACTTTGACCACTTAGAGGACCCAATTCAGAGCCATACAGCCTTTCAGACAGAAAATACAGAAGCCTAGGAGAATCCATCTGACGGCCGTAACATCGATCCCACGGCCATAACTTCAATCCCTCGCCCGAGCAACCTGTTGCCAGCAAAATCTCCCTGAGAGATCAATCCCTCGGCCGCAAGATCTATCCTTCGGCCGAGACATCCATTCCACGGCCGCGACATCCATTGCTCGGCCGCCAGATCGACCTTTTTCCAGACTCTCGAACGTTCTGTCAGACATTTGGTTTGATCCAACTACACTACCTTTCCGATGCGTTCGGGCTACGTTCGGAGATCACGACGTAGAGTTTGAGATGCATTGCAATTGCAATTGCCATCTCGTGATTTGATTGGCCGGAGTGAGTCATCCCTATGCCTATATAAAGGGGCCTTTGGGTTCCGAATTAACACACAGAAATTGAGATACCCACACACTCAATCAAACCTCGAAACTCTGCAGAAATACTCCCTCAATCCCATACTTCAAAAGCCCTAACCTCCCGAAGGCAGCCGTCAATCCGGCGATCAAACCCCAAAGTTCAAACCCTAGCTCTAGGGTTTTCAATCAAGCAATCAATCAATCACGCCCAATCCAAAGCAATCAAGCAACTGAGGGATCAAGGTGGTGAGGCCCAACGGCCTCTGGTTCGTCTTAATTTACTATATCTTTGATTAACCATAGCGTTTTGATTATCCGTTAATCTTTTTGTCTGGTGTGAGGAAGAACGCCGATCGGGGCTTCGATCCCTCGGCCGGTACATTAAACCAGTGTGATTACTCGGCCGTGACATCCATTCACCGGCCGAGTAATCGATCTCCTGGGACAGTTGTTTGCTTTTCTGCTTTCTGAATGCATGCTTATCTATCGCACTGGCTCACCTTGCTTACTGTTTAAAGGAATAATTAAACAGACTATGTGTTAGAATTAGACAAAGCATCTATATGTCTTATGTTGAACGATTATGGGCCAGTCTCACGACTGGGCAAAGAGGGGTGCCTAACACCTTCCCCTTATTGTACTTTTGGCTCCCGTATCCAGAATCTCTATCTATTTTCCCAGTTTTAATAAACTGGGTGGCGACTCTATTTGATGATAACCGTTATCATGTGGCGATGTTCCTAGCCATGGGAATGTCCATGATTTTGGTTTATGAAGTGAGCAACCAATCGAGCAAACACAAATGTGATCAATCTGTATGGCGATGCCCCGCTTGGGAGGTGTCTACAGTTTTTGGCGACTCCGCTGGGGAATATGAGAGCCATAACCAGAAAGTTCAACATAAGACTAATACATGCCTTGTTTAATTCATTTATCATATGCATCGAGCGGGCAACCCGTTGAGTTCACCTGATATCCCGGCATGACACGGGCTATGTTGGGGGTTCCAGCAAACTCCACAGTCACTCGTACCTAGTGGTATATCAAAAGGGGAATCACCCAATCACCGCCTATGATGGGTTGGAGAGAGGATTGATGCCCTTTGACGATGGAGCACCCTGAGACTACCAAAACCTTGCATGTTCTAGAAAGCCATAGAACTTATCAAACTAAGACAGGAACCTACAGGCTAGGAGCCTACTTGCATTTTACTTGCAAAAGTTCTTCCTCACACCTTGTATATGTTGTTGTAATATCACTTTCTGTGCAGAAGGGTTGGGGGCATGAACTAAGAACCCTAACTCTAAGTCTTCATAGCTAAGCACTAAGGCATAGCATTGCCTGCAAGGTACGTTTTTGGTAAATTGAAAGCATCATTGCTTACTTTAACATTCCCGCTTTACTTAAAGCACCGCAAAGCATGGATTTCTAGAACGAAATCAAACATTGGCTGCCCCGCCGGCAATTGAACTAGGGGTTGCTTTAGCAATCTTTGCCTTGCGAGGCTAAAGGAAAGAGGGAGTGTAAAGTAGTAGAGCAGATTATGGATGATTATATGCAAAGTCAAGGATATTATGGATAGGACTTGCAATACTTATTTCTCCATGGATGATTCAGCATGACAAGTGTAGGACTTTGGTTCCTATTTTCAAATCGGCCTAGCAACCCATCTTTCAAAATTCAAAATTTTGAGCATGCTTACCGCAACAAGCCGGTAAGATTCAGGAGTTTGTCAATGTGCTAGCAAATAATCAAGTGGATTTCAATTACCTCAATCACGCTTTGAGAAAGAATCTTCCCTAACCAAGAATTGAAAGAATTTTCAAAAACTTTTCGCAATGCCTAGTCTAATCCTCAAATGACAAGTTTTTCTGAAACATTCAAATAGCCGCTAGCACAGCGATGGACCCCGAGTCTACTTTTTGTTGTAGTCATATGCTCAACCTTTTCGGTTTGTCTCATAATATGAATTGGCTTGGAAGTGGGATCTTAAGTGGCAGCAACAAGTCTTAAGAATCATCCATATCAAAAATGGCTGGCTATCTATAGTATCCGATCAACTCATGCATACAAACGAATTGCAATGCATGATTCATCCATAACCTGTGTCAGTAGCTGTGGTGCTATATATATACATATCATATTGATTGCCTCTTTCTAACTATGCAGGGGCCAAACCAAAAGAGGAGTCCATCCTCCTCATTTCCTTTATTTGTTCATCGCATGTCATTTGGTTGCACCACCACTAAGGGCAGTTTGCATATTAAAAAAATGCACCGCATGGACAATTAGTTTTGGATATCTCAACTTGAGCATGATTAGGTTTCTCCTTCTCTTAGATTTGGAGTTTGATCTCAGACATGATGGTAATGGCTGACGAAAAATTGAGGTTTTGATCCAACCAAGTTTTGAGCAATGGCAGCCATGTCCATCACGTCTTGGCTTAGATTTTTCATACCTAGCTAACTTTCACCGCCATTTTGGCCCATGTTTTGCTTCTCTTGAAAAGTTGATATCATTTTGCTCATCATGGTTTCTGGCCAATTGTCACACTCAGCATGAAATGTGGATCTTAAATTCAAATCTCCTCGGATATGAACTACGAATGGCCTGATTCTCTGTTGGGATACGTAGGCACCTTTTGGTCGGCCACAAATTTGAAAATGTTCCATCCTGTGCTAGTTTGCTGCCATAGAATGCTCATAATAACATCAAACGTTGAAAACAATCCTTAGGGATTTCAAAGTAATCTTATGACATCTTTTGGAACACATCATAGTCACTTGAATTGTTGAAAGCGCAAAATGAGTTTTTCAAAGCTATGACCCGCGTCATTTCTGTTGAGCTAAGAAGGAGTTGACACATCTCTGCACCCTCACAGAGATCGCTTGTAAGCAAAACATGCTGTTGAAGATGAAGAAGGAGAAAAGGAAGGAAAAAAATATGATGAGCTCGCTGGATTGAAAACCCGTAAGGGCGGTCTAGGCAAAAGTTAGAGCACGAACAAAGTGAGAAATCAGCCATGTCTCCATGCATCTACTATGAGTCTCAAAGGATTGTCCTCAATCTTAGAAAATCCACTTAGCCCCTAATCTCTTGATTAGGACCTCTGTCGCTCTGTCGTGTATTTCAAAATGAAGAAAGGCATTCATTTCCTTATCCAAAACACTTATCCCTTGCTAGCCATGTTGAGCCTCTGGATAATTCCTTTGAAAAGCCTGCTTGGCAGCCATCCCCTACACTAGGGTAAACACACACAAAAAATACAAGGAGAGATGAAAGAAAAATCAATGAAAGAATGAGCACCCCGTCATACAAGGGGCACTTTGAAGGAAACATTTCTTCCAATACATACAAAGGACATTTTCGAAGAAACCAACTCTTTCACACAAAGTGAGACAAGAGACAACAAGAGTTGATAAAAATGTTGAAGATGGCTGCTAGCTTTTTAAACCCAAGCGTGAGTAGAAATTAGGTTTGAGCCTTTACATCCGCTTCTTTCTCAACCCAAAACCCCAAGCCTACATTATGGTCCGTAACAAAGTCCTCTCAGATTGGGGAACACGACTTAGTAGCAAGGTCCTAAACACTAGGGGCATCACCAATGTGGGACTTAACACGAAGGGCAAGAATCTTGGAATTTGCATCTTCTTAGCAAATCACACAACGTGGAGAGTAACGTGGGACAAGGGACATGGCTATGTTCCCCTTAGCTTTATGCACTTCTCTCATATGGGTCTCAATAGGCGCTTATCAATCCAACTTAAGTCAGTCAGATCAAGCTCGAAGCAACAAACTCACCTAATTGGCTAAGGACATGGGTTTGCAAAATAATTCTGCGTCCTTTGATGATTGAATGACGTGAGTGTGGAACATATAGATGAAATGATATGATTTTGAAATCCTTAAGGAAAAACTTTCAAAATTGATCTTATCTCAAATACAAGCACAGTCACTTTTTGCAAATCTCTGAGGAAGTAATATGGGTCTCTCATTTCATGAGGAGTGTAGCAATATGGTCCCTTGACCAAACAATGTTTTCAGTAGTGCCGCTAAGGCATTGCGGTCTTTCAAACACCTGGCTAGTAAATAAGTCATTATTGGGGAAGCATTTGATCAAATACGCAAAAGTTGAGATGTCCAGAATACATTGCGAATTTACATGCATATCGCTATCACCCTGTCTTTTGCACTAACCTCTTGTCGTGATTGCACAAGCTAACCCCAAATATGAGGTGTTTCTTATGATCAAACAAGGCAGAATCATCAAGGCATCATGGCCATCATCTCTATGCGAGGAGTAAAAGAGCAACAAAGGGACGCATTGTAAAATCTACCTCCCTGCCAACACACTCGGCCTTCAAAAAGCTCAGCCTAAGAAGCGTCATATCCTGGGAGAACACCTCAACTCTTTTGTGGAAATGCTGTCACACAGCATTATCAGGGGCATGCCAAGATCTCTGCCAAATAGAAGGAGAAACATTGCACTCACATTCATTGCTGTTTACATCGCATGTTTCTATGCTAGGGGCAATTAGATCATTGTCATCATGCACAGCCTAAACAGGGGGCTTGCGTTTCTTTTCAAATACTCAAATGCATATATGTCGCGTTGCAAACCATGTTACCCGCAATCGTTCAAGCTCTTGAACTAGGGTTCATTAAGTATGGTGGTCCTGCCCCTAGCAGTCAGCATAAAAGGACTTTGGCCCATGGTCGACTCCAAGCCTGTTGCATGTTGTTTTCTTATCCATTGCTGTTTTCTAAGCCATTCAAATGTGGATTGCAGGATTCTCCTGGATTTCGGTCCTTGAACCGACCATACCAAGCTTGGTATCTATGACCGACAGAGTCAAGTCAAAGAAGCTGAAAGACAGCCCCAGCAAACTCTACAAATGGCACCATGCCAATAGCATTAAAATGGCTCCGCACTTCACATCTCCATAGCTCCTTGCTTTGCGCTTTCATCTCCATCTTAGCAGCTCCGCCTTCATAAAATCAGAAGCCTCACACTAGCTCTTCAGTAGCACCATACACGTGCCTTGTTGTATTCGCGGCCTTATCTGGCTTTTCAAGAACTCCGAGCAACTCTACACTCAGGCCTCGCTGTATAGCAGGTTCCTTCTTAACAGTGCAGTGCTTATATAAAGCTTGCACACTCCAGCCCTTCAGAAGGCATCTATCCTCCAAAAAGGGCATCCGTGTTGATAAAGTCCTCCAGAAGGCGTTTATGTTGCTACCTTCCAGAAAGTGTTTGTATAGCCAGCTTCTAGAAAGCATTCAGTCTCCAGAAGGCACCCCGTTAATGGAGGCGATGGAAATCTCTGAAGTCATTAATGGCCGAAGCATTTAACAAACCTTGTGGCACTTTGGGTCAACAAGTCAACAAAGTCAAAGTGGAATATGGTCAAGAACTAGCCTTAGGGGCAATCCTGAGCATACTCAGAACCAGCCTTGGGAGGCATCCCAATCATGTGGAAACTAGCCTTAAGGGCACCCCAAGCACGTGGAATCAATCCTCTGACTCCTGGCGTTCCCACGCCCGATAAATCAACCTCGCAGCTGCTCCATCCTTCTTCAAAATCTCCTCTTCCAAAGGCAATCGATTTGAATCCAGGCACCAACAAAGCATTCGTGGTATTCTGGGCCCGTGGCCAATAGAACTTATAATCAAATCCAGCCTTGGGAGCATTCCTGAGCGTGCATGATATCAAGCACCAGCGTCAGAATAATTCAAAAGCCTTGCATAGGCTGTCAAATGTCTGCCAGAAGCACTCAGTCTAAGACTCAAGATCATTCCGAGCATGAGGAAATTAGCCTTGGGAGGATTCCCAAGCTTAAGAAGGATCAAGTAATGACAAAAGCCTTGCAGGGGTTACCAAATGCACGCAATCTAGCCTTGGGGGCAATCCCGAGCAAGTGAAATATAGCCTTGGAGGCAATCACAAACATGAGGAATCTCAAGCACCAATGTTGGACCCGCTTCGGGACTTTTTTGGAGCTCTCTCTGAAGCAGCAAGTTCGCAACTACTGGTCACTTGACCTTTGAGGATTATAGACTGTGAACTCTTGCTCGCAAAACTCAAAAGATCCTTCAGACTCTACACCCCAGTTACTGTACTCCGGAAGTACGACAGCAATCACCAAGCTCTATGCTCATCGTCACCCAGCAACTCCATGTTCACGCCTACAGCAATCAAGACACTCGACGACTCTGCTATTCATCCCCATCAAGTCACTCAACAGCTACATGCTCGCTACTATCAAAGCCAGTCAATGGCTCCCCCGCCTCAGCAGTACCCCGTGCTCAATGGCTCCATGCTTAAGTCACTCAGTAGACTATCCCAACATCTCCATATCCAACAGCTTCAGCGGCTCTATGCCCATACTCGCTAGCGCCCAGCAGCTTTAGGCTCACTATCAGCAGCTCTAAAGCTCACTCAGCGGCCCTATGCTCACCATCATGATCACTTAGCAGCTCCGTGTCCATTCAACAACTCTGCAACCAAGCCCCGAGCTCATTATCTCAGCAGCCCTATGCTTACTATCAGCAACATCATGCTCCGCAGCTTCAAGTTTGCCATCGCTCAACACAGGTTCTACGCCTGTAATCATCTTAGCAGCTCTATTCAACGGCTCCAAGCTTATCATCTCAGCAATACCGTGCTTCTTGCACCATCACCACTTCAGCAGCTCTAAGCTCGCTATCAAGCTATTCAATTGGCGCGACGCCCGTCATTTCAGCGCATCGCCTAATATCGTAAGCTCAACAGCTCCAAGCTCGCTACTACTCAGCTGTTACCAGCAACCCTACGTAGCTCCATCTGCTACAACAAGCTCCGAGCTCATCACTATCAAAGCAATCCAACGCTTACCTCAATGGCTCTGCACCTGTCAAATCGGCGGCTCCACGCCCATCTATCAAACAGGCCCCTCGCCTACCTTCTCGACGGCTCTACGCCCATACCAATCATCTCAGCAGCTCCAAGCTCGCTACTCAGTGGTTCAACGCCCGCACCCAACTATCTCAACGGCTCCGTGCCTATGGTCACTCACATCAACTCATACAGCAGCTCTATGCTCGCTATCACTCATCTCAGCGGCTCTAAGCCCACTATCTCAACTGGCTCGAAGCCATAACAACCAACTCAGCGGCTCTAAGCCCACTATCTCAACTGGCTCGAAGCCATAACAACCAACTCAGCGGCTCGAAGCCCATTACCTCAACAGGCTCAAAGCCTATGTCTACCATCTCAGCGGCTCCAAGCCCATCGTTTCAACTGGCTCGAAGCCGTAACAATCAATCTCAGCGGCTCGAAGCCCATTATCGACAGGCTCTACGCCCATATACACTCACTCAGCAGCTCTATGCCCGCTATCACAGTAATAGGCCCTACGCCTCCATCTATCATCTCAACGGGCTCGAAGCCCTCTATCTTAGCAGCTCTATGCTCGCTATTACAGCAACAGGCTCTATACCTGTAATCACTCAAACTCAGCGGCTCCAAGCCCACTGTCTCAAATGGCTCGAAGCCGTGACCAACCAATCTCAGCGGCTCGAAGCCCGTTATCAAAAGGCTCTACGCCTGTTATCACAACTCAGCGGCTCAAAGCCCAACATCTCAACTGGCTCGAAGCCGTAAACAAGCAACAGGCTCTAAGCCGCCCCCAACAATCAAGACATCTATTCTCAGGCTCTACGCCTGAATGCTCAAAAATCTAACATTTTTGAATGCTCAAGCTCTACGCTTGGATGCCCAACCACTGTGTACTGGATGCTCAAGTCATACACTTGAATGCTCAAGCTCTACGCTTGGATGCCCAACCACTGCGTACTGGACGCTCAAAGCCTGTACTTTGAATGCTCGGATTCTGCCGTCCGAATGCTCGAGCTCTACGCTCTGAATGCTCAAGTCCGGAACTTGATAGAAGCTCTAAGCTTAAAACAAACACACACGCACGGGCCCGTGCACATTTGCATCAACATTTCACATCGAGTCTGCATCATCATATCTGTTCACATCTAACAACAAGCATTGCACATATACACTTTGCATATCTCTCATGAAACAGGTCAGTCCTGCAGTCAACCGGCTCTATGCCTCGGTTTTATTGATCGGCCCAACGCCTCGATCCTTTTGCTCCGCGTCAAACACTTATGATGAGAAAGCTCCGTGCACAGATCATCAGAATACAACCAGCTCTACGCTTCGGTTCATATCACGTCAAGCTCTAAGCTCCGACAACTCAGGCCCTTGCCTTATGCCAGCTCCGTGCTTCGGTTCTATCAAGCTCTAAGCTCCGACAACTCAGGCCCTTGCCTTATGCCAGCTCCGTGCTTCGGTTCTATCAAGCTCTAAGCTCCGACAACTCAGGCCCTTGCCTTATGCCAGCTCCGTGCTTCGGTTCTATCAAGCTCTAAGCTCCGACAACTCAGGCCTCCGCCTCATAAACCACAGCAGGCTCCATGCCTCAAAGCTAATCATCTCAGGCTCTCGCCTTATGATCAACACCAGCTCCGCGCTTCGGTCCTATCAATCACCTCAGGCTCTCGCCTTATGATCAACACCAGCTCCGCGCTTCGGTCCAATCACCTCAGGCTCTCGCCTTATGATCAACACCAGCTCCGCGCTTCGGTCCTATCAATCACCTCAGGCTCTCGCCTTATGATCAACACCAGCTCCGCGCTTCGGTCCAATCACCTCAGGCTCTTGCCTCATAATCAACACCAGCTCCGCGCTTCGGTCCTATCAATCACCTCAGGCTCTCGCCTTATGATCAACACCAGCTCCGCGCTTCGGTCCAATCACCTCGGGCTCTCGCCTCATGATCAACACCAGCTCCGCGCTTCGGTCTTATCAAACCCCTCAGGCATTTGCCTCAAAATCGCAACAGGCTCCACGCCTCGATTCCATCACTCTCCAGGCTCTCGCCTCGTGACTGCAACCGGCTCCGTGCCTCGGTTCCCTCATCACCAAAGCTCCGTGCTACAGCTACTGGCCCTGCGCCTCCCCTACATCTCAAAAACAACCGGCGTCCAATTCATCCCCAGTAGATGGTTTGGATTCCACCCCACTACATCAATTCCTTCCAGCTCATTCGCAAGGATAGGCTACCCTACCAAGCCCCTCTCAGTCAAAGTAAGGATGATCAAGAAAAGCAAACGCACCTGCAGTGTACTGATCTACCCCAAAATAACTAAGGAAGCTCTCCGCAAAAAAACTCCCCGGGCAGCCCCGCGCTCCTTCAACTATCTTCCGCCAAAACCCTGGCTCAGTCTAGGTACGTCACACTACGGCTTTTCAAGCCCTAAGGTACGTCTTCTGTCTCTAACCCTCCAAACTTTTTACTTTTCTTTATTGCCCGAACTACGATTGGTCTGAATTTCCCTTGTGGAATACGTAGGCAGCCTCCCGGCCCGACCATAACAAAACCTTTTTCAAAAAAACCCTTGGAATAGTGGTTGGACCAAATTGAGTTGCTTTTTACAGCTTTGACTCTTACTCAAACATGTCTCGCGATCCGTCTGAGTTCAGTCAAAGAGGGGCATCTGTAGACACCCCAATTTGGCCTAACGATTATTTCAAGTCCCACCTTGGGACAATCCCGATGATGAAATGGATACAATGATTGATGATTGCTTCCTTGAGGACCTTAGGACTTTCGGTGAGAACTTTGACCACTTAGAGGACCCAATTCAGAGCCATACAGCCTTTCAGACAGAAAATACAGAAGCCTAGGAGAATCCATCTGACGGCCGTAACATCGATCCCACGGCCATAACTTCAATCCCTCGCCCGAGCAACCTGTTGCCAGCAAAATCTCCCTGAGAGATCAATCCCTCGGCCGCAAGATCTATCCTTCGGCCGAGACATCCATTCCACGGCCGCGACATCCATTGCTCGGCCGCCAGATCGACCTTTTTCCAGACTCTCGAACGTTCTGTCAGACATTTGGTTTGATCCAACTACACTACCTTTCCGATGCGTTCGGGCTACGTTCGGAGATCACGACGTAGAGTTTGAGATGCATTGCAATTGCAATTGCCATCTCGTGATTTGATTGGCCGGAGTGAGTCATCCCTATGCCTATATAAAGGGGCCTTTGGGTTCCGAATTAACACACAGAAATTGAGATACCCACACACTCAATCAAACCTCGAAACTCTGCAGAAATACTCCCTCAATCCCATACTTCAAAAGCCCTAACCTCCCGAAGGCAGCCGTCAATCCGGCGATCAAACCCCAAAGTTCAAACCCTAGCTCTAGGGTTTTCAATCAAGCAATCAATCAATCACGCCCAATCCAAAGCAATCAAGCAACTGAGGGATCAAGGTGGTGAGGCCCAACGGCCTCTGGTTCGTCTTAATTTACTATATCTTTGATTAACCATAGCGTTTTGATTATCCGTTAATCTTTTTGTCTGGTGTGAGGAAGAACGCCGACCGGGGCTTCGATCCCTCGGCCGGTACATTAAACCAGTGTGATTACTCGGCCGTGACATCCATTCACCGGCCGAGTAATCGATCTCCTGGGACAGTTGTTTGCTTTTCTGCTTTCTGAATGCATGCTTATCTATCGCACTGGCTCACCTTGCTTACTGTTTAAAGGAATAATTAAACAGACTATGTGTTAGAATTAGACAAAGCATCTATATGTCTTATGTTGAACGATTATGGGCCAGTCTCACGACTGGGCAAAGAGGGGTGCCTAACACCTTCCCCTTATTGTACTTTTGGCTCCCGTATCCAGAATCTCTATCTATTTTCCCAGTTTTAATAAACTGGGTGGCGACTCTATTTGATGATAACCGTTATCATGTGGCGATGTTCCTAGCCATGGGAATGTCCATGATTTTGGTTTATGAAGTGAGCAACCAATCGAGCAAACACAAATGTGATCAATCTGTATGGCGATGCCCCGCTTGGGAGGTGTCTACAGTAGTGTAGTTGGATCAAACGTCTGACAGAACGTTCGAGAGTCTGGAAAAAGGACGATCTGGCGGCCGAGTAAAGGATATCACGGCCGAGGAATGGATGTCTCGGTCGAAGGATAGATCTTGCGGCTGAGGGATTGATCTCTCAGGGAGATTTTGCTGGCAACAGGTTGCTCGGGTGAGGAAATGATGTTAAGGCCGTGAGATCGATGTTACGGCCGACAGATGGTTTCTCCTAGGCTTCTGTATTTTCTGTCTGAAAGGCTGTATGGCTCTGATTGGGTCCTCTAAGTGGCTCAAAACTCTTACCGAAAGTCCTAAGGTTCTCAAGAAGGCAATCAGCAATCACTGTATCCATTTCATCATCGGGATGGTCCCAAGGTGGGACTTGAAATAATCGTTAGGCCAAATTAGGGTGTCTACAGATGCCCCTCTTTGACTGAACTCAGACGAATCGCGAGACATGTTTGAGTAATAGTCAAAGCTGTAAAAAAGCAACTCAATTTGGTCCAACCACTATTCCAAGGGGTTTTTTTTAAAAAAAAGGTTTTGTTATGGTCGGGCCGGGAGGCTGCCTACGTATTCCACAAGGGAAATTCAGACCAACCGTAGTTTGGGCAGTAAAGAAAAATAAAAAGTTTGGAGGGTTAGAGACAGAAGACGTACCTTAGGGCTTAAAAAGCCATAGTGTGACGTACCTAGACTGAGCCAGGGTTTTGGCGAAGAGTAGTTGAAGGAGCGCGGGGCTGCCGGGGAGTTTTTGCGGAGAGCTTCCTTAGTATTTTGGGGTAGATCAGTACACGGCAGGTGCGTTTGCTTTTCTTGATCATTCTTACTTTGACTGAAAGGAGCTCGGTAGAGTAGCCTATCCTTGCGAATGAGCTGGAAGGAATTGATGTAATGGGGTGGAATCCAAACCATCTGCTGGGGATGAGTCGGACGCCGGTTTGTTTTTGAGATATGGGGGGCGCAAGGCCAATAACATAGAGCACGGAGCTTCGGGGACGAGGGGACCGAGGCACGGAGCCGGTGGTAGTCATGAGGCGAGGGCCTAAGGTGATAGGATTGAGGCATGGAGCCTGTTGCAGTCTTGAGGCGAGGGCCTGAGGTGAGCTTAGAGCTTGATGGAACCGAAGCACGGAGCTGGTATTGATCATAAGGCGAGAGCCTGAGGTGTCGAAGCTTAGAGCTTGACGTGATTTGAACCGAAGCGTAGAGCTAGTTGCATTCTGATGGTCTGTGCACGGAGCTTTCTCATCATAAGTGTTGGCGTTGAGCCAAAGGATCGAGGCGCTGGACCGATCAATAAAACCGAGGCGTAGAGCCGGTTGATTGCAGGGTTGACCTGTTTCATGAGAGATATGCAGAGTGTATATGTGTGATGATGGTCGTTAGATGTGAACAGATATGATGATGCAGACTCGATGTGAAAATGTTGATGCAATATGTGCACGGGCCCGTGCGTGTGTGTTTGTTTTAAGCTTAGAGCTTCTATCAAGTTCCAGACTTGAGCATTCAGAGCGTAGAGCTCGAGCATTCGGACGGCAGAATCTGAGCATTCAAAGTACAGGCTTTGAGCGTCCAGTACGCAGTGGTTGGGCATCCAAGCGTAGAGCTTGAGCATTCAAGTGTATAACTTGAGCATCCAGTACACAGTGGTTGGGCATCCAAGCGTAGAGCTTGAGCATTCAAAATGTTAGATTTTGAGCATTCAGGCGTAGAGCCTGAGAATAGATGGCTTGATTGTTGGGGCGGCGTAGAGCCTGTTGAGATTTGCTTGTTTACGGCTTCGAGCCAATTGAGATAGTGGGCTTTGAGCCGCTTTGATGAGATAACAGGCGTAGAGCCTGTTGCTGTGATAGCGAGCATAGAGCTGCTGAGTCGAGGGCTTAGAGCCGCTGAGTGAGTGCATACGGGCGTAGAGCCTGTTGATAATGGACTTCGAGCCGCTGAGATTGGTTGTTACGGCTTCAAGCCAGTTAAGCGATTTGGCAAATTCGGTGATGGGCTTCGAGCCGCTGAATGATTGGCGCAGAGCCTCTAGGTGATAGTGAGTAGAGGCGCAGAACCGTTATATGAGTTTGATGGTTGTATGGCTGCTGGGAATGGCAAGCGTAGAGCTGCTGATAGTGATTGGGCTTAGAGCCGCCGGGTGAGTGAATATAGGCGTAGAGCCTGTTGAGGTAATGGGCGTAGAGCCGCTGAGATAATGGCTTTGAGCCGTTGAGATGGCAGACATAGGCTTAGAGCCTGTGGAGGCAGTGGGCTTGTGTCATGGTGTTTGGTGAGTGGATAGACATGGTGACGGGCCTCGAGCCACTGAGTGAGTATAGGCATAGAGCCGCTGAGTGAGTCGATATGGGTTCGAACCTGTTGAAATGGTGGGCTTGGAACTGCTAAGTTGTGGTAGCGAGCGTAGAGCTGCTGAGTGAATGAGTACAGGCATAGAGCCTGTTGCTGTGATAGAGAGCATAGAGCTGCTGAGATGGTGGCGAGTAAGTGGGCTTCAAGCCACTAAGCTGTTTGATAATGAATATGGGTGTAGAGCCGCTGAGTGTTCTGACTTGCTTTGGCCAGTAATTTGTGGAGAGAGAGATATTTGATGCTTGGATATGCCCCCAAGGCTAGTTCTAATCATGTTGTATTGGCTCGAGGGTGCCCCCAAGGCTACTTTGTTGATCGAAGATTCAGAAGTCCATGATTGCTTGAATTGGTGCACTGAGCAAGACTTGATATGGCTGAGGGAAATAGATTGGGGGACCTGGAGATCGATCTCTCGGCCGAAGGATTGATGTTTCGGCCGAGAAATCGATGTCTCGGCCGTGAGATAGCCAAAAGTCAGAAAATCGATTTAAGTTAAACTTAATCGATCTCACGGGTCATTTCATCCTTTCTATCCCTCATCCTCTTCTCTCGTTCGAACAATCGCCACCGCTCCCTCCTCTCTCTCCTCGTCGGCCGTCGCCGTCCCCCACCTTACCGCCGTCATTCTTTCCGACCACACGGTTCCGATCACTATTTTCCTGTCATGGCATCATCACCGCCTCCTCCATCATCTGACGCTCCTGCTGCGCCTAGGGATACGGGCAAAGCTCCGGCCGTTAAGGCCGCGATTCTTGGCGGGGTTTTGAGTTCCCGCGTTCTTCATTCAAGTCGGCGTAGAGACACTGTTGGAGGGAGTTCCTCGCATCCCATTCCTCCTGAGGTCGAACCCGAGGCTTCTGCTGATGCAAGTGATAGTCTCCTATCGCCATTTGATGCCGCCTCATACGCCCCTCAGGTTCACATGATTGGGCGTGGCGGTTCGTTGCGATATCGTCCTCCTGTCAGTGATGTCCCATCTGAAGTCCTGCATAGAGAGCCGGAGCAGCACCTTGGCTTCACCAATAGGAAGGTAAGTTTTGTCCTGTCAAATGATTTTTTAAGTATAAGATGAAATGATAATTTTGAATTTCGATAAAGAATTTCGAGTTTTCAAAAGTTGCCCCCTGGGTAGGCAATGTTTTTGTATTGATTTTCTTCTTCGTATTTTGTCAGGCGAATGAGAGGTTGCGCGTGTGGGGAAGCTGCCCCCAGGTGTTTGAGTGGTATGAGAGGCTTCCTCAGAAGGCCAAGGACGCAGTTGCTTTGGCTGGCTTTGAGCCCTTGATACTTGGTTTCCACCTTCCGAAGGCGGAGTTGGGATTGACCACAGCTTTGGTGGAGCGGTGGTGGGACACCACCAATACTTTCCACCTTCCGGAGGCTGGGGAGATGACGATCACTCCAAGTGACTTCGCTTTGCTTACAGGTCTGAGAGTTGGTGGTGATCCTCTTCCAATTGACCCGCGGATCCATGAGCGAAAGGGTGCTCTTAAATATCTTTTGGGGAAGGTTCCCGTCGTGTCAGAGAGTGGCCATATCACATATTCCTGGCTTCGGGAACAATTTGATTGTGCGGGCATTGAATCTGAGGTGTCGGTACAACAATTGGTGAGGGCTTTTCTCCTTTACCTTCTTGGCCAAACCTTATTCTGCAACAAGGAAAACTCGGTGCACGTCCAGTTCTTGGCTGCCTTGGTGCACTTAGAGACCATAGCAGAGTTCGATTGGGGAACTCCTGCTCTAGCCACGCTGTATGGGCACCTCAGTGCTTATTCCCGGGGGATTAGTTTGTCGCTTGGCGGACACCACCGTATTCTTGAGGTACACACTTCGACTTCTGCGTTGTTCCCTTGTTGCTTTTATCTTTGTAACTCATGTTTGTTTTCCGTCTTTGCTTGCAGCTCTGGGCTTTTGAGCACTTGCTGCAGTTTCCTCCTCCGACCAGGCACAGAGAGCCTAGATTTGTTCCACGGGCAGCCCGTTGGTTGAAAGGAGTTCGGAAGTCACGATCGCCTGCCATGGACTTGCTGGCTTGGAGGCGAGTTTTGGATCGCCTAACGGTGGATCAGGTATGATATCTTCTATCCTTCTTTATGTCTTTTCCTTACTTTTGTTGACATTATTTCCCTTTTCGCAGGTGCGTTTTGACCCATGGGGCATGCTACTTGATGATGCGCCTTTGGAGTTGACCTCAGCTCGAGCGTTGGACAGCCAGCACTTCCTTTTGGAGGGGCCATTTTCGAGAGCCTGGTATCTCGGAGAGAGGGTAGCGAGCCAGTACTTTTCACATTCCGAGGCGTTGCAGCTTGTTCATCTCCCTCCTCCTGTTGGTATGAGATCGACCCATCTTTTGACCGGAGAGGGCTTGCTACTTGCTCTTGAGAGACAGCCAGCCATGAGTTTTCTCGTAGTAGGAGATTACTCAGCCTTTCGTTTAGTCTCATTGACCCTTCCTACTGCTACCGCTGCTGCTGCTCATCCTGTTTGGCCACGGGCTCCCAACTTCATCTCTTTCCATAATGCCAACGGAGAAGAAGAACGTTTGACGTTGACACCGTGTGCTACGCAGTTCTACATGCTTCCTGTCGGAGTTCAGCAGGTAGTATTGTAGATTCTGCTTTGGTTTCCTTCAGTATTCCTCACTTGCTTGGCTGTATATGTAATTGCTTCCTCTGCAGGTGCCTGTTGATGTTGTTCAGGAATGGTTGCGGGCATTCCAGAGTGCAGAGGCTTTGGCTCGACGGCAGCGAGGCCGAATAGCTGCGGTATATATCCTTTGATCTCTTTTTTTTCCATCACATGTTTCATGTGAAACTGAATGCCCATATCTTGTGTCTCTGCAGCTTGAAGCGGAGCGAGTGCCGACAGTGTCAGTTACTCAGAGTGTCGGAGTTAGCGAGGGTGGGAGTACCGGAGCTGGTGATGGAGATGCTGAAGCTGATGAAGGACAGAGGATCAGTATCCCAGTCCCTGAGCGTTTTCGTCCTGCGCCTAAGAGGGGTCGTGGGCAGAAGCTGGCTTTCCTTTCTTGTACCTGTATTTGTTAGCTCCAAAACAGATAATTTGATATTTGTATTTTTATGAAGCAACCTTAGCATGTGTTAGAAATTATTTTGTCTCAAGATACTTCAGACTTGTATGCAATAGTTTGTGAGTGTTAGATTTAAACATGGGCCGAGGAATGGATCGCTCAGCCGAGAATTCCATTCTTCGGCCGCTACTTCTATTTCCTAAAGAAGTTGGACTTTTGTTTTAGCCAAGTGGCGTTTTTCCCTTCTTACACTTGAATTTGATTCATGCTCTTTATTTGCTTTTGCTGTTTCTACAACCTCTTTGCCATGTTTTGGGATCGTTGGAGTGCTTTGTCCCTTATGTTGACGACTTTTGAGTCAGAGAGGACGAGCGATGATTCTTACGTGTCTTTGTTTTTGCCAATTCCCTGGAAAATGACTAACTCATCTTTTGCGAGCTCAATACGCAGGGTTAGCTATGCCTATCATTGAGTACAAACCTTTTGATATTTGTTTTTCTTCTCTACAAATGTTTGGGCCGCATCTCGATGTGAGATTGCCTACGTATCCCAATCAGGGAATCAGGCCCTTTTTTACGTAGTTCCTAGATCACCACCTTTGGGGGTTGGGTTTTCGCTCTTGGTTTTTCTTTTCACATGCTCTAAATTTTGCCTAGGTTACCTGATGGAGGTTGAGTCCCTAGCAAGCTTTTCTCTGAATGCCTTATCTTTTGCCTAGGTTGCGTTTTTCGCATTTTCTTGTCCTAGCAGGCTCTGCTCTTACTTTTGCTTGGGTGTATAGATTACCCAACGAGCATTTTTCTCTCAAGAGGATTTTGGTGTTTTGGAGAGGAATTTGATGGAGACGTTCTTATGAATCTCCTGCTGCATTTGTACCTTCACAATGGGTAAGCTAACCCTAAGTGTTCTCACGGAGATAGCGTCTTCTTCCTGAGTTTTGATAAAAACCTAGTTCTAAGTAATCAGGGTTCGTCCCTTCTTTCCTTTTTGTCGGCAACATAAAGAATTAGACTCTTAAAATCCTTTTATCTTTGGCAGAGAGATTGTAGTGTATAGCAATCACATTTTAAAGGTGGAATCATTTAACAAGCATAGAAGTGATAAAATGGGGATTTATAATGCCCAAACAGGGGCCTAAAACATTACCTACCTTGTCTTTAGGAAATAAAATCAATGTTTTTGTCATGCGATTTACTGCGGTATCTCGGGAGTGGCTCCTTTTTCTTTTGCAGTTTTATACTCTTCTTCACCCTCTTTGTCAAACAGAATCTTTAGGTCAAACTCAGCTAGCACCTCAATCCAGTCTTCGGGAGTAGGAGATGAATTTGTTGGTTCTTCTTCCATGTCACTGTCAGTCCATTCTTGATCAAAGAAGAACTGCATTCCAGGGTACCTTTGCTTGGTAATTTCGTCTTCCCATGTTTCTGCGAAGCCACAGAATGGAAAGTCTTCTCCTTCTCTTACAAACCAACCATTGAGTGTTTTTGGGATCATGAGTTTCTCCTCTTTGACCCTGCTTCCTCTTGCCTTAGCTTTTTTCATGCTTCTCTTCTTTTCTACCTCGGCTTCTGTCGGGGTGTAGCCAAGACCAAAGGCGTATTGGTTATGCGGGGGATCAATCATTTGCGGGATGCCTTGTGATCTTTTGCCTAAACCCAACCCAGGGAGGTAGTTTTGTTTCTTCATCATCCATATGGCAGGGGTGCTTATGTAGAAGTTTATTTCAGCCATCAGGGCTTGCACATCAGTCGCTTCCTCAAGAATGAATCCAGTAAGGAAGGTTTCCTCGGTTCCTACCTCTTGGACAGGCGTATCAGAATGAGTTCGAATTGATGAAACCCCTAAAATGGTGACAACCCTTCCATCTGCTGCGAACTTGACCTTTTGATGCAAAGTAGAGGGTACTGCCCCAGTGTCATGTAGCCATGGCCTTCCCAATAAGAGGTTGAAGGTGGCTGGTATGTCCATTACGTGGAACTCTACATCTCTTTTGATCTTTTCCACTTCTACTGGCAGTGAGACACACCCAACCACTCTTCTTTTTGAATTGTCGTACCCTCTTACGCCCTGGCTTGAAGGGCGTATGTCGGTGGCGTTTACCCCTAGCTTGTCGAGGGTCCTTTGAGGACATATGTTTAAAGCAGACCCATTATCCACCAAGACTAGTGGGATCCATTTAGTGAGACATTTAAGTGAAATGTAGAGAGGTTTGTTGTGTGCAGGTCCTTCAGGAGGTAGATCCTTGTCAGTGAAAGCTATTGTCGGTTTTGGAGCCTTTGACGCCATTATGAAACCCACCAGTTCTTCGGGGGTGATGTCGATGGGAACTTTGGCTTTCCCCAAGGTTTTGAAGAAGGAGTTACGATGCTCGTAGGAGGACATAAGCAATCCCCAAATAGAGATATCAGCTTGGATTTTCTTTAGTTGTCTTAGCACCCTGTCTTCCTCAGGTTCGGTCCTTTGGCTTTCTTCTTCTTCTTCTTCCATTACTCGTGTTGAGGTTGAACTTTTCCCACTTAGTTTAGGAGGTTTATATACCCTTCCGCTTCGGGTGAGGTGACCCACTTCTTCTTCTTGGGTGCCCCAAGGATCAGCAGGCTCAATTCTTCCAACTTTCCAATCACTTGGCAGGGCTTGACGCATGTCCAACCACCAATCCCCATCATCAATGGCATAGATGTGGGGTTCTCCTCCTGTCGCAAAGCATTCGTCATTCTTAGAGAAGATCATGGATGGTTTGGCTTGGGTATTTGGAATAATGTGTCGGGTAGGATTATATGTGGGGCTATTAGATAGGCTTATGAGATTGATATTTTGAGGCGGTGGTTCGTTGTTGTGAGCGGGAAGTGGATTGGTTTGCACATTAGGCTTAGGAGGTTTTATAGCTTGACTATCAATGAGATCCTGGATGTCATGACGAAGACGCATGCAGCGGTCTATCTCATGTCCAGGGTCTTGGTGGTATGCACATTGTTTATTGGCGTCATAGCTTGGACCATAAGGTGGCTGAGGAGGTGGATTATTCAAGAGCCTAAGGTGCCATTGGCGGCTTAGGACGGCTAAGGCTTGGGATAGAGTCATATAGAGTGGGTCGAAATTGCGGCGTGGGCGATTTGTATTTTTAGATGAGCCAGTTTGAAAAGGGTCTTATGGCAAGGCTGAGTTAAGGGTGTTGACGGAGGCAGGAGATGCACGGGTTGGAAAGGTTTTTCTGGGTAGAGGGGTTTCTTCTTTCCCAATGAGGCCCAGCTTGATCCCATCTTCAATTTGTAATCCAGTGGTGTGTAGGCGTTTGAAGTCAGTGATAGCCTGAGTGTAAATGTGGGTGAGGTATTTGGGCTATAGGTTCTTGACAACTATCCTCACTTGATCTTCCTCGGAAGGGCGGCTTTTCATCTTGGCAGCCTTTTCTCTCCATCTTGCCACAAAGGTAGCAAAGTCCTCATTGGATTCTTGTTTGGTCATCTCCAAGTCTCGAGTAGTTAGCTCAATTTGGACATTGTATGCATACTGCTTGACAAAAGCGTTGGCAATTTCTGGCCAAGTTTGATAGTGCATAAATTCCAAAGTGAGAAACCAATCGAGGGCGTTTCCAGTGAGAGTTCTTTGAAACAATTGAGCGATGAGCTCGTCGGTCAAGCCCATAGGCTTCAGAGTGTTGATGACATGGCGAACATGGCTGGTAGGGTTACCAGTCCCGTTGAACTTCTCGATGTTTGGCATTTTGAACCGTTCAGGCAGTTGAGATTTTGGAAAGAGGCAGAGTCCTTCGAAATCTAGAATTTGGTCTCCTTGTGAACGAGCCAAAGCGTGCTTGATCTCCTTGACCTGTTTGACCAATTCAGGGTTTTCTGTAACTTCATGAGGATTTTCTGCTTCTTCCTCATTTTTCTTGTCTTCAGCATCTCTTGCAGCTTTCTCGGCTTGTAAATAGGCAATTTGGGCTCGGAGCTCGGTGATAGTAGCATCATTGTCTGTCATTTTTGGGATGTAGGTAGAGGGATTGCTTGGTGAAGCTTGGGATCGGGTAGATAGTTGGGTTTGTTGAGAAGACGACCGCGAAGCCCCCAGAACTGATTGGGATCATTGCGGTGAGGGTGTCTTGACAGGCGAAGGTGACCGATGAGATGACTGTAAAGACCTCTGTTTGATGTGACTTCGGGTATTGTAAGAGTATAAAACTGGCTGAGGTTGCTTCTTTAATCTACCTATTGTGCCTGCTTGAAAAGTAGAATACCTGAAAGTCAGTATTTGGCTCGTGTAGGGTTAGGATTTGGGTTGAGAATCCCAACCCTTCTACACAGAAAGAGTTAATTACAACAACAAATGATACAAGGTGTGAGGAAGAACTTTTTTGCAAGTAAAATGCAAATAGGTTCCTAGCCTGTAGGTTCCTGTCTTAGTTTGATAAGTTCTATGGCTTTCTAAAACATGCAAGGTTTTGGTAGTCTCAGGGTGCTCCGTTGTCAAAGGCCACCAATCCTCTCACCAGCCCATCATAGGCGGTGATTGGGTGATTCCCTTTTTGATATACCACTAGATACGAGTGACTGTGGAGTTTGCTGGAACCCCCAACATAGCCCGTGTCATGCCGGGATATCAGGCGAACTCAACGGGTTGCCCGCTCGATGCATATGATAGATGAATTAAACAAGGCATGTATTAGTCTTATGTTGAACTTTTTGGTTATGGCTCTCATGTCCCCAGCAGAGTCGCCAAAAACTGTAGACACCTCCCAAACGGGGCATCGCCATACAGATTGATCATGTTTGCTTGCTCGATTGGTTGTTTGCTTCGTAAACCAAAATCATGGACATTCCCATGGCTAGGAACATCGCCACATGATAGCGGTTATCATCAAAACAGAGTCGCCACCCAATTTATTAAAACTGGAAAAATAGATAGAGGTTCTGAGTACGGGAGCCAAAAGTACAGTAAGGGGAAGGTGTTAGGCACCCCTCTCTACCCAGCCGTGAGACTGGCCCATAGTTATTCAACATAAGACATGTACATGCTTTGTTTAATTCTAACACGTAGTTTGTTTTTAACCTTTAAGCAGTAAATGGTGAGCCAATACGATAAATAAAGCATGCATCAGGAAAGCAGAACAAACAAAGCTGTCCCAGGGAAATGGATCCCGTGGCCGGTGAATGGATGTCACGGCCGAGGGATCCCCTTGGTTTGATGTATCGGCCGAGGGATCGAAACCCCGGTCGATGTTCTTCCTCACACCAGACAGAAAGATTAACAGATGATCAAAACGCTACGGTTAGTCATAAATACAGTAAGTAAGACAAACCAGAGGCCATTGGGCCTCACCACCTTGATCCCTCAGTTGCTTGATTGCTTCAGATTTGATTGTGATTGACTGATTGCTTGATTGAAAACCCTAGGGTTAGGGTTTGATCTTCGGGGTTTGATCGTCGGATTGATGGCTACCTTCGGGAGGTTAGGGCTTTTGAAGAGGGGGATTGAGAGAGTATTTTGACAGAGTTTCGTGGCTTGAGAGAGTGTATTCTCTAATGAATTTCGTATGTATATTTTCGGAGTCCAAAGGCCCTTTATATAGGCAATTGGTGACTCACTCCAGCCAATCAAATGGCACGATTGCAATTGCAATTGCAATGCAATTCGAACTCTTCGTCGCAATCTCTGAACGTAGCCCGAACGCATCGGGAAGGTAGTGTAGTTGAATCAAACGTCTGACAGAACGTTCGAGAGTCTGGAAAAAGGACGATCTGGCGGCCGAGTAAAGGATATCACGGCTGAGGAATGGATGTCTCGGCCGAATGATAGATCTTGCGGCCGAGGGATTGATCTCTCAGGGAGATTTTGCTGGCAACAGGTTGCTCGGGTGAGGAAATGATGTTAAGGCCGTGAGATCGATGTTACGGCCGACAGATGGTTTCTCCTAGGCTTCTGTATTTTCTGTCTGAAAGGCTGTATGGCTCTGATTGGGTCCTTTAAGTGGCTCAAAGCTCTTACCGAAAGTCCTAAGGTTCTCAAGAAGGCAATCAGCAATCACTGTATCCATTTCATCATTGGGATGGTCCCAATGTGGGAGTTGAAATAATCGTTAGGCCAAATTGGGGTGTCTACACTTTTCAACGGCATGATCATTCTGAAAATTGATCTGCCCGACAGCCAGTCCTGTCCAAACTCAGCGACAGCCCGTCCTGTCCACCTTTTCAACGGTTTGATCATTCTGAAAATTGATATGCCCGATGGTCCGTCCGTCCAATTCAACGACAACCAGTCCTGTCCAAACTCAACGACAGCCCGTCCTGTCCAAACTCAACGACAGCCTGTCCTGTCCACCTTTTCAACGGCTCGATCATTCTAAAAATTGATCTGCCTGATGATCCGTCCGTCCAATTCAACGACAGCCAGTCCTGTCCAAACTCAACGACAGCCCGTCCTGTCTACCTTTTCAACGGTTCAATCATTCTGAAAATTGATATGCCCGATAGCCAGTCCTATCCAACTCAACGACAGCCTAACCTATCAATTCATTTATAGTATCAATCTATCCTGATCTTTAGTGATCCAACCGTTAGCGCATCTTCCAGCAATCTTATTGCACTGTCTCGGATGGTCCCTGATAAGGAGATTGGCTCTGATTCCCAACAGATGGAATTTAACCTACCTGATGTGACCTACCCGTGATTTGTTGGAACTCTTTGTGCCAAAGAAGGTTTGATCCCCAACAGTGTCGATTCATTTGCAACTAAATTATTCCCCAGGAGAGTTTACTTCTGCGACAGCCAGTCCTGTCCAATCAAATCAAAGCGGCAATCCGTTCGTCCAATTCACCATTTATCCCCAGCGATGGTCCGTCCGTCCAAATCAATCGATCAGGTTCCTTAAGTATTCGTGTCTATTTTGCTAGCATGTTCTGTTCTGGATAGCCTTAAGGGGTGTCTAGAAACCTTTGACGTTACTTATGCCAAGTCAATGGTGCTCCAAGTGCCGTAAAAGGGGGACTACTGTAGACACCCTATTCTGGACTGTCCATATTAGTTTACTTACGGTCTTTGATTCCCCGATGATGAATAAGATCAAGAGCATCCCGAGAATGTTAGTGTGTTTGAGCTTTGAGCGTTCTAAAACCCTTTCAGATCCCTTTCAAACCCTTTAAACCAGAGCCAAAAAGCCACAGCAAAACCCTACATGTGCACGCTGGTCCCGCACCAGCGTGCGCTGGTACTCTGCCACGTGTCAGTCATCGGACAGCTTTGACCTTTGACCAGAAAGAGACCCGCGCACGCAGGTCAAGGAGTGGCGTACGCCGGTCAAAGGTAGTTCCATCACCTTTATTCAGCCATGTTCACAGGACTTTTGGGGCACTCCTGTACACTGTGTAGTCGTCTGATAAGTGGGCTCGGGCAGGGGATGTTCCCCCTCTCTCCTACAACTCCCATCACCTTGTCCCATGCATTAAAGACTTCCACTCCATCCCAACCAGAGCCCCTTTGCAACTGGTTATCTCTCCCCTATAAATACCCCCTTTGCATTTATATGCAAGGGTTGACCAAGTTCAAAAGCCTTAGTTAAAAAACTCAAGTCCCAACCTCTTGTTCATTTTCTTCTTGCCAAAGGAGAACATAAACAAGCAGTCCATACACCACTGTAGACACCCCAATTTGGCATAACGATTATTTCAAGTCCCATCTTGGGGACCATCCCGATGATGAAATGGATCCAATGATTGCTGATTGCCTTCTTGCGAACCTTAGGACTTTCGGTAAGAACTTTGAGCCACTTAGAGGACCCAATCCAGAGCCATATAGCCTTTCAGACAGAAAGTATAGAAGCTAGGAGAATCCATCTGTCGGCCGTAACATCGAATCTCACGGCCTTAACATCATTTCCTCACCCGAGCAACCTGTTGCTAGAAAATCTCCCTGAGAGATCAATCCCTCGGCCGCAACATCCATTCCTCGGCCGCAACATCCTTTGTTCGGCCGCCAGATCCCTTGTTTTCCAGATTCTCGAACGTTCTGTTAGACGTTTGATCCAACTACACTATCTTCCCGATGCGTTCGGGCTACGTTAGAGGATTGCCATGAAGAGTTAGAATCACACTCTAACTCTAATTTTGATCGTGCATTTCGATTGGCCGGAGTGAGTCATCCCTATGCCTATATAAAGGAGCCTTTGGGTTCCAAAATTAACAAGGAAGACACCCACTCAAGCCACGAAACTCTGCACAGTCAATCCCCTCTTCAAAAGCCCTAACCTCCTGAAGGTAGCCATCAATCCGACGATCAAACCCCGAAGTTCAAACCCTAACCCTAGGGTTTTCCGAGAAGCAATCAGTCAATCACCACCAATCCGAAGCAATCAAGCAACTGAGGGATCAAGGTGGTGAGGCCCAACGGCCTCTGGTTTGTTTTATTTTCTATCCATAATCTTAAGCGTAGCGTTTTGACTATCTGCTAACTTTTCTGTCTAGTGTGAGGAAGAACATCGACCGGGGCTTCGATCCCTCGGCCGATATATCAAACCAGGAGGATCCCTCGGCCGTGACATCCATTCACCGGCTGCGGGATCCATCTCCCTGGGACAGCTTGTTTTGTTCTGCTTTCTGATGCATGCTTTACTTATCGCATTGGCTCACCTTATTTACTGTTTAAAGGCATAATTAAACAAACTATATGTTAGAATTAAACAAAGCATCTACATGTCTTATGTTGAATAACTATGGGCCAGTCTCATGGCTGGGCAGAGAGGGGTGCCTAACACCTTCCCCTTACTGTACTCTTGGCTCCCGTACCCAGAATCTCTATCTATTTTCCTAGTTTTAATAAACTGGGTGGCGACTCTATTTTGATGATAACCGCTATCGTGTGGTGATATTCCTAGCCATGGGAATGTCCACGATCTTGGTTTATGAAGCAAGCAACCAATCGAGCAACAAACGATCAATCTGTATGGCGATGCCCCGTTTGGGAGGTGTCTACAGTTTTTGGCGACTCTGCTGGGGATATGAGAGCCATAACCAGAAAGTTCAACATAAGACTAGTACATGCCATGTTTAATTCATTCATCATATGCATCGAGCGGGCAACCCGTTGAGTTCACCTGATATCCCGGCATGACACGGGCTATGTTGGGGGTTCCAGCAAACTCCACAGTCACTCGTACCTAGTGGTATATCAAAAAGGGAATCACCCAATCACCGCCTATGATGGGCTGGAGAGAGGATTGGTGCCATTTGACAACGGAGCACCCTGAGACTACCTAAAACCTTGCATGTATTAGAAAGCCATAGAACTTATCAAACTAAGATAGGAACCTACAGGCTAGGAACCTACTTGCATTTTGCTTCCAAGTTCTTCCTCACACCTCATATCATCTGTTGTTGTAACATTTCTTTCTGTGCAGAAGGGTTGGGATTTTCAGCCCAAGTCCTAACCCTGTACGAGCCAAGTACTAACTTACAGGTATCTCTACTTTTACAAAGCAGGCACAATAGGTAGATTAAAGAAGCAACCTCAGCCAATTTTATACTCTTACAATACCCGAAGTCACACCAAACAGAGGTCTTTACAGTCATCCCATCCATCACCTTCGCCTATCAAGACACCCTCGCCACAACGGTCCCAATCACCTCAGGGGACTTCGAGGTCATCTTCTCAACAAACCCGACTATCTACTCAATCTCAAGCTTCGCCAAGCAATCCCTCTACCTACATCCCAAAAATGGCAGACAATGATGCTACTATCACTGAGCTCTGAGCCCAAATTGCCTATTTATAAGCCGAAAAAACAGCAAGAGATGCTGAAGACAAGAAAGATGAGGAAGAAGCAAAAAATCCTCATAAAGTTACAGAAAACCCTGAATTGGTCAAACAAGTCAAGGAAATCAAGCACGCTTTGGCTCGTTCACAAGGGGACCAAATTCTAGACTTTGAAGGGCTCTGCCTCTTTCCAGAATCTCAACTGCCTGAGTGGTTCAAAATGCCAAACATCGAGAAGTTCAATGGGACTGGTAACCCTACCAGCCATGTTCGCCATGTCATTAACACTCTGAAGCCTATGGGCTTAACCGATGAGCTCATTGCTCAACTGTTTCAAAGAACTCTCACTGGAAATGCCCTTGATTGGTTTCTCACTTTGGAATTTGTGCACTATCAGACTTGGCCAGAAATCGCCAATGCTTTTGTTAAGCAGTACGCATACAATGTCCAAATTGAGTTGACTACCCGAGATTTGGAGATGACAAACAAGAATCTAATGAGGACTTTGCTACCTTTGTGGCAAGATGGAGGGAAAAGGCTGCCAAGATGAAGAACCGCCCTTCCGAGGAAGATCAAGTGAGGATAGTTGTCAAGAATCTGCAACCTAAATACCTCACTTATATTTACACTCAGGCTATCACTGATTTCAAACGCCTGCATGCCACTGGGTTACAAATCGAAGATGGAATCAAGTTAGGCCTCATTGGGAAAGAAGAAACTCCTCCACCCCGAAAAACCTTTCCAACCCGTACATCTCCTGCCTCCGTCAACACCCTTAACTCAGCCTTACCACAAGACCCTTTTCAAACTAGCTCATCTAGAAACACAAATCGCCCCCGCCGCAACTTTGACCCTCTCTATATGACTCCATCTCAAGCCTTAGCCATCCTAAGCCGCCAAGGGCATCTCAGGCTCTTGAATAACCCACCTCCTCAGCCACCTTATGGCCCAAGCTATGATGCCAATAAACAATGCGCTTACCACCAACACCCTGGACATGAGACAGACCGCTGCATACGTCTTCGTCATGACATCCAAGATCTCATTGATAGTCGAGCTATAAAACCTCCCAAGCCCAATGTACAAACCAATCCACTTCCCGCTCACAATAACGAACCACCGCCTCAAAACATCAATCTCATAAGCCTATCCAATAGCCCCACATATAATCCTACCCGACACATTATCCCAAACACCCAAGCCAAACCATCCCTGATCTTCTCTAAGAATGACGAGTGCTTTGCAATAGGAGGAGAACCCCACATCTATGCCATTGATGATGGGGATTGGTGGTTGGACATATGCCAAGCCTTACCAAGCGATTGGGAAGTTGGAAGAATTGAGCCTGCTGATCCTTGGGGCACCCAAGAAGAAGAAATAGGTCACCTCACCCGAAGCGGAAGAGTGTACAAACCTCCTAAACTAAGTGGAGAAAGTTCAACCTCAACACAAGTAATGGAAGAAGAAGAAGAGGGGAGCCAAAGGACCAAACCTGAGGAAGACAGAGTGCTAAGACAACTGAAGAAAATCCAAGCTGATATCTCTATCTGGGGATTGCTTATGTCCTCCTACGAGCATCGCAACTCCTTCTTCAAAACTTTGGGAAAAGCTAAAGTTCCCATCGACATCACCCCCGAAGATCTGGTAGGCTTCATAATGACGTCAAAAACTCCAAGACCGACAATAGCTTTCACTGACAAGGATCTACCTCCTAAAGGACCTGCACACAACAAACCTCTCTACATTTCACTTAAATGTCTCACTAAATGGATCCCACTGGTCTTGGTGGATAACGGGTCTACTTTAAACGTATGTCCTCAAAGGACTCTCGACAAGTTAGGGGTAGGCGTTGCTGACATACGCCCCTCAAGCCAAGGTGTAAGGGAATATGACAACTCAAAAAGAAGAGTGGTTGGGTGCGTTACGCTGCCAATAGAAGTAGAAAAGATCAAGAGAGATGTAGAGTTCCATGTAATAGACATACCAGCCACCTTCAACCTCTTGCTGGGAAGGCCATGGCTGCATGACACTGGGGCAGTATCCTCTACTTTACATCAAAAGGTCAAGTTTGCAGCAGATGGAAGGGTTGTCACCATTTTAGGGGATTCATCAATTCGAGCTCATTCCGACACACCTGTCCAAGAGGTAGGGACCGAGGAAACCTTCCTTACTGGATTCAGTCTTGAAGAAGCGACTGCTGTGCAAGCCCTGATGGCTGAAAAAAGCTTCTACATAAGCACCCCTGCCATATGGATGATGAAGAAACAAAACTACTTCCCTGGATTGGGTTTAGGCAAAAGATCACAAGGCATCCCGCAAATGATTGATCCCCCGCACAATCAATACGCCTTCGGTCTTGGCTACACCCCGACAGAAGCTGAGATAGAAAAGAAGAGAAGCATGGAAAAAGCTAAAGCAAGAGGAAGCAGGATCAAATAAGAAAAACTCATGGTCCCAAAAACACTCAACGGTTGGTTTGTAAGAGAAAGAGAAGACTTTCCATTCTGCGGTTTCGCAGATACATGGGAAGATGAAACTACCAAACAAAGGTATCCTGGAATGCAAATCTTCTTTGATCAAGAATGGACCGACAGTGATGTGGAAGAAGAACCAACAAATTCATCTCCCACTCCCGAAGACTGGATCGAGGTGCTAGCTAAGTTTGACCTAAGAATTCTGTTTGGCAAAGAAATGGTGAAGAAGAGTATAAAACTGCAAAAGGCAAGGAAAAAGGAGCCACTCTCGAGATACTTCAGTAAATCACATGACAAAAACATTACTTTCATTTCCTAAAGACAAGCTGGGACACGTTTTGGGCCCCTGATTGGGCAGCTTCTATAGCTAAATAAATTCCCTTTTTTTTTTATCATCATATGCTTGTTAAATGATTCAATCTTTAAAATGCAATTGCTACGCGCTACAGTTTCTCTGCCAAAGATGAAAGGGTCTTAAGAATCTAATTCTTTATGATGTTAACAAAAAGGAAGGAAGGGACGAACCCTGATTACTTAGAACTAGGTTTTTGTCAAAACTTAGGAAGAAGACGCTATCTCCGTGAGAACACTTAGGGTTAGGTTGCCCATTGTGAAAGTACAAACGCAGTAGGAGGTTCAGAAAAATATCTCCATCAAATTCCTCTCCAAAAACACAGAAACCCTCTTGAAAGAAACGCTCGTTGGGTAACCCAAGCAACCCAAGCAAAAGTAAGAGCAGAGCCTGTTAGGACAAGAAAATGCAAAAACGCAGCCTAGGCAAAAGATAAGGCATTCAAAAGCTCGTTAGGGACTCAACCTCCATCAGGTAACCTAGGCAAAACTTAGAGCATGTGAAAAGAAAAACCAAGGGTGAAAACCCAACCCCCAAAGGTGGTGATCTAGGAACTACGTAAAAAGGCCTGATTCCCTGATTGGGATACGTAGGCAATCTCACATCGAGATGTGGCCCAAACATTTGGAGAGAAGGAAAAACATCAAAAGATTTGTACTCAATGATGGGTATAGCTAACCTTGCGTATTGAGCTCACGAAAGATAAGTTAGTCATTTTTCGGAGAATTGACAAGGACAAAAGCGCGTGAGAATCATCGCTCGTCCATTCCGACTCAAAGGTCATCAACATAAAGAACAAGGTGTCCTAAAAACCCAAAAACGTGGCAAAGAGACTGTGGAAACAACAAAAGTAAGTAAAAAGGCATGAATCGAATTCAAGCATAAGAAGGAAGGAATACCACTTGGCTAAAACAAAAATCCAGCTTCTTTAGGAAACAGAAGTAGCGGCCGAAGAATGGAATTCGCAGCCGAGCAATCCATTCCTCGGCCCATGTTTTAACACTCATAAAGCCTTAAACCATTGCATACAAAACTGAAGTATCTCGAGACAAGGCACAAATCGTAATGCCTGCCACACATGTTGAAGTTGCTTCAAACTAAAATAAAATACAATATCGTTATCTATTTTTAGAACTAACAAATACAGGTACAAGAAAAGAGGGCAAGCTACTGCCCACGACCCCTCTTGGGCGCAGGACGAAAACGCTCAGGAACTGGGACACTGATCCTCTATCCTTCACCTCCATCATCAGCTTCAGCATCTCCATCACCAGCCCTGGTACTCCCACCCTCGCTAACTCCAGCACTCTGGGTAACCGACACCGTCGGTACCCGCTCCGCTTCAAGCTGCAAAGGACAGAATATGGACATTTAGCTTCGCATAAAATGTAAGATGGAAAGAGAAGAAATCAAAGGATATATACCGCAACTATCCAGCTTCTCTGCCATCGAACTAAGGCCTCTGCACTCTGGAATGCACGCAACCACTCTTGAACGACGTCGGTAGGCGCCTACAAAGGAAAAAGTCATATACATAGCAAAGCAGGGGTAGAACACTGAAGGAAACTAAAGAAGAGTCTTCAACATTACCTGCTGAACTCCGGTAGGAAGCACGTAGAGCTGAGTAGCACACGGGGTCAGCGTCAAGCGTTCCTCTTCTCCATTAACATTGTGGAAAGAGATAAAGCTGGGGGCTCGTGGCCAAACAAGGGGAGCAACAGCAGTGGTAGCAGTAGGAAGGGTCAGCGAGGCCAAGCGAAAGGCTGAGTAATCTCCCGCTACGAGAAAACTCATGGCTGGCTGTCTCTCAAGAGCAAGCAACAAACCCTCTCCTGTCAAAAGATGAGTAGACCTCATACCAGCCGGAGGAGGGAGAGGAACAAGCTGCAACGCCTTAGAGCGTGGGAAATACTGACTCGCTACCCTCTCCCCAAGGTACCAAGCTCTCGAGAAGGGCCCCTCCAAGAGGAAGTGCTGGCTGTCCAAAGCCCGAGCCGAAGTCAGCTCCAAAGGAGCATTATCAAGCAGAGTATCCCAGGGATCAAAACGCACCTATTGTGGACAAGGCAACGTCAGCACAACAAAGTAGGAATGGGAAAGAAGGAGCAAAACGTGTCATACCTGGTCCGCCGTCAGACGGTCCAAAACTCGCCACCAAGCTAACAAATCCATGGCAGGCGACCGCGTCTTCCGAACTCCTCTCAGCCAGCGGGCCGCCCGTGGGACAAACCTAGGCTCAATATGCCTAGTCGGAGGAGGGAGCTGCAGCAAGTGTTCAAAAGCCCAGAGCTACAAGATAAAAGACGAGCATGAGATATAGAAAACAAAGCGACAAAGGAACGACAGAGAAAGCTGAAGCATATACCTCGAGAACGCGGTGATGCCCACCCAGTGAAAGGCTAACACCTCGAGAACAGGCACTCAAATGCCTGTACAACGTGGCCAAAGCAGGGGTCCCCCAATCAAACTCTGCTATAGTCTCCAAATTGACCAAAGCGGCCAAAAACTGGACATGCACCGAGTTCTCCTTGTTGCAAAACAGAGTCTGCCCAAGGAGATAAAGAAGGAAAGCTCGTACTAGTTGGGAAAGAGAAATCTCCGTCAGAACACCCTAGCAATCAAATTATTCCCAAAGCCAGGAATAGGTAATGTGACCACTCTCTGACACGAGAGGGATCTTCCCCAAAAGGTATTCAAAAGCACCCTCTCGCTCATGGATCCGTGGGTCAATCGGAAGAGGATCGCCGCCAATTCTCAGACCTGTGAGCAAAGCAAAGTCACCTGGGGTGATCGTCATCTCTCCAGCCTCAGGAAGATGGAAAGTATTTGTGGTATCCCACCACCGCTCCATAAGCGCTGTAGTCAAACCCAGCTCCGCCTTTGGAAGATGAAAGTCCAGTATTAACTGCTCAAAGCCAGCCAGAGCAACTGCGTCTTTTGCGTCTCGAGGAAGTCTCTCATACCACTCATACACCTGGGGACCACTTCCCCACATGCGTAGCTTCTCATTCACCTGGCAAAGTGATAAAAGATCAAAACAAACACACAAAAATATCGCCTACACAGGGGGCAATTTCTAAAATGTTCAATTTCATTCTCAAAATATCGATCATTACTTTCATCGACTCTCATACAAACAATATCATTGGCAGGACAGAATTTACCTTCACATTCGTAAAGCCGAAGTGCTGCTCCGGCTCCCTACGCAAAACCTCAGATGAAGCATCACTGAGAGGAGGACGATATCGCAGCGAACCACCACCCCCGATTATATGAACTAGATTATATGAACTAAAGGGGCATACGCGGCAGCATCAAACGGCGGCAAGGAATCGTTGCCTGCATCAGAAGGAGTCTCAAAATCGGTATTAGGGGGATTCGGTTGCAAAGAACCCCCCTCAACAATCGGCCTACGCCGACTTGAACGTAGGACGCGGGTATTTGAAACCCCGCCAAGAATCGAGGCCTCAATGGCCGGAGCCTTGCCCGTATTTCTCGGCACAGCGGTGGAAGATGAGGGAGCGCCAGACGATGGAGGACGAGGTGGCGATGAGGCCATGGCAGCCAAAGGAAATGACAGCCGGAACAGTGGTGGTCGGAAGAATGACGGCGGAAAGGTGGGAAACGGCGGCGGCCGATGTGGAGAGAGAGAAAGGAGCGGCGGTGATCGCTCGAACGGGGGAGAAGAATGAGGGATAGAGAAAGAAAGAATAGAATGACCCGTGAGATCGATTAAAATTAACTTAAATCGATTTTCTGACTGTTGGCGGTCTCCCGGCCGAGACACCGATTCCTCGGCCGAGACATTAATCATTCGGCCGAGAGATCGATCTCCTGGCCCTCCAATCAATTTTCTTCAGCCCCAGTGGATTTTGCTCAAGTGAGCCAGATCAAGCCATTATAGAATTCTGGGTCCTCGACCAACAAAGTAGCCTTGGGGGCATATCCAAGCACAAGGAAGCTCTCTCTCCACAAACTGCTGGCTGAAGCTCTTGCTACAGCAAATCAAGACACTCAGCAGCTCTGCTATTTCACCACTATCAAAAAACTCAGCAGCTCTGTGCCCATATTCACCTACATCCATCAATCATCTCAGTGGCTCTACACCCACGCCCATTATTCAGCAGCCATGAGCTCATTACCACAACAGCTCCATGCTCGCTATCTTAGCGGCTCAAAGCCCTTCTCTATCAACTCAGCGGCTCCAAGCCTTCGACTCAGCAGCTCTACGCTCGCCATCCCGACAGCAAGCTCTACGCCTACAATCATACTCAAGCAATTTCAACAGGCTCTAAGCCTATATCTACCAACTCAGCGGCTCTAAGCCCACCATCTCAACTGACTCGAAGCCGTAACAACTATCTCAACAGGCTCTACGCCGCTCCAACAATCAAGATATCATCTATTCTCAGGCTCTACGCCTGAATGCTCAAAATCTAACATTTTGAATGCGCGAAGCTCTTCGAATGCCCAACCACTGTGTACTGGATGCTCAAGTTCTATACTTGAATGCTCAAGCTCTACGCTTGAATGCCCAACCACTGCGAACTGGATGCTCAAAGCCTGTACTTTGAATTCTCGGATTCTGCCATCCGAATGCTCGAGCGCTACGCTCTGAATGCTCAAGTCCGGAACTTGAAAGAAGCTCTACGCTTATATCAAACACACACGCACGGGCCCCTGCACATTTACATCAATTGCATCACCATTATCACATCGAGTCTGCATCTGTTCATATCTAACAACCATCATCACACATATACACTTTGCATATCTCTCATGAAACAGGTCAACCCTGTAATCAACCGGCTCTACGCCTCGGTTTTATTGATCGGTCCAACGCCTCGATCCTTTGGCTCTACGCCAAAACTTATGATGAGAAAGCTCCGTGCACAGACCATCAGAAGGCAACCAGCTCTACGCTTCGGTTCAAATCACGTCAAGCTCTAAGCTCCGACACCTCAGGCTCTGCCTTATGATCAAAACCAGCTCCGCGCTTCGGTTCTATCAAGCTCAAAGCTCCAATCTCCTCAGGCCCTCGCCTCATGACTACAGTAGCCTCCACGCCTCAATTCCATCACCTTAGGCTCTCGCCTCATGACTACAACCGGCTCCGTGCCTCGGTTCCCTCATCCCCAAAGCTCCGTGCTCTAGTTACTGGCCTTGCGCCCCCCATATCTCAAAAAACGGCGTCCGACTCATCCCCAGCAGATGGCTTGGATTCCACCCCTATTACATCAATTCCTTCCAGCTCATTCGCAAGGATAGGCTACTCTACCAAGCTTCCCTCAGTCAAAGTAAGGATGATCAAGAAAAGCAAACGCACCTGCCGTGTACTGATCTACCCCAAAATACTAAGAAAGCTCTCCGCCAAAAATTCCTTGGCAGCCCTGCGCTCCTTCAACTATCTTCCGCCAAAACCCTGGCTCAGTCTAGGTACGTTGCACTACGGCTTTTTAAAGCCTAAAGGTACGTCTTCTGTCTCTAACCCTCCAAACGTTTTATTTTTCTTTATTGCCCGAACTACGGTTGGTCTGAATTTTTCCTGTGGAATACGTAGGCAGCCTCCCGGCCCGACCATAACAAAAATCTTTTTCAAAAAAACCCTTGGAATAGTGGTTGGACCAAATTGAGTTGTTTTTTATAGCTTTGACTTTTACTCAAACATGTCTCGCGATCCATCTGAGCTCAGTCAAAGAGGGGCATCTGTAGACACCCCAATTTGGCCTAACGATTATTTCAAGTCCCACCTTGGGGACCATTCCGATGATGAAATGGATCCAGTGATTGTTGATTGCCTTCTTGCGAACCTTAGGACTTTCGGTAAGAACTTTGAGCCACTTAGAGGACCCAATCCAGAGCCATATAGCCTTTCAGACAGAAAGTACAGAAGCTAGGAGAATCCATTTGTCGGCCGTAACATCGAATCTCACGGCCTTACATCATTTCCTCACCCGAGCAACCTGTTGCTAGAAAATCTCCCTGAGAGATCAATCCCTCGGCCGCAAGATCTATCCTTCGGCCGCAACATCCATTCCTCGGCCGCCAGATCCTTTGTTCGGCCGCCAGATCCCTTGTTTTCCAGATTCTCGAACATTCTGTCAGAGGTTTGATCCAACTACACTACCTTCCTGATGCGTTCGGGCTACGTTAGAGGATTGCCATGAAGAGTTATAATCACACTCTAACTCCAATTTTGATCGTGCATTTCAATTGGGCGGAGTGAGTCATCCCTATGCCTATATAAAGGAGCCTTTGGGTTCCAAAATTAACAAGGAAGACACCCACTCAAGCCACGAAACTCTGCACAAATACTCTCTCAAATCCCCTCTTCAAAAGCCCTAACCTCCCAAAGGTAGCCATCAATCCGACGATCAAACCCCGAAGTTCAAACCCTAACCCTAGGGTTTTCCGAGAAGCAATCAGTCAATCACCACCAATCCGAAGCAATCAAGCAACTGAGGGATCAAGGTGGTGAGGCCCAACGGCCTCTGGTTTGTTTTATTTTCTGTCCATAATCTTAAGCGTAGCGTTTTGACTATCTACTAACTTTTCTGTTTGGTGTGAGGAAGAATATCGACCGGGGCTTCGATCCCTCGGCCGATATATCAAACCAGGAGGATCCCTCGGCCGTGACATCCATTCACCGGCCGCGGGATCCATCTCCCTGGGACAGCTTGTTTTGTTCTGCTTTCTGATGCATGCTTTACTTATCGCATTGGCTCACCTTATTTACTGTTTAAAGGCATAATTAAACAGACTATGTGTTAGAATTAAACAAAGCATCTACATGTCTTATGTTGAATAACTATGGGCCAGTCTCATGGCTGGGCAGAGAGGGGTGCCTAACACCTTCCCTTTACTGTACTCTTGGCTCCCGTACCCAGAATCTCTATCTATTTTCCTAGTTTTAATAAACTGGGTGGCGACTCTATTTTGATGATAACCCTTATCGTGTGGTGATGTTCCTAGCCATGGGAATGTCCACGATCTTGGTTTATGAAGCAAGCAACCAATTGAGCAACAAACGATCAGTCTGTATGGCGATGCCCCGTTTGGGAGGTGTCTACAACCACCTCATACTTCCATCCATCCACAATCTCCATTCAAGCCACAAGTTCAAGCTCAAACACTCCAAACAAACTCAAAACCAAAGGCATACCATCTTTGTTAATACTCTGTTCTGATCCCTGAAGGGGGCTAGCAGGGTCAAGGCTGGTAATCAATACCAGTCCTGGCCCTAAAGCTGGCAAGGTTTCAAAACTACTCGTGTCTAGAACTGACGCACGCCAGTAATAAGTACACGTACGCCAGTTTTGGCTGTATGTGCAGTACTGGCATGGGGATAATTGTCTAGCTATTTTCTATCTTTCTTTCCATTTTCATCACTCTAAAGCATGATAAAACCAGTTTATTGCTTTCAATATTTAGAACTGCATAGTTGTAATACTCAATATTCATTTCGACTGCTATGGAATGCCTCTGAGGTCCTTCTGGTCATGTTCCAGAACCCAGAAAGTGCAAAGCCAAACACTGGGCATGAGGGTATAACTGGCGTACGGTAGTTGTATCCGATCTAGTGAATGGCCCTTGCATGGTAACTAGGCCTTGGCCTCTGTTTATTCCCCCACACTATTTATGGGGTGTTCTATTTATTTTGTGGCTCTAAAGCCCCTTTTAAACTGTCTGTACCTATATATAAACTGCTATATACTGCTTGGTTTGTCCAGGGTGTGCACTGGTCCTTTCCAGAGCTCAGAGGTTTGAGAATAAGAACTGTGGGCTTAGGATTACTGGCGCACGCCAGTGAGGTAGGGGCGTACTGTAGAGACCCGTAAATTTCTTTTTATAATTTTAATGTTTTATGAAAAGATAAACGATGGTTTAATGTGGAAAATATGGTTGTGGGTTAATGTGCAAGAATTTGGGAAATGAGGGTGTTAGTGCAATATGGTGTATATATGTGTGTGGTGTGTGGCAGGGGATCTTGATCCCCATTTTCCTCTTCCTCTCTCATCTCTCTCGGCTCTCTTGCTCTCTCTCCGTCTCTCTCACCCAATCACCCAAAACCCGAACTAACCAACCTCCAATCCGTCCTTTACTTGCGTATTGGAGCTTGTACCGCGTTGGATAGAGCTCGGTTCGGTGTATCTTGCTCGGTTTGGATCTTGGAAGCTAGGGCTTGCTTGTTTGAGTTCGAGTTTCGTTCTTCGACATCAATGTAGGGATTTCTCACCTCCATTATGTGTTTATGAGTTGATTTGGTACTTAAATCGTGCCCTAGATCGTTAGTTTCGTTGTTGGAATTGTTCTGGAGAAGTCTGAAAATCATGTACTGAAAACCCAAGTCCTACCGGTAGAAATTGTGAACCTACCGGTAGAAACGCTGTCCAGTAGTGTCACTTTTGTGAAATTTTGGTCTTCTACCGGTAGGAGATTAATCTCTACCGGTAGGTATTCAAAAATCTGTCATTGTTTGTGAAATTTTGGTCTTCTACCGGTAGAGATTAATGTCTACCGGTAGACATTGAAAAATCAGCATTTTTGGAAAAACTTCGAACGAGCATAACTTTTTCATCCGAACTCGGTTTTGGGCAAATTTTATATCGAAATCGATGTACGGAAGGTCTACTTTCCAATGGTGGTGGTCTCATCTCCTAATTCTTAACCGATAAGGTTTGGTAGTCAAAATAATTCAGATGCGTTCGTAAACGTCGGGTAATCCTTTTCCTTAGAGTCGTGTGGGTGAGACACGGATGTTCTTAGGCCCTCTTGAGTACTTAATTGAATGGTTTGACGAAACTAGGGGTATACTAGGCTTTGTAGTGGTCGTTGAATTCCGTATGAGTCCTTTGACACCGAAACGAGGGTTTAGAGAATATAAGGAATATAGATGGGCGAAGGTTGTATGTGTTGACATACGATGTGAAAAACGAACACGTAAGACATTCCTTTGAGTTAAACAACGCTAGGCGTGGATACATGAGACGTTTTTCTTATGCTTGTTATGTGAGTACTTGTATGGTGATGAGAAACTAATAATGTAATGATAGCGAGTTATTTAAGATGAAATTATCCGTACTACTTCTATGTGAATGAGTCTTCGTTGTGAATTCAGTATATGTGGTTGAGATGAACGGTTGAGTTGTAAAGTATATTGGAGGAATTTTGGGTACGATGACCTATGACGTGTGACTTGAATTAGTCCATCAGTGAGAGAGGTATTAGTGGGGAGTATCGGGGCTCCGTAAATAGCCCGGCAGGAGCTTTTGCTCATGACATAGAACAAAAAGGAAATTGTGACATAATGTGATTGGAAATGGGCTATTATTGTGAAAGTGCAAGTGATATGAAAGACATCGGAGTTGTGGCTCTTTGATTTTGACGGTTTCATAAGTCAAGATAGTGGATAGGAGATTTGAAATAAGATGAGGGGTAGTGGCAGTCATGAGAGAATCGTATAGATAGAAAGTCCTCGTAGTTGAACTAGAGTCGTGATGTGTAGTATCGGTACCTCATTTATGTCGTTGACGTTGGGACAATTACTAGTCATGTTCTGTTTCTCCTTTTAGATATCGTACCTTATTTCTGTCGTTCATTCTACCTGTCATCCCATTTTCATATAATGGTTGTGTAGATTTCTCTACTGGGCTAGTGTAGCTCAACCTATCATTTTCAGGTATGAACCCGGAGCAGTAGCATAGAGTGAAGTGCATGCATTCTAGTGAATATTTTCGGAAGAGATGGTAAATGAGACTCATGGATATTTTGGTAAAACGTGGTTTGGAAATGTAATAGAACCTTAACTCTATTTCTTTTAATGATGTAATATGTTCAAACTCTTGGAGTTAGATTTGTATTTTAATGACCAGGACATGGTGAACTCTTTTGGGGTACTATGTAAGATATTGTGAGGAATTATATTATTGAAAAGCTATGTTTATTTATGTTGAAAATCGAGGGCGTGACACGTACGCAGGTATAGCTAGCATGCAGTGACTTGGTCAGTGCATGCTGGCTCCTTCCTGCGTACGTCACTTCGGAACGGCAACTTCCAGTCTATTTAAAACTTCCACAAGTGTCTGTTCTCAATCTATAACTGTTTCAATAAAGCAAGCATGCCATTTTATCATATCCTGCCAACTTGTTACAGTTTAATCCCCATTAACTGTTCCCCCGCCCTAATTTTAAAGAGAGAAAAATGCAAATGTTTTACAAAATGTCCGAGTAGAGACCGATCTCCGGTTTGGGCGAGAGGGGTGCCTTAAAACCTTTCCCCCCTCGTAACCTGGCTCCCGAACCTCAGATATCAAAGGTGACGACGGACCAGTCTACAAACTTTTTCCAATTAAAACGTAGCAAGCATTTTAAGTTCAGTTCCTTGGGTGCATACCGCTAAAACCCGAGTGGTGACTCTGAATTATAGCGTTTCGCCGCGCTTTTCTAAAAAGGGCGCACTCGATTTTTAGGGGCGTGTGCCCACACCAATTAAATTTGGACTTCAAAGAGGGGTATCCAAAACAACAAACGGCCAATTTGATTGCATGATAACCTGCATGTTTGGCGAGCTCCTGCTTAATCGTATAGTTTGGCCATAGTATTCAACCTAATGATTGATTTCCAGGTTTCTGAGATTACCCAAAAAGCCAAACTCTTAGGTTACAATTGAGCCTATCATATGTCTCTAATTGCCAGCTCTCCAAGCCTATTAGAACAAATTAGCATCCAAAGTATCCCATTATCGATAGCAACACCGTAGCCAAATCTTCAAACATTAACATAAAAATTAAAACCATAATGATGAGGGAAAATGGAGCAAACTGGTCATTGTCGCTCGCTGCACCAAATACACTCTCCAACACCACGATATTGATCCATTTGATTACCTTGTACTACTGAAACCAAGCAAAAAAATATACCCAAATCTTCACAAACTACCATATCTCAGCACCAATTTATAAGCTACCAATAGTTTGCTTTGCTATCGGTTACAAGTAAGATGGATACGTAGTTGGAGAATATAGTTACATATAATTAAATTCCCATATACTCCTAAACACATCCAACCAAATTACATGGCAAAAGTTGGCACTAAATTTTCCACTTGGTCAAAATTGCACAAGGTTCTTTTACAAGAGTTCCAACATGTTAGTGTGGGCAGCATGCCCTGGAAATTCCGGTTTCCAAAAATGCAAGGGCCCGGATCGAGGGAGCGCGAGCGCAGGTGGCAAGCGCTCAAAAATACAGAGTCGCCACTTGAGTTTTGAAGGTCCGACACTCAAGGAACCGTATTTCGAAGCACCTGCCGCGCTGTTTGATTTGAAAAAGTTAAGGAACCAGTCCGTCATAACCAGATCTGGGTTCGGGAGCCAGGTTACGAGAGGGGAAGGGTTTTATGGCACCCCTCTCGCCCAATCCGGAGATCGGTCTCTACTTAGGCATTTTGAAAACATTGCGATTCTTCTTTTATTAATCAAATTTAGCCAATTAGGGCGGGGGAACAGTTAATCGGGGATTAAAACTGTAACAATTTGTAGGATGTGATAGAAAGCATGTTTGCTCTATTGAAACAGTTAGTATAGGATGAGAACAGACTCCTGTGGGAGTTTAAACAGACTGGAAAGCCCCTGTTTTGGAGTGTCGTGCACAGGAAGAAACCAGTATGCACTGATCAAGTCAATGCATGCTGACCAAACCTGCACACGCTTCTACAAGACCTGCGCGCGCCAGTAAGCCTAAGCCCACAGCTCTTATTCTCAAACCCTCTGGGCTCTGGAAGGACCAGTGCACACCCAGGACAAACCAAGCAGTTTAAACTCTCTGGGCTCTGGAAGGACCAGTGCACACCCAGGACAAACCAAGCAGTTTAAACTCTCTGGGCTCTGGAAGGACCAGTGCACACCCAGGACAAACCAAGCAGTTTATGCAGTCATAATGTACAGTTTAAAGGCTGAAAAGCCTAACAAATAAACAAAACACCCCATAAACAGTGTGGGGACAAAATAATAACCTAAAACCAAGTTAAACATGCAAGGCCAGCCACTGATCGGGAACAGAATGGAACCATCGCGCGAGGGTTCCGAACAGTCGCGCGACAGTGCGCCCGGGCGCGCGATGGTTGCGCCCTGGCGCGCGACGGTGCGCCCGGGCGCACTGGTCAACGCTCCATTTGACTATCGCGCGAGGGTTTGGATGTAGCGCGCGATGGTTCGAGCCAACTTTCCAGTGTCTGGTTTTGCACGTCCTGGGTTCTGAGACAGGTCCAGAATGATCCCAGGGGTACTCCAACAGAACAGAACTAAATATTGAAATACAAGCTAGCAATTCTAACAAAGGAAAGCAGTAAATTGGTTGTTAACATGCTTCACAGTGATCTATATGCTAAGTAAAAATTACAACAGTCATGTACGTAGCTAAAACAAGAAATGACCAGCCTCCCTTCCCCACGTGGTCCATTCTCGTGCAAACAGAACTGTCGCGCGAGGGTTCGCTTGATCCACGGTTTTTGAAACCTTGCTAGCTTTAGGGCCAGGACTGGTATTGATTACCAGCCTTGACCCTGCCAGCCCCCCTCAGGGATCAGAACAGAGAGCAGAACAAAGTAAGCTATACCTTTGATCTTTGAGGTTTGAAAAGTGTTTGAACTTTGAGTTGATGTTGAGATTGAACAAGGTGATAGAACTTGAGAAGTGAAAATGGGGGAGGAAGAACAAGCTTTGTTCTTAGGGTGTCTTTGTATCTCTTTTATTAGTTTAAAAGAGTACAAAGCAAAAAACTTTTGATTGCCAAAATTTGTTAACCTTTTGAAAGATGAACAATGGGGGCTAGGCTTAGAACCTTTGTGCTTTTAATTTTTGGAACCCTTTGAAAGAGAACAAATGGGGGGTTTTATAGGGAGAGCACCTTCCATTAATGGAAAGGTAGCTCTGGTTCAAAGAATGGAGGCCAGTCAGCCACGAGGCTGGCTGGGGGTTACTTGGTAATTAAGCTGCCCAGCTGAATAAAGGTGATGGGGACAGGTTCTGACCGTCGCGCGAGGGTTCCAAACTGTCGCGCAAGGGTCAACGGTTAAACTTTGTCCACCTGGCAGTTTGACCATCGCGCGAGGGTTCTAGTCTGTCGCGCGACAGTGCGCCCGGGCGCGCGATGGTTGCGCCCTGGCGCGCGATGATTACGCCCTGGCGCGCGTCAGTAGGGTTTTCGGCTTTTGGAAGTGGCTTAGGCTAGGTTAGGTTCAAGGGTTTTTCAAACACTCAAAGCTCAAACACTCGACATTCCCGGGGTGTTCTTGATCCGTTTCATCATCGGGGAATCAAAAACCGTAAGTAAACTAATTTGGAAGCCCAGATTGGGGTGTCTACAGTTAGCTTTGCGCTGACCAACAAGGAAGGCACTCTAACCCATTTGAATCAAACACTAGCATGCAAACCCTATTGGAATTAATAGCAGCAAAATACAAAAGATCGCCTGAGTCTGCCTTCAAAACGCACATTATCAGCATCTCAAGAGAATCTTCAGTGAATCGACCTTTACTCCAATTCAAACACAACATACTATACCCTACTATGATACATATATCTTTTCACCCCCCAAGCTGCAGCAAGCATGCTAAGTGTTTTACAAAAATCTGCACAACAGTTTATTTGCTATCAATAAAATGATATAAGTCTGGACACACTAAAATAACCAGGTTTGTTACACATTCCATACCTTATTCAACTTTGCAATACTCTTATAAACTTGGCCAAATTGCACAATATATGATGCTTCCATAAGCCTTGAAGGTAGAATAGATGTCCTAAGTTCAAATACATTAGAGATAGAATTATTAGAAGCTTATGACCAGGAGATAACCTTAAATAATCTCTAAAGAAATTTGAACACTTAGCTAACCAAGATTTGTAGACATGGTGACCACTTCATTGCTATTGTGGCTCCAATCATACTCCAAGCGATCCAGCGAGTCATCAAGTATTAGAACATAAAAAATCCATCGATGCTTACATCCAAAAATGATTCTAAAGTCAGCTTGCAAGTGATGAGCACCCAAGAAATCAGTCCACCCAAATTCCAATTTGTTTTCCATAATCTCCACAGGATACACTTTACAACCACTTTTAAGAAAAACCCATGCACAAGGTCTCTGTACCATAAAGATCTCCTCATATCCAACAGGTAACAACTTCATCATCAACACCAAAAGGAGGAATTTAAGTACACAATAGTAGACACGGAAATTTAAATATACTAAATTTCTATACAACAGCATTAACCAGACCCTTGAAGTACTAACCGTCTCAACAAAGAATCACTTCCAAAATTCTTCACAAACCACCGAATCTCTTTAACTATAAAGGCCCAAAAAAAAAACCCAGGTATTTCAAATTAAACTCCCACAAATTCATGGGTGCAGCTGTATATTTACTACTGTATTAAAGACCAAAATATTTACCATTACTTGTTTGCGCCTTGGGAAGGAATGAATGGTAAATTAGATTGTGAACCCAAATATTCAAGCTGTCCTCAAAATCCCATCAATCGATAATACCCACTGGTAGCACACCTGCAAACTTTGTAATGGACTCTAGATATGCTTTATATAATAAGCAATGTCGGCTTGGACAAAACAACAAGCCTATTTGGTCTACGTCTCCATTTGCATTGGTAACAAAGTACTTCATCTGCTTCCGCCCAAACCTATCAGGGCTCTTTCCGAAACAATAATCAACAAATGGAGCTATGAGCACCATTTTGCTGCAAGAACAGTAAGCACATCTTAATAACCAACTTTCTTTGCGATAAAGTTGTACTTCCATAGTTATCTACATGGTTTTCACACCCCAAGAGAATCGAAATAACACACTAATTATTATGGACTAAGATCAACTCCAATGGAAAACCAAACCACATAATTCATTTCGACTAAATTTCACCAACAAATTACCATAATAAGAAACTTTTGAGTTAGATTATACCGCATCCAACGTTGACGACTATCCGAACCAAAGCAAGGGATTATTTAGAAAGTATACTTTCTACCTGCTCTTGGAAGAGTTTTTAGCATCCAATAACCAAACCAGTTACATGCACCAAATAAAACTCATATCCAAAAAGATTAAATTGTAGTTAGTTCCTTATTTGCAGAGAACCCCTAAAGTGTTGCCACTCAAACATTGGGACCCACTTTGGCACTCCCAACTAAGGAGCTTGATAAAAGCTTGCTTCAATATATATGGGAGCTCGCTCCTTACCAAGATGGGAGCTTTTATATGTTCTTCATACCTAGAAAAAGGTATCAAACACTACCCTTTGTTAAGTGGTTGTTAATGAAGAAATCAAACTATATTATTTCACCAACCCATTGCTTGCATGTATAAAACATTCAACCTATATTTAGTAACAGAACTCAGACGCGTATTTCGATAATAATATTATTACGAACATCACTTCCTTGGTCTCATTTGTTCAACCAAAACAAGCAGCTACAGCTGCCACATGTAATCTACGTCATTTTCCAATTCTTACTCCTACTAGTGTAGTTCATTTTTTACACCATCCATCCAAAAGTGACATGCTAGCGGCATGTTACACCATAACTAATGTCAGTTGCTAACCTTTCTTCTAACCATGCATATTTGGGGTTACCAAACCTAAATATTATCTTTACGTTTGCATGTGTAGTCAGCCAGTTATGTGGGTGTATGATTCTGGCACAAATTTGCAGCAATTATGTTAAAAGTCAGAATTCATGGATAATGGGTTAAGATTGATATAAATTAATGCGGAACTGGAATTAACTTGCATAACTATTACATGATCTTTTGGGGGAGGGATTCATACCTCATTGCATATATAATTCACTATGTTTAGGTGGCACTTGCTAGGGAAGAGAGACGTCAAAGCAAAAGCTTTAGATGTCACACCCTCGATTTTTAACATAAATATAAAAGATTTTCCATAAATAAATTCTCACAATTAATATTCCATACGATACTCAAAAGATTACTGTTTTTTCATTCCCATCATAATACTTCCAAGTCCATAAGATTTCCAAATATTACATCACCGGCTCAACGGCCCCAAATTAACATAAGTATCAAGTATCAATAGAGAGTTAAGGGTTACAATATTCCAAGTCAAAAGAATTACAATTTCAGTTACAAATTCATCTTTCAAAAGAAATTTACAAAGATGATTGAGTAACTCCTTTGGTTAGCTTTCAAAAAGGTATGTCCACACTCCAAGCATTCCAGTCATGCAAGCTACTGATCCGGATTAGCACCTGAAAATGATATAAGGCTTGAGCTACACTAGCCCAGTAGAAAAGTCTACGCAAACTCTATATGCAAATGAGCAATACGGAAGAATAAGTGAATGAAACCAAACGACAACGGATGTAAGCACAACTTATCATGATCAAAGTGTCCAACTATCACCAATCCTTCTTCTCGACATACTCTGGAGTCTTGTTCATTCTATTTGTATCTCAACATCTCGTATCCTTTATATGTCTGAGTCGAAGCTCTTGTCGGGCCAATTATGGGATCCCGATATCCCCTGCCAAGCGCCCACCATGTAGGTTAGGCCTTGATTGTTCAATACAAGCATTAGCACTTGCCGGGCCAATTATGGAATCCCAATATCCCTTGCTAGGCACCCACCCGTTGATGGGCCCCGAGTGTTCGCGCGTCGTTCACAAGCTCATGTGTATCGTTCATGTTTCAACGTGCAATAACTTACATTTCACATTTCTTAACTCAACGAGTTCATTCAAGTCCATCGGATACCACTCTAAGTGTGAAACAAGTAATACTCTCCAAAACACTTGAAAGAATGCATAAACAAACCCATTAGAGTCGATGAGAAACTCCAAAAAAGTGATTTGGAAGACGTAAGAAAAGCAGCTCCTAGACACTGTGCCTACCGATAGGTGAATGAGTCCTGCCGGTAGAAGAGAAGAATTCTGCACTTGACCTACCGGTAGGAAATGGAAACAAAAGGGCCAACATTCTACAGGAAATGATTTTGCACTTGGCCTACCGTTAGAAGAAAAGTGCCTACCGGTAGGTGAATGAGTATCTTGAGCAACTAGAGTACGTTTGAGCTGATTAGGAAATAATTTTTCACTTGTCCTACCGGTAGGGAGAGTATCTTTCAGGCGATTTTGACAGGTACTTCAGATTTCAATCCAATCTCAATAACAACCAATACAAGCTCGAGAAAGGCATGGAAACACTCAATTAACATATAAAGAGAGGTAGAATTCCCTACCTCGAGTATCCAAACCGAAATCGAAGAGATTGAGCAAGCCCTAGCTTCCGGATTCCAAACCGAGCCAAATACACCAAACCGAGCTCTATCCAATGCGATACGAGCCCGAATACGCAAGTAGAAGATGAAGTTAAAGTTGATTGTTGTGGGTTTTGAGTTTGGAAATGAGTTTTTGGGTGAGGGAGTGAGAGATAGAGGGGGTCGAGAGAAGAGAGAGAGACTGAGAGATGGAGAGGGGAAAATGGGAAATAATTTTCCCTGCTACACACACATATACACACATGCACCATATTACCCCTTGCACCCCTCACATACCAACTAGACACATTGAGTCCCAAACCTTTTGGCACTTACATAATAAGCCTCCAATTTCTCACCATTTCTCATTTATAAATATTAAAATTAGGGAATTTAAATACGGGTCTCTACATTAGAGGCTGCAGAGCATCTTGAGTAAGGGTCATCATTTGGCCCGCCAGCCCGCAGCCCGTCCAAAGCCCGCCCGGCCCATCGGGCTTTAGCCCGGCCCGGGCCCGTCCAACGGGCGGGCTAGCCCAGCCCGTAGTTTGTAATGGGCGGGCTTGGGCCTATGAATTTTTACTCGGCCCGCCCGTAGGCCCGGCCCGTGAGCCCGCCCACAAGCCCGCCCGTGGTACCCGCCCAATAGCCCGCCTACGGGCCCGCCCATTAGCCCCAAATCCCACAAAATCCTTTTTTTTTTCCCTTGGTTTAGTTTCTACCCAAGGAAATTTAAGCCCGCCCGTTGGCCCGCCGGCCCGTCAATTGAGTAGCCCGTGGGCCGGGCTTGGGCTTCAATTTATGATAAGTAGCCCGGCCCGCCCGGCCCGAAAAAGGAAAAAGCCCGGTCGGCCCAGCCCGTGGGCGGGCTTGGGCATTGACTTGGCGGGCTGGGCCGGCCCGGCCCGGCCCGATGATGACCCTTAATCTTGAGAAAGGGAAAAAAGCAAATGAAAAATGAAGAAAGATGCATTGCAGCTTGAACAACTGAAAACAGGGCAACAAAATTACGGCAAATGGAGTTAAAGATGAAATTGAAACAAGAGGAATAGACCCCACAAACTCTTGATATCACAGCAAGGAAAAGGCTAAAAGTGATTTGTGGAACTCAACCATAAAGACTTGAGAAAAGTGTAGAAAATGGGAAATACACAAGGAGATGACAATATTAGCCAAAAGCCACACACTGAACTTGAGGGCTCTGAAAATTTGCAAAACCAATCTCAGACAAGCAGCCTTGGAAAATTGTGAAGTTATTGTTTACACCCGTTTTTGGCACCCAGTCCAAGGCCAACGTTGGACGGTTATTTGATTAAGGTTTAATCGATTTGGGTCATGGGTTGAGGATTTATTGGATCGAAATTAATGGGCCAAGATAGGAGTATGTGGGCCCAATTAATTTTAGTTTGGTTTGGGCTTGAGTTCGTGGGTTTGGGCCTGTTTTCATAAGGATTCGGTTGGCCCATGTGTTAAAAGGTGGATCAGGTAAGAGTTTGGGCTAGTTAAGTTAAAAAGGCCATTTAATTTATTAAATGGCCCATTATCTAGGTGGCCCATAAAAGGTGGAAGGAAGTTGGAAAGTTGTTACCTGACAAGTAGTTATTTGACCAAGTCAAGCGGCTGATTGCTCCAGAGTGCCCATGGAAGTAGGAAATGGGTTAGTGGGGGTTATTGCCACATGGCCATTTGACAAGTCAAATGGTCCATTATTCTTTGAAACCCACGGGAAAAAGGATGAGGTGGCCCACTATCTTTTGTTAACTGCCCATGATTTACAATCAGCATATGGTAACTTCCATTTTCTCCAGTAACTTCCCATGACCCCATGAAGTGGAGAGATCATGGGACACGTGTCACCTCAAGGAGCAAGGGCGGGAAATACTTGCATGCAAGAACCGTGGACCTTTGGCCTATAAATACTAGAAGCAAAGAAGAAAAAGGGGTTCCCACACCAATCAAGCTCAACGCTTAAAAAACCAAAGCCTTCCCAGCGAAGCAATTATCTCTATTTCTCACCTTTACTCAATTACTTCACCAAGTAATTCGAGCTTCGTCTCTCTTGTATCCCAACTTTATTATTACGCAACATAATAAAGTTATTCCTATCTCTCTCCATCCCTTACTTTATTATTACGATATAGTAAAGTACTTCTACGTTGTTACTTTCTTTCCTACACGGTTAGGAAATTACTAAGTCCTCACACGACGAGGCAAAACCACGGATCTTCACTGCAATCTAGCCCTTAGGTTTGCAGTACTATCGCCCTCTCAGATCTAGAAGTCAGAAAAGGGACGCCCAGTCCTTCACGTTTGGACGCGACAAGTCCTGGCACGCCCGCTCAGTCCTTGAGCCATTTCGTAGCTAAACAGTTATACATGCCCGAGTTCTCTTTCTACAACCCTTATTGGGGAAAAAACCCTTTTAGATGGAATCTCTGTCATGTAGGACCACCAAACAATAATAGCATCATATCCAACTACCTAGGCTGCCCAAAACCAGCCGAGAGGGTATGACGAATAACTAAGGATGAATGCTAAAAGGCAACCAATATTCACACTTATAATCAAATCGTCATGTAGGTGAATATTCAGACAAATTCGTAAGTAGAGGAAGATACAATTAAATGAAAGCGTACAACGTGTATAATGAGCAAAAGGAATTAAATTCAATAACAACAGATACACCACATGAGTTCAACTAAACTGAGCGACAACCACTAGGGCCACATCAATGTTAGCAACGAAAAGTAATTCTAAAGTTGCAAAGGCTCACATGAAACGAAGGAGTCGATTGAACTACAACAACGATAGCTATCGTACAGGCGCCAGCTCTAAGTAGAGGAAGATACAATTAAATGAAAGCATACAACGTGTATAATGAGCAAAATGAATTAAATTCAATAACAACAGATACACCACATGAGTTCAGCTAAACTGAGCGACAACCATTAGGGCCACATCAATGTTAGCGACGAAAAGTAATTCTAAAGTTGCAAAGGCTCACATGAAACGAAGGAGTCGGTTGAACTACAACAACGGTAGCTATCGTACAGGCGCCAGCTCTATGTACATGGTTTCGAGTGCTGGTAGATATTGCTGCTTCGAAGGCTGGTGGATATCGCCGGCTTTGTGGACGTCGTTTGGGTCAGTGGACATCATTTAACCGCATCACTGTTCGCTGTACAAACACGTTCTTCACATTTCTACCCTGGAAATGGCGACTCCGGAGATGCAAAAGAGAGAAACAGAATAGTTGTTCCATTCTTCGAGATAAGGTATTTCCCAGGGAATAGCAATGAAGAGAGAAGAGGTTAGGGCTTGGAAGAGTAAAGTTAAAGCGAGATGGAGAAATAAAGTCAGACGCTGGTAAACTTTCCCCACGTTTGTTCAAGAATAGACTATTTGCATATTATTAGGTCGTATTTAAATTGTGAATTGGGACTTATTCAACCTAATAATCCTGTGGCTTCTTTTTTGGGGGGAAAATGACGGCCTAGGACGTGTTTTGTTAATTAAATAACAGCCTAGGATGTGTTTTGATAATTACTATTCGCCAAAGACAAGTTAAGAATATTTGTTAATGCTAAAAATGTCATTGGTGGGTATTAATTATCAAAACACGTTTTTGACCGTCATTTTCTCGGCCATTTTTCGATCTTTTTTCACAGGTTATGAGTAGAGATGGAAATAGAGTAATAATTAGAAATAAGGATAATTAATATAAAGAGATAAAAAGAAAGATGAGAATAATTATTGAAAATAGAGGTAATAAGTGAAGAGTAATATTTGAAAGTAAAGGTCATGAGTCTTTTTGGAGTTGACAAAGATCTAGCAACAACCAAACCAAACAAAGGATAAGTCATTTGCTTAATTTCTCTATCCATCTTCAATATTTCCTCACGTTGGTTAGTTCGTAGGCATTTGAAAATTTAAAAATATAGGTGTGTCATCTAACCAAAAAGGACTGTAGAATTTAAAAAACAAATTGGCCTAATTTGGTAAATAAAATCACAACAATAAACAAATAAACCTAATTTTTTATCTGTCTCCCAAATAAGCTTAAATCTCAACTGTAAAAGCAATTCTTTAAATCTCTTTCACCATAACAAAACAAAGGTCATCTCAAAAGATCCTCACCCACAAAAAAAAAAAGGGAACAACTTGAAAAACAAACCAAACCAAAAATGCTATGTACCTCACTACCCTAACAATCTTGCATTTAGTTCATATTACGGATCAAAACTACCCTAATAGTTGTGTAATTCGTTCAAACAAATGTAAACCACCATTAAACTATGCATGCCTTGGTGTGGCCAAACTTGTCAATAATGTTTACGTTAATTTGTAGGCTCTAAGTGGTGGATTCTACAAGAAATACATATATAGATGGTGATGAATTTCTTCTCACTTTAATGCATTTTCAAACTTCATATGTTCCTTTCTTTAAAAATGTAAAATTAATATATCGTATCAAAATAACCTATCCTATGAACCCCAAACAAATTTTGAATATTACACCATTGGCCATTTCGGTAATCCCATCCCAGATATCAAGTTCCAACAGTTAATTTCCCTCGTACTTCGATTTCGCGCCCATTATAAAGTAACTGCACAACTACAAATATACAATAGCAACAAATACTTAGCATAGGCAGCCAATAAAAGCAAATTCCACGCAGAGAACCACAAGAACCGTCCAAAACCAGCGAGAGGAACCAAAAGCGAGGCAACGCTTGAGAGGGACATCAAAAATCAGCAAGGAGGGTTTCGTCTCCAACATTCCCAAACCTAGGGGTGTTACAAACCCATCGGGACCACAAAAAAAAATAGAGAAAAACAACCGTTCGGTTCGGTCTTCGGTCAGGATGGTGGCAAAAAATTTTAGGTTCATGGTGAACCAAACCAAACCGAAACTATTTCAGTTCGGTCTCGATTTTGTAAAACTGTGGGCCGACCGGTCCGATTATACAATAGAAAAATACTAGCACATCTCAAATTATTTAACCCATTCCCTCAAGTAAAATACTACTCCTTCCGTCCCTTTTTAAATGTTCTGCTTCGTAACTCCAACTTATTCAAAAGACATCATCATTATACCTTTCACATCAACTTTTTCCTCTACTTTCCCTACATATCCATCATCATTACACTTTTACTCACTAACTTTTCAAAATGAAATCTACTTTTAGGGACAAAATAGACAATATTGCATCAACTTTTATCCCATAACTTTACAAAATGGACAATTATTAAGGGACAACCCAAAATAGAATACTCGACAAATTCACCCAACTCTCTCTCTAACTTTACTCTCCTCATCTGCAACCCCATCTCACTCTCTCTCTCCACCACCGGAGCCGACACCACCAAAGCCGGAACACCACCAACATCGCCGCACCACCAATGTCTCTTTCTCTCACCCACCGACACCCACCCCCACCCCCACACCCACAGATCTCTCTCTCGAAGACATGGCAAATTCAAAGCTAGGTAGCTTACAATCTCTTGGAGTTGATTACTGCAAAGATTAGGCTGAAAACTTCTTGAAGCACATAGGTATTTCTCTCAATTTCTGTACAAAGTACAAACCCATCTGGCTGAGAACTTTTTGCTTGCTGTAATTTTTCTTACTATTTTCGTTATTGTTCTCGTTTATCATTTTACACTTAAAAGATTTGCGTCCACCCCACAAATATGCCTCTGTGTGTATGTGTGTGTGTGCTTGTGGGTGTCCGTGTATATGTATGCGTGTGTACAGCCTTCTACGAACCATTAGGGCCAAAATCAACAACAAATCACAAACCTTACTTTTACAAAAAAAAACCCCACCGCATCCTTACTGTAAAACCCTTCAATAAATCGATTGAAGCAGTTTTGGGATTTCCCTTGTATTCGCTTTATATCCTCTTCATGTTGGTAGTTTATGTTGTGTTCATCACGCACCATTCGATCCACTTTTAAAACAGCAAGTGCCGATTAGTAAGTAGGGCTTATCTTCGATCCCAAAGACTAAATTGAGCTATTCATTAAATTTAAAATTAATTACTTAGCTGGCCTTGCTTGTGAGTTTGATTAAGGTTTGTTTGACCTAAAAGGGCTGGATCAGTATTTATGTTGGAGTATTAAATGATGACTCTAAGAGCAGTTTCACCTCAAACTTAAAGACGTTTTCCCCTTATTCTATGGTAATTGTTGTCACTAACATGGCAAGTGTTGTCACTAACATGGCAAGTGTTGTCACTAACATGGCAAGTGTTGTCAACAAGTATAGTAAGTATTTATTAAGTAAGTATAACCATGTAACAAGTGTTGCTTGAAAGAAAGGCATATAACCCTTGTTTCTGTGGTAACTAATACTACGTTTTTTGGGTCAAGATTTCTTACAACCATCTCATTTTAAGCAAATCTACCCTTCTTGAGGTGAGTGGTTTTGATCTAAAAGCTATAATTTACCTTTTATTCCATCTGAGGGTCTAGAATTAGGGATTGGATACGATCAATTTGGCTTCGGACCAGTTCGGTCCAATTAATGCATTCGAGCTGTCCAAAATTGTTCTGGACGGCTTAGATTTGAAGGGGCGTTTTGTGACAGCTCAGATGCACTCAATGGACTAAACTGGTCAAAAGCAAATTGAGGAGATCCGGCCCTCCAGATTTAATGGGAGCATCATACTCCTATATCTTTTGGAAACCTTGTAAAAGTGCACTAAATAATTTGTCCACAGTGAGCCAAGACCAGCTAAAACATGCTACTACCCTTTGGAATTGAGTGGTTCGGATTTTGGCACTTGAATCCAACGGTGAAACTCACCGTCACTTCCATTCTCCAAAACCCAAAACATTTTTCAGACTTATCTCTTCCTTTCTTATGTTAATGCTAATTTTTCCATGTGCCCTTTTTAACCCAACCTTAAAATCCATGTTCTGTGTTTATTTTGCAGGGTTTGATTTTACTAAACTCTCAACAGTAAGAGGTAAATGTTCGAATTCCTATGTTTGCCACTTCTCATTGTCTATGTTTTCTGTTTAAGATGTGTGTGATTGTTCCATTTACTGTGTTTTCCACTTCCCATTGTCTATGTTTTCAATTCGCTATGTGGGGAATAGGTGTTCTTTCAAGTCCTCCTGTTAAGTTATGGGTGTATGTGTAATTAGTGTGTAATTGAGCCCTTGTGTAATTAGATTAGGAGATAAGGGTCTCAGTGTAATTATTCTCTTAGTCATATATAACTCTAACGTAATGAGAAATAACCCTAGTTTTTGGGTTCCTAATTCTACGGCTCAGTTTACATGGTATCAGAGCATTCGATTTACCTGGGTAACCACGTCGTCGCCCCTTGCTGATCATCGTCGGCCCTCCAACTGGTCTTCCTGACGTCAACGAGGATCACCAGGCTCCGACGACCCTTTGACCAGTCATTCCGACGTCGTCGACCTCTGACCAGGTTTCGCATCTGTGTCTGTTGCCTCTCGTGACGTTGCTCGACGTCCGACAGGCCTGGATCTTGTTCGACGCCCACTGCTCCGACCACGTACAAGTCTGATTCTTGCCGGCGACCCTTCTCCGATCTCCTACGACCATGTTCCAACCTCTTCAGGCACTGGGTAACCTCGTGCAGCACTGGGTACTCTCTCAAAGTTTTTTTTTGGTCTTGGAAATCACTGGGTTAAGGCTGGTAAGGTATTTCGGCACCTAACCTTTAGTTTCTACACTATTTTGTGTTCGAACCTACTGGGTTGGAAAGTTTGAGATCTATTTTGTGGCTTCCAGTATTGTCCGACTCTGTTTTTCAGCAGTCACAAATAGTGTCAGAGCTTCCATATGCCGTTGGGTACTTGAATATCTGTTTTTGGCTTGTTTTTTTTACTGGGTATTGCTTATTTGGAATTGCTTTTCTTTTGTTGCAATGTCGGAGGATAAACAAAAGGAATCTGCTAGTACAAATGATGAGTTGAGTCGTGTAGGGACTCTAGATAATTTTTCTCTGGATATTTGCCATATTAAGTTGGATGGTACCAACTATTTGATTTGGTCTCGTACTTTTACCTTGGCTATTGAGGCCAAAGGGATGTCAGAGTTTATCGAGGGCCCTGTTACTCCACCTGTTGAGGCGGTCGAACTCAAGAAGTTTAAATCTCGGAAATCGTTAGTTATGACCTGGTTGTTTAATTCTATGAGAGCTGATATTCGTCATACTTTTCTACTTCTTGATACTCCACATAAGATTTGGACTACTGCAGCCCAAACCTATTCTCAGTAGGGTAATGATGCACAGTATTTTGAGTTGAGGAAGAGGCTTCGTACATTGGAACAAAATCATCGTTCTGTTGCTGTGTATTTTGCTGACTTGAATGGAGCATGGCAGGAATTTGATTATTATCAGGGATTTCAGGCTGTTTGTGCTGTTGATGCTGCTGCTTGGTTAAAGCGGTTAGAAAAGGAACGTGTTTATGATTTTTTGGCTGGACTTGATATAGAATATGATCCGATTAGAGTGCAGGTGTTGGGTCGTATTCCATTTCCGTCATTGGGAGAGGCCTATGCCATTGTTCAGCAAGAGGAGAGTAGGAGGGGTGCTATGTTGGACACTCCTACTCCTGAGCGTTCTGCCTTGGTTGCCATTCCTCAAGGTGGGCTTGTTCCACAGAGTGGTAAATCACAGTCCGGTGCTATCAGTGGGCCTACTGATCGAGAGTCACTCCGGTGTGATCATTGCCACAACACCGGCCACACCAGGGATTTCTGTTGGAAGTTACATGGTCGTCCCTCTCGTGGGCGCGGGGGTGGACGCGGTGGTCGAGGTCGTGGTCCCATGCGTTCTCAGGCCCAGGCTCATGTTTCAGAATCTACATGGGTTGCTACCGTGCCTGATTCTGGGTTCAGTACTGGGGTTCAGGCGTCTTCTGATCCTGTTAGTGGTTTTTCTCAGGGGGAGATGCAAGCTCTCAGGCGCCTAATGGCTCGGACTGATTCTCCATCTACTATAGCTCCTACTTCTACAGCAAGTTCCACTTCATCCTATTTTGCTCACATAGGTATTCCAGCTAGTGCATTTACTGTCTCTTCAGCTATTCCTTGGATTATAGATTCCGGTGCTTCAGATCATATGACAGGTTGTTCCTCTGTATTTGATTCTTACTCTACTTGTTCTGGTAAGGATAAGGTCAGGATAGCAGATGGATCATTCTTTGCTATTTCAGGGAAATGTTCCGTTCGCTATTCTCCCTCTATTTTCCTCTCTTCAGTTCTACATATTCTAAACTTTGCCACTAACCTTCTGTCCGTTAGTAGCCTTACTCGTTCTGCAAATTGTTCAGTGGCCTTTTTTCCTACTCATTGTGTTTTTCAGGAACTGGGCACGGGCAAAGTGATTGGCAGTGGTAAAGCACAGAATGGCCTCTATTTTTTGGAGTCTGCACCTCGTTCTCCTATGTCATGTGGCCTTGCTCTGCAAGCAGATACGAGTTCAGCTCTTTCTATGTTACATCAGTGGCACCGTAGATTGGGTCATCCCTCTGTTGGGATTTTAGAGAAACTTTTCCCTACTTTAATTAAGTATTGTTCTAGGAGTCAGTTTTTTTGTGAAGCTTGTGAGCTTGGAAAACATAGACGTTCATTTTATGCACCTATTAATAAACGGAGTGCCTCTCCTTTTATGGTTATTCATTCTGATGTTTGAGGTCCTTCCCCTGTTACCTCTCTTAAAGGTTTTCGGTGGTTTGTCACTTTTATTGACTGTTATTCTCGTGTTACTTGGGTGTATTTACTTAAATCAAAGAGTGAAGTCTTTTCTTGTTTTAAATCTTTTCATGCAATGGTGCGCACCCAATTTGATGCAAATATAAAAATTCTCCGTAGTGACAATGGCACTGAGTATATCGATAGGACTTTTAGGACCTTTCTGGATGAACATGGCATTCTTTTTCAGACGACTTGTGTTGACACTCCACAACAAAATGGAGTTGCTGAACGCAAAAAATCGTCATCTTACTGAGGTTGCTCGCTCTCTTTTATTTACCATGAATGCTCCCAAGTATTTATGGGGCGAAGCGATTTTGACTGCAACTTACCTTATTAACCGTATGCCATCCAATGTTCTCCACTTCAAAACTCCCATTGAGTGTCTTCCTGGTAGTTTTCGTGTCATGACTCTTCCTCTGAGAGTCTTTGGTTGTGTATGTTTTGTTCATGCTCCTCACCCCTCTGGTGGCAAGTTAGGTCCTAAAGCCCATAAATGTATTTTCATTGGGTACTCTCCTACCCAGAAGGGCTATAAGTGTTATGATCCTCACTCTAGGAAATTTTTTTGTCTCTATGGATGTCACTTTTTGGGAAACAGAGCCTTTTTACTCTCCCTCCGCTCCATCTCTTCAGGGGGAGCATAGCCAGGAAGAGATAAGGGAGGTTTATAGTCATGGTGAGGGGGAGGAATTATTTAATCATGGTGAGAGGGAGAAGGGAAAATCTAAAGAGGAACCAGTCTCTGTCGAAAGAGCAACACATGACATTGGTGGTGATATTGAGAACAGATCACAACAATGGCAAAGGCCTGACTTGCAAGTCTATACTAGAACTAGACGGAAAAATGGAAAGCTCTCCTGTGTGATGCCACCTTGTCAATCACAATCGCCTGTCCCAGTTCTGGATTCCTCAGCCGACTCATCTGGTAATGAATCTTCTCCCATTGAACCTCCTTTTATTGATTCTGATAATCTTTCTGTTGCTCTTCGGAAAGGTGTCAGGTCATGCACCCTACATCCTATCTCCCAATTTGTTTCTTATGAGCGTTTATCTCCTTCGTACCATGCCTTTGTTTCGTCTCTTTCTTTTATATCTATTCCACAGAATTGGCAGGATGCACTGGTGATACAAAAGTGGAAATGAGCTATGGTAGATGAGATGACAGCTTTGAAAAAGAATGGCACTTGGGAGCTAGTATCACTTCCAGAAGGGAAGAAATCAGTGGGATGCAAGTGGGTTTTCACTGTTAAGTAGAATGCTGATGGTACCGTTGAGAGGTACAAGGCGAGACTTGTTGCCAAGGGTTTTACTCAAACCTATGGTATTGATTACGAGGAGACGTTTGCTCCGGTAGCAAAGATGAACTCTGTACGAGCCCTACTATCTTGTGCTGCAAATTTGAATTGGCCCCTACAACAATTTGATGTGAAGAATGCATTCTTTCATGGTGAATTGGAAGAGGAGGTGTACATGGATATACCTCCAGGTTTTTCTTCCTCTAAGACTGAAGGAAAGGTCTGTAGGTTGAAGAAGGCTCTCTATGGGTTGAAGCAGTCACCTAGAGCTTGGTTTGACAGATTTTCGAAGGCTATGTTGAGGTTTGGATACAAACAGAGCCATGCAGATCATACTATGTTCATCAAGGGGGCTGCTGGTAAGATTGCTGTCCTTATTGTCTATGTTGATGATATAATAATGACAGGCAATGATGTGGACGAAATTCTTAATCTTAAGTCTAATCTAGCTCAAGAGTTTGAGATTAAGGATTTGGGATCACTGAGATATTTTCTAGGGATGGAGGTGGCGAGGTCTGGTAGAGGTATTTTTATCTCCCAACGGAAGTATATACTTGATCTTTTGGAAGAAACAGGTATGTTGGGTTGTAGACCTGCAAATTCTCCTATTGAGGCGAATCATCATCTTAGTGGAGATGTGGGAGAGCACACTGATAAGGAAAGGTATCAACGACTGGTGGGTCGACTGATATACTTAGCTCACACTCGACCGGATGTTACTTATGCAGTTGGTGTTGTTAGCCAGTTTATGCATGATCCTCGTACTCCACATTTAGATGCAGTTTATCGTATCTCGAGGTATCTCAAGTCAGCTCCAGGGAAAGGAATTTTGTTCTCTAATCATGGTCACCTGCGGTTGGAGGTTTTCACTGATGCTGACTGGGCTGGATCTGTGGATGATAGACGCTCTACTTCGGGGTACTGTATTTTCCTTGGAGGGAATTTGGTTACTTGGCGAAGTAAGAAACAATCAGTGGTTGCCAGATCAAGCGCAGAAGCAGAGTATAGAGCTATGGCTCATGGTGTTTGTGAGCTCTTGTGGCTCCAAACCTTGTTACGTGATTTGGGAATTTCTGATAGTGGTCCTATGAAACTCTACTGTGACAATAAAGCTACCATCAACATTGCTCATAATCCTGTCCAACATGACAGAACGAAGCACATAGAAATTGACAGACACTTCATCAAGGAGAAGCTGAGTGATGGGTTGATATGTATGCCTTTTGTGAAATCGGAGGATCAATTAGCTGACATATTCACAAAAGGGCTTGGTAGCAAGAGTTTCCACCCCGCTGTGTTCAAGTTGGGCTTGATTGATATCTTTGCACCAACTTGAGGGGGAGTGTTAAGTTATGGGTGTATGTGTAATTAGTGTGTAATTGAGCCCTTGTGTAATTAGATTAGGAGATAAGGGTCTCAGTGTAATTATTCTCTTAGTCATATATAACTTTAGGGGGCGACTATTCGCAATCCTCAAATTTTCTCCCGTAGCCCGTTAAAAATTTTTGAAAATTATATTTCAGTAACTACATGTCGAAAATATGTTCAACCTTCGGTAAACAACTGCCGAACATACATTTCGGTAAATAGCTGTTGAAAATAAGATTATATTTCGGTAACTACATGTCGGAAATGCACAAGAAACATATATTTCGGTAATTGGATGCTGAAAATGTATCTCAATTTCGGTAACTAACTGTCGAAAATGTATCTCAATTTCGGTAACTAACTGTCGAAACATATGGAAATTTTTAACGGGCTACGGGAGAAAATTGAGGGGTGCGAATAGCAGCGCCCTAACTCTAACGTAATGAGAAATAACCCTAGTTTTTGGGTTCCTAATTCTACGGCTCAGTTTACACCTCCGTTTTCGAATCTATTGCATTCCTGCTCCTTTTCTCATATTCCCCTATTACATTGTCTCCACATTATCTGTTTATTGGCTTGTTGTATCATCACTTTACCACTGCTACCAAAATATCAAAAAAATTGAAATAGATGTCTCCTTATTCTTCTCTTATTATGTATTTATGTACTATATAACATTAAAAATAGGATTTTCGGCCGTAAGACTCTTCTCAACCATAGAATTTATCAAGAATAAGTTTCAACCTTTAGAATTCTAGACATAGGATCCAAATACTGAGCTATTTTATTATATACATGTTTAGATTAAGAAAACGTGTTTCCTATATAACAGGTACAAACATAGACAATTGTTGCTTATTATACTTACTAACCTAGATTTCCTTTCCAGTATCGTTAATAATCTGCCCTATCAAACTTCAGTTTAGCTCATTAAAGCTCAATACTAAATCCAACTTCAGCCCCAACTTAAGCCTCAGCCAAATGTGCAGTTCTGCATAAGTGCCTCAAACCTAAAATTAGTACTCCACTTTAGTATACACTCTTATACAATTAGCAACCTACAGCAAACAGAATAGTCTCACAGCATATTAGTGTCTATCTAAGCACCTAATAAACATGCATTGCGTTCCTGCATTTGTGTCAAACATTATTTAATTGTGCATACTAAACAAAACACCATCCTCAATTAAACAACTGCTTCTATTAATTTTGATGTAGACCATGCCCCTCGCCAGACCTTTTTTCCGCCTTCATTCCACAAGCAATCGTGATCCAGTTGATCGTACTGGAGAAACATTTTGGATTGAAAACATAAACAACCAAGATGTAGAAATAGCCCACTCCACAAGGCCTCCATCACATCACTATCTTTATCATGCCAACATGAATTTTGTTGCTAAATATGGCCATAGACTACCAATTGGCGATCTCCTCACATGGAAAACAAGGAAAGACTTGGACGTTTGGATGAACCAACAACTGTACTACTCGCATAACATTCGGCCAAGTAAGTTTCATATTCACCATTACTCTAACTATATTTAAATTTCTATACGAATATATATGCTTTAATTCAACCTTAATGCTAATTACAGCTCTAATTAAAATAACGTACTTATTCTTGCTATTGTAGATTTTCACATCAGCTGGTTTACTATGCTCCTTCACAATGAAAGTGTCCTTGGCGATCCGGTTCATTTAATTTCAAAAACTACAACCCCTATTGCCCTTACATATTCTCCCATTCAGGCATACACAAATGTCATCACTTTCATTATTACACTATTTGCAAATAACTATCCTTATAAAATATTTTCTATTACATACTTATTTCCAGCTGGTCACGTGGACACCACACACATGGAAGGCACCAGCATTTGGGTTCTGTTCAAAGTTGGATACCAAGTTCATCCAATACATGTTATTAATAACAAATTGTAGTATGATTGGATCCATTTCAAGGTCAAGCATAAATTAGAATCGGGCTTTAGGTTGCTGGTTGGTGCCGAGCGAAAGTGGATATTTTATGTGATTGTTTTAGACCAAGAGTTGAACCGTGATAATTATTACTAGGATACAGGAAATAACGAGCTCAATATTCCGCATGCAATCCCCGGTTAGTTTTGATTAACCTGACTCTAAAATTATAATTCCCATACACCATTACCCTTGTATAATGTCATTTCGTTTGGTACAGTTTCCCCAACAACTATATCGCCCTCTGTTTTCCAAGAACAACACTTCTGTTTGTAGTTTGGCCATGTCTATACCACCTTTGAATCCTTGAACCATGTATACAATCAAATCATTAATTTCCATTCTTATTAAACCATCACTAAATTCTGCTTAATCTATCTCATCATTACAGAAATTGGAATTGGGCTTCCATTGTTTCTTGGAAAGCAACAACCTAGAAAGCATTAGCATTCAAATTGGCAGCAAACAACAAATTCTGTCAATATATCATCAACAGCTCCAGCCGCAAAGCCTTCACCTCTTGCATCAGCACTTGAATTTACAGCATGGAAGCTTCATATACATTACAGCTCTCAACACCAAACAAATCTGGATATTAGCTTTCAACAAAGATGGAACAGAGCATGTTTATGCTTAGTATATCTGCTTATTCCACAAGTGTAATCTATAACTTACAATCCAACTTTAACTCTCTAGAATTCATGTGAACCATCAGCATGTATATAACTAGAATACTATGTTTCATTGCAGCTTATCTATCTCTGTAATATATGTAAACTTAAGGATTGCTATATTTTGTTCCAGTTTTGCTTAATATGTGTGAAACATTACTGCTGTTCCAACCCAAAAAAAACACCCAACTCAACCCTGAAAACATCAACAGGTAGTTCTGATTGATTACCTTGAAATTGAATCAAGGTGAATGGTGCAACATTACAGGAGTTTGTTAACTTCAACATGCTTTAAGTGACAAACCGACGCCCTACGTGCGTCGGCATCTCACTAGTCTATGTTAAAGGCCAAGTATTGAAACGTCACTATCTAGTTCTTATTTACTCCCCACCACAGGTACCGAGCTATAAAGGTAAATGCTTTGTTTAGCAGACTTGTGTTTTGAAAAAATTTCTCAAACTCAAAAAACACTCATTATCCTTACTTCCAATCATTACTCATTCCTATCTTCAATTATTATTTTCATTTCTCTCTCTATCTCTCTTCAATCATTACTCTCATTTCTCTCTCCACTCATAACCCTACAAAATTTCTCAAAAACTCATCTAAACACAGCAGTTGAATTATTTTCGAAGTTAGGAATAAAACAAAATCAATATTTAAGAATTTAGGAATTCTTTATTTTATTTAAAAAAAAACTACTCCTTCCGTCCCATTATTACAGTCCAGTATTTCATTTTGGGCTATCCCTTAATAAGTGTCCATTTTGTAAAGTTAGTGGGTAAAAGTTGATGAATTGTCTATTTTGTCCCTAAAAGTAGATTCCATTTTGAAAAGTTAGTGAGTAAAAGTGTAATGATGATGGGTAAGTAGGGAAAGTGGAGGAAAAAGTTGATGTGGAAGGTATAATGATGATGTCTTTTTAATAAGTTGGAGTTACAAAGCAGGACATTTAAAAAGGGACGGATGGAGTACTATTTAAAAATCCAGAAGCCAACAAAATGAGGATGGGTGTGTGCAGTGCACCCATTGGACAACACGTGTTGTGCATGCAATATGGGGCCACCCCGGATCTCATTATTTGATTTGAACCATTCATTTCATTTTGTTCGTCTCGTTGAATATTTAAAAGCACATAAAAATAGAAGTTGATCGGACATCGATTTCTTTGTTTTCAGGATGCATTTTTCTTCGGAAAAAAAAAACAGTTAAAGAAACAATTGTTAGGTGAATTTGTTTTACAAAAATGTAAATTAATTGCGCATCGATTAAATAGTTACTCATGTACAATAAATCTGAATTTTTACGTAGACTATGTACTCAATCAAATGAACAAAATAAAATGTTTAAATCAAATAATAAGATCCAAAATGGGCCCCACAACGGCACAATGCAGTGTGCCGCAACCCCCCCCTCACACACACACACACACAAAAAAAAAATCACGATAGATGCAAACGCAATCATCCACAGGAAGTTGCATTAGCGGAACAGTCCGAACAGCAATCTTCCATACCTAATTATAGCCCAAAAAAACCAGAAGCACTCTGCTGTTCATCATCATCTTCAAGAACATGCCGTTTACACTCTTATTCTCTCCTTTCTCTCTCCACACAAACCGCCACCCCCAAACCCGTATCAAGAAACCCGCCACCACCACCACTTTCTCCATCAAATCCTCCATTGAGAAACCCTCCACCCCAAACCCCAACAAACCCAACACCACCAACAACAACAACAAACCCACCTCGTGGGTAAGCCCAGATTGGCTCACAACCCTAACTCAATCCCTATCCATATCCAAGAAAGACGACTCCAACATACCCATTGCCAGTGCCAAGCTAGACGACGTTTCTGACCTCTTGGGCGGTGCCCTTTTCCTCCCCCTGTTCAAATGGATGAAGGAATACGGGCCCATTTACCGGCTCGCTGCCGGGCCGAGGAATTTCGTGGTGGTCAGTGACCCTGCTATTGCCAAGCATGTGTTGAGGAACTATGGGAAGTACTCTAAAGGGCTTGTTTCTGAGGTCTCTGAGTTTCTGTTTGGGTCAGGGTTTGCCATTGCTGAAGGCCAGCTTTGGACGGTAATGCCTCGAATTTTGGTTTGGAAAATTCTATTCTTGTTGATTTTTTTAATAAAGCTTATGGAAAAGAATGAGGTAGCAATGTCATTTTTATGTTTAAATGCTATTTGTCCAATGTAGCCACTTCATTTTGGATAGAAATTGTAGATACTTTTTATGTTATAGTGTTAGTATATCAGTAATTAAATTCATGAAGGGTTCAAATTATTCCTATTAAACAGTCATTTCATTTGTCTTGGTAAAGGTCCTCGGTTCAAACTATAAAAAAAAAAAAATTAATTTGAACTATGCTGATGGAATTATAGTGTTAAACCACTTCAACTGGATTGATTTTATCAATGTTATTTTGATTTGGTATCTGATTCAATGGACAATGTAGGTCTTTTTAGTTAAAATCGCTTGTTCCTAAATATAGCGGATAATTGCTATATTTATGGCATATGTTGGCGATTCAATTTTGGTTGTTGGTTTGGTGTGGCCAATTTGCATATGTTTCGCATATACCAATATTAAGTTGAAGATGTAGTAAGTTGATAGCTTTATATATTAGACTACACGAAAGAAGTGGGGGTGTTGGTGCTAATATTGGTCCTTTAATGTTGGTTAAGTGCAACAATGTGTAGTTAGCTGTGAATATGAATTCCATTGGAATATCAATTCCCCTATGTGCCTATTCTCCATAAGTGAGCCCTGTTTGTCATGTTATGGTGCGTAGTGGCATCACAATGACTCAATGACTGGACAAGTTCTTCTGATAATGCAAATGTTAACATTGAGAAACCATCAGTTTCTTTATCATGTTGAAAAATCGAAGTGTCCATCTACCATTGAATTAATACCCAAACTTGTGATGTTTACCATAGTGGCTGCAGTCATGATCCAAGTTCATACTTGAATTGCCATGGACCATGGCGATTGCCAAGGTCCTTTAAAATTCCAGGAAAGCTGGATACATTGTTGGCTGATGGTGGTTGAATATTTCGTTCTGGCTACTTGGAAAAAGTTGTTTAATGTATATCAGGCAACATATATAGATAGATTGCATTTTTGGTTAGTTTCCCCAGCCATAAATTAAATTGACCTGGTTCAATGTCCTTAGAGCACGTTTGGTGCTTTCGAATGAAATTATGGTATTGCTTATGCGTTTATTGCGCATTTTTTAAGTTTGAATCAGTCACCGTCTGAAGTTCCATGTGCGCCATCTACTTTTATTACAGCCTTTGAGTGTACGGTCTAAGTTGTGATAGGTGAGGCGCAGGGCAGTTGTTCCGTCCCTTCACAAGACCTACTTGTCGGTAATAGTTGATCGGGTATTTTGCAAATGTGCTGAGAGATTGGTGGAGAAGCTCAAAGCTAATGCAGTCAATGGCTCTTATGTGAACATGGAAGAAAACTTTTCTCAATTAACTCTTGATGTTATTGGTTTAGCGGTGTTCAACTACAATTTCGACTCCCTTAATTGTGATAGTCCAGTTATTGAAGCTGTTTACACAGCACTAAAGGAAGCAGAAGCTCGTTCTACTGATTTGCTACCATATTGGAAGGCAAGTCCTTAAAATTGCATCCTTGACTTGCTTTTTCTGACCTCTTTCATTTTATGACTATGAAAGGACTCATTTCTTTTCTACGCAGATCGACGCTTTGTGTAAAATAATCCCAAGACAAATAAAAGCTGAAAAAGCAGTTAAATTGATCAGAAAGACAGTTGAGGAACTCATTGCCAAGTGCAAAGAGATTGTGGAAGCTGAGGGTGAAAGGATCAATGATGAGGAGTATATAAACGATGCTGATCCAAGCATACTCCGGTTCTTGCTTGCGAGCAGAGAGGAGGTCTGCAAATGCTTTATGCTTCTTGTGTAAGAACTATGACATGTTTTTCCTGTAACATTGATAATTAATGGCTTAAAAGTTCACAATGCACAAATCCCCAAAGTTTTAGGCCGACTGGGATGCCTATAAATCATATGGTAATCCTAGGTGTTGGTTTATGCCCAATTTATGATTTTTCAAGCAAAGAAAGGCTTTGTTTCCTATGTCACTGGTCTGAAAAACAAAGACAATTGCAAGAGGGTGATGTGTCTATAATTAGCAAAATAAAAGTGTCGATCCCCACACATGTCGAACACTCTTTTGCAACGTGGCGGGCACTTTGTTATGATCGACAATTCTTAGACACTTGCTAAATGCAATAATAAAAGATTTTGGAATTTGACATCTCACTAAGATGTACAACGTTGAAGAAATACTTATGACCAAAGTTTCTAGAGGCGAAAACACAAAGCAAGGTGGTTGACCGCTCATGAGGTGGCGTAAGCCTCGAGGCATCCAAAGGGTTATAAGCCTCAAGGCATCCAAAGAGTTATAAGCCTCAAGGCGTCAAGACATAAGCCTTTGGAGTTTTTAGTTTTTGGTTATAAAAATTAAAATTTAATTATAAATGGTATAAAAAAAGGGGATAGTATTTGCACCATACAAAGGGCAAAAGAGCCTATTAAGAGAATAACAACATAGTGCATTAATATATGCAACCTTTACCGACTCTTCTGTTACCAAAAGAAAAGAACCTAGGGCCTTGTTCGTTTAGTATATTTACTTTGCTTTAACTTTGTTTTTCAATCATTACCCTATATCTTTCTCCAATCATTACCCTATTTCTCCAATTATTAATTTCATTTATCTCTCTATCTCTCTCCACTCATTTTACCCCTTTCTCCAATCATTACCCTATTTCTCTCTCCACCCACTACCAAAACTAAAATACCCAAATGTGCTAAACGAACAAGGCCCTACTCTTCTGATGCGTTCGCCTCCATCATTTTGGCAAAAAAGGTGTGAAAAGTGTCCACCTCCGTATGCGTTGATGGATGGGCGAATGCCTTTGTGGTTCATTGCTCATAAATCAAAGCCCAAGAGTGTTTTTGATACGTGCCTTGCCTCAAGGTCAGTGCCATAATTGCCTTTGGAAACACTGATTATGACTTATCAAAGTTAAATTATTAACTATCATTAAATTTGAAGAGACCTTTCTAAGGACATCTTTGACGATTCCTAGATTTGCCATGTTTTTTTTTCTAATTGTTTAATTCTCTAGTCCCATATCAATCTGGACTCCTCATAACTATTCTATTGAATCTATTGTTTGATTTTGGATGTAAAATTATGGTAGTGTATATACAAAACAATATGCATTCGTGTGTGTGTGTGTGTTTATATATATATATATATATATATATATATATATTTGAAGATACTCCTACATATCCATGTCATACATTTTTTTTATAGTAATTACGTTTCAACGTGTCTATATTTGTGTTGTCTCTGTGTCCGGTGTCTGCATTTGTGCTTCTTAGTTGCTGGTATCATTTTTAAGCATGCGTTTATGATTAGTTTATTTAAATACTCTTTTTTCTCTTGCTCGAAATGCCAATAAGATACGTCTTTGTTGCAGGTTTCAAGTGTGCAATTACGAGATGACCTTTTGTCAATGTTAGTTGCTGGGCATGAGACAACTGGTTCAGTGTTGACTTGGACAACGTATCTTTTAAGCAAGGTACTGTATCTCGTACTCCCGTGTTATTTTAACGGCCAGTGTTTCCTTTTTCTGTTTTTACTTTAGAAGATTCTACTACTTTTGAGGGTTCTCTTGCTATTCATTCAATGGCTGATGGTCTTAGGTCAATTGAAAAAGAGGTTACTGGTTTATTTAGTAACCACCCTCCATTATTTTTGACGAGTGCTTTATCACAGGATCGTAGTCATCTACTTTCTGTGTGTACCACATGTGCTAAAACCTCAATTAATTATAAACCTGAAAGCGGGCCAACAAATTTGCTGTGGCTTGTAGGTTGAAAATGTCACCGCATGTATACTGTAACAGAGGTGGAAATCTATTTGATGTAAAAAAGACAGCCACAGCCTTTTTTATGAAGGTTTAATTTCTTTTTGTGTTCTGTTTTTTGGGAGTTCACGATTTCATTTTCTAATGTCATTAATTGTTTGGCTTCTAACGTTCAAGTTTGTAGCCGAATAACTTATCAAAAAAAAAAAAAAGTTTGTAGCCGAATAAGTTCCTATGTAGCATGTTCTTCAATTGCTTTCTGTTGTTCCCAAAATGTGTACATGCAGGACCCCTTGGCCTTATCAAAAGTGCAAGAAGAAGTTGACCAAGTTTTAAAGGGCAGGCCTCCGACCTATGAAGACATTAAGAATCTCAAGTTCTTGACTCGTTGCATAAATGAGTCACTTCGTCTCTACCCACATCCTCCAGTAAGTTGCAATTCGTGTATTGACATGAGAAAAGTCTTTTCTTTTTCTGTTAAATTTCCCTGGAAAACCTGATTTTTGCCAGGTTTTATTACGGAGAGCTCAAATTCCTGATGTGCTTCCCGGAAATTACAAGGTTAATGCTGGCCAGGACATAATGATTTCAGTTTATAACATCCATCATTCACCTCAGGTATCACCTTAATTTCTTAGCTTCTCACATTAATATTTTATTTCAATTGCACAAATAAGTAAGAAAGGGACTTATATTGTGTTATTCAATATGTAGTGTTTTCTATATGTGTTTGCTTGTTTCGCCTGCAAATCAAAGTTCCTCTTCAAAAGTTAAGAGAAGAACTGAAATTGCCCATAGTAGGCTTGATGCAGTAGGACTGTTCTCTCCCTCCATCTCTCTCACACTTGCCATCCTGTATGAGCCCTCCGATACCCGTTTCCTGATATTTGCGTCCATCACACTATGATTATCATACTTGTTTCACATATTTCCATTCAACTAATTAGTGGAGTCCTTTTCTTCTCTTTGTATAATGAAGTGAAAGTTTAAAAAACCCATCATTAAGAAACATTCATTAACTGTATCAAAGTTCAATTGCTTACACAAATGGGGGCAAGATAATATAAAATCTAACACCTCTCATATTCTCTGATATGTATTGCGTGTATCTTCATCTTGTGTAAAATGTTCTATTCCAAATTTGTTGGCGTTGGTTTAAAGTGGTAAACAAAAATTACAGTGTCCATCGTGTCCATTTTATTTTGATTGCACTATCATTTCTACATTAAGTGGTTCCTACCGCTTCATTCTCTGCATTTGTAACAGGTCTGGGAGAAAGCTGAAGTGTTTGAACCAGAAAGATTTGACCTAGATGGTCCTTTGCCTAATGAGTCTAATACTGATTTCAGGTAATCATTTGAAATAAATGTTTCTCTTTCTTTGGCTTACAGGTTCTGCAAACCGAGATGCATGATTTGTGATTACCGATCTTTTTTATCATCAATTTTTATTCTATATGAAAACTACGCAGATTCATCCCATTTAGTGGAGGACCACGTAAATGCGTTGGGGATCAGTTTGCTATGCTAGAAGCCATTGTGGCTCTTGCAATCTTTCTGCAACACATGGATTTTGAGTTGGTTCCAGACCAGAACATTGGCATGACTACTGGAGCCACTATTCACACAGCAAATGTACTTTTCTCATTCTATAACATTTATTTTTAACTGCGTGAGTTCTCATTTTACTGCTTAACCTAGATTTCCAAAGAGAATGATTAATTTCAACTCAGTGTCGTATAGCGTTATAGGAAGAAACCATGAGAGCTTCGGTGATTAATCGCTGGTAAATTTAGTGCCCTTATTGGATATGAATACAGTTTTGACAAGGAAAAAAAGGTCGGTCAGCAGAGTGGATTAAAATTTAGCACCAAATTTATTCCTTGTATGGGCATTTAAACAAATAGAAAAGGGTGACTGTTGAAGATTTACTCCAATAGGATTGGTACCATGCACACAGGAACAGAAGCTTGTAAATCCCTGGCTTCCCATTTTAATTGTTTTGCAAACTCCAGGATTCTATAACGATAATAAAGCATATCTTCAAACTGATCAAAGTAAATGTACTGAAAAGTGAATCTCTGCACAGATATGAGAAGAATAAAGTTGCACCCTATGTAGCACGGACACGGACACGGGACACGGACACGACACGACACCGACACCCCGACACGTAAATTTTCAGAAAATGGGGGACACGACACGTTTGGGGACACGTCTATATATATGTATATGTATATGTATATATATATCAAGAATACAAAAAATTCAAATAAGATAAAAGTTAATAATATTATATCCAGATAGCCTTGTTTTCACCTTTGCAGTACATTGTTTTCCAAGTCATTACATCTATTATCTATACCTTGCAACAAAAAGTGTCCCAAAAGTGTCTGTCAAAAGTGTCTGGAAAGTGTCCCCGAAGTGTCCCAAAAGTGTTGAAAAGTGTCTGGAAGGTGTCGGACTCCAAATATTGCCCAAAATAACAAGACACTTCTGGAGAAGTGTCCGACACGTGTCAGCCGAGTGTCCGGTGAGTGTCGGTGTCCGACACGTGTCCAACACCGGTACGTCACCCCTAGTGGAGTGTCGGTGCTACATAGGTTGCACCTAATTCTGATCACAAATGATCCAAAGAATTTCTTAATCAGTATGCTTTGCATCCTAGTGTTTGTTGTTGGTTCCATTTTAAGAAATTCTGCAGCTTATGCAACAAAATAATGTACAGTAACTGTTCATTGGCAAGGAAAGAGGGAATGGAAAAAGACAAACTGAATGTTCCATGCAGAAATTTCAATGTAGAACTTCTGTATACTTTCTATTTGTGCTAAGTTTACGATATTTTTGCAGGGTTTGTTCATGAAATTGAGCCAAAGGAAAACTAAATCTGCATTGGCATCATCATCGTCTCGGTGAGCTTGTGTATTTTTGTATGCAGTAGAAACCAACAATTAGAAATTGTATCTAACTGTTACTCAGCAAGGTTGTGATTTTTTAAATTACCACTTGAAAGATGGTTATTTGGTTGGCTGATGGAAAAATTCGTTATGAGATCAATTCTTTACAGATGTCAAAGAAATAATGCTCCTATGACTACATTCTTGTCTTCTCATGCAAGTTTTATGCACTAATTTTTTATTGCATTCTCATGCAACCTCGGTTTGTTTGATTTGTTTGGCTGTTGATAGCATTTGAACTTACAGTATTAACAATGTGTTCATGAGATCAGTTCTTTACAGATGTCGAAGAAATCTCTTATGACTATATTCTTGCATTCTCATGCAACTTTTATGCATTATGTTTCTATTGCATTCTCCTGCAACCTTGGTTTGTTTTTAATTTGGCTTTTGATAGCATTTGAACTTGCAGTATTAACGTGCTTTATCCCATTAAGTAGCGCAGTTTGGAGAATTTAGTCGAAAAACCATTTGTTGACCATTGAAATGGTGGTGATTTCATTTCCATTTACGCGGGCATTCTGGAGGTGCAGAACCCGGACATAGGTGTGGGACTGAGGCTCCGTTCCAGAACGCTTCTTAAAAAATAAGTAAGTACTTATTTCACTACTTCTTTTTCGAAAATAAGGACCACCTTCTTATTTTTCCCAAACAAAAAGTTTCTTTCACATTTTCAAACTCAAATATAACATAAATGAAAATTATTAATTTTTTTTTTTGCACCGTATTAAAGATCTCAATGAGATCTATCAAACAAGATCCATAGTGATAGGAAAATTATTTGCGTAAACACATGATTTTTGAGCTTGAAGTTGCCTTATACAAAAAAATAAGACTGTTGGTATGGTAATTGGCGCCGGCGGACGGAAATCGTACCGGCGGCCGCGCTGGGCCGTCTCCGGCCACCGGACGGCCGATCCGAGCCGTCCAAAAATTCTAAAGAAAAAAACCGAGGGGGCCAACGCGGGAATCAACGGCATCCGAGGTGTGTACACGAAAAAGGGGTGCTCCGATCAAGCACCCTACACACCTCGGATGCCGTTGATTCCCGCGTTGGCCCCTTCGGTTTTTTTCTTTAGAATTTTTGGACGGCTCGGATCGGCCGTCCGGTGGCCGGAGACGGCCCGGCGCGGCCGCCGGTACGATTTTGGCCCCCGGCTCGTAGGTACCTATACAAATTCTTCCCAAATAAGTAGCAACCTTCTTATTTTTCTGGAACAAGGCTTCTTATTCAACAAAAAATAAGTTCTTTTTTTGTTTCTGGAACACAGCCTGAGTTATATCATTTCCATAGGTGTGGGACTGATTTATATCATCCCAGATTAAGAGGCCCTTCCCATCTCACCTATTAAACAACCACTACGCCAAATATCGCTTTTGACGGCGGTATTATTACCGGCGGAAACCGCCGTTAAAAGCTATTTTTACCGGCATTAGTAAAACCGCCGGGAATAACTACCTAAAACGGCGGTTTTTTTAAGAATGCCGTTTTTACAAACTTTTACCGGTGATTTTTTAAAATACCGCTGGAAAAAATAGAATATACGGTTTTTTTTTAATACCAGCGGTTTATTACCGCCGCTTATAATAATACCGACCCGTATAATATAAATATTATTATTTATCCTACATGACGCAATATGCGGGTCAGTTGGTAGCACGCGCGCTATCGGATCCGGAGGTTCCGGGTTTGATTCCTGGGAGAACAAAAAAAATTAACCACCGATTTTATTGCCGGCGGTATTATTACCGGCGGTTTTTTACCGCCGTTTTTAGTATTGCCGGCGGTTTTCTAATGTCGCTTTTGTTTTTCCGACAATTGTTTTCCCGGCGGTTTTTGAACTTTTACCGGCGGTTTTGAGTATTACCGGCGGTTTTGGGACTATTAACGCTAATACTAAGATTTGGCATAGTGAACAGTGCAACACTGTAGGGCTTCTATCCCAGGCACTAGAGCATCTGTGAACAAAACAACCAAGCCCAAAATAGAGACTTGGATTTCGATCTCCATGTTTGGACAGTTCTTCAGTGCCAACCACTTTATCCTTTACACCTTTTGTCATACGCCGAGGCTATCTGCTTCTATTTTCTGTTTTGGGACCATTGGTCCATTGTGCCTCTAGGATCGCATGGGTGGCCCATAACTTGGATCGCATAGGGTGTGACTGGAACTGGCAACGGAAAGGGAAGCGGAGGATCATAGAAGCTCCTCCTGGGAGCAATGGAGAGTGTTTACAAAGAATTTATAAATATCTTTAAATTACATCCAAGAAAATATCATAGATCGTAATTCATATCAACAATATTGTTTTAGCGAGTACAAGTTTTTGAGTAAATTTTAGTTAATATTTTTCTGGTATATATCTTATTGTTACTTCGTATTTTTGCTTGCTTGGTATAGTTTTACTTCTGTTTTTTGGGATTTATATGCTTAAGAAGTTCTATCCTAGTTGGGAGCGGGCTTCTTTCTTGATGGCAGTGAGGTTCCAACAAGAGCCCGATTTTGGAGCGTGGGAGCGAGGCCCATGCACACCCAAAGCGCACTACATGGGAGGTGTAGAGCTTGGACGAGGCTTGTGCGCAAGACTACGGAAAAGGAACAGTGGAACACCTTGTGTGGTAAGAAAGGAGAGTTACATTTGATAGCATAAATGAGATGTTTTATTCATGAAAAGATGTGGTTACAATGCTTTGAGAATGCAGAGAGTTGTTATTACACAGTGCTAAAAATGCATTGGTAGAAGATCGACTAGTTAAAGTTGTGGCCGGGGATGGCTCATCTTCGTGACCCTAGATCTAATCTCCTTAGTTATGTCTTTGATCAAGACTGACATGTTGAAGTGAGCAGATCCTCCTTCTTCCATGGCCCTCCTTGCTATTCCTCCAAGCTCTTGCGCTCTATTTCTTCTGCTGTCTCCTTCTTCGTCCCTTCCCATTAGTATCTCTATTGCCTTCTTAACATCTTCTTTCTTGACCAATACCCCAACTTTCTCTTCTTCCCCCCATCTAACAGCAACTTCAACGCCTACTCGAACCCCAATCCTCCAAATCTCGACGACTAGTTTCTCGTTGAAGAACTGTTCTGCAAACATAGGCCATGTTATCATTGGCACACCAGAGCACACACCTTCTATGGTGGAGTTCCAACCACAGTGGGTTAAGAACCCTTTGATTGCTGGGTGGGACAGAATAAGAAGTTGAGGGGCCCAACCTTTGATCAGAAGTCCCCTTCCTCGGATTCTCTCCTCAAATTTCTCTTCTAACAACCATTTCTCTAGCTCTGAATATCTTTCCCCTGTTTTTATCGCCCAAATAAATGGGTGGTTTGATGCTTCTAAACCCAGCCCGAGCTCTATCAATTGCGATGGGACAAGGCGGCATTGGCTACCAAGGCAAGCATAAAGAACAGATTCTTCTTTCATCGAGTCAAGCCATGCCATGCATGTTTTCTCACCAATTGAGGCTTTATTCCCTCTCTCGAACTTGTCCGAAGTTTCCCTGTTACACAGGGAAACTGGTCCAATACACCACACCTCTTTTTGTGTAGCCTTCCTGTACGCCTCTACACAGCCGTCCTCCAACTCACTGAAAGTATTTACCACAACCCCATAAGCTGTTTCTTCGGCCTCTCTCATTTGGTCTCGAATGATATCCAAGTCCGGGAGAGAAACAAATGCTCCTGGCAACTGGGCTTTTGTTATTTCAACCCTTTTTGGCATTCCGGGCACTAGAAAACGTTCCGAGTCTGAATTGACGGCATGGTGAGAATTATGTAGCTTAATGTTATGAGAGCTTAAAAGTGAGAAGCAACACATCCCATGGAAGACTAGCCTTGGGATGTTGAACTTTTGGGCTGTCTTTGACGTCCAGTAGAGGCACTTGTCTGAAACTATGCAGCTTGGTGGCGGCTCTTGCTTTTCCAGATATTTCTCTAACGGCTGTTGTAGCTTATCCATGGCACTATAGAAGTTCTTGATTAAGTGTCGCGAAGGTACGGAATCGAGGTTTTCACATCCCAGAGGGAGCCCCATTTCTTGGCCTGGAAATGGGATTTCGAGGAGTTGTATCGGAAGCCCTGAGTTTATATCACGATGAATGGTTGACGTGAATCTGGGCGCGTTATGAGGGGTTGTGACCAAGGTTGATATGACACCATTCCTGGCAAATAACCTGGCCATGTCTATCATGGGGATCATGTGTCCTTGTGCTAGTAATGGAACAAACACAAAGTGGAGCTGGTTTGAGGTTGATGCCATTGGTGTCGAACTGGTTTGATGTCGGATGATAGATTCAGGGACTTAGGTGGTGGCGGTAATGGCACACAATCTGTTTTTTGTCCAATTTACCAGCCTTGACTTAGACTAGTTCAATATTCAAATACTACCAACTTGTAAAATAACGTACCAAGGTCGTATATAGAGATTTTCAACCATCACATGGAGCTCCGCAAGGACCGCAACTGCCTGGCTGTATCTGTCTTCTTATCTATGTATCTGTCTTCTTCTTATCTATCACGGGGATCCTTCTTCTGAGCCTTCCCTTGACCCGGTCTGGTTTGAGGTTTGATTTCTATTGCTGGGGTACTGGTTTGGTATTGTCAGAATTTATAATAGTAGCTTTGATGAAATGATCAAATGACCATGGTATGCTTTTTCCTGGATATGGTAAGGCCCCGTTGTGTTGCTCGTATTTATTCACTTACTAAGAACCTCTTCTGTAATAATTTCAAGAGAATTTGTTTCTTTTAGAGAGATGCTACATACACTACTATCCATCCACTACATTTTTTGTGGGGCTTATCCCGGGTTCCAAAAAAATACAGAAAAATGTCCATAAATTTTAGAATAATATTTATGTGACCCTATAAAAAATCAGCTCTAACTGATGTCGGTAAGTATTATTTCTTGATTTGTAGGTGCGAAACTGTTCAACTGCACAATTTCGGTAAGAATAATATCCCCACAAGTTGTCTTTGTTGGAGGAATCACTTTTTTTAACTAGTTCCTACACAAATTACTACATATATAAATTTTCTATCTCAACTTGCTTCCTTGATTTAACTCTATTTCCTTCAGCAATAATTTTTCTTTCCTCAAATTATTTGATTGTGCTTCATGATTGGCAAGTATAATACTCCCTCCGTCCCTTTTAAAGTGTCCTGCTTCGTAACTCCAACTTATTAAAAAGACATCATCATTATACCTTTCACATCAACTTTTTCCTCCACTTTCCCTACTTACCCATCATCATTACACTTTTACTCACTAACTTTTCAAAATGGAATCTACTTTTAGGGACAAAATAGACAATTCACCAACTTTTACTCACTAACTTTACAAAATAGACACTTATTAAGGGACTGCCCAAAATGGAATACTGGACTGTAATAAAGGGACGGAGGGAGTATCAAGCTTATAAAACGATTCTTAAGTTTTATTACTTGGGGTCCACCATATGAATTCGTTTTTTTTTATTGAACTTTGATGAGGATATATACTCCGAATGGATGGTCACCCTCCGATATACTTCCATGTTGATATTTTATCGGTGATGCAATAAATTTAGGCCCATGCCTTACCAAATAAAAAAATAAGAAGGCGACACATTTTTGGCCTATTAGGCCAAAAGACTAGAACAGCTGAGTCAACATGTTATGTCACACATGTCACTGCTAACGTGCCAATTGGGCCGACCTTTGTATATTCCTGACTGCAAATAAACATTTCGTGGAGAATTCACACACCAAATGACGATTGACGGGGTCTTTTATGGCACGTTCATCAAGACGCAAGCACTTACTGCAAAAGCAGGCTTACAAGAATGTTAGACGTAAGAACCAGTTACAGAAAAGATGGTAGAGAATCCTACAAGGACACCCAGCTCAAATTCTAAAATAAGCACAGATGAAATCTAGAATACGGATCTATCATCCTAAAGAGCCACACTACCGTGTTCATGACCCGAGACACTGTCTCGTAGCCACATGCACAGGACGCTATTCCAAGGCAAACCGCCGCTGCCATGGCGGGCTCTCGACGCAAGAAGCAAAACATCACACTGACGAATCCTCGCGACCACGGTGGGGAGGTTGCAGTCCTAGAAGCACAAACAACCGGGGACCAAACACGCAACAGCTGAAAAGTACTAATTTATTAACTCATCACCACAATCCACCGGATCTGCAGTAATGATTCCCACACAGATTTTTGTGTACATATCATACACATACATTTTTGTGGGGGCCCATATCGGGGTCTCACAAAATGATCCAAACCGCTCATCTTTTTTAAAATATTTTTTGGAGGGTTCTCGTAAAAAATCAATTCTAACGGATATCAGTAAGGGCTTTCTCAGAAATCGTAGGGCGAATCATTCTGTTTTGCCCTACGATTTATGAGAAAGCTCCTACTGATATCCGTTGGAGCTGATTTTTTGCAGAAACCCTCCAAAAAATATTTTTAAAAAATGAGCGGTTCGGATTATTTTGTGGGACCCCGATATGGGCCCCACAAAATGTATGTGTATGATATGTGCACAAAAATATGTGCAAGTAGCCTTGTTGCCGGATCTGGGGCAGTCGGGACAATATTGGATTGGGGAAATCAGCAGGGAGAGAAAGAAAAGACGAGCCTTATTACCTCTTAAGCATCACCTACCACCCCGACAATCCATCACCGACTAGGAAACAAGCAACCCGAAAGGCGAAAACGGGGCTCCACCACTAGTTGCGAGACTCGCTCCACGACTCCAGGACGACCTCTAGTGACGAACCACTGTCGGCTACACGGTAGAGAAGATGGAAAGGGTGAGAGTAGGGGACATTAGGGCTGTTCGCGGTTCGGTTTTGGGCGGATCGGCTCGGTTCCTAGGTGGATTTGCATCCGCCAAATTGTTATTTTCTCCATCCGCAACCGTTCGTGAGTGTTTCACGGTTCGGTCGGTTTGGTTTACGGTTTAGGCGGTTCAACTTGGTCGGTTTGAGCGGATTTGAAACAGCCTAAGTATTTCGAAAAAATCTAAAAAGCTTCCAAAACTTTGCATCTGTAAAAATGTTACATTAATCAGGTAGTATTTTTTAAAATAAAGCACGTTCATATCTACTCTAAAAAGCTCTTTGAAACCCAAAAATCTGAGAGCAAAACACACATTCATACTTACCTCATCTACCACCCGTCCATGAGCATTGTTCGATCGGATTGGTTTGGATGTGGTTTGGGCGAATTTAAGCCTGTAGTTTTTTTATTTATAAATACCAAGAATTTAAAAAGTATAGTAGCACAATAAAACATCATACCACTCCGTATTACCCCAAGACTAGCCAATAATTTTTCGTATTGACATAACATTGAGATTTCTATGTCAATAACAAGTAGCATAGTATATGGAGTACTGTCTATTTTAGTGGGGCTAATAGTTTATGAAGGGCTTATTTCTTTCTCATATTTTTTTTATTTTTTTTAGTTTGGGCGGTTTGAGCGGATTGAGTGGATTCAATCCGCATCCGATCCACTTCAATCCGCATCCGATCCGCTCACGGTAGATTGTTGTTTTTTCCATCTGCATCCATCTGTCACTTACCTCGGTTTGGTTCACGAACGGATCGGTTTTGGCAGATTGGTCGGTTTTGGCAGTTCGGTTGATCCGCTAGGCAGCCCTTGGGGACATGGTGGAGTTGCACAGCCACTTTGAAGCTGTCGGCAGGGGAGGAAGGAGGTTAAAGTGATGAAAAGAGGGATAAAACTCTCCGATCGGGATTCGGAGAGGAGAGACCCCTGAGGGGTAGTCACCCTCCCCTCCCCTGCCTCTAAAGGGTCGAAACCCTGGGGATGAGGAGGGAAGGAATAGAGGTGCGGTGGCTAGGGTTTCTTTTCTAGGATTTTTTCGAAAGATATAAGCCGTTAAAAATGCATGTAAAATCATAGTGGACAGTTAAATAGGGACAAAGGGTGTACCACTTTTTCTCGTTTTGGACCCATTTTCGTTTTGTCCGTTAGAATTTTGGACCCAATTTTAGAAGTACGAAAAATCCAATTTGGGTAGGATTTCCCTCGGGATCTGATTGGCGGAAATAAAGGCCAAAAGTTCTCGACCCAATAACCAAGCGATAAGATTGATTTTAATTCCGGGTTATTTACAGGTATATACTCCTATCACACTCCTACGTAGTTCATTGATGGCAAGTGGAACGATAGCCTGTACGTTGGTATGTATACTCCAAGAGTAATTATTCAACGTGTGCTCTGATTGGTACCATATCATATGAAGGACAAAAAGGAAAAAGCATTCGCACCAGGCGCACCACGTTGTCCCTTGTCACCTTTCTAAGTCAAGTAATGGTGACTCAACGTTGACTCGAGCTTCAAAACATGTTGACGAAGACCTTCCAACCGACGGTTCGGTCAATAGAGGCACTCCCAATCATTTACGCAGCGATAAAATAATAGGGTAGTAACATTATCCTTCACTTTCATTGGGTGGTTGGAAGACAAAAGTGATCACCTACGTTGTGTGGTAGTGATATTTCATTTGCGGGGGAATATTGCATAAAAATCTGACATGGTAGTCTAAGTGTATCCACTAATTAGTTGTTCTCCATTCATTTACTAATTACACCTAGCACTACTGACTTTTGTCGAACAAAAAATATAGGTCATTGTTGTGTTTTGTAAGAACTGGAATTTGTGGTGTCTCAATTGTTCGTCGTAATCTTCAATCGTATCATTATTATTCTCCACGTAATGGGCTTTTTGGTGAGTGGAGGACATACAAGTGGAAAATACTCGGCGAATCTTATCTCAAGGCTATGGATGAACTTTGTGGGATTCTGAAACCCATATTCACGGCAAACCTGGTTATAATTGTCCATATTCCGGCTCAAGTTTTTTTTTTTTTTGTAATGCAGAGTGTCCCGAGTCAACTTGCGCGAACCTCGGATTAATCCCTACAGTTCCTCCCACAGTCGTTTCACACGCTTACGCGTGGGGGTGAGGTGCTCCCAAGAGTTGTTGGTAACGAGAATCGAACTTGAGACCTTAAAATAGAGCAAACACCTAAGTACTTGCCCAAGACAACTTGGCCAATCCCTTGGGGTACTATTCCGGCTCTAGTTATACAGTTCATGACGCATAACTTGGGCCAACAGATTTTTTAGGCGGACCACAATTTCCAGTAAACTAGGGGTGTGAAATGCGGATTATAATGAAAGTCAGTAAAAATGTTAGCTAGGATGATTCGTGCATAATAATCATAATCCAAAAGAATTTGTGACTGAAAGTATAATCGTAATCCAAAAAACTCCTCCAGCGTTGATATTTTTTGGATTTATATTGTCTAGTTCATTTGTGATGATGCATGTCGACAGAATTCATATTCAATATCAGCGTCTAAATGCATTGATGAGCCAGCCAAAAAGGGCCCATGCAGCTCGCAATGATTTCAATAAGTTACTACAAAACTTTCTTTTTTAAAATCGAGGTAACAACCACAGTGCAAAAATTACTCCTAAATATAGAATGGTTAATTAGATGCATGGGAGTTTAACCCATCCTAATTAATAATCAAGGGGCTAACCCATCCTAATTAATAAAGTAATCGGATCGATGGAGGGAAGAGAAGTTCTAGGACCACACCTAAACACACACCAAAATACACATCCACATACACAAGTGTGTGGGCTACACACACACTAGACACTCTAGTGTGTGTGGAGTCCACACACTTGTGGGGTGGGTGGGTGGGTGTGTATTTGGGTGTGATTGTACAATTATTGGGGAAAACATGTGATGAGTTTTTGTTATGTGACTGAGTCAGAAGGAGAGATTTTTCAGTGCCGAGCGGGTATATCCCACGTGGTACCCGTTCAGCGCATCCGAGCAGTCCGATACACTTTTGGATGGCTCGGATTGAAACCCTCTCTCTTCTCTCACCCCAACACTTTCTCTCTCCAAATCTGAGCCATTCAAAAACGAAATGGACGGCTCGAATGCACGAGCGGACACCACGTGGTACCCGCTTGGCACTGAAAATTTTTCAAAGGGCCAAAATGGCACGATAGAGATGCTCGAACAACCCAACAACAGCTGGTAGATATTCATATTTTAAGTTGACATACAGCGCTTATACTCATTTAGTCATTTGCTTGTTTAGTTTGTTTGATGGAATAGTTTATTTGTTTGGGAGACCCTCTTTTCGCACCCCCCGGCACATCCCCTCCACCATCCGGCCCCACCTCCTTTCCCCCCGTTTCCCCCTTGCCCCTCTTCCCCCTCTGTTTTCGGTTTTTTATTTTTATTTTTTTTTTACTTTTATTAGTTTTTTTTTTTTTTACTTTTAAGACTTTACTGTTTTATTTTTTTTATTCCTCTTTTCGCACCCCCCTCCGGGCCCACCTTCTTTCCCCCTTGCCCCTCCTTTCTCGGTTTTTTTTTTTTTTTTTTTACTTTGACTAGTTTTTTTTTTTTTGCTTTTAAAAGTAAATAATTACTGTTTTATTTTTTTTTACTTTTACTAGTTTTTTTATACTTTTAAAAGACTTTAATTACTGTTTTAGTTTTTTTTTAACTTTTACTTTTTTTTTGTTTGCTTATAAAAGACTTTAATTACTGTTTTTTTTTTATAACTTTTACTAGCTTTTTTTGTTTTACTTGTAGTAGTTTTTTGTTTTACTTTTAAAAGACTTCTTACTATAATTTTAATTAATAAATGAATAATTAAAACATAACTTATACTAACATAACTTGTACTAATTTCGTCGAAGAGTGAAAATACATGAAAATTCAATTTCTAATCAATATTTCCACCAAATTCAATGCGCTCTTGGATTGGAACTGGAGGGGATCTCAATTGGAAGTGAGTAAAACAACTTGAAGGAATCTAATCAAATGTATGCAGAACAAGGTTGTACGCCGAAGTGATGACAACTCCCATAATTTAAAAATACATATAAAGATTAAAAAAATAAGTGTTCCGATTTTTAATTCGTTTGGACCGGTGCGATCTTATTTTTCTTATCATTTCATCCTAAATGGTTGTAATGAATTTTTGGCTCTAAGGCCTTTCAATAAGCACCCTAAGAGAGACCTGAAACTAAATAAGGAGTTTTAGGATACTTGTTGAAAGGCCTTCGATCCAAAAATTTACTATGACCATTGAAGATAAAATGATAAAAAAAACAAGATCTTTGCACCGATTCAACCGGATTGATAATTGGAACACTTAAATAATATTAAATAAATAAAAGTGAAAAAATATATAAAAGTTATTAAGTAAATAAATGAGAAATAAGAGTAAAAAAATAAGTGTTCCGATTTTTAATTCGTTTGAACCGGTGCGAAGATCTTATTTTTCTTATCATTTCATCCTAAATGATCGTAATGAATTTTTTAGCTCTAAGACCTTTCAATAAGCACCCTAAGAGAGACCTGAAACTAAATAAGGAGTCTTAGGATACTTGTTGAAAGGCCTTCGAGCCAAAAATTTACTATGACCATTGAAGATAAAGTGATTAAAAAAATAAGATATTTGCACCGATTCAACCGGATTGAAAATTGGAATATTTAAATAATATTAAATAAATAAAAGTGAAAAAAGATATAAAAGTTATTAAGTAAATAAATGAAAAATAAGAGAAGGGTTGAATTATTGCCGTGGGTTGAATTATTGGCGGGGGTATTTTGGTCGTGGGGGGGCGTGTGTCAGGGGGGGTGTGTGTCAGGGGGCGCGCAAAGAGATTTACTTTGTTTGGGTGTTTACTTGCACTTTGTGTCTTTGAACTAATGAGGATCTCCAAATGCCCGTCTCCTTGCTAAAATTATGGAGTAAAAATTGGAGGTTTGAAATTGGAGTCATAGTAACTGGGTTTGAGTACTCTTCCGCGAGTTACGTACAACCCTTAACGGTTAATCACATCAATGGATCTAATTTCTTTCTTATATATTTGCATTATATCTAAGTGGTTTTTCTAGAATCTGGTTGGCAACTGGGTTTGTTGCTCCAAGCATGGATCGTTGGCCGATAGCAGAGTGACCTCCCCTTCTCCATAAACCAAATCGACTCAGCTCGAAAAAAAATGTTAGTATTGGGATTCGTTGTCATTATATATCTAGTAATTTTGTTTTTTATCGGCAAAAAAAGGTTTTTATTATCATTAATTCTACAAAAAAAAAAAAAAAAAACCTGTAGTAACACAACGAGAGGAGTCATGCATTGAGGTAGCTACTGAAAGCTAGAGCTCACGATAACTTAATCTATCTCCTCACCTCTCATTATTTATAAGAAATTACATCCAAAACACCTTGTTGGAAAGATACCAACTACATCAATCCCAAACACTCCATGGGCCTGGCCTGAAACCCCAAAATACACACCTAATGGGCCAAATCCCTAAACACCAATTAGGCCAAGTCCGAAACCAAAAAACCTACAACCAAAACCTAGCCAGCAAGTAGCAACCCTAGCCGTCGCTGCTCAAACACCTTGCTGTTGCCGGGCAACACCTCTCTGGTCGTCACCGCCTATGGTCGCCAAAGACCACACTTTGCTGCCGCCTCCCCATCGTGACTTATTGCCGCTGCTCCTTTGCCGCCGTACCTTCCAGCAAAACACCCCTTAATCATGAAACCACCGACTGACCCCTTGCTACTGCTGCCCCTAAACACTGACGCCCCTTGAATCAACAGCCCTAAATCTACTCTTACAATCAGCCCTAAAACTAGTACTGCTCCAAAATAGCCCGAAAATAACACCTAAAAACAACCGCTACTTGGAGGGTTTCAACCTAAAATCAATTGACAATAGGTAGAGTAGTCTCTAAATTTTACTCCATCTGTCCTATTTTGTTGTGCCCTTATTTCTTTTTGGGATATCCCAAAAAATGATGTGCCTGTTTCAAAGCTTTCCAATTTTGGATGTCCATATTACCCCTCATTTCTCCCTCCCAAATTCATTTTTTTTTTTTGCAACAGCAAAAAGATTTTATTAATCTTTATAAACGATTACAAAGATTAAACGCAATAAGGGCACACCGGCATAAGCCACCCAATACCACCAAAAAGGACAGCATGAAAGACAAGACGCCAACCGACAACCAAAAACCCAAAGGAAACCCAACCTGAAAATAAACAAACACCTAGCAAGCCTTAAGCCCAATGAAAAACATACCCCCAGCAACAAAACCACTGAAGCCTACCAACACCCGAAAGCTACCGAGAGGCCAAAAAGACATAACCACCAAAACCTAACACACTTGCAAAATCACAAAAAAACAAGAGCTCCAACGATAGGGAAGCGACAACCCCAAAACACCAACCAAAAAAAAACCCGAAAGGTCCAAACCACAACCACCGAAAGCTAAAAAACACCCGCAAGCCCCCATGAGAGAACTAGAACTCCAATGAAAGGGAAGCGTCCTCCCCCATATCATAAAACTCTCCCAAATTCAAATTTTGAACTTGATTTGAAAGGAAAGTGGAGCAAATTAATGACATGACAAGAAAATTGACAAAAAGTCATATAAGTTACAAAGTGATAAAGGTAAAATTGACATAAAGTCAATGTAATTATAATATTTCCTTAAATTACGTGAAAGTCAAAATAGGCGCAATAAGAGCAACTTTACCAGCAAAGGTAAAGTAGCTTTTTAGCCATTTTAACTCATCAAAAGTGGAAAAGGAACCCTACACCAAATGAGGTAAACAAAGAGCTAAAATGAATTTGTGTACAGTGCTTAGCCACTTTTACCTTGCAACTGTTCATCAGGTATGGAGTATACAATATTTTTTTCTCTCTCCTCTCTCAGTCCCTCTCTCTTCCTGTTTCTTTTTAAAAAAAAAAATTGTACTTTGTTGCATTGTTTGAGAAAGAAAAAAATATATTTTAATAGAGGATATGTTAAATAGATAGTGTTGGTGTAGTGTTGAAAGAAATGTAAGTAGGTAAAATAAAAAATGTGCACTGTACACAAGGTTTTTTACCTTTTTACTGATAAACTTGCTCTAAATTGGGACGGAGGGAGCATTAGCCAAACTTGGATGGCTTAGATGAGCGATGTAGGATAAAGTCTAACAGTTTGAACAGTCTGCTGCAGCTTAGTATTAATTTTGTATGTTTCGCAATATATTCAGTTAAGGTAAAACTAAAAACCATATATATTGACAGGGCATCTAATTACAGATGCTCCAACACCTACTAGTGATCTTATCTTGACCGGAGTCGCTAGATGCTTGCTCTTCTTGCCCAGTAGCTTTGTATAGATGTCCTTTAATTTTCTACTTTCCTCGGAGAATGCAACTGTATAGCATTTTTATTCGTTGGTACTCAAATTTGGGTCCTGGTGGAAGTTAGAGAAGAACTATTACCAGAGAATGAGCATTCAAGCCCAGCAAAAAAGGGCCCTTTATCATAAGTAGGCTAATGTGCATGATCGTATCGGTAAAACAACTGATTGCCTCTGTTATTATACAGTATATCACTACCTTAACTGAATAACTGCCATACTAGAAGCGATGGCAAAAAACTATTACACTTTTTTTTATACTTTATCTTGTATCGCTCAACTAATCATACCAACTGATGCAGAGAGGGGTGTTGAAAAGAAAGAATGCTCAATAAGGATAACACTTTTTTTTATACTTTATCTTGCATCGCACAACTGATACCAACTGATGGAATGAGGCATGTTGAAAAGAAAGAACGCGCAATAAGGATAATCACGAACAAGTATGCTCTATTGCGTCATAGCAGTAGGGACACTTATTTGTTACGGATATGTTTTGTGAAAAGGCCAATTTTAGCGGGCAAGTAAAAGCTAGAGATGAGTCATGAAATTTAGTTGAGGGATAAAACTTAAAAGGATAAACAAAACTGTAAAACATTATCGAATAATACATATATTCCTTTGATTTGGTGAAAGGTTTCCGTAGATGATTTATTGTGAGGTGGCTGTGGAATCTCTAATATATCAAATTAAGAATATTTTATGATTGATAAGGAATCACGATAAGTACGGTACTCCCTATATGAACACATAATTATGAGAAAACTCTCAATTTTCATTAATTCAATAAAAAAACATCCCCCTAGCCCTAAGCTTACATCTTTATTTACAATGATAGTCTAAAAATACTAAAAAGGAAATAAAGTAAAGGAAAGCTAAAAATCTAAATCTTGGAAAACAAGAAAATATTAAAAAGAAAATAGAATCAACCTAAATAAGAAAACCTAATATTCTAGGTAATTTATACTAGTAAAACGGAACGAGTCCTTCTAAAATACTAAATTCAAAATAATACACTAAAATTTTAATATTTTTAGATTAATTGGAATATTGGCCTGCATCAGTTGACAAGCTTGTAGACAAAATTTATCGTCTTGACATAGAGAAATGCCAACTTAGGCCTTCTTCACATCTCCTTTTACGGAGAATTTTTGATTGTTATTTGTAGAAAAAGGTCGTTTGAATAATGCAATTCGAGGTTTGAAGATGAAATACATTGCTTGGATACAGAGATTCGCTGTTTTCGTCTCGAAATAAACAGTCTCCCGAATGCAATGTCCAAGGAATTTTCAGATTTCTATTGGTCAAGCCTACAACGAGAAAAAATGGTGAAGCCAAAACTTTGATCCCTTTGTTGAAAGTTATAATCAAAATGAAAAGCCAAAGCCTTTTTCTTTGACTCGGCGGGAAAATTTGCTTGTCCAAAGTGATGGATTTTCCGGGACGGAGGAACACACAATCCCGTGTTGCGTAGCGTGCTGTGCGGAGCGAATCGCCGCCGCTCTGGTCTCGGTTTGATGATCGGAAACGTTTACTTTGTAGAGCTCATCGAGTAGAACAAGTGTACCAAAAATTAGCTCGATTGGATATCAATAAGTGTCTAATCCGAACATTATTATCTTGAAACAAATGGATCCGAAACACTAGATTAAAATCCACTGTTTTTTGGTACACTTAATAATTTCAAGATAATAATGTTCGGATGAGGCACTTAATGATATCCGAACGAGCTGATTTTTGGTAGACTTGTTCTACTCGATGAGCTCTACGAAGTGAACGTTTTCGATCATCAAACCGAGACCGGAGCGGCGGCGATTCACCCGGCACAGCACGCTGCGCAGCACGGGGCTGCGCAGCACGGTCCCTCAGTCCGATTTTCCGAGCCACCATCCCAAAAGAAGGGGGCAAAATGGGCCAATGAAAGTTGCGTCGTTATGGGGAATAATTTTGATCCATTCAAGGTTGAAGAGGATATATACATATAGCCAGCCTCCATTCATAGAATTTTTCAGCATTTCACAAAATGCCATAAATTATCATTCTCGAAGGCCATTGTTTGGCTTGAAATTTAAGATTGTTGACACCCACCCACATTGTTTGGATTGGTGCGGCACATCAAAGCCTAATTTTATTACATTGGCCCACACGTACAGAAGCAGCAAAGTAACTTTAAAAATCTCGTGTGTTGTCAATTTTCCAAGGCCGAACAATGTGTTATCTTTCCATCTCCAAAATTGGGAAAAGTGTAAGAAGTTCGGCCAAAATTTGACTTTAATTCGGCTCGTCAAAAATTTCAACACTTCTCATTTTCAAATAGCCAAGGGGGCAATATTAATTATACCAAAAAAAGACCGTCCACTAAAAAGTCGCCACAGAGTCCCGGCCCCATAGACTTTTGGGGCCCGATTGGATGCCGTATCCATCGGGTGTATTTCGTAATCCAGGTGTATTGGATCCTTACTCCACCGTTTGGCAAAATTAAGGGCACATGTATTCGTTTCTCCCCTTCTTCGTTAACACAGACCAGAGGGTACTAATTTATGGCCACCTCCGGAGGTAGCCATAACTAATCTGGGGCAATACAGGTGAAATCTTGCCATTTCTGCCCTCCCTAAAACCCCCACTCCATCTCCTCTTCGGCTTATCCTCTTCACTGTACGAAAAAGCAGAAAATACGTGGGCTTTGTGGTGCGATTCTGGTGCGATTTTTGGGCGATTCTGGTTCGATCCTTGGGCGATTTGAGGTTAGTACTTAAACCTTGTCTTCATTTCGATTCACAGTCATGCGATCAGTAAATTATGAGATTTCTGATTAGGGTTTTGATTTTGATTTCATTTTCGATTTGTGGTTAGGGTTTCGATTTGAGTTTGATTTGTTGGCTATGGACTGGATTATGATTTCGTTTTAGTTGATTTGAGTTCGATTTGAGTGTTGTCTTTTGTTAAACCCAAAACATTGCTCTGTAAACCCAGAAATCCTAATAAAAGTTTTGATTTGGGCCATGCATAACACGGGTTCAAAGCTGATTTTCGATTTGGGGCTTGCATGTATGGTGTTGTTGTTGTATGAACAACTCTGTGTGTGTGTGTGTGTGTGTTGAACTCTGTCCAGATTTACTTCCAGTTTGTGGAAGTACACTAAAAACTGCAGGTTTACTTCCCATTTACTTCCCAGTAAAAACTGCAGATTTATGATGTGCCTTTTTGTTTGGAATCTCATCTTCATACATCTGTGGTCAGTGCTAATATTTTTCTCCTGTCCAGAGTATTTTTGTACCATGTCACGTGAATTAGAATGAATGTGAGTTTATGACTCCTTAATTGGAGGAACTTTGCAGATTTCTGTAGCATGCAAAGTCATTTTTTCTTGAGGGGCCATTGCTTGTGCAATCATAAAAACTCAATCTGGTAGTTACGTAGTTATGTATGATATTTGTAATCGCGCACAGATTTTCAAAGTACTTACGTATGATATTTGTCTCGGATCAATTCAATGAGGGAAGTGCTATCCTAGTAGATAATTGCTGTAGGATTGGACAGAATACCCCAATTTTCTGTGTCTTCTATTCCAAGTTTGCTAATCGCTTCATTCGCTTGCATATTAGCTGGTTCCGGATACGTATTGGTTGAATCACTAGCGATATGGTGACTCTTGACCAATATGGCCAATTTGGCTGCTTTAAAGCTCTTTTTTTGCTGCTGATGACTTCAATTAAGTCACAACTGTAGTTACACTGTATCTTCTGTATCTTCATAATGCGCTTTATAATCGTGCTTCTAGTGCCAAAATATTGCATCTAATTGTGATTTATTTATGAGCTCATGGAACACCTATTAAGACTGGTAGACTCCATTCAAACTTTTTGGACAGTGACCTAAAATCATAGAATAGACTATGTAACCGCAATGCTATATGTGTAATAGCCGTTAGGTATGTTAAATTTGTAATAGCCATTAGGTATGATAGATTTGTAATACATTTGACTTGTGTTTTTGAGTTCGTCAGATTCAAGTAGATATTTGTAAGTGCATATTAGTGAATTGATGATGAGTACGAATTAATAACTTAGTATATGATTATAGAGGATACTATAGCTTGGATATTCTCAATTGGTGCTCTGATCAGTTTAACCTATAGCCATCTAGAAGGAATAAGTTGGCATGTATATTCTGCATCTCTAACCTATTGCTTTCCTTCAGTTATGTGCTAAATGAGTGTCTGATAGGATGGCAAGATTAAACAGAACCCAAATAAGGAGAAGAAGAAATGAAAAGGCAGTCATGGCGTTATCCACCTTTGTTACTTCTACATTGGCTGTGTTTCGCCTGTACTTCTTCATCACCTCCACAAAATGATGTCCATATCCACACTTGTCTCCTAATCCGAACTTTTACCAGACCCAAGTAGATAACCTCAATAGGCTCTTGAGGGGTAATGAAAGTGATTGCTACGATCAGTTGAGGGTGAATAGACATACGTTCATGAGGTTGTGCTTTTTAGTCCGAGGTGTTGGATTAGGGGACTCACGCTATGTATGTCTTGAGGAGAGGGTTGCCATTTTCTTGTGGATCATTTCACACCATACAAAGCAGAGGCGTACGAAATATGAGTTTTGGAGATCGGGTGAAACAGTAAGCAGGCATTTCAATGCCATGCTCCAAGCCATCTTGCTGCTTTACAACATGCTCCTAGAAAAGCCCGAGCCTATTCCTCCTAACTACCACGATAGTAGATGGAATTGGTTTCAGGTACACTCGAGTTCAATGAATGTTATTTCTTCCATTTTCAATCATAAACTCTCCCATGACTACTCTTACCCATAAGGTCTCACTTCACTTGTTTCATGATTTCTTCTAGAATTGTCTTGGGGCTTTAGATGGGACATACGTGCCAGTTAATCCCCCGGCAGTTGACAAGCCACGGTATAGGTCAAGGAAGGGTGAGATCTTTACTAATGTCTTAGGTGTTTGTACTCGAGATCAAAAATTCTCCTATGTATTGTCTTGTTGGGAAGGCTCAGCCACAGACTTGTGGGCACACGCCCCAAAATTTTACATTTTTGCTTATAAAATCGGGTGCGCCCTTTTTACGGAAAGCGCGGCGAAACGCCTTGCAATTCAGAGTCGCCACTCGGGTTTTGCGGAAAGTACCCAAGGAACCGGGATTTGAAAACGTTTTGATTACGTTGTTTGAGTTTTGAAAAAGGCTGTAGACTGGACCGTCGTCACCTTCAATATCTGAGGTTCGGGAGCCAGGTTACGAGAGGGGAAGGGTTTTATGGCACCCCTCTCGCCCAATCCGGAGATCGGTCTCTACTCAGGCATTTTTGTAAAACATTTGCATTCTTCTCTCATTTGATCATTTTTTAGCCAGTTAGGGCGGGGGAACAGTTAATGGGGGTTAAGACTGTAACAAGTTTTGCATCTTATGATACAACGTGATGAATGTTTGATGTATGATCTAAAACAAGTATAATAGATTGATAACAAGCTCTTATGAATGTCTTAGGCAAACTGGAACACTCTGGCCCATAATGAGGCACGCAGGAGCAAGCCTATATGCACTGGCCAGGCCACTACATACAGACATGACCTGCGTGCGCCACTCCAGAACTGGCGTGCGCCGGTAGACCCAAGTCCACAGCTTCTGCTCTCAACCCTCTGGGCTCTAGAAGGGACCAGTGCACACCCAGGACAAACCACGCAGTTATATGAACAATAATATATAGTTACAGACAGCAGAGGATAAGATGTAAAGAAATAAAAGGGAAGAACACCCCATAAACAGTGTGGGGAAATGGAAAAGGGCCAAGATCAGAGATCCATGCAAGGGCCAAGCCACTGGATGTTGATCCAACTGCCGTATGCCAGTGGAAAGGGGCCGTACGCCAGTTGCCCTTTTGTCCAGTGCTTTGGCTTTGCATCATCTGGGCTCTGGAACATGACCAGAATAACCCCAGAGGCCATACTAAGACAGAAAATGCAGATAGATACCTACAGAGTTCTAAATACAGAAAGCTGTAAACTGGTTTTTATCATGCAGTAAGGTGATCAAAGATGAAAGAAAGCAGAAAAAGGGTGATCGGTGATCCCCACGCCAGTGGTGCACGTGCTGCCATGACTGGCGTACGGCGTTCGTTAACCGGTGTGCGCCACCTCTCACCACAACGAGCTTTGAAGCTTTGCTAGCTTTAGGGCCAGGACTGGTATGGATTACCAGCCTTGACCCTGCCAGCCCCCCTCAGGGGTCAGAACAGATAACAGTAGTAGAAGGTGGTATACCTTTGCTTGTGAGTTTGGAGGTGAGCATGAGCTCAAGCTTGAGTTTTGGAAGTTGAGTGGTAAGTATGAGGGTGATATGGACTGTGGATGTTATTCCCCTTGCCTTGTCTCTCAATGGATGAAAGAAAAAAAAACAAGAAGAACAAGAGGAAGAAGAAGGACCAAAGCTTGGGCTTCTTTAAGGGAGTTAACCCCTTGCAAATGAATGCAAGGGGGGTATTTATAGGCTAGAAGACAGCTGAGTAATGCTGGGATTAGTTTGGCATTAAGGAGTGTTTGGCATTAAGGAGCCTCCCATGCATTGAATGCATGGGACTTGGCTTGAAAGGTGGTATAGGAGGGAAGGGGACAGCCCTGGATGAAGTAATCATCGGGGAACTGTGGCTGACGTCGGGGTGGCAACAAAAGTCCTGCGCGTTCGGTTGAATAAAGTTGATTTGACAGGGCTGGACTGGCGTGCGCCACTGGAAATGGGGCCAACGGCCGATGACTGACACGTGGCAGTTAACCAGCATACGCCCGCACAGTACCAATGTACGCAAGCACGGTTTTGCTGAGGCCATTTGGTTCTGGCTTGGAGGGTTTGAAAGGGGTTCGAAGAGGTTTTGGATGAGGTTTGGGAAGCCCGAAGCTCAAACACACTTGCAAACTCAGGTTGTTCTTGACCTTACTCATCATTGGGGAATCAAAGACCGTAAGTAAACTAATCCAGACAGTCCAGAATGGGGTGTCTACAGTAGCCCCCTTTTGACGGCACTTGGTGTACCATCGACTTGGTGCAAGTAACGTCAAAGGTTTTCTAGACACCCCTCATAGGCCATCCAGAACAGAATGTACGATTTCAATGATTGACATGGAACTTAAAGAACCTGGTTGGTTGGAATGGTTGGGGCGGATAGATCGCCGCTATCGGAGATAACAAAATATGGATAGCTTGATAGTGCAGCCTGGGCGGCTGGCTTGGCTGGGGAACGATAGGCGGACCCTCCTGGGGCAATTGTTGAACTTTCCTGTGGAATAAGTCCTTGCAGATGGCCGACCCCGTTTAGGGAAATATTTTGAAATTGGACGGGAGGACCGTCGTTGATTTGAAATTGGACGGATAGATCGTCGTTGATTTGAAATTGGACGGGCGAGACCGTCGTTGATTTGAAATTGGACGGGAGGATCGTCATTGATTTGAAATTGGACGGATAGATCGTCGTTGACTTGAAATTGGACGGATAGATCGTCGTTGATTTGAAATTGCACGGGAGGACCGTCGTTGATTTGAAATTGGACGGATAGACCGTCGTTGATTTGAAATTGGACGGATAGATTGTCGTTGATTTGAAATTGGACGGATAGATCGTCATTGATTTGAAATTGGATGGATAGATCGTCGTTGATTTGAAATTGGACGGGCTCTGCTTGGGGAGGTAACCATCTAGAGGTGCAACCATGGATTTGGGGTATCATGGGCTGTCATTGGGAGTGGATCTCAGTCCTGAAGTAATTTTGGGCCTCAGGCCTGAATACAACCGGCGTACGGCATTTTACCACTGGCGTTATTTTGGCCCAGACCCGGCCCAGTTCCTCCCCACGCCGTTTAGACTTCAGCTTGAGTACGAAACCGCCAGACTGCGGTTTTGAATTCCACAACTCTCTCAAATCCCCAAAAATCTCATCCCATTCTTCCCTCTTCTCCCACAATCTGCTTTCCCACGCATATCAATGGCTGAAACCGGTAGTGGCAGCGGCGATAGTGGTGTTGATGGTGATCGTCTAAGGGGCATTGGGGTTGAGGTCGAGAGGCCACGAATCGACGATCAGATGATAGAGGAGGCTTCCCCAGACGCCAGTGCAGAGATCCCAGGGCGAGACAGGGGGCGGCGATGGCCATATACAGGAGGCGGGGATGGTGGCGATCAGCGTGCGCCGATTGGCGAGGGGCGCACGCAGGTCGTCGCTGTAACAGAGGGCCCACGGGTTCGTCTTTTGGACCCAAGGAGTGGTATTGCGGGCCTAGTAGTGACTGGCGGCGGTTCGGGTGGCGCCGGTGGTAGTGGCAGTGGAGGTGATGATGGCGGTGGCTAGTCAGGGCAGCCGTCGGGCAGTTCGGAAAGAGGGAAGGATCCGATAGTGGAAGAGGAGGCTCTGAGAACAACTCATACAGAGCGGGCGGAGTTCTTTCCTCCCGAGGGGTCGTCGAGCCATGAGCCGATTATGAGTAGTGATATGGCGGAGTTTGTCGGCGCGGACTCACTGGCCCGGCTTATGAGGGAGAACCCGGCGGCTATGGCGGCGGTGATGGCGGCGCATGAGGAGAGGTTGCAGGAGATAGCTCGGTCTGATGAGGAGGAGAGACTGAGGCGGGAGGCCGAGGAGGCCGCGAGGGCTAAGGGATAGTTAGAGCGAGAGACGGAGGCGGCTGAGAGGGCTCAGGAGGAGGGACCTTGGGCGTACGAGGTGGCGGTGACTCTGGCGGAGTCTCTCCGACAGTCGCCTCGTGCTAGGTTTGTGGCGGGGACTTACGTACCGCCGGAGCCACACGTCTTCTTGCCGTCAGGGGCCGTGAGGTACATCCCCCGCCAGGCCGACTACGACGCAGAGCAGGTGCTGAGGGACCCTGACAGGCACCTGTCCAGGACTTGGGCCCATGTATTTCTTCTAACTTGCCTTGATTTCCGTTTTACGTTGTTGCGTTTGTTGGAAATTATACTTGTTGTATCATGCATGCCATTTCGAACCCTTTGTGATTCCTATAGCTTGAACAGACTGATAATGATGCCTGGTAGCTTGACTCGACTTTGTAGGACGCCTTGAAACGATAATCGACTAAATAAACTGCCTTTGATGCTCTGATAGCTTGAATCGACTGAATAGGATGCCTGGTAGCTTGAATCGACTTGTAGAATGCCTTGAAATGATAATCGACTAAATAAACTGCCTTTGATGCTCTGATAGCTTGAATCGACTGATAGAACGCCTGGTAGCTTGAATCGACTGAATAGGATGCCTGGTAGCTTGAATTGACTAAATAAACTGCCTTTGATGCTATGATAACTTGAGTCGACTGACGGAGTACCCTTTGAACTAATACACTTGCTGCTTGATTTGACTGTGGAATGCTTTGAGATAATAACCGGGAAATAGCATGCTTGTCTTGACTGTAGGATTACTTTTGATATTCTTGATTCGACTGCCTGTTGGATTTAAACTGTGTATACTGACAAACTTTTCTTGTTTGGCTTCTGTAATGTGCAGAGAGGTGCGGCGAGTAATCGGGGACACGGGGGTCCTGCGTACTCGTTGGAGCTGTACCGGGACTTGTCGGAGCGGGTCCGAGCCTTAGTGGATGCCGTGGGATTCGGCTTGTTCATCCCAGTGCTGACGGCGGTGAAGAGCGACCACGCTCTGTTGACGGCTTTGGCAGAGAGGTGGCAGGATACTTCCAACACCTTCCACTTCCCGATTGGGGAGATGACTGTGACCCCGGTGGACTTCGCAGCGCTGACGGGTTTGAGGGTAGGCGGCGAGCCTATCCCTTTTGACTTGGGGATCCACAGGGACACAGAGGCTTTGAGGTGGTTTCTGGGCATGGTGCCCGAGGGAGGAGCGGAGACGGTCCATTATGACCAATTTAGGACGTACTTGAAGGGAAGGGTTCCAGAGTCAGAGTAGGAGGAGGCTCAGATGGCCAGGGCTTACTTGCTGTACTTGTTTGGGGCTACCTTGTACCCCAACAAGCAGTCCACAGTTCACTTGTCTTACCTACCTGCACTTTTCGACCTGAGGACGGCTTCTCGGTACGACTGGGGAAGAGCGGCCTTGGGTACGTGTTACGGGTTTATGGGTGAGTTTTCGCGGGGAAGAAAGCGGCTGCTAGTTACTGGAGGATATGGGAGGTAAGGAACCAAGCATTGTTATTTCAATTGTTTCCATACTTGCACCCTTCATTTGAAACATACATGTGGTATTCTGACGCTTTGATTGTTTGAAAACCTTGCAGTTGTGGGCTTATGAGGTGTTGAGGATGTATCCTCCAGAGAACAGGTGTCCAGATATGAGGGTGCTTCCCCGGGCCATGATCTGGGGGCCGCTGCGCAGAGGTAAGAAGAAGTCGCGGGGAGACCTTCTTGCTTTCAGAGTGTTTCTTGACGACCTGGCAGGTTCCTAGGTAAAAGCCAATTCCCCTCTTGTAGTTCGACCCTTGAATTGCTTTAATGCTGTCGCTGATATCCTTTGGTACTTTTCAGGTGGAGTGGGACCCGTGGAGGGTGGTAGGGCCCGAGCCTGAGTACGTGGCACGGAGCCGGGTGGTGACCGCGAGCCGTGTGCTTTTAGAGTCGGCCTTCGGGTGGCAGTGGTACTTGGGTGACCGAGTGACTCGATAATCACTTCTCTCGTCTGAGTTCCTAGTCCCCGGGCCACTTCCGACTTGCGCTTCACACACTGGGAGGTACACACTGAGGGAGCTGCGGCGCTATACTGTCCCGGTAGACCTTACTGTAAACACCTCCCAAGCGGGGCATCGCCATACAGATTTATCATGTTAGTTGCTCGATTGGTTGCTTGCTTCGTAAACCAAGATCGTGGACATTCCCATGGCTAGAAATATCGCCACACGATAGCGGTTATCATCAAAACAGAGTCGCCACCCAGTTTATTAAAACTGGGAAAATAGATAGAGATTCTGGATACGGGAGCCAAAAGTACAATAAGGGGAAGGTGTTAGGCACCCCTCTTTGCCCAGTCGTGAGACTGGCCCATAATCGTTCAACATAAGACATGTAGATGCTTTATTTAATTCTAACACGTAATCTGTTTTTAGCCTTTAAGCAGTTAATGGTGAGCCAAGACTGTAATTGAAACATGCATCAGAAAGCAGGAAACAAAACAAACTGTCCCAGGGTAATGGATCCCGCGCCGGTGAATGGATGTCACGGCCGAGGGATCGAAGCCCCGGTCGATGTTCTTCCTCACACCAGACAGAAAGATTAACAAATGATCAAAACGCTATGGTTAGTCATAAATACAGTAAGTAAGACAAACCAGAGGCCGTTGGGCCTCACCACCTTGATCCCTCAGTTGCTTGATTGCTTCGGATTGAGTGTGATTGACTGATTGCCTATTTGAAAACCCTAGGGTTAGGGTTTGAACTTCGGGGTTTGATTGTTGGATGGATGGCTGCCTTCGGGAGGTTGGGGCTTTTGAAGAGATGTTTTGAGAGAGTATTTTGACAGAGTATCGGAGCTTGAGAGAGTGTATTTACTTATGAATTTCGTGTGTTTATTTTCAGAGTCCAAAGGCCCTTTATATAGGCAATTGGTGACTCACTCCGGCCAATCAAATGGATGGTCGCAATCTCTGAACGTGGCCCGAACGCATCGGGAAGGTAGTGTAGTTGGATCAAACGTCTGACAAAACGTTCCAGAGTCTGGAAAAAGGTCGATCTGGCGGTCGAGTAATAGATCACACGGCCGAGGAATGGATGTTGCAGCCGAAGGATGGACCTTGCGGTCGAGGGATTGATCTCTCAGGGAGATTTTGCTAGCAACAGGTTGCTCGGGTGAGGAAATGATGTAAAGGCCGTGAGATCAATGTCACGGCCAACAGATGGATTCTACTAGGCTTCTGTATTTTCTGTCTGAAAGGCTGTATGGCTCTGATTGGGTCCTCTAAGTGGCTCAATGTTCTTACCGAAAGTCCTAAGGTTCTCGAGAAGGCAATCAGCAATCACTGTATCTATTTCATCATCGGGATGGTCCCCAAGGTGGGACTTGAAATAATCGTTAGGCCAAATTTGGGTGTCTACAGATGCCCCTCTTTGACTGAGCTCAGACGGATCGCGAGACATGTTTGAGTAAAAGTCAAAGCTGTAAAAAGCAACTCAATTTGGTCCAACCACTATTCCAAGGGATTTTCGAAAAAGGTTTTGTTATGGTCGGGCCGGGAGGCTGCCTATGTATTCCGCAAGGGAAATTCAGACCAACCGTAGTTCGGGCAATAAAAAAATATAAAAAGTTTGGAGGGTTAGAGACAGAAGACATACCTTAGGGCTTTAAAAGCCGTAGTGTGACGTACCTAGACTGAGCCAGGGTTTTGGCGAAGAGTAGTTGAAGGAGCGCTGGGCTGCCGGGGAGTTTTTGCGGAGGGCTTCCTTAGTATTTTGGGGTAGATCAGTACACGGCAGGTGCGTTTGCTTTTCTTGATCATCCTTACTTTGACTGAGGGGAGCTCGGTAGAGTAGCCTATCCTTGCGAATGAGCTGGAAGGAATTGATGTAATAGGGGTGGAATCCAAGCCATCTGCTGGGGATGAGTCGGACGCCGTTTGTTTTGAGATATGGGGGGCGCGAGGCCAGTAATTGGAGCACGGAGCTTAGGGGATGAGGGAACCGAGGCATGGAGCCGGTTGCAGTCATGAGGCGAGAGCCTGTGGTGATAGAATTGAGGCGTGGAGCCTGCTGCGGTTATGAGGCGAGGGCCTGAGAAGATTGGATTGAGGCATGGAGCCTGTTGCAGTCTTGAGGAGAGGGCCTGAGGTGAGCTTAGTGCTTTGATGGAACCGAAGGGCGGAGCTGGTATATGGCGAGAGCCTGAGGTGTTAGAGCTTAGAACTTGACGTGGTTTGAACTGAAGCGTAGAGCTGGTATTGATCATAAGGCAAGAGCCTAAGGTGTCGGAGCTTTCTCATCATAAGTTTTTGGCGTAGAGCCAAAGGACCGAGGTACTGGACCGATCAATAAAACCGAGGCATAGAGCCGGTTGATGGCAGGGTTGACCTGTTTCATGAGAGATATGCAGAAAGTATATGTGTGATGATGGTTGTTAGATGTGAACAGATATGGTGATGCAGACTCGATGTGAAAATGTTGATGCATTTGATGCAAATGTGCACGGGCCTGTGCGTGTGTGTTGATTTAAGCTTAGAGCTTCTTTCAAGTTCTGGACTTGAGCATTCAGAGCATAGAGCTCGAGCATTCGGACGGTAGAATCCGAGCATTCAAAGTACAGGCTTTGAGCGTCCAGTACGCAGTGGTTGGGCATTCAAGCGTAGAGCTTGAGCATTCAAGGTATAAACCTTAAGCATCCAGTACACAGTGGTTGGGCTTTCGAAGAGCTTCGAGCATTCAAAATGTTTGATTTTGAGCATTCAGGTGTAGAGCCTGAGAACAGATGATGTCTTGATTGTTGGGGCGGCATAGAGCCTGTTGAGATAGTTGTTACGGCTTCGAGCCGGTTGAGATAATGGGCTTAGAGCCACTGAGTTGGTTGTTACGGCTTAGAGCCAATTGGGATAGCGGGCTTGGAGCCATTGACAGGTGTGGGCGTAGAGCCGCTGAGTTGATGAGTTGGTGAATTCGGGCGTAGAGCCGCTGAGATAGTTGCTATGGCTTCGAGCCAGTTGAGATGGTAGATATAGGCTTCGAGCCTGAGTGACTTGGTGACAAGCGTAGAGCTACTGAATGTTTTGAGATGGGTTTTGAGCCACTGAGATGGCAAACATAGGCTTCGAGCCTGTTAGGATAGTGGGCTTGGAGCCGCTGAGCTGTAGAGTCGTTGAGTTGATAGAGATGGTGGGCGCAGGGCCGCTGAGTTGATGAATACGGGCGTAAAGCCTGTTGATAATGGGCTTCGAGCCGCTGAGATGGTAGACATAGGCTTCGAGCCTGTTGAGGTAATGGGCTTCGAGCCGCTGAGATTATTTGATTATGATTGCAGGCGTAGAGCCTGCTGAGTTGATTGTTACGGCGTAAAGCCATTTGAGATAGTGGGCGTATATGATGATAAACTCTGAGCCGTTAAATGAGCTTAGAGCTGCTGATGATGACTGGGCTTAGAGCTTGGTTGAGTGATAACGAATGCGGGCATAGAGCCGTGAGTTGATGGTTGTATGGTTGCTGGGGTGGCAAGCGTAAAGCTGCTGATAGTAAAGCTGCTGTGGTAATGAGCTCAGGGCTGCTGGGTGTCTTGCTTTGCTTTGGCCAGTAGTTTGTGGAGAGAGAACTTCCTTATGCTTGGATACGCCTCCGAGGCTAGCTCTGATCACGTTGTATTGGCATCAAGGATGCCCCCAAGACTGACTTGATTTTGCTTCCGTTGGTCATGGACCCAGAATTCTATAATGGTTGAAGTCAGTGCACTGAACAAGATCTGATATAGCTGAGGGAAATCGATTAGGGGGCCTGGAGATTGATCTCTCGGCCGGAATATCGATGTCTCGGCCGAGGTATCGAATAGTCGGCCGCTTAATCGGTTCGTTTCCAGGGGCCTATAAAAGGCCGCGGCCTGAGCCGTTTTACTTCACTTCTCTCTTTCCTCGGTTTCTCTCTTCGTCCGAGGAACTCGCCGAGAGCTTCTCTCATCTTTCTCTTGGTGTTTGTCAGCTTTGGACCATGGATAGCGCATGGCTGGTGATCGCGGAGGGAGTCCGCGACGTTCTTGGTCTCGTCTTGATGCTTGATTAGGGACCCTCGCATGGGTGGCTTGCTTCCGTGACGCGAACTCCTGGGGTGGCGATGGTACGCGGTATGGTGATTTTTCTGGGCCGTGTGGTGTTTCTTCTGCACCGCAGTACTTCTTTGGTACACGTCGCCCCAGGGGTGTCTGCTTTTTTAGTTTCTTTGCAGCAGGCCTCTGGTGTTTTGACCACCAGAGGGTTCGGCATCCTCTTCTGCTTCCCTTTTTTTTCAGTTTTTCTGTTTCTCTTCCTGCATAGGTTAGTTCGACAGGAAATCGATGTATAGTTTGTTTAGGAAATGTGGGATGATCCACCTTGTGATGTAAAAAGCTTTCGTTATATGAAACAAAAACCTTTTGCTCTGCTTGTGATTGTATATGCTATATCCACGTTGTTTGTACGTAATAACTTGTTAATCCAGTGAAACAAACTGAACCGTGGAAACAGTCTGTAAAACAGCCGTTCTGGCGGCCGATCTAATGATTACGCGGCCGAGGCTTTGATCTGGCGGCCGAAGGATCGTTTTGTCTGCCTAGGTTTGACTTACAGGTCAACCCTGATTTTCACGGGCCGATGGATAGATCCTACGGCCGTCATATCGAAGTGTCCGCCGAGAGACCGACCAAATTACCGAGGATTTAGAATCTGATTCCGATTCGAACTAAGACTCGACTTAGTTCTATAAATACGCGTTCTATGAACCCGATAGCATTGTCAGTAGCAATTCCTTGCACATGGCACAACCAGTCCTTGATCAGTGGTTGGATTCCTTTAATGGCCTCGACCGTTTACACTTTAAGTCCTTTGGCATGGACTTTCTCTTCTCCCTTCATCAAATTCCAGTGAATTTTGCTTTCCTTAGGGCGGCCACTAGCTTGTGGGAGCCTGCTTTTCATGTCTTTCGATTTAAGAGAGAGGAATTGTGTCCTACTGTCGAGGAGTTTGTGGCCATCATGGGTCATTCGGATAGAGAGGGTTTTGTTGTCCCTAACCCTTGTTCAACCGAGGTGATCTCTTGAAGGATCTGCTCCAAGTTCAGAAACATGAAGTTAGGTTCTTCATAGTGAAGGGAAAGCTGGAGATTCTTCAGTTTATCCAGCGCTTTGGTACAGCTGAGGCTCATCGTCAAGTTTCTCAACAGAAAGCATGCTTTCATGCGTTGTGCATTTGCCTCCTCCATTATTACTTGCTTGGTCCTTCCTCTGGCCATGCTGATCCCATACTGCTTAACATCGCTCAACAAATTGGAAATCGGGTGAGTTTTGCTGGCTTAGTGTTGGCAGAGACTTTGATGGGTCTGGATGTGATGAAAGGTAATCCTACAGCTCAGTTCTCAGGCAGTCCTTTGCTATTGCAGGTTCGCTCTTTGTTTGTTTATTTGTCAAGTTTATCTTTTCACTCATCACTCTTTTGTTTTGACTCACATATTCTCTCAACTCACAATTTTCCCTTGTTCTCTTAGGTGTGGTTGTTTGAGAAGCTAAAGGTGTGGGATGCGCCAGAGCGACTTCCTTATAATCCAGACCAGTGCACGGAGCGTCGCATGATTAAATAGTTCCCAACTGAGGCTGCTTGGGAAGCATGGATGAGGACTTGCAGGGGTGATTGGATCCAACGGGTTTGCCCCTGGTATGGTGTGGAGAGCATGACTGCGAGTACCATGAACCATTTTGGTGTAGCAGTGATTGGTATTACTCGAGTCGTTTTCTACTTTCCTGCTCGCTTGCAAAGGCAGTTCGGGGCTGAACAAACCGCAATCTTGGGTGACCCTGAGTACACTGTTTCTAAGGTCCATGATGCCAACTTTCGTCGCAATATGCTGCGTTTTTGGCCGAATAGAGTGATGCAGAGGTTGCTGAGAACTTTGCTGTCAAGCTATCAGGTTCTTACAAACGCTGGTTGAAGAAAAACCTTTTGGAGGATAGTAGTGCAAAGAGAAGGAAGACCTAGAGATTGACACTTTGCTTATGTTTTTCAAAAGATATTTGTTTGATTCTAGCTTTCATGGATTAAGAATTGTTTAGGTTTGCTTTGTCCTTTTTCCTTTGGAAATAATAAAACATTTGGTCGTTTTATTTGAAGATGTTATTGCCATAATTTGATAGTGAATATGTTTTAGGATAGACCTAGAAACTTCGGAAGTGATGATGATAGCAGTGGCCGGATCTCAAATTTGGAGATTGCCTACGTATCCCATGGAGGGAATCAGGCCATAAACGTAGTTCCAACAAAGGGGATTTGTTTTGTTTTTTTAGCTAGGGTCCACTCGGGTATTTTCCTCTCTTTTTGTGCTCTTAATTTTGCCTAAAACCGCCCTTGCGGGTTTTCGGTCTAGCGAGCGTTTTATTTATGCCTTAGTTTTTGCCTAAGCCGCCCTTGCGGGTTTTCGACCTAGCAGGCTGCTCTAATTTTTGCTTGGATCCGCCCACCCTTGTGGTTTTCGACCCAACGAGCATCTCTCAGGGGTAGTACTTCCTCAGCTTGTCGATGTTGACTGGCGTCGCGAATTCCATTCCATCCAAGTCTGCAATGTATGCTGCTCCTCCAGAAAGTATGCGTTTGATAAGGTAGGGGCCTCCCCAGTTTGGTCTAAACTTGCCCCTTGGGTCTGAAACGTGGCGACGGATTGCCTTGAGCACCATGTCTCCTACCTTGATGTCTCTAGGTTTTACCTTTTTGTTGAATGCTCGTGCAATGCGGCGTTGATACCCTTGTACATGGTACAACGCTCTCAGCCTCCTTTCGTCTAGTAGTGCCAACTCGTCGTAGCGGTTTTGAACCCAATCTTCCTCGATCATTCCAGTCTCAGCTAGAACCCTTAACGAAGGTAATTCCAGCTCGATAGGCAAGACAGCCTCCATTCCATAAACCAAAGAGTAGGGAGTAGCCCCAGTTGAAGTTCTTTCACTTGTTCGATAACCCCATAGCGCCAAAGGTAGCATTTCTGGCCAGTCAGTGTAGGTGTCGGTAGTCTTTCGCAGAATCTTCTTAATATTCTTGTTCGCAGCCTCAACTACTCCATTAGTTTGAGGTCGGTAAGTAGATGACCGATGATTTTGTATCCCAAATTCAGCAAAAAGCTTCTTTGTCGCTCCTTTGAAGTGTGACCCATTGTCACAGACGAACTCGTGAGGTACACCATATCGGTAGATGATATTAGTGCGAATAAATTTGGCCACGTGAGTGGCTTTGAGAGTAGCATAAGAAGCTGCTTCTACCCACTTGGTGAAGTAGTCGATAGCCACTAGAATGAACTGATGCTTGTATTTTCCCTTTGGATTTATACTTCCAATGACGTCTATCCCCCAGGTGGAGAATGGCCAAGGGGATGTCATGCTATACAATTCCGTAGGGGGAATACGCATGCGATTAGCGTGAGTTTGACATTTGTAGCATCGGCGAACATAGTCAGCACAGTCGGCCTCCATCGTGGTCCAGTAATATCCCTGCCGCAGGATCTTCTTTGCCATTGTTGCCCCATTCATGTGTGGCCCACAAATTCCTTCGTGTATTTCCTCCATTACCTTACGGCTATCTTCCGTTGTAACGCAAAGTTGACTTGGGCCCAAGTGTGCCCTTCGATACAATGTTCCTCCACAGATTACAAATCGGGCGGCAAACTTCCGCAGAGCTGTTTTGTCTTTCGAGGTGGCCTCGGATGGGTATTCTCCTTCTTCCAAGAATTTCTTTACGTCCTCGTACCATGGCTTGCCATCGTCTTCACCTTCCTCGGTAAAGGTACATTCGCATGCTGGTTTGACTTTTTGTTCGATCATGAGAGGCCGCATTGTGAATCCCAGGGGTATTTCGACCATGGATGCTAATGTCGCCAGCGCATCTGCAAACCTATTGCTCACTCAGGGAGTGTGCGTGAAGATAACGGAATCGAATTGTGGAATTAGATCTTCCAGCACAGAGTGATACAGTTTCAGTGTGTCCTCCTTGACCTTCCAATCTCCTCTTGCTTGAGATATCACCAGGTTTGAATCCCCAATGACTTCTACCATTTTTGCCCCCAGTTCCAGGGCTGCCTCTATTCCAGCAATACAGGCCTCGTATTCAGCTTGGTTGTTGGTGACTTCAAACCTCAGTTTATATGACAAAGGGATATGAGAGTCGTTTGGGGAAACCAGCAATACCCCTATGCCATATCCACATTGGTTTGATGCTCCATCAAAGTAAAGCTGCCAGGTGTCGTCTAAGAGACATAAGATGTCCTCGTCGGGGAACATGAAGTCTTCTGCCTCGGCTTCTGTCACAGGGTGATCTGCCAAGAATTCTGCCACAGCTCTTCCCTTTACTGATTTCCTTGTCATGTATTTGAGGTCGAATTCTGCTAGCAACAATAACCACCTAGCTAGCTTTCCGATAAGTGCTGGCTTTTCGAAAAGATATTTGATTGGGTCTAAACGAGAAACCAGCACCACCGGATGTGCCAACAGGTAGTGCCTTAGTTTCTTTGTGGCCCATACTAGCCCCCAACAGGTTTTCTCGAGGGGAGTGTACCTTGTTTCATAGTCCATCATTTTTTTGCTGAGGTAGTATATGGTGCACTCTACTTTGGCGTCGTTTTGTTGCGCTAGCATGCATCCCATGGACGTGTCCGTTACTGAGAGATACAGAATCAATGATTTCCCAGGAATGGGCGGCGACAGTACAGGTGGGTTCTGAAGATATTCCTTGATTGCTTCAAACGCTTGCTGACAGTCTTGGCTCCACTCAAGGTCAGTATCTTTCTTTAATAGCTTAAAAAAGGGTTCACAGGTAGTCGTGAGCTTGGAAATGAACCTGCTGATGAATTGTACCTTCCCCAAGAAACTCCTTACTTCCTTTTCTGTCCTAGGCGGTGATATTTCCATGATAGCTTGTATCTTGGAAGGGTCTACCTCGATTCCTCTTTAAATGATGAGAAATCCCAACATTTTTCCAGCTGTTACCCCAAAAGTACATTTTTGAGGATTAAGACGTAGTTTGTAATTCCTAATCCTCTCAAAGAACTTTTGGAGTGCTCCATAGTGTCCTTCCCTTTCCTTTGTTTTGACTATCATATCGTCGACATATACCTCAACCTCTTTGTGCATCATGTCGTGCAGCAGTGTTGTTGCCATTCTTTGGTAAGTGGCTCCAGCGTTCTTTAACCCAAACGGCATCACTCGGTAGCAGTAGGTCCCCAAGGCGTGGTGAAGGTGGTTTTCTCTCTATCCTTAGGAGACATAAGGATTTGAGTATGCCCAGAAAATCCATCCATGAAGGACAGCAATGCATGGCCTGCGGTGTTGTCTACTAGTTCGTCTATGTGGGGCAATGGGAAGTCATCCTTTGGACTGGCTTTGTTAAGATCTCGGAAATCTACACAGACCCTGATTCCTCCAGTCTTCTTTGGTACGGGAACGATGTTAGCTACCCATTGTGGATATTCGGTGACTATGAGAAAATCGGCGTTGATTTGTTTAGTGACTTCTTCTTTTATTTTTAAGACCCAATCAGGGCGCATACGTCTCAGTTTTTATTTAACTGGTTTTGCATTAGGATGGAGGGGAATTTTATGCTGAACAATTTCAGGGTCTATTCCAGGCATGTCCTCGTAGGACCAGGCAAAAACATCTTTGTATTCTTTTAGCAAAAAGATTAGTTTTTCACTTTCTTGAGAGGATAGTGTTGCAACAATTTTAACCATTTTGGGCTTCTTTTCAGAGCCTACGTTTGCTGTGATTATTTCCTCAGAAAAAGGTTTAGCGTGCCTTTCTTCTTCTCTCTCGATGAATTCTAGAATCTCCTTTGGAATTTCTTCCTCAAAATTTGGTGTATCGGAATCCATACAATTGATTATAGGCAAAGTGAAATACTCTAAATCTTCCTTCTCATTACTAAGATCATCAAAAGACATTTCAGAGTCAAACTCAAAGTAAATGCTATGCTTTGGTGTTTTGACCAGGTTTTCCTCACTAGACTTAGTAGTTTCAAAAGATGAAAAGCTTGACTCGGACTGAGTCGACTCAGAGTCGGAATCGGAATCGGAACTAAGACCAGAACTAGCGCTTTTCATTTTGTATTTTAGGGTATACTCCACGGTCCAGTTAGGGTAAGCCCCTTTTTCAGCATCCACAATCAATTCAGAGCAGTCTTTTTCATCACCAAGGTTGATCATCAGCACCTCACTGTCACCTTGATTCGCACTTTCATCATTGTCACCCTGCAAGTCTTGGAGGGCCATTTGATTTGCTATTGCTGTTATCTCCTCCAATTGAGCTTCAATCTCTACTTCGTCACTATTGTCGACTCTTCACGTGCCAACAAAGCCCCACCAATTACTAAATCTATCTATGACGGGGTGGATCACCCTTATTTCATTGTTGGTGACCTCCTCATCAAAGAGTAGGTTTAGTGATATTTCGTCTAGTGGGTCATTGTCAACAGGCTCTTCCTCCTTTGCTTCCTCAGCTTCGAGGTTATCGACCTCGTCTATTGGCCAATAGTCGTCTGTAGGTGCACAGGGGTCATAAAAATAGATTGGGACCCTGCGAAGCCCTTCTTCTTCAATCATGTCTTCTACTTTCTCTTCCTAGACCGTTCTAGTGAACATGACATGGTCGTCTTCAATTATGGTTACCATAGGCCTTGGTTGATTCACCGGAGTGATATATTTGGAGGGGTTGAAATCCTCAGCAGCAGAGTGGAGCGAGCCAGACAGCTTGGTGACAACTTGAAAGTGCGAATCAGACATGAACAGTGATGCGGTCATTTTTCCTGAAAAAGATTTTTGTTTTAGTTAGATTGACTAATCTTACCTACTGTTCTTTTGACTTAGAGAGATTCCTAAGGTTTAACCTGCAAAAAAAACTTTACAACATACATATATACAATGGGTGTGAGGAAGAACTTTTAAGCAAAATGCAAATAGGTTCCTAGCCTGTAGGTTCCTGTCTTAGTTTGATAAGTTCTATGGCTTTCTAATACATGCAAGGTTTTGGTAGTCTCAGGGTGCTCCGTTGTCAAAGGGCACCAATCCTCTCAACAGCCCATTATAGGTGGTGATTGGGTGATTCCCTTTTTGATATACCACTAGGTACGAGTGACTGTGGAGTTTGCTGGAACCCCCAACATAGCCCGTGTCATGCTGGGATATCAGGCGAACTCAACGGGTTGCCCGCTCGATGCATATGATAGATGAATTAAACAAGGCATATATTAGTCTTATGTTGAACTTTTTGGTTATGGCTCTCAAGTCCCCAGCAGAGTCGCCAAAAACTGTAGACACCTCCCAAGCGGGGCATCGCCATACAGATTTATCATGTTAGTTGCTCGATTGGTTGCTTGCTTCGTAAACCAAGATCGTGGACATTCCCATGGCTAGAAACATCGCCACACGATAGCGGTTATCATCAAAACAGAGTCGCCACCCAGTTTATTAAAACTGGGAAAATAGATAGAGATTCTGGATACGGGAGCCAAAAGTACAATAAGGGGAAGGTGTTAGGCACCCCTCTTTGCCCAGTCGTGAGACTGGCCCATAATCGTTCAACATAAGACATGTAGATGCTTTATTTAATTCTAACACGTAATCTGTTTTTAGCCTTTAAGCAGTTAATGGTGAGCCAAGACTGTAATTGAAACATGCATCAGAAAGCAGGAAACAAAACAAAATGTCCCAGGGTAATGGATCCCGCGGCCGGTGAATGGATGTCACGGCCGAGGGATCCTCCTGGTTTGATGTATCGACCGAGGGATCGAAGCCCCGATCGATGTTCTTCCTCACACCAGACAGAAAGATTAACAAATGATCAAAACGCTACGGTTAGTCATAAATACAGTAAGTAAGACAAACCAGGGGCCGTTGGGCCTCACCACCTTGATTCCTCAGTTGCTTGATTGCTTCGGATTGAGTGTGATTGACTGATTGCCTCTTTGAAAACCCTAGGGTTAGGGTTTGAACTTCGGGGTTTGATTGTTGGATGGATGGCTGCCTTCGGGAGGTTGGGGCTTTTGAAGAGATGTTTTGAGAGAGTATTTTGACAGAGTATCGGAGCTTGAGAGAGTGTATTTACTTATGAATTTTGTGTGTTTATTTTCGGAGTCCAAAGGCCCTTTATATAGGCAATTGGTGACTCACTCCGGCCAATCAAATGGCACGATTGCAATTGCAATTGCAATGCAATTCAAACTCTTCGTCGCAATCTCTGAACGTGGCCCGAACGCATCGAGAAGGTAGTGTAGTTGGATCAAACATCTGACAGAACGTTCCAGAGTCTGGAAAAATGTCGATCTGACAGCCGAGTAATAGATCACACGGCCGAGGAATGGATCTTGCGGCCGAAGGATGGATCTTGCGGCCGAGGGATTGATCTCTCAGGGAGATTTTGCTAGCAACAGGTTGCTCGGGTGAGGAAATGATGTAAAGGCCGTGAGATCATTGTCACGGCCGATAGATGGATTCTCCTAGGCTTCTGTATTTTCTATCTGAAAGGCTGTATGACTCTGATTGGGTCCTCTAAGTGGCTCAAAGTTCTTACCGAAAGTCCTAAGGTTCTCGAGAAGGCAATCAGCAATCACTGTATCCATTTCATCATCGGGATGGTCCCCAAGGTGGGACTTGAAATAATCGTTAGGCCAAATTGGGGTGTCTACGCTTACCGCCTTCACGAGGCCTGACCGTAACTATGCCGTTTACTGGAGACAGTTTCTGGCGAGGTCTCTTGGAGTGGTAGAGCACATGGCCGTGCAGAATGAGGCCATGGCGGCTGGCGAGGAGAGGCAGGTCGGCTCGCCCTAAGGAGAGGAGCACTTACGCGGTGGCGACCGGGCTACCCTTGCTTCCTTGGACGATACTGGTGCGGGACTCGCAGGGAGAGGAGGCCACCATCCAGCTTGAGCCAGCCAGGACAGAACCAGCAGAGATCACAGGGCCGGTATGTAGTATTTTCAGCTTGAATCATTCCCTTGTACCCTATTTGGATTGAATGTGAGCTTTTTGCTGACTTTGACCCTAAACCAAATACAGGTGCCGCTTGAATGGGCGAGGGAGGCGGCTCGTTTGCTGTTGGTCATGGAGAAAGCTTTTCACAAGATAGCGAGCGGTATTCCCCTACAGTTGCACTACCCACTAGCAGTTCCAGCATCCACTACACAGCCTCAGGTATAAATCCAGAAATCCGGATTCGATACTTAGATCAACTGTGCATGTCTGTTACAATGCATGTTATATGTACCTGCTCTTGATTCCTTTTTCAGCATTCAATATACAACGTGCACAATGTATGTACTGAGATATCTGTATGAAATGGCAATGCGGGGACAGGCTAGGGCGGCTCCTAGGAGGCAGACAGCGAAGCCAGTCCCTCAGAAGGGAAAAGGGAAGGCTCCTGTTGTGGTCCAGCGACGGGCGAGCACCACGCGGCCTGAGACCAGAGGGGTGGTGATTACCCCAGTGGGCAAGGCACCACCGCCTCAGAGGGAGCTGAGGAAGAGGCCTGCTCAAAAGAGACCAGCTGAGGGGCCGGCGAAGAAGAAGAGAAGAGAAGAGGAAGAAGAGGAGGAGCAGACGTCCCTCAGCAGCGGCTCTGGCTCCGCCAGAGACCCTGGGTTCCGACTTGACCCGAGGGACCTAGTCGAAAGCGAGGACGACGACGACGACCTCGAGGACCTTTTTGACGACTGAGGACTACCACTGAGCCTCAGATACTTTACTGTCTTCTGCCATTTGATACTTGCCACTTGCTTTTTGAGATGGGGCCTACGTGCCTTTTTGACTTTCGGGTAGATGTGCCCAGTACATGGTACCTTCCCCTTTAGAGATACTTGCTTTGGATGAGATAATAACTGCATTTCCTATTTATCCATCTCCTTTTTGATGCAAATTGTCAAAGGAAAAGAATAAAATATCCACTAATACCTAAAATGAATTGATGACGAGCCTGAATTGACAAACAAACACTCGGATATGTATAAACTCGACCTAGCTCGAATAGAATGGGAGAAAAGCCTTAGGATACGACGCGTATCCTTAAGACACGCGGAGGATATGGACGTTTTTGGCATTAGCGGGCCAGAACATCCAATCCTCCTCCAAAAGGGAAACCGACACTTCTGTGAGACCATATGTATGTACAATGACCTGTACGAGTGAATAGACTCGAGAAAAACAAACCGATATAAGAAATAAACCGCAAAGTGCTCGAAAATGACTCAAAACGGACATAAGACGCCAAGGATGACTTGATATAGTCCCGGACTGAAACCGACACCCCCGCACAGTCACATTAGGTCCGTATAACGTGTACGGTATGAGAAAACTTGGCAAATGTCCCCGAAATGGATTTTGGCCTTCCGTATCCCCACTTTCAATCCGACACGTGCCACCGGAGGTCGAAATCCTCGTTAAACGCGACATTTCAGATCCGATGCCTCCCCATAGTCCCAAATACCATTTATGACTTGTATGAATCGACAAACTTGCCAATCAAGCTTTGGAATTTAAAGCGGTTGTTTGGGGGCAGTGGCTACTACAATTGGTGTCTGGTGCAGACCTGACAGGCATGCGCCAGCAGTTGGGTGTCGTACGCCAGTGACTGCGAAGATCATGCACACGCTGGTAAGTTACTGGCGTGCGCCAATAAAGTGTGATGCAGAGCCACTTGTCTGACCGACTGTCCTTTTTCCTGGGGCTTCTTGTCTTCATCCCCACACGGTTTGAACACGGTTTCTGGGTTTCCAGAGGGCAGGGTCCTTCATTGTAAGGCCTTTGGAGGATAGCCCTTGGCTTTGAACAAGGAATAGGAAACAAGGTACGTAACTTGGTATAAAACTGGATGTTGCATGCATTGTGAAGCTGCACTGATACACCCCACCTCTTATATTCAGCATATTGCAGCACTTTGTAATGGAAAATCCAATTCCAACCATGATCAGGCCTTGGTTAGTGCAAATGATAAGCGTCGACTGGCTGAATTTCCAGTACCACGGCCTCGCCTCGTTCCGATACCTTCGACACGTGCCACTTCGTCCGGCACTCTTGAAAGCGGCACTCCAGTTTTGGGATCCGGATGTCCACGTTTTCCGCTTCGGGGACGACGAAATATGCCCGACGGTCAAGGAGTTCCAAGCGTACCTCCGACGTACACATCTCCAACGCTTGTCGTTCCTCCCTATCAAGTGAGCATGCCTAGACTGCTGGCTACCGCACTTGATATTCCCAGGGGCTTGGCCAACTCCATGCTAGAGGGTGGTCAAATCCACATCCTGCGGTTGATTGAACGGTACAGCTCTGACGGCGACTTGAGGGATGACGCTTGGCAGGCACGGCGCCGTTTTGCCTTGGTGACCTGTCTTCTGGCTACTTACTTGCTCATCCCTGCTGACGGGCAGGTCAGTCCCCTGCTTGTGAGTGTTGCTACCCAGATGGGAGCTCGACAAAACGTGATCCCTCTGGTCTTAGCCGAGACGCTTATTGGCCTAGATTCGGTGTACACTGGGGTGTCGAACACTTTCAGCGGCAGCCCGCTTCTTCTTCAGGTAAACTCACTTAGCTCACCTTTTTCCGGTTTTTCGCACTTTCTCATTTTACCTCGACACTCGGCTTAGGTTATTTGCTCGCTCCTTACTTGTCTTTTCTCTCAAGCTTTTATCTGGTTTCTTACTTGTCTTTTCGCTCACGCAGCTGTGGTTATCTGACAAGCTGAATCTGCTGCACCCTCCGGTGGACGGCTGGAACCTTTTCCCAAGGAGGATTCATCAAAGGGGAATGAGGTACCCTGAAATGAACGTCGAAGAATGGTACTCTTTCATGCGGGAAATGCAGCCGGATGAAATTGTCTGGAGGTGCCCGTGGTTGGACCTGAAGGAAATGGTGGTTCATTCGGATGGGTTCGACAGAGTGGTGATTGCAGGGTTGACACAATTCACCTTCTACATTCCGAGTCGCATCCTTCGCCAGCTAGGTGTCCCTCAGGGGAACGTTCGTATTACTGCCGGGGATTTCTGAATTCCCAACTTCAATGCTCAGATGCTCAACGGGTACAAAAGGCGCTGGGAGCTCAGGGCCCTGCAGGCAGAATCTCCGGACTTCACTCCAAGGCTAAGGAACATTTACAGGCAATGGCTAAGAGCAGACGTTCAAGCAAGAGAAAACGTCGACTGATTCCGGACCACTTTGCTGTACTTAGAATAAGCTGTGAGCCGTTAGGCTTCTCGAGCATTTGTTCTGTTTTTATGCTTAGCTGTTTTAAGGCTTTTATGCTCAACGGATGTATTAGAAATAGTAATTTTGCAATAAAGTTGAAAGACGGAGGGTTTCCCCCTTCTGATTCTCCAATGAAACTTCGATTTGTCCCTCAACTTCCTTCGACCTTTGATATGGACCTGGAGTGTTAAACCATGGATCAACTTGATAGAATATGACTGGGTCTCGAAGTGAGACTGCCTACGTATCCTTTTTCAAGGAATCAGGTAAGGACATAGTTCAGGCTAAGGTTCACTCATGTGTTTTACCTCTCCTTTTACGCTCTAACTTTTGCCTAGTGCCGCCTTCACAGGCTTTCGGCCTAGCGAGCTTTCGACTTTTGCCTATTTATTTTTGCCTAGACCGCCTTCACAGGTTTTCAGTCTAGTAGCAGGCTGCTCTGACTTTTGCTTGGAACCGCCCACCCTTGTGGTTTTCGGACCAACGAGCATATCTCAAGGATAGAAACGTTTGAGTTGATCTAGGTTGACCAGGGTGCTGAATTCATTGCCGTCGAGATCGATGAGTTGAGCAGCACCCCCAGACAGGATGGTCTTGATAATGAACGGCCCGGATCGCTTTGGGCGGAACTTCCTGCGAGCATCAAACACTGGAGCTCGGATTTCCTTTGTGACCATATCTCCTTCGACTAAGCCCCTGGACTTCACCTTCTTGTCAAATGCCCGGGCGATTCGACACTGGTAACCTTGAACATGATACAGAGCGCGGAGCCTCCTTTCATCAAATAGCATTAGCTCGACAAACCTCTCGCTGAGCCACTCAGTTTCCTCCAGACCACTCTCAACCATGATTCTCAAAGAGGGTACCTCGAGCTCGATGGGAAGTACTGCTTCCATTCCATAGACCAGGGAGAACGGAGTTGCACCAGTTGAAGTTCGAATCGACGTCCTATACCCCTATAGTGCCAGCGGCAGCTGCTCGTGCGAGTCCCTTGCGGACTCAATAGTCTTCTTGATAATCACCTCAATGTTCTTGTTTGCAGCCTCGACTGCTCCATTTGTTTGTGGACGATAGGTGGTCGATCGGTGGATCTCAATGCTGAATTCCTCGAAGAGTTCCAGGACCCTTCTCTTGAAATGACTCCCGTTATCTGACACAAATGCCTGGGGGACTCCATATCGATAAATGATGTTCTTTCGGATGAACTGAGCCACCTGGATTGTTGTTAGGACTTTGTAGGATTCAGCTTCGACCCACTTGGTGAAATAATCTATCGCCACCAGTATGAACCTGTGACCATTTGAAGTTGGGGGTGTGATCATCCCAATAACATCGATTCCCCACACAGAGAAAGGCCATGGCGAGGTCATGCCGTACAGCTTGGACGGAGGAACGTGTTGCAGGTTGGCGTGGATTTGGCATTTGTAGCAGCGTCGCACGTAGTCGATGCACTGAGATTCCATTGTAGACTAGTAGTAACCCTGCCTGAGGATCTTCCTAGCAAGCATAACACCGCTCATGTGGGGACCGCAAACCCCTTAGTGAATTTCCTCCACTATCCTTGTTGCCTCAGCCCCGTTGACACACAACTTGTGCATTCCGCTGTGAGACCTCCGATACAGCTTCCCTCCACAAATGATGTACTGAGCAGCCAGCCTTTGTAAAGCGACTCGATCCTTTCTTGAGGCGTCTGGAGGGAACTCCCTTCGTTCGACAAAATTCCAGATATCATGGTACCAGGGCAGGCCATCATCGACATCATCGATGGCGTTGACATACTCATAGGCGGGCAAGTCCCTCTGTTCAATCACAATTGGCCGCATCCTGACCCCTATTGGAAGTTCGATCATTGAAGCCAAAGTCGCCAAAGCATCGGCGAACTGATTCTTCAAGCGTGGAATATGGGTGAAGGTCACCTTATTAAAGCGAGAAATCAGTTCTTCCAAATCTTGGTGATAAGGCTTCAGCTTTTCCTCACGAACCTTCCAATCTCCATTGGCTTGAGAGATTACCAGGTTTGAATCTCCAATTATCTCGAGCTTCTCGACTCCCAGGGCAACAGCATCTTCCATCTTGACGATGCAGGCTTCGTACTCAGCTTGATTATTGGTGACGTCGAAGTTCAACTTGAAAGCAAGTGGGATGTGAGTCCCAGCGGGCGTAATAAGCAGTATCCCAATTCCGAATCCTCTTTGATTAGCGGCCCCATCAAAATAGAGCGTCCACACTTCCTCGACAACTGTCAACACATCCTCGTCTGGGAAATTAAAATCTACGTCCTCAGGTCCATCGATCGGGTGGTCGGCCAGGAATTCTGCTACAGCACGGCCTTTTACGGATTTCCTCGTGACATATTGGAGATCGAACTCAACCAGCAGAAGCAACCAACGTGCTAGCTTATGGGTGAGCACTGGCTTCTCGAACAGATACTTGATAGGATCCATCCGAGAAATCAACTTCACCGAATAGGCTAGCATGTAGTGTCTAAGCTTTTTGGTAGCCCAAACTAGCGCCCAACATGTCTTTTCCAGGGGAGTATAGCGCTCCTCACTTCGTACCATTTTCTTGCTCAGATAGTAAATGGCTTTTTCGACCCCGTTATCCCCTTCCTGTGCTAGCAAACATCCCATGGCTGTCGGAGTGACGGATAAGTACAGGATTAAAGGTCGACCAGGTGTAGGCGGCATTAAGACTGGCGGATTCCTCAGATACGCCTGGATAGATTCAAAAGCAGCTTGGCACTTCTCCGTCCATTCGAAGCGAACATCCTTTTTGAGCAGACGGAAGAGCGGTTCGCAAGTCAAGGTTAGCTTGGCTATGAATCGGCTGATAAACTGAACTTTACCCAGAAAGCTTCGCACTCCCTTTTTCCGACCGCGGTGGTTCCATTTCGAGAATTGCCGTGATCTTAGATGGATCGACCTCGATTCCTCTCGCTGTGATCAAGAACCCCAACATTTTGCCCGCTGTGACCCCAAATGTGCACTTCTGTGGGTTAAGACGCACGTTGTACTTGCGGAGCCTCTCGAGAAACTGCCTGAGTGCTGGGATGAAATCCTCCTTTTCTTTTGCCTTGACAATCATATCGTCGACGTAGACCTCAACTGTCTTGTGGATGAAATCATGTAACAAAGTGGTCTGGGCCCGCTGGAAGGTGCAACCGGCATTCTTCAGCCCAAACGGCATCATCACATAGCAGTAGGTTCCCCATTCGGTGACGAAAGTCGTCTTCTCTTGATCCTCTGGCGCCACAAAGATCTGGTTGTACCCTGAGAATCTGTCGACAAAAGAAAGCAAAGCATGCCCCGTCGTGTTTTCCACGAGCACATCGATGTGAGGCAAGGGAAAACTGTCTTTGGGGCTTGCTTTGTTCAAATCCCTAAAGTCGACGCAGACTCGGATCCTTCATCTTTCTTAGGAACTGGCACGATGTTAGCCACCCATTTGGGGTATTCAGCTACCCTTAGGAACCCGGCGTCAATCTGCTTGGTAACCTCCTCTTTGATCTTCTCAATCCAATCCGGCCTCATCCGGCGGAGCTTTTGTTTGACTGGAACAGCCCCTGGTACCAGCGGAATTTGGTGTTGCACGATTTCAGGGTCGATACCGGGCATGTCCTTGTGAGACCATGCGAAAATCTCGAAGTATTCTTTGAGCAGATCAATCAGCGTGGTACGATCTTCAGGGGACAGAGTTGAACCAATTTGCATCATTCGGGGGTCATCCTCGTCTTTCAAATTTACAGAAATTACTTCTTCTTTTAGAGGCTAAGCATGCCTTTCGTCTTCCTTTTCGATGAGGGAACACAACTCAACCAGGATGCTCCCGTCGAAGTCTGTTCCTTCATCGTCAGGGTCGACACAGTTTATATATAAGTTCGCAAAGTAGCCAGAAGTGGGATCGTTCATTTCATAAAACCCCAATGGGTTGCCAAGTACAGTAGACTCAAACTCGAAGTAAAAGCTATGACGTGGAGGGCCAAGAGGCACAAGCTCCGACTCTGAGCTAGACTTAGACTCAAAAGACTCAGTGTCAGACTCAAACGCGTCATCAATGCATGTTAAGCGAGGAGTGAAAATGCAGTTGCTAATACTACCCTTGGCTTCCACGATGAGGGAGGTTGGATCCTTGAGAATGTCTGGAGTGTCGAGCCCAAGTATCAGCACTTCAGCCTCTTTTGTCTTGCCAACCAAACCTACTTGGGAGAACAGCATCTCCAAGTCCTCCTGATCAACATCCTGCAGCAGTCAGTCTCTTCCTTAACCTGGGCCAGCTGCTTCTTGAATTCCTCTTCAGCTAGCTTTTCCTTTGCCATCTCCTCCTCACTGTCGGACCAGGTGTCTACAGCGAAGATTTCAAATCCCGGTAGCCAGGTGCCAGTTTCCGGATCCCAGAACAGTTCGGGTTGACCCACATAATCGATGCTCCCTCCCTCACAGATGAAGTAGCTGTCAGGGTTTCCATAAAGGGTTCGAGGTTTTCCCGCACCTTTCCCCTTTTTGGCCTTTTTGGTAGGGGGAGTGTACCCCAAACCAGATTGGCCTTCGGTAAATGGAAAGATGGGGAACTCGGCGATCCCTTGCTGGTTGATCCCAAGCCCCAGACCAGGCATAAACGACATCCTTCTCATGATTTCAAAGGCAGCCGAGCTAATGATAAAGTCATCCTCCATGGCAATGGCAAGGACTGAGCCTGAAGTATCAAATGAAAACCCTCCAAAATCCGAGTCTTCTTCCCCATGCGTGATCCCCAAGACAGGTTCATCTTCTTTGAGCGGGCGGATCCCAGAGTCTCCGCAGATAGTCAGTGTCCCAGTTGGAAGCCCCAGCATGACCTTCTGATGCAGAGTCGAAGGTACCGCCATAATGTCAGACCTATGCAGCCATGGTCTGCCCAGCAGCAGATTGAAGGTGGCAAGGATATCGACCACATGAAATTCCACATCCATCTCAAAACCCTCAGCATCGAGCTTGAGTACGATGGTCTCTTCCACAACGCGGCGGGTGCTATCATAGGCCTTGACAGCCAGATTAGATGGCGCGAAATCCTTCTTCGCGATCCCAAGGCGGTAAGCGACCCTTAACGGACATACATTAATGGCAGAGCCATTATCGATGAGCACGGTTGGAACCCAAAGCCCCTTGCATTTAACAGTGATGTGTAGCGGACGGTTGTGGTCGGTTCCCTAGATAGGCAGGTCCCTCTCGGTGAAGGTAACAGAGTGTTTGGAGAGCAAAGGTAGGATGAGGGCGATCATCGCCTCGGGAGTGATGTCAGTCGGTATCTTGAGTCGGGCCAGAGCTGCAGACAGCTTGTCACGATGCTCCTTTGACGATGCGATTAAACCCCAGATTGAGACGGCAGCAGGGATCCTCTCGAGTTGCTTCTGAATTGCGTCCCCTCCTGGGACTCCACCAAGGACAATCGGAGCGCTTCTTTGGACAGCCGGATTGGCGGGTTGCAGAATAGGAGGATTGGACGAGCTTCCATCCTGCAAGTTAGAGGGCTGGAAGACTCGGCCGCTCCTTGTAACATTGGCGATGTCCCACCAAGAAGTTGTGTCGTTGAAGTCCCAGAAATCGGTAGGTATGTCAGCCATCTTGCGCTTCCCTTTGTCCGTTGTTGCCATGGTCGCAGTCGGATCTTGCCCCAGAGCCAAATCCTGTTCCAAATCCTCCATTACCAACCCCTCCCAGAAAGACGGATCTTGTGCATCGGCCTCCTCAAACGGCGCCCCCGGATTAGTAACAAACGGCGTGTCCCAAAAACCAGCATCCACCAGAGCAGAGTTGACTGTCCAGACTTCGCTGCCCATGTTTATGTCCACCACCTTATCCACATCCCAAAAGTCGGAAGGCAGCGGATTTGTGTTGAGGTCGACAATTTCATCCACCTCCCATAGGTCCTCGGGCACTGCATCCAGAGTCATGATACTGCAGTCGTCGCCGGGAAGAGGCACGATGGGACGCGGGAGTCCTTCATCGACTATGTAGAACGAAGGATCCAATTCGGTATCAGACACCGAAGTTAGCAGGGAATCGACTGTAGATGCACGAAAACACTCCCCAATCACACGGGGTTCTTCTTGACGAAGGTCCTCTTCTGTGTAGAATGCTTCATAGTCTGCTATAACACCCCCTTGAATAGGTTCGGCCGGAGCTTGCCATGCAGGCTCGAGGTCCCAAAAGTATGGTTCCTCTTCAACCACAGGCTCGGGCGGATTGAAGAGCAGATACAGGGAGAGTCCATCCAATGGATCCATCATGGCCTCCTCCTGTGCCGCCAACCATTCATCGTTTGCAGCATGATCAAATGGTACTTCCTCCGGTTCCACTGGAAATCCATCGAGCGCAAGGTTCTCCCATTCGTTGATCCTGGGGACAGCAAAGTTCTCATGGTCAGCTATCACCCAACCCACAGCTTGCATGTTGAGTTCTGGCTCTGGCGGGCTTGCCACAGTCCTAGTAAGTCTTGCACGTTGTATGGGTATTCGATCGTGAGTAACACCGGAGAAGGTAAAGAACGGATTCCTTATGGTGGAACCAGCAAGGAGCTGTGCAGTGAAGGCAGGATTGCTTTGGAAATCAAGAAACAAGTCGTTGAAGGTATTCACTCCGTCATGCAAATGTTCCAAGGGTGTCCTAGAATCGGACGGCTATCCTTCCTCCAGGGTTAAGTGTGACACTTCGGGCTCGAGAGGTATTGACACGGTCGGCCTCGGTTGATCCGTTGTGGTTATATGGTCAATGGGGTTGAATATGGTGGAGCTAGGAGAGATTTTGGTGGAGCTGAGGGATATGTGGTTGACTTGGTTCTGATGATTCGGGAGAGAGTTGGAGATGACGTTGGGTTTGGAAGGTGGGTTTGGAAGGGTTCCATTGTCCACCAAGTCTTGTATCGCATGACGGAGGCGATAGCAAGAGTCGGTATGATGACCAGGCATCTGATGATAAACACAGAAGATGTTAGGGTTGTGGCTAGGAGGTGGATTTTGGGGAAGTGGGGTTGGAGTTAGAGGCCTAAGGTGACCAGATTTGGCCAGCTTCTCGAGAACGGCAGAGAGAGGTGCTTCGAAGTTGGCGAAGACACGGGGTTGGCTGCGGTTTCGGGGTTTTTGAGGGGTTTGCACTTGATTCACGTCGGCTACGTGATTGGAGCTTTGAGTTGTGGCGACATTGCTAGCAGTAGCAGCATTGGCGTAATTGTTACCGCCAAAGAGAGCAGTACTACTTCCAGTGTAAGCACGGGGCTTAGACTTCGACGTTGAGGTAGCGGGAGCAGATTCAGTTCTCGGTATGACCCCAGTTTGGAGAGCTTCCTCGACAGCAAGACCGGAATCAAAGAAAGTCTCGAAGTTGGCCCCTTGCACCAGTACCAGATTCTTGGCGAAGTCGGGCTGCAGGTTTCTGGAGATGATGCGGATTTGGTCCTTCTCACTTGGACGGTCAGTCATCAGGGCTGCCTTCGCCCTCCACCGCTGGATGAAATCCGCAAAGGATTCCTTTGCGTTCATCTTGGTTGACTCCAGCTCTCGAGTGGTCATCTTGAGTTGGACGTTGTAACTGTACTGGGTGTTGAAAGCGGCCCCAATATCGACCCAGGTTTTCCTTTTGGACAGGTCCAGAGACAAAAACCATTGAAAAGCGGGACTGGCAAGAGTTTGAGGGAACAGTTGTGCCATGGTCTCCTCTTCAATCCCATGCAGTTTCATTGCGCTATGGTACGCCAGCAGATGAGTCTTTGGATCCCCAGTGCCATCGAACTTCGCAAAATCAGGCATCTTGAATCTGTCGGGCAACCTGGCATTTGGGAACGGGCAGAGGCGATCCATGTCCAAAGCTCCTGCACCCAACTTCTCGAACTTAGCAACAGATTCCTCAAGTTTGGCCATCTTGGCGATCAAAGCGGCCATTTCCGGATTTGGAGCAGGGTTTTTGAGTCGGGGAATGTCCTCGCCTACAGGTTCGCATTCGCGCCCTTCTCCGGCTCCCCCTCCAGCTGGGAGTCGTTCCTCAATCAGAGCACAGATATTAGCCACAGATGCATCAGCTTGGTCGGCCCTTTCCTGCATGATGGCCAAGTTGCGTTGAATATCGGCAAGAACAGTAGCGAGGTTCGGAGGTGGAGTTTCAGCCATGACGAGAGCTTCTGTCTTGACTTGAATAAGCTTTGGAGGCACGAGAAACGGAGAGAAAGGAGTCGGTGGCGAATCCTCCCCTAACAGAATGCAACCCGGAGCTTCCGTCGTGGCAGACCCAAAATCAAACCCACCCAAATCTTCTCACAGACAGACCCGGCGGACGTTCCCAAGTAGGTTTGGCTCTTGATTCTGAATCTGGACAGTGCGATGGCTAGACAGTAAAGTATAAGAGCTCAGTGACAGCCTATAGCAATTTTATTTTGAAAGAAAATGAAACAATGGGAAATGCCTGCATGAGCGTCGTCGGTGTCCTCATAGACTCTAGAAGTAGCAGACAAAACCGTTTTATGACTGCCGGACAATGCCCAGGTCCTCAGATTTCTTTTCGATGATGTACCTTTGATGGAATCGACTAACACTAAGAGATGTCGAAACAGCCTAAGTCTTTGACTATTCCGCTCTTTTTGGAATGGAACAACTCGGCGTTTCATGACATGATACTGTAACCAGGATGGTGTAAGCAGCACTGTGCCGGAGCCTCGGGTGGTGTAAGTGTTTAGCACTTTTAACCTGAGCGGTGTAAGTATCATGGCATGTTTCCCGTTGTTCCTAGTTTTCTGTTTGAAACCTCAATCGGGTTTTGACAAGGACTTAGAAAGTCTCGATTTCCCAAAGTCTCGTTGACCCAAGGAATTTGAAAGTTGATAACGCGCACCATCAAGATGCACGACTCTTCATCGGTCCAGGCAGCACCTTAGCAGGCATAAAACAGGTTTGAAAGGGAGACAACCCTAAAAGCCGCCCTAGCATGCTCCTACGCGAACGGTATGAATGGATGTACAGACATGCGATATGGAAAGCAGTAACACATAGACAGTTTATAGGAGTTAGATGCAAATAACCCTACCCTGTGGGTTCCTGTCTTAGGTTGAAAGGTTCTAGTGCTTTGTACGCATGGCAAGGCTGGTTTTGGCTTAAGGGGGTTCCTCTGACTAGAGCCGCTTTATACCTCCCATTGCAACGCGTATAGCAAAGCAATGGTCGAACGGTAATACGTCTCATCATCGTTCAAGGTTGTTGGGCATTCGAGGACCCCGGGCTCCAGTAAACTGTGCCGGTTACCCAAAACACCTCAACAGGGCTTACCAACATCGATGCACATGAACGCGCGCCAAAGAATGATCGAGAGGGAGAGAAATGCAATGCTTTTTTTTGAAAAATGCCTTTTGAAGTTTGGCTCACTTTTATTAATCGACACTTGGAAAAGACTACACAAGCGAACAATAGTAAAAGCCCCAGTTCGGAGTGGTCGGATGTAGAATCCTGTTACGTTACCATTCCGTTCTTCAGCAGCGCGAGCGTACTGTTTTGACAGACTTTTTGAAAATTGTTCATTTATGTATTAATTTCCAAATGTAGATTAATGCAATGGTCCCCAGCAGAGTCGCCACTGTGGGCACACGCCCCAAAATTTTACATTTTTGCTTATAAAATCGGGTGCGCCCTTTTGGCGGAAAGCGCGGCGAAACGCCTTGCAATTCAGAGTCGTCACTCGGGTTTTGCGGAAAGTACCCAAGGAACCGGGATTTGAAAACGTTTTGATTACGTTGTTTGAGTTTTGAAAAAGGCTGTAGACTGGACCGTCGTCACCTTCAATATCTGAGGTTCGGGAGCCAGGTTACGAGAGGGGAAGGGTTTTATGGCACCCCTCTCGCCCAATCCGGAGATCGGTCTCTACTCAGGCATTTTTGTAAAACATTTGCATTCTTCTCTCATTTGATCATTTTTTAGCCAGTTAGGGCAGGGGAACAGTTAATGGGGGTTAAGACTGTAACAAGTTTTGCATCTTATGATACAACGTGATGAATGTTTGATGTATGATCTAAAACAAGTATAATAGATTGAGAACAAGCTCTTCTGAATGTCTTAGGCAAACTGGAACACTCTGGCCCAGAATGAGGCACGCAGCAGCAAGCCTATATGCACTGGCCAGGCCACTGCATACAGACTTGACCTGCGTGCGCTACTCCAGAACTGGCGTGCGCCGGTAGACCCAAGTCCACAGCTCCTGCTCTCAACCCTCTGGGCTCTAGAAGGGACCAGTGCACACCCAGGACAAACCATGTAGTTATATGAACAATAATATATAGTTACAGACAGTAGAGGATAAGATGTAAAGAAATAAAAGGGAAGAACACCCCATAAACAGTGTGGGGAAATGGAAAGGGGCCAAGATCAGAGATCCATGCAAGGGCCAAGCCATTGGATGTTGATCCAACTGTCGTACGCTAGTGGAAAGGGGTCGTACGCCAGTTGCCCTTTTGTCCAGTGCTTTGGCTTTGCATCATCTAGGCTCTGGAACATGACCAGAATAACCCCAGAGGCCATACTAAGACAGAAAATGCAGATAGATACCTACAGAGTTCTAAATACAGAAAGCTGTAAACTGGTTTTTATCATGCAGTAAGGTGATCAAAGATGAAAGAAAGCAGAAAAAGGGTGATCGGTGATCCCCACGCCAGTGGTGCACGTGCTGCCATGACTGGCGTACGGCATTCGTTAAACGGTGTGCGCCACCTCTCACCACAACGAGCTTTGAAGCTTTGCTAGCTTTAGGGCCAGGACTGGTATGGATTACCAGCCTTGACCCTGCCAGCCCCCCTCAGGGGTCAGAACATATAACAGTAGTAGAAGGTGGTATACCTTTGCTTGTGAGTTTGGAGGTGAGCTTGAGCTCAAGCTTGAGGTTTGGAAGTTGAGTGGTAAGTATGAGGGTGATATGGACTGTGGATGTTATTCCCCTTGCCTTGTCTCTCAATGGATGAAAGAAAAAAAACAAGAAGAACAAGAGGAAGAAGAAGGACCAAAGCTTGGGCTTCTTTAAGGGAGTTAACCCCTTGCAAATGAATGCAAGGGGGGTATTTATAGGCTAGAAGACAGCTGAGTAATGCTGGGATCAGTTTGGCATTAAGGAGTGTTTGGCATTAAGGAGCCTCCCATGCATTGAATGCATGGGACTTGGCTTGAAAGGTGGTATAGGAGGGAAGGGGACAGCCCTGGACGAAGTAATCATCGGGGAACTGTGGCTGACGTCGGGGTGGCAACAAAAGTCCCGCGCGTTCGGCTGAATAAAGTTGATTTGACAGGGCTGGACTGGCGTGCGCCACTGGAAATGGGGCCAACGGCCGATGACTGACACGTGGCAGTTAACCAGCGTACGCCAGCACAGTACCAACGTACGCAAGCACGATTTTGCTGAGGCCATTTGGTTCTGGCTTGGAGGGTTTGAAAGGGGTTCGAAGAGGTTTTGGATGAGGTTTGGGAAGCCCGAAGCTCAAACACACTTGCAAACTCAGGTTGTTCTTGACCTTACTCATCATTGGGGAATCAAAGACCGTAAGTAAACTAATCCAGACAGTCCAGAATGGGGTGTCCACAAGACTCTAGAATTCTTCACAATGCCATTATAAGACCCACAGGATTGAAAGTCCCACATGGTACATTTCAAATCCTAAGTTCATGTTTCCTTTAAGTCCATTACATTTTCCGCAATCAATGTCGTAACTTCCATTGGTTACAGGACATTACTACCTTGTGGTTGGTGGCTACACAAATGGAGATGGTTTTCTAGCACCGTACCGCGGCCAACGGTATTACATTAACATTTGGAGGCAAGGTGGCCTCCCGGCTACAAAAGAGGAGTAGTTCAACATGAAGCACTCCCAAGCTAGGAATGTCATTGAGAGTAGCTTTGGTGTTCTTAAGATGCGATTCACATTATTGAAATGTGCCTCCTATTATCCCATAAGGACTCAATGTCGTATTGTGACAACTTGTTGCCTTGTCCATGACCTCATTAAGAGAGAGATGCCGAACGATCCTATTGAGGCCGAATATACGCAATGGGAACAAGACAATCTACATAATGTGGAGGTTGATGACAGCATTGGTACCGTCGAGGCTTCCAATGAATGGACTGCGGGGAGGGATGCATTGGCTACCGCCATGTTTAACAATTGATTAGGCAATGGTGGGGGACTAGTGGAAAATATTTGAGACATTTGAATTAATAAGTGTTTGAAGTACTTGTAATTGAACTTAGTAATTCTTGTGTGGTATGATCTTGTAACTTTCAATGTGTAACTTTCAATGCTTTAGTATTGCTGCATCCCGCTTTCCTAGTTAATCGAAGTCATTATTCAATGTGAGATCTCGTTCATGGTAATATTAGGCATACTCCTTTTATATACCTTGTACTACTTGAATGCACTTGGCAACAATGACTACCGAAAAAACCCGAACTTGTTGAAATCGAAGGTCCTTCCAAAAAGCCCCGTAAGACTTGGAGGCAAGTGAAAGAGGATACCTTACTCAAGGTTATGATCAATGACGTTTCTGAAAAGTGGAAGTGGCCTACCGAAAATGGGTTTAGACCTGGGTTCTTCACACACTGTGAGGTCGAGTTGGCGAAGGTGTTGCCGAATGCTAACATTAAGGCCAACCCCCACATCGACTCAAAAGTAAGGTATTAGAAACAAACATACCATAAGATACTTGACATAACAGGTCTTAGTGGAATGAGTTGGGACCATACCAACAAACGCATTGTGTTCGATGACCCAACGGTGTGGGCGGAGCACAAAAAGGTAACTATCAATGCTTTATTTGATAGTTAATGCATGAGATTTCGTACTAATAACTTCCAATGTTTGTGTAGGTCCACCCAAAAAGGCCAAAGGCATGAACATGAAGCCATTCCTAATGTTTGATGATTGGGTTGTCCTATTTGGAAAGGATAGGGCAACGGGGGAGGGTGCGGAAGATCCGTCACAAATGGCTATGCCGGATGTATTTGGTGCACCGGATGATGTTTACATGCCCCACTTCGGTCCAGAATTTGACGGTTCCGTCTTCAGTGAAACCCCTTCCACTCCCACCCTTACTCCCACATGTCCGAACTCCACACCTCTGACCTTCACACCTCCGACCTTCACACCGCATAGGTCACTCCCGACCTCCACTCCCCGAGCGACCTCGGCCCCGGTTAATGCTGCACCTAAGATGGGGAGGAAGAGGACAAGAATGGGTGAGGAGGAAGAATCCTTGCATGCAAACATGAATGCTTTTTTTAAGGATACCTTGAGACATATGGGGGAAATGGTGAACTCAGTTGGGTATGAAAGAGACCTATCGAAACGCCGACAGAACGTTCAAACCGAGTTAGGGAAGCTTAATATCACACTTACACAAAAATTCAAGTTAAGTGCTGTTATTTGCGAAGAGGAACAGATGGTTGTAGACACCCCAATTTGGCCTAACGATTATTTCAAGTCCTACCTTAGGGACCATCCCGATGATGAATGGATACAGTGATTGCTGATTGACTTCTCATGAACCTTAGGACTTTTGGTGAGTACTTTTAGCCACTTAGAGGACCCAATTCAGAGCCAAATAGCCTTTCAAACAGAAGTACAGCATCCTCGGAAAATACATCTATCAGCCGTAAGATCGATTCCTCGGCCACCAGATTCATTCCTCAGCTGCCAGATCCATTCTTCGGCTGCCAAATCCATTCCTCGGCCGCCAAATCGTCTTTTTCCATTGCAGGATTCTCCACATCGAAATACTAGGCTGGATTTCGGTCTTGAAGTTATTAGGACCAACCACATCAAGCCTTGTGCTTATGACTGACGGAGCCAAGTCAAAAGAAGCTGGAAGATAGCCTCGTAACTAGTCCTGAGCAAACTCTACAATTGGCACCATGTCAGTAACATTAAAGTAGCTTCGCATCTCCATAGCTCCTTGCTTCGCACTTTCATTTCCATATCAGCAGCTCTACCTTCATAACTCAGAAGCCTCGCATTTGCTCTTCAGTAGCACCATGCACATGCCTTGTCGTATTCACAACCTTGTCTGGCTTCATGAACTCTAAGTAAACTCTACACTCAGGCAACCTCGCGCTCAGCAGTACTCTACACTCAGGCAGCCTCACGCTCAGCAGTTCTGAGTCGACAGCAAGAGAAATCACCTACATAAAAGCTGATAATGGCCCAGTGCACACTTCGGAAGGCATCTCGTCAGTAGAGGTGTTGGAAGTGTGGGTCACCCCATTAGTCGAGGCAATGGAACTTTCCTTGACACTGAGTTGAAGAAGGCAATGAAAATCTCTGAAAGCAATAATGGTCAACAGGTTTCACCCAAAAGCATTTAACGAGCCTTATGGCATTTTGGGTTAACAAGTCGACAAAGTCAATATGGGATTATGGTCAGATCAGCCTTAGGAGGCATCCCAAGCACGAGGAATCTAGCCTTGGGGACTCTTCCGAGCAAGTGGAATGCAGGTAAATCTAGCAAGCGGAATGTGGCTGAATCTACCCTTGGGGGCAATCCCAAGCATGTGGAAACTAGTCTTAGAGGGACCCCAAACATGTGGAATCGATCCTCTGACTCCTGGCGTTTCCGCAACCAATAAATCAACCTCTCAGCTGCTGCATCCTTATGCAAAATCTCCCCTTTCAAAGGCAATCAATTTAAATCCAGGCACCAACAAAGCATTCATGGTATTCTAGGCCCACGGCCAATAGAATTTATAATCAAATCCAGCCTTGGGAGCATTCCCAAGCATGCATGATATCAAGCACCAGCGTTAGAATGAATCAAAAGCCTTGCATAGATTGCCAGAAGCACTCAGTCTAACCTCACGATCATTCCAAGCATGAGGAAATTAGCCTTGGGAACATTCCCAAGCTTAAGAAGGATCAAGTATCAATCAAAGCTTTGCAAGGGCTACCAAATGCATACACTCAGTCTAGCCTTGGAAGTATCCCAAGCATGTGGAATTCACTAGGGAACATTTGAAATCTAGCCTTGAGAACATCCCGAGCATTTGGACATCCCCGAGCATAAGAAATGATCAAACACCGATGTAAAACCCATTTTGAAATTCTTCGAAGCTCTCTCTCTGTAGCAGTAGGCTCACAATCCGTAGCAGCAAGCTCACAATTACTGGTTGCTTGACCATTGAGGATTGTCAACCCCGAGCTCTCGCTCACAAAGGAACCTTGATGCATCAAGTTCAGGCTCTACTCCACACCTACTATCGACAACACCATTGCTTCAAGCTCCATGATCACTACCATCAAGTGGCTTCACACCTATAACCACTTTAGCTGCTCCACGCCCATGCTCACCATCAGCAACTCCAAGCTCACCTAGCAGCTCTAAGCTCACCATCAGCAGCTCTAAGCTCACCACCAATAGCTCTAAGTTCACTCAGCAGCTCTAAGCTCACTATCGTCAAGCTCACTTAGCAACCATGTGCTCACCATCATGATCACTCAGCAGCTCTGTGTTCATTCAACAGCCTTGTGCCTAAGTCACTCAGTGGCTCTATGCCCGTAACCGTCTCAACAACTCAGCAGCACCACGTGCTCACTATCATCAAGCAGCGACTCTAAGCCCACCAACTCAGCGGCTCTATGCCCATTATCTCAACTGGCTCTATGACGTAACCAATCAATAAGATATCATCTGTTCTCAAGCTCTACGCTTGAATGCTCAAAGTCCAACACTTTGAATGCCCAACCACTATGTACTGGATACTCAAGTTTTACACTTGAATGCTCAAGCTCTACGTTTGAATGTCTAACCACTGCGTACTGGAAGCTCAAAGCCTGTACTTTGAATGCTCGGATTTTACCCTCCGAATGCTCGAGCTCTACGCTCTGAATGCTCAAGTCCAGAACTTGAAAGAAGCTCTATGCTTAAATCAAACACACACGCACGGGCCAGTGCACATAAGTATCAATTGCATCACCATTGTTATCATCGAGTCTGCATCACCGTCACCATTATATCTAACCATCATCATCATATACATGCTATGTTTTGCATCTCTTTCGTGAAACAGGTCAATCCTGAATACAATCGGCTCTACGCCTCAGTTCCATCACTTCAAGCTCTATGCTCCAGTCACTGGCCTTGTGCCACCATATTTCAAAATTGGCGTCCAATTGTCTCCAGAAGATGGTTTGGATTCCACCCCAATTACATCAATTTCATCAAGCTCATTCGCAAGGATAGGCTACCCAACCAAGCTCCCCTCAGTTAAAGTAAGGATGATCATGAAAAGCAATCGACTCACCTGCTGTGTACTGATCTACCAAAAAATACTGAGTATGCTCTCCGCAAAACTTCCCCGGCAGCTCCGCGCTCCTTCAACTACTCTTCGCCAAAATCCTGGCATGGGCCCAGGTACTTTGCACTCCGGCTTTTTAAGCCTAAAGGTACATCTTCTGTCCTCAACCATCTGAACTTTTTATTTTCTTTATTGCCACCGAACTACAGTTGGTCTGAATTTCCCTTGTGGAATACATAGGCAGCCTCCCGGCCCGACCATAACAAAAACCCTTTTTCAAAAATCCCTTGGAATAGTGGTTGGACCAAATTGAGTTGTTTTTACAGCTTTGACTCTGACTTAAACATGTCTCGTGATCCATCTAAGTTCAGTCAAAGAGGAGCTTCTGTAGACACCCCAATTTGGCCTGACGATTATTTCAAGTCCCACCTTGGGGACCATCTTGATGATGAATGGATACAATGATTGCTGATTGACTTCTCATGAACCTTAGGACTTTTGGTGAGTACTTTTAGCCATTTAGAGGACCCAATTCAGAGCCAAATAGCCTTTCAGACAGAAGTACAACATCCTAGGAAAATACATCTATCAGCCGTAAGATCCATTCTTCGGCCACCAGATCCATTCCTTGGCCACCAAATCCATTCCTCGGCCGCCAAATCGTCTTTTTCCAGAATTCTGGAATGTTCTGTCTGTCGTTTGATTGACGCACCAAAACCCTAACAGCTTTTTTTCGATTCTTTAGGGCTACGAAAGCAAATTCAATCAGAGATCTTGTTACCCTAAACTACCTTATTGATTCACGCTATTTGATTGGCCGGAGTGAGTCACCAATTGCCTATATAAAGAGGCCTTAGGGTTCTGAAATTAACATTCAATTCCTCCATCTCATAGCTCCAAGCTCTGTAGAAATCATCTCTCATATCTCCTCTACAAAAGCCTTAAACCTTTGTGAGCCAGCCGCATGGCGAGTGATCAAACCCCAAAATACAAACCCTAATCCTAGGGTTTCGAGAAGAAGATCAGTCAATCACCCTCAATCCCTAGCAATCAAGCATTGAGGGATCAAGGTGGTGAGGCCCAGGGGCCTATGGTTTGATCTTTTTCATATTTTTGTATAGTAATCGTAGTATTTTGATTATCTGTTAAGTGTTTATTCTGGTGTGAGGAAGAATATCGGCTGTGGAATCAATCCTTCGGCCGATACATCGACCCTGTGGGATTCCTTGGCCGTGACATCCATTCACCGGCCGAGGGATCTATTTCCTGGGACAATTTATCTTTTCTGCTTATTTCTGATGCATGCTTCAATTATCGTCTTAAGCTCACCATTAACTGTTTAAAAGCTAATAAAACAAATTATTTGTTTAGAATTAAATAAAGCATATATTAATCGTATGTTGAACAATTATGGGCTAGTCTCACGACTGGGCAAAGAGGGGTGCCTAACACCTTCCCCTTATTGTACTTTTGGCTCCCGTACCCGGAATCTCTATTTGTTTTTCCTAGTTTTTATAAACTAGTTGGCGACTCTATTTTGATGATAACCGTTATCGTGTGGCGATATTCCTAACCATGGGAATATCCACGATTTCGGTTTATGAAGTGGAAAGCAAACGAACAAACGATGATCAATCTGTATGGTGATGCCCCGTTTGGGAGGTGTCTACAATGGTGGACAACTTCTATTGGTGTAAAGAGGAGGAGAGGCAAGAATATGTTGAGGCCATCCTCAATGGTGAGATCTATGGACTGATTTGAAGTGGCCAATAGTGAGAATATTGGTACCTATTTTTTGGAAGAGGCCAATATTGCAAATGATATAAATAGGGTTGGCATTTTTTGTGTAACTAAGTACTTTTATGACTAGGGGTACCAATTTTTTGTGTAAGTAAGTGTCGGTGGATGTGTGAGTACTAAACTTTGTAATGTTTTAACACTAAACCTTGGTTGGATGATCACAATGCTATGTATTGTTACATTTGATGGTGTACATTTTGGTAAATGTGGGATTCTAACGTGAAAAATATTTGCATGACTGGTTCTGGGCAATGATGAATGAGTTCACTTGTTAATGAAGGTAGATACCTTGGCAGGGTATAATTAAATGCAGCCATGAGTACCCTTTTCATTCCCAACTTATATTTGCTGAGCCCTCACCAGTTTTTAGTTGTGCTTGCTGGCAACTAGACAGTGTGTGTGTGTGTGTGTGTGATTGCTGTCCAGTGCAAAGTGCAAGTGTCACATATTTTACTTGGCACTAAACACCATGCTAAACTGTAGAAAACAGCATGCCAAACCCAGAAATCAACTACATGCAGCCATGAGTACCCTTATCTGGGAAATGATGAATGAATAATTAAGGTGGATACCTTGGTGGGGTATAATTAAATGCAGCCATGAGTACCCTTATGATTCCCAACTTATATTTTCTGAGCCCAAACAAGTTTTCAGCTCTGAGTACCTTTTAGCATGCTATTTTCATGGGTTTTCTTGTTGTTTTGTGCTGTATCTAGGTTTACCATGCAAATTTCAGGAGGTTTATGGGTATGTTGTTGCTGTCTTGACCTGTTTTGGGTTTACAAGCCATTTTCATGCTTGTTTTGAGCTGGTTTCTGGACACACCACTTAGTTTCAATCTGCTTATGTTGCTATTATGGCAAGTTATGTGTGTGTGCTCAGTTAAGTGCTGTGTGTGCAACAGGTTTTTGGTTCAAAAGTGCAGGTTTTGTGGTTTAAAAAAAGGATGTGATGATATTTGTTCAAAACTGCAGGTTTTACCAACAACAGGTTAGTTGGTAAAATTAGTGGATTGGCTGTGATGATATTTGTTCTGAGCCTAAGGACAGGTGGATATGGTCTGGCTATGACTAGCTTAGCTTTATGTTTGTGCTGCTGCTGCTGGTGTTTCAATTGCTATGTTAAGTGAGTGTGTTACAGGTGGCTATGATGTGGTAAAAGCTGAGCCAATTTTGATTTAGAATGTTGTTTTCTACTGTTACCATGCTGTTCTGTTCTGTTTAAGGGCAGTTTTCTGCTTATGAAGTGCTATTTTCTACATTAATCATGCAGTTTTCTGCTGTTTAAGTGCATTTACCATGTAGTTTTCTGCTGTTTAAGTGTTGTTTTATGCATTTTCTGTAGTTTTTGGTACCCCTAATACGGTGATGATGAAACAATTACAAAAATGAAGGTAGTGCCTTGGCAGGGTAACTTTTGTTGCAGCCATGAGTACCCTCGTGTTTTTCCTAATAATTTTCTGAGCCCACTGGACTACATTCTTAGGGGTCAACTGCTGTTTTACTGTAGTATATGGATTGGGGGCTTTGGTTGCTTGGTTAATTGGTTAGTGGAGTTTGAATGCAGTTTTGGACTTAGGTTTATGTGCACCTTACTGCAATTTGAATGGATGGGCAGCCTGCTGTATTTTGTGTAGTGTGTGCAAGTGCAGTTACTGTGTGCTTGTGTGCCTGAGTGTGTGTGTGTAGTGTATGCAAGGGCTGCTGCTGTTTTTATGTGGATGCATTTCTAGACTAGTAGTTGAATGGCATATATTATTGCCTATTGACACAGTTTAGCACTTTCAAAAATTAGCTTGGGAGGTTATATGTGTGCAAAGCTTGCACTTTTATGCTTGAAAACTGCATTTTGTGTCCAATCTGTGATGCTCTGTTTGTGTACAAACTGTGTCCAACCTGTGTCTAGGTGTTTGAGGGGTAGGCAACAGGGCTGTGTGTGGTTGCAGCATCCAATCGGGCCCCTTTTCAGTGTTTTTTTGGCTGTGATGATAATTTTTTACAAGACGCATTGGAAGGTCAGATTGGCAACTAATATTGCAGCCTACTAGTCCTTCAAAAAGTGGTCGATATGAACTTACAAATTATCTGATCCAGTTGTTTTTTGTCTTCGTCTTGGTCATAGGTTTTGCTTTTTTTGGTTGTGTGTTTTTGGTCTCTGAGCAGGTGTTGCGTTTTATTTCTACCAGTAGATGATGATGGGAATATTTCTTCTTTGATACTCCTTATACCTTGCCACAACTATCAAGCGTTCCAAGTTTTGCAAGGCTCTGGATGTTGGAAAATGTCATGTGGATTGATAACTTGCTCTCTCCAATATCATTGAGGCATGTCCAGACATTTTGAATGGACACGAGTTGTGATCAATTTAGATAGAATTGTGTTCATTTGTAACATGTTATTTGTTAAAGAAATTGTTTAATTTTAATTTATTTTTATGAATTTTGTGAATGGACATGTTAATTTCTTCAATGGAATCTGAGTTGTTAATTTTGAATTTCTTCATTGGATCATTACTATAACTCTTTTTTTAGACAAACGATTAACCCACACGATGGGCCTAGCTCTTCAAAGTTCATGGCGTAATTTTTCATCAAACACTACATTTCACAAAACACATACAATTAATTTAAACAAATTACTACGTAACTTAAACAAATTACAAAACACATACGAATTTATTTTTCAAACATTTATTCAAACGAGTACTAAATTATTCTTCAAACATCCAACTTCAAATTCTTCACCAACTGACGTTCAAAGCAATAGCTCCATCGATTTTTATTGGAAAATTGCATGTCCCTCATGTGTCTAACTCGTGGATTCACCTACAAAAAAAACACATGAACAATATGAAAAATCTTTACTAAACAAGAGTGTATATAGAAATGCAACGTATCCTCCTCCTCCAGTCCTCCTCGCTCCAAACCCGGCATGCCATTCAAATGATGCAAAAAACAAAAATATAAAACTAAATATTTAAATGGAGATATGTGGGATGAGATAAGAAAAATGAGTGCTATTTATAATGAAATTAACCAATATTAATGAAATATAAAAAATATATAATAAACCATTTTGAAAACGATTTTTTCATATTATTATAAAAATGGAAACATGTGGGTGGTATTTAACTAATTTGAAAAACGAATTATATGTTTAAAAAATGATTTTTTTATTATTTTTAATATTATTATATTAGTTAACTAATTTATTATTGATTATTTGTGAAAAAATTTAATCAAAAGTTGGATTTCATAATTATATGTTTAATTTAATAAATAATCAAATTAAACACTGCACAATGACAAATGAGTCATTTAACAGCTTTTTACCTCATACATCCTTCTTATACACCTAATTTATCCTTTATCCAAACCAAGTATTATTTTATCCCCCTTCTCTAATACATCATTCAAACTATCTACTTTTTAAGGGCAAATTTTCGTAGTAGTCCCTGTAGTTTTACGGTTGTCTCACTTTCGTCCCTCTAGTTTCAAAGTGCTCCAATTTCGTCCCTGTAGTTTTTTTACATTCCAAATTGGTAAAATCGTTAACACCGTTAACGAAACTAACGGAAAAATATGATTAAAAAATTAAGTGCTCCAATTTTCAATCCGGTTGAATCGGTGCGAAGATCTTATTTTTTGACCATTTTATCCTAAATGGTCGTAATAAATTTTTGACTCTAAGACCTTTCAACGAGCACCCGAAAACTCCTTATTTAGTTTCAGGGCACTCTTAGGGTGCTCATTGAAAGGTCTTAGAGCCAAAAATCCATTATGACCATTTAAGATAAAATGATTAGAAAAATAAGATATTCGCACCGGTTCAAACGGATTGAAAATTAGAACACTTATTTTTTTTACACCGTTTATATATTAAAAAATTAAGTGTTCCAATTTTTAATCTGTTTGAACCGGTGCGAATATTTTATTTTTCTGATCATTTTATCTTAAATGGTCATAATGAATTTTTGGCTCTAAGGCCTTTCAATGAGCACTCTAAGAGTGCCCTGAAACTAAATAAAGAGTTTTTGGGTGCTCGTTGAAAGGCCTTAGAGCCAAAAATTTATTACGACCATTTAGGATAAAATGATCAAAAAAATAAGATCTTCGCACCAGTTCAACTGGATTGAAAATTGGAGCACTTAATTTTTTAATCATATTTTTCTGTTAGTTTCATTAACAGTGTTAACGATTTTACCAATTTGAAGCGTAAAACAAACTATAGGGAAGAAATTGGAGCACTTTGAAACTAGAGGGACGAAAGTGAGACAACCGTAAAACTACAGGGACGACTACGAAAATTTGTCCACTTTTTAATACACCATCTATAAATGTTACATCAATGTGGGTCTTCTATTCTTAACTAATACCCCCGACTATTTTATCCTCCTTCATAAATAATACACCCAAAACTCATACCGCATCCAATCGGGCCGTTGGTGTAGCCGATTTACCATTGGGATTAGTTGGAGATAAAATATTTGAAATCATGGGCTTCATGGAAGTTGGTTTGTGGAGTTCATGGGACACTTGGCTTTTTCACAGTTGATGGATGCAGCAAAAGTCATCCCCAAAGGAAATCCCTTTGTTTCGATACCCACTTCGGCAGGTTTTCTCTCTCCGGCCCCCACGGATCATGCTCTCCTAAGTACTAGTACAAAGTTGCAAGACATGAAAAGGTGCTTGCCCGGCCACATAGCCAATGCTCTTCTTTTATGGAGTAGTATATTTCAATTTCCATAGCCGAGCACAATTTATTTATTTATTTGGCAAATTTTAATTAATTATAGCAACTCCATAGTTGTAATTTTTATTTTTCGGTAATGGAAATCCTTAGCATTTTCAATTTCAACGGCGTTTTTTTTACGTTTGAGTACCGCGCTCGCAAACTTTTCTACATCACTTGAGGAAATTATAAAGTCTTCTTCGTTGAGGCAAAAAAGAACCGGCGGTTGATTTTATCTACCTCACATAATTCACTTGAGGAGAAGTCAATCTTTCCATACTCGGATCAAACGTAGTCTTAGGACACCCGCGCATCTTAATCTCGCGACCGAGGCGTTGTTTGCATGAAAGGGTGTCTATAAGAGGTAGATAAAAGAATGAGCATCTTGTAGGCACCCTTTACAAGAAAGTGCATACAAGAGACATGATCATTCCTATAGAGTGTCTACAATACAAGACATTACATATCACAAAAGGGTGTCTATATGTTTATAAATAAATCCTTTTTAAAGCTATTCAACACACCAAAAAACACTCCATATTGGATTGCTCTCTCTATGCTCACTCTCTTTTTAGTACTTTAGGTATACTGAAATTCCATTATTCTACGAAATTAAAATTTCAATTCTTGGTTGTTTTACATTTGCTTAGTGGATACTAGCATTGTGCCCGTTCGATGCACTGGATAAAAAAACTACATTGATTTTTTCAGCCCTATGCATCGAATGGACACAACGCCAGTTGATAAAAGATAGTTTAACATTTTCTTCGGTCATATGTTCGATGCACGCTAGCATTGGTCTTATTATATGCACTGAAAGACATATATGTGTGGAAAAAAAAAATTTAAGTACCACGTGACGATGTCCCATGGGCATAGGATAATTAATTTTTCCTACAAAAAATCAAAAATCAAGAAAATTAGAATAGAGGGTTTGGATGGATTTAATGGCAAAACACATTTGCTTAGTATATAGTATAGATAGATAGATTCTATCTGTCTTCGTTTGTGCAAACATAGATAGAAAGAACTTTGAGTTCGAACTTCATTTTATCTTTTTCTTTATCGGCAAAAAAAGACTTGAGAAGGGACACAAAGATTAAATGAATCACGGGCACACTTGCAAAATGTCACCTCTAAATTTGATTCCCAAACTTTCCCCTATATGCATCACCTTACACGCATTCTTGAAAAGAGAGTGCCTGTTCCAAATGTACTTAGATGAAATGGAAGTAGAAGAAACCTCTCTAGGTTTGGTTTTGATAATGGCAGCAATGATCCCAAACTCAGAGATAAGCTTCGTCTTCCTAATCTTCGTTTTGGCTCTATTTAATCTCCTTTCCAATCTAAGAATAGTTTCATGAGAAGATCTCTTCCCAAGTTAGCTAAATGTAGACACCCCAATTTGGCCTAACGATTATTTCAAGTCCCACCTTGGAACCATCCCGATGATGAAACGGATACAGTGATTGCTGATTGCTTCCTTGAGAACCTTAGGACTTTCGGTAATAACTTTGAGTCACTTAGAGGACCCAATTCAAAGCCATACAGCCTTTCAGATAGAAATACAGAAGCCTAGGAGAATCCATCTGTCGGCCGTGACATCGATCCCACGGCCCTAACATCATTTCCTCACCCGAGCAACCTGTTGCTAGCAAAATCTCCCTAAGAGATCAATCTCTCGGCCGCAAGATCTATCCTTCGGCCGAGACATCCATTCCTCGGCCATGATATCCTTTACTCGGCCGCCAGATCGACCTTTTCCCAGACTCTGGAACGTGTTCTGTCAGACGTTTGATCCGATTACACTACCTCTCCGATGCGTTCGGGCTATGCTCAGGGATTACGACGTAGAGTTCGAATTGCATTGCAATTGCAATTGCAATTGCAATCGTGCCATTTGATTGGCCGGAGTGAGTCACCAATTGCCTATATAAAGGGCCTTTGGACTCCGAAAATATACACACGAAATTATCAGAGTATACACTCTCTCAAACCTCGAAACTCTGCACAAATACTCCCTCATACCCACTCTTCAAAAGCCCTAACCTCCCGAAGGCAGCCGTCAATCCGGCGATCAAACCCCGAAGTTCAAACCCTAACCCTAGGGTTTCCAATCAAGCAATCAGTCAATCATGCACAATCCAAAGCAATCAAGCAACTGAGGGATCAAGGTGGTGAGGCCCAACGGCCTCTGGTTTGTCTTATTTACTGTATTTTTGACTAACCGTAGCGATTTGATTATTTGTTAATCTTTCTGTCTGGTGTGAGGAAGAACACCGACCGGGGCTTCGATCCCTCGGCCGGTACATCAAACCAGGAGGATCCCTCGGCCGTGACATCCATTCACCGGCCGCGGGATCCGTCTCCCTGGGATATTTTCTTTGCTTTTCTACTTTCTGATGCATGCTTATTTATCGCACTGGCTCACTTTGCTTACTGTTTAAAGGAATAAATAAACAGACTATGTGTTAGAATTAAACAAAGCATCTATACGTCTTATGTTGAATGATTATGGGCCAGTCTCACGACTGGGCAAAGAGGGGTGCCTAACACCTTCCCCTTATTGTACTTTTGGCTCCCGTATCCAGAATCTCTATCTAATTTCCCAGTTTTAGTAAACTGGGTGGCGACTCTGTTTTGATGATAACCGTTATCATGTGGCGATGTTCCTAGCCATAGGAATGTCCATGATTTTGGTTTACGAAGCAAGCAACCAATCGAGCAAACAAACTTGATCAATCTGTATGGCGATGCCCCGTTTGGGAGGTGTCTACAGTTTTTGGCGACTCTGCTGGGGATATGAGAGCCATAACCAAAAAGTTCGACATAAGACTAATACATGCCTTGTCTAATTCATTTATCATATGCATCGAGCGGGCAACCCGTTGAGTTCACCTGATATCCCGGCATGACACGGGCTATGTTGGGGGTTCCAGCAAACTCCACAGTCACTCGTACCTAGTGGTATATCAAAAATGAAATCACCCAATCGCCGCCTATGATGGGCTGGTGAGAGGATTGGCGCCCTTTGACAACGGCGCACCCTGAGACTACCAAAAACCTTGCATGTTTTAGAAAGCCATAGAACTTATCAAACTAAAACAGGAACCTACTTGCATTTTATTTGCAAAAGTTCTTCCTCACACCTTGTATCATTTTGTTGTTGTAATTAACCCTTTCTGTGCAGAAGGGTTGGGATTTTCAGCCCAAGTCCTAACCCTGCGCAAGCCGAATACTGACTTCCAGGTATTCTACTTTTCAAGCAGGCACAATAGGTAAATCAAAGAAGCAACCACAGCCAACTTTGTACTCTTATAACACCCGAAGCTACGCCAAACAAAGGTCTCTGCAACCCTCACGTCTATCATCTGACAAAACACCCTCACCACAACAAATCCAACCGCTTTCAGAAACTTCTCGGTCATCCCCTCAACGAACCCCGTCATTTACTAAATCTCAAGCTTCGTCAAGCAACCCTTCTACCTTCATGGCAGACAACAACGCCACTATTGCCGACCTCCAAGCTCAAATCACTGCACTACTAGCAGAAAAGGCAGCTAGAGATGCTGAGGATGAGGAAAAATCAATGGAAGACGAGAACCCCCATAAAGTAGTGTTGGCAGAAAGTCCTGAGTTGACCAAGCAAGTCAAGGAAATCAAACAAGCCTTGGCTCGTTCACAAGGGGACCAAATTCTGGATTTCGAGGGACTTTGCCTCTTCCCAGAATCCAAGCTGCCTGAGAATTTCAAGATGCCCAACATTGAGAAGTTCAATGGAACTGGCAACCCTACCAGTCATGTTCGCTATGTTATCAACACCCTGAAGCCGATGGGCTTGAATGACGAGCTCATCGCTCAGTTGTTCCAACGAACTCTCACCGGAAGTGCTCTCGACTGGTTCCTCACTTTGGAGTTTGTGCATTATCAAACTTGGCCAGAAATTGCCAATGCTTTCGTCAAGCAATATGCGTACAACGTCCAAATTGAACTAACAACTCGAGATTTGGAAATGACCAAACAAGATTCCAATGAGGACTTTGCTACCTTTGTGGCAAGATGGAGGGAAAAGGCTGCCAAGATGAAGAACCGCCCCTCCGAGGAAGACCAAGTGAGGATAGTTGTCAAAAATTTGCAACCCAAATATCTCAGGCATATTTACACATGCACAGGCTATCACCGATTTCAAGCGCTTGCATGCCACTGGGTTGCAAATCGAAGATGGAATCAAGCTAGGACTCATTGGGAAAGAAGAGGCCACTCCTTCACCTAAGAAAACCTTCTCTAACCGTACATCTCACGCCTCTGTGAATGCCCTTGGCACATCCTTGTCCCAAGACCCTTTCCAAACTAGTCCATCCCGAAGCTCAAATCGACCCCGCCGCAACTTTGATCCTCTTTACATGACCTTGTCCCAAGCCCTGACCATTCTCAGCCGTCAAGGGCATCTCAAACCTCTAAACAAGCCACTTCCTCCGCCGCCCTACGGTCCAAACCATGATCCAAACAAACAATGCGCCTACCACCAACACCCTGGGCACGAAACAGACAATTGCATGCGTCTTCGTCACGACATTCAAGACCTTATTGATAGTCGAACCATAAAACCACCAAAACCTGATGGGCAAGCCAACCCACTCCCTACTCATAATACTGAACCGCCACCTCGAAATATCAATCTCATAAATCTATCTCACAACCCCACATACAATCCCAGCCAATACATTGTCCAAGACAACCAAACCAAACCTACCTTAACCTTCCCCGAGGAGGACGAGCGTTTCATGATGGAGGAGGAGGAGGATAATGATTCTAATCAGTCAGAAGTAATCGACGTTGATATGTCCGACATAAGCAGCAAAGATCAGGCAGAGGAGGAAAAGCTAAGGAAGTGGAAAGAACACTCCTGGGCAAAATACAATTTGGAGGATCCAGACATTCCATTTGTAGAAGATGACGAATGGCTTCGTATCTAGTTTGAGAATAGGAAGAAGGAAAAAGAAAGGGTCATCATGATGAGAAGGCACGCTCGCTTCGAGCCTGCCCAAATAGTGGTACGCATCAACCGTCCCAAGATTCCAACACCGCCCATTGTTTGGGAGACAATCAATCTCATAGAAAAGGTAGAGGAGTTTCAAATGCAACCATGGGTCAACCCTTACGACGAGTGTGACTATAGTCAATGGATAGAGGAAAGAGAAGATCTGGATCTCATATGCACAGAACCCTATAAAACAGGGGAAAGCGACTTTGATGAAATGGAAGGAGAGTGCAATGATCCGCTCGATGAAACCTCCTTAGTATCACTATTCAATCAGGAGGAAATGACTGATGACCACCCAATCAATGAGGAAAGGGAGGTTCAGACTAACACATCTATCTGGGGATTGCTCATGACTCAAGGAAGTAGCCATCGCACGAACTTCAAAGATGAACCCAATTCAAAGGCTCTGTTTGGCAAGGAAGAGGGTGGGAAAGAGTACAAAGTTGCAAAAGACAAGGGAAATGACCCCGACATGCTGCAGTAGCTGAGAAGTCACAACATGACAAATAAGAAACGTTAAAACACTGTTTTTGCTTTAAACAAACTAGAACAAGTTTTGGGCCCCTGTTTGGGCATTTTTATTTCCGCTAAGAGAATTTCTTTTTCATCTTTCAGATTATGCTTATCTAAATCCAAATTTCTAAATTGCAATTGCCATGCGCTATACTCTCATTGCCAAAACAAGGGAAAAATTCGAAGGGATCAAAATCTTCGTGTCCCCGACAAAAGGGAAGGAAAGGATGAACTCTAATTGCTTAAGAAACTAGGTTTTTTGTCAAAACTTAGAAGAAAGACACTATCTCCGTGAGAACACTTAGGGTTAGCTTGCCCATTGTGAAAGTACAAACGCAACAAGGAGATTCATAAAAACATCTCCATCAGATTCCTCTCCAAAAACACTAAAACCCTTTTGAGAGAAAAATGCTCGTTGGGCAATCTATACACCCAAGCAAAAGTAAGAGCAGAGCCTGCTAGGACAAGGAAAAAGCGAAAAATGTAGCCTAGGCAAAAGTCAAGGCATTTGAAGGAAAGCTCGCTAGGGACTCAACCTCTATCAGGTAACCTAGGCAAAACTTAGAGCACGAGAGAAAGAAAAACCAAGAGCGAAAACCCAACCCCCAAAGGTGGTAATCTTGGAACTACGTAAAATGCCTGATTCCCTGATTGGGATACGTAGGCAATCTCGCATCGAGATACGGCCCAAACATTTGTAAAGAGGAAAACATCAACAGGTTTGTACTCAATGATGGGCATGGCTAACCCTGCGTATTGAGTTCACAAAAGATGAGTATGCTTTTTTTCGAAGAAATGGCAACAAGCAATAGACATAAGAATTATAGTTCATCCCCTCTAACCCAAAAGTCGTCAAACACAATGGGTATGATACTTCAAAAGACTCTTAAGTTTGGCAATCGGGCTGTGGAGCATGGCAAAAGCAAAAGACAGAAAATCAAAAACTAAGCATAGGAAGGAATATGAAACAGGATGCCACTTGGCTAAAGCAAAACCTAGCTCCCTTGGGCAAATAGACGTAACGGCCGAAGAATCTATACCTCGTTCGCAACAATGATCCGTCGGCCGAGTGATCGATTCTTCGGCCAAGTGTTTTCATACAAGTTACTGTCTATCAGCAAAAAACTTGTTCAAAAAGCCATGTTCTGACTATCGCATGCAAACTCAAAACATCTAGGGGCATAAAAAGCATTTCTCAAACGAAAACTTGTTTACAAAACCATTGTTGTGGTTGCTTTCACTATACAAATATAGTTTCTGCCTATCTCCCACTAACTATGAACAGGAAAAAGAAAAAGCCCTAAAAGCTAGGCGATCTCTGAGAAGAAGGCAAAGGCTGTTCACTGGTCCCCACATTCCCCCCACCAGCAGCCGGTACTCTCTCAGCCTCAAGCTGCAGCCAAAGAGGGATACAAATATTCAGACTCAAGGGATAATACACAACAGATAAAGCTCATGAAGAAAGTCGTACCTCAAGGATCCTACGGCGTTGTCTCCGAACCAAAACCTCTGTACTCTGATAGGCGTGAAGCCATTCCCGTACTATCTCGGCAGGTACCTGTAGAACAGTCAAACATTACAAAGCAAGAGATACAATGCGAAGTGATGAAAGCTAACATGGAAAGCTAAAGATACCTGCGAAGCCCCGGCTGGCAAAGTGTAAAGCTGGGTCGTGCAAGGAGTCAGCGTCAGGCGCTCCTCCTCCCCATCATCCGAGTGGAAGGAGACAAACGAAGGAGCCCGTGGCCAAACAGGAGCAACGGGAGGAGCCGCAACGGAGGGGGTCAAGAAAAGACGGCAGTACTCCGTATAGTCACCTACCTAGAGGAGTAAACCCGCCCAATCTCTGACCCGAGCGTTCTTCAGATCTTCCTTTGACATCAAAGAGGTAGTCCTCATGGATACTGGAGGAGAAGGAGGAACAAGCTGAAGAGCCTCAACACGTGATCGCCACTGACTAGCCACTCGATCACCTAAGTACCAGGCTCGACAAAATGGACCCTCGAGTAAGCTGCGGGTCCGGTCTAGGACTCTACAACGTGCAAGAGGAGCATCCTCTGGTACACCACCCCAAGGGTCAAACCGTACCTACAAAGCAAGGACAAATTAGCCCCAACACAAGAATATGGGAGTCTAAAGGATAAAAGGTACAAAGAAAAAGGTACCTGATCGACCGTCAGTCGGTCCAAAACTCGCTACCACTCAGGAAGGCTCAAAACTGGTGACCGTGGCCTCCGTTGCCCCATCAACCATTGCTCGTAACAAGGTACGCAGTTCGCATCACCGTGCCTAGTCTCAGGGGGAAACTGGAGAAGGTGCTCAAAAGCCCAGAGCTGAAAAGCAGATTAACCAAAGCAAGTTCAGGACTAGAAAAATCCAAAGTGAAAACAAAAGTACAAAGGAACGATGCATACCTCAAGCACTCGAAAATGACCACAAAGAATGGGACTCTTGTCCCGCGAGCAAGCTCCAAGACTGCCATGTAAGGTGGCCAAAGCAGACGAGCCCCAGTCAAACTCCCGAATAGCTCCCAAGCGCTGCAGAGGAGCCAAAAATTGCGTGTGTACCGAACCATCCTTGTTGGCAAACAAAGTTTGCCCAAGGAGGTAAAGAAGGAAAGCTCGCGTCAACTGCTCGGCACTCACCTGGGTCAGAATGTCAGCCACCATAAAAGTCTTGCTTAGCCAAGCAAGATCGATATGACCTCGGGAACGAACAGGGGGCACCTTGCCCAGAAACCACCTCAAAGCACCCTCTCGCTCCTAAAACCGGGGGTCAACTCGAAGAGCAACTTCGCCTATCCGCAGGCCAGTCAGCAAAGAAAAGTCACCTGGAGTGATAGTCATCTCGCCAGCAGCAGGAAAGTGGAAGGTATTGGTGGTATCCCACCACCTCTCAACTAGCGAGGTCATCAATGACCAATCCATCTTCGGAAGATCGAGGCCCAGAACGAATGTCTCGAAACCTGCAGCGCATACTAATTCCCGAGCCTGCTCTGGCAGCTTCAAGAACCATCTGTGCACCTCCTTGCCTCCACTGCGAGCTTCCAGCCTCCTGTTCCTCTGCCAAAGACAAAAGGGAGTTAATCTCATGATTGCATAAACAAAGAAAATGCTAAGGGGCGTCAAATTAACATCTAAAAGCATGCATTGCCTAGATAGGGGGCACAGTTATTTTAGTTTCCTTAAACAAAAATAAATTCAACCCAAACATGGGTTCTTCACATTCACGCTCCTAACCAAAAGGGATTTTCATCCCGCAAGCAAAAAATTTTATTCTAAAAAAATACAAGGATTTCCAAAACTCCGAACTAAAGTAAACTTTTTACTTTTTCAGGAAACTCACTGGCACATTCAGAACGCTCAAGTGATGCTCAGGCTCTCTGCAAACTATCTCGGCCTCTGGACCACCAACAGGAGGGTGGTAGTGCAGGAAACCGCCATAACCCAGCCTACGCGAAGGAAGAATGTAGGTAGCGGCATCAAACAAACCAAGCTCTTCAATCGCCTCCTCGTCAGAAGACGAATACTCGCACCTACATGAAGGGTGCGAGGATGAACCCGCCATATCCGAGGATGGCGTGGCCATCACGTTTGAACCAAGATGGGAGGAAAACCAATGGTTTCAAACAACTGAAGCCAGCAGCAACGGCAACGGCGGCGGTTGGGATAATCGCCGGAGATGATGGTGGCCGACGGTGGTGAAGGAGAACGGCGGCGTGCGGCGGAAGTCGTCGGGCGAGAGGAACAGAGGAGAATGAGAGAGGAGGAGAAGAAAAGATTAAATGGGCCGTGAGATCGATTTAACTGAACTTAAATCGATTTCCTGGCTTTTGGCGTTCTCACGGCCGAGACATCAATTCCTCGGCCGAGACATCAATTCTTCGGCCGAGAGATCGATCTCTTGGCCTCCTAATCAATTTCCTTCGACAAGCATCAGATCATGCTCAGTGCATCAATTCAAGCCATCATGGATTCTGGGTCCTCAACCAACCAAATAGCCTTGGGGGCACCCCCGAGCCAACACAACATAATCAAAACTAGCCTTGGGGGCATGTCCAAGCATGAGAAAATTCTCTCTCCGCAAACTACTGGCCAAAATAAGTCAGAACACCTGGCGGCTCTAAAGCCTAGTCACTATCAGCAACTCTGCTATTCACCGCCATCAAAACAATTTAACAGGCTCTACGCCTTCACCAATCGACTCAGCAGCGGCCTGAAGCCCATCACCTCAACAGGCTCGAAGCCTACGCCCGTAGTCACTCATTCAGCGGCTCTAAGTCCTCAACTCCACAGCTCTGTGCTCGCTATCACTCACTCGCTGTCTCAACTGGCTCGAAGCCGTAAACAAGCGAATCTCAACAGGCTCTATGCCTATATGCGCCCACTTAGCGGCTCCAAGCCCACTATCGACAGGCTCTACGCCTGTATACACTCACTCAGCGGCTCTGAGCCCACTATCCCAACTGGCTCGAAGCCATAATAACCAATCTCAGCGGCTCGAAGCCTATTATCAACAGGCTCTACGCCCATACTCACTCACTCAACGGCTCTAAGCACACCATTTCAACAGGCTTGAAGCCATAACGACCAATCTCAGCGGCTCGAAGCCCATTACTTCAACAGGCTCGAAGCCTATGGTTCTACGCCCGTATTCACTCACTCAGCGGCTCCAAGCCCTCGACTCAGCAGCTCTACGCTCGCTATCACAGCTTAGCGGCTCCAAGCCCACTATCCCAACTGGCTCCAAGCCATAACAACTATCTCAGCGGCTCCAAGCCCTCAACTCAGCAGCTCCATGCTCACTATCACTCACTCAACGGCTCTAAGCCCACTATCTCAACTGGCTCAAAGCCGTAACAACCAACTCAGCGGCTCCAAGCCCACCGTTTCAACTGGCTCGAAGCCGTAACAATCAAGTCTACTTCAGTGGCTCAAAGCCCATTACTTCAACAGGCTCAAAGCCTGTATCTACCATCTGAAATGGCTCGAAACCGTAAACAACCAATCTCAGCGGCTCGAAGCCCGTTATCAAAAGGCTCTACGCCTGTTATCACAACTCAGCGGCTCGAAGCCCATCATCTCAACTGGCTCGAAGCCGTAAACAAGCAACAAGCTCTAAGCCGCCCCAACAATCAAGACATCTATTCTCAGGCTCTATACCTGAATGCTCAAAAATCTAACATTTTTGAATGCTCAAGCTCTACGCTTGGATGCCCAACCACTGTGTACTGGATGCTCAAGTTATACACTTGAATGCTCAAGCTCTACGCTTGGATGCCCAACCACTGCGTACTGGACGCTCAAAGCCTGTACTTTGAATGCTCGGATTCTGCCGTCCGAATGCTCGAGCTCTACGCTCCGAATGCTCAAGCTCTACGCTCCGAATGCTCAAGTCCAGAACTTGATAGAAGCTCTAAGCTTAAAACAAACACACATGCACGGGCCCGTGCACATATTGCATCAACATTTTCACATCGAGTCTGCATCATCATATCTATTCACATCTAACCTCATCACATATATACATCCTGCATATCTCTCATGAAACAGGTCAACCCTGCAATCAACTGGCTCTATGCCTCGGTTTTATTGATCGGCCCAGCGCCTCGATCCTTTGGCTCTACGCTAACACTTGTGATGAGAAAGCTCCGTGCACAGACCATCAGAATGCAACCAGCTCTACGCTTCGGTTCAAATCACGTCAAGCTCTAAGCTCCGACAACTCAGGCCCTCGCCTCAATTTAATCACCTCAGGCCCTTGCCTTATACCAGCTCCGCGCTTCGGTTCATCACGTCAAGCTCAAAGCTCTGACACCTCATACTCTCGCCTCACGATCAATATCAGCTCCGCGCTTCGGTTCCGTCAAGCTCTAAGCTCACCTCAAGCCCTTGCCTCATAACCACAGCAGGCTCCACGCCTCAATCCAATCACCTCAGGCTCTCGCCTTATGATCAACACCAGCTCCGCGCTTCGATCCTATCCAATCTCCTCAGGCCTTCGCCTCAAGATTGCAACAGGCTCCACGCCTCGATTCCATCACTCTCCAGGCTCTCGCCTCATGACTACAACCGGCTCCGTGCCTCGGTTCCCTCATCACCAAAGCTCCATGCTCTAGATACTGGCCCTGCGCCCCCCACATCTCCAAAACAAACCGGTGTCCAACTCATCCCAGCAGATGGCTTGGATTCCACCCCAATTACATCAATTCCTTCCAGCTCATTCGCAAGGACAGGCTACTCTACCGAACTCCTTTCAGTCAAAGTAAGGATGATCAAGAAAAGCAAACGCACCTGCAGTGTACTGATCTACTCCAAAATAACTAAGGAAGCTCTCCGCAAAAACTCCCCAGGTAGCCCCGCGCTCCTTCAACTACTCTTCGCCAAAACCCTGGCTCAGTCTAGGTACGTCACACTACGGCTTTTTTTAAGCCCTAAGGTACGTCTTCTGTCTCTAACCCTCCAAACTATTTTTTGCCCGAACTACGATTGGTCTGAATTTCCCTTGTGGAATACGTAGGCAGCCTCCCGGCCCGACTATAACAAAACCTTTTTCAAAAACCCCTTGGAATAGTAGTTGGACCAAATTGAGTTGCTTTTTACAGTTTTGACTCTTACTCAAACATGTCTCGCGATCCGTCTGAGCTCAGTCAAAGAGGGGCATCTGTAGACACCCCAATTTGGCCTAACGATTATTTCAAGTCCCACCTTGGGACCATCCCGATGATGAAACGGATACAGTGATTGCTGATTGCTTCCTTGAGAACCTTAGGACTTTCGGTAAAAACTTTGAGTCACTTAGAGGACCCAATTCAAAGCCATACAGCCTTTCAGACAGAAATACAGAAGCCTAGGAGAATCCATCTTTCGGCCGTGACATCGATCCCACGGCCCTAACATCATTTCCTCACCCGAGCAACCTGTTGCTAGCAAAATCTCCCTGAGAGATCAATCTCTCGGCCGCAAGATCTATCCTTCGGCCGAGACATCCATTCCTCGGCCGTGATATCCTTTACTCGGCCGCCAGATCGACCTTTTTCCCAGACTCTGGAACGTATTCTGTCAGACGTTTGATCCGATTACACTACCTCTTCGATGTGTTCGGGCTACGCTCAGGGATTACGACGTAGAGTTCGAATTGCATTACGATTGCAATTGCAATCGTGCCATTTGATTGGCCGGAGTGAGTCACCAATTGCCTATATAAAGGGCCTTTGGACTCCGAAAATATACACACGAAAACACACGAAATTATCAGAGTATACACTCTCTCAAACCTCGAAACTCTGCACAAATACTCCCTCATACCCACTCTTCAAAAGCCCTAACCTCCCGAAGGCAGCCGTCAATCCGGCGATCAAACCCCGAAATTCAAACCCTAACCCTAGGGTTTCCAATCAAGCAATCAGTCAATCACGCCCAATCCAAAGCAATCAAGCAACTGAGGGATCAAGGTGGTGAGGCCCAACGGCCTCTGGTTTGTCTTATTTACTGTATTTTTGACTAACCGTAGCGATTTGATTATTTGTTAATCTTTCTGTCTGGTGTGAGGAAGAACACCGACCGGGGCTTCGATCCCTCGGCCGGTACATCAAACCAGGAGGATCCCTCGGCCGTGACATCCATTCACCGGCCGCGGGATCCGTCTCCCTGGGATATTTTGTTTGCTTTTCTACTTTCTGATGCATGCTTATTTATCGCACTGGCTCACTTTGCTTACTGTTTAAAAGAATAAATAAACAGACTATGTGTTAGAATTAAACAAAGCATCTATACGTCTTATGTTGAATGATTATGGGCCAGTCTTACGACTGGGCAAAGAGGGGTGCCTAACACCTTCCCCTTATTATACTTTTGGCTCCCGTATCCAGAATCTCTATCTAATTTCCCAGTTTTAGTAAACTGGGTGGCGACTCTGTTTTGATGATAACCGCTATCATGTGGCGATGTTCCTAGCCATGGGAATGTCCATGATTTTGGTTTACGAAGCAAGCAACCAATCGAGCAAACAAACGTGATCAATCTGTATGGCGATGCCCCGTTTGGGAGGTGTCTACACTAAACTCGTCTCTTTTCTCCTTAATAGGAGGCCTTGGATCCTTAGGATCCAAAATTCTGAAACATGAGAAGACGGATGTAACCCGGTGTACACCATGTGGTACATGGGAGCAGTTACTCTCTTTATGAGAACGACATAATAACGCGCCTCGAGTTGTTTTTCCGTTCCATATTTTCCAAAGGTTTTCAGGAGATACATGACTTTGTCAGCATCCATTTCAAGAAGGCCAGATTTCCAATATTAAATGGGGTCTTTTTATAATTTGGAAAAAGATAATAAATTATATACACCGGCGGTGTAAACATTTATTTCTTCCAGATTAATTACATTGGGCCACGTCATCAAAACAATGGTCTCAATTAATAGAACATTACGATATAACGCAATGTAATTAATTTGGAAAAAACAAATGTTTACAACGACGGTGTAAAAAATTTACTCTCTTAGAAAAAAGTTCAATATATATAGTACTCCAACAGTAAATATATTGTTCCCATGGGGTCGCCCGACCCCCACAACCTCACGTATGGCATCGCGGTTGTTGGTGGCGATGACAGGTATTAATGGAATCGGTGGTCTCCATGACTAGCAGTTGTGCCGTGTTGGGCTAGTAATTTTGCCACAGACTATATGGATGATTCTCAAGGGTGTTTATGCAGAATAATTTTTTGGTTCAAACTTATTCAATTTTGTTTTTCGTATTTGTTAGTTTTACGCAAAAAATTTATGTGATATGGGTGAGTAAGAACGAAAAGAATCGGAAAAGTAAAAAATTAGTATGATCCTCTTAAATAAGTATTTTGGAAAATATTCAAGAAAAATTCCAAAAATTGACTTTTTGAGCTTTTCTTTTGAATATTTTCCAAAATACTTGTGTATAAGTTATTTTATTTTTCCGATTCCTCTCGTTCTTACTCACCCATATCACATAAAAGTTTGGTGTAAAACTAACAAATGCAAAAAAAAAAAAAATTAAATAAAAACAAATCAAAAAAAATTATAGTACATAAATTAATCACTAACGTGAACGAGACCGAAAGTGGCCCTACATGGACAATAAAGGAAATATATAAGACAAAGTGAAGCTGGTGGTGGTTTTGCGAACTCTGAATCCTCGATCGGATAGTGATGGCATAGAGTGGAGAACAGGGATTGATCGACCACACGCATGCATATAGATCAGTTCATGCATGTGCTGGATTTTTAGTTTGGCGCGGGTGACGTAAGTGCTTACATGAGCATGGATTAATACTCCTACCCACTCCAATAGACATGCTCACATGCATATGTACTAAACGTCAGGACACTGCATTTAGCTTGTCTTTTTCTCATTTGAATTCTGGGATATATATGTCTGAAGAGACGAAAAAGATTTAGTAATTAGGACAGACCGGATATGATTATTCATAATTTTGTGTTTGCAGTACTTTTCCATCCTGTATTTGCAGAGGAAGATGATCATCCACTACAAGAAAAAGTATATTCGGTGACGAAAAAGTGGCGACAAAATTTAATTTCGTCACTGTTTTGACAATTTTCGTGACGAAATTATTTTGCCACCAAATACCTATTTAGCGACGAAAAAAGGTGATAAAATTATTTTACATCAAAAAATATAATTTATTTGGTGACGAAAAATATATTTCTTCGACCAATTTGGCAACAAAATATTTTTTTTTGATCTGGCGACCAATTTGGCAACAAAATATATTTTTCATCACCAAATGCTTAACTTTTGCGATGAAAAATAATTTCGTCACATTTTTTACGTACCTTTGGTGACGAAATTTATGAATTGTGCTTTACCACTAAATATATTTCAGGTATAACTCTTTGCTCATAACTCCAGTATTTGAGATAATTCAAATTGGAATTTGTAAGGGTTCAATTTATCGGGATCTTGACCATGGGTCGGTTCCGGTTCCTTCCTACGTTGCTCCGCGCGCCCGCCACCTGACCTGCAACAAGTCACTAGGGCTGTGATTGCCCAGTGACCCTCCGACGATCAAGTTAGATGTAGGGAGAAGTGTATAGGTCTAGAGTTAGAGTAGAATAACATACCTCTCTAGGTTAGAGTCCCTTTGTATTTATAGACCTTGGTTTGCTTGGCCTCCAAGCTAGCGCATGGAGGGTACGCTTGGGTAACCGCCTCGGGTGACATCATATATGATGAATGGGAAAAGGCGATTACGGAGCACATGGCAAGATCAGCTCCAATGATGATCCTCGTGCTGTAATCGCCTCGGCCTATGTCATGGTGACGCGCTTGACCGAGGGACTTGGTTTATTGAGACAGGGGACTATTCTGAGGCACCGTGTGTGTTCACACCGTGATGTACAAAGCGACGTCCCGAAGGTTGCACCGGGCCTCTAGCGACATTGCCTTGAACCTATGCGCTGTTGGGCTCCAGGGCTCAGAGCAGGATGCGAATGGGAAACGCCTCGGGGTCGGTCCGAGTTTACTTACTCCTGGCCACTACAATAGCCCCTCAATCCGTCCGGGCATCACTCTCAGCGCGGGGGGGATTGATAGTAGTGATTGCGGGCACCGAGTTCTTTGTCCGAGGAAGCACTCGTGACTTCCTTGGCAATCATCCAAAACCTAGCCCCAATACTATGAGCCACGCATCAGTCATCACTTTGTCAATCGTACGACGATAACTGGCTCGGCATGTGCCGTGTCAGTTGAATGATATGTCCTGTCAAATCACTGCCACATGTCGCAACCCTAATGGCTCAGACAACCGAGACGCTGCTAGTGACGCCGCTGGCTCTCCCTTGCGCCATCGATTATTGCCACGTGTCGCGCATCCAACGGTCTCTGAGGTGTCGCTTTGTTTCTCGCGCGCCTCTCGATCTTTGAACTGCCATTAAAAGGAGGAGCGGGGGAGAGAGATTCACCTTTGCTTTCTCTCTCCTGCTTGGTATCGTGAAAGCCTCTCTCTCTAAAACTCGAGTTTCTAGGGCTTTAGATCGATTCTGGGCGCGCTTGGCAGCAAGATCTCTCCCTAGTTTCAGGTGTGTTGATCGATTAACGCCTTTCTCAATTTTTATAGCATTTTTAACGCATCCTATGCATCCACCATTTGGAGAGGTCTGGTATGACTGGAAAGCGAGAAGAAGATGAATAAACATTGTTCATTGTTATTCCCAAGCTCCATATTCTTCCCGAGCCTGGGATTCTTCTCGAGGTGGAATTCGACTTGTCCGGGCTCTTGACCCAGTGCTTAGGCATCCAAGGATTGATGACCTGACTATGCCCGAACGACTGGGTCTCATTGATTCTGAGCATCTTGTTAGGTTCAAGCTAATAGCTCTTACATGTGCATCTTGTTAGGTTCAAGCTAATGGTCATCGACATCTCCTCGGACAGCTCCCACAATTCTTCGGCCTTCATTACCCCAAGCGAAGAGGATTTTATTGACGACTTCCTCCGTAGCCCTCCCCGAGCACGCTGGGCAGCTCCTGTTCCTATAGACTTCTTCAAGCCCGTTGATCCTTCCTCTGAACTAATGGCAGGTTCTCCGGGGCCGTCTTTTGATACCAATCCCGCAAGCACCTCGGGCCAAGATGCCGAGGCCGAAGCTCCAGTGGAGGTTTGACGAGGGAGGGCGGAGCGTCCTTGCACATTCCTCCGTTTCTTCAACAGAGAGGAGGGATCCTATGAGGAGTTCGCTACAACCTACTCCATCCCTTCAGATGTCCGAGTGAGGAGAGGGGCATCGCACCCGGAGGATATCCAATACAGAGAGAGGGAGCTAACCTTCCCTCTAATGGCCATTACTGAGGGTGGGGTTAGGTTTCCCCTTCACCTATTCGTCCGGCACGTCCTTCAAGAATTGACCCTTACGTCGTCTCAGCTCTCCACCAACTCCTACCCCATTATTACAAGTATCATTGAGCTGTGGAGGAGGGAGGTCCTGAACTTCAGGATCGAAGAACTCTTTGGAGTGTACTCGCTCGATAAGAACCCCAGTTACGGTCGGTACTATTTTGCCAGCCGACCCGAGTATAAAGACCTATTGATAGAGAGCTTGCTTGACTCCGAGAATTAGGCGAACACATTTGTTGTTGTGTTAGGAAACTTTATGTTTGGTCCCAAGGAGGTTGGCGACGATCCAGTTCAGTGGAATACAGGCTCCCCCGATCTGAATTTGTCTTTATCTTTACTTCCGTGTTGCTCTTCGTTGTAGATTGTTACTGAGCATCGCTCCTTGTTTAACTTTGCAGGAAAGAATGTCGTGGAGCGGTATCGGAGGAGACGCAACCGCTTGGTCATAACAGCAGCCTACGTTGTACCGCTTGTTAGGAGGAGGGCCCCATATATCCTCGGTTATAAGCATCCTACACTTGCTTTATTACAAAGAAGCCGATGAAGCAGGCTGATGAGAACGCGACTTGGGCACGCAGTCGAGGGATAAGGGGCAGAGGAGGAGGACGAGCAGGAGTGGTGATATCCTCTGAGGCGACCGGTAGTAGTTCACCTCCGCTTGGGAGAATCCGAGTGCCAATCGACTGTAGACACCTCCCAGACGGGGCAACGCCATACATATTGATCACGTTTGTTTGCTCGATTGGTTGCTTGCTTTGTAAACCAAGATCGTGGACATTCCCATGGCTAGGAACGTCACCACACGATAACGGTTATCATCAAAACAGAGTCGCCACCTAGTTTATTAAAACTGGGAAAACAGATAGAGATACTGGGTACGGGAGCCAAAAGTACAACAAGGGGAAGGTGTTAGGCACCCCTCTCTGCCCAGCCGTGAGACTGGCCCATATTTGCTCAACATAAGACATACAGATGCTTTATTTAATTTCAACACATAGTCTGTTTAATTAAGCCTTTAAACAATAAGTAAGGTGAACCAATGCGATAAGTAAAACATGCATCAGAAAGCAGAATAGAACAAAGCTGTTCCAAGGAAATGGATCCCGCGGCCGGTGAATAGATGTCACGGCCGAGGGATCCTCCTGGTTTGATAAACCGGCCGAGGGATCGAAGCCCCGGTCGGTGTTCTTCCTCACACCAGACAGAAATATTAGCAGATGATCAAAACGCTACGATTAAGATTATAAACAGAAAATAGACCAAACCAGAGGCCGTTGGGCCTCACCACCTTGATCCCTCAGTTGCTTGATTGCTTCGGATTAGTGGTGATTGACTGATTGCTTCTTGAAAACCCTAGGGTTAGGGTTTGGACTTCGGGGTTTGATCGTCGGATTGATGGCTGCCTTCGGGAGGTTAGGGCTTTTGAAGAGAGGATTTGAGAGAGTATTTTTGCAGAGTATCGTGACTGATGAGGGTGTATTGTGTTCTTAATTTCAGAGCCCAAAGGCTCCTTTATATAGGCATAGGAGTGACACAACTCGACCAATCAAAGCACACGATTTGGAATTGGAGTTGCAATGTAATACAAACTCTTTGTCGTAATCTCTGAACGTAGCCCGAACGCATCGGAGAGGTAGTGTAGTTGGATCAAACAATCGACAGAACGTTCCAGAGTCTGGAAAAAGGACGATCTGGCAGCCGGGCAAAAGATCTTGCGGCCGAGGAATGGATCTTGCGGCTGAAGGATGGATCTTGCGGCCGAGGGATTGATCTTTCGGGGAGATTTTCTAGCAACAGGTTGCTCGGGTGAGGAAATGATGTTAAGGCCGTTAGTTCGATGTTACGGCTGACAGATGGATTCTCCTAGGCTTCTGTATTTTCTGTCTGAATGGCTATATGGCTCTGGATTGGGTCCTCTAAGTGGCTCGAAGTTCTTACCGAAAGTCCTAAGGTTCTCAAAAAGGCAATCAGCAATCACTGTATCTATTTCATCATTGGGATGGTCCCCAAGGTGGGACTTGAAATAATCGTTAGGCTAAATTGGGGTGTCTACAGATGCCCCTCTTTGACTGAGCTCAAACGGATCGCGAGACATGTTTGAGTAAAAGTCAAAACTGTAAAAAGCAACTCAATTTGGTCCGACCACTATTCCAAGGGGTTTTTAAAAAAGGTTTTTGTTATGGTCGGGCCGGGAGGCTGCCTACGTATTCCACAGGGGAAATTCAGACCAACCGTAGTTTGGGCAATAAAGAAAAATAAAAAGTTTGGAGGGTTAGAGACAGAAGACGTACCTTTGGGCTTAAAAAGCCGTAGTGCAACATACCTAGACTGAGCCAGGGTTTTGGCGGAAGATAGTTGAAGGAGCGCGGGGCTGCCGGGGGAATTTTTGCGGAGAGCTTCCTTAGTATTTTGGGTTAGATCAGTACACGGCAGGTGCGTTTGCTTTTCTTGATCATCCTTACTTTGACTGAGAAGAGCTCGGTAGAGTAGCCTATCCTTGCGAATGAGCTGGAAGGAATTGATGTAATTGGGGTGGAATCCAAGCCATCTGCTGGGGATGAATCGGATGCCGGTTTGTTTTGGGATATGGGGGGCGCAAGGCCAGTAACTGGAGTACGGAGCTTTGGGATGAGGAAACCGAGACATGGAGCCGGTTGTAGTCATGAGGCGAGAGCCTGAGGTGATAGAATGGAGGCGTAGAGCCTGTTGTGGTCATGAGGTGAGGGCCTGAGGAGATTGAAGCTTTGAGCTTGATAGAACCAAAGCGCGGAGGTGGTATTGATCATAAGGCGAAAGCCTGAGGTGTCGGAGCTTAGAGCTTGGTGTGATTTGAACCGAAGCGTAGAGCTGGTTGCATTCTGATGGTCTGTGCACGGAGCTTTCTCATCATAAGTTTTGGCGTACAGCCAAAGGATCAAGGCACTGGACCGATCAATAAAACTGAGGCGTAGAGCTGGTAGATTGCAGGGTTGACCTGTTTCATGAGAGATAGAGATGCAAAATGTGTATTTATGATGATAGTTGTTAGATGTGAATAGATATGATGATGCAGACTCGATGTGATAATGGTGATGCAATTGATGCAAATGTGCACGGGCCTGTGCGTGTGTGTTGATTTAAGCGTAGAGCTTCTTTCAAGTTTCGGACTTGAGCATTCAGAGCGTAGAGCTCGAGCATTCGGACGGCAGAATCCGAGCATTCAAAGTACAGGCTTTGAGCATCTAGTACGTAGTGGTTGGGCATTCAAGCGTAGAGCTTGAGCATTCAAGTATAGAACTTGAGCATCCAGTACACAGTGGTTGGGCATTCGAAGAGCTTCGCGCATTCAAAATGTTAGATTTTGAGCATTCAGGCGTAGAGCCTGAGAATAGATGATATCTTGCTTGATCGGGGCGGCGTAGAGCCTGTTGAGATAGTTGTTATGGCTTCGAGCCAGTTGAGATAGCGGGCGTAGAGCCTGTTGCTGTGATAGCGAGCGTAGAGCTGCTGAGTCGAGGGCTCGGAGCCGCTGAGTGAGTGAATACAAGCGTAGAGCCATTGAGATGACTGTTACGGCTTCAAGCCAGTTGAGATAGTGGGCTTTAGAGCCGCTGAGATGGTCGTTACGGCTTAGAGCCAGTTGAAATGGTGAATATAGGCGTAGAGCCGCTAAGTAGGGCCGTTGGAATGATGGTGGATATGATGATGAGCTCTTGAGCTGTTGAGTGAGCTTAGAGCTGCTGATGATGATTGGGCTTAGAGCCTGTTGAGTGAGTTGATGGACGTGGGTGAATATGGGCACGGAGCTGCTAAGTTGTTTGATAAATAGCAGAGCTTTTGGCCAGCAGTTTGTGGAGAGAGAACTTCCTTATGCTCGGATATGCCCCCAAGGCTACTTTGTTGGTCGAAGACTCAGAAGTCCATAATTGCCTGAGTTTGGTGCACTGAGCAAAATCCACTGGGGCTTGAAGAAAATTGATTGGGGGGCCAGAAGATCGATCTCTCGACCTGATGTGTCGGCCGAATCATCGATGAACCGGCCGAGTAATCGCTTCATTTCCAGAGCTCTATAAAGCCGAGGCCTCGGCGTTCTTTTTTTTATCCTTTCCTCTTCTCTCTCCATCCTCCTCTGCCGAAAAGTCTCCCGAAGACCTTTCACCTCCTCCTCCTCGATTCCCGCCGGGTCCGGGCCGTGGGTGATATGTTGACGTGGCTAACGTGCGCGGAGGGAGACCGCGTTGTTTTCGGTCCTGTCTTGATGCTTGATTAGGGACCCTCACATGGGTGGCTTGCTTCCGTGACGCGGAACTCCTGGGATGGTGCTTGTAGGTGGTATGATGGTTTTTCTGTGCCATCCGGTGTCTTTCTTGCACCACAGTGCTTCTTTGATACACGTCATCCTGGGGGTGTCCTTTTTCTTTTTTGCAACAAGTCTCTGGTGTTCAGACCACCAGAGGATTCGGCATCCTCCTCTCCTTCCTTTTTGCTCTTGTTTTTCTCTTCCTGCATAGGTTAGTCTAACAGGAAATCGATGTATAGTTTGTTTAGGAAATGTGGGATGATCCACCTTGTGATGTAAAAAGCTTTCGTTATATGAAACAAAAACCTTTTGCCCTGCTATGTGATTGTGTATGCTACATTTGCACCGTTTATGTATGATAATTTTGTTAATTTGATAAAGAACCAGTGAAATGAACAGAATCGTGGAAACAGTCTGTAAAATAGCTGTTCTGGTGGCCGACCTACTGATTACGCGGCCGAGGCTTGGATCTGGCGGCCGAAGGATCGTTTCGTCTGCTTGGGTTTGACTTTTAGGTCAACCCTGATTTTCACGGGCCGATGGATTGATCCTACGGCCGTCATATCGAAGTGCCGGCCGAGAGACCGACTAAGTTACTGAGGATTTAGAATCCGATTCCGATTCGAACTAAGACTCAACTTAGTTCTATAAGTACGCATTCTACGAACCCGATAGCATTGTCAGTAACAATTCCTTGCATATGGCACAACCAGTCCTTGATCAGTGGTTGAATTCACTTAATGGCCTCGACCGTTTACACTTTAAGTCCTTCGGTATGGACTTTCTCTTTTCCATTCGTCAAATTCCTGTGAATTTTGCTTTCCTTAGGGCAGCCACCAGTTTGTGGGATCCTGCTTTTCATGTCTTTCGATTTAGGAGAGAGGAATTGTGTCCTACTATTGAGGAGTTTGCAGCTATCATGGGTCACTCGGATAGAGAGGGTCTCATTGTCCCTAACCCTTTGTTTAACCGAGGTAATCTTTTGAAAGATTTGCTCCAAGTTCAGAAACATGAATTCCGGTTCTTTATGGTGAACGGAAAGTTGGAAACCCTGCAGCTTGTTCAGCGTTTTGGTACAACCGAAGCTCATCGTCAAGTTCTTCAACAGAAAGCGTGCTTTCATGCATTGTGCATCTGTCTTCTCCACCACTACTTGCTTGGCCCTTCCTCTGGTCATGCTGATTCCATGTTGCTTGATTTTGCTCGACAGATTGGAAACCGTGTAGGTTTTGCTGGCTTAGTGTTGGCGGAGACCTTGATGGGCCTTGACGCGGTGAAGGGTAATCCCACAGCCCAGTTTTCAGGCAGTCCTTTGCTACTACAGGTTCGCTTTTTGTTTGTTTATGAATTATCTTTTCCTTCGTCACTCTTATGTTTTGACTCACATGTTCTCACAACTCACGATTTTCCCTTGTTTTTTAGGTATGGTTATTTGAGAAGCTAAAAGTATGGGATGTGCCAGAGCGACTTCCCTATAGTTCAAACCACTGTACGGAGCGTCGTGTGATTAGGCAGTTTCCAACTGAGGCTGCTTGGGAAGCATGGATGAAGGCTCGCAGGGGTGATCATATTTGATGGGTTTGCCCCTAGTATAGTGTTGAGAGTATGACTGTCAGTACCATGAACCATTTTGGTGTAGCGGTGATCGGTATTACTCGAGTCACCTTTTACTTTCCCGCTCGCTTTCAAAGGCAGTTTGGAGCTGAGCAAACTACAATTTTGGGTGACCCTGAGTACACTGTTTCCAAGGTTCATGATGCCAGCTTTCGTCGTAATGTGCTGCGTCTTTGGCCAAACAGGGTGACGCAGGAAGTTGCTGAGAACTTTGCTGACAAGCTATCAAGCTCTTATAAGCGCTGGTTGAAGAAAGACCTTTTGGAGGATAGAAGTGCAAAGAGAAGGAAGATCTAGAGATTCTAACACTTTGCTTATGTTTTTCAAAAGATGTAATTTGATTCTAGCTTCCATAGATTTGAGGATTGTGTAGGTTTGCTTTTTCCTTTTTCTTTTGGAAATAATAAAACATTTGGCCGTTTTATTCAAAGATGTTATTGCCATGGTTTGATAGTGAACATGCTTTAGGATATAGATTTTGGAAGCGATGATGATAGCAGTGGCCGAATCTCAATCTAGAGATTGCCTACGTATCCCATGGAGGGAATCAGGCCATAAACGTAGTTCCAAGATTTGTTTTGTTTTAGTCGGGGTTCACTCGGGTATTTTCCTCTCCTTTTGTGCTCTTAATTTTGCCTAAAACCGCCCTTGCGGGTTTTTGATCTAGCGAGTGTTTTATTTATGCCTTAGTTTTTGCCTAAGCCGCCCTTGCGGGTTTTCGACCTAGCAGGCTGCTCTAATTTTTGCTTGGGTCCGCCCACCCTTGTGGTTTTTGGCCCAACGAGCATCTCTCATGGGTAATACTTCCTCAGCTTGTCAATGTTGACTAGCGTCGCGAATTCCATTCCATCCAAGTCTGCAATGTATGCTGCTCCTCCAGAAAGTATGCGTTTGATAAGGTAGGGGCCTCCCCAGTTTGGTCTAAACTTGCCCCTCGGGTCTGAAATGTGACGACGGATCGCTTTGAGCACCATGTCTCCTACTTTGATGTCTCTTGGTTTTACCTTTTTGTTGAATGCTCGTGCAATGCGGCGTTGATACCCTTGTACATGGTATAACGCTCTTAGCCTCCTTTCGTCTAGTAGTGCCAACTCGTCGTAGCAGTTTTGAACCCAGTCTTCTTCGATCATTCCAGTCTCAACCAGAACCCTTAACGAAGGTAATTCCAGCTTGATAGGCAAGACAGCTTCCATTCTATAAACCAGAGAGTAGGGAGTGGCCCCAGTTGAAGTTCTTTCAGTTGTTCGATAGTCCCATAATGCCAAAGGTAGCATTTATGGCCAGTCTGTGTAGGTGTTGGTAGTCTTTCGCAGAATCCTCTTGATATTCTTGTTTGCAGCCTCAACTGCTCCATTAGTTTGAGGTCGATAAGTAGATGACCGATGATTATGTATCCCAAATTCGGCAAAAAGATTCCTCTGCTCCTTTGAAGTGCGATCCATTGTCACAGATGAACTCGTGAGGTACACCATATCGATAGATGATATTAGTGCGAATAAATTTGGCCACATGAGTGGCTTTGAGGGTAGCATAAGAAGCGGCTTCTACCCACTTGGTGAAGTAGTCGATGGCCACTAGAATGAACTGATGTTTGTATTTTCCCTTTGGATTTATACTTCCAATAACATCTATCCCCCAGGTGGAGAATGGCCAGGGGGATGTCATGCTATAAAATTCGTAGGGGGGATGCGTGTGCGATCAGCGTGGGTTTGGCACTTGTAACATCGGCGGACATAATCAGCATAGTCGGCCTCCATTGTGGTCTAGTAATATCCCTGACACAAGATCTTTTTTGCCGTTGTTGCCCCATTCATGTGTGGCCCACAAATTCCTTCGTGTGTTTCCTCCATTACCTTACGGCTGTCCTCAGCTGTGACGCAAAGTTGACTTGGACCCAAGTGTGCCCTTCGGTACAATGCTCCTCCATAGATTACAAATCGGGCGGCAAACTTCCACAGAGCTGTTTTGTCCTTTGAGGTGGCCTCGGATGGGTATTCTCCTTCTTCTAGGAATTTCTTCACGTCTTCGTACCATGGCTTGCCATCGTCTTCACCTTCCTCGGTGAAGGTGCACTCACACGCTGGTTTGACCTTTTGTTCGATCATGAGAGGCCGCATTGTGAATCCCAGGGGTATTTTGACCATAGATGCTAATGTTGCCAGTGCATCTGCAAATCTATTGCTTACTCGAGGAGTGTGCGTGAAGATAACGGAATCGAATTGTGGAATTAGATCTTCCAGCACGAAGTGATATAGTTTCAGTGTGTCTTCCTTAACCTTCCAGTCTCCTCTTGCTTGAGATACCACCAAGTTTGAATCCCCAATGACTTCTACCCTTTTTGCCCCTAGTTCCAGGGCTGCTTCCATTCCAGCAATGCAGGCCTCGTATTCAGCTTGGTTGTTGGTGACTTCAAACCTTAGTTTATATGACAAAGGGATATGGGAGTCGTTTGGGGAAACTAGCAATACCCCTATGTCGTATCCACATTGGTTTGATGCTCCATCAAAGTAAAGCTGCCATGTGTCGTCTAGGAGACATAAGATATCTTCGTCGGGGAACATGAAGTCTTCTACCTCGGCTTCTGTCACAGGGTGATCTGCCAAGAATTCTGCCACAGCTCTTCCCTTCACTGATTTTCTTGTCATGTATTTGAGGTCGAATTCTGCTAGCAGCAATAACCACCTAGCTAGTTTTCCAATAAGTGCTGGCTTTTCGAAAAGATATTTGATTGGGTCTAAACGAGAAACCAGCACCACTGGGTGTGCTAACAGGTAGTGCCTTAGCTTCTTTGTGGCCCATACTAGCCCCCAACAGGTTTTCTCGAGGGGAGTGTACCTTGTTTCATAGTCCATCATTTTTTTGCCGAGGTAGTATATGGCGCACTCTACTTTGGCGTCGTTCTCTTGCGCTAGCATGCACCCCATGGACGTGTCTGTTACTGAGAGATACAAAATCAATGGCTTCCCAGTAATAGGTGGCGACAGTACAGGTGGATTCTGGAGATATTCTTTGATTGCTTCAAACGCCTGCTGACAGTCTTGGCTCCATTCAAAACTAGTACCTTTCTTCAGTAGCTTGAAAAGAGGTTCACAGTTAGTTATGAGCTTGGAAATGAACCTGCTAATAAATTGTACTTTCCCCAAGAAACTCCTTACTTCCTTTTCTGTCCTAGGCGGTGATATTTCCATGATAGCCTGTATCTTGGAAGGGTCTACCTCGATTCCTCTTTGAGTGATGAGAAATCCTAACATTTTTCCAGCCGTTACCCCAAAAGTACATTTTTGAGGATTAAGACGTAGTTTGTAATTCCTAATCCTTTCAAAGAACTTTTGGAGTGCTCCATAGTGTCCTTCCCTTTCCTTTGATTTGACTATCATATCGTCGACATATACCTCGACCTCTTTGTGCATCATATCGTGCAGTAGTGTTGTTGCCATCCTTTGGTAAGTGGCTCCAGCATTCTTTAACCCGAATGGCATCACTCGGTAGCAGTAGGTTCCCCAAGGTGTAGTGAAGGTGGTTTTCTCTCTATCCTCAGGAGACATAAGGATTTGATTATACCCAGAAAATCCATCCATGAAGGACAGCAATGCATGGCCTGCGGTGTTGTCTACTAGCTCGTCTATGTGGGGTAATGGGAAGTCATCCTTTGGACTGGCTTTGTTGAGATCTCGGAAATCTACACAGACCTTGATTCCTCCAGTTTTCTTTGGTACGGGAACGATGTTAGCTACCCATTGTGGATATTCGGTGACTATGAGAAAACCGGCGTTGATTTGTTTAGTGACTTCTTCTTTTATCTTTAAGACCCAATCAGGGCGCATACGTCTCAGTTTTTGTTTAACTAGTTTTGCATCAGGATGAAGGGGAATTTTATGCTGAACAAGTTCAGGGTCTATTCCAGGCATGTCCTCGTAAGACCAGGAAAAAACATCTTTGTATTCTTTTAGCAAAAGGATTAGTTTTTCACTTTCTTGAGAGATAGTGTGGTACCAATTTTAACCATTTTGGGCTCGTTTTCAGAGCCAATGTTTGCTGTGATTATTTCCTCAGAAAAAGGTTTAGCGTGCCTTTCTTCTTCTCTCTCGATGAATTCTAGAATTTCTTTTGGAATTTCTTCCTCAAAATTTGGTGTGTCGGAATCCATACAATTGATTATAGGCAAAGTGAAATACTCTAAATCTTCCTTCTCATTGCTAAGATTGTCAAAAGACATTTCAGAGTCAAACTCAAAGTAAATGTTATGCTTTGGTGCTTTGACCAGGTTTTCCTTACTAGACTTAGTAGTTTCAAAAGACGAAAAGCTTGACTCGGACGGAGTTGATTCGGAGTCGGATTCGGAATCGGAACTAAGATCAGAATTAGCGCTTTTCATTTTGTATTTTAGAGTATGTTCCACGGTCCAGTTAGGGTAAGCCCCTTCTTCAACATCCACAATCAGTTCAGAGCAGTTTTTTTCATCACCAAGGTCGATCATCAGTACTTCACTGTCACCTTGATTCGCACTTTCGTTATTGTCACCCTGCAAGTCTTGGAAGGCCATTTGATTTGCTATTGCTGTTATTTCTTCCAATTGAGCTTCAACCTCTGCTTCGTCGTTGTTGTCGACCCTTCGTGTACCAACAAAGCCCCACCAATTACCAAAGTTATCTATGACGGGGTGGATCACCTTTATTTCATTGTTGGTGACCCCCTCATCAAAGAGTAGGTTTAGTGATATTTCGTCTAGTGGGTCATTGTCAGCAGGCTCTTCTTCCTTTGCTTCCTCAGCTTCAAGGTTATTGACCTCGTGTATTGGCCAATAATCGTCGGTAGGTGCATAGGGGTCATAAAAATAGATTGGGACCCTGCGGAGCCCTTCTCCCTCAATCATGTCTTCTACTTCTTCTTCATAGACTGTTCTTGTTAACATGACATGGTTGTCTTCAATGATAGTTACCATAGGCTTTGGTTGATCCATCGGGGTGATGTATTTGGAGGGGTTGAAATCCTCGACAGCGGAGTGGAGCGGGCCAGACAGCTTGGTGACAACTTGAGAGTGCGAATCAGATGTGAACAGTGATGCAGTCATTTTTCCTGAAAAGATTTTTGTTATAGTTAGTTTGATTGATCTTACCTACTGTTCATTTGACTTAGAGAGATTCCTAAGGTTTAACCTGCAAAAGAAAAATTTACAACATACATACATACAACGGGTGTGAGGAAGAACTTTCGCAAACAAATGCAGGTAGGTTCCTAGCCTGTAGGTTTCTGTCTTAATTTGATAAGTTCTATGGCTTTCTAACACATGTAAGGTTTAGGTAGTCTCAAGGGTGCTCCGTTGTCAAAGGGCATCAGTCCTTTCACCAGCCCATCATAGGCGGTAATTGGGTGATTCCCTTTTTGATATACCACTGGGTACGAGTGACTATTGAGTTTGCTGGAACCCCTAACATAGCCCGTGTCATGCCGGGGTATCAGGTGAACTCAATGAGGTTGCCTGCTCGATGCATATGATAAATTAATTAAATAAGGCATGTGTTAGTCTTATGTTGAACTTTCTGGTTATGGCTCTCAAATCCCCAGTAGAGTTACCAAAAACAGTAGACACCTCCCAGACGAGGCATCGCCATACAGATTGATCACGTTTGTTTGCTCGATTGGTTGCTTGCTTTGTAAACCAAGATCGTGGACATTCCCATGGCTAGGAACGTCACCACACGATAACGGTTATCATCAAAACAGAGTCGCCACCCAGTTTATTAAAACTGGGAAAACAGATAGAGATTCTGGGTACGGGAGCCAAAAGTATAATAAGGGGAAGGTGTTAGGCACCCCTCTCTGCCCAGCCGTGAGACTGGCCCGTATTTGCTCAACTTAAGACATACAGATGCTTTATTTAATTTCAACACATAGTCTGTTTAATTAAGCCTTTAAACAATAAGTAAGGTGAGCCAATGCGATAAGTAAAACATGCATCAGAAAGCAGAATAGAACAAAGCTGTTCCAAGGGAATGGATCCCGCGGCCGGTGAATAGATGTCACGACCGAGGGATCCTCCTGGTTTGATAAACCGGCCGAGGGATCGAAGCCCCGGTCGGTGTTCTTCCTCACACTAGACAGAAATATTAGCAGATGATCAAAACGCTACGATTAAGATTATAAACAGAAAATAGACCAAACCAGAGGCCGTTGGGCCTCACCACCTTGATCCCTCAGTTGCTTGATTGCTTCGGATTAGTGGTGATTGACTGATTGCTTCTTGAAAACCCTAGGGTTAGGGTTTGGACTTCGGGGTTTGATCGTCGGATTGATGGCTGCCTTCGGGAGGTTAGGGCTTTTGAAAAGAGGATTTGAGAGAGTATTTTTGCAGAGTATCGTGACTGATGAGGGTGTATTGTGTTCTTAATTTCGGAGCCCAAAGGCTCCTTTATATAGGCATAGAGTGACACAACTCGACCAATCAAAGCACACGATTTGGAATTGGAGTTGCAATGTAATACAAACTCTTCGTCGTAATCTCTGAACGTAGCCCGAACGCATCGGAGAGGTAGTGTAGTTGGATCAAACAATCGACAGAACGTTCCAGAGTCTGGAAAAAGGACGATCTGGCGGCCGGGCAAAAGATCTTGCGGCCGAGGAATGGATCTTGCGGCCGAAGGATGGATCCTGCGACCGAGGGATTGATCTCTCGGGGAGATTTTCTAGCAACAGGTTGCTCGGGTGAGGAAATGATGTTAAGGCCATTAGATCGATGTTACGGCCGACAGATGGATTCTCCTAGGCTTCTGTATTTTCTGTCTGAAAGTCTATATGGCTCTGGATTGGGTCCTCTAAGTGGCTCGAAGTTCTTATCGAAAGTCCTAAGGTTCTCAAAAAGGCAATCAGCAATCACTATATCCATTTCATCATTGGGATGGTCCCCAAGGTGGGACTTGAAATAATCGTTAGGCCAAATTGGGGTGTCTACATCGACCATCCGACGCCAGAACCTTTGCCCAAGAGTGGAGAGATGGTGAGGAAAGAGAGAGAGAGAGAGAGGGAGCCGATCAACCTAAGGCGGGCAGTTGGGAGAGTGAGGGGAGGACACACAGCTTCACCGAGCTCATCGCGCCCGACAGTCCTCTCCGAAGATTCTCAACCGCACAAGAAACAGCGGATCGACGTGCCAATAGGAGGGGAGGGGAGTGAGGTGAATTTGCGCAAGAGCATGATTGACCTGGAGGACTAGAGGGAAGGGATCAGGGCAGAGGGATCCCGGCCCGACGAACGTCTCACGGACGAGGAGCTGAAAGCTCTGTGGACCCCAGCATTTGAGACCTTCTCGAGACGTCAGATCAACTACGGGGATTGCGCCGGCCTGAGTTCGTCGGTGGCGTACAAGATTCTCAGAGCGGGATCTCTCCCGAGAGATGTAAACGAAGCTCTGAAAGAACTGGCCTCACTAATTTGTGAGATAGCCCAATATCTGGTCCTGGTAAGTGCGTCCCTATATTTCATAATGCCCTTGCTCATCTATGCTTCATCGTTGGGATGACTGATGTTTTGTTTTGGGCAGGCTGGAGTTCGTGCCGTTTGCCTTCATGGGGAAATGATTAAGTAGACCGTGGCCATAAGGGAAGCCGAAACGCCATGGCGGATGAGCATGAACAAGCGCGATTGGCTCTGGAGGCGGCCTCGAAGCATCAGAAGAACTTTGACAAATCCGAAGGACTGAGGAAGGATGCCGAGCTCAGGGCGCAGAAAGTCGAGGAGGAGATTGCCACTTTGAAGGGCCAGGTGCAGTCGCAGGTGGACGTAGCGAACCAGAAGGGCTATGATGAAGGATACGATAAGGCGACATTGGAGTATAAGGGACATGTGAGAGATATTGTGGCCGAAGTCTACTCTGATCGCTTTAAGGCTGGGGCGAAGTGGTATCATGAGCATTTGATGGCAACTCTGAATCCTTCAAAGGGGTTCATTCATTCGTACCCCTCCCGAGCCTCCTGCCGAACTGCTGAAGATGTCGAATCCCGACTGCTTCGTCCGTCGATATATAAATATATGATCACCCCAAGCATAGGGCTAATACGTCCTTTGAAGCATAATAATCTTGAAGTCTGGGTATCGTACTCAAGGGAATATCATCACGGCTCAATTGGATTTGTAGAAGTAAGATTCGCGGCCTTAAGACGGCCAACTTTAGGAGTAGTTTGAAACGGAAAAAAATGTAATCAATCTGGAGGAAACAAATGTTTACACCGAAGGTGTAAAAATTTTAATCTCTTAGAAAAAAGTTCAATATAGTACTCCAATAGTAAATATATTGTTCCCATGGAGTCGCCCAACCCCCACAACCTCAAGTATGGCGTCGCAGTTGTTGGTGGCGATTACAGGGATTAATGGAATCAGTGGTCGATGACTGTAGTAGTTGCGCCATGTTGGGCTAGTAATTTTGCCACATCTACGATATGGATGATTTCGAGGGTGTTTACGCTAGTGATTAACTTATGTAAAATAAATTTTTGATTCAAACTTGTACAATTTTGTTTTTTGCATTTTGTGGGCAGCATGCCCTTCGGAGAGAAAGGATTTCGTTCCTTCCCGCCGTTTGCGGCCCTTTTTCGAAAAATCGATGGAGCGCGAGCGCCGATGGCAAGCGCTCGAAAATATAGAGTCGCCACTTGAGTTTTGAGGGTCCGACACTCAAGGAACCGCATTTCGAAGCACCTGCCGCGCTGTTTTTGTTTGAAAAAGTTAAGGAAACCAGTCCGTCATAACCATATCTGGGTTCGGGAGCCAGGTTACGAGAGGGGAAGGGTTTTAAGGCACCCCTCTCGCCCAATCCGGAGATCGGTCTCTACTTAGGCATTTTTATGAAAACTTTTGTGATTCTTCTTCTTTTAATTAATTTTAGCCAATTAGGGCGGGGGAACAGTTAATCGGGGGTTAAAACTGTAACAAATTGCAGGATGTGATCAAATGATAGCATGGATAGATGGCATGACGAGTAATAAATGGGATGGATTTAAAATAGCGATCAGGTGCCAAAACTAGGCTCGGGACAGATTTGCCCTGCACGATGGCCAACTTGCATGCATGCATGAACAGATCTGCATGCAAGCCAACCATCGCGCGAGACACATGAACCCTCGCGCGAGTGTTGTCATCTTACCACAGTTCCAAGTTCATCCCCTTCTGGGCTCCGGAAGGACCAGTGCACACCCAGGAAGCAAACCAAGCAGTTTATATGGAACTGTAAGAATACTAATTATTACAGATTGCTTCAAAATGAGCCAAATGAAATGAAACACAACCCCTAAACAGAGGGGGTATTAAAACAGAGGCCAAAGGCCTAGTTGCCCATGCAAGGGCTATTCATGGAAATCACAGAACTGTCGCGCGACAGAAAGTGAGTCTCGCGCGACATTCCTGACTGGACTTCCAGGAATTGCTTTACATGCTTAGGGTCCTAAGACAGATTCAGGGGATCCCAAGGGCATTCCATGGTATTTAAAACAAATAAACTAGCTACTGTATTTTGTTTTTGCATGCATAACAGTGATCTAAAAATCAAAATAAAGTACAACAGGCATGCTAATATTGCAAAACAGACAAGGGCTAGCCTCCCTTCCCCACGAGGTCCATTCTCTTGCTGACACAAGTGTCGCGCGAGCATAGTGGACCATCGCGCGAGGGTGTAACTGCCACGAATTCTTGTAACTCTGCTGGCTTTAGGACCAGGACATGGTATTAATTACCAGCCTTGGCCCTGTCAGCCCCCCTCAGGGATCAAAACAGAAACAGGTATGAATATTATACCTTTGCTTGGAAAAGGTTTGGAAATGGATTGGATTGATTGGTGTGGCCTTGCAACTAAGTGTACATTGAAGCACTAAGTTTGGAAGATTAAGATGTGGTTTGGGGTTAGTAACTTTGTGCTAGAGGATTAATTGCCTTGTGGAAGAGTAATTATCCTTGTGATCTTTTTTTCTTGGAACCCTTAACATGGAGGATGAAGGGGGGTATTTATAGGAGGAGTGCAAGGGCTAGGTAATGACCAAACATGGCCTTAGGACCAGCCAACAAGGCTGGTCACAACTTGGTGGTGAGGCTAGCCAACAAGGTGGTGAAGTGGTTGAGAGATGTATGTGGTTAGAACCTGCCAGAACTCTGTTCAGCTGAGGAAAACGGGGTTCTAGCCCATGTGACACCCAATCATCACAAGTCCAGCTGGATTCTGTGATAGGGACAGGAGAGAACTGTCGCGCGAGTGTTAGAAACTATCGCGCGATGGTCAACAGTCAACAGTTTGACTTTGACTACACCTGGCAAGCTGAGTATCGCGTGAGTAACATGAAGGATCGCGCGACGGTCAAACCTAAACCTAGGGTTTGACTGGAGGTTCAGAGGGGTTCAAAAGGTTCAAGCGGGGTTCAAAGCACTCCAAGCTTAATCCATTCCCAATCCAAGCTCGTTTGATCCGATTTCATCATCGGGGAAACAAGAAAACCGTAAAACAAAGTAAAACGATTGGGAGATCCAGATTGGGGTGTCTACAGTAGTCCCTCTTTGACGGCACGCGGAGCACCATTGACTGGTATGGGTAACGTCAAAGATTTCTAGACACCCATCAAATCCGCCCAAAAGCCGATTAAATGGAAAATGCAGACGAGTATATAAAAATACCGTGCACCAAGGGGGAATTGAAGATCGGACGGATAGATCGTCGCTGATTGATGATCGGACGGATGGATCGTCGCTGATTGATGATCGGACGGATGGATCGTCGCTGATTGATGATCAGACGGATGGATCGTCGCTGATTTGATTGATCGGACGGATGGATCGTCGCTGATTTGAAGATCGGACAGATGGATCGTCGTTGATTGATGATCGGACGGATGGATCGTCGCTGATTTGAAGATCGGACGGATAGATCGTCGCTGATTTGAAGATCGGACGGATAGATCGTCGCTGATTGATGGTTGGACGGATGGATCGTCGCTGATTTGATGATCGGACGGATAGATCGTCACTGATTGATTGATCGGACGGATGGATCGTCGCTGATTTGAAGATCGGACGGATGGATCGTCGCTGATTGTGGGCGGACCATTGCTGGGGATGTAAAAGTCTTCGGGCTTGAAGGCGAGACTTCCCAAAATGACCCTCAAATTCATTGTACAACACATCAAAGAGCCATGGATCCCAAAAAGGGAGTAATTGAGATTGGGCCGGACTTAGAATCTGGACTGGGCCCGAGGCCCAAAACAAAGTGTCGCGCGACACTCCAGAACCATCGCGCGAGGGTTTCGAGTTAGGGCTTGGATCTGAACAAGCCCAGACCCGGCCCAAACCCGTTCCATTCGTTTAAACGTCCGCGGGACGTTACAGAAACAGTGCAGAACAGTTTCGAAATTTCTGAACTCTCCCAAACTCTCAACTCCCCTCTCAAGCCTCTCTCAAACCTCGATTCCATCTACAAAATCGACAAACCCACGTGACCAAGCATCCATGGCAGACCATGGCAGCGGGGATGGCGGAGGAGAGGTTGTTGATCAGTTAGAGGACCGAGGAGGAGGTCACAGAGACTCCGATTGAGGTCCGAGAGGAGGACATTTTGTTTCGGCCCGCGGTGACGTCGTCGAGTCATAGGCCAATCACAAAACACGACGTCGCCGAGTTCTTGCCAGACGAGGCACTGGCGAGGCTTCTTGAGGACAACCCCCTGATTGGGGAGTTGGTCCTAAAGGCTAGAGAAGATCGTGCCCGGGCCATTGAGGCGTCGGAGGCCGCGGAGAGGGCCGATAGAGAGAGACATGAGAGAGAGGAGCTTTTCAGAGAGGCAGAGGCCGAAGAGAGGGCCAGAGCAGAGGCACAGGGGCCTAGGGTCACGGCCGTGGCGGAGGCGAAGGACTCAAGTCGCCCAGGCTTTTCAGTGGGAGCATATGTGCTTCCCACGCCGCACCTTTTTGTGCCGTCGGGCATTGAGGCACGTGTACCGTCGCGGAGAGACTTCGACGACGAGTTGGTGTTGAGAGATCCCCGGGCCCACATTGCAGCGACGTGGATGGAGGTATATTCCCAGAAAACACCCTTTGTAATTTGATATCGATATTATTGCTTGGATAGTTCACATTTGACACTTGCTTAAAATTTGCTTGAACTTTAGAATTGCACAGATGACTTGCGAGTCAAAGCATGCTAAACTCATGTACTTCTTGCAATGTAGGCCCAATACGTAATAACTTGAACCAACCATCCGTTGTATGCTTCAATGATTACCTAGACTTGAAAATGAGGACTCTGTATGCACGGCATTTAGAATAGCGCGCCAAACTCCCGAGTCGAGCCATGGCATAGAATTAAAGCTCAACATGTGTCCTAGGCTTCATTGATTACCTAGAACTTGAGAATGAACTTCCTGTATACTGATAAACCCTTTTGCTGGTTGTCTTTGTGTCTGAAACAGGCTGGAGCAGGACAGAGGGATATCCGCGGCTTTGGGGGCGCGTGTATATCCTTACAGCTGTACGAAGGGCTGCCTGAGAGAGTGAGGCAGTTGGTAGACGAGGCAGGCTTCGGGGTGTTTGTACAGACTTTGACCCCTGTGAGGAATGACCACGCCGTCCTCGTAGCGCTTGCTGAGAGGTGGAGGGATACCATCAATACCTTCCACCTACCTCCTGGGGAGATGACTGTGACGCCTGCGGACTTCGCAGCGATCACGGGGCTGAGGGTTGGAGGTGAGCCCATCCCGTTCGACTCGGGGATCCAGGAGGATCGGGCTGCTCTGGAGTGGTTTCTGGGCAAAGCGCCCAGGATAGAGGAGGGGATGGCGAGGTATGACTAGTTCAAGGGCTACCTGAAGAAGGAGGTGACGAGTGACCTGGGAGGCGGAGCAGATGGCCCGGGCATTTCTGCTATACCTGTTTGGTGCCACTCTGTACCCAAACAGACGAAGTAAAGTCCACCTCTCTTACTTGCCAGCGTTGAGGGACTTGAGGACGGCCTCACGCTTCGACTGGGGTGGAGCTGCTCTTGGGACGGCCTACCACTTCTTTGGCCACTCGTCGAGGACGGGTAAGAGCACGGCAGGCTACTGGAGGGTTTGGGAGGTACAAATCTAACCCTTTATTAAGCACAATTTGATTATGCTTGTCCATTGTTTAGTCTGCTTGACTGTTTCAATTTCAAATACCGCATGCCTTGACTAACGTTTGAATTTGTCCAAACATTGTGCAGCTTTGGGCCTACGAGGTTCTGCGGATGTATCCGCCGGAGTGCAAACATCCAGACTTGAGCACCCTCCCTCGCGTGCTGAAGTGGAGTAAGGCAAGTACGGGGAAGAAAGAAGGGAGAGGTGAGCTCAACGCCTTCAGACTGTACTTGGACGAGCTTAGGGCATCACAGGTATGAACACGTAATCATAAGCATTTAGACATGTGTTCATTTCCTTGCTTTAATGCTGTCGCTGATCAATTGCTTGTATTGCCTGTTTGCCTTGAATTGCAGGTTAATTGGGATCCCTGGAGGAGAGCAGGACCAGAGCCAGAGTACTTGGCCCGGAGCAGAGTTGTTACAGCCAGCAGGGTGTTACTGGAGTCGGCTTTCGGTTGGCAGTGGTACTTGGGGGACCGAGTGACACGCCAGTCGCTTGGTTAGCCTGAGTTCCAGGTGCCAGGGCCACTTCCACCTCGAGCTTCACACACGGGAGAGTACACACGGGCTGAGCTGGAGAGGTATACGAGGCCGGATACTGAGCTTGCACGCTACCTGCGTCCTGAGAGGGACTATGCAGTCTACCAGAGAGACTTCCTGGCGGGTCCACTGGGGATCCGCGGCCTGAGAAAGGTGCGAGGCCAGGTTGCAGGGGCTTCTGAGGAGAGGAGAGCAGCTGGAGAGGGACGAGAGGAGGTGAGAGCCGGGCAAGGCGAGCCCCGAGCGGACCGGTAGTTGGTGGACTTCCTGCGCTGTTTTGGAGGATTCCTGTGGTTGACAGCCAGGGGAATCCTGCAGAGTTACAGTTAGTGCCCGCGAGAGCGGAGCCCACTCCTGTGACTGTTTCGGTAAGACCCAGCTTCCAATATTGCTTTTCAATCCCCAAATACTTGAATCATATGCTGAATAGCCTGATGAACTTGAATTGCATGCAGGTGCCAACTGAATGGGTGAATGAGGCCGTTCGACGCATGCTGGCGTTGGAGAATGTGGTGAGAAGGGCGGCGAGCGGCATGCCACTGGAGTTGCAGTACTAGGTGCCGACACCACAGCCGACTCAGCCAGCCATTGTTCAGAGGATCCAGGTATGAAAAACGATACATTCCTGCTTTCGATACATTCCTGCTTTTGATAGCTTGATAGACTGTACCTGCTTTCAACACAGAAATACAATATGCACAATAGATACTCATGCTTTGAAATGAAATGCCAATGCAGGTGCAGGGGAAGATGAACCCTAGGAGGAAGAGCGCGCGAGATCCGCCACCGAAGAAGGCGGCGGCGAAGAAGCCCACACCTCCGGCCACTACTACGCAGCGACAGACGAGGGGCTTACAGACGGCGCGTGCACGCGAGGAGGAAGACAGACGAGCCGCGAGGCAAGCTGAGCTTCGGTACCAACTCAAGAAGCGCGAGAAGCCGACACTGGAGGAGCCGAGCCGGCGGAAGCGGCTACTCTTGGGTCGTACTTCCGAGGACGAGGAAGAAGAGGACGCAGAGGATGAGGAGGAAGGAGAGGAAGGAGAGGACGAGGAGCATTCGTCTACTAGCAGTGGCTCCGACGACTCCATCGACGATCCGGGGTACAGAGACGATCCCCAGGAGCTACGGGACGATGCGGGTAGCGGTGACGAGCTTTGAGTGCGCAGAGGGCAATGACAAAGGCTCCGTTTACCCTTTCGCATGCTGCTTTTGCTTTTGATTCCGGGCCTGCGTGCCCAAGTAGATAGCTTTTGACAGATATTTTGAGGGCCTGCGTGCCTTTTGACTAGCGGGCGCATGTGCCCTGACTTGACTTGGCGTTTTTGATTGGCCGATGTGTCGTTGATATAGCAGTTGATATGGATAGATCATGGTTGTTCATGGAAATTTTGCATTTTTCAAGTTTATTGTTTCTCGTTACGAATAAGAGAAAGTAAAACCTGCCACTAATACCAAACTTGCATTGACAACACACCGAGACTATTCACAGACACATATGAGCGTAAAAACTGGTCTAGCTCTGAAAGAAATGGGGAAAGTACCCTAGGATACGGCTAGGATACGAGGATACGAGAAGTAATGAAATTTCGGGCATTAATATGCCAAAACTCGCAATATTCTGCTGCAGACAAAACTGACACTTGAGAGAGGTCAATGGCGGTCATCATGACCTGTACCAATCAACGGATCTGAACAAAACGTCCCTAGAAAAGACTTATACCGAAAAACGCACAAGATGACGCGAAAATGGCATAATACGTCCAAGAATGACCCAATTATGTCCCGGACTGAAACCGACACCTCCACACAGTCACTTAAGGTCTAGGTGACCTGTATGGCATGACCAAAATGGGCTAGGGCCTCCATGGCGAGGTTCGACCTCCCGAAACCTCGATTTGAACTTGAAACGAGCCTCTGAGGGCCCAAAATCTTCGTTGAGCATGGCGTTTGGAAACCGATGCTTGGATATAGTCATAAATACTTATAATGACTTGCTGGAATCATTAAAAGTGCAAAAAGACCCTTGGAATGAATATAGACCAAATTGGACAGTAGCTGTTGGAATCTGTCAAAACTGCAGACAAACCATCGCGCGATGGTTAGGAACTGTCGCGCGAGTGATCTCTGTCGCGCGATGCTTTGGAAGTGTCGCGCGATAGCCAAATCCTGCCAAGCTGCCTTGTTTTGACCAAATTATTGCCATTGCCCTGTTCATTGTTCCACGTCTTGGGAGCTATTCTGATGCTGCAGAAAGAGGAGAGTCCTTGCATGGCAAGGTGGTGGGACACCTAAGCCTCAAATCCACCACATTTGGCCTATAAGAAGGAAGGCTTCTTAGGAGGAATGTAGTGTATACCCTTCTTTATTACCAAAATGGGAGATGCATTGACAGAATTACTCGACTTTTGGTTATTGAGAGAAGAAACCATAAATTGGGCGAGCCCCCGGTCTCGATGCTTGTCCTCAATTCGAGACCTCCGATACGCTCGACCGTGCGTCGAGCTCCTCCAAGCCACATTGCCTTTTTGGGATCCGATCGTGCATGTCTTCCGATTCCATCACAACGAGATGTGCCCTACCGTAGAAGAATTTCAAGCGTACGTGCCAGGCTTCGCCAACTTAGACGTTCTTGCGGTTCCGCCCGTCCACGAAGACATGGAGCAAATTTTACAAGAGAGACTCAATATTCCAGAGGCACTGACGGCCAGTATTATTCAGAATGGCGAACTCAACATCTTCCGCCTAATTGAGCTGTACGGACCTGAGGGAGCCCTGGGAGATTACGTGGGGGAAGCTCACAGACGCTTCGTTTTGTCTATATGCGCACTGGCCGCATATATGTTGATTCCCGTTGACGGAGGAGCGAATCCCAAATTAGTGAGCATTGCCCTGCAAATGGATGCTCAGAAAAATATCATGCCGGTGATTTTAGCAGAAACGCTCCTGGGTTTAGACATGCTGAAACTTGAGCAAGCTGACTCCTTCAGCGGGTGCCCTATCCTGCTTCAGGTAAATTCCCATTCGGCACAATTCCTTGCATCTTCGTTTTTACCCCAAATACTTAGGCCGTGTTTGATCTCTGACTTGTCCTCTGTTCCCATGCAGCTCTGGCTGGCGGACAAAGTGGGGGTTTTAGAAGAGCCACTGGCTGGCTTTGAAGAGTTCCCCAGGCTTTTGGTCGAAAGACCAATGTTATTCCCCGACTTGACGGTGGACATATGGTTTGCGTTCCTGAATGATCTGCAGTCTGAGGACATAGTCTGGAGATGTCTCTGGTTAACCCTTCCAGCAATGACGCTTAATTCAGCTGGCTTCAAGAGAGTGATAATCGCTGGCCTGTCGAGCTTCACATTTTACGTCCCAGGGCGTACACTCCGACAGCTCGGAAGAAGCCAAGGGTATAAGCGTTATGGGGCGGAAGACTTCGATATCCCTGCATTTGACTCGTGGCAATTGCGCTGCTATAAAGACAACTGGGGCGATAGGACGCTGAAGGAACCAATCCCAGAGTTCAAGACATGGCTAGAGAGTCGTTACATAAGGTGGCTTCGCGTTGAAGTCGAAGCAAGGCTGAGGGGATATTTCTGAATCCCGTGGGAAAACCCAAGCTGTAATTAGTAAGACCGTCGGGCTGGCTGAACTTCTGGCTCTGCTTTTTAATACTTGCTTTGTAAATTGTACGATCCTTTGCCCGGCTTGACCGGCTAAATAACAACTTTAAATCATCCGGCCGTTATTCATTCGTGGGACTGAACTCGTCACTGAACGTGTAATTTGAACAAACAACGCTTCGACGTAGTCATAATCACCCATAATGATCTACTGGAAGCATCGGAATTTCAAAATCTGGCCCGAGTCAAAATCCGGAAAATAACCCCAAAAATACAGTAGCCTGCCTTACTGTGCCGAATTTGAACTTAACCCTCGCGCGAGTACAAACCGTCGCGCGACACTTCAGGACCATCGCGCGATGGAGAACTCCTGTTACAGTGGCCAGCCTTGACCCATTCGGACAGAAAAAGGTGGCAGGCTTTGTCAGCAGGTCTGGACGTGCAGGGGTTTCTAGTTCCTCCCAGAGGTGTTCCCTTGATCTTTAATAAGCAAAAAGGGACACCTTGCATGGACACCTCATCCAAAGGAAAGATATTACACCCTTGCTTGGCTTATAAAGAAGGAGTAACTCCCTGAATGAAGGGTGTGCTCTCCGTGGAAAATTTCAGGCACTGTTCCCCAAATGGCAAATCATCTTCCCACATTAATCAGCCCGTGGCTCGAAGAATTTGTCGCGAGCGATTGGCTATGCTTCCGTTCTCACGGGCTGGCCGCCTTTCGCTTCTTAAAAATTGTAAGGCTCCGCCCTGAAATCCTGAGAGCAGCCCTGCAGTTTTGGGACCGGGACGTCCACGTGTTTCGATTCGGGGACAACGAGCTGTGCCCGACCGTAGAAGAATTTCAGGCATATCTCCAAGGCTTTGCTTCGAGCGTGATTGTCGTGCCACCTTACAGGCAAAGCATGTCAAAGCTGTTGAAAACCTGTCTGAACATTTCCAGGGGTGCGGCGGAAGGCCTGCTGATCGGCGGACAGATAAACATCGTGCGCCTAATGGAATGGTATGGGCCCGACGGCGATCCAGCGGATACTGTTCTACAGGCTCGACGTCGATTTGCCATGTCAATTGGCATACTGGCCGCATATTTGCTGGTGTCTCCGCATGGACGGCCCGACCCCTTGTTGGTTTACGTGGCTACACAGATGGGTGTTTGAAAGAACGTAGCTCCCATGGTGCTCGCCGAAACGCTCATTGGTTTGGATTTGGTGGCCACCGGCCAAACGAACACGTCGGCGGCAGCCCACTCCTGTTGCAGGTAAACTCTCACTCAACTCACCTTTTTCCGGTTTTCAGACAGTCTGTTTTTACCTCAACTCTTGGCTAAGGCTATATAGAAGCTCCTTACTTGTTTTCTTTCGCTCAGGCCTATGTGGCTCCTTACTTGTCTTTTCGCTCATACAGTTGTGGTTGTGTGACAAACTTGGCCTAATCTCGGCTCCTGGAGCAAACTGGCCCCGTTTGCCCGGGCGAATGCATCAAAGGGGAATGCTGTACCCAGAAATGTCTGAGGAGGAGTGGTACACCTTCATGAGAGAGATGTCTCCGCACGAGATCGTCTGGCGGCATGAAGCCCTGAACATCCCGGACATGGCTACGCACTCTGCAGGTTTTGAGAGAATGGTGATTGCTGGGCTGTCCAATTTCACGTTCTACATTCCAGGTCGTATTCTGCGGCAATTAGGCATAAGCCAAGGCTTTCATCGAGCTGGGACAGAAGATTTCCAGATTCCAGCATTCACAGCCCAACATCTGGTAGGGTATGAGCATAACTGGGGCCTGAGAGAACTCGGAGGAGTAGAAGATGACTTCAGCACAAGACTCAAACGCCGCTACGTAGCATGGCTAAGAGAAGAGGTTGCAAGGAGACGGAACACAGACTGACTCCTGACACAACTCCAATGATCTAGAATAAACTGTGAGCCCGAGAGGGCCTCTTAGCATTTCGTTCTGTTTTTTACGCTTTACTGTTTTTCTTAGGGCTCTGCTCAGCCTATGTAATAGAAATAATAGTTTTGAATAAAGGTGAAAGATTAAGAATTTTCCCCTTTTTGGTCCAAGTGTTGAACACCGCGTTGTTTGAATGTCGAGGCACACCCTGGACTAAAAACCCTGGATCGAGTTGATCGATTGTGACCGAATCTCACAGAGAGACTGCCTACGTATCCCAAACTAGGGAATCAGGTCAAAACGTAGTTCAGGCTAAGGTTCGCTCGTGTATTTTGGCTCCCCTTTTGCGCTCTGATTTTTTGACTAGGACTGCCCTTGCAGGTTTCCAGTCTAGTGAGCTTTGATTGAATGCCTATTTATTTTTGCCTAAACTGCCCCCTTGGGTTTTCAGTCTAGCAGGCTTGCTCTGATTTTTGCTTGGAACCGCCCACCCTTGTGGTTTTCGGCCCAACGAGCTTCTCTCAAGGATAGTAACGTTTAAGTTGATCCAGGTTGACCAGAGTGTTGAACTCGTTGCCGTCCAGATCAATGAGCTGAGCCGCCCCACCCGAGAGGATGGTCTTAATAATGTAAGGTCCCGCGCGCTTCGGACGGAACTTACCACGTAGATCGAAAATGGGAGCCCAGATTTCCTTCGTGACCATATCCCCTTCAGCCAAGTCACGAGACTTCACTTTTTTGTTGAATGCCCAAGCAATTCTGCGCTAATACCCCTGAACATGATACAAGGCGCGGAGCCTCCTCTCGTCAAAGAGCATGAGTTCAACAAACCTCCCGCTAAGCCATTCGGACTCCGTGAGTTCACATTCAGCCATGATCCTCAAAGTTGGCACTTCAAGCTCGATGGGAAGGACAGCTTCCATCCCATAGACTAGGGAAAAAGGGGTGGCCCCTGTTGATGTTCAAATTGACGTGCGATACCCCCAAAGGGCCAGAGGCAGCTGCTCGTGCCAGTCCCTGGCGGACTCTGCGGACTTCTTAATGATAGTCTCGATGTTCTTGTTGGCTACCTCAATCGCCCCATTCGTCTGAGGGCGATAGACCTTTGAGTGATGAACCTGAATCTGGAATTCCTCGAAAAGTTCTAACACCCTGCCTTTGAAATGGACCCAATTGTCAGAAACGAACGCCTGTGGAACCCTGTATCGATAGATGATGTTCTTTCGGATGAACTGAGCAACCTGAACTGCTGTCAGGGTCTTGTAGGATTCAGCCTCGACCCACTTGGTGAAGTAATCTATTGCCACCAAAATGAACCGATGCCCGTTCGAAGCAGAAGGCCTGATCATGCCGATAACGTCGATACCCCAAACAGAAAAGGGCCAAGGCGATGTCATACCGAATAGCTTAGAAGGAGGGACATGCATGAGATTGGCATGGATTTGACACCTATGGCAGCGGAGCACATAATCCACACACTGAGATTCCATGGTAGACCAAAAGTAACCTTGTCGTAGGATTTTTCTGGCGAGCATGACCCCGCTCATGTGAGGGCCACAAACTCCCTTGTGAATTTCCTCCATGATTTTGATGGCCTCCGTACCACTGACACAGAGCTTGTGCATTCCGCAGTAAGATCTCCAATACAGCTTCCCTCCGCAGATAATGTATTGAGCAGCCAACCTTCGCAGTGCTGTTTGATCCTTCTTAGTGGCGTCAGGCGGGAACTGACCACCTTCAATGAAATTCCAAATATCATGATACCAGGGTAGGCCGTCATCAACATCGTCGACGGCGTTGATGTACTGATAAGCGGGTGTAGACACCCCAATTTGGCCTAACGATTATTTCAAGTCCCACCTTGGGACCATCCCGATGATGAAATGGATACAATGATTGCTGATTGCTTCCTTGAGGACCTTAGGACTTTCGGTGAGAACTTTGAACCACTTAGAGGACCCAATTCAAAGCCATACAGCCTTTCAGACAGAAATACAGAAGCCTAGGAGAATCCATCTGACGGCCGTAACATCGATCTAACGGCCATAACATCAATCCCTCACCCGAGCAACCTGTTGCCAGCAAAATCTCCCTGAGAGATCAATTCCTCGGCCGCAAGATCTATCCTTCGGCCGAGACATCCATTCCTCGGCCGTGTGATCTATTACTCGGCCGCCAGATCGACCTTTTTCCAGACTTTGGAATGTTCTGTCAGACGTTTGGTTTGATCCAACTACACTACCTTTCCGATGCGTTCGGGCTACGCTCAGAGATTACGACGTAGAGTTAGAGATGCATTGCAATTGCAATTGCCATCTCATGATTTGATTGGCCGGAGTGAGTCATCCCTATACCTATATAAAGGAGCCTTTGGGCTCCGAAATAAACACACAAAAATTGATATACCTACATACTCAATCAAGCCACGAAACTCTGTCAAAATACTCTCTCAATCCCATACTCCAAAAGCCCTAACTTTCCGAAGGTAGCCGTCAATCCGGCGATCAAACCCCGAAGTTCAAACCCTAACTCTAGGGTTCTCGATCAAACAATCAATCAATCGCGCCCAATCCAAAGCAATCAAGCAACTGAGGGATCAAGGTGGTGAGGCCCAACGGCCTCTGGTTTGTCTTATTTACTGTCCTTTTTTTTACTAATCGTAGCGTTTTGATTACCTGTTAATCTTTCTGTCTGGTGTGAGGAAGAACACCGACCGGGGCTTCGATCCCTCGACCGGTACATTAAACCAGTGTGATTACTCGGCCGTGACATCCATTCACCGGCCGAATAATCGATTTCCTGGGACAACTTTGTTTGCTTTTCTGCTTTCTGATGCATGTTTTATTTATCGCACTGGCTCACTTTGCTTACTGTTTAAAGGAATAAATAAACAGACTATATGTTGGGATTAAACAAAGCATCTACACGTCTTATGTTGAATGATTATGGGCCAGTCTCACGACTGGGCAAAGAGGGGTGCCTAACACCTTCCCCTTATTGTACTTTTGGCTCCCCTATCCAGAATCTCTATCTATTTTCCCAGTTTTAATAAACTGGGTGGCAACTCTGTTTTGATGATAACCGCTATCATATGGCGATGTTCCTAGCCATGGGAATGTCCATGATTTTGGTTTACGAAGCAAGCAACCAATCGAGCAAACACAACATGAGGAATCTGTATGGCGATACCCCGTTTGGGAGGTGTCTACAGTTTTTGGCGACTCTGCTGGGGATATGAGAGCCATAACCAGAAAGTTCAACATAAGACTAATACATGCCTTGTTTAATTCATCTATCATATGCATCGAGCGGGCAACCCATTGAGTTCACCTGATATCCCGGCATGACACGGGCTATGTTGGGGGTTCCAGCAAACTCCACAGTCACTCGTACCTAGTGGTATATCAAAAAGGGAATCACTCAATCACCGCCTATGATGGGCTGGTGAGAGGATTGGTGCCCTTTGACAACAGAGCACCCTGAGACTACCAAAACCTTGCATGTTTTAGAAAGCCATAGAACTTATCAAACTAAGACAGGAACCTACATGCTAGGAACCTACTTGCATTTTTACTTCCAAGTTCTTCCTCACACCTTGTATATGTTGTTGTAACATCTCTTTCTGTGCAGAAGGGTTAGGGCTTGAACTAAAAGCTCTAACCCTAAGTCTTTATAGCCAAGCACTAATGGCGTTGCCTGCAAGGTATATTTTTGGTAAAAAGCATCATTACTTACTTAACACTCTCGCTTTACTTAAAGCACCGCGAATCATGGATTTCTAGAACGAAATCAAACACTGGCTGCCCCGCCGGCAATTGAACTAGAGGTTGCTCTAGCAATCTTTGCCTTGCAAGGCTAAAGGAAAGAGGGAGTGTAAAGTAGTAGAGCAGGTTATGGATGATTGTATGCAAAGTCAAAGATATTATGGATAGAACTTGCAATACTTATTTCTCCATGGATGATTCAGCATGACAAGTTTAGGACTTTGGTTCCTATTTCCAAATCGGCCTAGCAACCCATCTTTCAAAATTCAAAATTCTGAGCATGCTTACCTCAACGAGCTGGTAAAATTTAGGAGGTTGTCAATGTGCTAGCAAATAATCAAGTGGATTTCAATTACCTCAATCACGTTTTGAGAAAGGATTTTCCCTAACCAAGAATTGAAGGAACTTTCAAAACTTTTTGCAATGACTAATCTAATGACAAGTTTTTCTGAAACATTCAAATAGCCGCTAGCACAGCGATGGACTCCGAGTCTGCTTTCTGTTGTAGCCATATGCTCAACCTTTTTGATTTGTCTCATAATATGGATTGGCTTGGAAGTGGGATCTTAAGTGGCAGCAACGAGTCTTAAGAATCATCCATATAAAAAAATGGCTGGCTATCTATAGTATCCGATAAACTCATGCATACAAACGGATTGCAATGCATGACTCATCCAGTAGCTGTGGTGCTATATGTATACATATCGTTTTGCTTGCCTCTTTCTAACTATGCAGGGGCCAAACCAAAAGAGGAGTCCATCCCCCTCATTTCCTTTCTTTGTTCATCGCATGTCATTTGGTTGCACCACCACTAAGGGCAGTTTGCACATTAGAAAATGCGCCGCATGGACAATTAGTTTTGGATATCTCAACTTGAGCATGATTAGGTTTCTCCTTCTCTTAGATTTGGAGTTTGATCTCAGACATGATGGTAATGGCTGACGAAAAAAATTGAAGTTTTAATCCAACCAAGTTTTGAGCAATGGCCGCCATGTCCATCATGTCTTGGCTTAGATTTTAAAACAATCTTTTCATACCTAGCTAACTTTCACCGCCATTTTGGCCCATGTTTTGCTTCTCTTGAAAAATTGATATCATTTTGCTCATCATGGTTTCTGGCCAATTGTCATACTCAGCATGAAATGTGGGTCTTAAATTCAAGTCTGCTCGAATATGAACTACGAATGGCCTGATTCTCCCTTGGGATACGTAGGCACCTTTTGGTCGGTCACAATTTTGAAAATGTTTCCTCTTATGCTAGCTAGTTTGCTGCCATAGAATACTCATGATAACATCAAACATTGAAAACAATCCACAAGGATTTCAAAGTAATCTTATGGCATCTTTTGGAGCATATCATAATCACTTGAATTGTCAAAGGCACAAAATGAGTTTTTCAAAACAATGACCCATGTCATTTCTGCTGAGCTAAGGAGTTGAAACATTTCTGCACCCTCACAGAGATCACTTGTGAGCAAATCATGCTGTTGAAGAAGAAAATAGAGGAAAAATGAAGAAAAAAAAAATGATGAGCTCGCTAGATTGAAAACCCACAAGGGCGGTCTAGGCAAAAGTTAGAGCACGAACAAAGTGAGAAATCAACCATGTCTCCATGCATCTACAATGTGTCTCAAAGGATTGTTCTCAATCTTAGAAAATCCACTTGGTTAAACCTCGAAGCCCCTAATTTCTTAGTTAGGATCCTTGCCACTTTGTCGTGTGTTTCAATATGAAGAAAGGCATTCATTTCTCTACCCCAAACACTTATCCTTTGCTAGCCACGTTGAGCCTCTGGATAATTCCTTTGAAAAACTTGCTAGACAGCTATCCCCTACACTGGGGCATACGCAAAAACACAAGAAGAGATGAAAGAAAAATCAATGAAAGAATGAGCACCCCGTCATACAAGGGGCATTTTGAAGGAGATATTTCTCCCAATACATACAAAGGACATTTTGAAGAAACCAACTCTTTTCACACAAAGTGAGGCAAGAGACAACAAGAGTTGATAAAAATGTTGAAGATGGCTGCTAGCTTTTAAAAACCCAAGTATGAGTAGAAATTAGGTTTGAGCCTTTACATCCGCTTCTTTCTCAAGCCAAAACCCCAAGCCTACATTATGGTCCATAACAAAGTCCTCTCAGATTGGGGAACACAACTTAGTAGCAAGGTCCTAGACACTAGGGGCATCACCAATGTGGGACTTAACAAAAGGGCAAGAATCCTAGAGTTTGCGCCATCTTGACAAATCATACAACATGGAGAGTTACGTAAGACAAGGGGCATGGCTACGTTCCCCTTTATACACTTCTCTCAAAAGTGTCCAACCTCTTATGCGGATCTCAATAGGTGCTTGTCAATCCAACACAAGTCAACCAAATCAAGCTCGAAGCAGCAAACTCACCTAATTGACTAGGGGCATGGGTTTGCAAAATAGTTCTATGCCCTTTGATGATTGAATGACGTGAGTGTAGAACATGGATGAAATGATATGACCTTGAAATCCTCGAGGAAAAGCTTTCAAAGATGGTTTTATCCTAAGCATTCTTAACACAGCAAATATAAGCGCAGCCACTTTTTGCAAATTTCTGAGGAAAATAACATGGGTCTCTCATTTCATGAAGAGTGTAGCAATATGGTCCCTTGACCAAACAATGTTTTAAGTAGTGCCACTAGGGCATTGCGGTCTTTCAAAACACCTGGCTAGTATAAACAATAAGTCACTATCAGTCTCCCTAGGGCAAGGGGAAGCATTTTATCAAATACGCGAAAGTTGAGATGTCCAGAATACATTACGGATTCACATGCATATCATTATCACCCTGCCCTTTACATTGATCTTTTGACCCTAGCATTTCATGTGTATGTCATTATGGCTGCTTAATGGAAGTAGTTGCCTTAGTTGCACAATCTAACTCCAAGTATGAGGTGTTCTTATGCTTAAGCAAGACAGGTTCATCAAGGCATCATGGCCATCAAGGAATAAAGGGCAACAATGGGATGCACTGTAAAGTCTACCTCCCTGCCAGCACACTTGAAGAAAGCTCAACCTAAGAAGCGTCATATCCTTGGGGAACACCTCAACTCTTTTGTGGAATGCTGTCACACAGCATTGTCAGGGGATTCTCCTAGATTTCGGTCCTTGAACCGACCATACCAAGCTTGGTATCTATGACCGACAGAGCCTAGTCAAAGAAGCTGAAATATAGCCTCAGCAAACTCTACAATTGGCACCATGTCAATCTCCACAGCTCCCTTTCAGCAGTTCCACTCCTCCCAGTAGCTCTATTCAGCAGCTCCCCACACCCATTATCTCAGCAGCCCTGCGCTTACTATCAGCAGCACCGTGCTTCAAGCTCCATATTCACCATCACTCATCGGCGATATGCCCATGTTCACCTTCTCAGCGGCTCCACGCCCATACTCGAGCCATCTCAACGATCACCTGAGTCAAGATATCAACCTTCATTAGCCAAGAGACGCCAACATGACCACGCGAGTGAAGAGGGGGCACCTTGCCCAAGAACCACTCCAAAGCCCTTACCCGCTCCCAAAGCCTGGGGTTAACCCAAAGAGGAGCTCCACCTACTCACAGGCTGGTCAACAAAGAAAAGTCACCTGGTGTGATCGTCATCTCACTAACAGATGGAAAGTGGAATGTGTTGATACCATCGCCAGCGAGGTCATCAACGACCAATCGATCTTCGGAAGGTGGAGGCCCAAGATGAACGCCTCGAAACCAGTAGCACGAAGCTTACCGAAACATTGAAGACGCTCAAGTGCTGCTCAACGGCTCTACGCCCACACCTCAGCAGCTCTATGCCACGCTCAAGCCTTGCGGTGTTCATAGCCTGGTGCTTTCACCATCATATGCTATCTCTTGATACATTAGGTCCCTCGACCACTATGCCTCTTGGCATTGCATCTCTCGATGTATTGGGTCTCTCGACCACTATGCCTCTTGGCATTACATCTCTCGATGTATTGGGTCTCTCGACCACTGTGCCTCTTGGCATTGCATCTCTTGATGTGTTGGGTCTTTCAACCACTATACTTCTTGGCGTTACATCTCTTGATGTGCTAGGTCTCTTGACCTATTCACACCAAACTGCCGCTCTTCAGCAATGTTGTTCTTACATCTGAGTATAGCCATACTCCGGCAGCTCCATGCCCCTGTCCAATAAACTTTGAGTAGGTCATTTGAACCTTCACCCCGAGTTTAGAAGCGCTCTAAGAATCCAAGCCCCAGAAGGCTCAAACCCATACCAATGAAGCAAAATCAAGTCAGCCTCGGGGGCATTCCCGAGCAAATGCAACATGATCATAACTAGCCTTGGGGACAGTCCCGAGCATGTGGAATCTAGCCTTGGGGGCAATCCCGAGCATACTCAAAACTAGCCTTGGAAACATCCCAAGCATAAGGAACCAATCAAACCCCATGGAAGATGGAAGATGGAATACTCAACAGCTCAGCAGTTCTACAAGCCCGCCATTTCATCAACTCAGCGGCTCAAAGCCGTAATCCTCTATCAGCGGCTTTACACCCGCCATCTCATCAACTCAGCGGCTCGAAGCCTACCATCTCGACTGGCTCAAAGCCGTAAACAATCAGTTCTTGACAGGCTCTACGCCCGCCGTTTCATCAACTCAACGGCTCGAAGCCCACCATCTCAACTGGCTCGAAGCCGTAAACAATCATCTCAACACCCGTATTTATCACCTCATCATCTCAGCGGCTCAAAGCCCATTACCTCAACAGGCTTGAAGCCTACATCTACTATTACCCAGTGGCTCGAAGCCCTTTATCTCAGCAGCTCTATGCTCGCTATCACGGCAACAGGCTCTACGCCTGTAATCACTCAACTTAGCGGCTCTAAGCCCATTATCTCAACTGGCTCGAAGCCGTAACAACCAACCCAGCGGCTCTAAACCCATTGTTTCAACTGGCTCGAAGCCGTACACAATCAAGTTCTTAACAGGCTCGAAGCCTGTGTTCATCATTTCAAACTGGTTCGAAGCCGTAAACAAGCAACAGGCTCTAAGCCACCCCAACAATCAAGACATCTATTCTCAGGCTCTACGCCTGAATGCTCAAAAATCTAACATTTTTGAATGCTCAAGCTCTACGCTTGGATGCCCAACCACTGTGTACTGGATGCTCAAGTTATACACTTGAATGCTCAAGCTCTACGCTTGGATGCCCAACCACTGCGTACTGGACGCTCAAAGCCTGTACTTTGAATACTCGGATTCTGCCGTCCGAATGCTCGAGCTCTACGCTCTGAATGCTCAAGTCCGGAACTTGATAGAAGCTCTAAGCTTAAAACAAACACACACGCACGGGCCCGTGCACATATTGCATTATCACATCAAGTCTGCATCATCATATCTAACGAACAAGCATTGCACATATACACTCTGCATATCTCTCATGAAACAGGTCAACCCTGCAATCAACCGGCTCTATGCCTCGGTTTTATTGATCGGCCCAACGCCTCGATCCTTTGGCTCCACGTCAACACTTGTGATGAGAAAGCTCCGTGCACAGACCATCAGAATGCAACCAGCTCTACGCTTCGGTTCATATCACGCCAAGCTCTAAGCTCCGACAACTCAGGCCCTCGCCTCAAGACCACAGCAGGCTCCATGCCTCAAATCTAATCACCTCAGGCTCTCGCCTTATGATCAACACCAGCTCCGCGCTTCGGTCCTATTAATCACCTCAAGCTCTCGCCTTATGATCAATGCCAGCTCCGCGCTTCGGTCCTATCAATTACCTCAGGCTCTCGCCTTATGATCAACACCAGCTCCGCGCTTCGGTCTTATCAAATCCAATCCCCTCAGGCCTTCGCCTCAAAATTACAACAGGCTCCACGCCTCAATTCCATCTCTCTCCAGGCTCTCGCCTCGTGAGTACAACCGGCTCCGTGCCGCGGTTTCTTCATCACCAAAGCTCCGTGCTCCAGTTACTGGCCCTGCGCCCCTCATATCTCAAAAACAACCGGCGTCCAAATTCATCCCCAGTAGATGGTTTGGATTCCGCCCCATTACATCAATTCCTTCCAGCTCATTCGCAAGGATAAGCTACTCTACCGAGCTCTTTTCAGTCAAAGTAAGGATGATCAAGAAAAGCAAACGCACCTGCAGTGTACTGATCTACCCCAAAATAACTAAGGAAGCTCTCCGCAAAAACTCCCCAGGTAGCCCTGCGCTCCTTCAACTATCTTCTGCCAAAACCCTGGCTCAGTCTAGGTACGTCACACTACGGCTTTTTAAGCCCTAAGGTACGTCTTCTGTCTCTAACCCTCCAAACTTTTATTTTGTTTTATTGCCTGAACTACGATTGGTCTGGATTTCCCTTGTGGAATACGTAGGCAGCCTCCGGGCCCGACCATAACAAAACTTCTTTTGCCCGAACTACGATTGGTCTGAATTTCCCTTGTGGAATACGTAGGCAGCCTCCCAGCCCGACCATAACAAAACCTTTTTTGAAAACCCCTTGGAATAGTGGTTGGACCAAATTGAGTTACTTTTTACAGTTTTGACTCTTACTCAAACATGTCTCGCGATCCGTCTGAGTTCAGTCAAAGAGGGGCATCTGTAGACACCCCAATTTGGCCTAACGATTATTTCAAGTCCCACCTTGGGACCATCCCGATGATGAAATGGATACAATGATTGCTGATTGCTTCCTTGAGGACCTTAGGACTTTCGGTGAGAACTTTGAACCACTTAGAGGACCCAATTCAAAGCCATACAGCCTTTCAGACAGAAATACAGAAGCCTAGGAGAATCCATCTGACGGCCGTAACATCGATCTAACGGCCATAACATCAATCCCTCACCCGAGCAACCTGTTGCCAGCAAAATCTCCCTGAGAGATCAATTCCTCGGCCGCAAGATCTATCCTTCGGCCGAGACATCCATTCCTCGGCCGTGTGATCTATTACTCGGCCGCCAGATCGACCTTTTTCCAGACTCTGGAACGTTCTGTCAGACGTTTGGTTTGATCCAACTACACTACCTTTCCGATGCGTTCGGGCTACGCTCAGAGATTACGACGTAGAGTTAGAGATGCATTGCAATTGCAATTGCCATCTCGTGATTTGATTGGCCGGAGTGAGTCATCCCTATACCTATATAAAGGAGCCTTTGGGCTCCGAAATAAACACACAAAAATTGATATACCTACACACTCAATCAAGCCACGAAACTCTGTCAAAATACTCTCTCAATCCCATACTCCAAAAGCCCTAACTTTCCGAAGGTAGCCGTCAATCCGGCGATCAAACCCCGAAGTTCAAACCCTAACTCTAGGGTTCTCGATCAAGCAATCAATCAATCGCGCCCAATCCAAAGCAATCAAGCAACTGAGGGATCAAGGTGGTGAGGCCCAACGGCCTCTGGTTTGTCTTATTTACTGTCCTTTTTTTTACTAATCGTAGCGTTTTGATTACCTGTTAATCTTTCTGTCTGGTGTGAGGAAGAACACCGACCGGGGCTTCGATCCCTCGACCGGTACATTAAACCAGTGTGATTACTTGGCCGTGACATCCATTCACCGGCCGAATAATCGATTTCCTGGGACAGCTTTGTTTGCTTTTCTGCTTTCTGATGCATGTTTTATTTATCGCACTGGCTCACTTTGCTTACTGTTTAAAGGAATAAATAAACAGGCTATATGTTGGGATTAAACAAAGTATCTACACGTCTTATGTTGAATGATTATGGGCCAGTCTCACGACTGGGCAAAGAGGGGTGCCTAACACCTTCCCCTTATTGTACTTTTGGCTCCCGTATCCAGAATCTCTATCTATTTTCCTAGTTTTAATAAACTGGGTGGCGACTCTGTTTTGATGATAACCGCTATCATGTGGCGATGTTCCTAGCCATGGGAATGTCCATGATTTTGGTTTACGAAGCAAGCAACCAATCGAGCAAACACAACATGAGGAATCTGTATGGCGATACCCCGTTTGGGAGGTGTCTACAGCGGGCAAGTCCCGCTGTTCAATCAGAATAGGTCGAAGCTTGACACCAATCGGAAGCTCGACCATGGAAGCCAGAGTTGCTAGAGCATCAGCGAACTGGTTCTTCATTCGAGGGATGTGCGTGAACGTGACTTTGTTGAAACGAGGAATGAGGTCCTCCAGGTCTTGGTGATAAGGCTTTAATCTGTCCTCCCGAACTTTTCAGTCCCCGTTAGCCTGAGAAACGACAAGGTTGGAATCACCAATGACTTCTAGTTTCTCCACACCGAGCGTAAGAGCGGCTTCCATACCAACGATGCAGGCCTCATATTCAGCTTGGTTGTTCGTGACATCGAAATTGAGTTTAAATGCCAACAGAATATGAGCACCTTCGGGGGTTATCAGCAAAACTCCAATCCCGTATCCCTTCTGATTGGCTACTCCATCAAAATAAAGGGTCCAGGCGTCTTTGACCACCGCCATTATCCCTTCATCCGGAAATGCAAAATCTGAGTCCTCCGGCCCATTGACAGGATGATCAACCAGGAATTCGGCGACCGCGCGTCCCTTGACAGACTTCCTAGTGACATACTCAAGGTCAAACTCTGCGAGCAAAAGCAACCAACGTGCTAGCTTACCAGTAAGCGCAGGCTTCTCAAACAGATACTTGAGAGGATCCATTCGAGAAATCAACTTCACTGGGTAAGCCAGCATGTAGTGTCTTAATTTCTTGGATGCCCAAATAAGAGCCCAACACGTCTTTTCGAGAGCGGTGTAGCATTCTTCAGCGCCAACCATCTTCTTACTCAGGTAGTAAATGGCTTTTTCGACTCCCTTTTCTCCCTCTTGAGCTAGCAAACACCCCATAGACGAAGGATTTACAGACAAGTAAAGTATCAAGGGTTTCCCCGGCACTGGTGGCATTAAAACCGGAGGGTTCTGCAGGTAGGTTTGAATGGAGGTGAAAGCCGCCTGGCACTTGTCTGTCCAAACAAACGGAGTATTCTTTTTCAATAAACGAAACATCGGCTCTCAAGTTAGAGTCAACTTGGCGATGAATCTGCTGATGAACTGTACCTTTCCCAGAAAGTTTCGCACCCCCTTTTCAGAATCTGGTGGCTTCATATCAAGGACTGCTTTGATTTTCGACGGGTCGACCTCAATTCCACGAGAAGTGATCATGAAACCAAGCATCTTACCAGCTGTAACCCCAAAGGTGCATTTCTGAGGATTTAGACGCATACGAAACTTTCGTAATCTCTCGAAGAACTTCCTAAGCACAGGAACGTGACCTTCTCGAGTTTTGGATTTGGCGATCATGTCATCGACATAGACCTCGACTTCTTTATGCATCATGTCATGCAGGATGGTGGTAGCGGCTCGCTGATAAGTGGGCCCGGCGTTCTTCAAGCCGAAAGGCATGACAAGATAACAATAAGTCCCCCACTCGGTGATGAACGTGGTTTTCTCGCGGTCTTCGGGCGCCATGAGAATTTGGTTGTAGCCAGAGAAACCATCCATGAACGAGAGCAAAGCGTGCCCCGCAGTATTGTCAACGAGCACATCGAAGTGTGGCAGGGGAAAATCGTCTTTGGGGCTCGCTTTGTTCAAGTCCCGAAAATCGACGCAAACTCGAATTTGGCCATTTTTCTTAGGAACAGGGACAATGTTGGCAACCCATGTGGGATACTGAGAGACCATGAGAAAGCCAGCATCAATCTGCTTAGTAACCTCCTCTTTAATCTTCTGAACCCAATCTGGCCTCATTCGTCGGAGTTTCTGCTTCACAGGCTTGGCATTCGGAAACAAAGGAATGTGATGCTCCACGATCTCGGGATCAATCACGGGCATATCTCGATGAGACCACGCAAAAACGTCACTGAATTCGGTGAGCAGCTCTTTGAAATCGCGATGCTCCTCTGGCGAAAGTGTGGAGCCCACTTGAACCATTCGGGGATCGTTTTCATCTTTCAAATTTATAGAAACTATTTCTTCTTTTAATGGCTGAGCATGCCTTTCGTCCTCCCTTTCGATGAAGGCACGGATTTCCTTGGGAATGTCCCCATCGAAATCTATCCCCTCATCGTCAGGGTCGACACAGTTTATATAAAGATCATTGAAATAGTCAGAAGATGCTTCGTTCATTTCACAAGCCCCTGAAGGGTCACCAAGTACAAGAGAGTCAAACTCGAAATAAAAGCTATGACGTGGAGGGCCTAGAGGCACAAACTCCGACTCAGAGCTAGACTTAGAGGACGAAACAGACTCAGACTCAGACCCAGACTTAGACTCATAAGTGTCGTCAATGCAAGTCAGGCGTGGCTTGAAAATGCAATTATTCAAAGAGCCCTCGGCTTTCACAATGAGAGAGGTGGGGTCCTCGAGGGCGTCGGGCCCGAGCATGAGCACTTCGGCCTCTTCGGCTTCCACAGCCAAACCCACTTGGGAGAATTCCTGGAACAGCAGCTCCAAATTCCCCTGATTGATAGATCCCAGCCAGTCAGTCTTGATCTTCACCTGATTAAGCTTCCTCTTGAATTCTCCCTTTGCTGGTTCATCATCACTGCTTGACCAGGTGTCATCAGCGAAAATCTCAAATCCAGGTAGCAGCTCCCCGGTTTCAGAATGAATAAAGGGCTCAGCCTGCCCAGTGTAAGCGGCATTTCCCACTTCACGCACAAATTTGGGACCGCCGCAGAGGGTCGAGGTTTTCCCATATATTTCCTCCGCTTAGCATCTTTGGCAGAGGCGATATACCCCAAACCAAAGCGGCCCTCGTTGAAAGGAAAAGTAGGGAACTCCGGGACCCCTTGACGGCGAGAACCTAAACCAATGCCCGAAAAATAAGACATCCTCCTCATAATGTCCAGCGCGACAGAGCTTATGAGGAAGTTTCCGTCCACATTGATGGCCATCACGGTGCCTGAAGTATCAAAAGAGAAACCTCCATGATCGACGTCTTCTTCGCCGTGTTGAATTCCCAAGATAGGAGTCTCATCCTCCTTGAGCGGGCGGATGCCAGAGTCCCCGCAGATAGTTAAAGTACCAGTAGGTAGTCCCAAAATAACCTTTTGGTGGAGGGTAGACGGCACAGCCATGATGTCGGACCGATGAAGCCACGGCCTGCCCAACAGAAGATTGAAAGTCGCGGGAATATCCACGACATGGAACTCCACGTCCATTTCAAAACCCTCAGCATCGAGTTTGAGCTTTAAAATACCCTCGACTACGCGACGGGTGCCGTCATATGCCTTGACAGCCAGATTGGAAGGTGCCAGATCCTTCTTGGTGAGTCCTAAACGATAAGCGACCCGCAGAGGGCAAACCGTTGATGGCGGAGCCGTTGTCAATAAGAACAGTCGGGACCCAGAGTCCTCGACACTTGACGGTAATGTGCAAAGGGCGGTTATGGTCGACTCCTTCGACTGGCAGATCCTTGTCCGTGAAGATCACTGTATGCTTGGAGGTTGGAGGGAGGATGAGAGATATCATCGCCTCTGGCGTGACGTCGGCCTGGACTTCAAGGCGGGATAGGGCGTGACACAGCCTCTGACGATGCTCCTTGGATGAACAGATCAGTCCCCAGATAGAAATTGCAGCAGGAATCCGCTCAAGTTGCCGCTGAACTAAATCAGGAATCGGATTGCCAGCTGATACCTCAAGAGGTGCAGACCTTGGGAAAGAAACAGGTTCGTTCCTTTGATTAGCAGGATTGGAAGAATTCCCGGCCTGCAGATTAGCAGGCTGAAAAATCCGTCCACTCCTTGTAACATTGTGAACGTTCCCCAAAGAGGGCACGACTTGAGGGTTTTCCTTCACATCCCAGAGATCAGCAGGGACATCTCCCAGTTTGCGCTTTCCCTTGTCAGTAGTTGGTGCAGAGACGGGCACTTCCATGTCTAAGCCCAGATCCTCAGCCAGATCTTTCATCAGCAAGGAGTCCCAGAAGCTCAAGTCTTTCACGGCAGCAACTTCGGCAACAGGCTCCGGATTTGCAATAAAGGGAACATCCCAAAGACCAGTGTCAGCCAGGGTACGATTGACAGCCCAGACTTCATTTCCAACTTGGACATCCACTATGTCGTCCACTTCCCAAAGATTAGCGGGCGGAGCGCGGTCCGTGACCATGATACTGCAATCCCTGTTGTTGGGGTAAGGCACCTGAGGGCGCGGATTTTCCTCGTCGACAATGTAGGAACAGGGGTCATGGTCAGTGTCGGGATTAGTATCACAAACTGAATCAAAGATCGAACCAAAGAGGGAAAGGTGGTCTCCCAAGGCCCGTGGATCTTCCTGGACGAGTTCGTCCTCTGCGTAGTGAAGCATGTAGTCCGGTATAGCATAGCCTTGAAGAGGGTTAGGGTCAACGTCCATGGGAGCATTCCAAGTTGGCTCAGGATCCCAGTAATATTCTGCTTCGGGAACTGGAGGCTCGATTGGGTTGAACAGCATGCATAAGGAGAAGCCATCCAGAGGGTCGAGCATGGCCGCTTCATGACCAGCCAACCAGCCATCATACCAGGCTTGATCAAACGGGACATTTTCGGGTTGTGGAGGAATCCCGTCCATTTCAAAGCTTGACCACTCGTTGAGGAGAGGAATGGCGTAGTCCCAATTGTCTGCTATGGCCCAGCCAGTAGCTTGCATGTTATTATCCGAGGGAGGCACCCAAGGCTGGTAGGGATCAGGAAACGGGCCAGCGATGGTCGCGTACGGGCTGTCAAGCGACGAGGCAGAGCTGATCTGCACAGCAGGGATTGATTGATGGAAGAGAGAGCTGACAGATTCTTCGGAGATAGGTGATCCAGCTCGTAAAGGTTCTGAAGGCGCATCTTGGCCTTCAATCACATGTATATAAGAAATCTCGGTGGACGGTTTCGAGCGGGAAAGGCACGATGGGCCTGGGTTGATCGGTTGAGGCTATATAGTCAGTGGGGTTGAATCTGGTGGAGCTAGGGTTGATATAAGTGGAGCTGAGGGATATCTGGCTGATATGTGGTACAGCGTTGTGTTTGGGAAGAGAGTTGGCAATGATATTGGGTTTCTGAGGTGGTGGAGGGGTTTCCAGCGTGCCATCGTCAATGAGATCCTGGATCGCATGATGAAGGCGAAAGCAGGAGTCAGTGAGATGACCCGCTCCTTGATGGTAAGCACAGTAAAGGTTGGCTTTGAAGCCGGGCAAAGGGTTCTTGGGTAGAGGAGTTGGATCCAGGGGCTTGAGATGCCCTGATTTGACCAACTTTTCCAAGACCGAGGATAGAGGTGCCTCGATAGCGGAAAAGCTGCGGGGTTGGTTCCGAGGCCGGTTGTTTTGCGGAGTCTGGACTTGATTGATATCCGCAATATGATTAGCAGTGCTGGAGGAAGTGGTGTTGGTACCGGCGGTTGCCGTGTTGGAGTAAGTCCCTGTTCCGAACAGTGCATTCGCGTTCCCAGAATAAGCCCGAGGCTTTGATTTGGTGGCATGCGAGGTTTCACCCTTTGATAGAATCCCACTCTGCAGAGCATCCTCGATGGCCAGGCCAGAGTCGAAGAAGGTTTCAAAGTTGGCAGATGCCTGAGCCAGGACCAGATGCCTAGCATAGTCTGGTTGGAGATTGCGGGAAATGATACGGAGCTGATCCTTCTCACTCGGGCGATCGGTCATCTGTGCAGCTTTAGCTCTCCACCTTTTGACGAAGTCCGCAAAGGACTCCTTAGCTTCCATCTTGGTGGACTCAAGTTCCCGGGTAGTCATTTTCAGCTGGGAGTTGTAATTGTACTGCGAAATAAACGCAGTCCCAATGTCCTCCCAAGTCCTCCTTTTGGCAATGTCGAGTGACAAAAACCAATGGAAAGCAGGGCCTGAAAGAGTCTGGGGAAAGAGCTGTGACATGGCCTCCGGCTCGACAGACAGAAGTTTCATAGCGGCATGGTAGTTGTAGAGATGAGTCCTGGGGTCACCGCTTCCATCGAACTTAGCCAAGTCCGGCATTTTGAACTTTTCAGGAAGTCTGGCATTGGGATACAGGCAAAGGCGATCCAGATCGATCCCTCCGACACTGATCTTTTCTGTCTTAGCGATGGATTCCTCTAGCTTGGCCATCTCGGCCATGAGTGCGACCACATCCGGGTTCTGAGTTGGCCCTTCTTGGTTTGGAGGCAGTCTGCCACCCGCAAGGTTTGCAGCGGGCCTGCAGCCCTCCCTCGGGTTCAGCACCATGAGACGTCCTGCGTGAAGCGGATCTGGAACCAAGATAGGTTGCTCCTGGTCAGACTCATCGTCCTCGCCTTCTTCTTCGATAGGGGGCGGAAGGCGAGTGTGGATGAGGTCGTTTAGGCGGGCAATGTTGGCATCTGTCTGAGCTGCCCTCTGTTGCATAGTGGTGATGCTGTCCTGAAGATTCATGAGCATGGTCTCCAAGGTAATAGGTTCTGGTTGTGGTCATTCCATCGTGACAGGTGGTTCAGAGCTGCTTGATGCGGATGCTGGGGTGGTCGGACGTCCTTCCTGTAAGACTGGGGGTGAACCTGGCTGAGAATCTGACTGTAGAGCAGTCAACAGAGTGTGCAGAGAGTCTTCTGTGGCGACTGACTGGGATTGCGACCTAACAAGCCTTTGAACGGGATTCAGATGCAGACGTTCCCAAGCGGGTTTGGCGACTGGCCTCGATACTTTCTTTGGCGGTGCAATGATTCAGATCTTTGCTTGCAAGGTAAAAGGAGGTTTAATAAGGGTCTTGCAGTAACTTTAATCTAAATAAAAGACTAAAGCGGATGCAGCCAACGACGTCAGTGTCACCCTAGACTCTAGAACCAGAAGACAAGTCTGTCTCACGATACTTCGGACACTGTTTTAAGCCCTCAGAATTCTTTTCGAAGACGTATCCTTGTTTGGAACGAGCGGTCCTAAAGGATGTCAAAAGGAGTCTAAACCTTTGTCCATTTCAATGTTCGGGGTTTCAAGTTTTCTGAAGCCAGAACAACTCGGTATGAATGTCATGATGCCATAACCCGATTGGCGTGAGCAGCACTGTGCTATTAGCCAAGCGGTGTAAGTGACGGGGCACTTGTTACCTCTGGGTGTAAGCATCATGGTATTTTACTCCGTGGTTCCTCGTTTTTTGTTTTGAAACCCTAAACAGGTACACGGGCAAAGGTGTAGAAAGGCTTCTGATGTCCTAAAGTCCTACCGTAAAAGGACTTAAAAGATCATAACGTGCACTACTGAGATGCATGATTCCTCATCGGGCCATGACAGTGTCCTACTAAGCCTAAAGACAGACTCGGAACAGATCGAGAACCTAGGAGCCATCCTAGACATGCTTCTACGCTGAACGAGATGTATGTATAGTTCATGCGATAAGAAAAAGCAGTAACACACAGGCATTTACGGGGTTAGATGCAAGTAGATCTTAACCTGTGGGTACCTGTCCTAGTTCGGAGAGTTCTAATGCTTTGTATATGCAAAAGGCCGGTTTTGGTTCGTAACAGGTTCCTCGGACTAGGGCCACAGATATACCTCCTGTTGCCCGCGTATTCGCAGAGTAACAGTCGAACGGTAGCATGACCCATCATCGTCGAAGGTTGTTGGTCATTCGGGGTCCCCGGGCTCCGGTAAACCGTGCCGGATTGCCAAAACGATCCAACGAGGCTTTTTCCACATCGATGCAAATGAGATGCTAAAATTTGAAAAAAAGAAGAAGAATCACGAAGTCGTAAAAATGCCTTTTCAAATTTGGCTCACTTTATTTAGTCCATCTTTAGAAGAAACTACGCAAGCGAACAATCGAAAAAGCCCCAGATTAGAATGGCCGGACACGAGGTCCTGTTAAATCACCGTTCCAACCTTCGGCAGCGCGAAGCTCACCGTTTTGACAGGCTTTTAAGGGATTGTTCCCAAGCGTATTAAATTCTAAGTATGAATTAATATTGGTTCGATTTATCCCCAGCGGAGTCGCCACTGTGGGCAGCATGCCCTTCGGAGAGAAAGGATTTCGTTCCTTCCTGCCGTTTGCGGCCCTTTTTCGAAAAATCGATGGAGCGCGAGCGCCGGTGGCAAGCGCTCGAAAATACAGAGTCACCACTTGAGTTTTGAGGGTCTGACACTCAAGGAACCGCATTTCGAAGCACCTGCCGCGCTGTTTTTGTTTGAAAAAGTTAAGGAAACCAGTCCGTCATAACCATATCTGGGTTCGGGAGCCAGGTTACGAGAGGGGAAGGGTTTTAAGGCACCCCTCTCGCCCAATCCGGAGATCGGTCTCTACTTAGGCATTTTTATGAAAACTTTTGTGATTCTTCTTCTTTTAATTAATTTTAGCCGATTAGGGCGGGGGAACAGTTAATCGGGGGTTAAAACTGTAACAATTTGCAGGATGTGATCAAATGATAGCATGGATGGATGGCATGACGAGTAATAAATGGGATGGATTTAAAATAGCGATCAGGTGCCAAAACTAGGCTCGGGACAGATTTGCCTTGCATGATGGCCAACTTGCATGCATGAACAGATCTGCATGCAAGCCAACCATCGCGCGAGACACATGAACCCTCGCGCGAGTGTTGTCATCTCACCACAGTTCCAAGTTCATCCCCTTCTGGGCTCTGAAAGGACTAGTGCACACCCAGGAAGCAAACCAAGCAGTTTATATGGAACTGTAAGAATACTAATTATTACAGATTGCTTCAAAAGGAGCCAAATGAAATGAAACACAACCCCTAAACAGAGGGGGTATTAAAACAGAGGCCAAAGGCCTAGTTGCCCATGCAAGGGCTATTCATGGAAATCACAGAACTGTCGCACGACAGAAAGTGAGTCTCGCGTGACATTCCTGACTGGACTTCCAGGAATTGCTTTACATGCTTAGGGTCTTGAGACAGATTCAGGGGATCCCAAGGGCATTCCATGGTATTTAAAACAAATAAACTAGCTACTGTATTTTATTTTTGCATGCATAACAGTGATCTAAAAATCAAAATAAAGTACAACAGGCATGCTAATATTGCAAAACAGACAAGGGCTAGCCTCCCTTCCCCACGAGGTCCATTCTCTTGCTGACACAAGTGTCGCGCGAGCATAGTGGACCATCGCGCGAGGGTGTAACTGCCACGAATTCTTGTAACTCTGCTGGCTTTAGGACCAGGACATGGTATTAATTACCAGCCTTGGCCCTGTCAGCCCCCCTCAGGGATCAAAACAGAAACAGGTATGAATATTATACCTTTGCTTGGAAAATGTTTGGAAATGGATTGGATTGATTGGTGTGGCCTTGCAACTAAGTGTACATTGAAGCACTAAGTTTGGAAGATTATGATGTGGTTTGGGGTTAGTAACTTTGTGCTAGAGGATTAATTGCCTTGTGGAAGAGTAATTATCCTTGTGATCTTTTTTTCTTGGAACCCTTAACATGGAGGATGAATGGGGGGTATTTATAGGAGGAGTGCAAGGGCTAGGTAATGACCAAACATGGCCTTAGGACCAGCCAACAAGGCTGGTCACAACTTGGTGGTGAGGCTAGCCAACAAGGTGGTGAAGTGGTTGGGAGATGTATGTGGTTAGAACCTGCCAGAACTCTGTTCAGCTGAGGAAAACGGGGTTCCAACCCATGTGACACCCAATCATCACAAGTCCAGCTGGATTCTGTGATAGAGACAGGAGAGAACTGTCGCGCGAGTGTTAGAAACTATCGCGCGATGGTCAACAATCAACAGTTTGACTTTGACTACACCTGGCAAGCTGAGTATCGCGCGAGTAACATGAAGGATCGCGCGACGGTCAAACCTAAACCTAGGGTTTGACTGGAGGTTCAGAGGGGTTCAAAAGGTTCAAGCGGGGTTCAAAGCACTCCAAGCTTAATCCATTCCCAATCCAAACTCGTTTGATCCGATTTCATCATCGGGGAAACAAGAAAACCGTAAAACAAAGTAAAACGATTGGGAGATCCAGATTGGGGTGTCTACACATTTGTTAGTTTTACACAAAAAATTTATGTGATATGGGTGAGTAAGGATGAAAAGAATCGGAAAAATAAAAAGTTAGTATGATCCTTTTAAACAAGTATTTGGGGAAATATTCAAGGAAAAGTCCAAAAACTGACTTTTTGAGCTTTTTTTTGAATATTTTCCAAAATACTTGTGTATAAGTTAAAAAAATTTATTTTTCCGATTCTTCTTGTCCTTACTCACGCATATCACATAAAAGTTTGACGTAAAACTAACAAACATAAAAAAAAATTGAATAAAAACAAAACAAAAAAAATTATGGTGCATAAATTAATCACTAACGTGAACGAGACCAAAAGTGACCCTGCATGGACACTAAAGGAAATATATAAGACAAAGTGAAGCTGGTTGTGGTTCTGCGAACTCTGAATCCTCGATCGGATAGTGATGGCATAGAGTGGAGAACAGGGATTGATTGACCACATGCATGCATATAGATCAATTCATGCATGTGCTCGATTTTTAGTTTGGCGCGGGTGACGTAAGTGCTTACATGAGCATGGATTAATACTCCTACCCACTCCAATAGATATGCTCACATGCATATGTACTAAACGTCAGGATACTGCATTTACCTTGTCTTTTTCTCAATTTAATTCTGGGATATATATGTCAGAAGAGACGAAAAAGATTTTATCAAAAAGATTTTTTTTTAAAATTTCCCCCTAGATTCCTCTACTTCCAACATTTCTCTCTCTATCTCTCTCCACTTATTACCCCTACTATTTTTCAAAAAAAAATTCAAAACACAACATTAGTAATTAGGACAGACCGGATATGATTATTCATAATTTTGTGTTTGCAGTACTTTTCCATCCTGTATTTGCAGAGGAAGATGATCATTCAATACAAGAAAAAGTATATTCGGTGACGACAAAATTTAATTTTATCGCTAAATGAGTATATTTGGTGACGAAAAAAAAAATCGTCACTGTTTTGATAATTCGTGACGAAATTATTTCGCCACCAATTATACTTGTTTAGCGACGAAAAAAGGTGACAAAATTATTATTCGTCAGAAAAGATAATTTATTTGGTGACGAAAAATATATTTCTTCGACCAATTTGGCAACGAAATATTTTTTTCGATCAGGCGACAAATTTGGCAACGAAATATATTTTTCATCACCAAATGCTTAACTTTGGTGATGAAAAATAATTTCGTCACTTTTTTTACCCTTTTGGCGACAAAAGATGTATCTCGTTGTCAAATTAGTACCTTTGTTGTCGAAATTTATGAATTGTGCTTTATCACCAAATATATTTCAGGCATAACTCTTTGCTTATAACTCCGATATTTGAGATAATTCAAATTGGATTTGAACGATAACACAAAGAGTTACAATTTTCATGTTAATTAAAATTGCTAATTTTAATGTATACAGGTCCAAAATGACATTCGAATTATATTTTAATGTTAAAAGTATATTAGTCTCTATCCAAAAAGTGGGGCTCTGGAGGTGTTATATATCAGATATTTTCAAATGCGCAATTGGTCGAAACTTGTGCGAAAAACTCAGGAGACTTGGGTTCGAAACCCAGCAGATCGAAGCAAGAAAGTGGGATTATTTTCCCATATGAAAACATCTGAAAATTTTGTCATCGATTTCTTATATTGTTGACGAGAAATTTCGTCACTGATGGGTCTTATATTGGTGACAAGAAATTTGGTGGCGTGCTTGCAGAAACAGTTTGGCAACGAAGGAGAATCTTTTCAAACGCAAATGCTCCCCTACCAAATATTGCCCACTGTGTAATACGGATGTGGAATCAGTGGAACATCTTCTTTTCGCATGCCCATGGACAAGAGCTGTTTGGTTTGGTAGCAGTATTAAGCCCTTGGGTGACTTAAGAGGACATGCCTCTACTCTCAAATGGACAGCAGAGATAGTGGACAAATTAAGCAGTAAGGAAGCAACGGATTTCTTAGGTCGAGCTGCCATGATTGGGTGGAATATTTGGAAGGCAAGGAATGACTTTATTTTCAAGGGTAAGTCAGTTAACCCTCTGGAAACTTTGGCGACTATTAGATATAGCAGTTTGGAGATTTCATCTTTTTCAGAGATTGCCCAAGTCCATATGGATAACCCAACAACCCAGGAAGGTTCAGACCACTGGAGGGCTCCGGACTCTGGTTCTTTCAAGATTAATTGTGATGCGGCTTTGCCAAGGAACAAGGGAGAAGGTAGAATAGCAGGAGTTTTGAGGAACTGCAGGGGATTAGTTCTCGATGGCTTTGCTAGAACAGTGAAGAAGTGCTCCAGCCTCCGGGGAGAACTCATGGCGATTAGAGATGCTTGCATTCTGGCCCTAAACTTGGGGTTGACAGGAGTGGAAATCGAGTCGGACAACAAGCAAGCCATCCTTCTTAGCGTCTCTGAATTGGTCCCACCGTGGGACTCTAGGGCTGTGGTGTTGGATATCCGTCATCTCACTGAAGAGGGCGGCTTCATCTTTAACTGGATTAGGAGGGCAGCCAACAAGGCCCCCCATGTTTTAGCTGCTCTTGACTTATGTAATTCTCTCCCCTTAAATTGGGTTAGTAACCCCCCTTTAAACCTTGTATCTGTACTGGAGTTTGATATTAATGCAAGCCTGTGAGGCGTGTTTGAGGATCAAAAAAAAAAAAAACTAGTCTTACATTTTACTATAATTTTGAAGTATATTGTACATCAGCATATATGTTACTTTTGAATTAATAAGAAGTAATGTAATCTCTTCTGTTAAAAGAAAATGAGCTTTATTGAGCCGACCATATGTTCAGGCTTGTTTATAAAAAAAAATTCGAGCTCGAGCCGAGCCGAGCACGCTAATATTCAAGTTTGTTTATTAATTTTTTTGCGAGCTCGAACTCAATAAAAACTTAACAAACCGAGCTCGAACGAGCCGAATGCCGAGCTGTTCACGAATGGTTCATTTGCAATCCAACTTTACACTTGCAATCCAACTTTACACTTGCAATGAGAGCAAGCGAGTTTAGAGAGACATGCTAGACTGTGAGAGCATTTCTCTCTTCGGAGAGAGAGACATCCAGCCGCCTCTTCTTCTTCTCTCCCCTTGCCTGAGGGCTTCTACCTCTCTTCTTTTCCCTTCTTCTCCTCACCTCATCCTCTCTCTCCTCCATATAGTTGTGTGATGGTTGAGAGAAAAATTATTCAACTCACCCCATCATTTTTTAAAGGTGCATGGTGGCCCAGATCTTGTTTTTCAGATCTGAGTTATTTGGTCCTCGAATCCGATTAATCTAGGCAACGGATCTATGGGATATCCAGCAACAATGGTGGTAGTATCAAGCAGTAGTGACTGCGGTGGGACGGCAAACTCCAATGCCAATATGATTCATCCAACTTTCTCCGGCCATATCCACAAGCATGAAGTTGGTCTCCAATATTGCAACAGTTATTTTTGAAAGATTTTTATTTCGTTATTGTTGTTTGTTTTTCTTGTTTTTGGTGGGACATTTAGGAGTTTTTTTGCTACTATTTTGTATTTGGTTTATAAATATATGTTTCGATTTCTAAGAAAAATTAGAGCAGGCCATTTATCTACATTAATCATGTGAGAAAATTTCAGCTTTGTGTCCTTTTTTTTTTTGGGAATAAATTACAAGTACTTCGAGCAACCAACGGGAGACAAGGACAGGAATCCATGATCAAAAAATACAAAAAGGACAGGAATCCAACTAATGTCACGTGGACTAAAACATAGGTTCAGCTTACCGATCAAAAAATGGAAAAACTACTGTATACCTTTTTAATGCATGCAAGAAAACCGCAGGACCACGTTTTCGTGACCATGTGATCTGTCACAATTATATTGGTAAAAGGTGACTAAAAGCATGATAAATTAGATATATTCTACGAATACAATGATAATACATTAAATGATATCCGAAATTAATGTGATCACCAAAATATTAGTATTTCGTAATTAAAGTTGCTTCTTTTTTTTTTTTTTTGCCAAAAGTTTAGAAATTTCATTGATGACAAAGAGAAAACATCAAAGGGCCTATTCTTCCTTGGACAATGAGAGAATAGCCAACCAGATGAATAGGCTCTGACAAGGAACCCAAACTCCTTACAAAGGCCACTGAGGTACAATACCTCACACAAAACTCACATCACCAACACCAAAGAATGAAAAATACACTACACCCAAAGGGGTTAGGAAGACCCCAAAGGGGAAAAAATGTTAGGAATCAAACTACTTGATCAACTCACAACGCCCCTACGGATCTTGAAAACTAGGATCACAGAAATCGCAAGCAAACAGAAAAATAGTGTGTAACGAACAAGAAGAGAAAGAACACAAGATATACGTGGAAAACCTCAACATGAGGAAAAACCACGGGAGCCACACCAGTGCACTATGAAATCGAATCAAGAGTACAAGTCTTCTCGCAATCTCTCTGAGATCTACGTTTTCAAGATCCGTAGAGGTGTTGTGAGTTGAACAAGTAGTTCGATTCCTAACAACTGGTATCAGAGCCGCAGGTTGCAGTAGGGTTTTTTGTTCGACAGGTTAGGGTTTAATTTTGTTCGAGCAGCCTAAGGTTTCAGTGGGAGCTATGGGTTCTGAAGAAGGCAGTCAGAAGATAGCAAAGTTTGACGAGTCAGACTTTGCGTATTGGAAGACACAAATAGGGGATTATCTATATCAAAAGGATCTTTACCGGCCGTTGCAGGGTAAAGCGAAGGGAAAGAGGGTTGAAGAAAAAGATGCGGATTGGGAGATTCTCGACAGAAAGGCGTTAGGAGGTATTCGCCTGTCCCTTTCTAAGGCAGTCACCCATAACATATTGAAGGAGAAAACGATGGAGGATCCTCTGAAAGATGCCTGAGTAGGCCGTATGCGTCGGATAAAGTTTGCACGTGTCAGTCAACACCAGCACGCGCTGGCCACACGCGCGCACACGCGAGGCACATGTTGGTACACGCTAGGCGTGTGCTGGTCAATGCCAGTCAGGTAGTCAACGCTGATTGGGACGCCACACAAGCAGCCAATGAGGATGCCACATCATCGCCACGTGGCGATGAGTCAGCAGCCACGTGGTGCCACGTTGACTGCCACGCCATCGGAGGGGACCCCCTTGGGTGCCACGTAAGCTGGTCAACGTTGATGTGGCTAGTCAACGGTCAACAGGAATATTCCGGGAATATTTCAGATTGGTTTTTTGCGCTTTTCAGAGTCGTTCGGACTCCGTTTTTTGCAAGTGAGTAGTCAATTTTGACTATCTCGACGTTCTAGATCCAACCGTGCACTCCATTTTCTAATTGGAGGCTCCTAAGCTGGTGAAATTGCTTAGTGTAGTAAGAATTGGATGTTTGGAGGCTGATCGGGTTCTGAGGATGCTTGTTCCTAGCAAGGCGATCAGTCGCAAGAGACCTAGCAAGCAGGGAGACACTCGGTCAGGTCAGGGGACGCTGACTTAGAAGTGATAACAGGTGCTTGTTTAGGGCGACAGTTCGCGGTGATCTTGAGAAGGTCAGGGGATGCTGGGAAAAGCTGAGAATGGAACGAGGATGGACAAGTGGCAGGTACAGACCCAGAGAGAAATGACTGAGAGTGGCTAGAGAAGACCTGTTATCCGGAGTTGCAGCTTTGATTCGGGTTGCAGGACGAGCTGATCGGATGGTGTTTTTTGGTCTAACGGATGAAGGGCCACCAATTCAGGTTTGAGGGGGTGCAATTGCAGATGGAGCTGATGTCAGGCACGGTCAAGCAGTATGGGTGCTTATTGATAATGAACGGGATGAGCAATTGTTGCATATGCACACGGGATAGGCACAGGAGTACGAGGAGTCACGACCTGAGATGTACTTATGTGTGTATTGGCAAGGAATTTACGGTTTCCTTGCTAATGGGATGACAATGGTGTTTTATTGCGTGGAAGGCATATTTTCCTCGCTATTTCCTTTGTCGCTAAAGAGTATTTGCAACAAAATTTCAAAATTCCTCGCTAATTCTTGCCGCCAAAAACCTGGCGGGGATTTTTGATGTAGGCGGGAAAAAAGAATTTGCAAGGAAATACAAAATTTTGTCGCCAAAAGGCTGTAGTGTTTTTTTGTGTCAAACTGTTTTGGACGCTAAAGTTGTAGACATTTTGCAAGGAATTATGTTTCTTGCAAAAACATTAGTTATTTGCGAAGAAATAAAGAATTGGTCGCTAAAGGCATATAGTTACTTTTTGAGAATTGTGTTCCTCGCTAAAAATCTATACTTACTTTTTAAGTCCCACAAACCCACATCAATCCACTGCCAAATCTGAAAAATCCAGCCATAAATTGCAAGTTCTAAGCATCAATTGCAAGGATTCAAGTTGGGTTTGTTCAAAGTTCTAGCCATTGGCTGAAATCTCCACTGCAAGAAACCAAGGTAACGCCTCCACTCTCTCTTGCACGGAACTCTGCCATCTCCCTTTCTTTTCTCACCTCTTCTACATCACCGACTCGTTAAACCACAAATCTCTCACAAAACCCTCATCCCACTGCCCTAAATCAGTCCAGAAATCAAACCCTAACCCCCTTCCAAAATCTACCCGAAACCAGCACCCCCATGGCTCATTTTGCATCTTTCCTCAGCGAAACCACCGAGAACCCCGCTACCTAGGGCTTATCGATCTGCTCCCTCTCCAGAGACCTGGAACATAGTGTGTTAGATATTTTGGCACTTTCCGGGGTTGTCCAGACCTCCATTGGTGTCTTTGCTATATCGACTCCGTTTGATTGTAATGGGTAGGTTCGTAGGGGGTAGTTGCTCGCTCGATACTCCTCTCATTATTTGTGCCAAATTGACCGCTGCGACATCGATCCGATTGCGTGAGAGGTAAAGACATTACACACATCACATCATGCATATTATTTCCAAGATTAGAAATTTTATTTCTGAACGTTTGTCTTTAATTCCTAAATCTCTCCGAATACTCGTTTCCGTATATATATCATTTACTCTCTGGAAAATATGTTTTCTTTTAAAATAAATATATATTTATCAAAAGGAAAGTTTGTCTACGTTTTAGGTAAATCAAAGATTTTGTTTGCATTTGCATATATATGTCTTGACCCATTGGGTCATTCAGTGACTAGAGCAAAAAAAATAAAAATAAAATTGACAGAGAGGCGAGAGAGATTTTTCTCATATGTGAAAGAAAGAAAGTAGTGCACCTCTGTTTTTTGTTTCTTCGGTGGGGGCGAGAGTTTTTTTTTTTGTTACAGAAAGAAAAAGAAAGGGCTGCACGTTTTTTGCTTTTCGGTGGATCAGGCGAGATATATAGTAGTTTTTTTCATCACAGCCCATATTTATCTTTTTCGTTCTTGCATTTCTTTGAACGATTTTGGGGTTTGTCGAGATCACGCTACAAATCATACATCATTCCATCATGTGATTTCTTGGTGCCGTTTGCTGCTATGGCCGAATCTTTTGGAGATCGATTCGGAGCCGGTTGAATCCGGAGATCGGGCGTGAAGTCCGTGGTGCATCTATTGGATCTTGAAGAAGCTCTAGGAGTATCGGAGATTGGCGAGAATAGGTAAAGGCTTGGGTAAGATTTTTGCTATTTTGCAATCTGAACTTCTTTTTTATTAATAGAATAAAGCAGTAGTGTTAGGCCGTGGTTTTGGCTTAGGGTTATTTAGGACCCTAAGTTTTTCCACGTAAATCGTGCGTCTCTTGTCATAATTTTTATTCTACTTCAGTACTTGATTTTTGGTTTGGATTAATCAAGATAATCAGCCTGTTCATCTATATTAATTTTTAAATCAAAAAATTGGTGATTTTTTTTTATCAAAACTCATAATCACTCCTAATTTTTAAATCAGCGGGTTGCTCTGTTTAGGTTTAACCACCTGAGTTTAATTCTGGTTATAATGGACATGAACGCACCACGTGAGGGAGCCTCAAACTCAAGGCCACCTTTTTCCGACGGTAATGATTATCCGTACTGGAAAGCCCGTATGACCACACATTTGAGTTCCTTAGGAGTTAAGGTTTGGAGATCAGTTAGGTACGGCTATGAGGCCCCTACCATAGAAGACACTACTACTAAACAGATGAGGGCTAAGGAGGACAAAGAATGGAATACTGCTGACAATGATAGTTTTGAGGCAAACTCTAAAGCTTTAGGAGCTATCTATGGTGCATTAAGTAAAACAGAGTTTAGTCGTATTTCCGCATGCACCACTTCAAAAGAGGCTTGGGATATTCTCCGAGTCACCCATGAGGGTACTAAGACAGTTAAAACTTTAAAACTCCAAATGCTTACAACACGTTTTGAAGATTTGAGAATGCAGGAAGTTGACACATTTGATAGTTTTATCACAAAATTGAGTGACATCGTTAATTCCTTCCACGCTTTAGGAGAACCAATCCCTAATCTTAAAGTTTGTCGAAGAGTGCTTAGGTCTCTTCCTGAGAGGTTTAGGGCTAAGGTAGTTGCAATCGAAGAAAGTGATAAAGTTGATGACATTCTTTTTGAGGAACTTGTAGGTAAACTTTAAACGTTTGAATTGAATCATCTCTCAAAGAAACCTACATTAAAGCCCAATAAAAGCATTGCTTTTAAATCATCTATAGAGGAATCCTCTATGACACAAGAGAGTGATGATGACCTTGACGAAGAAGAACTTGCTTTCTTTGCTAAGAAATTCAAAAAATTTGTTGAAATCCGTAAGAATAATAAATCTGGAAATTTTTCTTCTTCGACTAGTGGAGGTTACAATTTTAATTATGTGGATAATGAAAAGAAATCTTCTATTGATAAGTCCAAGAAACCCCAAGGTATACAATGTCACGAGTGCCACGGTTTCGGGCATGTTCAGGCAGAGTGTGCAAACACTCTTAAAAAGAAAGTGGCCAAGGGGTATAAGGCTACGTGGGATAACGATAGTGATGAGGGTAGTGATGGGGGTTATGAAGCTTCTAGATATTCTGTGCTTGTTGCCAACATTAAGTCCCCCACATCCCCTAAATCGGTTGAACTTTCTACAACTCTTAGCGATGATAGTAAGTATGTCTCGACTGACGAAGACTGTGAGAAGAGTGATGATGATATAGATTCTATTCATGAGGCCTATAATCAATTGTTTAAAGAGGGTGTCAAACTGAAAAAGAAAAATAAGGAACTCATGAGTGTCATTGAGAAAATTAGTGGTGAGAAGAACAAACTTAGTGATGACATTGAATCTAAGAACATCGAGCTTGAAGTATTAAAAACCTATAACGCTAATTTGGAAGACAAGTTTGCCAAAATTGAGAGAGAACGTGTGGATGCCTTGAAAGCTCTCGAAGGGTCTAAGGATAGGATTTTTGAATTGGAACGTGACTTTAGGGAGGCCACTCAGGCCATAAAGCGTAATGAGTGTGGCGCAACTCTTATTGCTGAGATGACACGTACGTTTAGAAATAGAAGCGGCTTAGGGTTTGTTGATCCACCTTCACTCACACCTAAGGCTAACGAGTTCACAAAAAAGGAAATCAAGTGTGTGAAATATGAAATTGCAAAGAATGAGGTAGTGAGCGATAAACCTGAATCTTCTATTAAATCTCCCACCATCATTAAAAATGCATACAATAGTGATAATGCTCCTGAGAAGAAAAATCCTTTTATTTGTCACTATTGTGGTGTGTAGACACCTCCCAAGCGGGACATCGCCATACAGATTAATCATTTGTTGCTCGATTGGTTGCTTACTTCATAACCCAAGATCGTGGACATTCCCATGGCTAGGAACATCGCCACACGATAACGGTCATCATCAAAACAGAGTCGCCAACCAGTTTATTAAAACTAGGAAAACAGATAGAGATTCTGGGTACAGGAGCCAAGAGTACAGTAAGGGGAAGGTGTTAGGCACCCCTCTCTGCCCAGCCGTGAGACTGGCCCATAGTTATTCAACATAAGACATATAGATGCTTTGTTTAATTCTAACACATAGTCTGTTTAATTAAGCCTTTAAACAGTAAATAAGGTGAGCCAATGCGATAAGTAAAGCATGCATTAGAAAGTAGAAAAGCAAAACAAACTGTCCCAGGGAGATGGATCCCGCGGCCGGTGAATGGATGTCACGGCCGTGGGATCCTCCTGGTTTTATGTACCGGCCGAGGGATCGAAGCCCCGGTCGGTGTTCTTCCTCACACCAGACAGAAAAGTTAATAGATAATCAAAATGCTACGATTAAGATTTAATACAATAAATAAAACAAACCAGAGGCCGTTGGGCCTCACCACCTTGATCCCTCAGTCGCTCGATTGCTTCGGATTGATTGTGATTGACTGATTGCTTCTTTGAAAACCCTAGGGTTAGGGTTTGAACTTCGGGGTTTGATCGTCGGATTGATGGCTGCCTTTGGGATGTTAGGGCTTTTGAAGAGAAGGTTTGGGAGAGTATTTTTGCAGAGTGTTTCGGCTTGAGAGGGTGTGGAAGTATACGAATTTGGTGTATTTCGTAGTTTATTTTTGGAACCCAAAGGCCCTTTATATAGGCAATTGGTGACTCACTCCGTCCAATCAAAACGCACGATTGCAATTGCTATGCATTACAAACTCTTCGTGGTAATCTTTGGGCGTGGCCCAAACGCATCGGGAAGGTAGTGTAGTTGGATCAAACGTCTGACAGAACGTTCCAGAGTCTGGAAAATAGATGATCTGGCGGCCGAACAAAGGATCTGGCGGCTGAGGAATGGATGTTGCGGCCGAAGGATAGATCTTGCGGCCGAGGGATTGATCTCTCAAGGAGATTTTCAAGCAACAGGTTGCTCAGGTGAAGAAATGATTTTAAGGCCGTGAGATCAATGTCACGGCCGACAGATGGATTCTCCTAAGATTCTATATTTTTGTCTGAAAGGCTGTATGGCTCTGGATTGGGTCCTCTAAGTGGCTCAAAGTTCTTACCATAAGTCCATGGGTTCACAAGAAGTTAATCAGCAATCACTGTATCCATTTCATCATCGGGATGGTCCCCAAGGTGGGACTTGAAATAATCGTTTGGCCAAATTGGTGTGTCTACAGATGGCGTTCTTTGACTGAGCTCAGACGGATCGCGAGACATGTTTGAGTAAGAGTCAAAGCTGTAAAAGCAACTCAATTTGGTCCAACCACTATTCCAAGGGGTTTTCGAAAAAGGTTTTTGTTATGGTCGGGCCGGGAGGCTGCCTACGTATTCCACAAGGGAAATTCAGACCAACCGTAGTTCGGGCAATAAAGAAAAAGAAAAAGTTTGGAGGGTTAGAAACAGAAGACGTACCTTCGGGCTTAAAAAGCCGTAGTGACGTACCTAGACTGAGCCAGGGTTTTGGCGGAAGATAGTTGAAGGAGCGTGGGGCTGCCGGGTGAGTTTTTTTGCGGAGAGCATCCTTAGTATTTTGGGGTAGATCAGTACACGGCAGGTGCGTTTGCTTTTCTTGATCATCCTTACTATGACTTAGGGGAGCTCGGTAGGGTAGCCTGTCCTTGTGAATGAGCTGGAAGGAATTGATGTGATTGGGGTGGAATCCAAGCCATCTCCTGGGGATGAATCGGACGCCGTTTTTGAGATATGGGGTGCGCAAGGCCAGTAACTAGAGCACGGAGCTTTGAGGGAACCGAGGCACGGAGCCGGTTGTAGTCATGAGGTGAGAGCCTGGAGAGCGATGGTTTCTGATTTGATGGAACCGAGGCGCGGAGCCGGTAGTAGTCACAAGGCGAGAGCCTAAGGTGATAGAATTGAGGCGTAGAGCCTGCTGTGGTCATGAGGCGAGGGCCTGAGGCGATTGGAGCTTTGAGCTTGATAGAACCGAAGCGCGGAGCTGGTATTGATCATAAGGCGGAAGCCTGAGGTGTCGAAGCTTAGAGCTTGACGTGATTTGAATCGAAGCGTAGAGCTGGTTGCATTCTGATGGTCTGTGCATGGAGCTTTCTCATCATAAGTTTTTGGCATAGAGCCAAAGGATCAAGGCGCTGGACCAATCAATAAAATCGAGGCGTAGAGCCGGTTGATTGCAGGGTAGACCTGTTTCATGAGAGATATGCAGAGTGTATATATGTGATGATGGTTGTTAGATGTGAACAGATATGATGATGCAGACTCGATGTGATAATGGGGATGCAATTGATGTAAATGTGCACAGGCCCGTGCGTGTGTGTTTGATATAAGTGTAGAGCTTCTTCCAAGTTCCGGACTTGAGCATTCAGAGCGTAGAGCTCGAGCATTCGGACGGCAGAATCCGAGCATTCAAAGCACAGGCTTTGAGCATCCAGTACGCGGTGGTTGGGCATCCAAGCGTAGAGCTTGAGCATTCAAGTGTAGAACTTGAGCATCCAGTACACAGTGGTTGGGCATTCGAAGAGCTTCGAGCGTTCTAAATGTTAGATTTTGGGCATTCAAGCGTAGAGCTTGAGAATTGATGATGTCTTGATTGTTGGGGCGGCGTAGAGCCTGTTGAGATAGTTGTTACGGCTTCGAGCCAGTTGAGATAGTGGGCTTGGAGCCGCTGAGTTGATAGGTGAGGGCGTAGAGCTGCTGAGATGATAGAGATGGTAGGCGTAGAGCCGCTGAGTTGATGAGTTGTTGAATGCGGGCGTAGAGCCGCTATGATAATGGGCTTGGAGCCGATTGGTGCTTAGCTCCGTAAACCTTGCCTTCGATAAGGTTTTAAACCCCAAGCGTAGGGCTAAGTCGTTGGAAGCATAATATCCGGAAGTCCGGGATCGTACCCACAAGGAATCGAATTCAGGTTAGATTGGATTGAAGGTTTATGTAATGGATGGTGGCATTTGAGACGGCCAACTGAGTTTTTCCTTTGAGCGGAGTAAAAACTAAAACGAAAGACTAGAAATGAGTTTTAATGAACTTTAAAAAGGCAAGTCTAGGGATCTTCTCTCCCGTGACTAAGGCCGTTACCGATTCCCAATGATAACTCAAGCAAGAGTCACGACCGCGCGCTCTTGCCCGGGAGATTTAACTTTAAAACTACGTTTGTCACAAGATGAGATTGACCGGAGGCGAACCAACTTAGTTGAAAACTTTTATCAAACACATAGGGGGCCACAATCTCTTGGTAAGCCGCTTGCCAAGACCGCTTGACTAAACACCTTACCAAGTAGTTTACACCCCTAGTTTAGACCAAAAAAATACAAGTTAGGCTCTATTCCGAAACCCATGATTTTAAGCCCGAAGATTTGAGAATCGAATAACCACCTAAGTCCTTGGGATTGATTAGCCCAAGACTTAGCCAAACGACTACTCACACATATTGAAAAGACTAGAAATTATGCTAGGAAAGATAAACATATTAAACCGATAGAATTGAAAACGAACTAGATATTATTAAGGATCTAAACCGTAGCAACAACTTTAGTACTTGGAAAATTAACAAACAACTTAAACTTACCAAGGTTCTTAAGAAATTTAGGCTAGAAAAGCTTTGAAACTCAACAAGACATTAATGGAGGAAAGTTTAAGGAAAGTAATTAGCTAGATACAAATGAGGGAGAAAGGTGGTCCTATTTATATACAAGAGACACTCTCTCTCCTCAGAAATATCTTTTGCACGCATAAAGAGGTAACTTGCCAATTAAAGAAAGTTAACAGCTGTCAAAAACGTAAGTCAGGTCTTCTCTCGTATCGATACTCCAATCCGTATCGATACCGAGCTGGCTTGTTTCAAAATCCAAGTTCTCTGTAGATGAACCGTATCGATACGCAGAAAATCGTATCGATATGCTGAAGCCCGGGAATGGTTCTGTTTTCGAACCGTATCGATACGCAAATTGCCGTATCGATACGCTAAAGCTTGGAATTCCTTCTGATTTCAAACCGTATCGATACGCTGATTGCCGTATCGATACCGTGTCTTCTTCATGCAGCTCAAGCCCTTGTGCCTTGTCTTGACACCCGACGGATGAATCCTTCGAGGCACCGCCTACTTGCTTACCCTCAAGGTTTGTCCAATCATCAAAACAAGCCCACTTATTCGCGTAAACCTGAAATGCTCAATAGAAAATCTTACGCGCAAAAACACTACAAAAGGCAGCTAAACAGAAAACAAAAGACATAAAACAGGACTAGGCGCACCAAATATCTACAATATTGGGTGCTTATCACACCCCCCAACTTGAGCGTTGCTAGTCCCGAGCAACATAAACATACTATTAAACTAACTATACAATCATTCCGATAAAACAACTCACCACATGCGCATTCCGTATCCAACTAGCAAAAGTTCCAAAAGCAAATTTATTTAACCTTCGCAACTAACAGCTGAAAACTTAGATGGATAACTAAGCAATGAGCACGTTCCAAACCAAGTATGAAAATCCGTATCCTTATCAAAAAGGGGGATACGGTCAACACATATGCAATTGCACGCTACAAAACATATCCCCAAGGAAAAAGGGCTCGAAGCTAGGCAATGGAGAAAAACAAAAACCATGCCTTATATGAGGAGAGCACCTTTAAACAGATTCCGTGACACAAAGCCTAAAGCTAAAGTACGAAAGGAAAGCATGCCACACACTAAATATGCAAATTGTCAATAGTTGAATCAAAACTGAATGAAAGCGCACTATAGATCAACGAAGGACTTCATTAGCTAATATTGACCTTGGATGAACAAAAGAACGGTTAGCAAATAACGGGTGACGGCCATATGCTTGCTTGGTTTAACTACCCTTGGCCATCACCGCCTACAAAACACCCAGTCACTGGCCACATACAGGCCTCAACAAAAGCTTCCTAAAACTACTAGATACGAACTAAACTAATGAAAGTAAAAACAAGATAGGATAGGTGGGCTGTCAACCACCACGCACCCCGACCAAGTTTAGGGATTTTAACAAGAACCTCCAACTACTCCTCATCTCCTGACTCCGGCTCCTCTTCTCCAAAATCATCACTGTCCTCGGCATCCACAACTGGTGGCGGCGCATACGGCTCACTAGTAGACCCCTCTTGCCTTGACAACATGTAATCCAGCTTGTGGTCGATCCTCTCTTGCCTCCTAGAATTCTCCCGGATTTCCTTTTTCAGCTTGCGGTGGCTATTCATTGTTGCCACTCCCTGGCAGAACAACAGCTTTTGCCACACTGATTGCTTGGCACGTTTGGGAGGCATTGTAGTAAGGTAACTCCCGCCTAGCACACCCTCAGCTCCTCCAGCTCCCTTTGTCTGTGACACACTCTTTGTCAAACTAGTGCTATTCAGAATCCCTGGCTCAAGTTTTCCCCACTCCTCATAATTCTCTCTCGGAACACCCTTTTCCATACAAATTTTGGTTATCATGCACGGGTATGGCATCCTTGTGTAAGTTGGCGCATTGGACTTAAACTCCACCATTTGACGGAAAATGTATTTAGACCAATCCTTCACGGTTCTAGGATCCATAAAAGAGTAAAGCATCTCAACCTCGGACTTCGCCGGCTTGTTCTCGGTGCCCCTTGGGTTCAAGTTGTAATGCACAAATTGGTTAATCAGACGGTATTCCTCTTTAAATTTCCCCGGAACATGGGGCCGTTTAGCTTCCGCCGGGTTGGTGTACAAAGCCTGATTCACTTCATTCCTCGAGGCATAATCTTCCCTCGGCAAATTAATAGACGCAGCAGGGGGTCGTACATAATCTATAGCCCTAGCAATGATATCAGGGTCTACCACAACGGTAACTCAACCTATTTTAGAAGTGATCCGGGCACCCTTATCAAACATCTTCCCCAACTCGGGGACTTTCTCATTTTTATAGAAATCACTCACCATGCCCTTAATATAACCAGGATTTTGACGAAAGAAATAAGCCAAACCTTGTTCGGTGATCCTCCGGACACAGATATGATTCGGCCCAAGACTTTGCACATCAACGTGGCGCTCGTTTTTCACCCCCCCTTTTCACAAAGCTCCTCTCCCACCTCGCTTGTTTGTCAGCCTTTACCTCATCCGAGGTCCGTTTCCTCCTTGAACCAACCTGGCCCTGCTCTGGATTAGCCATCATCTCTTCCTCCTCCTCAAAATCTCGAAGAACCTCATCCTCCTCCTGAATTTCGGGTTGGCGAGAGGAGGATGCCACATTGGCAACCGGGACCCTTGGGGGTTTATTGGCAGCCCTCTTAAGCCTCGGCATTGTCAAATTTTTTCCAAAAAATTTCGGATCTTGAACATGGAAAGTTATGGTTTCGGACTTTTGGTAAGTGGGGATGAAATTGGTGGTAGGAATTGATTGTAGGTGGTTTATATGGTAGAAATATAGAGGTATTGTGGGTTTTTGGTGGTGGGTACAAGGAAAAACGAAGAGAGAGAGAGAGAGGGGTTTCGAAATACCTTGATTTTTGGTGAATAGTGCTTGAAACCCTCGATTCCTTGCTTGAATCTTGTAGAGAATGTGATTTGGAGTGACTTTGGTGAAGGATTTGTGAGATTTGGTGGTGGATTGGAGGTTTTGGGGTTAGGTTTTGTGAGAAGGGCGGCGGCTATGGAGGTTTAGAGAGAGAGAGAGAGGTGTTTGGAATGACAAGGGTCGAGCCCCGATCTGTTTTAAAAACCCAGATTATTGAACCGTATCGATACGCTCACACCGTATCGATACCGAGACGTCTTCCCCTGCAACCCGTAGATGACCCGTATCGATACGCATAAAATCGTATCGATACGCTGAACTCTCAAAAACCTTCTGTTTCCAAACCGTATCGATACGCATAAAATTGTATCGATACGTTGAAGCCTCAAAAACCTTATGTTGTGATAGAGTATCGATACTCAGAACACCGTATCGATACGCTTTTGCTTCCCCTGCACTCCTCAATTTCCAACCCTTTTAGCTCATTCCAACGCCCATATGCAACTCACAAACACCCAAAGCATTGTCGAAACCACGAGAAACCAGTAATTCAGCCACCGAGAAGCAATCAAATCCAACCAAACATCCGGTTTCCTAAGGTTAAAAGTAGGAACGACTCGGACTTGGCTTATTCAAAAGGACAAATGAGACTCATATGTGGCTCGATCATACAAAAAATGCCTTGTATCATATCCTAAGTGCGCTATAGATTCCAATTCGATTCAAATTAGACAACACACGTATCTAGGCATGAACATGAGATTATTTATCTAACTATGAATGCAAGAAGAACAAAAATGGGATATGAGCCAAACTTAATCAGAACATACTCGAACGTCGTGAATTCCACCTTAGTCCATTCATGCAAGTTGTGGTATACAAAATTTGCGTTAACGAACTCTTGCAAAATAACACTTCATGAGCATGTGCCAAGTTGTTTTAATCCACTAATTTTGTAATAATGGAAGGATTGTTCTACTAAAAATGAAAAAAGTTAACCGAAAAACAAAAAAAAAAACATATATATAGCATATATATATAACCCTCCCCCCAACTTAAGAAATGCTATGCCCCCATAGCATGAAAAATAACGCATGGAGAGGGAACAAAAGATGTTACCTACGGGGGAATGTCAACCCCCGGATACCTCTACCAAGTTGGAGGCTTTGATGCCAATCGCCCGTTCTAGTCAGGTTTGATGCTTCCAGGGCTTACTCCTTCGGTTCTGCCCACTCGGAACCACAGCTAGTCACGCTGGGCCATATCCAAAGCTTTATCGGCCTTACAACCACGGCGCAAAGCCGCACCCATGCTTAGGGCTCCTGAATGCCTCATTCACCTCAGCGTTAGACCCAAACTACCAAGGCTGGCGTGGTAGCACAAAAACCCTGCAAGACTTTAGAGAAAGACCTTCCACAAGACAATTGACATTAGAACCGCCCTGGCTCGTGTTATCCGGGCGCCAACAACCAAAAGTAAACAAAAAGGAACAAAAAGGTACACCACCCGATTTTCACGCAATCTTACGAGTCATACTTTTCTTCCCGAGTCTCACCAGCGAGGTAAGACACGGGTGGCTATACTAGACCGTCAAGTTTGTTACATCATGCCTGAAGTAAAATTCACCGCTTGACCTCGCCAAGCAATTAAGCACAGCGTTCCCTATGATCTAAACAAGGTGAGACAAGACAGAGCCTAGCGCCAAAGCACGGGAATATCAAATCTCACCCACAGACCTAAACTGCCCCCGATAGGGACATATCTGGAAAGCATGGATCATTAACGGTAAACTACTACAAAGAAGAACTAATTAAAGCCCTAACAATGATGCATTAGTGAAATCTCATAGTGTGAAAATCCCAGAACTAAGTAAACAAGCTAATATGTACAAAACTAAACATTGCCCTTACTAACCGGAGCTGGGCACACGATCCTTATTTTAGTAGCGGCGTGCGAAGCTACAAATACCCAAGTCAATGGTGGGTACCCCCTACCCGGGGGCCGGGTCCGACAAACAGTTAAGTTCAGCGGTTACGCTTTTGCTCCCCGTGCAAATATAGTTTAAACCAACCTAAGAAACAAGAGCATCGGAATAAACGGGAGTGCCCAAGTCCTCGTCGGGCTCCCCAACTTCAATATAACCAAGAAATGGCTTAAGCCGTTGTCCATTCACTTTAAACACATTCCCATTGGACTCATTCTCAATTTCTATGGCTCCGTGAGGAGCGACAGATTTAACAACATAAGGACCGGCCCAACGGGACCTTAACTTGCCAGCAAACACATGCAATCTAGAATTGTACAAAAGCACTTTTTGGCCTATCACAAAATCCTTTCTAAGAATGTTTTTATCATGCATGGCCTTGACTTTGGCTTTATATGAACTAGAGCGATCATAAGCATCATACCTTAGCTCCTCAAGTTCATTGAGTTGAAGCTTCCTCTTAGCACCGGCAAGCGGAATGGAGGCGTTCATCTTCTTTATCGCCCAATAAGCTTTGTGCTCCAATTCCACCGGAAGATGGCAAGGCTTTCCATAAACGAGACGATAAGGCGACATTCCCAACACCGTTTTATAAGCAGTACGGTAAGCCCACAAGGCGTCGGTCAACCGAAGGGACCAATCTTTGCGGGTAGGATTAACCATTTTCTCCAGAATGCCCTTTATCTCCCGATTGGCTAGCTCGGCCTATCCGTTAGTCTGAGGATGATAAGCCGTTGAGACCTTGTGCACAATTGCATACTTCTTCATTAAGGCTGCGAATGACCGATTGCAGAAATGCGTGCCTTGGTCACTAATGATTGCTCTTGGCATCCCAAACCGTGCCAATATGTACTCCCGGAGAAACTCAACTACGACTTGGGCATCATTGGTGCGAGTTGGGATCGCCTCTACCCACTTGCTAACATAATCAACGACAAGCAAAATGTAAAGGAAGCCAAATGATGTAGGAAAGGGCCCCATAAAATCTATGCCCCAGCAATCGAAAACTTCAATGATTAGGATGGGATTTTGGGGCATCTTGTTGCGCCGAGTGATCTTTCCCAAGGCTTGACACCGTTCACAAGTCCTAACAAACTCGAACATGTCCTTAAACAAGGAAGGCCAATAGAAACCGCATTGCAAAACTTTAGCTGCAGTTTTCTTGAAGGAGAAATGGCCGCCACAAGCCTCCGTGTGGCAAAAATTCATGATACTCCGATGTTCGGAGTCGGGAACGCACCTCCGGATGATTTGATCCGCACAATACTTAAAAAGATACGGATCGTCAAAAGAGAACCGCTTCACTTCCGCTAAAAACCGACGCCTCGCTTGTACATTCCAATGAGCAGGCATCAAGCCGGTAACCAAGTAATTCACAATGTCGGCGTACCACGGGGTTGTGGAGATTGCAAAAAGTTGCTCATCGGGAAAGGAGTCACCGATAGGGATGTGAGAAGTGTGGTCTTCGAACTCCAATCGAGACAAGTGGTCAGCTACCACATTCTCGACACCCTTCTTGTCTTTAATGGTAAGGTCGAACTCTTGTAGGAGTAAAATCCATCTAATCAATCTCGCCTTAGCATCTTGCTTCGTGAAAAGGTATTTAAGGGCGGAATGATCGGTATACACGGTGATTGGGGCTCCAACTAGGTAAGAACGGAACTTGTCAAGTGCAAAGACTATAGCTAACAACTCCTTCTCGGTAGTCGAATAATTCATTTGGGCCTCATTCAAAGTCTTGCTAGCGTAATAAATGACATACGGCTCCTTCCCTTGGCGTTGTCCCAACACCGCTCCTACGGCATAGTCGCTCGCGTCGCACATAAGTTCAAATGGTAACTCCCAATCTGGAGACCGCACGATAGGTGGCGAGGTAAGACTTGACTTGAGCTTGGCGAAAGCGGCCTCACACGCCGGTGTCCACTCAAACGGCACATCCTTTGCGAGCAAATGGCACAACGGTCGAGCAATGGAACTAAAATCTTTTATGAACCGGCGATAGAACCCGGCATGCCCCAAGAAGGATCGGATGTCCTTTAAGCACTTCGGTGTCGGAAGGTTCCCAATTAAGTCAATCTTGGCCCGATCTACTTCAATCCCTTTAGATGACACAATATGGCCAAGCACGATGCCTTCTGTCACCATGAAGTGACATTTTTCCCAATTTAAGACCAAGTTCTTTTCCTCACACCGAGCTAACACGAGCCCCAAGTTGGTAAGACAAGCTTCGAAGGAATCACCAAAAACGGAGAAGTCGTCCATGAAAACTTCCATGATCTTCTCCACCATGTCGCTAAATAGGCCCATAATACACCTTGAGAAGGTACCGGGGGCGTTGCAAAGCCCGAACGGCATACGACGATAAGCAAAGGTCCCGAATGGACACGTAAACGTTGTCTTCTCTTGGTCCTTCAAAGCCACCTCTATTTGATTGTAACCGGAGTACCCGTCTAAAAAGCAATAGAACTTGTGGCCGGCCACCCTCTCCAAGATTTGATCTATGAAGGGAAGAGGAAAGTGGTCCTTTCTTGTACTTGCGTTTAACTTCCGGTAGTCTATACACACTCTCCAACCGGTTTGGACACGCGTTGGGATAAGTTCATCCTTGTCATTTCTCACTACCGTCACCCCGGACTTCTTTGGTACCACTTGTATTGGGCTAACCCACTTAGAATCCGCAATCGGATAAATTATGCCGACGTCCAAGAGTTTGAGCACCTCCGCTCGCACGACGTCCTTCATTATTGGGTTCAACCGCCGTTGAGGTTGGCGAGATGGCTTGACATCATCCTCTAGGTAAATATGGTGGGAGCAAAGGGATGCTTCGATACCCTTAATGTCGGCTATAGACCATCCGATTGCCTTGGAATGCTTCCGCAACAAAACAAGCAATTCCAACTCTTGAAGTTCGCTTAGAGCAGAGGATACCACAACCGGGTATGTTTGGCCATCGCCAAGATAGGCATACTTGAGTGTATCCGGAAGCGGCTTTAGCTCGAGCGTTGGTGGTTCCACACTAGACGGGACGGCTCGCTTCTCAATAGGGGGTAACTCCTCAAACTTCGGAATCCACGGGGTAATCCCACACACCTCCTCCTCGTCTAGTAAGGAGCACATATACGCCACTTCGGGTGCATCAAGAAAATCGACCTCGGCGGATGTGAGTGCTATTTCCAACTCGTCTTTGCAAATGAACTCATTGACATGGTCCTGGACAAGTGAATCGATCATGCTCACTCCATAAACATCCTCATCATCCCCCATGTGGCTCCTGACATGGAACATATTAACTTGCATCTTCATATTACCAAAGCTCATGTTGAGTCGACCATCCCGGCAATGAATCACGGCATCGGATGTTGCTAAGAAGGGTCGTCCAAGAATAATTGGAACGGATGATTGAGCCGCCGGTACCGGACAAGTGTCTAGATTTACAAAGTCCACCGGGTATACAAATTGGTCGACTTGAACTAGCACATCTTCGACCATCCCCTTTGGAATTCGAATACTCCTATCCGCCAATTGTAAAGTCACCCGAGTTGGTTTCATCTCGCCCAATCCAAGTTGCTCATAAACCGAGAATGGTAAAAGATTAACGCTCGCCCCCAAATCAAGGAGAGCTTTCTCAACAACCTTGCCCCCTATAGTGATGGAAATAGTAGGACACCCCGGATCATTATACTTGGGCGGAAGGGTTGACTCGAAAAGTGAACTAACTTGCTCGGTCAAAAACACCTTCTTTTGCACTTGGAGCTTCCGTTTGTGAGTACACAAGTCCTTCAAGAACTTGGCATAGGACGGAATTTGCTTGATAGCATCGATCAAAGGGAGGTTGACGGTTACTTGCTTTAACACATCATAGATATCGGTATTGAGATTTGGCTTGGCCGGCGTCCTTAAGCGGTTGGGATAAGGTGCGGGAACAGTGAAAGTTTGTGGGACATCTCCCTCCTTTGACTTTCCTTTCTCTTCTTCCGAAGGAGCTTGCTTGGGAGGTTCCTCACTTGGTATAGTTGGCTTTGACGGTGTCGGAGAAGGTAGGAAACTAGGAGCGACCGGCGGCTCCACTTGAGCGTTGTCCACCGTCTTCCCACTCCTCAAAGAGATAATGGCCTTCGCTTGCTCGGGGAAAGGCACCGAAGAGCCTTGCGCGAAGTGTTGGCCTTGTGGATTGGCCACAGGTTGAGTATGGAGTTTTCCTCTCTCTTGTTGTAAAACACCAATGGCCGTAGTCAATTTACCCATTTGATTACGAATGTCATTCATTGCTTGAGTGGTTTGATCGTTGGTGGTTATTTGCATCTGACAGAACGTATTCATAGTGTCCTCCAAAGATTGCCGCAGAGGAAATGGTTGTGGTTGTTGAAACTGATTTTGCCCTTGAAATTGTCCCGGAGGTTGAAAACCGGGCGGACCTTGAATTGCAGGAAACCGTGGTGGACCTTGGAGTTGGGGTTGTCGCCAATTCTGATTCTGAGCGGGAGGAGGTGCTTGTGAAGTTGATGAAGAACCCGCTTCATTCTGATTATTCCAACGGAAAGCCGGATTAGACCACAACCCCGGATTGTAAGTATTGGAATACGGATCCCAACGTTGGTTCAATGCACATGCTTCTTCCGGAGGGAGTTGACTAAAAAGGTGCCGAAGGGCGGGAATGGTAGGGCAATTATCGGTAGAATGGCCCACAGTCTCGCAAATCACACACACTTCCTCCATTTGTCGAACCTCTTTCACTTCCTTGACGTGAACCGCGTCCAACTTCATCTTATCCAATTTTGTCGATAGCTCATCTAGTTTTGTCTCAAAAACATTATGCTCGTTCACCGAGAACTTGCCGGAGCCACCTGGTCCTTGATTCCTCATAGCTTGATCACCCGGATCTATGTACTGCCAAGTTTGAGCCCTTTCCGCCAAAGCATCTAAGAACTCCCAAGCGGCATCGGGATTCTTCCCCATAAAGTCACCGCTTCCCATCGTATCAAGAAGTTGCTTGGCCTGCTGATCACAACCCAAATAGAAATGGTTGATCACTAAGTACATGGGAAGGTTGTGGTGTGGAATGGCCGCGAGCAAATCCTTGTACCTTTCCCAAAGCTTGTAAAAGACCTCCCCATCCTTCTGCTTGAAATTCTGAATTTGGTCCATAAGAAGCTTGGTTCGGCTAACCGGAAAAAACTTAGTTGTAAACACATCCTGAACCTCAAACCAGGTTAGCAATGAGCGAGGCTTCAAGGAATGGAACCATTGCTTGGCCTTGTCCTTGAGTGAGAAAGGAAACAATTTCAAACGGGCTTGGTCAAGCTGTCCCGGCCCCGTCACGAATGTGCTAACAATGGTCTCGAATTCCCGAATATGAGCATAAGGATCCTCAAGTTCACGGCCCCAAAACTCTGGTATAACCCGGTGATATTCTGGCTTGAAAGCAAATGCATTGGCAGCGGTGCAATTCGGAATAGCTATAGGTGACACATGCGGACCTCTTTCCGGTGTTAGGTAATCACGCAACGTACGGGCTGGTGGTTGATCTGCCATTGGCCTTAACAGAGGTGATAACTCACGTGGTGGAGAGTATGCCTGAGTGATATTACGAACCCTCGGAAGAGAAGCAGAGCGATGCAACCGTTTCGATAAAGGACTACGATAAACGTTGAGCATACACCTTGCACAAACTAATTAAACAGACTAGAGGGGCTATGCCGCCGCCTCGTTCTCAACACAAAATATTCCGTGGGGTTATGCCACCGCCACGTTCAACAACTAAAAAGTAAAGCAATAAAAAGGGCAATTGACGCTCAACTTAGCTTCGTTAAACCTCAAGTTGAATTGATGGCTCAGTTAGAGGTATCCGCTAGTTTGAGTTCAACACACAAAAGAAAAGAAAATAAACGGAGTACTCACAATGGTTTGTCGATCCTTCAAAATAAGCTATAATAAGAATCCCCGGCAACGGCGCCAAAAATGCTTAGCTCCGTAAACCTTGCCTTCGATAAGGTTTTAAACCCCAAGCGTAGGGCTAAGTCGTTGGAAGCATAATATCCGGAAGTCCGGGATCGTACCCACAAGGAATCGAATTCAGCTTAGATTGGATTGAAGGTTTATGTAATGGATGGTGGCGTTTGAGACGGCCAACTGAGTTTTTCCTTTGAGCGGAGTAAAAACTAAAACGAAAGACTAGAAATGAGTTTTAATGAACTTTAAAAAGGCAAGTCTAGGGATCTTCTCTCCCGTGACTAAGGCCGTTACCGATTCCCAATGATAACTCAAGCAAGAGTCACGACTGCGCGCTCTTGCCCGGAAGATTTAACTTTAAAACTACGTTTATCACAAGATGAGATTGACCGGAGACGAACCAACTTGGTTGAAAACTTTTATCAAACACATAGGGGGCCACAATCTCTTGGTAAGCCGCTTGCCAAGACCGCTTGACTAAACACCTTACCAAGTAGTTTACACCCCTAGTTTAGACCAAAAAAATACAAGTTAGGCTCTATTCCGAAACCCATGATTTTAAGCCCGAAGATTTGAGAATCGAATAACCACCTAAGTCCTTGGGATTGATTAGCCCAAGACTTAGCCAAACGACTACTCACACATATTGAAAAGACTAGAAATTATGCTAGGAAAGATAAACATATTAAACCGATAGAATTGAAAACGAACTAGATATTATTAAGGATCTAAACCGTAGCAACAACTTTAGTACTTGGAAAATTAACAAACAACTTAAACTTACCAAGGTTCTTAAGAAATTTAGGCTAGAAAAGCTTTGAAACTCAACAAGACATTAATGGAGGAAAGTTTAAGGAAAGTAATTAGCTAGATACAAATGAGGGAGAAAGGTGGTCCTATTTATATACAAGAGACACTCTCTCTCCTCAGAAATATCTTTTGCACGCATAAAGAGGTAACTTGCCAATTAAAGAAAGTTAACAGCTGTCAAAAACGTAAATCGGTCTTCTCTCGTATCGATACTCCAATCCCGTATCGATACCGAGCTGGCTTGCCTCAAAATCCAAGTTCTCCGTAGATGAACCGTATCGATACGCAAAAAATCGTATCGATACGCTGAAGCCCGGGAATGGTTCTGTTTTCGAACCGTATCGATACGCAGATTGCCGTATCGATACGCTGAAGCTTGGAATTCCTTCTGATTTCAAACTGTATCGATACGCTGATTGCCGTATCGATACCGTGTCTTCTTCATGCAGCTCAAGCCCTTGTGCCTTGTCTTGACACCCGACGGATGAATCCTTCGAGGCACTGCCTACTTGCTTACCCTCAAGGTTTGTCCAATCATCAAAACAAGCCCACTTATTCGCGTAAACCTGAAATGCTCAATAGAAAATCTTACGCTCAAAAACACTACAAAAGGCAGCTAAACAGAAAACAAAAGACATAAAACAGGACTAGGCGCACCAAATATCTACAATATTGGGTGCTTATCAATTGGGATAATGGGCGTGGAGCCGCTAAGATGGTGGGCTTGGAGCCAGTTGGGATAATGGGCGTGGAGCCGCTAAGGTGGCAAGCATAGAGCTGCTGTGTGAGCCTAGTGAGCGTTGGCGTAGAGCCGCTAAATACTTTGAGATGGGCTTTGAGCCGCTAAGATGGGCATGGGGCCGCTGAGTTGTTTGATAGTGATGAGTTCGAAGTTGCTGTTGGGGGTGAGCTTAGAGCTGCTAGTGGTGCAAGGAGCATGGTGTTGTCGAGCAACTTGTGCACAAGGCTACTGAGCGTAGAGCTGCTGAGTGATTTGACAATAGTGGGCACGGAGTTGCTGAGTTGTTTGATAGTGATGAATAGCAGAGCTGCTGAGTGTCTTGATTTGCTGTAGTAAGAGCTTCGGCCAGCAGTTTGTGGAGAGAGAGCTTCCTTATGCTTGGATATGCCCCAAAGGCTACTTCTGATCACGTTGTATTGGCTCGAGGATGCTCCCTGGGCTACTTTGTCGGTTGAGGACCCAGAAGTCCATAATTGCTTGAGTTTTAGGTGCACTGAGCATGATCTGATGTTGCTGAAGTAAATTGATTGGAGGGCCAGGAGATCGATCTCTCGACCGAGTAAACGATGTTCCGGCCGGAGAATCGAAGTCTCGGCCGTGAGAACGCCAAAGGTCAGAAAATCGATTTAAGTTTGGTTTAATCGATTTCACGGCTCATTTTATCTTTTCCCTTTTCTCTCCTTTCCTCTTGTCCGAGACTTCTCCGTCTCCCCGTTTCTCCAACCACCACCGGCCGGCCATCGTCGTTCGTCCCCGCGCCACCGTGGTCACCTCCGACCGCCATTGTTCTTTGCTGTTTGTCGGTTCCTTTTCCTCTTGCTTTGGACGTGATGGTCACGCCACCTTCGGATGTCGTTGGTTCGTCCTCACACCCTCCATGCAGGTGCGAGTATTCTTCTTCTGATGAGGAGGCAATTGAGGAGCCGGGGTTGTTTGTCGCTGATACCTACATCCTCCCTTCGCGTAGGTTGGGTTTTGGCGGTTTCCTGCAATACCGTCCTCCTGTTGGCGGCCCAGAGGCCGAGGTGGTTCGTCGAGAACCTGAGCTACACCTGAGTGTTCTCAATGTACTGGTGAGTTTCCTAAAAAGTAAAATGTTTACTTTAGTCTGGAGTTTTTAATTTTTGCATGATTTAAAAGTGAGTTCCTTACTTGTGGGATGAAATCCCTTTCAGCTAGGGGTGTGAATGAGAGGGACCCGTGTTTGGGTTGAATTTGTTCTTGCTCAAAGAAACTAAAATAACCATGCCCCCTGTTTAGGCAATGCATGCTTTTAAATGTTAATTTGATGCCCCTAGCTTTTTATTTGTTTATGAAATCGTGAGATTAACCTCCTTTTTGTCCTTGGCAGAGAAATAGGAGACTGGAGGCTCGCAGTGGAGGCAAAAAGGTGCACAAGTGGTTTCTGGTGCTGCCAGAGCAAGCCCGAGAACTGGTACGTGCTGCAGGTTTTGAGGCGTTTGTTTTGGGCCTCAATCTTCCGAAGATGGACTGGTCACTGATGACTTCGCTGGTTGAGAGGTGGTGGGATACCACCAACACATTCCACTTCCCCTCTACTGGTGAGATGACGATCACGCCTGGCGACTTCTCTCTTTTGACTGGCCTACGAGTAGGCGGAGCTCCTCTTCGGATTGATCCTCGGCTTTGGGAGCGAACAGGGGCTCTGCAGTGGTTTTTGGGCAAGGTGCCACCTGTTCACTCTCGAGGTCACATTGATCTTACGTGGCTGAGCAAGTTCTTTATGACGGCTGATATCCTTACCCAGGTTAGTGTCGAGCAGTTGACACGGGCCTTCCTTCTTTATCTCCTTGGGCAAACGTTGTTTGCCAACAAGGATGGCTCGGTGCACACACAGCTCCTGGCTCCTTTGCAGCATTTGGAGGCCATTAGGGAGTTTGATTGGGGATTGTCTACTTTGGCCACTTTGTATGGCAATCTAGGAGCTTGCTCACGGGACAAGAGTCCCATCCTTGGCGGTCACTACCGGGCGCTTGAGGTATATATCCTTCTCTCTTGCTTCCTTTCCTATCTTGACTTCTCTTAGTATTGAACTTATTTTGGTTAATCTGCTTTTCAGCTCTGGGCTTTCGAGCACCTTCTCCAGTTTCCTCCTGAGACTAGGCATGGAGATGCGAACTGTATACCTCGCTACGAGCGATGGTTGGCGGGGCAACAGAGGCCACGGTCACCAGTTTTGTGCCTTCCCGAGTGGCGGCGAGTTTTGAACCGACTGACGGTCGATCAAGTACCTTTTCCTTTGGATTTCTTATCTTTAGATTTGCATATCCTTACGTTGTGGTTGATTTGATCTCATTTTGCAGGTACGGTTTGACCCTTGGGGTGGTGTACCAGAGGATGCCCCTCTTGCATGTTCTAGGGTTCTGGACCGTACCCGTAACTTGCTCGAGGGTCCATTTTGCCGAGCCTGGTACTAAGGTGACCGGGTGGCTAGTCAGTGGCGCCTGCGTGCTGAGGCGCTTCAGTTTGTTCTTCCTCCTCCTCCAACATCGATGAGGTCCACTTCTTCGATGTCTAAGGAGGACTTGAGGAATGCTCGGATCAAGGATTGGGCAGGTTTGCTTCTTCAGGCAGGAGACTACACGGAGTACTACCGTGTTTTCTTAGCTTCAACTGCTGTTGCTCCTCCTGTTGCTCCTGTCTGGCCGCGGGCCCCTTCTTTTGTCTCCTTCCATTCTGATGATGGCTAGGAGGAGTGACTGGCGCTTACTCCTTGCATGACCCAGCTTTACACGCTACCAGCCGGGGATTCACAGGTATTTCCTTATTTCAGGTTTTGTTTTCTCTGCTTTATCATTGTGTCTGTCGCTCCTGTATTTGAAGTGCCTGGTCTGTTTCCATAGGTGCCTGTTGAGATAGTGCAGGAATGGCTTTATGCCTATCAGAGTGCAGAGGCTTTGGTTCGGAGACAGCGCCATAGGATCCTCGAGGTATGACTTTCTCCATGTGTTTCATTTGCTTTGTATCATTCTTGAATCTGAATGTTTGTATCCTCTTTGGTTGCAGCTTGAGGTTGAGCAAGCACCAGCTGCTGGTGGGGAGGATGCGGGAACCAATGAGCAGTCCCCGTCTCAGAGATCATCTCAGAGACGCCGTCGCGATTAGGTTTTAGGATTTTCTCTTTTCCTGTTCATAGTTAGTAAAAGAGGCAAGCAGAAGTTGTATAATGAAAGCAACCACAGCGAGAATTTTGTAACTAAACTTTTGTTCATGAAATGAGAAGAGCTTTTCGTACCCCTAAATGCTTTGAGATATGTATGTGAAAGTCAGAACATGGCTTTTTGAACAAGCGTTTGCTGATAGACAATAATCTGTGTGAAATGGAGTACTGGCCGAAGAATCGGTTGTTCGATATTGTGGCCGATGTATCAATTCTTCGGCTGTTACTTTAATTTTCCAAGGGTAAATTTTGCTTTGACCAAGTGGCATCCCCTTTTTTCTTCCTTCTTATGCTTGGTTTTGATTTTCTGCGTTTTGCTTTTGCCATATTCCATAGTCTGATTGCCAAATTCGAGAGCTTTCGAGATATCCTGTTTATTGTGTCAATGACCTTTAGGTTAAAAGGGATGAACTATAATTCTTGTGTCTATTGTTGTTGTCAATTCCTCGAGAAAAGCATACTCATCTTTTGCGAGCTCAATACTCAGGGTTAGCTATGCCTATCGTTGAGCACAAATTTTTTGATGTTTTTCCCTCTCTCCAAATGTTTGGGCCGCGTCTCGATGTGAGATTGCCTACGTATCCCAATCAGGGAATCAGGCCTTTTACGTAGTTCCAAAATTACCACCTTTGAGGTTGGGTTTCCACTCTTGGTTTTTCTTCTCACATGCTCTAGATTTTGCCTAGGTTACCTGATGGAGGTTGAGTCCCTAGAGAGCTTTGAATGCCTTATCTTTTGCCTAGGCTGCGATTTTTGCATTTTCTTGCCCTAGCAGGCTTTGCTCTTACTTTTGCTTGGGTACTTAGGTTGCCCAACGAGCACTTCTCTCAAGAAGCTTTCTGTGTTTTTGGAGAGGAATTTGATGAATCTCCTGTTGCGTTTGTACTTTCACAATGGGTAAGCTAACCCTAAGTGTTCTCACGGAGATAGCGTCTTATTTCCAAGTTTTGACAAAAACCTAGTTTCTTAAGCAACTGAAGTTCATCCTCTCCTTCCTTTTTGTCAGGGACGTAAAGAACTTGACTCCTCGAATTTTCCTTCATTTTGGCAAAGAGACTGTAGTGTATTGACAATTGCATCTTTAAGGATTTAGATTGTTAAATAAGCATAAGCTGGAAGATGAAATAGGAATTCACTCGGTGGAAATAAAATGCCCAAACAGGGGCCTAAAACATATTCTAGTTTGATTTGGAAAACAAAAGGCTATGTTTAATGTTTTTTTGCCATGTTGTGACTTCTCAGCTATTGCGGCATTTTGGGGTTGTCTTCTTTTCCTTTGTCTTTCGCAACTTTATACTCTTCTCCACCCTTTCCTTTGCCAAACAGAGCCCTTGAACTGGATCCGTCTTCATAGCTTGCATGATAGCTACCTCTTTGAGACATGAGTAGTTCCCAAATGGAAACGGCAGCCTGGGTTTTCATCACTTTTTCTTCCTCCTTATTGATTGCGTAGTCGCAAGAGAGACCAGTCACTTCTACTTGGCTGAACAGTGATGTTAAGGAGATTCCATCGAGGGGATCATCGCATTCTCCTTCCATTTCGTCGAAGTCACTTTCCCATGTACGATATGGGTCTGCATATGTGAAACCCAGATCCTCTTCTTCCTCTATCCACTAGCTATAGTCACACTCTTCGTATGGATTGACCCATGGTTGCATTTGGAACTCCTCCACCTTCTCTATGAGATTGATTGTCTCCCAGACAATGGGTGGCGTCGGAATTTTGGGACGGTTGATAGGTACCACTATTTGGGCAGGCTCGAAACGAGCGTGCCTTCTCATCATGATGACCCTTTCCTTTTCCTTTTTCCTATTCTCAAACCAGATACGGAGCCACTCATCGCCTTCTACAAATGGAATGTCTGGATCTTCCAAATTGTGCTTTGCCCATGAATGTTCTCTCCATTTCCTTAGCTTTTCCTCCTTTGTTTGATCTCTGCTACTTATGTCGGACATGTCAGGATCGATCACTTCCGACTGATCGGACTCATTGTTCTCTCCCTCCTCCATCATAAAACACTCGTCCTCCTTGGGGAAGGTTAAGGTTGGTTTGGTTTGGTTGTTTTGGACAATGTATTGACTAAGGTTGTATGTGGGGTTGTGAGATAGATTTATGAGATTGATATTTTGGGGTGGCGGTTCAACATTTTGAGTAGGGAGTGGGTTGGATTGCCCATCAGGTTTTGGAGGTTTTATAGTTCGACTATCAATGAGGTCTTGAATGTCATGGCGGAGACGCATGCAGTTGTCTGTTTCATGCCCAGGGTGTTGGTGGTAGGCGCACTGTTTGTTAGGATCATGGTTTGGGCCATAGGGTGGCTGAGGAAGTGGTTTGTTTAAATGTTTGAGATGCCCTTGCGGCGGGGGCAATTTGAATTCCGGGATGAGCTAGCTTGGAAAGGGTCCTGAGGCAAGGATGTGCCAAGGGTATTTACGGAGGCGTGAGATGTACGGCTGGAAAAGGTTTTCTTAGGTGGAGGAGGAGCTTCTTCTTTCCCAATGAGCCCTAGCTTGATTCCATCTTCGATTTGCAACCCAGTGGCATGCAGGCGTTTGAAATCGGTGATAGCCTATGTATAGATATGCCTAAAGTATTTGGGTTGCAGATTTTTGACAACTATCCTCACTTGGTCTTCCTCGGAGGGGCGGTTCTTCATCTTGGCAGCCTTTTCCCTCCATCTTGCCACAAAGGTAGCAAAGTCCTCATTGGATTCTTGTTTGGTCATCTCCAGGTCTCGAGTAGTTAACTCAATTTGGACATTGTATGCGTACTGCTTGACAAAAGTGTTGGCAATTTCTGGCCAAGTTTGATAGTGCACAAATTCCAAATTGAGGAACCAGTCGAGAGCGCTTCCAGTGAGAGTTCGCTGGAACAATTGGGCGATGAGCTCATCGTTTAAGCCCATTGGCTTCAGGGTGTTGATGACGTGTCGAACATGACTGGTAGGATTGCTAGTTCCATTGAACTTTTCGATGTTTGGCATTTTGAAATTTTCAGGCAGTTTAGATTCTGGGAAGAGGCAAAGTCCTTCGAAATCCAGAATTTGATCTCCTTGTGAACGAGCCAAAGCTTGTTTGATCTCCTTGACTTGCTTGGTCAGTTCGGGACTTTCTGCCAACACCACTTTGTGAGGATTCTCGTCTTCCATTGATCTTTCTTCGTCCTCAGCATCTCTAGCCGCTTTCTCGGCTAGCAGGGTAGCGATTTGAACTCGGAGATCAGCAATAGCGGCGTCGTTGTCTGCCATGAGGGTAGGAGGATTGCTTGATGAAGCTTGGGATCTGGTAGATAGAGGAGTTTGTTGAGAGGATGGCCGTGAAGTCCCTGGGAGTGATTGGGACCGCTGTGGTGAACGTGTTTTGGCAGGGGAGGATGACAGACGGGATGGCTGCAGAGACATCTGTTTGGCGCAGCTTCGGGTGTTGTAAGAGTATAAAATTGGCTGTGGTTACTTCTTTGATTTACCTATTGTGCCTGCTTGAGAAAGTAGAGTACCTGAAGGTCAGTACTTGGCTCGTACAGGGTTAGGATTTGGGCTGAAAATCCCAACCCTTCTGCACAGAAAGAGTTATTTACAACAACAGAAGATACATGGTGTGAGGAAGAACTTGGAAGAAAAATGCAAGTAAGTTCCTAGCCTGTAGGTTCATGTCTTAGTTTGATAAGTTCTATGGCTTTCTAATACATGCAAGGTTTAGGTAGTCTCAGGGTGCTCTGTTGTCAAAGGGCACCAGTCCTTTCACCAGCCCATCATAGGCGATGATTGGGTGATTCACTTTTTGATATACCATTAGGTACGAGTGACTGTGGAGTTTGCTGGAACCCCTAGCATAGCCCGTGTCATGCCAGGGTATCAGGTGAACTCAACGAGGTTACCCGCTCGATGCATATGATAAATGAATTAAACAAGGCATGTATCAGTCTTATGTTGAACTTTCTGGTTATGGCTCTCATGTCCCCAGCAGAGTCGCCAAAAACTGTAGACACCTCCCAAGCGGGGCATAGCCATACAGATTGATCATTTGTTGCTCGATTGGTTGCTTGCTTCATAAACCAAGATCGTGGACATTCCCATGGTTAGGAACATCGCCACACAATAACGGTCATCATCAAAACAGAGTCGCCACCCAGTTTATTAAAACTAGGAAAACAGATAGAGATTCTGGGTACGGGAGCCAAGAGTACAGTAAGGGGAAGGTGTTAGGCACCCCTCTCTGCCCAGCCGTGAGACTGGCCCATAGTTATTCAACATAAGACATATAGATGCTTTGTTTAATTCTAACACATAGTCTGTTTAATTAAGCCTTTAAACAGTAAATAAGGTGAGCCAATGCGATAAGTAAAGCATGCATTAGAAAGCAGAAAAGCAAAACAAGCTGTCCCAGGGAAATGGATCCTGCGGCCAGTGAATGGATGTCACGGCCGTGGGATCCTCCTGGTTTTATGTACCAGCCGAGGGATCGAAGCCCCGGTCGGTGTTCTTCCTCACACCAGACAGAAAAGTTAATAGATAATCAAAACACTACGATTAAGATTTCATACAGTAAATAAAACAAACCAGAGGCCGTTGCCTCACCACCTTGGTCCCTCAGTCGCTCGATTGCTTCGGATTGATTGTGATTGACTGATTGCTTCTTTGAAAACCCTAGGGTTAGGGTTTGAACTTCGGGGTTTGATCGTCGGATTGATGGCTGCCTTTGGGATGTTAGGGCTTTTGAAGAGAAGGTTTGGGAGAGTATTTTTGCAGAGTTTCGCGGCTTGAGAGGGTGTGGAAGTATACGGATTTGGTTTATTTCGTTGTTTATTTTCAGAACCCAAAGGCCCTTTATATAGGCAATTGGTGACTCACTCCGTCCAATCAAAACGCACGATTGCAATTGCAATTGCAATGCAATACAAACTCTTCGTGGTAATCTCTGGGCATGGCCCGAACGCATCGGGAAGGTAGTGTAGTTGGATCAAACGTCTGACAGAACGTTCCAGAGTCTGGAAAATAGACGATCTGGCGGCCGAGCAAAGGATCTGGCGGTCGAGAATGGATGTTGTGGCCGAAGGATAGATCTTGCGGCCGAGGGATTGATCTCTCAGGGAGATTTTCAAGCAACAGGTTGCTCGGGTGAAGAAATGATTTTAAGGCCGTGAGATCAATGTCACGGCCGGCAGATGGATTCTCCTAAGATTCTGTATTTCTGTCTGAAAGGCTGTATGGCTCTGGATTGGGTCCTCCAAGTGGCTCAAAATTCTTACCATAAGTCCATGGGTTCACAAGAAGTCAATCAGCAATCACTGTATCCATTTCATTATCGGGATGGTCCCCAAGGTGGGACTTGAAATAATCGTTAGGCCAAATTGGGGTGTCTACATGGTGGTCAAGGTCACATTCGACTTTTTTGTTATACACTTAGAAGGGACAATCAGAGAACAAAGGGGAAATTGTTTGTAGCCCCAGTTAATAAAAGTGTTCGATATGGTCAACCCAATGTGGGAAGACCTCAAGTTGTGCGTCAGTCTTTCCCAAACATTAATGCTGTGTTTGGATTGGTATTTGAAAAGTTTTTTGAAAAATAGTAGGGGTAATAAGTGGAGAGAGATAGAGAGAGAAATGTTAGAAGTAAGGGAAATTTTTTGAAAAATTCTTTTTGAATCCTAAAAAGAACAAAGCATAAGAATAAGAATTTTCAAAATAAATTGAGTCAGTTGGCGAATCAAACTTCTCACCTCTTCGAGGAAATCAAAAAGTTGTCAAATTTGGCTAAAAATAATAAAGAGACTGATAGGATTGTTGAAAGACATACCACACACGGTCACACCTTGCATGTGAACACCAAATCAAAGCAAACATGGAAGAGAGTGAATGTCACTTGTCATGTTGCACACACTGCGTATAGAGCACATGATGCCTGCATCTGGTACATAGACAGTGGATGTTCAAGGCACATGACTGGAAATAAGTCTTTCTTTGCTAAGCTAGAGAAGTATAATGGCAGTTTTGTCACATGCATTTGGCGATGGTAATACAGGTAAAATCGTAGGACAAGGCACCATAAACGCACCTGGGATCCCTCCATTAGATAACGTACTATATGTTGAGGGTTTGAAAGCTAACCTGTTAAGCATAGGGCAATTTTGTGATAATATGCATGAAGTCAATTTTTCTAAAAATAATTGCTCCATTGTTGATGCTTCGGGTGTGTGTGTGGTTAAAGGTGTTCGTTCCTCGGATAATTGCTATTGTGTTGAAATTGTCGGTTCTAATGTGTGTCATCCAATCCAACATTTTAGGACTAAACATGACATCCATCATCATTTTATTCGTGATTTGGTTGAAGATGGTGTCGTAACATTTGAGTTTATACCCACACATGAACAAAAAGCTGATATTTTCACAAAACCGTTAGATTCCCTTAGGTTTGAGTACCGTAGGAAGTCTATTGGTCTCGTTTCCATGGATTAGATTCAGTGGGTTTGCATGTCTCTCATTTGCGTGCTTTGTGTGCTATCATTCTTTGTTTCTCATGTGCATGGCCCTTATAGTCAAAATATTTGCATCCAATGTGCTTTTTCATCCCTGAGAATCTTTAGATTTTGGATGCATCATATTTCATGGCTTTATGATTTCCACTATATCACGTGCGTGATTTATTGCTCCCTCAACTCCTTTTGGTTATTCTCATGTATTTGGACATGTTCATGTGTTTGTCCCCCTTGAGATTGACCTTTGGCTACTATTCCCCAGTGATTCTTATTACCCTGTACCGTTATCTCATGTAAGAACCTAGGTACTTTTATATTCTTTACCTATCCAGGTGTTCATTGAATAACCAGACAATTGGGGTGAGGTATTCTCCCTCTAAGCATTCGCGTCAAAAGATGGATAGACCTTGTGAAGGTACGTATGACTCCTGGACCACTTGCCTAGTAACCGGGCCTCTTGCCTCAGTAAGCAATGAGTGTTCGCGTCAAACAGCGGTGGAGTAATAGTGGATGTCTTTATCCCCTACAAAAATAAAGGAAAAAGAAAAAGAAAAAAAAGGTGGTTGTTCTATTGAGGGGGGAGTTTGTGTTTCTCTTTATTTCACTTTGAGGACCTAGCTTGGTTTGACTTTTTGACGGGGAGTTATCTTGAAAATCCTTGCGTACATGAGAATATTCCTCCCGGACTGAGTTAAGCTTGACATTATTTACGTGATGCACACACACACACTTTGTCATACGGCCTTGTTTTACGCTTCATTCTTCTTCTAACTATTTCTTTGCTGGACGACTGCATTGCGAATTCTTTTGTTCTGCTTATAAGGTGTTTGATAATGGCAAACATTGCTTTTGTTCACAAGAAGTGTATGGATTATGTTCTCGATGCATCCGTATGAATTCATTGTGTGCGACATCAAACTTTATTTTTTTTTAAATCGAGTCATATTTCTTGACATTGCTGCTTTTTCTGCTAGGGTATTTGAAATGTTTTTTTAAAAGGAGTAAAGTTGGTCAACTAAACTATCCATCGCGTGTCCATCAAAACTCACTATCTAGAATTTGGTCTACCGAACCATTAATCGAGTTTCCATCGAAACTCTTTGCTCGATTTTGGTTGGTATGCTCCTTTCCTTTGTTTGTCCGTGCCAAAAAGGGGGAGAATTTTTGTGGTTAATTTATATGGTTCTGGTATGGTGATGGAGAGTACTTTTGTTCAATTGTTGAATGCTATTGTTCAGTTGGGGAGATACTTATAAGGAGAGATTTATTTTATTGTTGAATTGCTAGTTGAGTTTTCATGCTTTTGGATATAATGTTGCTTTGTCGTTTATTATTAAATTATGCTGACCCATTCTACTTTTCGAAACGTATATTTTGTCGCATAGTTTTTGTTGAGCTATCTTTGTAGGTATCGGAAGTGCAACTCAAGCTTCATTGGATAGACCTAGTTTAGGCTAGTGTTTATTTCTTTTGGTTGTAGTTTTTCGTAATGGTTTAGTGCAATTGGTTTAGTCCCGGAAATGCCAAAGGAAGAGATTGTTAGATATTTTGGCACTTTATGGGGTTGTCCAAAACCTCCATTGGTGTCTTTGCTATATCGACTCTGTTTGATTGTAATGGGTAGGTTCGTAGGAGGTAGTTGCTCGCTCGATGCTCCTCTCATTATTTGCACCAAATTGACCGCTGCGACATCGATCCAATTGCGTGAGAGGTAAAGACATTACACACATCACATCATGCATATTATTTCCAAGATTAGAAATTTTATTTCTGCACGTTTGTCTTTAATTCCTAAATCTCTCCAAATACTCGTTTCCATATATATATCATTTACTCTCTGGAAAATATGTTTTCTTTTAAAACAAATATATATTTATCAAAAGGAAAGTTTGTCTAGGTTTTAGGTAAATCAAAGATTTTGTTTGCATTTGCATATATATGTCTTGACCCATTGGGTCATTCAGTGACTAGAGCAAAAAAAATAATAATAAAATTGACAGAGAGGCGAGAGAGATTTTTCTCATATGTGAAAGAAAGGAAGTAGTGCACCTCTGTTTTTTGTTTCTTCGGTGGGGGCGAGAGTTTTTTTTTGGTTATAGAAAGAAAAAGAAAGGGCTGCACGTTTTTTGCTTTTCGATGGATCAAGCAAGATACAGTATATAGTAGTTTTTCTCATCACAGCCCATATTTTTCTTTTTCGTTCTTGCATTTCTTTGAACGATTTTGGGGTTTGTCGAGATCACGCTACACATCATACATCATTCCATCCTGTGATTTCTTGGTGTCGTTTGCCACTGTGGCTGAATCTTTTGGAGATCGATTCGGAGCCGGTTGAATCCGGAGATCGAGCGTGAAGTCCGTGGTGCATCTATTGGATCTTGAAGAAGCTCTAGCAGCATCGGAGATTGGCGAGAATAGGTAAAGGCTTGGGTAAGGTTTTTGCTATTTCGCAATCTGTACTTCTTTTTGATTAATAGAATAAAGCAGTAGTGTTAGGACGTGATTTTGGCTTAGAGTTATTTAGGACCCTAAATTTTTCCATGTAAATCGTGCGTCTCTTGTCATAATTTTTATTCTACTGCAGTACTTGATTTTTGGTTTGGATTAATCGAGATAATCAGCCCGTTCATCTATATTAATTTTTAAATCAAAAAATTGGTGATTTTTTTTATCAAAACTCCTATTCACCCCCCTCTAGGAGTAGGTTGAACGCTTCCGCATAATTTCATAGTGTAAGGCACCTCTCTCTCTCTCTCTCCCCCTTTGATTCGTCCCCTTATTCCATTGTTTGCAGCTATGTGTGACTACAAGATCAGTGCTTACTCTTGCTGTGCAATTTACGCCAATTAATGGTGTTACTACAAGATCAGCGATTACTCCTGCTGTGCAATCTATGCCAAATAATGATCCAGAGCAAAACTCATCTACCACTCTGCACATATCTAAGTCTGAGCAACCAAATGAATCCTTGACACCTGGTACTTGTTAAAGAATGCATTTTTCACTTACAATTTATACAATGCAGTTTCATACAAATCTATATTTTCATTTTTTAGAAGATGCACCTATAACTAAGCAAGTACGTGGGAGAACTAAAGGTTTAGCGCTAGCTAAAATTCGAAGTGGTGGAGAGAAGGTCAAGTGGGATTTTCTAGAATGTTGGGACAACCAACGAGTGAAAACAAGGATGACTTGACCAGGTACACCACAGAGTTAGGTATTATTGTTCGGCAATTTGCTCCTTTACAGACAAAAAGTTGGAAGGCGGTGCCCCGAGATGCAAAAGAAATGTGTACTGCACACATTCGTGTAAGTATTAGTAGCATTCTGACGTAGTTTTGATAGTTTGATGAAAAATAACGCACATAGGAAAGATAATGTGAATCATTTTACTTGACATCGAATTTGTTGTCTCTATATATTCATTTGACTGGATGAATTTGTGGGATAAATAGGAAAAATTTGAACTTCCTGAAGCAACTTATGTAGACAAAGCTATACTGCAAAGTATGGGTAAGACTAGAAAAAGAGAAGAATTATATATTGAAATCTTAATTAACGTATTTAAAAGAGAGGGGTATATATATACCCAAGAGAATGAAACATAGAAGGAAAGAAAATAAAATCAAAGTACTAATATTATGGGATTGCATATCAATCAGTTTAATATTATGGGATTTCATTTCAATCAAATCCCTAAGAATCTAGGTCAACTATCAAGCCCGATATGATGTGATTCCAACACTCCCCCTCAAGCTAGAGCAAAGATATCGATCATGCCCAACTTGAGAAGAGTGGTCTTGAGAAGAGATGGCCTCTATTGGTTTGGTAAGAGCATTAGCAGCCTGTTCAGCGGATGGAACAAACTTAGTAATAATAATTCCCAATCTCACTTTTTCTCTAATGAAATGAATATCAACTTCAATATGCTTTGTTCTTCCATGGAGGAATGAATCAAAGGCTAACATAATTACTGATTTGCTGTCACAGTACAGTGTAAAAGGCATACATGCAAGAAATCCCAATTCTGCAAGAATGGAGTGAAGCCATAGGATTTCACAAGGTCCCTGGGCCATTGCCCTGTATTCTGCCTCAGCAGAAGATCGAGAAACCATATATAGATTATTTTTTACTCTTCCAAGATAGAAGATGGTTCTCATAGAATGAACAAAAACCAGATGTGGACCTCCTATCTATCATGGACCCAGCATAGTCACATCGGTGAAGCATGAGATTTCAGGAGAATTTTTCGAATCATTGAACAGACCAAGACCAGGACATGACTTCAAGTACTGCAGGACTGGCTAACCAAACTGCATCTAGATGAGAAGTGCGGGGGGAATGCATAAACTGGCTAACCAAACTCACTGCAAAAGCCAAATTTGGTCTAGTTTTAGTTAGGTAGATGAGTCTCCCAACTAGTCGCTGATACATTGTCGTATCCGATAAAAGATCACCAGATTCAGCGGATAATTTTACGTTTGGGTCCATAGGAGTGGATGCAGGTCTACAGCCTGTCATCCTAGTATCTCTCAAGAGATCGAGAGAATATTTCTGTTGTGAAAGGGAAATCCCATGCCTAGAGTGAGCAACTTCTATGCCCAGAAAGTATTTCAAGTCTCCCAAATCCTTAACATCAAAAACTGAGCTAAGGTTCTTCTTTACTTGTACAATCCTTGACCTGTCATCCCCTGTCAAAATAATATCATCCACATATACATACAGAATCACACACTATCCCTGAGAATTCCTTCGGATGAAGCAAGTGTGGTCAGAATGACACCTTGACAAATTCAATACAAGTACTACATCACTGAACCGAGCAAACCAGGCCTGAGGAGATTGCTTCAACCCATACAGAGATTTTTGTAAATGACACACTTTGCCAACATACTCCCCCTCAGCCCAAAAACCCAAAGGGGGGGTCCATATAAATGACCTCATCCAAATCCCCATTCAGAAAAGCATTCTTAACATCCATTTGGTGTAAAGGCCACGAATAAGAAGCGACAAGGGAGATAAGCAAGCGAACTCTAGTGAGTTTTGCCACTAGATCAAAGGTGGCAGTGAAGTCCTTCCCTGGAACTTGAGTAAAGCCCTTAGCAACTAGCCGAGCTTTATACCTATTGTAGACACCTCCCTAGAGCAGGGCATCGCCATACAGATTGATTGTTGCTGTTTGATTGGTTGCTTGCTACATAAACCAAGATCGTGGATATTCCCATGGCTAGGAACATCGCTACACGATAGAGGTTATCATCGAAACAGAGTCACCACCTAGTTTAAGAAAACTAGGAAAAACAGATAGAGATTCTGGGCACGGGAGCCAAAGGTACAATGAGGGGAAGGTGTTAGGCACCCCTCTCTGCCCAGTCGTGAGACTGACCCTTAATTGCTCGACATAAGATTAACGCATGCTTTATATAATTCTAGCAAGTAAATTGATTAATTAGCCTTTAAACAGTTAATAGTGAGCTAAGACTGTAATTAAAACATGCATCGGAATAAGCAGAATAAAACGAACTGTCCCAGGGAAATGGATCCCGCGGTTGGTGGATGGATGACACAGCCGAGGGATCCTCCTGGTTTTATGTATCGGTCGAGGGATTGATTTCCCAGCCGATGTTCTTCCTCACACCAGACCAGACGATTAACAGACATTCAAAAAGCTACGATTAAGCATAAAATAGAAAATAAATTGAACCAGAGGCCCCTGGGCCTCACCACCTTGATCCCTCAGTAGCTTGATTGCTCCGGATTGAGGGTGATTGACTGATTTCTTCTTGCTTCTTGAAAACCCTAGGGTTAGGGTTTGAACTTCGGGGTTTGATCGTCGGATTAGTGGCTGCCTTCGGGAGGTTGGGGCTTTTGTAGAGGGGATATGAGAGTGTATTTCTGTAGAGTTTCGTGGCTGATGGGGATATGTTGGTATATCAATTTTGGAGCCGAAGCCCTCTTTATATAGGCACTAGGGATGACACAACTCGTCCAATCAAAACGCACGATGGGAATTGGAGTTGGGGAGTGAGACAAACTCTTCATAGTGATCCCTGAACGTGGCCTGAACGCATCGGAAAAAGGCTGCTAGGGTTTTGTGAACGGATCAAATGATTGACAGAACGTTCCAGAATCTGGAAAATAGACTATCTGGCGGCCGATCAAAGGATGTGACGGCCGAAGGAATGATGTTGCGGCCGAAGGAATGTTCGGGCGGCCGGCTAATCGATCTCTCAGGGAGTTTTTCAAGCAATAGGCTTCACGGGTGAAGAATTGAAGTTGGGGCCGTGTGATCAATGTCACGGCCGACAGATGGATTCTCCTGGGATACTGTACTTCTGTCTGAAAGGCTATTTGGCTCTGGATTGGGTCCTCTAAGTGGCTAAAAGTCCTTACCGAAAGTCCTAAGGTTCACAGGAAGTCAATCAGCAATCACTGTATCCATTTCATCATCGAGATGGTCCCCAAGGTGGGACTTGAAATAATCGTTAGGCCAAATTGGGGTGTCTACAGATGCCCCTCTTTGACTGAACTTAGACGGATCGCGAGACATGTTTAAGTAAGAGTCAAAGCTGTAAAAGCAACTCAATTTGGTCCAACCACTATTCCAAGGGTTTTTGAAAAAGGTTTTTGTTATGGTCGGGCCGGGAGGCTGCCTACGTATTCCACGGGAGAAATTCAGACCAACCGTAGTTCGGAAGGGCAATAGAGAAAAATAAAAAGTTTTGGAGGGTTAGAAATAGAAGATGTACCTTCAGGCTTAAAAAGCCATAGTGTGACGTACCTAGGCTTAGCCAGGATTTTGGCAGAGGATAGTTGAAGGAGTGCGGGGCTGCCGGGGAAATTTTTGCGGTGAGCGTCCTTAGTATTTTGGGGTAGACCAATACACAGCAGGTGAGTCGTTTGCTTTTCTTGATCATTCTTACTTTGACTGAGGGGAGCTCTGTTGAATAGCTTATCCTTGCAAATGAGCTGGAAGGAATTGATGTAATGGGGTGGAATTTGAGCCATCTGCTGAGGATGAATCAGACGCCGGTTTTGAGATATGGGGTGGAACCCAAGCCATCTTCTGGAGACGTGTTGGATGCCATTTTTGAGATATGGGGGGCGCGAGGCCAGTAACTAGAGCACGGAGCGTTGAGATGAGGGAACCGAGGAGCGGAGCCGGTTGTAGTCATAAGGCGAGAGCCTGGAGAGTTTAGAGTTCTGATGTGATGGAACCGAAGCATAGAGCCGGTTGTGGTCACAAGGCGAGAGCCTGAGGAGTTTGACAGATTTGAGGCATAGAGCCAGTTGTATTCACAAGGCGAGAGCCTGAAGAGTTAGAGCTTAGAGCTTGACGTGATTTGAACCGAGGCATAGAGCCGATAGCATTCTGATGGTCTGTGCATGGAGCTTTCTCATCATAAGTTTTGGCGTAGAGCCAAAGGATTGAGGCGCTGAATCGATCAATAAAACCGAGGCATAGAGCCAGTTGATTGCAGGATTGACCTGTTTCTTGAGAGATAGATATGCAAAGGTGTGTATACGATGATGATGATTGGTTAGATATGATAATGCAGACTCGATGTGACAATGGTGATGCAATTGATGCTTATGTGCACGGGCCTGTGCGTGTGTGTTTGATTTAAGCATAGAGCTTTTTTCAAGTTCTGGACTTGAGCATTCAGAGCGTAGAGCTCGAGCATTCGGACAGCAGAATCCGAGCATTCAAAGTACATGCTTTGAGCATCCAGTACGCAATGGTAGGGCATCCAAGCATAGAGCTTGAGCATTCAAGTGTAGAACTTGAGCATCCAGTACACAATGGTTGGGCATTCGAAGAGCTTCGAGCATTCAAAATGTTAGATTTTGAGCATTCAAGCGTAGAGCTTAAGAACAGATGCTATCTTGATTGGGGCGGCGTAGAGCCTGTTGAGAATTGTTTACGGCGTAGAGCCATTTGAGATAATGGGCTTAGAGCCGCTGAGATAGGTGAATACGGGCGTAGAGCTGCTAAAATGGTAAAGATGGGCTTTGAGCCGTTGAGGTAGCGAGCGTAGAGCTGCTGATGTAGTGAGCTTGGAGCTGCTGAATGACTTGGTGTGGGCATAGAGCCGTTGAGAAGGTGAATACGGGCGTGGGGCCATTGAGCGAGCGTGGAGCTGCTGAGGTATTGAGTATGGGCGTAGAGCCGCTTGGATGATAGATACGGGCGTAGAGCCGCTGAGATAGCGAGCATAGTGCTGCTGATGGTGGGTACGGAATTGCTGCAAGGAGTAGTGAGTATGTGGCGCTGTGAGCATGAAGTTGCTATGACAGAGCTTGTTGAGAGAATGACCCCAGGGCTGCTGAGATAATGAGTTCGGAGCTGCTGAATGAGCTTAGGGCTGCTGAATGGCTTGGCGAGCGTAGAACTGTTGAGCGGGCATAGAGCCGGTGAGACGGTATTTTCATGGGCGTCGAGCTGCTAAGCTAGAGAGTTGCTTGAGTAGCTCGACTGCCGTAGCAAGAGCTCGGGTTTGATATTCCTTGGTGGTCAAGCAACCAGCAGTTTGTGGAGAGAATGCTTCCTTATGCTTAGGTGTGCCCCCAAGGCTAGTTCTGATCGTTGTATCTGTTGGTCATGGACCCAGAGCTTCATAAGGGCTTGAGTTGGATCGGATGTTGTTGTGGGAAATGGATTAGGGGGCCAAGAGATCGACTATCTCGGCCGATTAATCGATGTTTCGGCCGTGAGAAAGTTAAAAGTCAGAAAATCGATTTAAGTTAAGTTCGATCGATTCCGTGGACCATTTTCATCTTTCTTTCTCTACCTTTCCTCCTCCCCCCCATCCGAGCGACCGCGGTCCCCCCCATCTACCGCCGTCGTAGTTTTCTCCGATTACTACTGTTCCGACTAACGTTTTTCTTGGCTGCCATAACTTCGTCGCCTCCACCTCTGGTTGACTCCTCTGCCGCGGCCCCGAGGGATTCGGGCAAGACTCCGGTCATTGAGGCCATGGTTTTAGGCGGGGTTTCAAGTACCCGCGTTCTTCGTTCTAGTCGGCGCATGCCGATTATTGGGGAGGGTTCTTCGCAGCCGAATCCTCCCAATATTGAGTTCGAGACTCCCTCTAATACGGGTAACGATCCTTTACCCCCTTTTGTTGCTGACACATACGTTCCTCCAGTTCACATAATCGGGCGCGGTGGTTCTCTACGATATCGCCCTCCTCTTAGTGACGTTCCTTTAGAGGTTTTGCATAGAGAGCCGGAGTAGCACTTCGGCTTTACCAATGTGAAGGTAACTTCTCTCATGTTGATAATATTGTTTGCATAAGAATTTACGAAATAATGATTGATATTCTGGAAATGAAATTGAGTTTTAGGGAATGCCCCCTATTTAGGCGTTTTTGCTATCGTATTTGATCTTGTCTCGTATTTTGCTAGGCAAATGAGAAGTTGCGCATGTGGGGAAACCGTCCCCAGGTGTTTGAGTGGTACGAGAGGCTTCCCCAGGGTGCCAAAGATGCAGTTGCTTTGGCTGGATTTGAGCCCTTGATACTCGGCTTCCGTCTTCCGAAGGTAGAGCTGGGTTTAACTACAGCGCTCGTGGAGCGGTGGTGGGATACGATGAACACTTTTCACCTCCTGGAGGCTGGAGAGATGACGATTACCCCCAGTGATTTTGCTTTGCTGACAGGTCTGAGAGTTGGTGGGGATCCTCTTCCGCTTGACCCATGGATTCATGAGCGTAAAGGTGCTTTTGACTATCTTTTGGGGAAGACCCCTGATGTTTCAGAGAGCGGTCATGTTACCTACTCGTGGCTCCATGCATAGTATGATCAGGAAGGTATTCTAATAGAGGTATCTCTCCCTCAGTTGGTACGAGCTTTCCTTTTTTATCTTCTTGGTCAAACCTTGTTTTGCAATAAAGAGAATTCAGTGCACGTTCAATTCCTGGTTGCTTTGGTGAATCTGGACACCATAGCAGAGTTTGATTGGGGGACCCCTGCTCTGGCCACGTTGTATGGGCACTTGAGTGCTTGCTCTAGGGGTGTTAGCCTCTCACTAGGTGGACACCGCCGTGTTCTTGAGGTACATACTTCGACCTCTTGTGTCGTTTATTTATTGCTTTTATTCTGCAGCTCATGCTTGTCTTTTTCTTTGCTTGTAGCTCTGGGCCTTTGAGCATTTGTTGCAGTTCCCTCCTCTGACTAGGCATATAGAGCCTAGGCTTGTCCCACGGGCGGCCCGCTGGCTAAAGGGAATTCGAAAGAAACGGTCACCTGCTATGGACCTGCTGGCCTGGAGGCGAGTTTTGGACTGTTTGACGGTGGATCAGGTAAGATGCACCCCATTTCTTTCATCTTCGTGTGACTTTCTCCACTTTGCTATTATTGATGTGATTTTGCTTGATTATAGGTGCGATTCGACCCACGGGATTCTTTGCTTGATGATGCTACTTTGGAGTTGACCTCGGCTCGGGCTTTGGATAGCCAGCACTTCCTTCTAGAGGGGCCATTTTCGAGAGATTGGTACCTTGGAGAGAGGGTAGCGAGCCAGTACTTTCCACGCTCAGAGGCGCTGCAACTCATTCCTCTCCCTCCTCCAGCTGGTGTGAGGTCGACTCATCTTTTGACAGGAGAGGGTTTGCTCCTTGCTCTTGAGAGATAGCCGGCCATGAGTTTTCTCCAGGCGGGAGATTACTCGTCCTTCCGTTTGGTTTCGCTAGCCCTACCTGCTACCACTGCTGCTATTGCTCCTCCCGTTTGGCCACGGGCTCCCAGTTTCATCTCTTTCCATAATGCTAACGGAGAAGAGGAGCGTTTGACGCTGACTCCATGTGCTAACCAGCTATATGTGCTTCCTAGCGGCGTCCAGCAGGTAACATTGTGTATTTCGGTTGCCTTTGATATCCTTTTTATGCTTTGCTATAAATGATGCGACTTCCTTTGCAGGTGCCGGCAGACATAGTTCAGGAGTGGCTGCATGCATTTCAGAGTGCAGAGGCCTTGGTTCGGAGGCAGCACAGCCGAATAGTTGCGGTACGTGTCCCCCTAATTTCCTTCTTTCCATCCTGTATCCTTTGTGAATCTGAACATTCACATTCTGTGCTCTGCAGCTTGAAGCAGAGCGGGCGCCAACGGTGTCTGTCACTCAGAGTGCTGGCGTCAGTGAAGGCGGGAGTACCAGAGCTGGTGATGGAGATGCTGAGGCAGGTGCCGAAGTTGAAGGTGGAGGCGAAGGTCGAAAGATTCGCATCCCAGTTCCTGAGCGTTTTCGTCCTTCCTCTTCTCAACTTGCATCAAAGAGAGGTCGCGGGCAGTAGCTTGCCCTTTTCCTTGTTCCTGTATCATTAGTTCTAAAAATAGACAAGGATATGTATTTTTGTGAAGCAACTTCAACATTTTATGATTGAACTATGTTGTTCCTATGGGAACATGCTTTGTCCTGAGATACTTTAGATTTGTATGCAATGGTTTAAAACAGGTATTTGCTATGAGGGTTGATAAATGATTTTGTAGCAAATCTGTCTTTCGGTAGGTAAGTTAGAACATCGGCCGAGGAATGGATTGCTCGGCCGAGGATTCCATTCTTCGGCCGCTACTTTAATTCCCTAAAGAAGTCGGACCTTTTGTTTTAGCCAAGTGGCGTTCCTTCCTTCTTATGCTTGAATCTGATTCATGCCTTTTATTTGCTTTCGCTATTTCCACAGTCTCTTTGCCATGTTTTGGGATTTTTGGGATATCTTGTCCCTTATGTTGGTGACTTTTGAGTCAGAGGGGACAAGCAATGATTCTCGTATCCTTTGGTCTTTGTCAATCTTCTGAAAAATGACTAACTCATCTTTTGCGAGCTCAATACGCAGGGTTAGCTACACCTATCATTGGGTACAAATCTATTTTGACATCTTCTCTCCAAATGTTTTGGGCCGCATCTCATTGTGAGATTGCCTACGTATCCCAATCAGGGAATCAGGCCTTTTTACGTAGTTCCAAAATTACCACCTTCGAGGTTGGGTTTCCACTCTTGGTTTTTCTGCTCACATGGTCTTGATTTTGTCTAGGTTACCTAATGGAGGTTGAGTCCCTAGCGAGCTTTCCTTTGAATGCCTTAACTTTTGCCTAGGCTGCATTTTTGCATTTTCTTGCCCTAGCAGGCTTTTGCTCTTACTTTTGCTCTTACTTTTGCTGGGTTGCTTGAATTACCCAACGAGCGTTTCTCTCAAGAGGCTTTCCTTATCTTGAAGAGGAATTTGGTGGAGATATTTCTGTAGGGAGTAAATCCCGAACAGGTGTAAGATGGCCCGAACACGTGGTATGTAGGACCACGGTATAGTTATGATAAGGACAGTCGCCGTGCAGAAACGGTGATCGGCGATAGGGACCAATGATATGAAGGATCATTGGTCATATCATTGGTCCAGAGAGTCTGTACTGGGTCAAAGTCCAGTAAACACGAGAGAGTATTGGACCAAGGAATTGACGAAGGTCCAATGACATGTGAAGTCATTTGGACCAAGTAGTTTGTTCGGCGACAAAAGAGCCGAACAGGAGGGGATTTGTACGAAAAGCAACCCCCGATGCAGGAAACGTTCCAGAAGGTTCTGGAAACAGGGATATTCCGTGGTTACTATGAGATCCCAATAAAGTAGGATCTTGGAGAAATACCCAACGGGAATGGGAAGTTCGACCAGCTGTGGAAAGGAGTCCTAAACGGACTAAAGTGATGAACTGATAAGGGAATGAGAATCCGAGATATTCTGGGTTTCCTATACGAGATAGGAAACCTAGGGCAACATGGATACTTGGGCAGCAAACATCCATGAACCTATAAATATAAAGCAAACCGAGAGGAAAAAGGTACACAATACATTACAGTCATACGCATTCTCTTGTGCTTAAGTAGGGTTTTCTATTAGTACGTGATACTAACTTAGGCATCGGAGGGCCTTTGCCACGAGAGGCAAAGGTGCGCTCACCCCTTGTCTATTTTGCAGATAAGAACTCCGGCGACGCATTAGGGTTCCGGCGAGGATCACGAAGTAGCCGTTACAACCTTGTGCTGCTCAAACCATACTCGGTTTTTTTGCACTTACAATTGGCGCCGTCTGTGGGAAACGAAAGAGATCCCTCTGAACAGCGACCATGATGGAAGAAGACCCAAAGACACCACATGACCCAAAACACCAGTTGGGAGGAGGAGGCGACCAATCCCCGCCGGATCCTCCGAGAAAACCCGATGGTGGGCAAGCCAAGAAGCCCACAAGCAAGGGTAACCCCCTGACCGTCCATGACGACTCCAAGAACAAGGAGGGACGGACGGCCACAGGATCCACGAGAAGGAGTAAGTCCCGGCGTGAGGGAGAATCAGTGGCACATTCAAGAAGTGCACACAACCGTGACGATGTCTTGGACAAAAAGAGACAAGAGATCGAAGGGTACGCTCGTCTGATTAAAAAACGAGAGTATGAGATCCAGGAATTGCAACGGATACGAGAACATCCGGAGGATTCTGGACTGTCACGAAGAAATTCCAAAGGAGATAGGCTGGCAATAGTGGAACACAAGAAGGCTCCTTAACGAGGAAGGAGAAGCAGGTCCAGAAGCCCCACTCCGAGGAAGAAAAGGGCTTCTTCACGAAAAAGAAGGAGCAGAAGCCTTACCCCCGAAGAAGGAGAGATTAGAAGACACCACAGGGATAGGTACGAGAGACCTAATTCCGATTGGGAAAAGAATACTCCCAAGAAGGCAAAAGAACAAGAGGAGGGAACCATGTCTGCACGAGAAGCAGCACGGAAAGCCCTCAGCAATATAGCTTCATCCCCTTTTGCAAGGAGATTGCAAGAGGCAAAGCTTCCGAGCAGGGTGAAGCACGGGGCATTCGTTCTTTACGAAACAAATACTGATCCCGTGGCTCACATACAGCATTACCGGCAGGCAATGTTCATGCACGACGGAGATGATGCGATCATGTGCAAGATGTTCCCATCGAGTTTGGGAAAGGTAGCTTTGTCTTGGTTCCATAAACTAGGGCCGAACACCATACGAGGATGGAGACAGCTAGCCGAAGAATTTACTGCTCGGTTTCTGACCAGCAGGAAGGCACCAAAAACCTTCGAGAGCCTTTCTGTCATGAAACAAGGTGAGAACAAGCCGATCAGGGACTACGCTAAGAAATACTGGGAGACTTTCAACGAGATTGAAGGTTGCAGTGAGGAGTATGCGATAGCCACCTTCAAGACAGGGTTACCTGTTCGGGGAGAACTCCGTAAGTCCCTGAACATGACCCCAGTAAGTACATTGGCAAGACTGATGGAGCGAATCGAGCAGCATGCCAGAAATGAGGATGACATATTGCGAGAGGACAACAGAATGGTCGCCGAACAGGCGAAGGGTTTGCCGAAGAGGACAGACAAACCGGAGCCCAAAACCTACAAAGAGAGGAAGGAATACGGGCAGGTCAAGAAAGAGCCGTTTAAAGAGAAACATGCTCCAGACCCTAAGTCTTTCTTTTCGGTGACAATGGTTTGGAAGGAACCAATCTATCGGATTCTTTATAAGATAAAGAATCGTCCATATTTTAAGTGGCCCCCAAGGATGGAGGGAGATAAAGACGCAAAAAGGGCCACAAGTCAGCATTGCAGTTATCACAAAGACTGGGGGCACATGACGGAAGATTGTGAGATGTTCAAGCAACACCTCGATGATCTGGTTTCGCGTGGTTACCTGAAAGAGTTTATTCAGGAAGAGCACAAGAGTGCAGAGAAAGCATTGGAGTTGGATTACGAGCAAAATCCAAGGGGCGTAATCCATATGATACATGGGTTGGCCGCGCCTTATACGAGAAATGAGGTGAGGTTGCTCCAAAGACAAGTAAAACACGACCAGCATGTGATGCAGTTGGGAAAGAAACGAGGACGTGAGGGAGAAGAATGCAATGGAGGCATAGTCTTCACGGATGAGGACCTGGGTGGAATCCAGGTGCCACATAATGATGCCTTGGTCATAACCCTACGAATTGGGGAGTACGACATAGAAAGAATCTTGGTGGACTCAGGAAGCTGCACGGAGATACTATACTATGACGCGTTCAAGAAGTTGGGGCTGACACAAGCGGATTTGGTGCAGTCAATAACCCCCTTGGTCGGATTCAGTGCAGGAGCAGTCTGGCCCTTGGGCAAAATAACTCTTCCTGTTCGGGCGGGAACGGTCGTGCTAAGGACCGATTTCCTAGTGGTGGATGTACCATCTTCTTATAACGCGATTATTGGAAGAACGTGGCTACACAAGATGAAGGCGGTTTCTTCCACTTACCATTAGATGGTGAAATTCCCAGGATCGAATGGTATAGAAAGGATAAAGGGGAATCAGAAGGTTGCCCAGCAGTGCTTGATTTCTATAATCAAGAAGGCACCCAAAGCAAAGCTAGTCCAAGCAGTCGAGGTCCCGGATCAGCCGACCATTGAGGATGTCGGAGGGGACCCCGCCGAGAAGGTGGTGGAAGGCTTGAAAAAGATCCAGATCAACGAGAATGATCCAGAAAGGTATTTCCTGATTGGGGAGAACCTGAATAAGACCGAGGAGAAAGAATTGGTGGGGTTCCTCAAGGAGCACGTTGATGTGTTTGCTTGGGTACCCGAGGAGATGCCTGGAGTGGATGCAAACGTGATTTGTTATCACTTGAATGTGGATCCACAACATAAGCCTGTGATACAAAAAAAGAGACGGTCTGCCGTACAGCACGTGGACGCTGTCATCGAGGAGGTGGACCGGTTGCTCGAAGCAAAGGCTATACGGGAGGTATACTACCCAGAATGGTTGTCCAATACTGTGGTGGTAAAGAAGAAAAATGGGAAGTGGCGAGTCTGTGTCAATTTCACCGATTTGAACAAAGCGTGTCCCAAGGATAGCTTCCCCCTTCCCAGGATAGACCAACTTGTTGATGCAACAGCTGGGTATGGGCGGATGAGTTTCCTTGATGCTTATCGAGGATATCACCAGATAGCCATGTACGGTCCCGATCAAGAGAAGACTTCCTTTATCACACCAAGGGGGCTGTACTGTTATAGCGTCATGCCCTTTGGTTTGAGGAATGCAGGTGCAACATACCAGAGGTTAGCAACGATTATGCTAAAGAAGTTGCTCGGCAAGACCATGGAGGTTTACATAGACGACATGGTAGTCAAAAGCAAGGAAAAGGAGAACCACATTGTCGATTTGAAGGAAGCCTTTGAGATACTGAGGGAATATAAGCTGAAGCTCAACGCATCGAAGTGTGCGTTCGGGGTAAACTCAGGAAAATTCCTAGGGCATTTGGTGACCATACGAGGGATAGAGGCAAATCCCGATCAAATCACTGCGTTGCAAAAGCTCCAAAGTCCGAGGACCACGAAGGAGGTTCAGAGGTTAACAGGGATGGCAGCGGCTCTAAATAGATTCATCAGCAGGTCCAGTGACAAATGTAGACCTTTCTTCCAATTGCTGAAAAAGAGGGAAGGATACGAATGGGGAGCAGAGTGTGAGCAAGCGTTCCAAGACCTGAAGAAGTACTTGGCAGCAGCTCCCCTATTGTCCACACCCGAAGAAGGTGAGTCTTTAACTTTGTACCTAGTAGTTTCTGAACATGCTGTGAGTGCAGTGTTATTGAGGGATAAGGGATCCGAGCAAGTCCCCGTCTATTATGTGAGCAAGACATTGCTGGACGCAGAAACGAGATATCTGCCCCTCGAAAAGCTGGTCCTGGCATTAAGGACAGCGGCGAGAAAATTGCCCCATTATTTCCAGAGTCACAGGGTTGTGGTCTATACTGAATTCCCGTTAAAGTCTTTGCTACGAAAGGCGGACTTCTCGGGACGTATCTCAACCTGGTTGGTCGAGTTAAGCCAGTACGACATAGACTACCAGCCGCGCACCGCAATAAAGGGGCAAGTTCTGGCAGACTTTGTAGCTGAGTTTTCGCCCACGGTGGCTCCCCAGCCTCCTATGAGACAGGAGCAGGGAAAGAAACAGGGGAAGGAGCAAACAACGAGAAAGAAGAAAGCTCCGGCCGAACAAGATCCCATGGAATGGAAATTATTTGTTGATGGCTCTGCGTGTAATACAGGATCAGGAATTGGGGTAGTACTCTTCCCCCCTGAAGGAGCAATGATAGAGTTGTCCCTTCGATTGGGATTCAGTGCTTCAAATAATGTGGCAGAGTATGAGGCACTCTTGGCCGGGCTAAGGAATGCAAAGACCCTGAAGGTAAAAAGAATACGAATACATTGTGATTCACAACTCGTGGTGAATCAGTTGTCCGGGAAATACGAGGCTCGGAACGAGAAGATGGCTGCCTACGTGATGGCCGCCAGAGATCTGCTAGACACTTTCGAGAAGGTGTATATTGAGCAAATAAGTTCTGGGCAGAACGCCCATGCTGACTCTCTTGCCTGGTTGGCTGCAGCTGTACCAACAGAATTCAAAAGACGTGTGGCAGTAGATTACCTTGCTGAGCCGAGCATTGGAAGAAGTGTGGAGTTGGTCTTGGACGTGAACCAAGGACCAAGTTGGATGGACCCAATAGTGGAGTTCCTATGAGATGGGACACTCCCCACAGACAAAAAGGAGGCACACAAGATAAAAACAAAATCTGCACGATTTTGGCTGTCACCAGAAGGGAAGTTGTACAGAAAATCTTTCACTGGTCCATACTTACTTTGTGTGCACCCAGAGATGGTGCAGAAGTTCCTCCACGAGATCCATGAGGGAACGTGTGGAAGTCATGCTGGAGGTAGGTCCATTGCCCACCGAGCAATAACCCAAGGGTACTGGTGGCCTCACATGCAGGAAGATGCAAAGGTGTATGTGAAAATCTGTGAGAAGTGCCAGAAATTCTCACCAATGATCCGAACACCAGCCGAGGATCTGGTGCCTTTGACAAGTCCTTGGCCCTTCGCACAATGGGGGATGGACATCGTGGGTCCACTTCACAAGGCAACAGGAAATAGGAAATTTCTGTTGGTAGCAACAGACTATTTCACCAAATGGATTGTGGCAGAACCATTGGCTAAGATCACTGAGCCTATGATAGAAAGGTTCGTGTGGAAGAGCATAATTACTCGATTTGGGGTCCCCTATTCACTGATTACGGATAACGGGTCCCAATTTCAGAAAAAGTTCAAGGCTTTTTGTACCCAGTACGGGATAAGGAATTATTATTCGACCCCAGCCTACCCACAGAGTAATGGGCAGGCAGAGGCGTCCAACAAGACCATACTTGACGGGATCAAGAAGAGGTTGGACAAGGCAAAAGGGAAGTGGCCCGACGAACTGCCACTCGTTTTATGGGCGCACCGAACAACTCCTAGGAGGTCTACGGGAGAGACCCCCTACTCATTAGCATATGGGACGGAGGCTGTGATCCCATTGGAGGTTGGTCTGCCGACCAATAGGACCACCTTAGTTGAAAGTGGAGGTAATGACAGAGCCCTGGAGATTGAACTGGATCTTGCCGAGGAACGGAGAGAAAGGGCTCTGGTGCATTTGGCCTCGTATCAGGAGCAGCTGATGAAGAGCTACAATAAAAATGTCCACCCCCGAGAATTTGGTATTGGAGACCTTGTGCTTCGTAAGGTGCTCGGCAATACCAAGGTGACCAACGAGGGCAAGTTGGGAGCAAACTGGGAAGGCCCATATCGAGTCACAGAGATTGTGGGCATTGGGGCTTATCGTTTGGCGGACCTAGACGGGAACCCGGTGCCGAGGCCATAGAATGTCCACAACTTGAGGAAGTTTTTTGTTTGAAAAAACTTCAGCTTATTTTTTATTCTGTTTTAGGATGCACATCGTGATTGTGTGGGAATTACGAATAAAATTCCTTTGTTTTTATTTTTGTTAGTTGCAAGGGGTACGCATAACGCCCCCTTGAGTTTTTTGAATTATGAATAAAATTCTGATTTTGATATAAGACATTGTTTTTTATCTTCGTTATGATTAGAATACGAAGTTAGGCTTGGTCCTTGCTCCTCACTTCGTATTGGGGAGCAAAGGGATAGGTTTATGCCAAATACGAATATATTTGAGCAGATTCAAAACTTTGCAAGTACGAATATACTCGGTTACGAATACAGGTATGAACAAACCTGGTGTGCATACGTGAATATACACACTTTCGCCAAATATGAAAACATTTGGATAGACTAAGTACGAATACACTTAGACTTAAGAGCGAACATTTGGCGTGCATACGAAAATATGCATAGCTGCCCCAGATACGAAAACATTTGGGAATCTAAGCACGAATAAGCTTAGATAGTCTTTCGTCCAAACCAATGAAAAATGGGGAGCAGACGAATATATGCAAAATTATCCAAGTACGAATATACTTAAGAGTTGTCTCCAAGTACGAGGAAAACTTGGGCAACATATGAATGCATGCAAAAATTGTCTAAGTACGAATACACTTAGGACTGTTTCCAAATTACGAGGAAAATTCAGGAAGCATACGAATAAACATGCCAAACCATCTAAGTACGAATATACTCCAATTACGAGGAAAACTCAAAGAACATACGACAACGTACTGATCAGTAGCTAAGGTATGAATCAACTTAGCTAGACATCTAGGTATGAGTAACCTTGAGAAGCAATAAGCAAAATACTCAAAATTGCCTAAGTACGAGATATTTGAGCAAACGATTGGCCACGAAAAGGCCCCCAGCAATGTTAAAAAAGCCACGAAGGGCCAAGCAAATCAAAGTTAAACGCCATGAAGGGCCGAATACTTAAGAGTGTTGGAAATGTATCAGTGCCACGCAAGGCAAGTTGTACGACCACACAAGGCCACCACAATATTCAAAACAAGAGTTAAAAATGTTCCAAGATAGGGGAATTTATACCTGCTGGTCAACAGTAGGGTTTTCGACAGTAGAGGAAGAAACCTGTGCAGGGGTGGCCTCCGCAGCTGTGTTCCCATCAGTTGGACCACCACTGGCTTCCTTCTGGCTAGGGTTGGTCTCTTCAACGTTTTGATCAGCTTCTGCACCATGATGCTCGGAGACCTCGGTATTAAGCCCTTCGTCCCGGTTGTCTTCCTCTTCAGCGAACTCCTCCTCATCTTGGGCTGACATGCTGCTTGGGAGATCAATTTCTATCCAGAGAGAAGAAGACTCAATTGTTCCCAGTATTCTGAGGCAGGCGGTCCAACCAGCAGCCCAGACTTGGTCTTGGATCTTGGGCATTTGATTTTTGTAGCTGTTAGTGGCTACATTGATCCCTTCGTTGTACCCCTGCTGGTAGGCCTCCTTTGCCTCATTTTTGCTTGATTCCAGCTCTGTCAGGGTTTGGTTTAGGCTGTCTTCAGCGCCGTCCAGTTTGCTTTTTAACTCGTTCATTGCCTGTCGAGCCTGGTTTCTTTCCCTCTCAAGCCTGATGATGGTACTTTGGAGCTTGGCATTCTCACCGGCCAGCCTCGCCCGCTGAGGCTCGGACTAGCCCAACTTCTGTGCCATGGCCACCATCCTTTGCATGGCCTAAGATACATGTTAAGGGGAAATTAGAAGCAGCAAAGGAACAACAGTCTGAAATTTTTAAAAAAGTAAGTACGTAAGGTATACCTGAGCACTGCAAGTCATGAAAGACCCGAGAAGGTTGTCGGGGGAGCTAGTCACAACCTTTTGCATATCTCCAGGCAGCATGAATGCCTGGGACAAGGCAAGGGCTGTTCCCCCAGATTCTACACTGTCCCGAACAGTGACTGGGCGCCCACCGTGAGTAAATTGGGGAGCCCAGATCGGAGTTGGAACCATAGGTGTCTGAGTCGAAGGCCCTTCAGCTGCTTCCAAGCGTTGGCGCTTGTCCCTATGGTTAGCTTCGATTTCCTCAGGGGAAAATCCAGGAGGAGCGTCAGGCCGTGTTGTTCCTCGGCGGCCATGTGAAGGCACCGGACTCTGGGAGCGACCGCGGCCACGAGTAGTGCCGCGGCCTCTTCCTCGGCCAGTTCCAGGGATTGTGAGGAGATCCCCGAGGTCAATAGGTTGGTTCATCTCTTGTGGAGGAGGGGATTGAGAATAACCGCCTGATGATGTGGAAGTTTCCTCGGCAAGCTCTACAGACCCGCTACAGAATGGAGGGGTCCGAGAACGCCTTTCCTCTTCTGGTTGGTCGGGTTGAACGGGGGGTGGTCCAGGCACAACAGGGTTGTCAGCTGCTCGGATACGACGATCGATGAAACCCCCGTACGAAGCTCTGTAACTGAGGAGCACTTGAGCTGCTCTTGCTCGGCCAGCCAGATGGGTGCCTTGACCGTTGAAGTTTAAAGCCCGGTTAATGTCAGTTATGTGGACTTGGGGGGTGATGATGGCGTACCCCTGATTGATATTTTCAGCTGCAACATGCGAAGTTGGCAGTTAGAAGGTAAGTAGATTGAAAATGCAATACGAATAAATTGCTCGGTGAGTGAATTTTACAAAAAGGAAAGAACTAACGTGGTTGCCCAAATCTGTGAGGGGCGTGAAAGCCTATCACTTGGCCGTCGTCGTTTATGGGCTCGAAATTTCCAATAATGACGAGGAAATCGTCATCATCTCCACGGGCGGAGTCAGGCAATTCAAGCACCAGTCGTCTCCTGGAATCTCTACTCTTTAGATAGTAGGTGATGGCGTCTTTTGTGCGAGAGATGCTGTAGAGATGATGAATATTGTGTAGGCCTAAGGATGTGCCTAACATCTGGTTTAGGGCATGTACGCCCATGACGACCCTAAAAAAGTTAGCAGAAACTTGCATGGGGGATAGCCTGTAGTAAGCCAGAACTTGGCTGAGTAGTGGCGCCAGGGGGAATCTGACACCGCCCTCTACAACGGCAACCACCGGAATGTGGAGAGTATCATTATTTGGACTCTGGCGTATGGCATCTACAGGGGCCAAACTGGTGGCAACATCGTCTGGGATCTCATAACGAGATCTGAACGAGGCCATGGCCTGAGGAGTATTGCAATGACACCTGAACCTCCCCATTTATGAACAGGAATGGAACAGACGAATAATATGGGTACGAGGAAACCCTGAAAACGATTAAAGGAATCCCTAGATCGACGAGAGGTAAGGAAGGAATGATGACTTACGATTGTGACGATCAGGAGTCCTAGGTGCACAAGCAAGAGATCTCGAGATAATGGACAGGGCTCCAATGGCGGGTGTGCTTGAAGACTCTGGTTGCAGAGGGAATCGAGGTAGAGAAAGGGGTTTCGAAATAGGGTGAAAACCCAAATGTGCCCCAATTAGTAGGGTGGCGTATGCGAAACGTCATCCAGACGCCGTTTGGGCGTTCCGTTTCCCGAAAGATGTCCATTCGCATTTAATGAAAGTGGCACGATGAGTGCCACGTGGAAGGATTGGGGCAGGAAAAGCCTGTCCAGCCCAGACGACGAGACGTTTTTGGACTGGTTTAGTGATGATATCTGCACCAGTTTTGAGGAATAAATAGGTGCAGGAGCAAAAGAAAAGTTGCTCAGACCTTGAGAAGCTTTGCTCGTTATAACGAGTAAAGCTGGGGAGCGATTGTAGGGAGTAAATCCCGAACAGGTGTAAGATGGCCCGAACACGTGGTATGTAGGACCACGGTATAGTTATGATAAGGACAGTCGCCGTGCAGAAACGGTGATCGGCGATAGGGACCAATGATATGAAGGATCATTGGTCATATCATTGGTCCAGAGAGTCTGTACTGGGTCAAAGTCCAGTAAACACGAGAGAGTATTGGACCAAGGAATTGACGAAGGTCCAATGACATGTGAAGTCATTAGGACCAAATAGTTTGTTCGGCGACAAAAGAGCCGAACAGGAGGGGATTTGTACGAAAAGCAACCCCCGATGCAGGAAACGTTCCAGAAGGTTCTGGAAACAGGGATATTCCGTGTTTACTCATCCCAATAAAGTAGGATCTTGGAGAAATACCCAACGGGAATGGGAAGTTCGGCCAGCTGTGGAAAGGAGTCCTAAACGGACTAAAGTGATGAACTGATAAGGGAATGAGAATCCGAGATATTCTGGGTTTCCTATACGAGATAGGAAACCTAGGGCAACATGGATACTTGGGCAGCAAGCATCCATGAACCTATAAATATAAAGCAAACCGAGAGGAAAAAGGTACACAATACATTACAGTCATACGCATTCTCTTGTGCTTAAGTAGGGTTTTCTATTAGTACGTGATACTAACTTAGGCATCGGAGGGCCTTTGCCACGAGAGGCAAAGGTGCGCTCACCCCTTGTCTGTTTTGCAGATAAGAACTCCGGCGACGCATTAGGGTTCCGGCGAGGATCACGAAGTAGCCGTTACAACCTTGTGCTGCTCAAACCATACTCGGTTTTTCTGCACTTACAATTTCTATGAATCTCCTTTGTGTTTTGTACCTTCATAATGGGCAAGCTAACTCTAAGTGTTCTTACAGAGATAGCGTCTTCTTTCTAAGTTTTGACAAAAATCTAGTTCTAAGTAATCAGGGCTCGTCCCTTCCTTCCCTTTTGTTGGCAACAAAAAGAATTGGATTTCCCTTCTTTGGCAAAAAGACTGTAATGTATAGCAATTGCATTTCAAGGATCAAACCATTTAATAAGCACAAAATGGAAAGATAAAATGGTAGTTTATTTATCTATAGAAAATGCCAAATAGGGGCCCAAAACGTGTCCTAGCTTGGTTTAGGAAATGAAAGTAATGTTTTCACCATGTCATGCAATTACTGTAGCATCTCGGGAGTTCCTCCTTTTTCCTTGTCTTTCACAGTTTTATACTCTTCTTCACCCTCCTCTTTGCCAAACAGAATCTTTAGATCAAACTCAACTAGCATCTCGATCCAGTCTTCGGGAATGGGGGATGAGTTTGTCGGTTCTTCTTCCATATCACTGTCAGTTCATTCTTGATCAAAGAAGATTTGCATCCCAAGAAGCCTTTGCTTGGTGGTTTCATCTTCCCATGTTTCTGCGAAACCACAGAATGGGAAGTCTTCGCCTTCTCTTATAAACCAACCATTGAGTGTTTTTGGGATCATGAGTTTCTCTTCTTTGCCCTTTCTTCCTCTTGCCGTAGCTTTCTCCATGCTTCTTTTCTTTTCTATTTCAGCTTCTGTTGGGGTGTAGCCAAGACCAAAAGCGTATTGATTATGCGGGGGATCAATCATTTGCGGGATGCCCTGTGATCTTTTGCCTAAACCCAATCCAGGATAGTAGTTCTACTTCTTCATCATTCGTATGGTGGGGGTGCTTATGTAGAAACTTCTTTCAGCCATTAATGCTTGCACAGTAATTGCTTCCTCAAGACTGAACCCAGTAAGAAAAGTTTCTTCAACTCCTACTTATTGCACAGGTGTGTCGGAGTGAGCTCAGATTGACGAGTCTCCTAGGATGGTTACGACCCTTCCGTCTACTGCGAATTTGACCTTTTGATGTAAAGTGGAAGGTACTGCCCCAGCATCATGTAACCAAGGCCTTCCTAGTAAAAGATTGAAGGTGACTGGTATATCAATCACATGGAATTCTACATCTCTTTTGACCTTTTCTACTTCTACTGGTAGGGTAACACATCCAACCACTCTTCTCTTTGAATTGTCATAACCCCTTACACCTTGGCTTGAGGGGCGTATATCAGCAGCACCTACCCCTAACTTATCGAGGGTCCTTTGAGGACACACATTTAAAGCAGACCCATTATCCACCAAGACCAGTGGGATCAATTTGGTGAGGCACTTGAGAGAGATGTAGAGGGGTTTGTTGTGTGCAAGACCTTCAGGGGGTAGATCCTTGTCAGTGAAAGCTATTGTGGGCTTCAGGGCTTTGGATGTCATTATGAAGCCTATCAAATCCTTGGGGGTAATATCGATGGGAACTTTGGCTTTTCCCAAGGTTTTGAAAAAAGAGTTGCGATGCTCATAAGAAGACATGAGCAGCCCCCAGATGGAGATATCTGCTTGGATTTTCTTTAATTGCCTCAGCACCCTGTCTTCCTCAAGTTTGATCCTTTGGCTTTCTTCTTTTTCTTCCTCCATTACTCGGGTTGAGGTTGAACTCTCTCCGCTTAGATTGGGAGGTTTGTATACTCTTCCACTCTTCGTGAGATGACCTATCTCCTCCTCTTGAGTGCCCCAAGGATCAGCAGGTTCGATTCTCCCCACTTCCCAATCGTTTGGCAGGGCTTTGCCCATTACCAACCACCAATCCCCATCATCAATTGCATTGATGTAGGGGCAATGAAATTCTTCTTCTGTCACAAAGTACTCATCGTCCTCAGGGAAGGTCAGAGATGGTTTGGCTTGGGTATTTGGGACAATGTATTGGGTAGGATTATACGTGAGGCTGTTGGACAGGCTTATGAGATTGATGTTTTAAGGTGGTGGCTCAGTGTTGTGAGTGGGGAGTGGGTTGGTTTGCACATTGGGTTAGGTGGCTTTATAGTTTGGCTATCAATGAGGTCTTGGATATCATGACGAAGATGCATGCAGCGGTCTGTCTCATGTCCAGGGTGCTGGTGGTAAGCGCATTGTTTATTGGCGTCATAGCTTGGGCCATAAGGTGGTTGAGGAGGTGGGTTATTCAAAGGCCTGAGATGCCCCTGACGGCTTAGAATGGCAAAGGCTTGGGATGAGGTCATATATAGAGGGTCAAAGTTGTGGCGATGGCAATTTGAATTTTGAGATGAGCTAACTTGGAAATGGTCTTGAGGTAAAGTTGAGTTAAGGGTGTTGACGGAGGCATGAGATGTATGAGTTGGGAAGGTTTTCTTGGGTGGAGGAATCTCTTCTTTTCTAATGAGTCCCAGCTTAATCCCTTCTTCAATCTGCAGCCCAGTTGCATGTAGGCGTTTGAAATTTGTGATAGCCTGTGTGTAAATATGCTTGAGATACTTAGGCTGCAGATTCTTGACGACTATTCTGACTTGATCTTCCTCGGAATGACGGTTTTTCATCTTGGCAGCCTTTTCTCTCCATCTAGCCACAAAGGTGCTTGACTCCTTCTTGATCATCGCTAAATCTCGAGTGGTTAACTCAACTTGGACATTGTATGCATATTGCTTGACAAAAGCATTGGCGATTTCTGGCCAGGTGTGGTAATGTACAAATTCCAAAGTGAGGAACCAATCAAGAGCACTTCCGGTGAGAGTCCTTTGAAATAGTTGAGCGATGAGTTCATCATCCAAGCCCATCGGCTTCAGGGTGTTGATGACATGACGGACATGGCTGGTAGGGTTACCAGTTCCATTGAACTTCTCAATGTTTGGCATTTTGAATCTCTCAAGCAATTAAGAATCTGGAAAGAGGCAAAGTCCTTCAAAGTCCAAAATTTGGTCCCCCTATGAGCGGGACAGAGCGTGCTTGATCTCCTTGACTTGTTTGGCCAATTCAGGGTTCTTTGTTATTACCACTCCTTGAAGGTTTTCTGTTTCTTCGTCTTTCTTGTCTTCGGCGTCTCTTGCTGCCTTCTCGGCCAGTAAGTAAGTAATCTGGTCTTGGCGTTCAGTGATGGTGGCGTCCTTGTCTGCCATGAGAGGATTGCTTGGCGAAGTGTGAGACTTGGTAGATAATCGAATTTGTTGAGAAGATGACCGCGAAGTCCCTGGAAGTGATTGGGATTGTTGAGGTGAAGGTGTCCTGACAGGCAAAGGTGATGGATGAGGTGGCTGTAAAGACCTCTGTTTGGTGTGACTGCGGGTGTTATAAGAGTATAAAACTGGCTGAGGTTGCTTCTTTATTTTACCTATTGTGCCTGCTTGAAAAAATAAAATACCTGCAAGTCAGTACTTGGCTGTATAGGGTTAGGATTTAGGCTGAAAATCCCAACCCTTCTGCACAGAAAGAAATGATACAACAAGAAATGTTTATAGGGTGTGAGGAAGAACTTGGAGACGAAATGCAGGAAAATTCCTTAACCTGTGGGTTCCTGTCTTATTTGATAAGTTCTATGGCTTTCTAACACATGTAAGGTTTGGGTGGTCTCAAGGGTGCTCTGTTGTCAAAGGTAACCAGCCCTTCTGCCAGCCCATCATAGGTGGCGATCGGGCAGTTTCCTTTTTGATATACCACTAGGTACAAGTGACTGTGGAGTTTGCTGGAACCCCTAACATAGCCCGTGACATGCCGGGGTATTAGGTGAACTCAACGAGGTTGCCTGCTCGATGCATATGATAAATGAATTAAACAAAGCATGTGTTAGTCGTATGTCGAACTTTCTGGTTATGGCTCTCAAATTCTCAGCGGAGTAGCCAAAAACTGTAGACACCTCTCTGGAGCGGGGCATCGCCATACAGATTGATCGTTGCTGTTTGATTGGTTGCTTGCTACATAAACCAAGATCGTGGATATTCCCATGGCTAGGAACATCGCCACACGATAGTGGTTATCATCGAAACAGAGTCGCCACCTAGTTTAAGAAAACTAGGAAAAACAGATAGAGATTCTGGGCACGGGAGCCAAAGGTACAGTGAGGGGAAGGTGTTAGGCACCCCTTTCTACCCAGTTGTGAGACTGGCCCATAATTGCTCGACATAAGATTAACGCATGCTTTATATAATTCTAGCAAGTAAATTGATTAATTAGCCTTTAAACAGTTAATAGTGAGCTAAGACTGTAATTGAAACATGCATCGGAATAAGCAGAATAAAACGAACTGTCCCAGGGAAATGGATCCCGCGGCCGGTGAATGGATGTCACGGCTGAGGGATCCTCCTGGTTTTATGTATCGGTCGAGGGATTGATTCTCCAGCCGATGTTCTTCCTCACACCAGACCAGACGATTAGCAGACAATCAAAAAGCTACGATTAAGCATAAAACAGAAAATAAATTGAACCATAGGCCTCTGGGCCTCACCACCTTGATCCCTCAGTAGCTTGATTGCTTTGGATTGGGGGTGATTGACTGATTGCTTCTTGAAAACCCTAGGGTTAGGGTTTGAACTTCGGGGTTTGATCGTCGGATTAGTGGCTACCTTCGGGAGGTTGGGGCTTTTGTAGAGGGGATATGAGAGTGTATTTCTGCAGAGTTTCGTGGCTGATGGGGGTATGTTGGTATATCAATTTTGGAGCCGAAGCCCCCTTTATATAGGCACTAGGGATGACACAACTCGTCCAATCAAAATGCACGGTGGGAATTGGAGTTGGGGAGTGATACAAACTCTTCATAGTGATCCCTGAACATGGCCCGAACGCATCGGAAAAAGGCTGCTAGGGTTTTGTGAACGGATCAAACGATTGACAGAACGTTCCAGAATCTGGAAAATAGACTATCTGGCGGCCGATCAAAGGATGTGACGACCGAAGGAATGATATTGCGGCCGAAGGATAGATCTAGCGGCCGGCTAATCGCTCTCTCAGGGAGTTTTCCAAGCAATAGGATTCACGGGTGAAAAATTGAAGTTGGGGCCATGTGATCAATGTCACGACCGACAGATGGGTTCTCCTGGGATATTGTACTTCTGTCTGAAAGGCTATTTGGCTCTGGATTGGGTCCTCTAAGTGGCTAAAAGTCCTTACCGAAAGTCCTAAGGTTCACAGGAAGTCAATCAGCAATCACTGTATCCATTTCATCATCGGGATGGTCCTTAAGGTGGGACTTGAAATAATCGTTAGGCCAAATTGGGGTGTCTACACCTATCAACAGAACCATTAGTTTTCTGTTTCACAGCAAACACCCATTTGCACCCCACTGTTTTCTCCCCTTTAGGAAGGGCTACTAAATCCCAAGTATGATTTTTCTGTAAGGCACCCATTTCATCCTGCATAGCAGCCACCCAATGGGGACTCAACATAGCCTCCCCGATAGACCGAGGAATGGAAATAGAATCAAGCTTCCCAATGAAAGCCTGAAAAGGGATGGACAGTGCACTATACAAAATATGATGCTCTATTGGGTGATTAGTAGATGAAGAAAATGAAAAACGGTCAGGGGGTCGACGGTCCCTAGTGGGGTACTGCCGGGTAGAAGAGGAGAGAATAGGAGAAGGAAGAGGCACGGTACCTTCATTCAAAGGGGACTCTTGCTCAGGGATATGTGGGCGATGACTATACACAAGCTCTGGTGTACCTGCAACAAGAGTATCCATAGTATCGAGAATAGGAACAGGACTCACAGTATCGAGAATAGGAATAGGACTGGGCATATCCTTAGTAGGAACCATAGGGGAGGAGAATTTAATAGAAGTATGATTAACAAAGAAAGGAGTATCCTGCCAAAAAGTCACATCGAGAGAATTTAAAATTCTATGAGAAGAATGATCATAACACCGATTTCCTTTAGACGTAGAGGAATAACCCACGAATGCACACCTAATGGAATTGTTATCCAACTTTGTTTGAGAAAGACTCTTATTCTGAACAAAGCAAACACAACCAAACACCTTTAGGTTGGATAGAGAATATGGGTTTTTCGGGCTGAAGAATAGAAACAGGAGATTTTCCACCTAAAATCCGACAAGGAACATGATTAATCAAGTAAGTAGCAGTAAGAACTGCCATATGCCAGAAGGGTTTAGGAACAAACATGCCTTGGAGAAGGCATCTTGTGACACCCATAAGATGACAGTTTGTTCGTTCAGCAACACCATTATGTTCCGAGGTATAAGGACATGTGAGTTGCTAAAGAATACCTATAGACACCCCAATTTGGCCTAACGATTATTTCAAGTCCCACCTTGGGGACCATCCCGATGATGAAATGGATACAGTGATTGCTGATTGACTTCTCGAGAACCTTAGGACTTTTGGTAAGAGCTTCGAGCCACTTAGAGGACCCAATCCAGAGCCAAACAGCCTTTCAAACAGAAATACAGAATCCTAGGAGAATCCATCTGTCGGCCGTGACATTGATCTCACGACCTTAACATCATTTCTTCACTCGAGCAACCTGTTGCTTGAAAATCTCCCTGAGAGATCAATCCCTCGGCCGCAAGATCTATCCTTCGGCCGCAACATCCATTCCTTGGCCGCCAGATCCTTTGCTCGGCTGCCAGATCGTCTATTTTCCAGACTCTGGAACGTTCTGTCAGACGTTTGATCCAACTACACTACCTTCCCGATGCGTTCAGGCTACGCCCAGAGATTATCACGAAGAGTTTGCATTGCATTGCAATTGAAATTGCAATTGTGCATTTTGATTGGCCGGAGTGAGTCACCAATTGCCTATATAAAGGGCCTTTGGGTTCCAAAAATACAACAACGAAAAAATCACAAAATTCGTATACTTCCATACTCTCTCAAGCCACGAAACTCTGCACAAATACTCTCCCAAACCCCCTCTTCAAAAGCCCTAACCTCCCGAAGGCAGCCATCAATCCGACGATCAAACCCCGGAGTTCAAACCCTAACCCTAGGGTTTTCAAAGAAGCAATCAGTCAATCACAAGCAATCTGAAGCAATCAAGCAACTGAGGGATCAAGGTGGTGAGGCCCAACGGCCTCTGGTTTGTTTTATTTACTGCATTCATTAATTAATCGTAGCGTTTTGATCATCCGCTAATTTTTCTGTCTGGTGTGAGGAAGAACACCGACCGGGTCTTCGATCCATCGGCCGGTACATAAAACCAGGAGGATCCCTCGGCCGTGACATCCATTCACCGGCCGCGGGATCCATTACCCTGGAACAGCTTTGTTTTATTCTGTTTTCTGATGCATGATTTACTTATCGTCTCAGCTCACTTTATTTACTGTTTAAAGGCATAATTAAACAAACTATGTGTTGAAATTAAACAAAGCATCTACACGTCTTTTGTTGAATAACTATGGGCCAGTCTCACGACTGGGTAGAGAGGGGTGCCTAACACCTTCCCCTTACTATACTTTTGGCTCCCGTACCCAGAATCTCTATCTGATTTCCTAATTTTAATAAACTGGGTGGCGACTCTGTTTTGATGACAACCACTATCGTGTGGCGATGCCCCGCTATGGGAGGTGTCTACAGTTTTTGGCGACTCTGCTGGGGAATATGAGAGCCATAACCAGAAAGTTCAACATAAGACTAATACATGCCTTGTTTAATTCATTTATCATATGCATCGAGCGGGCAACCTCGTTGAGTTCACCTGATATCCCGGCATGACACGGGCTATGTTAGGGGTTCTAGCAAACTCCACAGTCACTCGTACCTAGTGGTAAATCAAAAAGGGAATCACCCAATCACCGCCTATGATGGGCTGGTGAAAGGACTGGTGCCCTTTGACAACGGAGCACCCTAAGACTACCAAAACCTTGCATGTTTTAGAAAGCTATAGAACTTATCAAACTAAGACAGGAACCTACAGGCTAGGAACCTACTTGCATTTTTGCTTCCAAGTTCTTCCTCACACCCTGTACCATCTGTTGTTGTAAATAATTCTTTCTGTGCAGAAGGGTTGGGATTTTTCAGCCCAAATCCTAACCCTGTATGAGCCAAGTACTGACCTTCAGGTACTCTACTTTCTCAAGCAGGCACAATAGGTAGATTAAAGAAGCAACCTCAGCTAGTTTTATACTCTTACAATACCCGAAGTCACACCAAACAGAGGTCTTTACAGCCATCTCATCTGTCACCTTCGCCTGTCAAGACACCCTCACCGCAACGGTCCCAATCACTTCTGGGGACTTCGCGGTCATCTTCTCAACAAACCCGACTATCTACCCGATCCCGAGCTTCGCCAAGCAATCCCTCTACCCACATCCCAAAAATGGCAGACAATGATGCTACTATCACCGAGCTCCGAGCCCAAATTGCCTATTTACAAGCCGAAAAAGCAGCAAGAGATGCTGAAGACAAGAAAGATGAGGAAGAAGCAGAAAATCCTCATGAAGTTACAGAAAACCCTAAATTGGTCAAACAAGTCAAGGAGATCAAGCACGCTTTGGCTCGTTCACAAGGAGACCAAATTCTAGACTTCGAAGGACTCTGCCTCTTTCCAGAATCTCAGCTGCCTGAACGGTTCAAAATGCCAAACGTCGAGAAGTTCAACGGGACTGGTAACCCTACCAGCCATGTTCGCCATGTCATCAACACTCTGAAGCCTATGGGCTTAACCGATGAGCTCATCGCTCAACTGTTTCAAAGAACTCTCACTGGAAACACCCTTGATTGGTTTCTCACTTTGGAATTTGTGCACTATCAGACTTGGCCAGAAATTGCCAACGCTTTCGTCAAGCAGTATGCATACAATGTCCAAATTGAGTTAACTACTCGAGACTTGGAGATGACTAAACAAGAATCCAATGAGGACTTTGCTACCTTTGTGGCAAGATGGAGGGAAAAGGCTGCCAAGATGAAGAATCGCCCTTCCGAGGAAGATCAAGTGAGGATAGTTGTCAAGAATCTGCAACCTAAATACCTCACCCACATTTACACTCAGGCTATCACTGATTTCAAACGCCTGCATGCCACTGGATTACAAATCGAAGATGGAATCAAGCTAGGCCTCATTGGGAAAGAAGAAACTCCTCCACCCAGAAAAACCTTTCCAACCCGTACATCTCCTGCTTCCGTCAACACCCTTAACTCAGCCTTACCACAAGACCCTTTTCAGACTAGCTCATCTAGAAACACAAATCGCCCCCGCCGTAATTTTGATGCTCTCTATATGACTCCATCTCAAGCCTTAGCCATCCTAAGCCGCCAAGGGCATCTCAGGCTCTTAAATAATCCACCTCCTCAGCCACCTTATGGCCCAAGCTATGATGCCAATAAACAATGCGCTTACCACCAACACCCTGGACATGAGACAGACCGTTGCATGCATCTTCGTCATGACATCCAAGATCTCATTGATAGTCGAGCTATAAAACCTCCCAAGCCCAATGTGCAAACCAATCCACTTCCCGCTCACAATAACAAACCACCGCCTCAAAACATCAATCTCATAAGCCTATCCAATAGCCCCACATATAATCCTACCCGACACATTATCCCAAACACCCAAGCCAAACCATCCCTGATCTTCTCTAAAAATGACGAGTGCTTTGCAACAGGAGGAGAACCCCACATCTATGCCATTGATGATGGGGATTGGTGGTTGGACATACGCCAAGCCCTGCCAAGCGATTGGGAAGTTGGAAGAATTGAGCCTCCTGATCCTTGGGGCACCCAAGAAGAAGAAATAGGTCACCTCACCCGAAGCGGAAGAGTGTACAAACCTCCTAAACTAAGTGGGGAAAGTTCAACCTCAACACGAGTAATGGAAGAACAAGAAGAGGAGAGCCAAAGGACCGAACTTGAGGAAGACAGAGTGCTAAGACTACTGAAGAAAATCCAAGCTGACATCTCTATTTGGGAATTGCTTATGTCCTCCTACGAGCATCGCAATTCCTTCTTCAAAACTTTGGGAAAAGCTAAAGTTCCCATCGACATCACCCCCGAAGATCTGGTAGGCTTCATAATGACGTCAAAAGCTCCAAAACCAACAATAGCTTTCACTGACAAGGATCTACCTCTTGAAGGACCTGCACACAACAAACCTCTCTACATTTCACTTAAATGTCTCACTAAATGGATCCCACTGGTCTTGGTGGATAATGGGTCTGCTTTAAACGTATGTCCTCAAAGGACCCTCGACAAGCTAAGGGTAGGCGCCACCAACATACGCCCTTCAAGCCAAGGTGTAAGGGGCTATGACAACTCAAAGAGAAGAGTGGTTGGGTGCGTCACACTGCCAGTAGAAGTGGAAAAGATCAAAAGAGACGTAGAATTCCATGTGATGGATATACCAGCCACCTTCAATCTTTTACTAGGAAGACCTTAGTTACATGACACTGGGGCAGTGCCTTCCACTTTGCATCAGAAAGTCAAATTTGCAGTAGATGGAAGAGTCATAACCATTCTAGGGGATTCATCAATCCGAGCTCATTCCGACACACCTGTCCAAGAGGTAGGGACCGAGGAAACCTGCTGATGAAGCAGTTTTGAATCCGGCACAGACCTGATCTTGCAAAACAAAGCTGAAGTAAAAGTCACCGGTGTGGCGGCTTGCCAACCACCCTCCGATGCCTAAGTCAGTATTGAACTTGCTATATGGTAGGAGAAATGAGATTCTCAGGTGTAAGTGGGCGTACCTTTATTGGAGTTCTACCGTCGCTTTTATAGGCATTTGATGGGAGGTTGAGTCCTAGTAGGACTGCATTCCGGGGATATCTGGATCGCTTTAGTGGGGTGAGTAGAGTCCCGCCTTAGTTGGAACTCCACGAGCACCCTGCTTTAGCATGGAATCCTTATCCGATGTTTATTGGTGATTAGGATAAGCATAATGTGCTTATCTTACTGGTTCTTCACCCTTATCCCGTAGGATTTGGGCTTAATCGCATGATGTACCCGGTGGGTTTGGATCAGGTTCGTGTCAGAGCTGGTCCCATCTGAGGACTAGCTTTGTGTCATAGCTGGTCCTCAGATCCAGCTCCAGCTCTACCTTTTAGGCATAGCTGGCGCCCTCTTTCCTTGTTGTAGGTGTTGCTCTCCTGGGGAGCTTGGGCAAAGCTGATACCTACTCCCCAGGTCCATGCCCGCGGCAGAGCTGGCCATACCAGATTTTATCCTACTTACCAGGTACTCCCCTGTTTCTAAGCTCCAACCCTTAGCTGGAGGTTAGAAACATAGTTCAGACCTGAATGGCGGTTGCCGCTTTTCCTCTCCTTTTGAGGTTTTAAATGCAATGTTGGATCGTGGGACAGGTGTCGATATCCTTGCTATCCTGGTGCTTAGAGGTGGACGACGAGGATCTAGGAGCGTTTATCGGGATTTGTGCTGTGACGCTTAAGCTGGTTCAAAAGTTCTGATCAAGATTTCTGTAGTTCGTGTTCGGATCATCCCATGTGATTTTTCTGCACGAAAACCCTTCTTCTTCGTTCTTCCTTCGTCGTCTTTTCTAGAGCCCGTCTCTCGTAGGTATGTTCCTTCTCCCTTGTTTTTCTTGTCTTCTTTTCATGTTAGATTTCCCTTTTCTTGGTACAGAAAATTCGAGCCCAGAGTGGGCTGTTCTTGGGAGGTTTGTTCATGCTAGACTAGCGTATTTTGCCTCCTTTAACCCTAGTCCTGCTGTTATAGAGGATTTTGCCCCATACTCTGTTGTTCTCCAAAACAGGGTCTTCCGTGATCTCTTTAATTCTTCGACTTCTTTACACCCTCGATCATCTGTTATAGAACCAATGTCGGGGGACGCTCTTGATTTCTCCTCGATTCTTCAAGGGGAAGAGTCGTCGGTTGATGAGGAGGTCCCATTGCATCGTAGCAATGTGGGTAAGGCCTCTTTGCATGCGAGTCGTTCTGGTAGTGTTAAGCCCTCTTCACCTCCGTCGTCGTCGACAGGTCCCATTAGGGTTCCAAATTTTTCAGCTTCTTTGATTCCTTCGACGATTACGAGTGAAGAGTTAGCCGTGGCTAGGGTTAGATTTTCAATTCCGTCTTCCGTAACTCTCAGAAAGCCTTTGGGGTCTGAGCGAGCCTGTTCTGTTGTTGAGAACGAGACGTGCGTTTACGTCGGGGCTTTAGAAGGGGGGCTTCGACTGCCCTTCCCTACCGTGGTTAGGGAAGTATTGAGTTTTCTGGGTTTGGCTCCTGGCCAAATCGTTCCCAACTCTTGGCGTTTACTGATCGGCTGTGCTGCTCTTTGGGGAGCCATGTCGGATGGTCTTACGCCTTTGACGAAGGGGCCCTTTCTAAACCAGTTCCAAGTAAAGGAGGCTCCTGGGGGTGTAGGATGGTATTACTTTGCCAAGAGACCCGGCGGAGGAGAATTGGTCACTGATCTTCCTCACGTCCATAGAAACTGGAAGGATAAGTTTTTCTTTGTTGGTGGAGACGGATGGGAAGTTTTGGACTGGGAAATTGGGTCCTACACGCAGCATGCTCCCTCTAGATGGGGGGAGCCCATTGCCAGTTGTAAGCTGTGGCTTTCTTTTATTTTCTTGAACCTTGCTTTTAGCACTTCCTTGTTTTTAAAGATCTCTGTCTTATGTTTTTATGCAGCTCGTGCCTCGTATCCCTCGACCCCAGCTATAGAAGCAGAACTGAAGTTAGCTCGGAGCTACGAAATTCATAGCTGGGATTTGCTTGTCACTCCGGAATCTTTGGCCACCTATTTGCTGGGTCCTGAAACATCTAGTGAGGCTTTAGCTCTTTTGAGAGGTATTCCTAGTTTCTGTTTAGGCATTTTAGATTGCCTGCTGACTTTTCTTATTATTCTCCCTTGATTCCTTTTCAGAGGAAGAAGGAGAGGATATAGGGATGGCGCCAAAAATGGACAAGAGTTTGCTGGCTCAACTAAAGGCTGAGAGGGTAAAGCAGTCGCCTGGAGGTGGAGCTCCAAAAAGGAAGAGCTCACGTCTCCAGAAGGAGCTGAATGTTGAGAGTTTCTTGGATGCTGACTTCTCAAGAGATCCCTCTCTTGACTTAGTGGTTGAGCTGCTTGAGGTGGATGGTGGTGACGTTTCAAAGAGGAAGGCAAAGGGTACGGCCGTGGAGGGTACCCCTGCTTCCAAGAAGATGAAAGCTGTTGCTGGTCCTTCTACTTTGGCGAATTTTCAAGAGGCCTTGGAGCGTGCTTCTGGGTTGCTCTGTGCTGCTGACAAGGATTCAATGGCGGAGATGTCTCTCCAAGCTGTGGGGGAGCTTATGTTGGTTGAGATGGCCATGGTAGGCCTTTCTGCTTTTTGTCAGCTAGCTTTTCCAGGTGTTTCTTTTGCTTAATTCTGTCTTCCTCTTTTTGCAGGCTACGGCTCATGGTCGCTTTCTAGTTTCCCAAATCCTTGGTTTGGGGAAACAAATGGCTGCACTTTCTGAGACCAACAGTAAGCTTTCCAAGTAGAGTGCTGCCATGATTGCAAAGCTTCGGAAGTTGACAACTGAGAGGGACAGTGCCCTGAAGTCAAAGAGAGGTTTGGAGGAGGAGAGAGATACTGCTGTGGCTACTGCTCAGAGTTTGGAGCTAAAAATCCTTGGTTGGGATAAGGAAAAGGAGAAGTATAAGTCCACAAGTTTAGGGATGTTGGAGAAGGTAAAGAATGCCCGTAAAGACGCCATTGAACTCTTCCTTCAGTCCCCTGAGTACCGTCAAGATGTTACCCAGCAATATTTTGATGGGTTTGAAGCCATGAGGAGCCAGGTAGCCTTGGCTTTCCCAGACTTGGATTTCTCCAAGTTTGAGGTTGATGATGAAGAAGGGCCCTCATGTCTTGACGGGGGACAGAAAAGAGGAGAGGAAGGCGATGAGGTGGTATCCAAGGATACATCTATTCCAAGCTCTTCGATTGCATCCCTTCTCAGCACTCCGGAAAAAGTCTCTCTCCCTCTTGAAACTCCAATTCAGGCGGTAACACCTCCTGGCCCATCATCTGGTGATGGGCAGGCTATTAACAGTTCCACCCCGAGCTTTTGAATGGCTCTTTGAAACTTTAATTTCATTTGGGTTTGTAACACACTTAAATACTTTTCGTACTTTGTGTTTTTGGAAGTGGCCTTGAGTTTGGCCCGAATACTTTTCTGATGGTTGTTGAGGATGATCTTTAAAAGATCATGTTTTGGGGGCCTCCTACAGGCTTGTTTTAACAGGTGCAGGTACTCGTTTGAAGAGATAAAAGATACTTTTATCTTATGGTATGGCATTTTCCAATATTCTTTATCTAGACATTTTGATTTTGCCAGTTCCTGTCTTTGTTATTGCTGTGCTGAGTGCTAGTATTTTGTGCAAGTGGTATGCCTTTTGCTGTACCGATTTGCATAGCATAGCTAGAATTTTATTCTGAGCTTTCTGTTTCTGTTTAAATTGGGGGCTTTTTGCTTCTTTACTTGTCGTAGTGCAGTTGCTTGTCGCAATGCAGTTGCTTTTGTCGTAGTGGGTTTACACTACGTCTCTCACTCCCCTAAGTGGGTTAAATGCTTGCGTCCAAGCAATTAAGACACTTATTCAAGTTTACCCTTAGGTTTATTTGGGTGAGTTGCTTTTAATAACGCGTGGCTATTAATGCATAGCTGTGCTACGTCGTTTGAGCTTCGAAAATTTATCTAAGCTGTTAAATCAATGCATAGCTGTGCTACGTCGTTTGAGCTTCGAAAATTTATCTAAGTTGTTAAATCAATGCATAGCTGTGCTACGTCGTTTGAGCTTCGAATTTTTCCTAAGCTGTTAAATCAATGCATAGCTGTGCTACGTTGTTTGAGCTTCGAATTTTTTCTAAGCTGTTAAATCAATGCATAGCTGTGCTACGTCGTTTGAGCTTCGAAAATTTATCTAAGCTGTTAAATCAATGCATAGCTATGCTACGTCGTTTGAGCTTCGAATTTTTTCTAAGCTGTTAAATCAATGCATAGCTGTGCTACGTCATTTGAGCTTCGAATTTTTTCTAAGCTGTTAATTAATGCATAGCTTTATTACTCTGCTGGGTATCCCTTAGGTTGGTTGATTACCATAACTCCCCATGCCACGAGAGATTGAGCTGCAGAGTTCAAGCCGCCTGCATTTAATTGTTTGGATATCGTTTCAACTGCTTGAGGTGGTGGGGTGTGTAACTGCCCATTATCCCAAGCGGTTGAGGTTGCGATTTTGATTTCAATCGTGCTGATTGGTTCAGCAAGCGGTTAATGAACCGCACAATTTGGCTATAAATATCAGTGGATTGCAAGGGATGACTCCCCATTCCAATTTTAACTTCGAATTTGCTAATGGCAAGTAACGATCGTATCACTGAGTTATGCCAGGAGTTGCAAAACCTGAAGATGGCCATTACTGGGCTGACCTTGAAGATGGAGGCCATGGCGGATTCTATTTCTGTCATGGAGAAGACGGTCCGCATGGTGCTGATAGCCAACTGGGACCAGTTGGAGGCTTTTCGAGGGCAACCGGCGCCCCCAGTCCCTTCCCCTCCGAGGGAGGGAGGTAGTGATTAGGTTGCAACTTTGTGGGTTTGTCCACAGAGTTTTTATGTAAAAGTTGTCCACGTCCCTTGGGATGTGGATTATAAATAAAATTTTGATAATTTTATCTTTTTGTTGTCTCTCTTATTTCATGCTTATGAGAAAATTAAATCACGTGTAGTGAAAATTTGAAACGATATCCCTCGTGAGGAATTTTATTGGCCACTTGGGCTGGTAAACAAAAAGAACATATGGTTCTAACTAAAACAACTGGTTTGCTAAAGTTTTATTGAACACACAGAGTTTCCTAAAAAACAGAAATAAACTTCTTAAAACTGAAACAAATTTGGGCTGCAAGTACCTACTTGTAGTACTTCTTCAGATGTTCTGCATTCCATGAATTTGGTAGCTCTTTTCCCCTTAGGGTTGCGAGTCTATATGCACCAGCTTTGATATGGTGGAGGACCTGGTAGGGTCCTTCCCAGTTTGGGCCTAGTTTGCCCACCTTCTTCCCCGTAGGATCAACTTTTCTCAGGACCAGATCACCAGCTCGAAAATCTCTTGGCCTAACCTGTGCCTCGTGGTATTTAACCATTCTCTGTTGGTAAAGGGCCAGTTTGGCCATGGATGTTTCCCTTGCTTCTTCCAGGAGGTCTAGCTCTGCCCTGAGAGCTTCTTGGTTATCCTGGGGGTCTGGGCTCGCAGTCCTGTAGTTGAGGAGTTCGACTTCAATTGGGACTACTGCCTCGGCCCCGAATGCAAGATAATATGGGGTTTCTCCGGTTGCTGTTCGGGGTGTTGTACGATATGCCCATAGCACATTGTAAAGCTCGTCTGGCCAAGCTCCTTTGGCCTCTCGAAGCCTTTTCTTGATTCCTTTCTTGATCGTCCGATTTGTAACCTCTACCTGGCCGTTTGCCTTTGGATGAGCTTTGGAGGCGTAATGTACGTGTATTCCCTTGGAAATACAGTATTCTTTAAGCTGGGTGTTGTCGAATTGTTTTCCTCGATCCGTAACTATCACCCTTGGCAGTCCAAAACGACTTATAATAAATTTCCATAGGAAGTCGATTGCAACCTCTGCTGTGATTGTGGCCAGTGCCTTGGCTTCGACCCACTTCGTAAAGTAATCGACAGCTACGATGGCATGCTGGACCTGGCCTGCTGCCATTGGAAGTGGTCCAATTAGGTCTACTCCCCACTGGGCAAATGGCCAGGGTCCTCTCATAGGTGTTAAGACAGTGGGGGGCCCATGGATGATATTTGCAAAGCGCTGGCACTTCTCACATTTTTGGACTATGGACTTGCAATCTTTCTGCATACTTGGCCAGTAATATCCTAGCCTAAGGAGTTTGTAGGACAATATGCGACCACCTTGGTGATCCCCACATATTCCTTGGTGAACTTCTTCCATAGCCCTTGTAGACTCTGGTGGGATTAAGCACCTAAAATATGGTAGTGAGAAGCTCCTCCTGTAGAGCACGTCTCCCATCATCAGGTACTTTGCTGCTCTGATTTTCAGTTGCCTAGCTTTGACATTGTCATCTGGTAGTGTTCCATTCTGAATGTAGTCGGCTATGGGGCCTGTCCATGAGTTGCTGTAGTCGACAGCTTGTACCTGTACGTCCATGGCAAAGATGCTAGGTAATTCTAAGTATCGTATCGGTGCGTTTGGTGGAATAGCACTTTCCCTGGCCGTGGCCAGCTTTGACAGATAGTCGGCTTCGATGTTCTCCTCCCTTGGGATTCGAACAATGCTGAAGCTTTGCAGCTTCGCAATTTGGGCTTTCACTTTATCCAAGTACTTCTGCATTACTTCTTCCTTCACAGCGTATTCTCCTAGGACTTGTCCTACTACCAGCTGTGAGTCACTTTTTGCCAACACATGGTTGGCACCGACGGCCTTAGCCAGATCCAATCCAACCACGAGAGCTTCATATTCGGCCTCGTTGTTGGTTGCTTTGAATTCGAACCTAAGCGCATAGCTTAGGCGTTGCCCCTTTGGGGAGGTTAGCACTAACCCAGCTCCGCTTGCTTCTCTAGTTGTTGATCCATCAACCTGTAGGATCCACGGTTTGGGTTCTTCCTTGGGGAGCTCCTCTGGTTCTGGATACGTATATTCCGCAAGGAAATCTGTAAGCACCTGAGCTTTGATACCGATACGGGGTTTGTATTCTATGTCAAACTCACTAAGCTCTATTGACCATTGAATTAAGCGGCCTGAAGTTTCTGGGCAATGGAGGATCCTTCGGAGTGGCTGATCTGTTAGTACTTTGATTGAATGAGCTTGGAAATATGGTCGTAACCTTCTAGCAGCTATTACCATGGCAAAAGCCATTTTTTCGGCTCTGGGGTATCTCAGCTCTGCTCCTCGCAAAGCCCTGCTGATGTAGTATACCGGAAGCTGTGTTCCCTGCTCCTCTCTTAGTAAGACTGCGCTGATAGCGTGGGGTGAGACAGCAAGGTATAGAAACAGGATCTCTCCTTCTTGGGTCCTGCTGAGCAAGGGCGGGGATGTTAAGTACTCCTTTAGCTGGTCAAAAGTTGTTTCTTCCGTAGAGGTCCACTCAAAGGCCTTTTTCAAGACTTTAAAGAACGTTTGGCACTTGTCAGTTGAGCGGGAGATGAACCTGCTTAAGGCTGCAACTCGTCCGGTTAGTTTCTGGACCTCCTTAATGTTCTGGGGTGACTTCATGGTAAGTATGGCCTGAATCTTCTCGGGGTTTGCTTCGATTCCTCTTTGAGAGACCATAAAACCCAAGAATTTCCCTGAGGAGATTCCAAAAGCACATTTTGTTGAGTTGAGCTTCATCTTATATCTTCTAAGGACATGGAATGTTTCTTCCAAATCTGTTATGTGGTCCCGTGCCTTGGCACTTTTGACCAACATATCGTCCACATAGACCTCTACGTTGCGCCCAATCTGTTGCTTGAACATCTTGTTGACCAGCCTTTGGTACGTTGCCCCTGCGTTCTTGAGACCGAAGGGCATTACTTTGTAACAATATAGCCCTCGATCAGTGATGAATGAAGTCTTCTCCTGGTCTTGTTCATGCATCTGGATTTGGTTATATCCTGAGAACGCGTCCATGAAGGTGAGGAGCTCGTGCCCAGCTGTAGAATCTACCAAGGAATCAATCCTAGGCAGCGGGAAGCTGTCTTTTGGGCATGCTCTATTGAGATCCGTAAAGTCTACACACATTCTCCACTTTCCATTGGCCTTTTTCACCATAACTACGTTGGCTAGCCAGTCTGGGTAGAGGACTTCGCGGATGGATTTTGCTTGTACGAGCTTCTCAACTTCTTTGGCCACAGCCTCGTTTCGGTCTGAAGCGAAAATTCTCTTCTTCTGCTTGACAGGCCGAATGGTGGGATCCACGTTGAGTTTGTGAGATATGACCCTTGGGTCAATCCCGGGTATGTCTTCGTGGGACCATGCAAAGACGTCTCTATTTTCCCTCAAGAATTGCAACAGCTCCGTTCTTGCTACTGAGCTCAACCCTATTCCGATCCTAACTGTTTTCCCAGGTCTTCCTGGCTCCAGGAGCTCCTCCACTAGTTCCTCTACCGGTTCTCCGTGTTGGAGCTTTTCCTCATCTCGAGTATCCAGATTTTCTATGTTCATGGTAATGTTTGCCCCTCTCAGTGAGTTGACGTAACATTCCCGTGCTGCTTTCTGATCTCCTCTAATGCTACCCACTCCTTCTGGTGTTGGGAATTTTATCATCAGATGATGTGTGGAGATTATCGCTCCAATTTTATTCAAAGTGGTTCTCCCCAATATCGCGTTGTACGCTGAAGGGCAATCAACCACTATGAAATCCACCATGCGTGTGATTTGACTTCCTTCTTCTCCCATGGTGATAGGTAGGGCTATTTGTCCAGCTGGATAAACGGGCGTGCCTGCAAATCCGACTAGTGGAGACGTCATGGGCCTTAGCCTTTCTCGCCCTACTTTCAATTGGTCGTACGCGTGGAGATAGAGGATGTCAGCTGAGCTCCCACTGTCAATCAGTACCCTACGTGTAAGGTAATTTGCTATGACAATGGTGATAACCAGTGGGTCATCGTGAGGAACCTGGACGCCCTTGATGTCTTCTTCTGAGAAAATAATGGGTATCTCCTCCTTTTTCTGGAACTTGTTTGGACGGCCAACCGTGTTGACCTCTAAGTATTCCTCCGTTCTTAGTTTTCTGAGGTGCACTTTTCTAGCGTTGCTAGATTTGCCACCTCCCGCAAATCCTCCGTGGATGACCTTGATCTCTCCAATGTGACCTGATCGGGATGCTGCAGTATTCCTGCCTTCTTTGTTGGCATCTTCCCTTCTGGGTGGTTTTTGGTGCTTTTTCGTTACAAAACATTGAAGCCTCCCTCTCTGAATCAGGTCTTCGATTTGCTGCTTTAAATCGATACAATCGTCGGTATTGTGACCGTGGTCTTTGTGGAATCTGCAGTATTTGTCCTTAGCTCTTCTGTTGGGATCAGTCCTCAACTTTCCAAGCCATTTGAGGTCTGGGTCATCCTGCAAATTGCTAAGGATCTGCTCTGCCGTAGCTATGAGCGGTGTGAACTGCTTGTACCGGCCTTGAGGTGGTCCCCCTGCCCCTCCTCGTTTCGGGGAGGATCTTGAGTCTACTTTCTTGCTCTTTGGTTCCCCTTCGGTTTTGCAAGTGGATTCCCTCCTCTTTCTGTCGGGAGGAGGAAATTCACCGATGTGTGACGGCCCTGTTTGGGAATCAAAGCTATCACGTGTGCGTCTTGCATAAACGGCCTCCTCTGCATTCATATGTTTCTGTGCTCTGAGCATAAGTTCTGCCAAAGTTTTGGGTGGCTCTTGTGATAAGAGGTATAAAAACTGTCCTGAATACAGTCCAGCGATGTACGCTGTTATGCTCACGCTGTCATCAGCTTCGTCAATCTGTACCACCTCCTTATTGAACCTGGTGGTATATTCTCTCAAGGATTCCCATCTTCCTTGTTTCACCGTCAATAGATGCGTAGCTGGTTTGCCGTAGCGTTGACCAGCAATGAAGTAGCTTACGAAGCTTGTGCTAAGCTCTTTGAAACTACTGATACTTCCTGGTGGGAGTTTATTAAACCATGCTCGAGCACTTCCCTTAAGGGTGACAGGGAACGCCCGACACATCACCTCATCTGGCACTGCTTGTAGATGCATTAAGGATTTATATGTCTCCAGATGGTCCAATGGGTCCGTGGAACCATTGAATGTTTCCAGATGGGGCATCTTAAATTTCCTGGGAAGTGGCAGCCCCATGACGTCAGATGTGAAGGGTGAATCCGTGTTTTTCACCAACTCTTCCACCGTGGCGGGAGTTTGTGCTTTAACATGTTTCATTAACCCGTCGATCTGATCTTGCATTTTGTTCAAAGCCTCTAAGTCATGGGAAGTCCTTTCCATGGGTGGCTTTCCACCTTTCCTTCGATTTTGGCTTTCCTTTTCACTGGATTCGCCTTTTTCTTCGTCATCCTCTTCGTCTTGTCGATTGTGTCGTGAATTTAGGATGCTTGGTTCGGAGATTTGTTTTCGCAAGTCTGCGTTTTCCTGCATCGCAGTTTGCAACCCTTGGGTTAACGTTCTTATCTGCTCCTACATTTGGGCGAATGCCTCGGGGGTCATCTGATCACCCCCACTTCTATGTGCTGCAGCGGCTTTGGCTGCTTCCGCCGCCTTGGCGGCTTTGTCGGCGGCTAGGGCGGCTTTGGCAGCCTTGGCCGTTTCGGCTGCCTTGGCAGTTTTGGCTGCAGCGGCGGTCTTGGTGGCGTCGTCGACGCCCTGTTGTGGGGGGTCTGAAGCCATCGTCGTCTTGTTTGATCGAATCTCTACCATACAAAACTGTTCACCGTAAGGAAAAAGTCGTTTCCCACAGACGGCGCCAGCTGATGAAGCAGTTTTGAATCTGGCACAGACCTGATCCTGCAAAACAAAGCTGAAGTAAAAGTCACCGGTGTGGCGGCTTGCCAACCACCCTCCGATGCCTAAGTCAGTATTGAACTTGCTATATGGTAGGAGAAATGAGATTCTCGGGTGTAAGTGGGCGTACCTTTATTGGAGTTCTACCGTCGCTTTTATAGGCATTTGATGGGAGGTTGAGTCCTAGTAGGACTGCATTCCGGGGATATCTGGATCGCTTTAGTGGGGTGAGTAAAGTCCCGCCTTAGCTGGAACTCCACGAGCACCCTGCTTTAGCATGGAATCCGTATCCGATGTTTATTGGTGATTAGGATAAGCATAATGTGCTTATCTTACTGGTTCTTCACCCTTATCCCGTAGGATTTGGGTTTAATCGCATGATGTACCCGGTGGGTTTGGATCAGGTTCGTGTCAGAGCTGGTCCCATCTGAGGACTAGCTTTGTGTCATAGCTGGTCCTCAGATCCAGCTCCAGCTCTACCTTTTAGGCGTAGCCGGCGCCCTCTTTCCTTGTTGTAGGTGTTGCTCTCTTGGGGAGCTTGGGCAAAGCTGATACCTACTCCCCAGGTCCGTGCCCGCGGCAGAGCTGGCCATACCAGATTTTATCCTACTTACCACCTTCCTTACCGGATTCAGTCTTGAGGAAGCAACTGTTGTGCAAGCCTTGATGGCTGAAAGAAGCTTCTACATAAGCACCCCTGCCATATGGATGATGAAGAAACAAAACTACTTCCCTGGATTGGGTTTAGGCAAAAGATCACAAGGCATCCCGCAAATGATTCATCCCCCGCATAATCAATACGCTACACCCCGACAGAAGCCAAGATAGAAAAGAAGAGAAGCATGGAAAAAGCTAAAGCAAGAGGAAGCAGGATCAAAGAAGAAAAACTCATGGTCCCAAAAACACTCAACGGTTGGTTTATAAGAGAAGGAGAAGACTTCCCATTCTGTGGTTTCGCAGAAACATGGGAAGATGAAACTACCAAACAAAGGTATCCTAGAATGCAAATCTTCTTTGATCAAGAATGGACTGACAGTGATATGGAAGAAGAACCAATGAATTCGTCTCCCATACCCGAAGACTGGGTCGAGGTGCTAGCTGAGTTTGACCTAAGAATTCTGTTTGGCAAAGAAGAGGGTGAAGAAGAGTATAAAACTGAGAAAGGCAAGGAAAAAGGAGCCACTCCCGAGATACTGTAGTAAATCGCATGACGAAAACATTGCTTTCATTTCCTAAAGACAAGCTGGGACATGTTTTGGGCCCCTATTTGGGCATTATCTACAACTAAATAAATCCCCATTTTATCATTTTTATGCTTGTTAAATGATTCAATCTTTAAATGCAATTGCTATGCGCTACAGTCTCTCTGCCACAGATGAAAGGGTCTTAAGAATCTACTTCTTTATGTTGCTAACAAAAAGGAAAGAAGGGACGAACCCTGATTACTTAGAACTAGGTTTTCGTCAAAACTTAGGAAGAAGACGCTGGCTATGTTCGTTTAGTGTATTTGGAAATTTTTAACTTTGTTTTCCAATCATTACCCTACATCTTTCTCCAATCATTACCCTATTTTTCCAATCATTAATTTCATTTCTCTCTCTATCTCTCTCCACTCATTACCCCTCTCTCCAATCATTACCCTATTTCTCTCTCCACCCACTACCAAATCAAAAATTTCCAAATACACTAAACGAACATAGCCGCTATCTCCGTGAGAACGTACTTAGGGTTAGCTTATCCATTGTGAAAGTACAAACAATTCATGAAAGCATCTCCGCTAAATCCCTCTCCAAAATACAGGAAGCCTCTTAGAGAAGTGCTCGTGGGGTAACCTAAGGCACCCAAGCAAAAGTAAGAGCAAAGCCTGCTAGGACAAGAAAATGCAAAAACGCAGCCTAGGCAAAAGATAAGGCATTCAAAAGCTCGCTAGGGACTCAACCTCCATCATGTAACCTAGGCAAAACTTAGAGCATGTGAAAAGAAAAACCAAGAGTGAAAACCCAACCCCAAAGGTGGTGATCTTGGAACTACGTAAAAGGCCTGATTCCCTGATTGGGATACGTAGGCAATCTCACATCGAGATACGGCCCAAACATTTGGGGAGAAGAAAACATCAACAGATTTGTACTCAACGATGGGTATAGCTAACCTTGCGTATTGAGCTCGCAAAAGATAAGTTAGTCATTTTTTGGAGAATTGACAAGGACAAAAGCGCGTGAGAATCATCGCTCGTCCTTTCTAACTCAAAAGTCGTCAACATAAAGGACAAGATATCCGAAAAATCCCAAAAACACAGCAAAGAGACTGTGGAAACAGCAAAAGCAAATAAAAGGCATGAATCGAATTCAAGCGTAAGAAAGAAGGAACGCCACTTGGCTAAAACAAAAAGTCCAGCTTCTTTAGGGAATAGAAGTAGCGACCGAAGAATGGAATTCTCGGTCAAGCAATCCGTTCCTCGGCCCATGTTTTAATCTGCTTTAACACTCATAAAGCTTTAAACCATTAAATACAAATCAGAAGTATCTCAGGACAAAGCACAAATCATGATATTTTGCCAAACATGCCGATGTTGCTTCATAAAAATACAATATCATTATCTGTTTTTAGAACTAACGAATACAGGTACAAGGAAAAAGGCAAGCTACTGTCCACGACTCCTCTTAGGCGCAGGACGAAAGCGCTCAGGAACTCGGATGCTAATCCTCTGTCCCTCACCTCCATTATCAGCTCCAGCATCTCCATCACCAGCCCTAGTACTCCCACCCTCGCTAACTCCAGCACTCTGAGTAACCGACACCGTCGGCACCCGCTCCGCTTCAAGCTGCAAAGCACAGAATATGGACATTCAGCTTCACATAAAATATGAGATGGGAAGGAAAGAAATCAAAGGATATATACCGCTACTATCCGGCTTCGCTGCCGTCGAGCCAAGGCCTCTGCACTCTAGAATGCACGCAACCATTCCTGAACAATATCAGCAGGCACCTACAGAGGAAATAATTACATATATAGCAAAGCAGGGGAAGAATACTGAAGAAAACTAAAACAAAGTCTTCAACATTACCTGCTGAACTCCGGTAGGAAGCACGTAGAGCTGAGTAGCACACGGGGTCAGCGTTAGACGTTCCTCTTCTCCATTGGCATTATGGAAAGAGATGAAGCTGGGGGCCCGTGGCCAAACGGGAGGAGCAGCAGCAGTGGTAGCAGTAGGAAGGGTCAGCAAGGCCAAGCGAAAGGCCGAGTAATCTCCCGCTTCAAGAAAACTCATGGCTCGCTGTCTCTCAAGAGCAAGCAGCAAACCCTCTCCGGTCAAAAGATGGGTTGATCTCATACCAGCAGGAGGAGGGAGAGGAACAAGCTGCAACGCCTCGGAACGTGGAAAGTACAGGCTCGCTACCCTCTCTCCGAGATACCAAGCTCTCGAAAATGGCCCCTCCAAAAGGAAGTGTTGGTTGTCCAAAGCCCGAGCAGAGGTCAACTCCAAAGGGGCATCATCAAGCAGCGTGTCCCATGGGTCAAAACGCACCTGCACTAAGGGAAATAACGTCAAAAAAAGTAGGGAAATGACATAGAGAAGGAGCAAAACGTGTCCCACCTGGTCCGCTGTCAGACGGTCCAAAACTCGACTCCAAGCTAACAAATCCATGGCAGGCGACCGCGTCTTCCGAACTCCTTTCAGCCAGCGGGCCGCCTGTGGGACAAACCTAGGCTCATTATGCCTAGTCGGAGGAGGGAACTACAGTAAGTGTTCAAAAGCCCAGAGCTACAAGATAAAGGACGAGCATGAGATATAGAAAACAAAGCAACAAAGGAACGACAAAGAAAGCTGAAGCATATACCTCGAGAACACGGTGATGCCCACCCAGCGAGAGGCTAACACCTCGAGAACAGGCACTCAAATGCCCGTACAACGTGGCCAAAGCAGGGGTCCCCCCAATCGAACTCTGCTATAGTCTCCAAATTGACCAAAGCGGCCAAAAATTGGACATGTACCGAGTTCTCCTTGTTGCAAAACAGAGTCTGCCCAAGGAGATAAAGAAGGAAAGCTCGCACCAGCTGGGAAAGAGAAATCTCCGTCAGAACACCATCTCGATTAAATTGTTCCCGAAGCCAAGATTAGGTAATGTGACCACTCTCTGACACAAGAGGGACCTTCCCCAAAAGGTATTCAAAAACACCCTCTCGCTCATGAATCTGTGGGTCAATCGGAAGAGGATCGCCGCCGATTCTCAGACCTGTGAGCAAAGCAAAGTCACCTGGGGTGATCGTCATCTCTTCAGCCTCGGGAAGATGGAAAGTATTTATGGTATCCCACCACCGCTCCACAAGCGCTGTAGTCAAACCCAGCTCCGCCTTTGGAAGATGAAAGCCCAGTATTAACTGCTTAAAGCCAGCCAAAGCAACTACGTCTTTTGCATCTCGAGGAAGTCTCTCATACACCTGGGGACCACTTCCCCACACACGCAGCTTCTCATTCACCTGGCAAAGTGGCAAAAGATCAAAACAAACATACAAAAATATCGCCTACACAGGGGCAACTTCTAAAATGTTCAATTTCATTCCCAAATATTGATCATTACTTTCATGGACTCTCATACAAACAATATTATTGGCAGGACGAAATTTACCTTCACATTCGTAAAGCCGAAGTGCTGCTCCGGCTCCCTATGCAAAACCTCATATGAAACATCACTGAGAGGAGGACGATATCGCAGCGAACCACCACCCCCGATTATATGAACTAAAGGGGCATACGTGGCAGCATCAAACGGTGGCAAGGAATCGTTGCCTGCATCAGAAGGAGTCTCAAAATCGGCATTAGGGGGATCCGGTCGTGAAGAATCCCCCTCAACAATCGGCCTACGCCAACTTGAACGTAGGACGCGGGTATTTGAAACCCCGCCAAGAATCGAGGCCTCAATGGCCGGAGCCTTGCCCGTATTTCTCGGCACAGCGGTGGAAGATGAGGGAACGCCAGACAATGGAGGAGGAGGTGGCGATGAAGCCATGGCAGCCAAAGGAAATGATGGCCGGAACCGTGGTGGTCGGAAGAATGACGGCGAAAGGTGGGAAACGGCGGCGGCCGATGTGGAGAGAGAGAAAGGAGCGGGGGCGACCGCTCGAACGGGGGAGAAGAATGAGGGATAGAGAAAGAAAGAATAGAATGACCCGTGAGATCGATTAAGTTTAACTTAAATCGATTTTCTGACTGATGGCTATATCACGACCGAGACATCAATTATTTGGCCGAGACATCAACCCCTCGGCCGAGATATCGATCTTCTGGCCCTTCAATCAATTTCCTTCAGCAACATCAGATTTTGCTCAGTGCACAAAACTCAAGCAGTTATGGACTTCTGAGTCTTCGATCAACAAAGTAGCCTTGGGGGCACCCCCTAGCCAATACAACGCGATCAGAACTAGCCTTGGGGGCATATCCGAGCACAAGGAAGTTCTCTCCCCACAAACTGCTAGCCGAAGCAAATCAAGACACTCAGCAGCTCTGCAATTCATCACTATTGTCAAATCATTCAGCAACTCTATGCTCGGTAGCCTTGTGCACAAGTCACTCGACAACACCATGCTCCTTGCATCACCAGCAGCTTAGCAGCTTCGAACTCATCACTAACAAGCCATTCAGCGGCTATATGCCTATGTCCACCTTCTCAACAGCTTCACCACAATTTAACAGGCTCCACGCCTACCACTCAGCGGCTCCACGCCCATTATCCCCGCAGCCCCAAGCTTATTATTCAACAGCTTCGCACTTAGTAGCACCTCATGCTCACTATCTCAGCCGTTCAGCAAAGCCTCGAGCTAACTGCTACGCTCGCTATGTTCATACTCATAGCCTTCAAGAAACTCAAAGGCTCCATCTTCTCAGCAGCTCCAAGCTAACCATCTCGCCGACTCTATGCATGTGCTCACCATCATCAGTAACTCTAAGATCACTCAACAGGCTCCACGCCTACTACTCAGTGGCTCCACGCCCATTATCCCAACTAGCTCCAAGCTCGTCACTATCAAACAGCTCAGCGGCTCTATGCCCACCATCTATATCAACTCAGCGGCTCCAAGCCCATCATCTCAACGGCTCTACGCCCGTATTCACTCATTCAGCGGCTCCAAGCCCTCGACTCAGCAGCTCTACGCTCGATATCCCAACGACAGGCTCTACGCCTACTCAAGCAATCTCAACTGGCTCGAAGCCGTAACAACTATCTCAACAGGCTCTACGCCGCCCCAACAATCAAGACATCATCAACTCTCAAGCTCTACGCTTGAATGCTAAAAATCTAACATTTTAAATGCTCGAAGCTCTTTGAATGCCCAACCACTGTGTACTGGATGCTCAAGTTCTACACTTGAATACTCAAGCTCTACGCTTGAATGCCCAACCACCGCGTACTGGATGCTCAAAGCCTGTACTTTGAATGCTCGGATTCTGCCGTCTGAATTCTCGAGCTCTACGCTCTGAATGCTCAAGTCCGGAACTTGAAAGAAGCTCTACGCTTATATAAAACACACACGCACGGGCCCGTGCACATTTGCATCAATTGCATCACCATTATCACATCGAGTCTGCATCATCATAACTGTTCACGTCTAACAACCATCATCACATATATACACTCTGCATATCTCTCATGAAACAAGTCAACCCTGCAATCAACCGGCTCTACGCCTCGTTTTATTGATCGGTCCAGCGCCTCGATCCTTTGGCTCTACGCCAAAACTTATGATGAGAAAGCTCCGTGCACAGACCATCAGAATGCAACCAGCTCTACGCTTCGGTTTAAATCACGTCAAGTTCTAAGCTCCGACACCTCAGGCTCTCGCCTTATGATCAATACCAGCTCCGCGCTTCAGTTCTATCAAGCTCAAAGCTCTAATCTCCTCAGGCTCTCGCCTCAATGACCACAGCAGGCTCTACGCCTCAATTCTATCACCTCAGGCTCTCGCCTCATGACTACAACCGGCTCCGCACCTCAGTTCCCTCATCCCCAAAGCTTCGTGCTCTAGTTAGTGGCCTTGCGCCCCCCTATATCTTAAAACCGGCGTCCGATTCATCCCCAGCAGATGGCTTGGATTCCACCCAGCTCATTCGCAAGGATAGGCTGCTCTACCGAGCTCCCCTCAGTCAAAGTAAGGATGATCAAGAAAAGCAAACGCACCTGCCGTGTATTGATCTACCCCAAAATACTAAGGAAGCTCTCCGCAAAAATTCCTCCGGCAGCCCCGCGCTTCTTCAACTATCTTCCGCCAAAACCCTGGCTCAGTCTAGGTACGTCGCACTACAGCTGTTAAAGCCCGAAGGTACGTCTTCTGTTTCTAACCCTCCAAACTTTTTCTTTTTTCTTTATTGCCCGCCCGAACTACGGTTGGTCTGAATTCCCCTTGTGGAATACGTAGGCAGCCTCCTGGCCCGACCATAACAAAAACCTTTTTCGAAAACCACTTGGAATAGTGGTTGGACCAAATTGAGTTGCTTTTACAGCTTTGACGCTTACTCAAACATGTCTCGCGATCCGTCTGAGCTCAGTCAAAGAGAGGCATCTATAGACACCCCAATTTGGCCTAACGATTATTTCAAGTCCCACCTTGGGGACCATCCCGATGATGAAATGGATACAGTGATTGCTGATTGACTTCTCGAGAACCTTAGGACTTTCGGTAAGAGCTTTGAGCCACTTAGAGGACCCAATCCAGAGCCATACAGCCTTTCAGACAGAAATACAGAATCCTAGGAGAATCCATCTGTCGGCCGTGACATTGATATCACGGCCTTAACATCATTTCTTCACCCGAGCAACCTGTTGCTTAAAAATCTCCCTGAGAGATCAATCCCTTGGCCGCAAGATCTATCCTTCGGCCGCAACATCCATTCCTCGGCCGCCAGATCATCTATTTTCCAGACTCTGGAACATTCTGTTAGACGTTTGATCCAACTACACTACCTTCCCGATGCGTTCGGGCTACGCCCAGAGATTATCACGAAGAGTTTGCATTGCATTGCAATTGCAATTGCAATCGTGCATTTTGATTGGCCGGAGTGAGTCACCAATTGCCTATATAAAGGGCCTTTGGGTTCCGAAAATACAACGACGAAAAAATCACAAAATTCGTATACTTCCATACTCTCTCAAGCCACGAAACTCTGCACAAATACTCTCCCAAACCCCCTCTTCAAAAGCCCTAACCTCCCGAAGGCAGCCATCAATCCGACGATCAAACCCCGGAATTCAAACCCTAGCCCTAGGGTTTTCAAAGAAGCAATCAGTCAATCACAAGCAATCCGAAGCAATCAAGCAACTGAGGGATCAAGGTGGTGAGGCCCAACGGCCTCTGGTTTGTTTTATTTACTGCATTCATTGATTAATCGTAGCATTTTGATCATCCGCTAATTTTTTTGTCTGGTGTGAGGAAGAACACCGACCGGGGCTTCGATCCCTCGGCCGGTACATAAAACCAGGAGGATCCCTCGGCCGTGACATCCATTCACCGGCCGCGGGATCCATTACCCTGGAACAGCTTTGTTTTGTTCTGCTTTCTGATGCATGATTTACTTATCGTCTCGGCTCACTTTATTTACTGTTTAAAGGCATAATTAAACAGACTATGTGTTGAAATTAAACAAAGCATCTACACGTCTTATATTGAATAACTATGGGCCAGTCTCACGACTGGGCAGAGAGGGGTGCCTAACACATTCCCCTTACTGTACTTTTGGCTCCCGTACCCAGAATCTCTATCTGATTTCCTAGTTTTAATAAATTGGGTGGCGACTCTGTTTTGATGATAACCACTATCGTGTGGCGATATTCCTAGCAATGGGAATGTCCACGATCTTGGTTTATGAAGTAAGCAACCAATTGAGCAACAAACGATCAATCGATCAATCTGTATGGCGATGCCCCGCTTGGGAGGTGTCTACAATACCACATTTGTTCAAGTGAGAAACAAGGTCCCATGTCACATATTCCCCCCCCCCCCATTATCTGACCTCAGGTTCCGAACCACAATATTGAACTGAGTTTTAATTATGGAGAGGAATTGGCAAAAAATTTCAAACACTTTAGATTTTTTCTTTAGAAGATAAACCCAAGTGCACCTGGAAAAGTCATAAATAAATGTAACATAATACCAATGACCAGAGAGAGGAATAACAGGAGAAGGCCCCCACACATCAGAATGAATTAAATAAAAAACAGTTGGAGCACGATGCATTCGAGGAATATAAGGCTTACGACAATGTTTGGAAAGCTCACATACTTCACATTTAAACTTAAATTGTTGACAAGCCAAGGAAAAAATTGGAAACATTAAACATAAATACTAAAAATTAACATGCTTGTAGACACCCCAATTTGGCCTAACGATTATTTCAAGTCCCACCTTGGGGACCATCCCAATGATGAATGGATACAGTGATTGCTGATTGACTTCTCATAAACCCATGGACTTTTGGTGAGAACTTTTAGCCACTTAGAGGACCCAATTCAGAGCCAAATAGCCTTTCAAACAAAAATACAAAATCCTAGGAGAATCTATCCATCGGCCGTAACATTGATCTCATGGCCTCAACATCATTCTTTCACCCGTGAAACATGTTGCTTGAAAATTTCCCTGAGAGATTGATTCCTCGGCAGCTAGATCTATTCTTCGGCCGCTAGAACCATCCTTCGGCCGCCAGATCGTTTATTTTCCAGATTCTGGAATGTTCTGTCATACGTTTGATCCGATCACCAAAACCCTAGCAGCCAAATTTCGATGCGTTTGGGCTACGAAGTAGATTTCGTCTAGAGATCTTATTCACCCTATATTCCTTATTGATTCAAGCCATTTGATTGGCCGGAGTGAGTCACCAATTGCCTATATAAAGAGGCTCTTAGGGTTCCAAAATTATCAAGGATAATCGTCCTCTCTGGCCACAAAATTCTACACAAATACTCTCTTATATCCCCTTTACAAAAACCCTAAACTCTTGTAGGCAGTCGCAATCCGATGATCAAACTCCTGAAGTACAAACCTTAACCCTAGGGTTTTCGAGAAAGAAGTCAGTCAATCACTCTCAATCCAAAGCAATCGTGCACTAAGGGATCAAGGTGGTGAGGCCCAGGGGCCTATGGTTTGATTTACTTTTCAATTATTGCATCTTAATCGTAGTATTTTAAGTTTCTGATTAACAATTCGTTCTGGTGTGAGGAAGAACATCGGCTGGGACATCGTTTCCTCGGCCGATACATCAATCCAGAAGTATCCTTCGGCCGTGACATCCATTCACCGGCCGAGGGATCCATTCTCTAGGACAGCCTATTTTCTATTTTGATGCATGTTTTCATTACTGTCTTGGCTCACCATTAACTGTTTAAAGGCTAAAACCAGTTTATGTGTTTAGAATTAAATAAAGTAAGTATCCATCATATGTCGAATGATTATGGGCCGGTCTCACGACCGGGCAAAGAGGGGTGTCTAACACCTTCCCCTCATTGTACTTTTGGCTCCCGTACCCGGAATCTCTATATGTTTTTCCTAGTTTTTATAAACTAGGTGGTGACTTTATTTTGATGATAACCACTATCATGTGGAGATATTCCTAACCATGGGAATATTCACGATCTTGGTCTATGAAGTGGAAACCAATCGAAGATAATCATCTGTATGGCGATGCCCCGTTTGGGAGGTGTCTACAATGCTCCAATCGAGCATGCCACAAAGATAAGTCTTTAGAAGAAACAGAAATAGGAAAATCAAACACGGCAGAGGTGGTAGCTTGTAACACAGGATCAGTGGGGTCATCAAAGTATATAGTCCATCATGCTCATATCCCTTGCCAAAAATCCTCTTTGAACTCCGGTCCTGCAAAAGACAACAATCGGATAAGAAGATGACAGCACAATTAAAGGATTTTGCGAGACGACTGACCGACAAAAGATTGAAGGCTAATTGAGGAACATACAGGACTAACGATAGAGTAATATCAGAGGAGATTCTAACATCCCCCTTACTACTTATGGTATTAACTGATCCGTCAACCAAACAAAAAGAACTATGAGTGGAAGCCAAAGGAGTAGAAAACAAGGATAACTCACCCATCATATGGTCATTAGCACCAGAGTCTAGAACCCATGAGGGAGTTCCAGAGCGAACATGAAATGCATTGGGAGTACCTGAGGCCAAAGTGGCAGTAGTAGTTGCGGAAGGCATAGGAGCCGAAATAGATGTGGGCCTCTGAGACATTAACATTGCTACCTGAGCCTGAAGTTTGGCAACAACTGAAGGATGAGAATTAGAGGCCTCGACAATGGTTGCGACTCTGGCTGGGGGTCCAAATTTTTTCTTGAACTAAGCTTTTAACTCTGGGTGAAGTTTCCAATAGGTGTCTTTATATGTCTTGGATCTCCGCAATGATGCCAAGTTTTCTTACCCCCAGTAGGACGAAAACTCAAAGAAGCGGCAAATGCCATCTGATCAGATACAACCCCAACAACTGGGGATAGAGTATGAGTAGAAATAAGACGCCTACGCTCATCATCATCCACAATAGCAAAAGTATCCAAAAGAGATGGCAGTGGTGAAGTATTGAGAATCTGACCACGAAGGTTTTCAAAATCTGTCTTGATACCCATAAGAAAGAAATAAGTGTGAAGACGATCCATCCTTTTCACGGCGACATCCGTTGTTGCCCCGAAATCACTAATGGGATCATACTGGGCTAACTCATTCCACCGCACCTGCAAGTATCCAAAGAATTCTGACACAGACAAACCCAAACTCTCCTGAGATGCATGGGAGATCTCTTGATGTAACTCAAATATACGAGCTTCGTTATGAGAATGAGCATACATTTTTGTCAAAGCTTTCCAAGGCTGTCTGCCATCTCATGATACATAAACATGTTGAAAATAGACGGTTCCATAGAGCTAAAGAACCACCCAAGAATAGTCCAATTACTTTGGGATTACCATCAGTGGGACGACGCATTAGGGCATCATGCCGTGCTACCCCCCCCCCCCCCCCCCCCCCCCCCCCACACACACACACACACACACATACACAAAGAGACGAAAAGTTCGAGACCAAGTAGCAAAATTTCTATCATTCAATGACACACTTGTTACCTTACCACCAGGCACAGGCAAAGACAACTCAGGCTTGATTACAGACGCACCAATTAATGACTCCACAACACCAGTGTTTTTACTTCCATCAGTCATTATGAAGGCAACATGAACAGAAAGACAATAAACCTAGTGGTGATAAAGAAAGTGGGCTACACACTAATCTGTGGCCCAAGAAAAGTAGAATAGAAAGGGCACATGCACAAGGCCTTTCTACAACATCAACAAGTCACACACGTGACCAACTGTGACCTAAATGGATCACAGCAATCAAATAAAGAAGAAACCCTAGGTTGCTGTCAGAAGAGCAACTAGTGGAGAAACTAGGGTAGCAGTGTGGGGAGAGAGAGAGAGAGAGAAAGGAGTGATCGAAGGGTGGTGGCTAGGGCTAGCGGTTGGAGAGATAGAGAAAGAGAGAGGTCGGCTCTGATACCAACTAGAAAAGAGTATATTGAAATTTTAATTTACAAGAAAGGGGTATATATACCCAAGAGAATGAAACATAAAAGGAAAGAAAATAAAATCGAAGTACTAATATTATGGGATTGCATATCAATCAAATCCTTAAGAATCTGGGTCAACTATCAAGCCGGATATGATGTGATTCCAACAGTAAGCGATATTGTGATAACCGATCCCGCCTCAAAAAGAAGTTCGAGAAAGGAGCTGTTGATTGCCCTGCACACATAAAGGGGCAGATTGGGGATATTTGTGTAACTTATGGCAAGACAAAGACTATCAGGTATGCAGTGTTAATTCACTATAGTTAAGATTTGGTAATATCTTCACGACCCCCCCCCCCCCCCCTCCCCCCCCCAACTCTTACTATAAATTCTAACATATAGATATTATGGTACTCCTAATTGGTTATTGAAAATGCAGGGAAAATGTAACAAGTACAAGGATAGTCTATCTAAGCCAAGGAATCACCATGTTGTTGGATCAAAGGCTTTCTATAAGGTCAAAAATCATTTGGTATGTCCTCTATTATTTCTTTACAGGTTTCAATATTTTTTTAGTACAAAAAAAGTATGTGATTTTTTTTCACGAACCTAATTCTCCAGAAAAAGAAAAACGGCGTGAATCCTGACCTTCCTGAGACTTGGAAGGAGACTCATTACAGCGAAAAGAGAAAATATTGGGACAAATGGTTCAGAAACCGTATATGTAAGTGGAAAACATCTCATAATGTATTAGTTTTATCTTCTAGAAAAATTTGTTTTCATTGTCAAGACATAATTTACTGTGATATTTGCAGAAAAAGTTAAAAGATGTTCAAGATCAAGCGATGGCAAATGGATCTGTTCCTTTGACAGATGAGGAGCTCTCATGTACAGTCTTTGGACCCAAACCAGGATACATTCGTGGTTTAGGACATGGTCCCAAGCCTAGCTTAACAAAATCTAGCCAAACTTCTCGGGCACAACTTATAAGAGATGCTGAAGAGGCTAGAGAAGAAACTACAGCAGTGCAGAAGAAGTGTGAGGAGACTCTAGTTGAAGCAGCACAGGCTCGTAAAAATACAGAGCAACTAGCACATACCATGGCTAACATGCAATCCCAATTAAATTTCTTGTTACAGCAAAATGGTCCCAACATGCCTTCCAATAATGCTAGTGAGTATCTATTCCTCACTTTTTTATTGTTACTTTTATAAACTTGTAGTTGGGCAAAAAAATAGTGACAACATAGTTTTTTTTGCACTATAGTTGGACATCTAATAATATCGCATACTAGACTGAGACTTAGGTTTGTATCAAATGGTTTTTGGTTTAGAAGGTTAGAGTATTACTCAAGGAGTTTCCACATAGTGAATGCAAGTCACAAATTTTGGATGAATGCTATATGGAGATGTATTTTTCTGAATTTTCTAGTCATCCATTGTTAGGTGGATGTACGTTTTTTTACTTTTCTAAATGCTTTGTTTCAATTTTCGTATCCTATATCTATATGACGGCGATAGCTTCCTGTGAAGGTGTCCTTTTTTTATTTGTTTTTGGGTAAGCATATTGTAATCCTTGTGTTGGCACTTAATTTTAGCAATTACAGAGGTGATTTTGGGCCTTGATACAACATTTATAACATCTAATTTCAGCCCTATATATGCTAAGACTGAAGCTGAATTGACAAACTTAGGTCTTTGAATATCAGAAAGAGAGTTTCAGTTGCAGGGAATCTGGGTATAAGTGCTGGAATGATGTTTCCAGTGCTAAACTATTGTTACATGCTGGAAATTAGGTTTAGTAGCTAAAAGTGTGAATCAAAATATTGGAATATGAGTCCTAGTTGCTGAAATGGGAATTATCTAGAGACATAATCTGCTACGAGTTAGTTTAGAAATTCTAAACCCTTTTATTGCTTTCATAATTGTAAAATCACATACTTAAAATAACAAGAGGATGCTGGTAACTTTTCATAATGTGTCTTGTATTCAGATGATATACCTTGAAACTTCTACTGCATAATTTCAATCCCCTGACTTGGGTTGGTAGACAGTGCTGGCCAATTCTAATGATTGTGGTTTGATTTTTTATGGGCTTGATTGAGCACATCATATCTTTGTGCTAAGCTAGTTGGGATCATGTTTAGAAGTGATGGTATATTGTAATCAAATGGTAATCCAAGACTAGAATTTGTAAACATTTTCATTATGTTACATTTATGCAGATTGCTCAACTAACGATGGTGATCTTTTAGTGGATGAAGATGCAATGAAGTACTAGATGGGAAACCAATGATATCTTTTGGTCGATGAAGATGCAATGGAGTACTAGATGGAAACTAATGATGTTATCTTTTGGTGGATGAAGATGCAATGAAGTGTTAAATGGGAAACCAATGATGTTTGGAGACAAAGCTGCTTCTTGCCTTTCGTTTTTTTGGGACTTCTAGGTGGAAGAAGGATATTGGAAGGATGCAATTAATTTTTGGTAGTTAACCGTACATAATACAGTACTTCATTGTGGTTTTTGTTAAGATACTCAATACATGATATTATATTTTGGGGATTGAGGTACCAGATTATGAAATTTGTGAAATTGTTTTAATGCTCTAGTTATTACCTTTGAGTTTTATGGATTATGCTATTTGAATTATATAGCAGATTATTGTATGACAGGAAGCAAAAAGAGTTATTTGCGAGGATGAGTTTCCTTGCAAAATGTATTCCCTGTTATGGGACAAAACTTATTTCCTAGCCAAAAAGACAATTGTTTGCAAGGGAATTTGGTTTGTTGCCACTGAGTGCACCATTTTGTGAGGAGATGTTCTGTCGCTAAACATGTATATTTTGCGAGGAAATTTGGGTTGTTGCTATTGAGTACACCATTTTGCGAGAAAATGCTTTATTGCTAAACATGTATATTTTGTGAGGAAATTTAGGTCGTTGCTATTGAGTACCATTTTGTGAGGAAATGCTCTGTCGCTGAACATGTATATTTTGCGAGGAAATTTGGGTCGTTGCTATTGAGTACACCATTTTGCGAGGAAATGCTTTGTCTCCAAACATGCATATTTGGCAAGGAACATAATACTTATAACGACTAAATTGTTTTACATCAGTATCAAATGAATTTCCTCGCAAAATGGTTCACTCAGTAGCAACAAATCAAGTTTCCTTGCAAAAAATAACTTTTTGGCGAGGAAAATTATTTTTGTCGCAAAAAAGAATCGGAGACTACCCATTTGCGAGGAACGGACGACAAATTAAATTTCCTCGCAAAAGAGTCGGAGACTACCCATTTGCGAGGAACGGACGACAAATTAAATTTCCTCGCAAAAACTCTTTTGCGAGCAAAATATTGCATTTAGCGAGGAATATGCTTCCTCGCAAAAGGCTTGATTTCTTGCAGTGATTACTCATCCAAATTTACCCATCACACCATACGAATCAAATAAGTATTTACAGCTTAATCTTAGACAATTAAGTAAGAACAATCCAATTTACACGAACCACGATCCTAGTACTCACGTTAAAGTTTACATGCACCTCCTTTTGTATTTTCAAACTTTCTTTCGAGACTCAACCTGAGCATTCACTTCAAGGCTTAACTTGTCAGGTGCAACATTCGAACATTCTTTCAAGGCTTAACTCCTTTTAAATTCAACATCCCTTCGACATGGCACCAATTACATTTCAAATTCAATCACAATTTCACAGTTGTTCTCATTTGTCAAGTAACATCATCATCAATCATTTTCTCATGTCTCAATACATAGCAAACACGTTCGTCAAACCAACTCATAGATCACAGCAACCAAAGGGATGAGTGGTAGGCTTGTCCAAGTTGGTACCGGTACCGAGGAAATGGAGGTATATATCACCTCCTGGGTTTTTCGAAAATGGTTTTCATGCATGCTCAACAAGGCTTCATCCAAACAAAGTACAGAGCTTCAAACACCAAAGACACGCTACATCATCACAAAGGGTCCAACACATTTCTAAAAAAGCTTTCCACGATTTTTCTCATTTCTTACCAAATTTCTTCACAACCACGATATATATTATATAATGCCTTATGTATAGTCATGAATCCAAACTCCATATTACTCAATCACAGCTAGACCAACACCTTAATCTCCTAGACTCAATCATTAAGACTATTCGATCACATTACAAGAACTCAATGCACCAACTATACTCAATCATAGCTAAAATTAACACAACATCCAAGAATCACAAGTAATAAGAAATACACAACTCATAATCATGTAGAGAAATGAGAGAAACCCCTACCAGAGTGGGTTTTGTGGGGGCGTGATTTATCCTTGAACCTCCTGAATCCCTTCTTGTTGCTTGAACCGTGATGACTTTGACCGGCGACACCGTGTACCTGCAAACCGGAGGGTGGTGTTCCTCCGGGTAGAAGCTCCGACGATCTAGTTAGAATCGGAGGGGAGAAGAAGAAGAAGTTTAGTAAGAAGTGTGCTTGGGGAGTAGAATAGCTGACCCTTTCCCTAAAAGGGGTAGCTTGCTATTTATAGGCAAAAGTTCTGGAGTGCTGAACAAGGTGGAAGTGTATTGCACGCGCGTTGCTACGCTCGGATGACGTCACATGTCAGAGGCACTCGATGGATACCGCCCTTCAAGATCTGCAAACCCATGTGGACCCATGTGGGTCAATGTCAGAAACGTCAAATCGGTTATCAGAGAGGTGGACGTGCTTATCTTTGATTCTTCCAGCAGAAGCTTCCAGAACGTTCTACCACCGCCTTAGCATCCGAGGAACCCTTCCGAGCACAAGTTTGCCGAGGATAAGTCTTGCTCGCCAAACCATTCGCTCGAACAAGGAGGACGTTCATCCGAGTAAACAGGACTGGTGCCGAACAAAGGCGTTATGATCTCGTTCGGAGAACCAGCTTACGCTCGGCAGGCGTCCGTGAGACTGACTAACGTTCGGTGGGTAACTGGGATGACGTGTTATGTTTGACTTTTCCTCATACAGACGAATTGAGACAACTGGACCGTGGGCCTACAAGGTCAACCTATTGACCCCTTTAAACCCTCGGATATTTCGGCCCACTACAATAGCCCATCAACTCCTGCTTTGCATGTCCCGAAGAAAGGAGGAGTTGACAGTAGTGGCCGAACAAAGCTATCCTTTCAATCGACTACCCGTTCGCTTCCTCTCAAGCCGAGCGTGGACGAATGCCGAACAAAGCCGTTCACGTAACCCGAAGCAAACAGGCTCTGGACCCGCATTTAATGCTTCTGAAACCGCCGATTTCAAATTTTACACGTGTCATTATCTCATTGGGTAATGAAACGGCGCTGTACAACGCCTTCCACGTGTCAACCATCGCGTGGAGCATCAATCTCCCGCTTCAATCCAACGGCTGGGGGCTCTGTGCCGTTTCGAATTCCCCTTGGTATAAAAGGGGTGGAAGGAGAGAGAAAATCACTTTTTCTCTCCTTCCATCAGACGCCTCAACAGCCCTTCGACGGTTCTTACTCAAATATCGCCTGAAATCTGAAGATCACCACATCGAATCACAGATTTCTCTTGATATTCAGGTACGTTTTGCTTTTCTTAATGCTTCTCTGCATTTTCAGTTATTTTCACGCATGTTTCGACCACAAAAGTGGGTTTTTCTTTCCGTTCTGTCCGTTCTCTTTCCTGAACGCTGTAGAACAGGTTGAATATGTTCATGGTTCTTCCGAGCCCATGAACATATTCAGCCCGTGTTCTTCCGAACACAAACTAACTCCGAAGAATAATAACCAAGAATTCTCCGAACGAAATACCGAATAAGTAGCAACCTTAATGGCTTCCGAAGCATAACTGCGCTCGGAATCCCCACTCGACACATAGTCGTTCGGGAGTAACGTGTTCGCTCGGTTAACTTAGGACACTGAGATTAGGCACCCTAGGAATAACGACCTTGCCTTTCGCTAACGGTCTTATCCCATGCACTTGTTTTAGGTATGGAGTCATCATCATCCTCTTCGGGAGAGTCGCATCGCTCGGTGGATGCCGAAGCACCCGGTTTCGGTGAGATGGACCCCCGAATAGCCGAAGCAATTAGGGCTGCGGCTCGGAAGTACCACGTAGGGTCCGGATCTCCGTACGCCGAAATCGAGGGGATCGACTTTCCCTCGAACGTGATGCCTCTTCGGTCAATGGGCCCTGATATCGTCGAGATTGACGATGACGATTCTTCGGAGAGAGCTGAAGAAGACCCAGACGAAGAAGAGGACTTAGAGGAGGAAGCAGCAAATGTGGATGAAGAGGACCAATCCGAGAGAGACACGCCTGCCGCTTCATCTAGTCGGCCAGAAGGAGAAGCTGCCGTCCTCGGCAAATCATCTTCCGCTGCTCCGAAGAAGAAGGTCAAGAGGAAGATTATTCCCTTGGACCCAGACTTGATCCCTGACCGAAAGGGAAAAGATCCCTGCCCCTACTGGGACTGTTTCGAGGACCAGAAGGGGATTGAACTCTTTCGGTGGGCCTACAGCATCCCAAACGACGTTGTGCTCACACCCGTGGTAGGGCCCCGAATATTATTTAGTGACGAGCATGTCACTGTTCCTTTGATGGCAATCACCGAAGGAGGGCTTCGATTCCCGATGCACAAGATCTTGAGACAGATCCTCCATCGCTTCAGCCTTACGCCGTGCCAGCTTAGCGTAAACTCTTACCGTATAATCCACTCGATCATCAAGCTTGCCGAGGTGAAAATGTTCCCTCTTGAATACTACCATATCTTTGAGAACTACATGGTGTCGAGGAACGTTAGGCGTTCTCGATATTACTTATGTTCTTGGAGGAACATGGAAAAGATCATTCCCGAGGGTATGTATGACTCGGAGAAATGGGCCTCGGATTACGTAGAAGTCCGAGGCAACTTTCAATACCCGCCGCTCGAGTACGGGCAGTTTGATGTTGCAACCCATAGGGGGAACCCTGTAAGCATCTCGCACTATTCTTCACATGTTTTACGCTCGGTTCTTGTCGCAGTTTTATTTACTTCGCTTTAAACATGAATCCGTCACGTCTAACTTCTTTTCTATCTGTTTGTCTTCGGCAGATACAAGTAAGATCAACAAGGATCTCCTCACGGTAGCCAGAGGTTGCGGCTTGGCCTCGGCGTTGTTAACGATCCCAAGCGCCGAGAGAGACGCGCCTACAATCCTTGAGTACGACCCCACGTACGGTGGTAGGATCCAAGGGAAGGCAGCGGACAAAGAAACCGAGGAGAAAACAGTCAAGCTTCCCAAGGAGCTTCTTCCGAGCAAAGAGAAACCGCTCCGAGGAACGTTATGCGTGCCGATCACTGAGCTCTTCACCGGAGACGAGACAATGCCTCCCCGAAGCATGAAGGCCTTGCTACAAAAGAAGCTGGAGGACCAGATGAAACAGCTGGCCGAGCAAAAGAAGGATGGTGCTCCCGGGGCTTCAGGCTCGGCACCAAGCAAGAGTGGCACCGCTCCTCCTCAGGCACAAAAGCGGCCCCCTGCCACCACTCTCTCATCCGAGGACGCTCCCCCGGTGAAGAGAACAAAGTCTCATGCTACCAAGTCATCTGGGGTCGGCCTTTCGAGGGTCGAGGAGAAGGAGAAAGAGAAGGAGAAAAATAAGGCCGCCGAGGGAGAAACAAGAGCTTCCTCGGATGCTGATGTACCATGGGTCCCGAACCTTGTCACTCCAGACAAGAAGCGGGTCCTCAAGTCTGACAGCCTCCAAGAGGACCCTTCCCTTGCCTTCACACTGCACTCGGGGCTCATGCTCCCGAAGGATATCTCTGCTCCCCCATCCCTCAAGACTGCGCTGAACGATTACTACTTTCACGTTGGCAGGGTAAGCTCAAATCCTTTAACCTAACTGTTTCCTTCATTCATTTGTTATTTTTGTTCCTTGACTTAATTAACATGTCTCTTCGTTCCAGGCAACGCAGTCCATCATGAGTGCCCAACTGTACCTCACCGAGCATGACAAGCAGTCAAAGATGTTGAGGCAAAAGGTGGAACTCGGCCAGCTGACGGTGGAGGAGTATAAGAAGAACCTGGACCACTCTGAAGGTGTCCGCCGAGCCCAGGAGGTCCATATAAAAACCCTCAACGAACTGGTCAAGGGCCTCCAAGACGCTGCCAAGCACACGAGGGCCGAAGGCAAGACTGAAGGGCTTGAGGAGGGACGAGCCCTGGGGAGGAAGGAGATGGAAGAAGAGATGCAGAAGCTGCTCCAGGAGGAGTTCGACAAAGGGTATTACCAGGCTGAAGAAGACTCTACGGACCAGATCCTGGCCCTTCGGAGCGAAATGAGGGAGAAGCAACACCGAGTAAGCTTCAAGCTCGGGTTTAACATGGGTTTTGATGAAGCCGGTGTTGAAGCTGACGACGAACGCCGAAGCCTTATCGAAATTCCTCCTCTCCCTGCTGAAGAAGCTGAGGCCGAAGAGCCTATTGTTAAAGAGACTGTGACCAGTCCAGCCGAGCAGGGGAGTACAGCCACTCCAGCATAAGATTCCACCACTCTTCCCTCCGTCACCCCTACTCCCGAAGCATAAGACTTCACATTTTTATTATTATTTAGTTTTTTTTTTTTGATTTGTTTTCAAGTTGTTTGAACTTTTGATTTGAACGGTTGGCGCCGAACAATTTGTTTTAGCCGAGCCGTAGTGATGTAAGTAATACAGGTTGAGGGTGGCCAAGAACGATTTACCATGGCCACCCTTCGGTAAGGTTGTCCAGGGGTGGCGCCGAACGATGCACCACCCGCCATGCCCTGGTAACATTGCTAGAACACTTGCCAAGTATTTGTGCTCGGTAAATGCACGTTTTTGCAACAATTCATATTAGTAATTTGCAATTTTTTCCAAGTATTTTTGTTCGGTGTATGTTGTCTTAGTTTTGCAACCTTTTCTGGTCAAAACATCTTTCAGATGATACAAGTAAAATTGCTCGTTCAACTAAACACGTTAAGGGTTCCGAACGACGGATGCCATCCGTACCCATTAGTTTACGTGGGGGTCCGAACGATGGATGCCACCCAACCATACGAAGTACTTTCCTTGGGGGTCCGAACAATGGACGCCACCCATGCGAATTTGTTTACTTCTCATGTTTACCCATAGGAGCCCCCCTGCCTTAGTGTATTACCAAAGTGAGGGCAGGAAGACACTAAGGCAGGAAAGTGGGTAAACAAAGGAACATAGAGTGCCGAGCCCCTACGATGGAAAAAAACCGAGGCTTAGAGAATTTCGCCCAAACCAAGTATCCGAACGAATGTAGGGTAGAAGTGCCATGTACCGAAGGTTTTGGGCGAGATAGTATACCCAGTTAACCGAGCTTATAATCCGAAGAAACAATAATGCAAGAATAGGAAACTTTCATTAACAAAGACGCCCGAAGGCTTACATTCCGAAGAAAAATAAAACGTAACAAAAATCAAGAGGGCAGAGACCCGCCGAAGCTACCCATGGAACTTCCGAAGTTTTTGGGCGTTCCAGGGGTTTGCGATCGGCGTTCCATCCATCTCGGTCAACTTGTAGACGCCGTGGCCAATCTTCTGAATCACTCGGTAGGGGCCCTCGTAGGGGTCCTTGAATCTTGTTAACTTCTTCGCCTCGACCACCATCCGAAGGACCAGGTCACCGACGTTAAACGGCCGAGCCCGAACATTCTTGTTATATCCCCGAGCAACCTCTTGCTGATAAGCAGCGTGCCGAAGATTGGCGTTATCGCGAAGCTCCTCGGCAAAATCAAGTTCCGCACCAACCAAAGCATTATTATCCACTGGATTGAAATTTTCAGACCGAACGGTAGGGATAAGGGTAGAGAGGGGCAAGACCGCCTCCATACCATACACCATGGAGAACGGTGTCCGGCCGATGGATCGCCGAGGAGTAGTGCGGTAGCTCCACAGAACTTGTGGAAGCTCATCAACCCATTTACCGAGCTTGCGATCCAAACGACGTTTCAGCCCCCGAGTAATAGCCTTGTTAGATGCTTCGGCCTGGCCGTTTCCCTGGGGATAAGCAACGGATGAAGTATGAATGGTAATGTGATGCTCTCGGTAGAAATTTTGGATCGCCGAAGCAACGAACTGGGAACCGTTGTCTGAAAGAATAGCGTACGGCACGCCGAACCTGGAGATGATGTTCTTCCAAATAAAGCATTCGACATCCCCGGCCGTAGTCTTTACTAGTGGAGAAGCTTCAACCCACTTTGTGAAGAGATCGGTGGCAGTGAGCATATACTCAAATCCTCCGAGCGCCTTTGGCAGCTTTCCAACGATATCGAAGCCCCAGACGGCAAATGGCCAAGGACTCGTGATCATTTTGAGAGGAAACGCTGGCTGATGGGGGATGGAGGCATGCTTCTGGCACCGAACGCAACGCTTCACATATTCCTCGGATTGTTTAACCATCTTAGGCCACCAATAGCCCTGTGTTAACGCCCGCTGGGCCATCGTTCGGCTGCCCAAGTGACCACCACAGCTCCCCGAATGAAGCTCATCAAAAATGCTCTGAACCTGGTCTTCATGTACGACGCGCAAATCTAGACCAGTGAATGTTCGGCAGTATAGATTGTTATTCGGATCAAGGAAGTAGTTTGTTGCTCGGCAACGAATCTTGTGAGCTTCCTTTTTGTTTTCTGGGAGGGTTTGATGCTTCAAATAGGCGATGATGGGGTCCATTTGACTCGGGCCGAAGGTGATGACGTTCACCGAACAAAGAACAGATTCAAAGCTCGGGGACTCAACCTCGTCAAAAATGATAGTTCGACTACCAGAGGTTCGGTACACCGAGGCGAGCCCTGCCAGAGCATCAGCATGTGCATTGTGCTCCCGAGCAATCCATTCTATCTCGACGCAGCCAAATTGTTTGAGAAGAGAAAGAACGTGACTAACGTAGGAATTCATTCGCTCGTCCCTGGCCTGATAGTCGTCATTGAGATGTCCTACGACCAGCCTAGAATCACAGAAGACATGGACCAAATCCGCTTCCATCCGAAGAGCAAGTTTCAACCCGGCAATGAGAGCTTCGTACTCGGCTTCGTTATTCGTAGCGGGATAACCGATGGAAACCGAACTCTCGTGGACCGTCCCAGCCGGAGAAACGAGAACAATACCAGCCCCAGCCCCGTGTATGTTCGAGGCTCCGTCAACCGTCATCCTCCAAGCATCCCCAGAGAACAGCTTCCACTCTTTCTTTGGCTTCTTCGTTCCCAAGGTGAACCGAGCCCGAAGAGATTCGGGGGGTGGGTTGCTCCATTCAACAAATTCCTCTTCTTTAGCAATCCGAGCCTCCTCAGCAGCAGCTGCCAAAGCGTTGTCCTCGTCCTTAAGCCCAGGCGTTAGCTCGGCGAAGAAGTCAGCTAACGCTTGGCCCTTGATTGCAGTCCTCGGCTCGAATTGGATGTCATAATTGGCAAGGTCTTGGGAGAACTTCAAGATCCTGCTGGAGGAGGTGGTCTTCCGAAGAATGGCCTTGAGAGGAAACTCAGTGAGAACCACAATCCTATGGCATTGGAAGTAGGGCATAAGGCTCGTCTTAGCTGAAATGAGCGCTAGAGCCAACTTCTCCATAGGCAAATACCTCGTCTGAGATTCCGTCATCGTCTTGCTCGAAAAGAAAATTAGCAAGTGGTCCATTCCTTCTTTCCGGACAAGTACAGCGCTCGTTGCATGATCCGAAACAGCAAGGTATAAGTACAGATCTTCGTCGGGTTCGGGAGTGACAAGGAGGGAAAGGTAATCCTTTAAGGATTGCAAAGCCTGTTCACACTCCTCAGTCCACTCAAATCTACGCTGACTAGTCTTGATGGCTTGGAAGAAGGGCCTGCAAAGGTCACTTGAACGCCGAATAAACCGATTCAACGCTGCGACCATTCCCGTCAGTCGTTGGACCTCTTTGATTGTAGTTGGAGCTCGGAGGTTTTGCACAGCGGTAAGCTGGGTCGGGTCAGCTTCTATCCCTCAGCGGCTAACCATGTACCCGAGGAACTTGCCCGAACCTACGCCGAACGCACATTTCTCGGCGTTGAGGCGAAGCCGGTATTCCTTGAGGATGTCAAAGATTTCCCCAAGATCCCGAAGGTGATCTTCGCCGAACTTGCTCTTGCACACCATGTCATCAATGTATGCTTCCAGAGTTTTGCCGAGCTTGAGAAGGAACATCTTAGTGATTGTTCGTTGGAAGGTTGCTCCGGCATTCTTCAACCCGAAGGGAACGACGTTGTAGCAGTACGTTCCTCGGGGGGAGATGAACGTCGTCTTCTCTTGATCATCTTTGGCCAGAGCGATCTGATGGTAGCCCCTGTACGCGTCCATGAAGCTTAGACGCTCGTATCCGGCCGTTGCATCCACCATTTGTTCTATCCGAGGGAGGGGGAATCGATCCATTGGGCAAGCATCGTTGAGATTAGTGTAATCAACACAGACCCTTAGTTTCCCATTCTTCTTCGGAACAACGACGGGGTTAGCGAGCCAAGTTGGGTACAATATCTCCCGAATGGCTCCAGCTGCTAGCAGTTGATCCACTTCGGCCATGACCGCCTCCACATGCAAGGCTGCCGAGCGTCGAACCTTCTGTACCACGGGGCGTCTGTTCGGATCCACGTTGAGTGAGTGAGAAGCGAAGGACGGGTCCACCCCGGGCATTTCCTGAGGAGTCCAAGCAAATACTTCCATGTTCGCTTTTAGGAAATTGAACATGTCCATACGCTCGGAGTCACTCAAGGAACTGCCGACGAGGAAGTATCTTCCTCCATCTTCGGTGATCGGCATCCGCACGAGTTCTTCGGTTGACCTTTGCTCGGCAGGCAACCCCACTTCTTCGGGCTCGGGAAGGTCAGCCATTTCAACGCATTGTACTTCCAAGAAGCTCCGCTCGTTAGTCACTGTACTGACATAACACTTCTTCGATTGGATTTGGTCCCCCCGGAGGCTCTCCTACCTTCCATTCCAGCCGATAAATTTCATGACCTGGTGGAGAGTAGAGGCGACCGCCTTCATTCCGTGTAGCCAGGTTCGACCGAGGATGATGTTGTAGGGGCTAGGAGAACTAACCACCACAAATTCAACATCAATCACTCGGGAGCCGGCTCGCACAGGAAGAGTGATCAATCCTTGGGGCCACACAGGTGCTCCGGTGAAGCTGACGAGGGGTGTGCTTGCTGTCCGAAGCTGGTTCGGCTTGAGACCAAGGCTCTTGAACGTTGAGTAGAACATAACCTCCGCCGAGCTACCTTGATCTACCAGCACCCGTTTGATCAGTGGAAGTGCCAACTGTGACCGAGACGACGAGGGCGTTGGTGTGAGGCATTTGAACCCCTTGCAAATCTTCGGACGTGAAGGTTACCGGGCCATCGAGGCTAGGATCAACCCACTTCCTCTTCGGCGAAACTCCAATATTGCAAACGGCCAAGGCAGCAACAGCTTTGTCGATTTCAGAATAGAGCTCGGCCGCTCGTCCCTCGGACACAATGCCTTGAATGACTCCAACGAGATTTCCAGCTGGAGGAGGCGAAGGAGGGGGCAGTGGATTTCGCTGAAGGTCGATCCACTGATTGAGATGCCCTGCTGCCGCAAGTTCCTCCAGGTAGCGTTTGAATGGTTGGCACTGGGTAGTGTAATGGCCACGCTCCTTGTGGTACGTACACATCCCAGGGCCATTGCCCGCCGTTCCTAAGAATCCCGTCGGCCAAACGAAGAACGACATCTGCCCAATGATACTCAGCAATTTATAGATTGGTTCGGTAAACGCAGTTCGCTCGGCGACATACTCTTCCGGCCTCGGCTCCCTCTTCGTCTGCTGCCATTGAGGTTGTTGCTGCGGGTGTTGGGGAGGTTTGTTCCGATTGTTCGGTTTGCTTGACCCAGTGCCATTTTGACCTGTTTGCCCCTACCGAACGTTAACTACTTGCTTCTTTGCAGCAATTGTCTTTGATGTTTCTGTCCCCTTCAGTGCGTTACGTTCAGCCACCGCCTCTTCATGCACACAATCTTTTTCGATAATCACCATAAGCTCTCCCATTGTCTTCAGCGGGTTCCGGGACAAATCTCTGAACATCGCCGAGGTTGGCTCCAACCCGTTCATAAATGACTCGGCCGCCACGCTCTGATCACAATCGGGAATGAGATTATACACCTCCCAATATCGCTCGGTGTATAACCGAAGGGTTTCGCCTGGTGCCCTCTTCATATTCACCAGCATTGAGAGTGTCTTCGGCTGGATGTTGCTCGTCACGAATCGCTTGGTGAACTCCAACTCCAGCTCGTTGAAGCACTTAATGGACTTCGGCTTGAGCTGATTGTACCATAACATTATTGGCTCACTCAGTGTAAGAGGAAAAATCTTACACATAAGCGCGTCGGAGAAGTTGTGGAGGCTCATCGTTTGTCGGAATCGGCAAACGAACGCGACTGCGTCCTCCTTGGCCTCGTAACGCTTGAGCTTCGGCAAGACAAAACGCTCCGGAGGTCGCTCTTGCTGTATGGCATCGGTGAAGGGAGAGGCCTTGGCCTTACCGAGATTAGAGTTATCAACCAGCTCCGGGACGCTCGGAATAATGGGCAGAGGGGCTTCGAGGCGGTTGGTTCGGTTTTCCCGAGGTTCCCTGTGGTGATGTCGCGGCCGCCTATTCTGCTCTCGCCGTTGATGCCTAACACCTTCCGAACGTTCCAGTTGCTCGATTCTTGGACCCTCGAGACGAACTTGCCGAGGATCGAAATCTTCGTTGACCGGTTGGTATATCGTAGGCATTCCTGTAAACTGGTCGTACAGAACAATGGTGTTATCTTGCCTCCGTTGTTCCCCACTTTCTGCTCGGCGGTGGCTAGACGAGCCAGCTGGGCGTCGTCCATCCGGGTAACGATCTGTGTGTGATCTCGATTGTTCGGTCCGCTCGGGGCGTTCATTGGTCCGAACGCGCCGAGCCGGGTCATTGAGATCCAAGGGTCTCTTTCCATCCGCGTGCTCCTGGTGCCGTCGAGAAGCATTGTACGTTCTCCCAGAAGCTTCCATCCTGCGTGTCCCTGCTGTGGAGCTCGTCGCCGAAGAGCGAGTGCTCTCATTGCGGACGATACTTTCCAACCGTGGGCAAGAGGCCGTAGGTTGTATCCTAGGAGCGTGTTCGAGCCGATCAAAAACAGTACGTCGCTCGGAAGGGGCGCCTTCGGACGCATGCGCTGGGCGAGACTTCCTGCTTTGTTTGTGTGATTTCTTCGGCCGACTTGGTTCCGCAGGGTGGCCATGCACGGGAGTCGTGGCCACGCCTCCGTCCCGTTCTTCAAGACGCTGCTGGAGGAGTGCAATGACCGCGGCCTGACGCTTTTGCTCCGTAAGAGCAAGCTCAAGCTCGGTTGGGGGATAAGAGAGTTGCCGTGAGACTGGCAAGGTGGTTCTTGCGGTTTGGCTAGGGTCAGCGTTTATGGAACCAAACCCAGCTAAACCGAGGGTGAAGTTCTCCGGACCTGGAGGGGGAAGACGTTGTGCTATAACCCGAATGGGTGGTGGTGTACGGCGGAGAAAGGAGGAGGAGGCCTGAGATGGACCACGGCCCACTGTGTTTTGCTAGGAAAGTTTTGTTTCTTCCCCAGCAGAGTCGCCAATTGTGGGGGCGTGATTTATCCTTGAACCTCCTGAACCCCTTCTTGTTGCTTGAACTGTGATGACTTTGACCCGCGACGCCGTGTACCTGCAAACCGGAGGGTGGTGTTCCTCCGGGTAGAAGCTCCGACGATCTAGTTAGAATCGGAGGGGAGAAGAAGAAGAAGTTTAGTAAGAAGTGTGCTTGGGGAGTAGAATATCTGACCCTTTCCCTAAAAGGGGTAGCTTGCTATTTATAGGCAAAAGTTCTGGAGTGCTGAACAAGGTGGAAGTGTATTGCACGCGCGTTGCTACGCTCGGATGATGTCACATGTCAGAGGCACTCGATGGATACCGCCCTTCAAGATCTACAGACCCATGTGGGTCAATGTCAGAAACGTCAAATCGGTTATCAGAGAGGTGGACGTGCTTATCTTTGATTCTTCCAGCAGAAGCTTCCAGAACGTTCTACCACCGCCTTAGCATCCGAGCACAAGTTTGCCGAGGATAAGACTTGCTCGCCAAACCATTCGCTCGAACAAGGAGGACGCTCATCCGAGTAAACAGGACTGGTGCCGAACAAAGGCGTTATGATCTCGTTCGGAGAACCAGCTTACGCTCGGCGGGCATCCGTGAGACTGACTAACGTTCGGTGGGTAACTGGGATGACGTGTTATGTTTGACTTTTCCTCATACAGACGAATTGAGACAACTGGGCCGTGGGCCCACAAGGTCAACCTATTGACCCCTTTAAACCCTCGGATATTTCGGCCCACTACAGGTTTTGAGCAAAACCCTAAGTGTATCAAGTCCTAAAAGCTTAGATTCGCGAAGAACGAACTTCTCCAAGCTCAACTACAAGATCTAGAACCAAGATAACCCAAAAATGAGATCAATAAGTGAGAATCAACTCAAGTTCTAGAGGAGAGAGAGAAAAATGCCAAAATCAATAGATCTTACCTCCAAGGATGAGAAACTCGAAACCCGGTAGAGATTTGAATGATCAACACATGGATCTTGAAGTTTGGAGGTAGATTTGTGTCAGAATCAAGGGATTTGAGTGTAGATCTTGAGAGAGATGAGAGAGAGTGGGTTTTGGGGTTGATTTCATGGTATATGGATGAGAGAATGGCTAAGGGTCCTTTTATATAGCGGGCCAAAATCGTGCACAGAAAATATCAAAATCTGTTGTTTGGGTATCGAAACTAGGCAAAACAGGGGTTTCAGTATTGAACCCGAGAAGGGTACCGGAACTGGCAAAAAGTGGGGTTTCGGTACTGAACTCGAGAATTTCAAAGGCTTCACCACTGGACAAAGGGTACCGGTACTAGCCAAAATGGGGGTTTCGGTACCAATCTGGAAATTTCATAACTTTCTCAATGTTCACCGAAACGAACTCAGATTGCGTCACACATCCACAACACCCCCAAAGACCATTACAACACCGAAACACATAGTTCAACTATTTTTTGAACGTCCGGTACACAACGGCACGTATATCCGTACAACCATATTAATAAGCACACAACTTAAATTTCCAAAATACGATCTTCTATTTTAACAAATAATTAAACAAAATGAAAATAATTCACGGGTCTTTACAATGTCTCCTATTATCATAACATTCACCATAAATAATATACCATCGCTCATGAAAATGCATAACACACACACACACACACACACACACAGATATATATATATATATAAAAGTCCCCTTCTTATGAGGGATCCCTTACTTAGCTTAAGTGCGGACCTTATAGATCCCGATCGAATTTCGATGATCCGAGCCCTTCAATGTGATCAAAATGTGATTTTAAGGAGCTTATTTAAGGTCCTTACAGGAAGGTCACTGTTTATATATATATATAATGAATTGAGGGCCCAAACTATTAGAGGGGTACCTTAGCATTTCTTATGATCTTCTATCAACCGTATATTCTTTGATAGCGGGAATAGGAGAGATAACTTATCATAGATAAAGACTAAAACCTGTGTGGAGGTAGGGGTGGATTTAGCCAAGTGGATCAAGGCATGTAGTGGAAGGTGAATCCACCCCGTGCGGGTTCGATCCCCGTTGTTCGCCCATCAATAAATGAACCATTTGTTACGGAGACACAAGACAAACTTACAAAACATTTCTTGTGCAACTCATCTTGAGGCTTTCAAACGCATCCAAGCAATTGGTATCGATTGAAACATTCGGCAAGGAATTACCTATTACTAAAACATATAGGAGAGTGATTTTCGTCCACCTTATTATTCAAAAAGGAAAAAATAAAACCAAGACCACTCACTTTTTTATCTTTAATATGCAAATTTAAAAAGTGACCTTCGATAAGTGTACCGAAAAAATTCTAGTAGATGAAATGATTGTTTTGAAGATCTAGAAGTCATTCGTGTTCTTCCTTTGGTCCCATGCCATTGACATGTTCCATCATATCTTGAATCAACAATTCCACATTCAAATAAGAAGAACCACCTTCTTCCACTGCCTTCTTTGCCATCTCTCCGTATTCTCTTGCCCTTTTTCTCCTCTCTTCCGCCTCTGCTCCTCCGGCCATCACTTCATCCACCGCTTTCCTAACCGCTTCCCTCTCCACCGCCACCACCGCACACTTATCATCCTCAAACAATTCCACAGCCGACCGCGCCCCAACGCTCACTCCAATCTCCAGTACAACCTCCACCAACTTCTCATTGATAAATTGCTCCGCAAAAATCGGCCACGTTACCAATGGGACACCAGCACATACCCCTTCCAAAGTCGAATTCCACCCGCAGTGGGTCAAGAAAGCCCCCACTGATGGATGGTCTAATATGAGTACTTGTGGTGCCCAACCACGGATAACAAGTCCTCTCCCCTTCACTCTCTCCTCAAATCCGTCTTCTTCGATCCACTTGTACACATTCTCGGCTTTCTCATTGCCTCTTATAACCCAAATAAACGGGCGTTCGGATAGCTCCAAGCCCAACCCGAGCTCAATTAACTGCGGAGGAGACAGACGGCTAATGCTTCCAAGACAGGCGTAGATTACAGACCCTGGCTCTTGTTCATCTAACCACTTCAAACACTCAATTTCGTCAATTGAAGCCTTGTTTCCTCTTTGGGCTTTATCCGAACTATCTTTGTTGCAGAGCGAAAGTGGCCCAATGCACCAAACTTTTTCTCCCTTCACCTTACGAATTCCGTTTACGTAACTTTGTTCCAACTCATGGAAACTATTAACCACGGTCCCATAGGCTTCGGCTTCAGCTACTCTTACTCTTTCGCGAAAACCCTGCATATCTGTTAATGAACTCGGATTGAACATTCCGGGGAGTTGGGATCTTGTCAATACTATAGTATCAGGAAAATTTGGCAAAACAAAGGGCTCTGATGCAGGAACACTTTCATGCACTTTGGATACATACAGAGTGTGAAGACAGAAGAGATAGAAGCAACTCATGCCATCGAAAATGATTCCCGGGATCCGAAACTTACGGGCAGTTTCGGCTGCCCACGGGAGATGTTTATCGACTATCATGCAAGTCGGGCTGGGTTCCAGCTGTTCGAACAATTGTTCGAACGGTTGTCTTAACATGTCTATGGCGACGAAAAATTTCTTCAGCGAGTCTTTAGAGGAGACAGTTTCGAGGGTTTCGCAGCCATTCGGTAAGCCAGCTTCCACAGGAAACGGGAGGTGGAGGAGGCGGAGGGGGAGGCCGGTGGCGGCGGCGCGGTTGATGGTATGGCTGAATCTGGCGGCGATGAGAGGGGTGGTGATGATAGTGACAGTTGGGCCGTGTTGGGCTAGTAATTTGGCCATGTCAATGATAGGGATGAAGTGGCCAGGGGACATTAATGGAAATAGGACAAAGTGAAGCTGATGGGGTTTCTGTGATGCCATGGAAATTAAGCAGTACAGGGGTGGGATTGATTGACTATGAGTCCAGAAGTTTTTGACATTGGATTTTATGTATGTGAGCCCTTGTGTTTTATATTGAAAATTGTGACGTAAGTGCCTACATGAACATCAATTATGAGTCAAGAAATTTTTTAGGATGGATTTATATATGTAGGTGAGCCCTTCTGTTTTATATTGAAAATAGGAGTGCAATTTTGTTTACCTTTCTTAAAAGAGGGTGAACATTACCTTCCTTCTTATTGGTTGAAATGGTGTAGGTCTCACTCGTGCAATACTCTTTTTGGTAAGCTTGACATCACTTTGTGGTGTTCAACCAATAGGAAGGAGGGTAATGTTCACCCCTCTTAAGTGGATGGTGAACAAAACTCAACTCTGAAAGTAGTGATGTAAGTCGGATCCAAAAAAAAAAAAAAAAGTAGTGATGTAAGTAAGTTAACTCCAACGGGTTGGCAACTTGACCAAGTGGCCGATCAAAAAAAAACTTGGCCAAGTGGTTTTGGCCTGAAACTTAGGTGTTTGCTCCATCCTAAAGTCTTAGGTTGGATTCTCCTTGCCAAAAACTCTCAAGGCCACCTCACCCCCACGCGTAAACGTGTGAAATGGCTGAGCGAGGGGTTGTAGGAATTAGTCTGAGATGCGCGCAAACAGGCTCGGGACACCCTGTAATTGTATTACCACAAAACAAAAAAAGTGACGTAAGTGCCTACATGAGCATGAATTATAAATACGGAGGGATACAAGTTGGGATGAAAGTAACATTATGCAGTTGGTCCAGTGGCCAAAGCATGATATTTGGAGATTTACTTCATTTTTTTGGATTTCAGATTCGAAGCGTTTAGGTACTATCGATTATATTGAAGTAATTTTATATGGGATTTTTGTCCTTACTTGTAGTTCGGTTGAAATTGATCTCCCAAAATTAATCGAGATTCGTGTAAACTAGGCTTGGTGCCATAGTTTATATATAGGAAAATAAACGAATTTGGATGCACTCGGCTTGTCTTTATCTTCTTTGAATTTTGAGAAATTTTTATTGATAGGGTGTTTGTCTTGATGACTTCCTCCAATATACATCTAATAAATCCAAAGCAAGACAACATGCAGTTCTATATCACATCCAGGTCACTAGGTGCCACTTAATGTGACACGTGACTAATAGTTGTCGTTAAATATTGGAGTATTATTAAGAGAAAAAAAAAAAAAAAAACTTTGTTATGCTCGATCGTGATTATTTCCCTCCAAATATAATTAAGAGTATTATATACTGATCTTTAAGCAATCCATGCATGTGGCTAACAACCTGTCATCAATTTTATATAATTCTCTGTTCTTTTATTTTTTTTTTTTCCATTCTTGTCTCATCAACTTTAACTAGAAGACTCGCGCATCTCTTCCCTTTTTATTTAATGTTATTCTTATAAGTTGGTCTTTTTTTGTTTTTTGTTTTTTTTTCCAATATTGTATACATCAGAAGTGTGGTTAGCAGGGTATTAGTAGGTTATCTCACAAGGGATTTCAAAGGCTATCCATAGCTCTGAATTCCAAATGCTCACGACGGGACTCGAACCTTGACCTTCACATGGGAAGGACCAGGAGATGCTAATTGGACTAAAGAGAGATGCTACATACACTACACCAAAATGATCCCCATTAACTCAATTTTTGTTGATTTTTACGGACCCTGTAGGCTATAGTCAAGGAATATATTACATAATAATTTTGGGCCCTTCTTTTAAAGAATTTCTTGGGGGCCAAGGCGATCGCCCTTCTCGCCTTTGCTCGAGACGGTAATTAATGTTTGTCCGTAAATTATTGCTTCGGATTATTAGATGTATATATATATATATTGAAGGATGTCATCAATACCAAAACCCTCTATCAATAAAAATTGGGAGACTTAAAAAGAATCATTCTCAGGTGTCTCTCTTCGTAAGTTCTCGTCCGACACTTTTTTTGCATTTATAATTTCATCCTCATTTTTCCATAATATCAAGACTGTCCTGTTTACACCCATTTTTGACCTAAATTCAGAAGATCAATTGGTCGGTTAGAAGGTGGCCTTAAATGCTAATCTCAGGCCTTGAGAAGCCATGTAAATAAGCCACCAGAGAATTGGGCCGATATGAATGCTAAAGGACCAATTGAGCTTGCAAAGGTTTGAAACATACTAAGGCCTAAGATATCTCTTCATAAAATTAGGCCCAAGGCTGGCCAAGGTCTTGAAGTCGACCCACTAGACCTAAGCACTTCATCTAGGCCTAGCCCAGTTCTAAGAAACGACAAGGCCTTCAAGTAGGTCCAAATCAGTTAAAGTTTGGGTTTTTCTCCAGGCTTGGGCTCACAAGGCTTACAATGACTAAGGCCTATCTTGCACCTCAAATTTAGGCCCAAGTATTGTGTGGGCCTGCTTCTTAGAAACATTGCATATGGGCCTCAACTGGAAGGAAAAGGCCTTAAGTTGCTCACAAACAGCTCCAAGGCCTAGAATGTTCTCAATAGGCAGGTCTAGGTAAGCTGCTTACAAACAGCTCGAGGTCTAGATGGCCACCATCCTTCAACATGAAGCAAGGCTTATGACACAAGGCAGCCATGCATGGAGACATCCCAAGCAGCTCACAAGCAGCTTAGGCTTGCACAAGCAGCTCAAAGGTCTAGAAGGTTCTCTCTAGCAAGCTGCTTAATGGTGATTGTAAGCAGCTTAAAGGCCTAGAATGTTCCTGCTGGACAGGTCTGGGTAAGCTGCTTACAAGCAGCTCAAGGCCTGAGTCTCTACTATCCTTCAGCATGAAGCAAGGCTTGGGACACATGGCAGCCATGCATGGAGACATCCCAAGCAGCTGCAAGCAGCTCAAAGGCCTAAAAGGTTCTCTCTAACATCACACAAGCTGCTCATAAGCAGCTCAACCAGGCCTGCGTTTTTGGCCTTGGTCGGCCCAAATATCTCTTTTTTTACAAGCATCCATGCACACAAGCTGCTCACAAGTAGCTCAAAGGGCCTAGGGATACTATGTTGCTGCACATTCCTTTTGCTTTAACTAGTTTTTAGGCCAAAATGAAGCTTTTCAGACCTGCAGCCATTTTCTTGGAGTGGAGAGCAAGGCTTGAACAGATGGCAGCTTCCCATTGGAGCATTCAGAAGCAGCTCAAGCCTAAGCCTTTACTAGGAGGACACTTGGCAGCCATGCATGAAGGCCTGTGGAAGCTGCTCAAGCAGCTCAAGGCCTGGAACTTCTGCCTATAAATACCAGTTTTGAAGGCCTTATTAAAGGTCCACGACCATCAAAACCCACGACTTATCTTTCAATTACCTTTATTTTTCAGCATAGTTTGTACTCAATCTAGCCAAGCCTAGATTTTATTTCATTTTCTTGTAACCAGACTTTGTTAAACCGTTAATGAAGTCCTTTTAATTCTATTTTAGGCCTTGTTCTACTTTTCTTTCCATTTTTCACAACGATTAGGAAATTTTTAAGTCCTTTTCATTAAGGCAAACCACGAACCACATATGGCCTCACCCCTTAGGTCGTACGCAATCGTCTTACAGAAGTCAGATTGAGACATCCAGGCCTTGATACGAATTTGGACTGCAATCCAGTCCTGGCACGCCCGCAACTCCAAGCCGATTTGGTTTTTGCACTTTTTGTGGAGAAACATGTCCCTAGTATCTATAATACAATTCGCGACGGTGTGGTGGTTCACATATTTTTCCTACATAAATTCTAGCCATTGGATTTAGTACACATTTCTCTGCATAAATCTCCATATTTGATTCAACCTTGGTATTTTGGTAAATACTTTGTATTTTCTAGAATAAATGGTTGAGTAATGATTTTTCCAGTTTTGGTAATGATTTATTCTGAACAATTGGTTAAGTCGAATATAATAAATTTTAAATACAGTTTTGGTAAGGATTGGCTTAAATGCTAAGAATTTTTGGTAATGAATGTTTGTAAAAATTAGCGTTGAAATGCTTTGCATTTTTTGGTAATGATTTTTTTCTCGGATTGTCTTCCCTAGGAAGGAAGGAGGTGCCTTTGTTTTCCAAAGCCTTCCCGTGGCCCACTTAGACCCTGTTCCAGAAATCTTCTTAAAAAATAAGCAGCTTATTTCACATTTTCAAACTCAAAAATAATATAAATAAAAAATAAATTTTCAATTTTTTTTGCATCATATAAAAGATCTCGATAAAATCTTTCAAACAAGATCTATATTGCATATTTTTAAATTTCAATAAACTCATAATTTTAGAACTTAAAATTGACTTCTTAAAAAAAAAAAGAATTTTTTTTTGCGTTCTGGAACGGGGCCTTATTCAAAATTCAATCGATATACAACGCGCGCGCTCTCTCTCTCCAACGCATCACACCGAAGAACATGACATCCCCTTCCTCCTTCTCCCCTCTCTCTCTCATAGACAATGACCATGACTCCCTCCTCTCTCAATCTGAACACTACCGCAAGAGATCGTTGACATATCCCTCCAATCCCAACAATTTCCCCCTTGAGAGGTTTGAGCCCTCTCTCTTCTTCTCTTCAACCTATTTTTTGTCTTTACTGCTACTGTTGTTTTTATTTTGCGGAATGCTTCTCAAGTGTTATTCTGGATTTGATTTTTGGGGTTTTTCAGATCTGGTATCTAGGGCTTCTCGGGGGTGATTGGCAAACTATAATGTGAACGGGTGAATCCTTTGAGCTTGGTTGAACATGATAAGAAAACCACGTGAGCGGTAAGGTAAGCGTTCCGATTTTCAGTGAACCCAAATTAAACTGCAAAACATTCATGTCGATGCTATGCATGTGTTGCATGAATTTTGGGTTTTAAAGTTTTTTCAAAACCACCATCAAGGATTAGGTTATGTACTCAGATTGTTATTTTTTATTATTTCATCTTTCGGCGCTTCATAAGTTTTTTCCTTTTCGTGTTGAAGTTAGTAAGCCGTGGGTGTCTTTAAAAGGATGCCTATTAGGTGTTTGTTATAATGCATTCTTTAAAGAGCACACATATTTTGGAGTAAATGATTTTTTAAGAAGAAAATTGTTTTGGCAAGTGCCTAACCATCTAATTTGCACACACTGTCACTGTCCAACAATCTAATTTCATCCATTGTTTGTGATTTATTTGTGTTTAGGTGCCTTTATTTGTGTTGAATGAATTAAAGTACTGTAATTCTTTTCTTGGAATGGTGTTTTAGTCTCTCCTTTTCTTTTCTTTTCTTTTTTTCAAGTTGTGTCGCTGCTCCATTCCTATTCTATCAATGGACATTGATTCTTTAAGCTCACAGCAAGAAGTTGTATGAAACTTGGAGAAAAAATGGGTTCTAGATTTTAGTTTGTTTGTTTGGCTCAGTTTAGTATTTTTACATATCTGTCGTTTTTTTGTGTGGAGTGAGGAATAAAAATAATCGATAGATAGAGATACCATGACATGCCAACATCTAATAGGTAGATGTATTAAGAACTCCAATCCAAATTGCTCAACCATAAATCCATTTAGTAGCCAACGAGTTTGAAATACAATTGATTGTTTGGTAGGAGAGAAGGCCAATGTTTTATATCTATTTCTTTCTTTTCTGTGTAGTGTATTAATGTAGGTTTTTCTAATATTTCTTTGTACCATTTTTTGCAATATCATTTTGTGGGATTCCTCTTTTCAAAAAATGTCAACTTTTTTGGCAGTTGGCAACCCGGGGCGAACACACCATGCTAACTGTGGATTAGGTGGGAAGTCTAAATAGGTGGTTGTCTTCTCTACAGTTAGTGGCTAAAGCGAAACCAAGACCTAGGGTTTGAAAGTGCAAAGGGTACAACAGACCCACACCTCTCTCTTCCTCCGACCCACCACCACAGACCCACACCTCTCTGAACAAGAAGTGGAAGGTCATTTCTACCCTCACCCATCTCCTTTAATCTACAGTTCATATACAGTATACATGTCACGCCCTCAATTTTCAACATAAATAAAATAGCTTTTCATAAATAAAACTCCTCACATTAGCATACATAATACCCCAAAAGAGTTCACCATGTCCTGGTCATTAAGTTACAAGTCCAACTCCAAGAGTTTGAATATATTACATCATTAAAAGAAATAGAGTTAAAGTTCTATTACATTCCCAAATCATGTTTTACCAAAATATCCACGAGTTTCCTTTACCACTTCTTCCGAAAATATGCACTAGAATGCATGCACTTCACTCCATGCTACCGCTCCGGGTTCACACCTGAAAATGATAGGTTGAGCTACACTAGCCCAGTAGAGAAATCTACACAACCATTATATGCAAATGGGATGACAGGTAGAATGAATAACAGGAATAAGGAACAGTATCTCAAGGGAGAAACAAAACACGACTAGTAATTATCCCAACGTCGATGACATAATTGAAGTACCATGACTACACATCAAGACTCTAGTTTAACCACGAGAACTTACTATCTATACGATTCTCTCATGACTGCCACTGCCTCTCATCTTATTTCAAATTACCAAACTGATATCTTAACTTATGAAACCATCATGCGCAAAGCCAATATCTCTCATATCAATCACACTTTCACAATGATACCCCTTTTTCATTCACATCGTATCACAATTCCTTTATCGTTCTGTGCCATGAGCCAAAAGCTCCTGCCGAGCCATTTAAGGGATCCCGATACCCCTACTAGTACCTCCCTCACTGATGGAGCTAATTCAAATCACATATCATAGGTCACCATACCACAATTCCTCAGATACACATTACAATTTCGTCATTCATCTCAATCACATATGATGAACTCACAATAAAGACTTATTCACGTAGAAGTGGTACGGATAAATTCCACTTCAGTCAACTCGCTATCGTTACGCCATTAGTTTCTCATATCACCATTTAAGTTTGGTCGTACTATACATTAAAGGACACTTAGTCACAACGATTCATAGATTTCATTCTAGCAACCCTTAAGTTGTACAAGATACGAAAGAGATGTACCACACATCAATCATAAGGGAAATGTCTCACATACTTACTCCTAGCATTGTTTGATTTAGCAAAGTGTCCAACGTGTTCGCCTTTCACATCGCATGTCAGCATACGCAACCTTAGCCCGCCAACATTCCTTATGTTCTCTAAAATCTCATTTCGGTGTCAAAAGACTCATACGGAACCCAACGACCACTACAAACCCTAGTATACCACTAGCCTCGTCATACCATTCAATTAGATACTCAAGAGAACCTAGGAACATCCGTGTCTTTCCCAAACGATCCTAGGGAAAAAGGATTTCCCAACATATACGAACTTATCTATCTTATTTTGGCTACCAAACCTTAACGGTTAAGAATTGGGAGATGAGACCACCACCATTGGAAAGTAGACCTCCGGTACATGAATTTCGATATAAAATTTGCCCAAAACCGAGTTCGGATGAAAAAGTTATGCTCGATCGAAGTTTTTCCAAAAATGCTGATTTTTCAATGTCTACCGGTAGACATTAATCTCTACCGGTAGAAGACCAAAATTTCACAAACAATGACAGATTTTTGAATACCTACCGGTAGAGATTAATCTCCTACCGGTAGAAGACCAAAATTTCACAAAAGTGACACTACTGGACAGCGTTTCTACCGGTAGATTCCAAACTTCTACCGGTAGGACTTAGTTTTTCAGTGCTCGACTTTCAGATCTCACCAGAACATTTCTAACCACGAAACCAACGATCTAGGGTACGATTCAAACACCAAATCAACTCATAAACATATAATAGAAGTGAGAAATCCCTACCTCGAAGTCGAAGAACGAAACTCGAACTCAAACAAGCAAGCCCTAGCTTCCAAGATCCAAACCGAGCAAGGTACACCGAACCGAGCTCTATCCAACGAGGTACGAGCTCCAATACGCAAGTAGAGGATGGATTGGAGGTTGGTTAGTTCGGGTTTTGGGTGATTGGGTGAGAGAGACGGAGAGAGAGCAAGAGAGCCGAGAGAGATGAGAGAGCCGAGAGTGATAGGAAGAGGAAAACGGGAAAATGAAATCCCCTGCCACACACCACACACATATATACGCCATATTGCACTAACACCCACATTTCTCAAATCCTTGCACATTAACCCACAACCATATTTTCCACATTAAACCATCATTTATCTTTTTATGAAACATTAAAATTATATAGAGAAATTTACGGGTCTCTACATTCTACCCTCCTTAGAGAAATTTCGTCCCGAAATTTAAGTAAGGTAAAAGGAGGCACATTGTTTATGAATTTCATCTCAAAAGCTGTGTCCACTACACAACGCTTCGTGTCTGCCAATTTCGTGTCCAAAGCGCAAGAAAACTCTATAATGCCACAACTAACTAGCTTAGCTTCCTATCAAACAATCGCCAAGAATCGATGTTCATACCCGTCAAATTGCCAAGTCACCGTATTCGTACAAATCATAATCACGTTACCAACTAATTCCAGTCTCACAAATCGCATCCATTCTCATTACTTCCGACTAACCAATTTCGGTTCCATGGACCGTGTCCAGACACAAGGAGAATTTCATAATGTCGTAATTCAACAACCTTCTCAAACAATACACAATCAACAAGTTCTAAGATTTACTCATCCAACCCAAGATTTACTATATTCTTCACATACGCTTACAGGGAAATCAACCTTCATACATTTCTTTTCCACCTCGTTTCTTTACTTCCCGACTTACTCACACAAGTAGAGTTCTAATGAATTCCAACGCTAACTCAAAACAAACTCCCTCAAAAGACAAACGCCGAATAGATGTTAAGGTGTCCGACATGATGAAGTCTAGACTGAACAAGTTCATGAATTTTCCAACTTACATTTTTCCAAAGCAAAAGTGAAATGTTGGTTTTGACAAAAATTTTGCCCCGTTGAGAGTTCTAGTTCGAATAGTTAACAAGCCACTGAAACATGCCCATGTGGCAAAATTCTATAGAATTTAAAAGGGAACGTTCATTTTGGAAAGACGTTATCAACGATTAATAACGAACACATCACTTGGTTAGTTGAAAACGATGACAATTTTGACAACATAGCAACGAACCATAATGTAGCCAACTCCAAGTCTGAATCGTTATCATTTTTGAAAATGAACTATGCAAAGATTCAGTTTTCACAAGGCATTATCCCTTTCAGAAAATTTTTGAGTTCAAGATATGTACATCTGTAAGTGTAACAACTTTCTAAAACAAAATTCACCACTCCACACGTTTTACTATACTTACGCGACGCCCCAAGTAAAGGACTCAATTCATGTTTGGCATATTTCTACAACGTCCAACTACTCTCGCTTATTCAATAACTTCACGAAGGATTAACCAAACTAGCAGTGGTCTCAACGAGACCATAATATAGAAATTGAAACACATCCAAAACTATAATCCATTCGTAAGCTACGACAAATAAGTAGTTGAGACAGGGATTCCAATTATCACATAATGTTACATCTAACTAAGAGGTCCAATTGCCCACACAAACACCTTCAATCAATTATCTATTTAACATGTAGCAAGTACCCACACACACATCATCATCTATCTAGTATTGCGTTCTAAAAGCAAATTCCACACGCTAAGATTACATCACAGGTCAAGCATGTAGATCGAGACTAAACAACAACCAATTTCACACACAGATACCATAATAGACCAATCAGCTGCAAACTCACTGTACGAATTAATGGCTTACGCAACACCGAACACATTTACGCATCAACGGGCTCACTCAGTACCCAATGCAACCACGGGCTCACACAGTGCCCAATACAACAACGGGTTCACACAGTACCCAATATAGCACGGGCTCACATAGTACCCAACACACTACGGGCTCACACAGTGCCCTATACACTACGGACTCACACAGTGCCCAATTCGACAACAGGCTCACACAGTGCCCAAAATACCACAGGCTCACACAGTGCCCAATTCGACAACAGGCTCACGCAGTGCCCAAAATACCACAGGCTCACACAGTGCCCAATTTGACAACAGGCTCACGCAGTGCCCAAAATACCACAGGCTCACACAGTGCCCAATTCCATCACGGGTTCACACAGTACCCCATACAATCACGGGCTCACGCAGTGCCCTGTACTTCATAACTCACGATTTCAAAAATTCAACAGTAATCAAGTTCGTTGCAATCTCGTAAGGTTTTACACGATTTCTATCCATTTTATCAACCTAGAATACTCTCATTCAGCTACTTTAGTCAGCACATTTATGTAGGTCTCTATCAAACAAAATCACATAGATCACTCCGCAGTGTTAATCGATACTAATATGGACCACAGACTTTCATTATGGCAGTTATTCAACAATCAAGCATCTCAAATATGTATAAGCAATCGTAACTCAAACATGTAAGCTTACGCTACCTCGCAATTCGGTATGAGATGTATGACTCGACTCCGTGGATCTCTACACGCTCCCTCTGCTCGTCGGTTGTGGACAATCTACCGCTAAGTGCCCCGGATGACGACATCGCTAGCAAACCCGAGGTGGTCTCTGACCATGATATTCCCTCTCCTGAGGACAGTCTACTGCACGATGGCCCGACTGACGGCACCGATAACACACAATCGTTGACCCCGACGAAACTCCTGACGTTCTGGTAAGATTAGGTGGTCCTGAACTATGCTGTCCCGAGGTGGACCGAAACTGTTCTCTCTGTCTTTTCCTCCCTTGGCTTCCAGACGCCTCTATAGATACACTCTTGTCAACGGTCTGTTGTCTCTGTCCCCGTACTTTCACTTCCCCTGGTGTTTCCTCTGTATACTCAATACTCCTAGCACACTCGACAATGTCAGAAAACCTTCCAATTCGTTGACCTACCACAAACTTCCTGATAGACGGGTCTAACCCTTTCTCAAAACGCCTACACTTCCTTTCCTCTAACGCCACTAATTCTGGTGCAAAACGTGATAAAGATTGAAATTTTATAGCGTAATCAGAGACGGTCATATTTCCTTGCTCCAACTTCTCGAACTGTCCTCTAAGTTTCTCACGATACGTATCTGGAAAATATTGATTCTCGAAGAGTTCTTCAAACTCAGCCCAAGTCAGGTTTTCTACATTTGGTTCATTTGTTTGATTAATCGCCCTTGCCATTCTCCTAGCATCTCTTCTTGCTCCTAAAACTGATTCCCACCACTCATTCGCCTCACCGACAAGTTGACAAGCAACTATACTCACTCGCAGGTCGTCCTCCGTAATCTTAAGTGCATTGAAGATCTTACGAATTTGTGCAAGCCAGTGATCGGCCACAAGAGGATCGCTACTCTCCCCATCGAACTGAGGTGGATTCCTACGGCTAAACTCTCGCATGGCTATCATGGCCCGACTGTCCACATTATCCCTAGGAGGTGGTTGCAAAAGATTTGTTGCCGCAAGTGCCGCTACAATTTCCCTAGCAAGTTGATTCTGCCCTGCCCCCATTCTCGGATTCCCAATCCTACCCCGTCTATTCTCAGGTCTCGGAGGCATCTCACTACAAAGAAACAATGAAGAGATCATCAAAAGCGATACACTACGAATCTCCAACTCCACCAATCCCGTCTAACAACTCTAAGCCAACCTACAACAACATAAATGCAATGCCACATAGATGAATGAATGCTACTCACACATATATGCACAAGTTTTGTTAAAATGCAATGATTTTGAACCCATGAGACTAAAAGTCTCCCCACGGTCTCGAGGTATTCTAAACTCACGCTCTGATACCAAGTTGTCACGCCCTCAATTTTCAACATAAATAAAATAGCTTTTCATAAATAAAACTCCTCACATTAGCATACATAATACCCCAAAAGAGTTCACCATGTCCTGGTCATTAAGTTACAAGTCCAACTCCAAGAGTTTGAATATATTACATCATTAAAAGAAATAGAGTTAAAGTTCTATTACATTCCCAAATCATGTTTTACCAAAATATCCACGAGTTTCCTTTACCACTTCTTCCGAAAATATGCACTAGAATGCATGCACTTCACTCCATGCTACCGCTCCGGGTTCACACCTGAAAATGATAGGTTGAGCTACACTAGCCCAGTAGAGAAATCTACACAACCATTATATGCAAATGGGATGACAGGTAGAATGAATAACAGGAATAAGGAACAGTATCTCAAGGGAGAAACAAAACACGACTAGTAATTATCCCAACGTCGATGACATAATTGAAGTACCATGACTACACATCAAGACTCTAGTTTAACCACGAGAACTTACTATCTATACGATTCTCTCATGACTGCCACTGCCTCTCATCTTATTTCAAATTACCAAACTGATATCTTAACTTATGAAACCATCATGCGCAAAGCCAATATCTCTCATATCAATCACACTTTCACAATGATACCCCTTTTTCATTCACATCGTATCACAATTCCTTTATCGTTCTGTGCCATGAGCCAAAAGCTCCTGCCGAGCCATTTAAGGGATCCCGATACCCCTACTAGTACCTCCCTCACTGATGGAGCTAATTCAAATCACATATCATAGGTCACCATACCACAATTCCTCAGATACACATTACAATTTCGTCATTCATCTCAATCACATATGATGAACTCACAATAAAGACTTATTCACGTAGAAGTGGTACGGATAAATTCCACTTCAGTCAACTCGCTATCGTTACGCCATTAGTTTCTCATATCACCATTTAAGTTTGGTCGTACTATACATTAAAGGACACTTAGTCACAACGATTCATAGATTTCATTCTAGCAACCCTTAAGTTGTACAAGATACGAAAGAGATGTACCACACATCAATCATAAGGGAAATGTCTCACATACTTACTCCTAGCATTGTTTGATTTAGCAAAGTGTCCAACGTGTTCGCCTTTCACATCGCATGTCAGCATACGCAACCTTAGCCCGCCAACATTCCTTATGTTCTCTAAAATCTCATTTCGGTGTCAAAAGACTCATACGGAACCCAACGACCACTACAAACCCTAGTATACCACTAGCCTCGTCATACCATTCAATTAGATACTCAAGAGAACCTAGGAACATCCGTGTCTTTCCCAAACGATCCTAGGGAAAAAGGATTTCCCAACATATACGAACTTATCTATCTTATTTTGGCTACCAAACCTTAACGGTTAAGAATTGGGAGATGAGACCACCACCATTGGAAAGTAGACCTCCGGTACATGAATTTCGATATAAAATTTGCCCAAAACCGAGTTCGGATGAAAAAGTTATGCTCGATCGAAGTTTTTCCAAAAATGCTGATTTTTCAATGTCTACCGGTAGACATTAATCTCTACCGGTAGAAGACCAAAATTTCACAAACAATGACAGATTTTTGAATACCTACCGGTAGAGATTAATCTCCTACCGGTAGAAGACCAAAATTTCACAAAAGTGACACTACTGGACAGCGTTTCTACCGGTAGATTCCAAACTTCTACCGGTAGGACTTAGTTTTTCAGTGCTCGACTTTCAGATCTCACCAGAACATTTCTAACCACGAAACCAACGATCTAGGGTACGATTCAAACACCAAATCAACTCATAAACATATAATAGAAGTGAGAAATCCCTACCTCGAAGTCGAAGAACGAAACTCGAACTCAAACAAGCAAGCCCTAGCTTCCAAGATCCAAACCGAGCAAGGTACACCGAACCGAGCTCTATCCAACGAGGTACGAGCTCCAATACGCAAGTAGAGGATGGATTGGAGGTTGGTTAGTTCGGGTTTTGGGTGATTGGGTGAGAGAGACGGAGAGAGAGCAAGAGAGCCGAGAGAGATGAGAGAGCCGAGAGTGATAGGAAGAGGAAAACGGGAAAATGAAATCCCCTGCCACACACCACACACATATATACGCCATATTGCACTAACACCCACATTTCTCAAATCCTTGCACATTAACCCACAACCATATTTTCCACATTAAACCATCATTTATCTTTTTATGAAACATTAAAATTATATAGAGAAATTTACGGGTCTCTACAATACAGTCGGGCATTTTTGCTTTAGTACTCAGTTGCGTATACAGTTCGTCGATAACATGCATTTTTCTTTTTTGTTTACAGTTGCTGATGGAGTGTTGACGAGAGAGCTACCGGAGGTCAGGGTAACTCCGATGCGGACCGAGATCATCATTAGAGCAACTCGCAATCAGAACGTCCACGGTGATTATTCCCATTGATTGCACAGGATTATTTTATTTTTATGTTTATGTGTTTTGTGTTTGAAGTGTTTTTTGGTGTTATTTATTTTCCATTTCGTTAGAAATTCAAGATTTTGTCATTACATTAGCATTCTGATTAGGGCTTGATAGGTATCTGTGAGCTTGGGATTCGTAAATTGAGCTCTTGGCCTCTGTTTGTTTAGCCAATCCACTTGAGGCTTACTGAAAGTACATTGCAAATTGAAAAAAGATAGAGAAGGGTCCTTGTTTCAATTGGTAGATGGAGGGGGGTCCTTGATTTTTGGTGGTAGATAGAGGGAGTTTTTTTAAAATTACCCTTTATTTATTCATGGTTTGTACATTCATGTTTTTCAATTAAGTCATGGTGTAAATTCCTAAAAGAATATAGTGTATTCCGTTTAGTTCATGAAATCATGGCTCCATTTGTATTTTAAAATAAATCATGGTATATTCATTAAATCGTACTCCCTCCGTCCATTTTTAAGTGTCTTACTTCGTAACTCCAACTTATTAAAAAGACATCATTATTATTGTAACACTCCGATTTTCGGACACATTAATGAAATCCCTTTTAATAGATTTAATAATTCATATGACTGATTTAAGAAATGAAATTTTATTAAACAGAGTTTAGCAGCCGAAATCCCAAATACTAAATTCAAAATTACTTAATTGTCTTACAACTCCAAAAAAATAAAACAAAATTTGACTAATGTGATAACACTTTTGAAAATTCAAATAACAGTATTTCAAATTAACAGAGCTTCTAAGTGTAAAACATCCAAGACTCGACAAACTCTCCTTCCTCAGCTGAGAGGTCTTCACCTTGATACCGATCATCTTGAAGAGGATTCTGTTCTTCAGTCTCCGGATTACCTGGCATGAAACGCCAGTCACTATAATGAATTTTAAAACTCAGTAGATAATCTCAATCCTACTAACCCATTACTCTACAGTTAGCAGTTTAACAATATAACAATTGATAATACACAGAAGGTAAAGAATAATAGCACTTCATCTTTTTCTTTACTATCCATCAACTTACATGAAATCTAAGGAACCTCTCCACGAGATCCTTTCCTCCCCAACCACCAACTTTGACCGTCCCATGGAATAACTCTCCCTTTATTTGTCCTCCACCAGGGTTCTAAGCGAATAATACTAAATTATGTACTCAGTCTGGATTCGCCTACAACCATAATAAAGGAACAGCTTACCATGACAACTCAGCATTAGGGATCGCACTATATCATTGTCAAGATCATTTACCGTCTCCCAACTCTACAAACTGGGTACTTTACCGTACCCCTGATCTACACACTGGTACTATACCGTATTCAGGGATCCTTTACCGTTTTCCAAAATACTGTACCCGAAGTCCTTTACCGTCCTTCACACACACACACACTGGGTATCGTACCGCATTTAGGATCCTTTACCATATCCCAAATACTGTACCCGGAGTCCTTTACCATTCCCCAACTCAACTAAAGGTACTTTACCGTACCAGGGTCCTTTACCGGCACCCAACATCCTCAATCAATTTTACCATTTTATCATTTACTTAAACATCGTCTACGTGAGTCACTACTCGTAACCACCCAGCGAACCTAAGTCCATTCTAGCACGTACAACATGATACATCTCAGTGAGACAACAATATAACATTTTATATGGTGCGAAAAAGTAAAGCACGTAGTGTTTTATGAGCGGGCCGATGCCCTTAAATTTGTTTATCAGTCAAGTAATTTTCTTAAAAACTAGAAGGTTGGTTTAGTCGTTACTCAAATGTAAGGGTAATATAGTCATTTTATTCTTCTAGAAATTGTGATGTCTATAGCTATCCACTGGATTGGCTATCAATTTGTCAAGGAATAAAATGTTTCATAACTTATCATATGCATTGTTTTACAGTAACATACAATTCATTTATTATCATTCTATCATTATTATTGTTCAACTAATAATAATTTTGCGTTATTATATACTCTTACAACATTACAGTAGCATTATTTCCAATCTTAAGAGAAAAATGATCATAAAAATATTTATATAATCTAAGAAACTGATTTACCATGTTTAGTGATAACCTATTCTAATAACAATTAGTTTTAGGCTTAAATCGACATTATCATGTAACACAAGGACTAATCTGTAGTAAAAACACTTTCCCTGCAATCTGTTTCGTTCCAGTTACGCTCGTCCAGGCCACGCCAACTCCGGTCCGGACATTGTGCACTGAAAGCAGAGTATGGTTTTGGTTGGATGGATTTTGATGCTTAGGTCTAAATCTTTATATATTAATCTATCAAATTCAGTATTTTAGGACTAGATTGTAATAAAACACCCTTCATGCAAACTGTTTTCATTTCCAGTCACGTCCAAACCGAAAACAGAGAATAGCTATGGTGGTTTGAGTCTTGACGTATGGCGTTTGATTTTTAGTACTTTCTATACGTTAAAACAACACTACAAGAAATAATTATACTTAGGAGAGAGTAGGGAAGCGATTATTCTACCTTTAATCCGGACAAAACGATTCGGTGGAGTCCGGTGGGTTTTCATTTGGCGGCAAAAGATCGGTATATTAGCAGCAACTTTGGTTTGGAATAACTTGACCAAAACTCTGCCGTTTTGGACGATTCTTGTGTCTAACGCGAAGATCTTGAAACGCTCTACAACTTTTGTGAAGAAGTCTAAGCCCGAAAACCACTCTAAGTAGGAGAAAAATGGAAGTTTAGAAGGGTCGCTGAATCTGCCTGGAAATCAGAATCCGAGAATTTTACCAAACTTTGAATGGCGATATCTCTATCAATTCTTGACCGTTTTGGGCGATTCTTGGGTTGGAATCGAAGCTCTCGACATCCTCTACAAGTTTCATAAAGAAAACAAAGCCTAAAAACGAATTTAACTAGGAGGAGAATGGCCATAAAAATAGGTACGTGGAATGAACGAAAATAAAATTTGTGGTGGTGCCTTCTTCCTTTGCTCTTCTTTATTTTTCTTCTCCTCCCTCTTTCTTCTTTTCTTCTCCTCCTCCTTTACTGCCCAGCACTCTCTCTCTCTCTCTCTCTCTCTCTCTCTCTCTCTCTCTCTCTCTCTCTCTCTCTCTCTCTCTCTCTCTCTCTCTCTCTCTCTCTCTCTCTGCCGAATTAAATGGAAAAGAAGTGGGTGTTGGCTTTATAAGAAAAAGGGGGAAATGTGGAGATGATTAAGGGGAATGTGAGGTGGTGGAGGAGTTATGGGAAGTATGTGTAGGTACGGGGGAGGATGGAAAGTTACAAACGGATGAGAGGAGTAGTGGAGGAAGGTGGGAGTGTGGGAAGATAAGGGTGGAGGTGATGGAGTGTGGGAGGGAAGTGAGAGAGTTAGTTCGCATAGGATTCTAGTTAGGGTTTAGATAGGAATGATAAGAGATGAGGATTATGGGAACAAAATCCCATAATTTGTGGGATGATTACTAGTATCTATAATATAGATATAAGATAAGCATATATAGTTACAAGTTGAATTAAAATTTTGCTAAACTAATTTTATTCACGAAAAATTAAACTAGGTTCTAGTTTAATCTAATTACACTTTTAAATAATTATTCGATTACGATAGACTATTGATTAAAAATAATTTCTTTATTCGAAAAAAAATAGGGCAAAAATCCGGGTCTTTACAATTATACATTTCACATCAACTTTTTCCTCAACTTTCCCTACTTACCCATCATCATTACACTTTTACTCACTAACTTTTCAAAATGGAATCTACTTTTAGGAACAAAATAGACAATGCACCAACTTTTATCCACTAACTTTACAAAATGGACACCTATTAAGAGACAGTCCAAAATGAAATACTGGACTCTAAATAAGAGACGGAGGGAGTAATTGTTTTCATTCGATTCAAGTTGAAATAAATCATGGTGTGTTCATGAAAAATATGGTCGATTAGACTATCCACCATATTTCAAAAAATATGTTTCATGGTAATTTTGCAGAAATAATTCATGCAAAAATAAATATTTGTGAAGTTGGTCGAATCATTTTCGCATAAGTTTAGAATATAATACAACCAATTTAAGAAAATTCACGAAATTAAGGAGAGAGAATTGTTTAGAATATATCCATTAACGATTTGAAAAATGGAAAAATTAAAAATTCCCTCCATTCCTATCCATTAATCATCCCATAATTTTAGTTAACAATAATTAGTACAATCCCACTAATTTAGAAAGAAAATATACACATACATATGAATATCATATTAAAAGGGTAATATAGGTAATTCACTATCTGAAAGGATGAAAACATAACTGTTCAAAAAGTGCCGAATGAATACTTACATGGAATGAGGTAAGAGAATGAATATTTAAAAATTCCACAAAATTCAAATAGGACAAAGACAAGCGACGTGCATCCAAATTTGTTTCTTTTCTTATAATTTCGGGCATCCAATCCATTTCATGCCAACCTCACTCAATTTTCGATAGGCCAATCCAGGCCCGATAAGTTATAAAGAAAATCTCGTGTAGAATGACCCCACAATAGTCCATAGCACTTGAGAAGATAAGAACCTAAAACTCACATAGAAATAAATCACTAGGTATTAGGTCTTTGTCAACGAACCAACCACTTAAGATTACATGCATGACAAATTGTACACCTCTGGATGTATAATTCATGCTAATGTAGGAAACCATGTCACAAAATCTATATAAAAAAAAAAAAAAAAAGAGCGCAATTTTTGTAAAATGTCTAGACATTCAAACAAAATAACCTCTATAGCTGTCCAATAATCTATATAATAAAACAAAGACTTACTATTTTTTTTTTGCAAAATGTCTAGACATGCAAATAGAATTGCCCAATCACATTCACACATTAAAGTTATCGCCGTTTGATCAATTCTTGTTTTTTAAATGACGCAAAGAATATTTCCTTAATAAATCTACCCCCCTCTCTCTCTCAGATTTCAAGCGAAGCAGGCTTTAGCAAAATAACTAGGGCCAGCATACAAACAGAACAACCTTTGCACCCATCCAATCATATTCTCACGTTCAAGCTATTGCCGTTTGATCAATTAATTTTATAGAAGATACACAGAATATATATACTACTTAATAAATCTAGCCCTCTCTCCTGACTTTTATAAATCTTTAAGCACGAGCAATAGCTAGTATCAAACATAAAACCAAGGGGATCACCTATATAAATCCAATGTCATAAATTTCTTGACTCATAGTCAATCGATCCCACTACTTTCCATGGCTTCACAAAATCCCCACCAGCTTCACTTTGTTCTATTTCCACTAATGTCTCCAGGCCACTTCATCCCCATAATTGACATGGCCAAATTATTAGCCCAAAACGGCCCAACTGTCACTATCATCACCACCCCTCTCATCGCAGCAAGATTCCGGCACACCATCGACCGCGCCACTGCCTCCGGCCTCCCCCTCCGCCTCCTTGACCTCACGTTTCCTTCTGCGGAAGCCGGATTACCAAAGGGCTGCGAAACCCTCGAAACCGTAACCCCTCCAGACTTGCTAAAGAAGTTTTTCGGCGCAATATACATGTTACGACAACCGTTCCAACAATTGTTGGAACAGCTGGAGCCCAAACCGACGTGCATGATAGTCGATAAATATATCCCTTGGGCAGCCGAAACTGCCCGCATGTTTCGGATCCTGAGAATCGTTTTCGATGTCATGAGTTGCTTCTATCTACTCTGTTTCCACACTTTACATGTATCCAAAGTGCACGAAAATGTGCCTGAATCAGAGCCCTTTGTTTTGCCAAATTTTCCTGATACTATTGTACTGACCAAGTCCCAACTCCCGGGACTTTTCAATCCGGGTTCATTAGACGGGGTTCATGTGAAGGAGTTTCGCGAACGAGTCAGAGTAGCCGAAGCCGAAGCCTGTGGGATCGTGCTTAATACTTTTGAAGAGCTGGAACATCGATACATAAACGAGATTCGCAAGGTGAACGGAGGGAAAATTTGGTGCATTGGGCCACTCTCACTTTGCAACAAAGATAGTTCGGATAAAGCCCAAAGAGGAGATAAGGCCTCAATTGACGAAATTGAGTGTTTGAAGTGGTTAGATGAACAAGAGGCAGGCTCTGTAGTCTACGCCTGTCTCGGAAGCATTAGCCGTCTATCTTCTCCTCAACTAATCGAGCTCGGATGAGGCTTGGAATTATCTAAACGTCCATTCGTTTGGGTTATAAGAGGCGATGAGAAAGCCAAGGAGGTATACAAGTGGATAGAAGGAGACGGATTTGAGGAGAGAGTGAAGGGGAGAGGACTTATCATTCGTGGTTGGGCACCACAAGTACACATATTAGACCACCCATCCGTGGGGGCATTTCTGACTCATTGCGGCTGGAATTCGACTTTGGAAGGGGTATGTGCCGGTGTGCCGATGGTAACATGGCCGATTTTTGCAGAGCAATTTATCAACGAGAAGTTGGTGGGGGTCGTGCTAGAGACTGGAGTGAGTGTTGGGGCACGGGCAGCTGTGCAAATGTTTGAGGAAGATAAGAGTGGGGTGGCGGTGAAGAGGGAAGCGGTTAGGAACGCCGTGGAGAGAGTGATGGGCGGTGGAGTAGAGGCGGAAGAGAGACGAAAAAGGGCAAGAGAATTCGGAGAGATGGCTAAGAAGGCAGTGGAAGAAGGTGGTTCTTCTAATTTGAATGTGAAGTCGTTGATTCAAGATATGATGGAACAAGTCATTGGCATGGGACCAACGGAAGATCACCAATAACTTCTATAATGTCACAAAAAAAATAAAAATTGGTAAGGCAGGATGTCTCGGGTCAGCTTGTGTGCACTTTAATGTCAAAATTCACTTTGAAGAACCCTCTTTCTGATTTTGTGTATGTGAAGTTGCAAAACATCCATTTTAGTTAATAATTTTTTTGTATTTCCATAACAAAGATAAACCTGAGTGATCATTGTTTTGTATTTTTTTTCTTTCTCCGTTGTTTGCGAAAATCACTTTCAATTTTTTCATATTTCTTAGTAAGATAATGAAATCATCAATAGTAAAAAAGAGAGTGATCGAGGATGGACTAGCGTGTAGTCAAGATCCGGATTTTTTAAGGGGGATGAACAAAGTTAACAGGAAGTGATCACCTCGTTGAATTCGTGATTCTATTTACTAGCGTGTATAAATATTTTAGACTTGTGTTCACTTGCCATTTTGGTTGATCTCTAATTTTAAATCTTTCTAATTGTTAGTTTTATGTTAGTGGTTAGCCAGATTCGATTCAACTCTTCTTTCCCTACTCATTTGCCTCGTAGCACGATGGACAGGAAGGACGGTTACGCCCAAACTATTTGTTCAATTCTCGGGTATGCAACTGACCGGCTGCATGTCCACCCTTATGCCAGAGCCCAGTTAATAAAGGGCGAATCATTTGTCATGTCACGCCAGGGTTTACGTAGGATTAATCATTCGATTTTCTCAACTAATCCCCAATTCAACCCCAGCCAAAACCAATCTAACATTAGCTCATAAGCATCCACCCTTATCCCAAAATCGATCTACTTTCCATTCCCAATTTTTCCATGTCTTATATTCAAAACGATGTAATCGCCATCGTTCTTGAACTCTCCACTTAACCACTCGTGTCCAAAACAAATTTAATTCCACAATTACGGACGCAAACATCGACGTTGATTTACATGATCGGTTCTCACTTCATTTAATCAACAGCTAAGTAATCTAAATATTATCATCGAGTTATTATCTTCTTTCAATCTCCTCACATAGCTGTAATTTCAATCAACTTACACTATCACACATTCAAATTCACAGTGTTCTCTCGATCACTCTTTTTTCTGTGTTATACATCTACACAAGTAGTAATCCTTGAACATTTAAGATCTTGATCAATGTTTATTGTTTACAATAAACTCTACAGCCGTCCAATCATCATCATCTTTATAATAAACCAATGCCTTCTTTTGTTTGATGAAACGCGCGTAGCCATCCAATAATATATATCATAAAACAAAGCAGTTTTATTTGCCAAACGTTGAAGCATACAAACATAACTACTTCTCCAACCATCCAATCACATTCTCACATTAAGGCTATAGCTGTTTGATTAACTCTTTTTCTGAAAGAAGCAAAGAAAATTTACTTAATTATAAATCAACCTCTCTCCTAACTTCTATATATATTATAAAATAGAGCACTTTTTTTTTGTAAAATGTCTAGGCACACTAGTAGATCAACCTCTCTGCAGAGGATATTTTCTTAATTAATCTAATTCTCTCTCTCTCTCCTAACTTCTATATATTATAAAAAAGAGCGGTTCCATAATAAGCAACAGACTTATTAAGAAAATCCTTCTTGTAAACTTCTAAAAAAAAGAATTGATCAAACTGGTATAGCTTTAACTTCTAAAAAAAAAAAAGAATTGATCAAACAGGTTTAGCTTTAACGTGAGAATGCCCGACAAAGGGAAAATAAATAAATCTTTAACGTAAGAATATGATCGGATGTCAATTGTTATTTAAAAGATATAGAAAATCTTTCCTTAATAAATCTACCACTCTCTCCTAACTCTTAGGCAATGTATCCCATTTAGATATGGTCATCCAAAATTCACGTCCTCTGCGAGGTAAAGAATCATCCCGGTCAAAGTTGCCCTTACATCATACGAACCACATCTATGAAGTATAAGGAAGAGCACAAGTCTAGGTGGTATATCACTCATGCATATATCTGATCTTATCTCATCCTATCCTTTTCCTAAGAGCACAAGTCTACGTGGTATATCACTCATGCATAGATGATATATATCTGATCTTATCTCATCATATCCTCTTCCTAGCTAAAGGCATGCAGAGGCAGAGGCAGAGCAGAGCTACGTATAGACCTACAAGATGATGTTACTGGGCAATCGCATGAATATCCAAATACTGACTATTTTAAGAGCATCCACAATGGCATAATCAAAACCCAAAAGGTTGCTAAGATTTGCAATTGTTGTTAAAAAAAAAAATGCTCACATTGGAATAACCAAATTTAGCAACCTTCTTAGCAACTAACTAAATTTTGGCCCTTGGATAACCAAAACTAGCAACCTTTTTGCCAATAACCAAATTTAGTAGACCCCACCAAACATAATTTAAGTCAACTCGCATGCTCACCTATTGTAACACACACACCTTCTTAATTGGTTGCTGAAAAGGCAAATTTAAGTCAAATTTCGGCATGTTGCTATGCATAAGCAGCATAACATACACAAACATAAAAGTGGTGGACTCTACTGTCAAAACTTGTGCAACATGAACTAGGACAAGAATGCCGGTCGGGCATGTATGTGCCCATAAAGAGGTAAAATCTCACCATCAAATTAACCAGAAGCAAGACTCCACTTAAAAGAAGTTGCATGGTGTCCATCCTGCAATTTGTTCAGTCACACTATATCATGCTTTGCTTCCCAGTTTGTTTAAAAAGTAGTATCAACATTTATCTGCATAAGGACATGTTAAGTTGGCATACAATTTCCTTTGTCCCAATTAGACTTCCTTCCAAAAGTGACCGTCTCTCCCCAGGTCAAGTTCCTCTTCAGACCTCTATCCTCTTTACCCCTCCAAACACTCCTTAGGGGTCCTATTCCGGACCCACGTTGATAATCCATACTTTAGGCATTGCAAGACTTTGGCCTGAAGTTCCAAAATGTCTTGAAGACTCCGGCTTACTAGTTGACCGGCTGGAGACTTTACATTCTCCCGTGTTTGATGCGTCAATCAGGAATTGAATGTACAGTGGTGACTCTTGGGAATTAGTATAAGAGATGAATATGTAGCTATGTATATTTATAGATGCTCAGACCTATCCATATTGTTACTTTTGTACAAGAACATCCCTCCTCACTCACAAATGTGTTAACAAAGTAACCATTCTTATTGATTACCAGCACAGCAATAACGGACCCAATAACACTTCCATGATCAACGTCTCAGAACACTATATGGAGTTCGGGATATTGATAGAAAAGAGAAACTTTGATACACAAATTCAATTCACAATAAATGCAACATCCTATATATTCCAAATGAAAAACCTTTGTAAGGCATAGAATGGAATATAAAAGAATTGCAAGTCAAAATTCTAAACCCTAGTAACACATGTCCTTTTACAGAGGTGCTGAACCCTAGTTACATATATACGCTAGACTTAAAAATACCCTCTTACACTAGAGGTGCTTAATTATTCAAGCAATAATCGATTATTCTTACAAACTCTGTATTAATACAGGACACTAAATTATTCTCCTCAAAATAATAAAGAAATAAAAACATATTAATGCTTAAGCATATATGAAGGTTGAAAAATCTACACTTAAAGTAAGCAATTCGTACATGGAGAATCACTGGAAAGGAGAAGCAACTGGAGCTGCAAGACCTAGAAACCGCATTATCCTGAATCGGCGATCCTTTCTCATTGACTTCAAGGAAAAATTAACCTCCTGGATAAAAAGGGAAGGCAACCTTCAGTTTATCAATCTCTACTAACATGCAAATATATATGTGTGTAGTACGACTCACATCAAAGTGAACTTTTGGTTTCCGTTCTCTCGTGCCCCTTCTCCTCTCCATGCAATCACTTTCTGTTCTGCTTGAACTTGATGAATTCCACTTATCTGTTAATGCCACAATAACAAGTTTCTAATTTGCAGAGAATGTACCAAAGAATACATCCACCGTGGAAGTTATGGTAATGGTACATAAATAGCTGTATTGTCTGTGTACAGTGAGATCCAAGTAAAATGAACAGCACAATGATAATAATAAATGGATTTTCCACGACACATGCCATCTTAAGGTTTCAGACACACAAATATCTGTGTGTGTGTTTGTGTGTGTATTGGTAATGCTTGGTGTTCTGGACCAGCTTGCATACACTGTGGAGTCTAATACCTACAACACCATAGTTGTTCCTCACGTTTAGGCGTGGGAGTGAAGCCGCCTTAAGCGTTGCTAGCAAGCGAAATTGAACCTAAGACCTTATGAGGAAGCAAATCTCTAAGTCTCAGCCCTTCATCACTAGGCTATATTACAGGTTATAAGGTGAAAATTTACTTGAGTTGACTTTTCATTCTACGTTCGCACTATTATTAAGGCATATGATGTTTTTGATTCAACACGAATGGTAATCGCAAATGTAAACATAATTTCTGCATTTCATCTGCAACTCGAAAAACTTTAGATCAGGGCCCCTGTAGGATGACTTAACGACAGATTAGAAAGAATAAAATTTGGAAACCATCCCAAAGTTACACTCTGGTGGAATTTCATGAATAGAAATATCTTGAGAGTTGACTGTTGAGCCTCAGATTGTAACGGTGGGGAGGACCAGCACAGCAGAAGATCAAAAATCTCTCAACAAGAAACTGTACAGAATATATTGAAGAAACAGTATGTACCAGGTGATTGATCTCGTGTAATTGAACAATTAGGATCATCTGATGATTCAGTGAACTCTTTGCTGAAACTTTGGCACTCTAAGGCCTGCAATGATATAGAAATCACATTGAAACCTTCACACAGGAGTAACATATGAAACTCTTCCAAAGGGTAATAAATACTTTCTTCAAAGGAGTGGAAAGATAAATAAATAATAATAATAAAAATAAAAAAAGTGACATCCATGTGCCAAGTATCAAGAGTAGCATATGAAACAGATTGATAATCTAATTAAACTTCATAACATCAAATAAAACTAGCTCATAAAGGGTGATATTACTAACTTCGGCAGAATGAATTGTCATTCGTTAGACAATATCTACATATTAGAATCATAAATTGTAGCCATTTTGTTTCCCATCTGACCACAGACAAACCATTCATATCATCCTACGGAGAGACGCTACAAACAATCTCATTTGCTACAAACATCTCATTTGCTCTATAGATATGCACCGGGTTTGTTTCTCCTACACACTGTTTAATACAGTTTTTTGTTGGTTGTGAAATATGGGACAGAATCTCGACCCCACACGAGGACGTGTGTTCCTAAGTGGGGGGAGATTGTGACGCCCCGCCCCTGGAAGTTCCAAGTAGTGGTCGACCGGCCTGAGGGCGGTTGGGACCCGAGCGGGGGCTGTCTAATCGGTGACCAGAGGGGTCAGCCGGGGGTGGTCCCACATCGCTTGGTGAAGTGTAAATCGTGTGCTATAAATAATAGATCGCCATCCTACCTTGTACAAGACCTTTTAAAGCCGTGAGAGCGTCAAAGCCCATTGGAACTTCACAGTTAAGCGGGCTCGCCTTGGAGTAATCCAAGGATGGGTGACCTTACTGGAAAGTCTGATGGGGTTTGGTGTTCAAAGCGAATAATATTGTACAGGGCGGGAGCGGATCGTTACAGTTGGTATCAGAGGATAGGCGACATGGGATCGAGTGGGTGATCAGAGTGTATAGCAAAAGCATGAAATTCATATTTTTTAGTAGACAAATTTCGAGGACGAAATTTCCAAAGGAGGGGATACTGTAATACCCCATATATTAAAAGTATTGATTTTTGCATGTAATTAATTGGTAGCATATAAGTGAAGGTGTGTGCACGTGTGATGCTAGCTGGGAAGTAGGTATCAAGACAAAAACATTTAGTTAAGGTACATGTGTTAATGTTCAAGAGGAATAAGTTGTAGACACCCTATTCTGGACTGTCCAGATTAATTTACTTACGATTTTTGATTCCCCGATGATGAATAAGATCAAGAACACCTCGCGAATGTTAGTGTGTTTGAGCTTTGAGTGTTCTAAAACCCTTTTAGATCCCTTTCAAGTCCTTAAAACCACAGCAAAACCCTACCTGTGCACGATGGTCCCACACAGTGTGCGCTGGTACTCTGCCACGTGACAGTCATCGGTCAGCTTTGACCATTGACCAGGCAAGGACCCGCGCACGCAAGTCAGGAATTGGCGTACGCCGGTCAAAGGTAGTCCCATCACCTTTATTTAGCCACGTTCACAAGACTTTTAGGGCACCCCAGTACACTGTGCAGCCATCTGGGGAGTGATCTCGGACAGGGGGATGTTCCCTCCCTCACACAACCTACCCATCACCTTGTCCCATGCATTTAATGCATGGAGACTTACTCTCCACTCCAACCAGCTCCATTCAGCTGGTTAACTCCCTCCACCCTCTCCTATAAATACCCCCCTTGCATTTATGTGCAAGGGGTTCACAAGATTGAAAGTTAAAGAGCATTAGTTGCCTCTTAACCTCTTTGTTCATCATTTTCTTTGTCAAGAAAGTGGTAAACAAGTTTCATACACCCCAGCTACCCACATACATTCCTCATCCATCCCCCAAAGCCAAGTTCAAAGCTCGAACACTCCTACAAGCTCGAAACCAAAGGTATACCACCTTTGACAGTATTCTGTTCTGATCCCTGAGGGGGGCTGGCAGGGTCAAGGCTAGTAATCTATACCAGTCCTGGCCCTAAAGCTAGCAAGGTTTCAAAGTCGTGTGTGGTTAGAACTGGCGCACGCCAGTAGTAAGTACGCGTAGGCCAGTTATGGTGGTATGTGCAGTACTGGCGTGGGGATCAGTGTCTAACTATTTTCTGTATTTCCTTCTATTTTCACCACCTTTGAGCATGATAAAACTAGTTTACTGTTTTCCATAGTTAGATCTGCTAGTTTTATTATTCAATATTCATTTTTGCTACTTTGGAATGCCTTTGGGGTCCTTCTGGTCATATTCCAGAACCTAGAAAATGCAAAGCCAAGCACTGGAAAAAGGGGTCATAACTGGCGTATGGTGGTCGTCTACATGCGTGCGCCAGTTTATTCCAGTCCAGTGGCTGGCCCTTGCATGGCACCTAGGCCTTGGCCTCTGCATTTGTCCCCTCTCTGTTTATGGGGTATTATGTTTATTTTGTGGCTCTAAAGCCCTTTAAAACTGTTCATAACTGCCTATTATCTGCTATATCAACTGCTTGGTTTGTCCTGGGTGTGCACTGGTCACTTCCAAAGCCCAAAGGGTTAAAGATAAAAGCTGTGGGTTTAGACTTACTGGCATACGCGAGCCTGATAGTGGCGTACGCAGGTAGGATCAGCATGCAGTGACTTGATCAGTGCATACTGGTTTCTTCCTACGCACGAGTCTGTTTAAAACTCCCACAGGAGTCTGTTTTCATCATATACTAACTGTTTCGATAAGCGAGCATGCCATCTATCACATCCTGCCAACATGTTACAGTTTTAATCCCCTTGAACTGTTCCCCTGCCCTAACTGGCTTAAAAAATGATTAATGAGAGAAAAGCGCAAATGTTTTACAAATGTCCGAGTAGAGGCCGATCTCCGGATTGGGCGAGAAGGGTGCCTTAAAACCCTTCCCCTCTCGTAACCTCGCTCCCGAACCTCAGATATCCAAAGGTGACGACGGACCAGTCTACAAAATCTTTTCCAATCAAAACGTAGCAAAGCGTTTCAAGTTCGGTTCCTTGGGTGTTTCACCACTAACACCCAAGTGGCGACTCTGAATTGTAGCGTTTCGCCACGCTTTTTCTAAAAGGGCGCACCTGATTTTAGGGGCGTGTGCCCACACAAGTGTTGTCATTTTGTATAACTCTTTGAATAGTCAACCTAGCTACTATACTTATACACTTTGTATTAAGAAGAAGCTGTTTATCTGATAAAGAGAGAACAGTAAGAACTCTAGGGAAAACAGAGAGGGCCGTGAGGTGGAGAGTGGAGCAATCATCCGACCGATCACGGTGATGCGTAGCGTAGCAATTACAATTGGTGGTTCACTGTGGAGGAGTGTCCACAATAAGGTCACGATCTTACTTAAGGTACCCAAGCCAGGAAGTATATAATATGCTCTAAATCTCCGGAGTATTCCTTTTGCATGCCTTTGTATTCTACTCGATCATTATGTTGTTTATTGAATCATCTGAATTCATTGTTGGAGCTGAGTTATGTGTTATGTACGGGGGTTGGGTGCCGTGGAACTATTTAGTATATGATCGAGTGAAGTTGCCTACTGTGCTAACAGCCCGAGAAGCCTCATTATAGGCTGGATGTGGCAAGTGAGGCCGGTCACTGGTCATATACTGAGGAGGACCTGATATGAGGTCGTATTATGTGGCTTGTTGTTGACTCCGTGTCGCTAATTGGTTGGTCTCATTTATTGTGAGCATATCTATTCTCGTCGTATTGTATACTTCCTGGGGGGTTTGTGTTGCAGGTTGCGAAGGTGAGGATGGCATATCGGGTTGGTGGTGGTGGAGTTATAACCGGCTAGGTGTTTAGGCCTACGTGGCTGCTTTTATTTAATCTCAGATAATTGTAAACTCTTTTCTTTTGTAAGTTTTGTATTAATGGCAGATTGTAGTCTTGGGTTAACACTTTGATTATTGGAGGTGGTAGTGGTGCTTGGAGAACTGGGTCGTTACAAAAATCCACATACTCCCCAACCCAAATAACATGATACGAGCAGGTTAAGTTGCAAACCAGTATTCTGATCAACATCGGACTGTGAAAGGTTTCCAGCAGGATCAACAAAAGCACTGGAGCAATAGATCGAAGATATAGCTAATAAAACTGGAACATATCCTCAATGTTCACTGCCTAAGGTACGCTGAACTTAGTATCGAATACCAACATTGCATCTCATGGTTGAATGGAATTTTACAAAAACATGACAATCAACATATTGGCCCTTGAAATCAAATACAGTTGAACTTTCTCCAAGGGTCCGAGAAAAGCTGATACTAAAAGGGTGCACTTCTAAAATTTCTCAACATTAGGACGCAAATAACTTTATCGAGATTTCGACAAAACCTTGTTCGATTAGATGCATTATAGGCACAGAAATAGATAACTAGGGGAGGAAATAACGAAGAATGTCCATATCAGTTACAACCTCAAAATTTTCATCAAAAGATAACAGAGAAAGGAGAAATAAGGCCCTACAATACTCGTTGAACCACATTATCCCTGGGGGGCCATGGCCCCAACCCCTTCCCCCCGAGGAATGGCATAGATACCCATGTATCCATACAGCAGTAGCCAAATGTGAATGTCGTTATACTTTAGAGAACCCAACAAACATTTCAGTAATAGGCCACCATTATGTGAACTTACTATAATCACTGTTTCTGTTTGTTATTCAAATTAGAAAGGCCCAAAGGACCTTATATTTCTTTAGTTAAATTACCAGCTGACTAGCTGAGTCATTTTTTTCCACTTCGGGAACATTAATTCAGATTAACAAATGAAGTGCTTTCCGCAGTTCAATTTCAAAAATCAAGGACTGAAGGCATGATTATTTGTATTATCTATAGAGCTCATTTTCTCAAGTGCTTTGTGAAGTTCACCTCAAAAAACGCTCAAGAGAGCTCGCTTGCCCTAGTGCATATGTTCGTAATAAAGGGAGATGGTCCCATCTGAATCACGAAGTGTACTAAAATATAAGTCCTCTTCACGACGGTTATACTGAGTCTCGTCAGAGGATATGATTTTAGAGGAAGTTCTTACCTGCTAGGACTTAGTTCAATATTCTTCCACGATTCCATGTAACAGAAAGCATTGCAATAACATGTTTGTGAGAAAGATAGTTGCTACCAATTTAACTGAATTCATTATAACATCCCATCAGTTAATCACTAACTGAGTTCGTAATTTGTAAGAACTCGCTGCCCAAAACGTCCAATGATTTCACCAGAATTAGCATCTCAGAGTAATAATACTAGTAGTGAAAAAGAGACTGGTAATTCTGCTACGGTACTGCCTCACTACATCTCCTAGACCTGCTGTATAGTGGGAGCTACGCGCAATGGCTTCAACCTTCTAGCCTGTTTGCATATTCTTTTCTTTTTACCTGTTTAAGCATACAAAAAATTAATCACCTATCCAACAAGACATAATGGAACTGAAGGAGACAAGGTGACCCAAGGAGCGATGGTCACCACGGCCGATGGGCAATAAGGCCAGAATGAAGGACGACCCACCCCTGAGGTCAATGATTTACACTTGAGCTAGAGGCAAGGCCCAAGTTGCTCGGGACCGAAGGAGGAATGTGGAATGGAGACTTGAGCTCAAGGGATTGTCTGAAGGCCCATACTCCACTAAGGAGTTGGACTCCAGACCACTCTTAGAGAGAGAGAGGCAACTCTGTTGACCGAAGGTCAAGCTTTTATAGGTACTTATCATACCTACCCCTGAAACTGAAACATCACTATCCTTACCTACCACCTGACACCTTGATCACTGACTTCTGATCATTAGACTCTCAAACCTAAGGCTTAGACCTCACATGACTACTATCTACCTTCTGCAAGCTTCAACACTATTCATCTGACTTCATAGGTACTTATTCACCTTCAGATGACCAGCCATTGAGGACCTTCCACGTGTCCTCGGTCCAGCTGAACCTCAGACCATCTCCCACCTATATAAAGGACCCTTGCCTCTGTCCAATACATTACACAACATGGCTATTACTTGCAAGGCATTGCCCATAGCATGACTTGGTCTCTCTACTGCCACTCTCACTCTCTCTAAAGGATCTGCCTTGGGCTCTCTCCTCATCCACCTTTGGCACCCCGAGCCTTCAGCATCTTGTTGGTATCCTGGATCACCTTCAGGGCTACCACAGCCCATCAATGTAGTTCACGGGAACCAATCAGTCAATTGGTTCCTCAAAAGATGTTGTCAGCCTATGACCTATTAGGCATAAGTTGACATTTTAATGGCACTGACAAATTACCAATAGTGCTTGAGAAATGTTAAAAATCTTATGTAACATGCATAAACAGGATAATAATTATGAGTGGTCATTGAGCTACAAATTTGTCTCAACTTACTTCAGCAGGCCATAGTTGGCGACCAGTTTTATCCCATACCATGCTTCCTGGAGTTATGCAAAAATTACTACTCTCATTGATTTGAGATTTGTCTGGGGTGAACTGTTCCCCTAACATATCACTTTTCTGTTTATCAGCATTCCTACAAAATGATAGGACAAGAAGAAAAAAATTTAATCAGTGAGAAGTAATATGTTATAGTTACCATGAAAACACAAGCATGCTTTTTCAGTAACTAGACCAAATAGATATCTTTGATTACTATTTTTTCATAACAAAAGATCATTAAGATGTCCCACTTTTTTCTCAAATACCAATCAAGTGTAAGGTCAATCAAAATATAATGAGTATTTTATGCATACACGAACAAATAAATTCATGAAAATACATTAAGAAGTAAACTTTGTCAAGAAGAAGAGCACCTTGGCTTTCATGTTTCAGATCATTTATAAAAAGACCCAGATGTAAACACTGAGTTATTCAATTTCTGAAGTAAAACACTTTTTACTTTTTTTTGGCAGATAAAAAAAAATTTATATGGAAAGGTTCAATCACTGGTGTGTCATGACTCATACTAACTAGATCAATTTTTTACTTTTTTTCCAATGAGAAAAAAATTAACAAAATTTCATATGAAAAGGTTCAATCACTGGTGTGTCTGCCATGACTTGTACTAACTAGATCAATTTTCTCAATCTAGGAACGGAGAATGCTGAAGAGTGGCAAACAGACTAATCAAGATTCAAAATGGGAAATGGGAAAATCTTGGACGGGTATCTCATACATCCAGATCATAAGCAGATGCTATCATCCAAGGTTTCTTCATTTCTCTCCAAACATTGCTGTAAAATTGAATTTCTAACTAAGGGCATTTTTATTTAATGGCGATAGAGAAACAAGTAACTATCTTGCCTAGGGATGTAACAACCAGAGCCAAATAAGGGATTTTTACCCAATTTCTTGCTCAGGCTCTCACTTAGTTCCTTCAAACTAATACATAGTGAAAGGACAAAGACATGGAGGCTTTTTTTATTAAGGGTGGGCCCAAGTAGGTTCACATATACAGGAAAGAGATAGAAGGGAAAGATATCCTGATTCGAAGCGCGCTTGCTCATTTGGTCTGTGTGATTGAGTACTGACCAATATCTTAATTCCCTATTTTATAGTTAGTCCCATTTACTAAGCGAATAAGCTTAATCAAGCTCATTATCAAGATAAGATAAATGCTAGTTAGCACCCTTAGTCTCATGCATCCAACAGTGCTCGCACATGAAAATCTTTCTACAGTACAAACCTGCCACTCCAGGCATCAAAAAGTGCATTTTCACTGACTGATTCAACTTCTATCACTGGAACTTCAGTAAAGTTTGAGAATAAAGTTTTTCTTAAATCCTCAAAATTGCTGCATTGGACGGCAGGGAACTGAAGAATGTTTTCTCTCCTTGTCCTCATTTCTTCCAAATTGGTGATAGTATCACATCCTGGTTTGTCTTTGCCTCTCGAGGACTCCAACAATAAACCTGTTGCAAAAATGTTCAATAAAAATTAGCAAAAGAATAAGATAAAGAAAGAACTAATTCGGTGTTTAAAAACAAAAATAAATAATATAACAAGCATCAGAACTCCTGAAAGTCTGCTTAATATAAAACGCTTCTCCATAACAAATGGACTGCTCTCAACCTATATGACCTAGGTGTATGGGCAACAGTGATTCAAAATTTCTAATTTCCTGAGTCTTTGCTGCTTGACGTTTAAAATCACAAAACAATTCACCTCATAATCCTAGTAAGAGTTGAGAGAAAAGAGACGCAACCACCTAACCCTAGATTTTCCAACTCCCCTGCTAACATGCATGATCATCCAGTCAAAACTTTTCTCTCCAGTAGATAATTCATTTATCTTCTACCAGTTACCACTCAGCCGGAGAATGAGATAGTATATGCAATGCAACCAAGCGAGAAGAGAAGAGAAAATGTCTATAGATGCCAGGTTTCGATACTCCTCGTAACGATAGACCGATGATATATCACATTTATCTTCAAGATGTTACCTTATCCTACTTCACATCACTCAGCACACTATCGAAACACAACATACAGAGCAACCGAACAAACTTCCAAAAGATGATATGCAACTAACAAGGAGGAGTAGATTGTCGATTGAAGAGCCAGAAATGGTCAACACAAGCTCATAAATGAAATCAATATTCCCGCAGAGAAAGGTCAAGCCAATCTTTAACAGAATTTGACCTGTATCGACTAACCACATGTAATTAACTAACTATTCAGCAGTTAAAACAAAAGTACAATGACAATTTTACCAATACCACCAAAGTAAACCTTTTGTCTCAATTAACTGGGGCCGATTACATGAGTGATGAGTCATTCACAAAGTTACCAAGAACTTCATAATCAATGGAGTTTAATAAATTCACAGCCTTCTTAACCACAGCATCCCAATACAATGTTCTACCAAGAACTTCATAATCAATCGAGTTTACTAAATTCACACCCTTGTTAACCACAGCATCCCATGCCAATGTTGGCCTTTCCCTCCCCTTAACATTCTATCAACAAACTATGTACCAAACTTCGCAATAATGGTAGAATAAAACTCCTATTCAATTAGGAAAGGAATTTGACCTAGATCAACAAAACCCCAAACAAATAGCTAAATTTTTCAGCAATTAAAACAAGGGGACGAATAATCAATCCCAACGCAAATAAGCAAGGCAATTCAAAGAAACTGAATCAATTCAATTCAATTCAATCCGATTATAAAACCACATTTAACTAACTTTATCTACATCAAACCATAGAGTTGCACCTTTACCAAGAGGACTGTTGGAGAGAGCGGAAGAAGAAGAAGGAAAAGAGCAGAAGGAGAGAGAGAAGTCTGTGCGACGTCGTCTATGTCCCAAGGCGCTTCTCGGTTGCTTCCACCACTTTGGTATACGATCAATTTCGTGTACTTTTTGTATCTTGTTACTCTTAGGCGCCTTTTTCTTCGCCATTGCTGTGAATTGAACAATTAGGACTAGATTTTAGAGAGAGAGTAGTACAGTGGGAGAAGAGAAGGTTGAGAGGAGGCGGAGAAGCAGCAGCAGCAGAAGGAGAGGAGAGACATTGAAGACATGAAAATTGGGTGTGTCCTCTGTATTCCTATTGGAGACATGAAATTTGATTATACAAAATCAGATATGACAATTTCTTGATAAGTGAACCAAATGAAATTTTGCTTTTTTTTTTTTTGTGCATAAGATTTTATAAATGATGATGCAATGAAAAACATAAGGACGGACATCCATCCTCACGGAAGGACTTATTATGACTTCATGAAATTAAAAATGATTGATTAACATAGTTGTAAATTAGAAAGATACAAAATACTAGAATGAGGGCAATCGGGTCAATAAATAGAAAGAGAGAAGGTATCTGCGTCTTTTCACTTCCAATCCCCTTAGGATTGGATTGTGAATAACACCGGACCCTGGTATGGGTAATCCCATTGAATTGGGGGATTCGTAATCCTGTTGGACTCGTAATCCTATGAACAAAAATCAAACCAAACAACAAACAAAAATTCTCCACCACCTTCCTAGTTCTATCCCACCCTTCAAGAGGGTTATCAAAACACACCCTAAAAGTATGTGGATGTTGGTTTGATATACACTTGTGTCCATTGGTAGTTTTTTTTTTTTTTTTTATCAAGGAAGATGATTTTCATTCATGAAAGTCTGCACTTGTAAAAGTAATTTCATTCAAAATGAAGAAAAAAAAAACACTAATAAAACAATCTCATAGCAAAGAGATAATCCAAAAGCACAAAATTAAACTTATTTCCTAAATCAAGAGCATCAAGCTCTCTCCAACACATAATGCAAGGCAAACCGAACTCAACTTTGGCAATAGTGTCAGTAAAAACTAAAGACAGTCTCTAAGGATTCTGAAGAATCACATCAAAGTAAACAATGAAGCATGAATGGAATCCCATATCACAAAATACAAAGAAACAAATTGAAAGAAGAATCCATGTAGGCCATGTTCCAAACTCTATATCTTCAAGTTCAATATTAACCTCACCTACTCTATGGCCTACATGGGACGCGCGCGGCCATGGAAGAGAATAGAAGATGGACGATGAAAAAGAGGCTGCGTGGTCAGTCGGGTAAAGAAAGCTGTGAAAGATATGTATTTGGAAGAGCAGTGAAAGAATGGAAGAGTCAGAGTCCAACAAGCATAGGTGAGGCTGGGGGAGGAATATTGGAGTGAGGGAAGAAGAAAAAGTAACCTCATTGAAGAAGATGGAGGCCCTCACTAATGGAGGGAAAGAAACTACAAATGGAGAGGGGAGAGCTCTCAAATCTAGCTTCTTTCTGCCCCGTCTTATCGATGAACATGGACAAATAGAGAATTTTTTTTAAGCAAGATTTAGTTTGAGTGGAAATTTAATTAAAATCAAGAGAGATGCTATTCTAAAACATACTAAGGGAAGAAAGAGAAGTGAACCATCTTTTGGCGATTCGGTGTGGGATATATGATGAGTAATGCTTTCAGCAATACAACTAGTATAAGTTTGTTGAAAAATACAGGGTATTTTGCGATCCTTTTCATTTCAAATATGTATCAGTCTTGTTAGTCATTATTTCGAACAATGCTAGAATCATATTTTTAAGGACGTATAATTTTTGTTACTTTACTTGAAATTATTTTCTTCAAAAATGCTACTCCCTCCGTAAGTGTCCATGTTTCTATTTTGGGATGTTCCAAAATAAGTGTCCTCTTTCTAAAAATAAACATCAAAACATGGTGAAATTCCAATTTTACCCCTAAAAAGTACACATTGATTTGACAGCTTTTTTATATTCGTGTCATTTTTAGATTGACAATATCTTTCAATTTATAATATTCTTCATGATTTTAAAAACTTCGTATAATAAAACTAATTGAAATCTATCAAACAAATTTCATATTACATATTTTTTGAGATTCATATTGAAAGATATAAGCGATTTCCATACATATAATTAACTTCACAGTTTTTAAGGTTAATTTTGAAAATTTAGAGTAAAAATCTTGACTTCTTAAAATGCACGATTTTTCCGTAGAGGACACTTAAATTGAGACGGAGGGAGTAAAACAATGGTGGTTATACTCGGTGGGGTACTTAAGTTGGTGGCTATGGATGTTGGATACAATGGATGCTCTTAACCAACCCTTTTTATTAGGTGCATCACAAAATGATATTACAGAGAGAAAAGTACATTTTTCGTACCCGTAAAAGAAAACAATATATATATAGTGGTCCAGAGTAAAAATCATTCCCTTTGTAACTGCCTAATTTACTGATAACCTTCCAATTTCTACACAACATTAACAACCACACAAACTTGTCTAAAAATGAGTATCGAATGCAAATAAACTTGAACAAATGAGAGAGAGAGAGAGAGAGATGCAAGTTGGAATATATCGTCAAGCTGAAAGCCTTTTCCCAATTACGTACGACTAAGGATCACATCCATGGCATCTCGTTACCAAGCCCGGTTGCAATTTTTGTTGTTTCTTGTTCTTGCGCTGCTGCTCAATGTCCATGTCCAGGCCGAAAACCACATTAACAACCCTACTATACTAATGCATCCCAAGCACCATAAACCCGCTTTCAAGCCAGGCCCTTGGAAGAATGCTCATGCTACCTTCTATGGAGAACCTGATGGCTCTGGAACAACACGTAAGGAAAAAGAGACCAATTCTAACATAATCTTATTCTGAATCCTTCCCTACATTGACGTGTTTAGTTTTTGATAACTCAAAGTGTCTGTGCGCACCTTGACGACATTTGTTTCAAAAAACGCACTGTAGAAATATGCCGTTGCTAACCAGGCCTAGGTTTAGGAAATCCTTAAATTTGAATCTAAAAAGAAAGAAAGCAGAAAATTATGTCAAAGTTGGACACGTAAAAATCAATAGATAACCTTGTAGCGACCATCGACTTTTCTATGATTTTCTTTCATAGTTTTAGTGTCTATGCTCAGATGTCTTTGGCCTAATGGCATCAGAGGAGCAAGTGCCAGGAGAAAGGTCAACTCCAAACCCTGACTTTAGCCGATCAACCAAAAAAATGTTTGTATCCATCGTATGGCTGATATTGAAAGATCACCTCTCTGTTCACCCTATAAAATATGCATGATGCTAACCTTGTCAACGCCTTTCATATCAATTTAGTCTTGTTTAATTTTGTTACAAATTATTTTTCAAAACAAAACCTTTGAGGAAATTATATGCAGAGGGAGCATGTGGCTACGAAGATGTCGAAAAGGAAGGATATGGCTTGCAAACTGCGGCGTTGAGCCAAGCACTTTTCAACAACGGACAAACCTGCGGGGCTTGCTACGAAATAAAATGCGTGAATGATAACCAGTGGTGCGCGCCGGGACAACCGTCTCTCTTTGTCACGGCCACCAATCTCTGCCCACCAAACTACTACCAATCAAGTGACAACGGAGGGTGGTGCAACCCACCTCGCGAGCATTTCGACTTGTCTCAACCTGCCTTTCTCCAGATTGCAGCATACAAGTCTGGCATTGTTCCAGTTCAATATCGAAGGTACATATATAATTAGCTTTTAAAACTTTTTTTTTTTGGGTGAATTAAATTTTATTAACAAAGCCCAAACTACAAAGCAAAGGGACATACCCCAGACTTTCAAAACGATCAGCTCAAAGAGCAAAGCAAGAGTCATAAGACCAGACCTGCTGACTAGGAAACAAGCAATGATATAGAACAAATTCAGCAGCAACCAAACGCATCACTTGCTTTTCCAACTGCTGCACTTGAAAACCATGATTTTGGAAAATTCTTCTACGGAGTATTTCGTTGCCCCCATATGTAATGGATTGATGCAGCCAATGAGACCTTAAACACCTGGCATTTTGTTCGTTTGTTCTTCAAAAGATATACTCCTGTTACTCCATATGATGTGATAGTGAAAAGCTATACTAGAATGGTATTGATAATGGCATTTTGTTTGCTTGTTTTGGTCTTGCTGTTCACGAATAAAAAGGGTGTACTTGTTTCTAAGTGAAATACCCACATCAATATCGATCATTATGTTTTATTGATCGTGTTTGTAAATAGCGAGCATATAAACTTTTCATGCAAATCAACATGAAGGATCAAGAAAACAGGGTGTGCTTAGGAGTGAGAAAAGAAAGAGAAAATAGAATACCCAGATGACAACTCTCCAAATATACCTAGTTTTCAATTTGCAAGCCATTTTTGCATGCTTTTCATAAAAACGAAAAACAGTGGCAACGAGCCTTGTTGTGAACGGGAGTTGTGTGAAATTCAGAACTCGGATGACATTTGAAAAAAAATTGCAGGGTTCCATGCAAGAAGGAAGGGGGAATTCGATTCACTATAAGCGGGAATCCTTATTTCGTTATGGTCTTGGTATGGAATGTCGGAGGAGCAGGGGATATCACAAGCATGATGGTGAAGGGAAGTGACAATGTGAAATGGACTCCAATGCAGCGCAACTGGGGCCAGAAGTGGCAAACCAACGCCAAGTTAGTAGGCGAGTCGTTGACATTTCGAGTCAGAGCAAGTGATGGAAGAACCTCAACTTCCTGGCATGTCGCCCCAAAGAACTGGCAATTCGGCCAGACATTCGAAGGCAAGAACTTCAAGTAGAAGATATAGATGCCGCATAATCAACACTTGCCTAGGGTGATAAAAATAAATGAAAATTTCATCTCCTAGATAGGATTCCATATCCTGAAGGCATTAGACTCTGTTTAGTTACAGTTTTCAGAATGAGTCTTTATACAAGACCTTCTAAAAACTTGTTTGGTTGAGGTTGACCAAACTATATTTTGTAATCAATCTTTTATTGTATAAGGGTACTTCACAGATCAGTGTTGGAGGCCAAGATGTGACCACTTCACTTAACAAATTAAAAGAACATAACACTTGCCATTCCAAACACTTTAGGCCACTAATCGACTTTGGATGACATATTTCAGTAACTGAATAAATAATTTATTAAGTTTTACAACATTTGTTCGGCATCTACCTGTAAATTATTCTTCAATAAAAAAAAAGAGCAAACCCAGTGCATAAGGCTCACACCATTGCAGGGTCTGGGGAATGATTGATGTACACAGTCTTATGGGGAAGGATTGATGTACGCAGCCTTATCCCTGCAAACAAAGAGGTTGTTTCCGCGACTCAAACCCGTGACCTCCAGGTCACAATGGAGCAACTTTACCGTTGCGCCAGAAGGCAGCTAAATAACCCAGCTTCATTCAAATATGCTCCGTATATTGCATTAGACAGCTGATAGCATGATTCTTCTCTGTTTTGGTTTTGCACCAGAAGAATAATATAGACAAAACCTGCAATAGACCAGTCCACTATCTAAATGCACAACCAATACTACCGATGTTATCTTGAGCTAATAGGAAAATTGTGGTACTGAATATAGAAGATGCTGCATATTGCACAACCAAAACAATTAGTTTATCCCCTCCCAAATAGAAGCTCATCCCCCTCGCGAAAGAAAGAATTCTGTTCTTACTGCTTCATACATTTTATTTAACTAGACCAAACAGTACCAGAACACCACGAACACTTCTCAAGTCGCCCCCTATTTGGAGACTTTTGCTCAACAAGTGCAAGTGGAATGTGGACGACATTCCTTTCAACGTAGAGAATAACCAAACAAATCTCAAATTACTTGAAAAGTTTAAACTTTTACCCAAAACAAAAGCCAATGAAGTATCTTCTGTTAATCTTCCATTTCACCAGCTAAAGAGTCGTATCTGGAAGGTACATTAAACCAAAAGTCGAAACATAATACAGGTAACCTTAACTGAGAAGTCATGCACATCAAGATAAGCAACCACAGTTCAATCAGCACATCCAATCTCCAGACCTCGGTTGATGAATTGTACAAATATAGCAGTTGTGAATCTACTGATGTGCTAAGACACAGTATACATGAACCATTTATCCCATACTGGGTGGTGGTGGGGGTGGACGAACTCCCTGCCCCATCATCTGTTGCCCCGGAAAACCCTGAGGAGGTGGCGGCATTGGAGGTCTTCCCATCTGAGGGCCCGGAGTGAAGTGTACCATTGCGCCGCCACCAACTGGGGGCGGTGGTGGAGCGGGTAGATTTCCACCTGGCGGCATAGGCCTAGGCCCATTTGCCATTGGAGGAGGCGGTGGGCCTCTCGGAGGATTTCCCATTGGAGTGCTCGATGGCGGCCCTTGGGGTGGAGGCGGAGGTGGTGGTGGGGCTTGGGGTGGTGGAGGCAAAGGCCTAGGCGGAACACCAGGAGCTGCTGTGCCATTAGCCGGAGGAGTGGGTTGGCCTTTGTTTGCTTCTGGTGGCTTGGTTTTGAAGTATAACTGCAACTGTAGATTCAGCCCAAAGGCAAGTAAGATAAGAATCAGAAACAGGAGATCATCACTAACAGAACAAGAATAGTTATTAAACCAGAGCAACAAGTTGCACAAGATTCACTCATAAATATCATTACTAACAAGACGAGAAGATGATTACAGATTACTTATCAAGAAAAGTGGTTACACTAACCAGAGGTACGTTTTTCCATAACCAAACAACCATGTAAATAGTGTGATGCGGCCATGTTTGGTGTAGTTTTATGCTTTAGAACTTTTTTCTTGTTTTGGGTAACTTTCCAATGTTACTCAATTTCAGTTTTTTCCAATCCTGTTATCAACCCTGAAAATTATCAACTTATGATCAGTCCTTTCTTAAGATTTTCCTCCATATTTACCAATCCTCAAGATTTTTTCTGGTATTACAATTCCTAATGGCAAAACAATTTTTACGCTAAAAAGGTTTCAGAGAGTTTATCTTCCTTCTGATCTGTAGTTTGGGTTATTAGAAAATAGAACCAACATAATCACACAAAGTCGTAATCTTGTCAGTAAATGCCTTCTAGACGTTTGTCAGCTCACAATGTCTCAACTGCTATCAACCCAATAAAGGGACTTTGGACATTGTGTCCTCATTTGTTCTGCTCATGCGCAGGCTTTTCAGCCCACCTTGAGTTCCCACTGGGCCTGGCACCGAGAGAAGCCTCGAGGGTCCTCAAGTCAATATGAGCTCAATTAAGGTAATTTGCATAAACCATATATATTTTTGCATACAGTAAACAAGTGCAGTATAAGTAGTTTTTCCATTTATATCATCCATCAGATTCAGTAGTGATATCCTAGCAATGGAAAGCCATGTGGTCATCAGCCAACATCACCATTTCTCAAGTATATTTGCACAGCATGGCTCAAAAATAAAAACCTAGAAGCTGGTCTGGTATCCAAATTACATCAGCAATTATTAGAAAATAAGAATCATAGTGCACAAGAAGTATATAGGCGAACCGTGAACATTTTTGAGTCCGGATCCCAATGTGAGAAGAACTTGGGAGTGGATTTGTCAATCTCCGTGCTAGGAACCTACAATAACAATACACGCAGCAAGAACGATTATGATTTATGCAATAATAACCAAAAAGAAGAATCAGATGGCCAGAGCTCTGAGAGTGAAATACCTTGAATGCAATGATCTCGTATGGTTCAGCCGCAAACAAAAGATACTGGTATCTTTTATCAAAGGATTGGACCCTCTGCCCATGAAAGGAAAAAACAAACATTAGCATTGATAGTTGATAGAGTCATGGAAAATTTCAAGTCGCAAAACAAACTGAAGTTCTCCCACAAAGTTTTCAAAGTTAAATTTGCATAAATACTGTAGGTCTGTACCTGTTCAAAGGAGGACATAAACCGGTGCCTTGGCTTTGCATTATCTTCTATCTCAGGATATTCAATCTACGCCAAATAACAAAGTCAGCAAAGCATTAACAGATGAAGTAGATAAACCTGTGCCCCAATTACGTTTTATAATCACATATTGCTACCTCAGTAACTAAAGAAACTGGATGCTTTTCAACTTCTGTTTAAATTGTTCATGTTTGTCTACCCCATTTTTTTCTACCGTATCTCACTTCAAATATAAATACCCTCTTTCAGTTTTCTTACAATACGTTTTATCATAGCTTTCATTCTTTCAATACCCAGCTCTTATGATTTTAGCCAGTCAATCTGATAATGCAAGCTTGAATTACAAAACACGTGTATTCCCCATGTTATAGGACCAGTGAATTAGCACCTACATAAAGGTAAAGATTGCTCAACAATTTGCAAAGAAATAAATTCACACCTGGAAGAGAAGAGACCTCTGCTTCGTCTCTGGATCAAACTGCTTTGTCACACGGTAACCAGGCCTGCCAATTTTGACTGCAAACGCACCAACAAACAAATTCAGAACTAAGATCGAAATAGAAAACTAAGGCTGATATTAGTTAGATATACTGGGGCAAAATATCCACCATCTATTTTGGCTGTGTGAGAATTCCGTGAGTTCCAGTTTCCAATAATCAATAATATAATAGTTTCAGACATGCTCGTCATCAGAAAATGTTAATGTCTTATTGACTAGGGAGTGTCAGCAAGGACTAACAGCAACGAAAACTTTATTTTCTAGTGGAGAGCGCTCTTGTTTTTCTTAAACATGTTCTGACCGATATGTCTAGACTTCTGATAAATACAGTACAAATGTCAACCATTAAACATTGGGACCCACAGAGGATAATTGAACATATAGAGAAAGCTGTTGTACAAGCATGATGTTTAGTATTATAGCACCTATTTTTATTTCGCTCACACTTTGATGAGTCCAACCATTTTGATGACCATGGACTATGAGGAAAAACACAACAATAAGGTCCAATCAGCAATTAATCTGCACTTCAATAATATAAATTGTTGCTCACTAGCACTCCAAACAATTATTACTATTAGTCAGACATAAATAGGTAGTTTGACTTCACAACTACTTCCCCAGTTTCCTCATTAGTCTTATCAATTCTCGTGGCTCCTCACACACTAGAGGTGTTTATAATCATGGGTGTGACTCTTTGACGCAGATAATGAAAAGCAAGAAAGGGTTTGAGTGTTGTATAAGGGGCCTCCCTCTCTTTGTCTATACCTTCTACGGCTACAATCAAAGATTCTTGAACTTAGAGTGTGCAACAAAGTGTGGCTCTCGTAGTCTCACCCAGTCAAAGGTTGGTGTTGGATGCATATGAGGAGCCTGGGAATCAAGCAAAAAGATCATCCCATGGACTATATTATTGCGATAGATAAAAATAACACCCTAGGAGGAGTCTCACCAAGTTTTTCGCATCTCGACTCTACGAACCCTCTCATTGTACTCAACACAACAATTACATTGTACACTGAATATTTTAGTCTTCGGTTAATCGCCACAAAGTTCAAAATCATCAACTTCCCAACGAGTTATAGATGAAGATTGAGTTGGGAAGTAGAAAGGGATGCTAGAGATTCTGATGAGGAAAAGAGGAAGATGCTGACGGATTTAAATCAAGTGATGACGAAGAAGATGAAGCTATTGTCTCTTTGGAGGGTTCGGCGTGCAACACTCCCCATACTAGACCGCCATTTGCTTGTCTACCCCAATTGTGATCTTATAGTGGTGACAAGTTGACAACACAACACCCTCCTACATAACCTGAACTACATTAATATACCCTTTTGTCACACTCACCATATGACGTCTCTAGGCACCTACTTTTTCTAAGTCTATGAGGTTCATGTCATAAAGATCTAACAGAGGTTTTAAGTGTTGGTTGTCAACTACCTAACGCATAGCCCTCCTCCTTTGACCCTTGGGACCAGCTGTGTGGTAGTAAGACTCTAAGCATGACACAGGCGGAGTTTTCATGTATGATAAGTTTTTAAACTTCTAGGGCTTCAAACTTCAAGGTATGGTACTTGTCTCACGATATATGCAGATAACAGTTATAGATGTCATATTCGATAATATTGGGTGATCTAGCCACTTGAAGTATATCCCACTTTTTTTTCAAGGTGCACAGTGCTTCATTCACACTCGTGTCTGGTCTTGCAGTTCATTGCTAAAGCTCAAGAGGTCCTCGGTTCCTCAATGCGCCTCGGACATTTTAAAAGCACTGGTATGTACCATCATATTCCTCAACAAGGGCGGGGCGTTGCCAAGGGTTGCAATGTCACCCCTCAAATTTTAAATAACCACGACAGGACGCCTACAAAATTTGGACATAAAAATACATATAAAATAGTCCCCGCAGTTATGAACGTTCTTTTACCCTCTCTATTTATGCATGTTTCTCCAAAATTATGGCATCACTCCACTTGTTTCCATGTCATATAACAGTTTCAATAGCAATTATAAGATAACTTTGATGACTGTTTACGTATGAAAGTATTAATTTCCCCACAAGTGAACTTACATCTTCTTTGCAACGCCCATTTGACCCCATCCGGAGTCCCATTACTGGCTTCATACCTATTCCTCACCTAAGTGTGAGAACTACCATCTTTGTCTAGCAAAAGCCATCAATAGAATTCTTCACAAAATTAGAGATCCTATTTGATTTTGAAGAGACAGGAGTGTTGATCTCAACCAAATTCGGGTCTCATTATAGAAGCCAAAGTACTTTGATGAAACGGTAAAAACAATCTAACCATAAAATCATAGGCTCCAAATGGGTACAATTTCAGAGATAAAGAGGGACGGTTGATTTCCACCTAAGAACCTGAACCACCTCTATTTAGTAGCTATTAACAGCAGGGCCCGGGAGCTTAGCTTATGCAATCCCTTTACTAAAACTTGCATACAAATGCGGTTCCCATGCATGGAAATAAAATCTCATCTCATGTCCAACCCCCTAATCAAACAGTCTCAATAGGAACATAAACACCATGCAATTAACCAGTATTGAAAAGGTTGAAGCCTTTACCGGACTTTTTGAGGGCAACCTTTCGCTTGTGGGGTTGAGGCAGGGCAGGGGCCTCCTTCGCCTCGCGGGCTGCTCTCTTTGCCAGATTGGTCTGGTGCCGCTTCCCTTGTGTATGCGCCAAGTAATTTCCCTCATTGTTGTGCAATGTTAGGCAAAGCTTACACTCGTAACTGAAACAACCAAAGAACAATAGAAACAATCAATTCCACTATCACTAAACGCAAAGGGGGCCAGCCAGATTTTAATCCAAGATTTTGCACTTAACTACCACAAAAATTCTCACCCCAAGAAATTTCTCAGTACACCTACAAATCGAAAATACTCAATGTTAAGCAAAGTTTACACTCGTAACTGAAACAACCAAAGAACAATAGAAACAATCAATTCCACAATCACTAAAAGCAAAGGGTGACAGCCAGATTTTAATCCAAGATTTTGCATTAACTACCATAAAAATTCTCACCCCAAGAAATTTCTCGGTACACCTACAAAACGAAAATACTCCCGCTTTCCCAAATTGCTTGTCCACTCTGAAAAGTCAAGCAATTTTTAGATCAAAAATTAAATACTTCCGCACGTTATCTTTTCAATTTCTACACCACCAAATTAGAGTATTTTATGAGTTCTTTAGTTTGGAGTAAGGTAATTCAAAAATATGTGCACGAAATTATTTTATGTTTTGATCCGAAGCACGACTTTTCGCATAGGACAAGCAACTTGGGACGGAGGAATTAATTATTTGCATAACAACACCATTATCACAAATATTACCCCAAAAAAATCTGAATAGGAGGCGGCCCTAATTTACCCCAAAGGAAAAGGCATACATTATTACAGAGAGAGAGAGAAGGGTAGAACGGACCTTCCGAGGTGGTTGCGCATGAAGTAGGGATCTTTAGCGATGTCGATGGTTTCTAGTGCAAGCCTTCGAAGCCGCTCACGGCGGTCGATGGCTTCATTCTGGGCGGAGGCGGCGCCACCGCTACCAGGCTTCGAGCCCCACTCCCTGTCCATCTAATGCTCTCTCTCTCTCACTCTCTCTCTCTTGAATCGCCCGACTCCGAAGTTCGACCTAAGTTTTCCTCTGCGATGCTCGACTGGTGCCTAGTGTTAAGGGGAGAGAAAATTTTCAGGTTTTTATCTAAGTCCGAAAGTCGGTTGGATGGTTTTTAGTTTTTACGGATCGGGTTTTGGAGTTTGGATCGGATTCAGGAGACTAGAGATGGGCTCATGGGAGACCCATGTAGAAAGATCAGAAAGTCTACTGGTACAGCAATCTGTGCACAGATTGTGCACAGATTTTTTTGTGGGGTCCACTACGGATCACACACAAGTGATCCAAATCGTTCATTATGTTTAAAACATTTTTTCAAGTCCCCTTGTAAAAAAATCAGCTCAATCCGACACCTATAAAAACTTGATCTAATCGTCTAACTTTTCATTCTCTAAAAACCCGAATGAAAAGTTAGATGATTAGATCAAGTACTTATAGGTATCGGATTGAGCTAATTTTTCGCTGAGGCCCTTGAAAAAATGTTTTAAACATAATTAACGGTTCGGATCACTTTTGTGGGACCCATAGTGGCCGCACAAAAAAATCTGTGCACAATCTGTGCACAGATTGCTGTACCAGTAGCAAGGTTCTAGAAAGATGACCCGGTATTGGGAAAAATTCAAAAAAACCCCTGAACTTTGAATCCAATGTCAAATAGGCACCTGAACTTAAATAATCTTCAATTGAACACCTGAACTTTGAACCCAATGTCAAATAGGCACCTGAACTTAAATAAACTTCAATTAAACACCTGAACTTTTACTCCGTTATTCAATTTACCTCCTGCCGTCTCAATCCGTGACCTTCCTAACGGCAACCGTTGAGCTGGGGTTAATTGGTTCTTGAAGTTGGTTATCATCCTTCAGGCACCACATGGGCCACGCAAATTCATTGGCCCTAGGCCTCATTTTATTTTATTTGTTGTTTTCCTTTCCTGTAAATGCAGCTCTTGTTGCATATTTGGGGGATCTGAAAGAAAAAAGAAAGGGAGCCAAATCTCTGCTTCTCTCATTCCAAAACCAAATATCTCTCCTTCCATCCCAAGCCAAAGGGCCGAGAGCAAAGCTCTCATTTTGTCATTCACATAAAACCTCCTTGTTCCTCCAGAAAGAAACCACCCCCCCTCCCCCCCCAAAAAAAAAAAAAAATTCTCATTCCCCAAACACAAGAAAAATCTATCTCTACCACACAAAAAAACAAAAACAAAAATCCCTTTCCCCAAACACCACTGGTGCGAATCACCTTCTGCATTCCGCAATGGATGCACAGTTTGTCCTCAGCATTTTGGGAGCTCTCGTTAATACTACCAATGGTGTTCATTGTGTGAGTTTGGACGATTTTTGGAAATGGTAAGAAATGGAGAATTTGAAGCTATGGAAGAGAATATTGGGGGTGAAGACCACATGCTCTGTTTTAAGGCAGAGGAATCAGATCTAAAAAGGGGGGAAATTTTCTAGGGTTTTGGATTTCCCCTCCAAAAAACCTATGACTCATCCCATTTCCCTCCCATTTGAGCCCAGTCATGTGTATAACGTCTGTTAGTGTCCAGCTCAGCGGTTGCCGTTAGGAAAGTCACGGATTGAGACGGCAGGGGGTAAATTGAATAACGAAGTAAAAGTTCAAGTGTTCAATTGAAGTTTATTTAAATTCAGGTGCCTATTTGACATTGGGTTCAAAGTTCAGGGGGTTTTTTGAATTTTTCTCCCCGGTATTAGAGCAAGTGAGTCTACCACAAGTTCACGAATTTCTTATATAGTAGTTTTTTTTGTTTTTATCAGCAGTTGAGCAAGTTCATTGCAAAAGCCCGAAGGCAAAAGAATACATCATGATAGATAGAAATAAAACCAAAGCTACTAAATCTAAAACTCAAGGACACTTCACCGAAGCAAACCAACAATAAGTTGTGAGAGTCTCGTCCAAGACTAAGTAGCAGTGGAACCAAAAGGAACCCTAGCTCAAACCAATGACAGATAGCACGGATGCAATCAACAATCAAAAGCAGAAACCCAGACTAGCACGCCGGTCACGGACTGAAACGTCCATTTTATGCTTCAATATGTACAATTACCTCCATTAATAATAGATTGATTTGCTGATTATAGGAGATAAATATTTTAAAAGTTGGTGACAAATACATTTATACAAACCGACCATCTATTTTCTTTAGACAAATGTGATGAAACCTATCAACTGGGATAACTAGGTAAAGTCAAATTTTCTAAAATATCTATACATAAACAATAAAAATGGCAATTGCAAACCCATAAATTTGCATTAGGGGTACAAATTCCGTAATCTTATACAGTAATTCTTAAAAATAATCCAATTCTTTTTTGCTGGTAAAATTAACACACACAAAATCGAAATATATAATTGCAATATGAAAAGATATTAATGTAACCCTACAAAATCGAGTGGGGCACATAGGACCGAAAGTCTTTTGTTCCTCTACCTTCTAATATACTACCAGAACACCTCTAACTTAGAATTCATTCACGCAACAAACATAGCCCTATTTAGTAGGCGCACATACTATTGGAGAGTCATGCGACGTCCAACTTTTATGGGACCCACAACTTTAACTTTAAAATATTATATTATTTATGTGAAGATATATATTGAGTCCACGAAATTTAATTAAATGGTAACCATACAGAAATTGAAAAACAACTGAGCCTAATAATAAAGCAGATTAAAAATTTTAAAACATGAGTTTGGTCTTGTCGAATGTAACGTTAAAATATAGATGAAAAGCGAGAATTTAAAAAATGTATTAGGGGCGACTAATGATAGAGTAAATTATATGACAAATATCTTTTTGATTTATGTGTAAACAATCATATGACAAATATAATGATGGCCGCTGACGCTCATGGGAATTGGCCTTGTCACCAAAAAATTTAATTTAAACAAAATTACATTAATGCAATTTTTCTATTGAAATGCAAATTAGGAAAGTCTTTTAACACAACGTTTTTTCACGACAAAATGGACAACATGTGGTGTGGCACTGCCTCATTGTTGTTGTAAAATAGCATCTCATTCAATTACTAGGGATATTCAATTAAAAATAACCGATGAAACAATAATACTAAATAAGATTTTTAAAAATATGTACACATTCTTGTGCAAATCGTTATGGTCGTAGCCTATTGAATTGAAATATGTGAATGGAAATTGCTATGGGTACAATACAACACTTGTACACCATTTTGCGTGGGACCCATTTTGAGGTCCCACATAAATATTCGGAGCCTTTTAATTTGTTCAAAATATTTTTTAAAGGGTTCCTGTAAAAAATAAACTCAATCAGATATCGGTAAGTTCTTGATCTATACATTATTTTTGTAGTCTGTACGATTAAAGACCAAAAAAAAAAAAAGAATGTTTGAATCAAGTACTTACCAATATCTGGATGAAGTAATTTTTTACAAGTACTTCAAAAGCATTTCTGAACAATTTGAACGGCTTAGAACAATTGTGTACAAGTTTTTTATTATATGATGAATAGTATATGGGGACCCGTAAGACACAAGATGAGTGTCAGGGGCCCGAACAGTATCACGGTTTAATCCGGTGTATGGGAATTGGGGAAAAATTTTCAGGCCAAGCGGGTACCACGTGGTGCCCGCTCGTGCATCCGAACTGTCCATTTCGTGTTTGGACGGTTCAGATTTTGAGAGAGAAAAAGAAGAGAGAAAGTGTTGGGGTGAGAGGAGAGAGAGAGTTTCAATCCGAGCCGTCCAAAAGTAAATCGGACGGCTGAGATGCGCCGAGCGGGTGCCACGTCGATAATACCCGCTCGGCACTGAAAAACTTCTCGGGAATTGGAGACAAGCGGTCTCAGGTGGGGGCCATGGCGCTTATTTACGGTTTACGACACGAACCATGCTTTCCGCGAAAATTGAATGCTAGAGTAGATTTTATTTGAGAGAGAAACATATAGAGAGATAGTGAAGCAAAGCAAAGAATAGCGTCTGCTGTCCGCTGTTCTGTTCGCCTCTCTCTCTCTCTCTCTCTCTCTCTCTCTCTCTCCAATAGCACACATCCAAGTATCCACGTATATTTTCTTTGTAGATAGATATAGATGCCATTAGCTTTCCTCTTTTGTTCTTGTCCTTAAATACCCACCCATTCTCATTGTCATTGTCATTGTCATTGTTGTAGTGGTGTTGAGAGAGAGAGAGAGAGAAACAGTGATCAATTCATGGGTTCGTCTTCTGGGCAGAGCAATAGCAGTTACGATCTGTCATTCAAAATCTTGCTGATCGGGGATTCTGGCGTTGGAAAAAGCAGTCTTCTCGTCAGCTTCATCTCAAGTTCTCTTCAAGATCTCGCCCCTACCATCGGTACTGCTCACTTCATTTTCCGAATATGCATGTCTCTGTTACATTTTAATACTCATAGGCCATATCCCATATGTGTATATATGCGTACACTAGACGCTCAGGCACCCGCCCGCGATGCATGTGCAAATAGTGTTCTGTAGCAGATGGAAAAAGAAAAATCTTGAATATATTGAGTGTGTAATGAAATATGGGATGTGAAAGTAGAAAAAGGGTAGAAGAATTTTGGGTGGCAGTTTTTTTTTTTTTTTTTCCTTCTTGGCAGTTTACTTAGGTAGTCAAAGTGGTAGTTTTGGGGGAAAGAAAATTTCTAGCGAGCCTCGAAACTAACGTTCACACCAAGAGGGGTGTCCGCTTTATAATAGTACTCCCTCCACCCCATCTTGTTTGCTTTGTTATGGAGAATCCAACTTTTTGAGGAGTCAAAGTCAAAATATTGGATTTCCACAATTACGCCACAATTAAACTAAGTATTCACTTCTATTCAAAATTTAAGGGGTAAAATTGAACGTTTTGCCCAGTTTTGGTGCGGGGTTTTCCATGAAACAAATATTTTGAGACGGCTCAAAATGGAAAACATGAGCGAATAAAATGGGACCAGGGGAGTAATAGATAATAGGTATACTGTATATGTATGCATGTAGTGTTTGTGTCATTCATTTGTGTTTGAATTCTGATTTTTGAACTCCTGTAGCGAATGTATGTCAATTGAAGTATTAATTTTCCCAATTCGGAGGTGATCATTGATACATCTTAAAAATTACACAACAAATTAGAATAGGATTTAGTAAAAGCTCAACTACAACATTTAAATTAACTGCAATATTTCATAAGGGGAAGAAAAGTAGAAAACACCCATGAAGAAAGAGGCCAAGAAAGGAGAATGAAACAATCAATGATTGCCTTCGGCGGGATCTAACCCCTGACCTCCCAATTAAGGGTGTATACATGGCGCTTGTTTGATTTCTTTAGGGTTATGCTGTAGACTGTAGTGTCATGGTAAATTGAACAATAATACTATTACAAAACTTTCATACCAAACTTCCCCTAGATTGATGCGTCATTGGTAAGCTAGTAGTATTTCCATAGAAAGAGTTATATTTTTGAAATTATAGGTCTAATTTCTGCCAATCCATCTATAATGGTTTTGTGAGCTATGATTCTTTTGAATTTGTAATGATTGGCTTATTGGCAAGTGTAGTGGAACAGCCCATTGGCGTTTCGTCGCCAGATCATCTGGAGTCATGGAAATCTTAGATGGTGTTGTTTGTTATGGCATTGTCTGAAACATCCCTTCGGAGCCTGCATTGGTTGGAAGTTGGCTTAAGTACAAAACCCCTAGTCTCCCTAGTCCAGTTGGAGTCAAGTTCAACATTGTTGTAAACACGATAGAATTCTTCCTCCTAGTTTTTTTTTTTTTTGATAGGCAATTCTTCCTCGTAGTTATTAATAGTTCAACTTTGTTGTAAACACGATAGAATTCTTCCTCCTAGTTATTAATAGTTTTCTTCATAGTCATGGGTAGTGCAATGCCAAGGCCAAAGTCAGAAGAAAATCTTGATGATCCATACCAGACTAGTATATCAAAATAAGATTGGGCTGTTTCCATTTTGTAGACCTCAAATGTGAAAAACGCTTGTTAATCTATGTTTACACCGGGCATTGATGTATATGGGAACCTTTTGCCAGGGGTTTTATGTTAAAAAAGGGGATTGAGGCGGTCAAACATGACAGTAAAGGTTTCTTGAAATTATATACCAGTGAGGAGTCGCTACTAACTCCTAATAGCTATACGTATCCCTTCCATGAGCTTAGTGTGGCGAAAACTTTAGTTGGTAGATCTGGTGGGTTTGAAACTGTAATAGGTGGAAATCAGTGAAGTCTGTTGTCTTAGAATACCTTCTTGGATTCTGCTCTGGTCTCCTGCTTTCGACAGTTTTAAATAGGGGGTGACAGCTTCTTGACTTTGCAAGAGCTAAGGTCCATGATATCACCAGTTCAAATTCTATGGCTCAATACTCAGGACCAATATTTATCCTAATTAGCATGTTGAAGTTTCCACCATTTAAGAGTTTGTTTGATGTGATGGACAATGTATTTAATTTGTTTTTTACAACTTTCTTCCTCTTGAAAGATGTAATGTGCTAACACGCCTTCCAGGTGCACGGCCTATCCACATGATAGGATTGGGGTTTTTTTAGCTAATCCTGAATTGAAGTTTTTTTTTCCTTGTCCCAACTATAAACAGGTGTGGATTTTAAAATCAAGCACCTAACAGTTGGCGGGAAAAGATTGAAACTTACCATTTGGGATACAGGTAACAAGGAACGATAGTGTATTGTTTTGTCTACTTTGAAACAAGACTTCCTGGTTTTTAGGAAGTCAATTTACACCATTATATGATCTTGGTGAGCTCTGGTGGTTATTAATCACACAATTTTGTGAAGCAATATATGTCACATACTATGTTGTTTGAAAGGTTTGATGTTTTTTTTTTTTTGTCTTGGATAATAACAAAAATTACAATGGGGAAATGAACAGTAAAATAGAGCAGCACAAGCAGAACGTCAAGAGCTAAAGATGCTAAAGCGGAAACAGGAAGAATTTTACTTCTTGATATGTAATCAGAACTAGAGAGAATTGATTGATCAAGTAACGTAAGAGAAAGAACCTTTGAATCATTCTTAGTTGTGTCATAGACTCAACATATGATTGATCAAGGAACGCAAGAGAGAGAGAGAGAGAGAGAGCTTTAAATCATAATACATTTTGTGATATTTTCAGACTCAGACATCTTATTCCTCTGAAGCAGTCCCTAAAAACCCTCTTGTTTAGTATTTAGTTGTTTATATAATCATTCACCATCTGATTTTGAAAATAGTTCATGATCAGCTATTCAAAATTTCAAAGTACACCATATAATGTTAAGACTAACTTCAACTGAAGAGGGTAGTATCACATAAACTATACTTTTATGCCAAAATAGAGAGATCTGTTAGTGCTATTTTTTTTATCAGAGATGCTTACTGTTCTCTTGGTGCACAATTGAGATTGTGTGGATTGAAATGCAATTTGTTTTGCTTGACGTTGCTTTCACCATATCATGCATATCCCTACACTGCTTTGCTTTTGTACATATCACACACTGGTAGATCTAGGTAGGAAACAAAACAACCCATGTTGGAAGGATGAGTTGCGTTCTGTTGCACTTATTTTGATATCTAAACGAGGAGAGAAATATCCTCCACTGAAAACGGGAAACGTGTAGATCAAGAGTTACTTTTCTAAGGGGGGGTTTACTTGAGTACATGCCCATAGAGTAGTTAAGCTTGTGCAGTGCTAAACGCATTAACATATCACGATTCACTTCTCCTATTGTTTTTTTTAAGTAATTGGATGGCCAATATACTTAACGGATTTATTGGATAACAATATGATTGGTTTTTTCTCTTATGAAGAGAATTATGATTGGTTAGTTAACTTGGTAAACTCACATTATCTGTTGCAGCTGGACAAGAGAGGTTCAGGACGTTGACAAGCTCTTACTACAGAAGCGCCCAGGGGATTATTCTTGGTAAGCCACCAACACTATTATATGCATGATGAAGTTCAACTTTATTTCTCAAATCAGTTAATTTGTACACTTGTAGATTCGTAGCTTACCTAATTCTTAGCAACATTGTTTATTGGCGATCGCATTTTCCTCACATTGTTTTTATTGATCTGCAGTGTACGATGTGACACGAAGGGAAACTTTTACGAACTTGTCGGATTTGTGGGCTAAAGAAGTAGATCTCTACTCCACTAATCAGGATTGCGTTAAGATGCTTGTTGGGAACAAAGTTGATAGAGTAAGTACTGCATTTTCTCTTTTGTGCTTGAAATTCTCATCCCGGACAAAACATATCGTTGTGACTTGTGAGCAATCAATACGAATATAACCCTATGGCCTGCCTTCACTGATCGTTGCTTATAGATGCTTTGTCTTCTACAATCTTGGTAACATGGTTGCTGTATGTGGATTGCGTGATGATAGACTGTAGGATTCAGAATAGCTGCCATTCTCTTTTGGATGCAAAAACTAATCAGGGGAGAGAAGTACAGTTTAGTGAAACGATCTGGAAGAGATTTCTCCAGTTTCTCTTCATTCCAGAAGAAAACGTGTTAAAAAGTGTCCATTGTAGCTCTCTGTTCTGGTATGAGAAAATTAAGCACGAAATTCCTTCTGCTGTTGGTTTTAGGTTTTCATTTTCTTAGGAGGATAGCCATTAAATGAAAGGAAAGGTGGACATGTAGAGGTGAGATTTGCGGCAAAAGCTTCATGCTTAAGTAATGGGCTGCGAAATAATTAACTTGAACATTCTACGAAAAACTAAACAATTCATCCTCGTGGAAGATGAAACAAGTCTAAAATGATTGGGAGAGGATCCACAAATAAGGAGGATGATATACTTTTCAAAATATACTTAAACTTATCACAGATTATAACTTGCACATGGAGTGTGCAAGGGGGTCACAACGTCGAAGAAAGAGAAAAATGCTGAAGATAAAAACTGCTGGAATGAAATCTATATCTTGGGCTCCTTTTGGAAATCCAGAGACAAAAAGCACGAAGTCAAAGTTCTTCTCCTACACGAGAAAATGCAAAGTACCAAATGAGGACATTGGTACACCGATAGTTGACAACTTTATCTCTTATTATGTTTCGACTGTTAATAATGAAGTTTATTTTAATGCCACCTTTGTTAATGGAGACAATGATCCTTCAGTGAGGTGAGTTGTCTGGAGGGAATTTAGATCGAATTTTTCTATGGTACAGCAAAATGTTTTGGTGTATGGTATCCCAAAAGTGAGTTGTCGTACGTACTACAGATACAATAGTAAGTATTCCCTATGGAGTGGTAAGTTTAACAGTACAGTGGTAAGTACTCCAGATGCAGAATTTTTACCACTGGATTTTTTACCACTCCATATGAAATCCTTACTGCTCAATCTAAAATACTTACTACTGTGTCTGGAATACTTACCACTGTATCAATTTTGGGATACCATACACCAAAAAATATTGTTGTACCATAGATGGACTCATTTAGATCATGTGCAGCTATGATCAAAACAATGCTCCATGAAGTAGGGAGTACAACATGCGGATCAAAAAAAAAAAGTAGGGAGTACAACATGGTTGCCCGTAATTGACCAAAGACCCTTATCCTACCTTTAGACCTTGATACGGGCTTCCCGTCACTATCAGTCCTAGAAGTCAACTGAACCTGCGACCGCTTACTTCAAGTATAGATTCTCTATGCAGACTGCCCTAATGACTACTGAAAGAAAGAGAGTTCAAAGCCAAAGCATTACATTTACAGATATGATTATTGACTCATTCCTACTGGTTAACTTCTTCAGTTGATCATTGGAAGGTATATTTCTACACAATAGATTTTGCTTTAACAGCTTCTTCAGTTAACTGTCTATGGGGAGCTTCTGCCAAAGATAAAGTATATGATAGTTCCTTTCTTTGCAGTCAAGCTAATTTCAGTTGTTCAAAGAATGGACCTTTTCTTTTCTTTTCTTTTTTTCATATTTATGTATTTCATTCATGCATAGCAGGAATCAGAAAGGGTTGTAAGTAGAGAAGAAGGAATTGCTCTTGCTATGGAGCATGGATGTTTATTTCTTGAATGCAGTGCTAGAACTCGAGAAAATGTGGAGCAATGCTTTGAGGAGCTTGCCTTAAAGGTAAGGAAGAAAAGAAGCATTTCACACTTCTCTCATTTCATAAAGCATTGACCATATCCATCAACCACAAACTTTTTGAGAAAAAAATTACCCCTTAAACACGTTTTTTCCTCTTACGGAAAAAATGGAACTTTAACAAGGAAAAGAACAGGATAAAAGTCTACTATCTTGGATGACTATAAATCTGCTTATAAGTTTATATATACCGGTGTATATTTAAGGATAGACTAGGAATCATTTGCATGAATAATACCCTGATTTTGGCAATGGGATTAGTTGTCAGTTGAGTTTGCAGAATCCTTTTCCTTGGTTAAGTGTGACACTAACGTAAAAATGGGACCTTTGGAAGCAGTGAAACTTACAATCTGACACTCCATAAAATTATCCTAGTTACAATCTGACACTCCATAAAATTATCCTAGTTACTTCTCCAGCTGATTAAAAAGACGATTAACACTACTGTAAAGTGGGTCGTATTGGAAGTAAAATATTCAGCACCAGTTCTAACCAGTTCACGTTTCCCTACAGATAATGGAGGTTCCTAGTCTTCTTGAAGAAGGATCATCTACTGCTGTTAAGAGAAATATCTTGAAGCAAAAACAAGAATACGAGGCACCACCTTCCCGCGGTTGTTGCTCATAAATGTTGTTGCTATAGAGATCGCTGTGAGAGCGAACATGTTAAAGTACAAAGGCACCTAGCGGTATTGCTAAGGGAAGACTCGGCATGCCACAACCTTCCATGATTGAATGATGTATGTTAATGATTTCTGGTTCGGGCATCTTTCTGCTGCTGCACTTTAGTTGTCTCAGTAACTCTTATGGCTGTTCTGGGAGTATTGGCGCTTAAATAACATGATTTCGCTTTGTGTGAAGTTGTTTGCCTTTTTCTTCTTTGTTTGCTACCTCACAAATATTATGCATGCGATTTATTTTATTCAAAGTGAGATTTTCTCTTCAACTTTTGCTTTAAATGGCACTTTACCCCATGTAGGCACATGGGGTCAAGTGCTCCCGCTCAAAAGCTAAAAATTCTACAAGTACTCATACCTATTTCCGGTATCTTTAAGTCTCTCCCTAAGTGCATCTTTACAAATGACTATCAAATCTCATTTATATACTTCAGCTTTTGCTCCATAACATTTTTTTTGGCTCTATAATGTTGGTAGATTTTCCATTCTCAATTGATTTTTTGTCAAGTCTAGCTCGACATTTAGTTTTTTATTTTATTTATGGAGAAGTGCCATAATATATAGAAACGCATAGATAGAACCATTTTAATCCAAAAATCAGTCCGCGTCAACTACAAAATGAAACTTTAGAATGTTATCCATGAATATCTAAATTTTTGTGCTGTTTGATACACCAATTTTAAAAGGTATGCAGTTAAAAAAATTTGTAATGTCTAAGTCTAACTTTAACTCGTAAAAAAAAAAAACACTTTATCACGTTGTGGTTGAATATAAAAAATAAACAACAAAAAAAAGTTTCAAAATTGTAGTGAAAAAAATTCCCCAACAACATTAAATTTTTTAGGTCTGCTACGAACACACTATGTTGCACCTCCTATGCAAAACGAAGTCATTTTGACAGAACACAGTGCTCTCAAAGCACCCACCCTCAGCTGCAAAATGATGGTGGTTTGAATTTATGACTGGTGTACAAACAAGTAGCCACGGGACAGTTATAATAACTAACACTCCAGACCCCTAACGCATAATTACTTCTCTCGCTGCCCTTTTTTGGGCAATGCTCTTGCAATTTCTCGGCTCATTTAGGAAGACAACCATGAGAGGATCATGTCGGTGGTAAACGACCCTTGCTCACAAACTCATACACCTGAGTTGGTTACTAAAATGCAATTTCTTTTGCGCGAGTTCAAAACATCAACCACTGGAGAACCCATTTGTAATCCTAGTTACATTGAACAACAAAAAAGACGTGCTTGTTGACTAGTTGAACTTAGCTGGACCAAAAACAGCGCTAACAGAACATCATGGTATATGAGATTGCGTTGATCTCAAGGATGAATATTTCAGAAGGTAACTCTAAAATACAAACACCGGCATTTAAGTTGTTACTTATGCAGGCCGCGAGGCAGCAGTCCCCTGTATAATAAGGCACTCAAATATGAGTTTTCCATAAGAGGTTGAGGAAGAAGTACAACACCAGAGATCTTAAATGTAGGATGGGGCTTTCACTTCAACACGGCTAACTGGATACAATTTTCAGGACACTTTTGCGACTACAGTAAATGCACAAGAAAATTGTGGCAATGCTTTCACGATCTGCTAAAAGCTCAGGTGCCGCAGCACGCAGATTTCTCTAAAGTAGTTGATGCCTTACCCGGCTCAGGTTTACTGATTTTGATGGTTGGGGCCTGCACATAAAAAATGTCAGCAATAAATTTGATGTTATGAGTGCAAATGATGGACAAGAAAGAGTGATATGCAAGGAAATTGGGTATTACGATCAAGTACCTCTGCTTTGGTGTCACTCTCAGCAAGTCTTTGTCTTATATCTCGAGCAATAGAAAAGAAGACCTGCTCCACGTTGAGATTTGTTTTTGCACTCTGTTGGAAGGGTGTTGATCAGGATGAAGTTTTACGACAAATTTTCCAGGGGCATTGGATACTTCCCAGGCACACAAAATAAATTAAAAAGAGGAAACAAAACAAAAATGTATGAACGGATTATTCCACTATGCCCTTGTGATCTAATCAAATTCGTAGTCCTTTCCTTTTTTGGATGTCCCACTAAATTTTGAAAAGTCAAAGCAAAAAGTGTCTTTTCAAAGCTCATTCAAAAGTGGAAAAAGGTGAGGGGAAATGGGGAAAGATGCCTTTGAATCTCACAATAATCGCATGTCCCCGTAAATTGTTAAATTTTTCAAACACAGACCACGAATTTGAGATGGAGGGAGTACTTTGCAGTGATTCACATGCATCTATAGCATGTTGTACAACTAACTTCGATGATTCAATGAGTACTGTTTTTAGAGAAATTTACATGCTTTTGAAACTTGCTTGGGAACGTGTGATTCAATTTCAATTCTGACCCGATGATGCCTACAATTTTCTTGTTTTTCACCACGTTATGTTTACTGTTACGGAATTTCAACCCCGTAACTCCAAAATCAGATGTCTAGACATTTTTCCTCCGATCTTATACATTACATGTCCAAACCTTTTCTGGTTAAACATTTCAACCCTGGAAACTCTGGAGCTTAAGAACTACAAAACGAGCCTTAAGTTCTAATTGGGTACTGTTCACAGGCCTCTAACAGTCTCCTGATGTGAATGGCTGCGTGATATGTTGTAGACACTAATGTGACAGACTACTGGTAGAGGAGTACACAACTGAGGCAGACTCAGAGGGATAGAGAGAGCATGAGAGAGTGACAGAGGAGAGTTATGCTTTTCAAAGGTGATGTCCTCTCGTATTACTCTCGCTACTGGGAAAATAGGTTCATAGACGGGTTGGGACATGGAGGCCAGCTCATTCTCACAAAGTATCCCACGTTTAGAGACAGGTAGCTCCACTGCATTAATGCTCAGACCTTGGAATTCCAAACAGATATAACTGCTAAAACTTGCATTTCATTCGTAAACTTTACCCTGACGCCACTTTTACCCGAAATGTCCGAGTCGTGCTTTCAACTTTTGGGCCTCATCAACTAAATCAAAGTCTTAAACCTAGAGCATGTTGATGCTATTACTGATTTGAGAACATTATATGTAGGAGATTATTCCCTCTGCACTCATCCTACATCAAACTTACAGTCTCAAAAAACTTGATGCCATATTCATCGGCTAGTGCCTGACCCCGTGATGTTGGAACAGCCTGCAAATGGAATCAAATTTTCAGTTGATCAGTTTTCGAATAATTAATACTTAGAAAAATGCCTACAGGGAAGTTTATGCATTACCCTTTTGCTCTCATCCATGTCTGCTTTGTTACCCACTAGTATCTTGTTAACATTGTCAGAAGCATGTTGCTCTATGTTCCTGATCCAGTTTCTGATGTCTACATAAATATGACAGCAAAGATCATGAGCAAAAAGTGGTTTGCTCTATGTTCCTGATCGAGTTTCTGATGTCTATATAAATATGACAGCAAAGATCATGAGCAAAAAGTGGTTTTGAATTTTTGTTCATTTGAAACTAGTTTTTTTCCTTGATACAAAGCAAGCAAGGCCAACTGAGGAAACAAGCAATCTGAGAGGAAATAAGAAAATAATTTACTGTTGAAAGATGACTCATCGGTTACGTCATACACCAGCAATATACCCATGGCTCCCCTGTAATAAGCTAAACAAGAAACAAGGAAAAGATCAGAAAGTAGAATGGAAGAAGGAAATTGGAAAACGTTAAGAAACGATGTTATGATCCACACCCGATTGAATAATGGAATAGACAATGTACTAATCATGCAAAAGACTATCTGTAATGAACCAACAAGGTAGCAACAGACCACTAACAAGGCTACAACTACTTCATGGTGCAACATCCTAGACCTTCATGAAAAATGCAGATTCATATTTGCAATCTGGATTCTCAATTAAGTACCTGTTGTGATTGTTCGGAAACGCTCTTGCCCAGCGGTATCCCATATTTGCAGCTTGATGCGCTTCCCATCAAGCTCAATGGTTCTAATCTTGAAATCAATTCTGACAAAACACCGATATTCAGGAAGTGTCAAACGATTATGAATGTAGGACACATAATCAAAGATGGTCAAATAAGCACCCGATTGTGGTAATAAAACTTGTTGTAAATGAATCATCTGAAAAGCGCAACAGCAGGCAACTCTTTCCAACCCCTGCATTTATAGATGATATAGTTATTGCAATTAAAAAGGCATGGAGGCCTTGTGACAGGTACTTGGTAAACGAAAACAAACGTGAAGTGGCTAAAGAATTTAACAGAAAGCTTGAGGCAAAGTTACTACAAGTCTGATAGCATGGAGACCCGAAAAATTCATCTTTATGACAGGTACTTGGTAAACGAAAACAAATGTGAAGTGGCTAAAGAGGCCTGAAAAATTCATCTTTGTGACAGGTACTTGGTAAACGAAAACAAATGTGAAGTTGCTAAAGAATTTGACGACAGAAAACGTGAGGCAAAGTTACCAAGAGTCTGATAGCAACAGAAAATACTACTAACTGGTATGGAAAATGAATGTCAACATTGGTTGCTTTTACTTTTTTATTTAGTTTAATTATACATAATTACTCTCTGAGAGAGAGAGAGAGAGAGAGAGAGAGAGAGAGAGAGAGAGAATTTTGTAAATGCTCGAACTGAGATTTCCTTTAGCTCTAGCCTCTAGGTTACTATTTAGTATTTACTAATGTAAACATAATAATTTTAGTTAGTAGTTACTACTGAGCTTTTCTTCAGTTATTGTTCGATAACAATGAAGTACACAGCTTTGTAGGCGAATCTAATAAATAATAAATGTATTGAGGTCGTGGTCGTGCGGAGTCTGTTGATTTCACATTAACCATGAACTGGCAAGATATGGCCTTTATAAGTGGGCGTGGGGAACCTAAAGTTACTAATCCTTTTGGTGTGGATCGCCATGTGACACTGTTGTTAGAGCAAACTTCGGGGTATTTCCGTGTGGAGTTCCAGTGAAAATGTCACATACATGATCATCAGTTACAAAATTGCTCCTATTTGAGTTTATATTCTTACCCTGAAATACGAAAACATACTAGAGGAAGTTTGTTGAGAGTTGAACTTGAGACACACGGAAGCCTGTGAATGCTTGGCAAAGTATCTATCACTCTACGAGTCTAATTAAAAGACTGGGAATAAACATGTATCTTCAAGGATAAATCCCTAAAGATCTTTTCCAACACATGGTGAGAAGTAGAAATAATTTACTAATGTCACCAATATGAGTTGTTATCATCAAATTCTTCTGATTAAATTAGTAGTTTGTCAGGTTCTATGCCCAAGTGATGCCTTCAGGACATTGTTTGATGGAATAATTGAATTGTACAGTTACAGAGCAAAAGAAAGGGATAAATTTGTATGCCTGCTATCATGGATGGTCATCATATGTTATTAGGAGTAACTCCTAGCATGTAGAAGCCCAAAAGAAAGTTCCTTATTGGGAGAATTAGCAGGAGTTGTAATTCGACTAACATCTGGAAAAGTTGTATTCGTGATAAGTTGGTGCTGTTACCTATGACCCAAAAAAGTTTGAACCCAGCTAAGGTCACACACCATAGAACAAAATATGCAATACAAAACCCTAAAGCGAATAAGTCTTAACTTGCAATTAAAAAGGTGTTTATTATAGTTCAGAGTTCTCATGAGAGCTAGCACTCCTATGATTTCTTCTCCCTCGATTTACGTTCTAACGTATGTCTTAGTGTGAGAGAACCTTTACATTCCAGATTTGCTCCATGTACAGCTTTTAGAGATTGAATGATTGAACTGGAGAACAGTGGACTAAAGATTAACACGAGAATTGGGTTTTTTCCCGCCTAAAGGTTTTCACATATAACTACGGATGATCGTAATTACATGAGAAACAAATTAGAAGTTTACATTTCCCCTGTAGACCATCGAGTTCCAATACATGATCTGCTATAGTCGCATAGTCATGAGATGAAGTCTAATCCACTCCAAACTTTTCTGTTTATAACCCTAAATTGGCACTAGGTAGCTCATACATGAGTGAACAAAACGAGTCCATATCTGCACATTGTCAGGGTAGCCAGATTCAACACTGCAAAAGTATTTAGAACTGCGGATTAGCCCTGAATCCACTCAAAATAGCTAATTCGTGGATTTAGAGTCAGGATGTGACCCAATTGACGCAGATAAGGCGTAGATGCTATGTTATTTCGTAAATCATCCGAGAGAGAAAGGCTATACAAGCACTCTTATGGGTGTGCAACCCAAGGTACGTATTGGGCGGACAGAAGAATCATTGTCCAAGGGAAAAAGAATAGACCAAAAAAGGAGAGAGACAGATATAAGTATATAGGTTATATGTCTTCAGTTCATATGTGAGGAAATGTTGCTAAATGCGACATCACTTCTACTTCTTTGAAACATTGCTAACATCCTCATCTTCCATTCTTCTACCTGCATAGTAGAGTTCCAGAAGAGATAACATTAACAAAATGACGACGACGTTTCCTCCACCGCATTTGGAAATGGATGATGCTACTTCTGCAGATACTGAGGTGGCAGAGCCAACGGAGGAGCTGGGATATCTCCACCATGGGATTTTGGATTAAGACACGTACGAAATCTCTCTAATGCCCCTTTTAACAAGAAGAACGGAAGAAGTAGAGGGGGTTAGGGTTTAGGTGGGCCGGTGTGTGAAGGGAACCCAATCCTAAATAAGGGACCTCAATAACCCCTTAAACAAAAGGAGACTTTTTCCCCTATATAAGGTCTCAAAAGATGATTTTTTCGGGTATCGATGAAACTAAAATTAGAGGTGATAGGAAAGAGAGTACTATAGCCAGATGTTCCCACAGCACTGACATGTTTTCCACAGTTTAGGTATTTAGAATGTGGTTGGGATTATGTTTGGATGGGACACTAAGTGAATCCTCCTTTTGAGTGAATGAATCACTGTTAAGGTGGAACTTACGACTTTAAATGGACCACAGCAAGTGGACAGTGGGATTGGTCCTTCAGGATTAGTCGAGCTGCGCCTAAGGTGGCCCGAACAGAAAAGCCATCGATAAGGTAAGATAAAGCTTCTTTACAGAACAGATAGTGGTTGTGTCGGTCAATCCAGAGCTGCTAGTGAATTAGTGGTAATCAAATTGCATCAAGAAACGGGCTACGAAACATGAAACCGTGACGCAACTAAATGAGATTACTCTGAAACCATTAGTGAATTTGATAGCAAACAAACGCAAACACAGTACAGAAGCATTTGAGTGTAAAAGGAGTACATAGTTCTTCTAGATGGATTTTTACTTACTGGTTAAACTATAACGAGGAAGAGAATATGAGAGGAAGGGGAAGAAAGAGTTACCGCTGTCGCCGATGAGGAGAAGCTTGACGAGTTGATCGTAATCGGCTCGAGCTCTTGCTGGCGCAGCTGCCATTCTCTCGCCCCTCTGGCCTCTGAGATCTGTAGGTTAAGCCTCCCTCCCCGTCCCCCCCACAAGATATCGAAGAGAGAGAGAGAGAGAGAGAGAGAACTCTTTCTGAGAAATCAAACAAGCTCCCTCCCTCTTTCTCAGCAATCGCTACTTCCCCTCGGTTCACTTGTCGGCAATATTACGTTGGAGATGGATATTTTCTAGGGGAAATTATACTTTGCCCCCTTAAACTATCACCCGGCCACACTTTGCCCCCTCCAACTACTCAATCGAACACTTAACCCCCTTCAATTACGATTATATATAATTATAACTCCAAAAACATACAATTTAAAATATGATTACCAATTAGCATCTCATGTGGGTGCATATTTATTACTATGGGTATAGCTACATGGGATCAAGCCCACCAAACTCACAAGTCATTTCTTGTTCCTTGATCAAGAAAAAGTGAAAAACCCACTTCCTTCACTCTCTCTAGAACCCTCTCTCTCTCTTCCCTCACGCTCCTCTCTCTATATCCCTCTGTATCTAACATCCCAATCCTTCATTTACAACAGATCTTGACCATCATCGGCCATATATTAACCTCAAGCCATAACAAACAATCGATATCCTCATATACCCACATGTTCCCTTTTCTGTTTTTCACCGACGAGGTAAACGAGGCCGACGGGGAAGAAATGAGGTCACCGGAGACGAGACGACGTTCGCCAGAAACGGGATGACGTTCGCCGAAGACGCAGATGTGGAAGATCTGGGGCTATACCAGTGCATACATGTGACATTGAGGCTGGGTTTTGGAAGTGCAGAGATCTCAAGTTGAGTTGAGATTCTCAACTCAAGCGGTGAAACATACCGGACGAAATCAGCGGTACTGTCATCTCGGCCGAGATTGGCCGAAAAATTCGGTACTCTCCGGTAACCACCGGTATTGATGCCGGAACGGAATTAGGAGGCTAGGTTACCGGTTTCACACTATTCCGGTACGTACCTGTAGACACCTCCCATAGCGGGGCATCGTCAAACAGATTGATCGTTTGTTGCTCGATTGGTTGCTTACTTCATAAACCAAGATCGTGGACATTCCCATGGCTAGGAACATCGCCACACGATAGTGGTTATCATCAAAACAGAGTCGCCACCCAGTTTATTAAAACTAGGAAATCAGATAGAGATTCTGGGTACGGGAGCCAAAAGTACAGTAAGGGGAAGGTGTTAGGCACCCCTCTCTGCCCAGTCGTGAGACTGGCCCATAGTTATTCAACATAAGACGTGTAGATGCTTTGTTTAATTCTAACACATAGTCTGTTTAATTAAGCCTTTAAACAGTAAATAAGGTGAGCCAATGCGATAAGTAAAGCATGCATCAGAAAGCAGAACACAAAACAAACTGTCCCAGGGAGATGGATCCCGCGGCCGGTGAATGGATGTCACGGCCAAGGGATCCTCCTGGTTTGATATATCGGCCGGGGGATCGAAGCCCCGGTCGATGTTCTTCCTCACACCAGACAGAAAAGTTAGCAGATAATCAAAACGCTACGATTAAGATTATAGACAGAAAATAAAACAAACCAAAGGCCGTTGGGCCTCACCACCTTGATCCCTCAGTTGCTTGATTGCTTCGGATTGCTTGTGATTGACTGATTACTTCTTTGAAAACCCTATGGTTGGGGTTTGAACTCCTGGGTTTGATCGTCGGATTGATGGCTGCCTTCGGGAGTTTAGGGCTTTTGAAGAGGGGGTTTGAGAGAGTATTTGTGCAGAGTTTCGTGGCTTGAGAGGTGTGGAAGTATACGAATTTTGTGATTTTTTGTTGTTGTTATTTTCGGAACCCAAAGGCCCTTTATATAGGCAATTGGTGACTCACTCCGGCCAATCAAAATGCACAATTGCAATTGCAATGCAATGCAAACTCTTCGTGATAATCTCTGGGCGTAGCCCGAACGCATTGGGAAGGTAGTGTAGTTGGATCAAACGTCTGACAGAACGTTCCAGAGTCTGGAAAATAGACGATCTGGCGGCCGAGGAATGGATGTTGCGGCCGAGGGATTGATCTCTCAGGGAGATTTTCAAGCAACAGGTTGCTCGGGTGAAGAAATGATGTTAAGGCCGTGAGATCAATGTCACGGCCGACAGATGGATTCTCCTAGGATTCTGTATTTCTGTCTGAAAGGCTGTATGGCTCTGGATTGGGTCCTCTAAGTGGCTCAAAGCTCTTACCGAAAGTCCTAAGGTTCTCGAGAAGTCAATCAGCAATCACTGTATCCATTTCATCATCGGGATGGTCCCCAAGGTGGGACTTGAAATAATCGTTAGGCCAAATTGGGGTATCTACAGATGCCCCTCTTTGATTGAGCTCAGACGGATCGCGAGACATGTTTGAGTAAGAGTCAAAGCTGTAAAAGCAACTCAATTTGGTCCAACCACTATTCCAAGGGATTTTCGAAAAAGATTTTTGTTATGGTCGGCCGGGAGGCTGCCTACGTATTCCACAAGGAAATTCAGACCAACTGTAGTTCGGGCGGGCAATAAAGAAAAGAAAACGTTTGGAGGGTTAGAAACAGAAGACGTACCTTCGGGCTTTAAAAGCTATAGTGTGACGTACCTAGACTGAGCCAGGGTTTTGGCGGAAGATAGTTGAAGGAGCGCGGGGCTGCCGGGGGAATTTTTGCGGAGAGCTTTCTTAGTATTTTGGGGTAAATCAGTACACGGCAGGTGCGTTTGCTTTTCTTGATCATCCTTACTTTGACTGAGGGGAGCTCGGTAGAGTAGCCTATCCTTGTGAATGAGCTGGAAGGAATTGATGTGATGGGGTGGAATCCAAGCCATCTGCTGGGGATGAATCGGATGCCGTTTTTGAGATATGAGGGCGCGAGGCCAGTAACTGGAGCACGGAGCTTTAGGGATGAGGGAACCGAGGCACGGAGCCGGTTGTAGTCATGAGGCGAGGCCTTGAGGTGATAGGATTGAGGCGTAGAGCCTGCTGTGGTCATGAGGCGAGGGCCTGAGGAGATTGGAGCTTTGAGCTTTGATAGAACCGAAGCGCGGAGCTGGTGTTGATCATAAGGTGAAAGCCTGAGGTGTCGAAGCTTAGAGCTTGACGTAATTTGAATCGAGACGTAGAGCTGGTTGCATTCTGATGGTCTGTGCACGGAGCTTTCTCATCATAAGTTTTGGCGTAGAGCCAAAGGATCGAGGCGCTGGACCGATCAATAAAACCGAGGCGTAGAGCCGGTTGATTGCAGGGTTGACCTGTTTCATGAGAGATATGCAGAGTGTATGTATGTGATGAGGGTTGTTAGATGTGAACAGATATGATGATGCAGACTCGATGTGATAATGGTGATGCAATTGATGCAAATGTGCACGGGCCCGTGCGTGTGTGTTTGATATAAGCGTAGAGCTTCTTTCAAGTTTCGGACTTGAGCATTCAAAGCGTAGAGCTCGAGCATTCGGATGACAGAATTCGAGCATTCAAAGTACAGGTTTTGAGCATCTAGTACGCAGTGGTTGGGCATCCAAGCGTAGAGTTTGAGCATTCAAGTGTAAAACCTGAGCATCTAGTACACAGTGGTTGGGCATTCGAAGAGTTTTGAGCATTCAAAATGTTAGATTTTGAGCATTCAAGCGTAGAGCTTGAGAGTTGATGATGTCTTGATTGTTGGGGCGGCTTCGAGCCTGTTGAGATAGTTGTTACGGCTTCGAGCCAGTTGAGATTGCTTGAGTAGGCGTAGAGCCTGTCGCTGGGATAGCAAGCGTAGAGCTGCTGAGTCGGGGGCTTGGAGCCGCTCAGTGAGTGAATACGGGCGTAGACCCGTTGAGATGATGGGCTTGGAGCTGCTGAGTTGATAGAGATGGTGGGCATAGGGCTGCTGAGCTGTTTGATAGTGATGAGCTTGGAGCTAGTTGGGATAATGGGCGTGGAGCCACTGTGATAATGGGTTTCGAGCCGCTGAATAATGGGCGTGGAGCCGCTGAGATGGTTGTTACGGCTTAGAGCCAGTTGAGATAGTGGGCGTAGAGCCGCTGAGATGGTCGTTACGGCTTAGAGCCAGTTGGGATAGTGGGCTTTGGAGCCGCTGAGTTGACAGGTGAGGGCATAGAGCCGCTGAGTTGATAGGTGAGGGCGTAGAGCTGCTGAGTTGATGAATATAGGCGTAGAGCCGCTGAGTTGTTTGATAATGATGAATAGCAGAGCTGCTGAATGAGTTGATAGTTGTATGGTTGCTGCAGTAGCAAGCGTAGAGCTGCTGAGTTGATGAATATAGGCGTAGAGCCGCTAAGTTGTTTGATAATGATGAATAGCAGAGTTGCTAAATGAGTTGATAGTTGTATGGTTGCTAGAGTAGCAAGCGTAGAGCTGCTGAATGCTTCAAGATGAGCTTTGAGCCGTCAAGATGATGGGCTTGGAGCCGCTGAGTTGTTTGATAAATAGCAGAGCTTTTGGCCAGCAGTTTGTGGAGAGAGAACTTCCTTATGCTCGGATATGCCCCCAAGGCTAGTTCTGATCGCGTTGTATTGGCTCGGGGGTGCCCCCAAGGCTACTTTATTGGTCGAAGACTCAGAAGTCCATAATTGCTTGAGTTTTGGGTGCCCTGAGTATGATCTGATGTTGCTGAGGGAAAAAGATTGGAGGGCCAGGAGATCGATATCTCGGCCGAGTAAAAGATGTTTTGGCCGAGGAATCGAAGTCTCGGCCATGAGAACTCCAAAAGTCGGAAAATCGATTTAAGTTTCAGTTTAATCGATTTCACGGCCCATTTAATCTTTTCTCCTCATCTTCTCTCGTTCGAAACTCTTCCTCGCCTCTCCATTTCTCCGACCACCATAGTCTGGCCATCACCGCCGGTTTTCGCCGCCCTCACAGCCGGTTTCCACCGTCCTCACTGCCGGTTTCGGTTGTTGCAACCGTCGGTTGTTGTCGTTCTTGCTTCAAATGGGATGGACACGCCACCCTCCGTCAACTTGCCGCCATCCTCTTCTACGGACGTTGCGGGTTCTTCTTTGCACCCTCCGTGTAGGTGTGAGTATCCTTCGTCTGATGAAGAGGCGATTGAAGAGCCTGGCCCGTTTGACGCCGATACCTACGCTCTTCCTTCGTGTAGGTTAGCTTTTGGCGGATTCTTGCAGTACCGCCCTCCTGTGGGTGGCCCAGAGGCCGAGGTGGTTCGTCGGGAACCTGAGCTGCACCTGAGCGTTCTCAATGTACCGGTAAGTTTCCTGAAAAGTAAAACGTTTACTTTAGTTTGGAGTTTAATCTTGCATGGTTTTAAGAGTGAATTTCTTATTTACGAGATGAAATCCCTTTCTGCTAGGGGCGTGAATTGTTTTGTTTAGAAAGACTAAAATGATTGTGCCCCCTGTTTAGGCAATGCATGCCTTTTCTTCTTTTTTTTAACGTTAATTTGATGCCCCTAGCTTTTTATTTATTAATGCAATCGTGAGATTAACTCCCTTTTGTCTTTGGCAGAGAAATAGGAGACTGGAGGCTCGTGGTGGAGGCAAGGAGGTGCACAGATGGTTTTTGATGCTGCTAGAGCAAGCTCGGGAATTGGTACGTGCTGCGGGCATCGAGGCGTTTGTTCTGGGCCTCAATCTTCCGAAGATGGATTGGTCGTTGATGACCTCGCTGGTTGAAAGGTGGTGGGATACCACCAACACATTCCACTTTCCTTCTGCTGGCGAGATGACAGTTACGCCTGGCGATTTCTCCTTGCTGACTGGCCTGCGGGTAGGCGGAGCTCATCTTCGGGTCGACCCCCGGCTTTGGGAGCGGGTAGGTGCTTTGGAGTGGTTTTTGGGCAAGGTGCCCCTTGTTCATTCTCGAGGTCACATTGATCTCACGTGGCTAAGCAAGTCCTTCATGATGGCTGATATCCTTACCCAGGTTAGTGTCGAGCAGCTGACGCGGGCCTTCCTTCTTTATCTCCTTGGGCAAACGTTGTTTGCCAACAAGGATGGCTCAGTACACACACAGTTTCTGGCTCCTTTACAGCGTTTGGAAGCTGTTAAGGAGTTTGATTGGGGATCGTCTGCTTTGGCCACGTTGTATGGCAATCTAGGAGCTTGCTCACGGGACAAGAGTCCCATCCTTGGCGGTCACTACCGGGCGCTTGAGGTATATATCCTTCTCTCTTGCTTCCTTTCCTGTTTTGACTCCTCCTAGTATTGAACTTGTTTTGGTTAATCTGCTTTTCAGCTCTGGGCTTTCGAGTACCTTCTCCAGTTTTCTCCTGAGACTAGGCATGGAGATGCGAACTGTATACCTCGCTACGAGCGATGGTTGGTGGGGTAACGGAGGCCACGGTCACCAGTTTTGAGCCTTCCCGAGTGGCGGCGAGTTTTGGACCGACTGACGGTCGATCAGGTACTTTTCTCTTTGTATTTCTTGCCCTTAGACTTCCATATTCTTGTGTTGGGGCTGATTTGATCTTGCTTTGTAGGTACGGTTTGACCCCTGGGGTGGTGTACCAGAGGATGCTCCCCTTGCGCGTTCCAGGGTTCTGGATCGTACCCGTAGCTTGCTCGAGGGTCCATTTTGCCAAGCCTGGTACTTAGGCGATCGGGTGGCTAGTCAGTGGCGTCCGCGTGCTGAGGCGCTTCGGTTTGTTCCTCCTCCTCCTCCAACATCGATGAGGTCCACTTCTTCGATGTCTAAGAAGGACTTGAGGAATGCTCGGATCAGAGATTGGGCAGGTTTGCTTCTTCAGGCAGGAGACTACACGGAGTACTACAGTGTTTTCTTAGCTTCAACTGCTGTTGTTCCTAGGGGTGAGCATGGTCCGGATTGGTTCGGTTTTATAGTAAACCACAAACCAAACCAATACCTACAGATTATGAATTTGGAGAACCAAACCAACCCACAAAAAGCATAGAACCAAACCAATCCAAACCATTAAATACGGTTCGGTTTCGGTTTTAAACTACGGTTTACTTTGAACTAATCTATTATCTTCAAAAAAAATATTTAAGTACTTAAAATTATGAAGATAAACTAAAGAAAACCTTATATTAAAACCAATTCTATTCAAATTACCAAAACACACTAACAAATTATCAAAACATACTAAATTACTAATATCAACCAACTAATTAAGGGTAGAATACCAACCATTGACTCAAGTCTTAACTAAAAAAATGAATAATGGTAAGTTATTAAAATGAACCAACTAAAAATACCAACTACTAAACACATCTTAAGATAATTTAGCCAAATAAAAGGCCAAAGCAAATTCTTAAACTATTGAATTGAAATGAGGCAGCAAAAGGGCAGCAGCAGCAACATGGTAGCAACCAACTTGTTGTGATATATAGAAGTTTAGTCCAAATTATCTTGGAAGGGAAGGAAAACTATATATTCCGGTGAATTTAATAGGATCAATAAATTAGGAAATTAGTTGACTAAGGCTCCCATATTTATTTGGTCAATCATAATTAAATTATATATATATATATATAACTATAAATATATATGTGTGTGTATTATACGGTTCGGATCGGTTTGAAACCATAACTGTGAACGTGAATCCACAAACCAAACCATATAATGTGGTTTCTAATTTTTTTAAACCATGACCAAACCATACTTCTAAAAAACCAAACAAAACCTTTCGGTTTGGATTGGTCTGGACTGGATTCGCGGTTTGACGGATTTTTTACTTGTTCCTCCTGTTGCTCCCGTTTGGCCGCGTGCCCCTTCTTTTGTTTCCTTCCATTCTGATGATGGGGAGGAGGAGCGCCTGGCCCTTACTCCTTGCACAACCTAGCTTTATACGCTGCCAGCTGGGGTTTCACAGGTATTACCCTATTTCTGAACTTTGTTTTTCCTGCTTTATCATTGTATCTGTCGCTCCTGTATTTGAAATGCCTGGTTTGTTTCCGTAGGTGCCTGCTGAAATAGTGCAGGAATGGCTTCATGCCTATCAGAGTGCAGAGGCTTTGGTTCGGAGACAGCGCAGTAGGATCCTCGAGGTATGACTCTCTTCATGTGTTTCATTTGCTCTGTATCATTCCTTGAATTTGAATGTTCGTATCCTCTTTGGCTGCAGCTTGAGGCTGAGCGAGCACCAGCTGCTGGTGGGGAGGATGTGGGAACCAACGAGCAGTCCCCATCTTAGAGACTGTCTCAGAGACGCTGCCATGACTAACTTTTAGGATTTTTTTCTTTTCCTGTCCATAGTTAGTAAAAGAGGCAAGCAGAAATTGTATAGTGAAAGCAACCACATCGAGAATTTTGTAACTAAACTTTTGTTCATGAAATGAAAAGAGCTTTTCGTACCCCTAAATGCTTTAAGATATGCATGTGAAAGTCAGAACATGGCTTTTTGAACAACCGTTTGTTGATAGACAGTAATCTATGTGAAATGGAGTACTGGCCGAAGAATCGATTGTTCGATATTGTGGCCGATGTATCAATTCTTCGGCTGTTACTTTGATTTTCCAAGGGTAACATTTTGCTTTGGCCAAGTGGCATCCCATTTTCTCTTCCTTCTTATACTTGGTTTTGATTTTTTTGCCTTTTGCTTTTGCCATATTCCATAGTCTGATTGCCAAATTCGAGAGCTTTCGAAGTATCCTGTTTATTGTGTCAATGACCTTTAGGTTAAAAGGGATGAACCATAATTCTTGTGTCTATTGCTGTTGTCAATTCCTCGAGAAAAGCATACTCATCTTTTGCGAGCTCAATACGCAGGGTTAGCTATGCCTATCGTTGAGCACAAATCTTTTGATATTTTTCCCTCTCTCCAAATGTTTGGGCCGCGTCTCGATGTGAGATTGCCTACGTATCCCAATTAGGGAATCAGGCCTTTTACGTAGTTCCAAGATCACCACCTTTGGGGGTTGGGTTTTTACTCTTGATTTTTCTTTTCACATGCTCTAAGTTTTGCCTAGGTTACCTGATGGAGGTTGAGTCCCTATCGAGCTTTTGAATGCCTTATCTTTTGCCTAGGCTGCGTTTTTGCACTTTCTTGTCCTAGCAGGCTTTGCTCTTACTTTTTCTTGGGTTGCTTAGGTTACCCAACGAGCGTTTCTTTCAAGAGGGTTTCTGTGTTTTGGAGAGGAATTTGATGAAGATAAATATTTTTTGAATCTCCTACTGCGTTTGTACTTTCACAATAGGCAAGCTAACCCTAAGTGTTCTCACGGAGATAGCGTCTTCTTCCTAAGTTTTGACAAAAACCTAGTTCTTCAAGTGACTAAAGTTCATCCATTCTTTCATTTTTGTCAGAGACACAGAGAACTTGATTCCTTGAATTTTCTTTTGTTTAGCAAAGAGATTATAGCGCATGGCAATTGCCATTTAGGAATTTAGATTGTTAAATAAGCATAAGCTGGAAGATGAAAATAAGAATTCACTTAGCAGAAATAAAGTGCCCAAACAGGGGCCCAAAACATGTTCTAGTTTGATAAGCAATGTTTTAATGTTTTTTGCCATGTTGTGACTTCTCAGCTACCGTAGCATTTCGGGGTTGGCCTCTTTTCCTTTGCCTTTTGCAACTTTATACTCTTTTCCACCCTTTCCTTTGCCAAACAGAGCCCTTGAACTGGATCCGTCTTCACAGCTTGCATGATAGCTACCTCTTTGAGACATGAGTAGTCCCCAAATGGAAACGTCAGCCTGGGTTTTCATCACTTTTTCTTCCTCTTTGTTGATTGCACAGTCGCAAGAGAGACCAGTCACTTCTACTTGGCTGAATAGTGATGTTAAAGAGATTCTATCGAGGGGATCATCACATTCTCCTTCCATTTCGTCGAAGTCACTTTCCCCTGTTCGATATGGGTCTGCATATGTGAAATCCAGATCCTCTTCTTCTTCTATCCACTGGCTATAGTCACATTCTTCGTATGGATTGACCCATGGTTGCATTTGGAACTCTTCCACCTTCTCTATGAGATCGATTGTTTCCCAGACAATGGGCGGTGTTGGAATTTTTGAGACGGTTGATAGGTACCACTATTTGGGCAGGCTCGAAGCGAGCGTGCTTTCTCATCATGATGACCTTTTCCTTTTCCTTCTTCCTATTCTCAAACCAAATACGGAGCCACTCATCGTTTTCCACAAATGGAATGTCTGGATCTTCCAAATTGTGTTTTGCCCAGGAATGTTCTCTCCATTTCCTTAGCTTTTTCTCTTCTGTTTGATCTCTGCTACTTATGTTGGATATGTCAAGATCGATCACTTCCGACTAATCGGACTCATTATTTTCTTCATCCTCCATCATAAAACACTCGTCCTCCTTGGGGAAGGTTAAGGTTGGTTTGGTTGTTTGGACAATGTATTGACTAGGATTGTATGTGGGGTTGTGAGATAGGTTTATGAGATTGATATTTCGAGGTAGTGGCTCAGCATTATGAGTAGGGAGTGGGTTGGTTTGTCCATCAGGTTTTGGAGGTTTTATAGTTCGACTATCAATGAGGTCTTGAATGTCATGGCGGAGACGCATACAGTTGTCTGTTTCATGCCCAGGGTGTTGGTGGTAGGCACATTGTTTGTTAGGATCATGGTTTGGGCCATATGGTGGCTGAGGAAGCGGTTTGTTTAAAGGTTTGAGATGCCCTTGACGGCTAAGAATGGTCAAAGCTTAGGACAAAGTCATGTAAAGAGGGTCAAAATTGCGGTGGGGGCGATTTGAATTCCGGGATGAGTTAGCTTGGAAAGGATCCTGAGGCAAGGATGTGCCAAGGGTATTTACGGAGGCGTGAGATGTACGACTGGAAAAGGTTTTCTTAGGTGGAGGAGGAGCTTCTTCTTTCCCAATGAGCTCTAGCTTGATTCCATCTTCGATTTGCAACCCAGTGGCATGCAAGCGTTTGAAATCGGTGATAGCCTGTGTATAGATATGCCTAAGGTATTTGGGTTGCAAATTTTTGACAACTATCCTCACTTGGTCTTCCTCGGAGGGGCGGTTCTTCATCTTGGCAGTCTTTTCCCTCCATCTTGCCATAAAGGTAGCAAAGTTCTCATTGGATTCTTGTTTAGTCATCTCCAAATCTCGAGTAGTTAACTCAATTTGGACATTGTATGCGTACTGTTTGACAAAAGCGTTGGCAATTTCTGGCCAAGTTTGATAGTGCACAAATTCCAAAGTGAGGAACCAGTCAAGAGCGCTTCCAGTGAGAGTTCGCTGGAACAATTTGGCGATGAGCTCATCATTTAAGCCCATTGGCTTCAGGGTGTTGATGACATGTCAAACATGACTGGTAGGGTTGCCAGTTCCGTTGAACTTTTCGATGTTTGGCATTTTGAAATTTTCAGGCAGTTTAGATTCTGGGAAGAGGCAAAGTCCTTCGAAATCCAGAATTTGATCTCCTTGTGAACGGGCCAGAGCTTGTTTGATCTCTTTGACTTGCTTGGTCAGTTCGAGACTTTCCGCCAACACCACTTTGTGAGGATTCTCATCTTCCATTAATCTTTCCTCGTCCTCAGCATCTCTGGCTGCTTTCTCGGCTAGCAGGGTAGCGATTTGAGCTCGGAGATCGGCAATAGCGGCGTCGTTGTCTGCCATGATGGTAGAAGGATTGCTTGATGAAGCTTGGGATCTAGTAGATAGAGGAGTTTGTTGAAAGGATGGCCGTGAAGTCCCTGGGAGTGATTGGGACCGTTGTGGTGAAGGTGTTTTAGCAGACGAGGATGACAAACGGGATGGATGCAGAGACCTCTGTTTGGCGCAGCTTCGGGTGTTGTAAGAGTATAAAATTGGCTGTGGTTGCTTCTTTGATTTACCTATTGTGCCTGCTTGAGAAAGTAGAGTACCTGAAAGTCAGTACTTGGCTCGTACAGGGTTAGGATTTGGGCTGAAAATCCCAACCCTTCTGCACATAAAGAGTTATTTACAATAGCAGATGGTACAAAGTGTGAGGAAGAACTTGGAAGCAAAAAATGCAAGTAGGTTCCTAGCCTGTAGGTTCCTGTCTTAATTTGATAAATTCTATGGCTTTCTAAAACATGCAAGGTTTAGGTAGTCTCAGGGTACTCCGTTGTCAAAGGGCATCAGTCTTTTCATCAGCCCATCATAGGCGGTGATTGGGTGATTTCCTTTTTGATATACCACTAGGTACGAGTGACTGTGGAGTTTGCTGGAACCCCTAACATAGCCCGTGTCATGCCGGGGTATCAGGTGAACTCAACGAGGTTGCCCGCTCGATGCATATGATAAATGAATTAAACAAGGCATGTATTAGTCTTATGTTGATCTTTCTGGTTATGGCTCTCATGTCCCCAACGGAGTCGCCAAAAACTGTAGACACCTCCCATAGCGGGGCATCGCCATACAGATTGATCGTTTGTTGCTCGATTGGTTACTTGCTTCATAAACCAAGATCGTGGACATTCCCATGGCTAGGAACATCGCCACACGATAGTGGTTATTATCAAAACAGAGTCGCCACCCAGTTTATTAAAACTAGGAAATTAGATAGAGATTCTGGGTACGAGAGCCAAAAAGTACAGTAAGGGGAAGGTGTTAGGCACCCCTCTCTGCCCAGTCGTGAGACTGGCCCATAGTTATTCAACATAAGACGTATAGATGCTTTGTTTAATTCTAACACATAGTCTGTTTAATTAAGCCTTTAAACAGTAAATAAGGTGAGCCAATGCGATAAGTAAAGCATGCATCAGAAAGCAGAACACAAAACAAACTGTCCCAGGGAGATGGATCTCGCGGCCGGTGAATGGATGTCACGACCGAGGGATTCTCCTGGTTTGATATATCGGCCGAGGGATCGAAGCCCCGGTCGATGTTCTTCCTCACACTAGACAGAAAAGTTAGTAGATAATCAAAACGCTACGATTAAGATTATATACAGAAAATAAAACAAACCAGAGGCCGTTGGGCCTCACCACCTTGATCCCTCAGTTGCTTGATTGTTTCGGATTGCTTGTGATTGACTGATTACTTCTTTGAAAACCCTAGGGTTAGGGTTTGAACTCCGGGGTTTGATCGTCGGATTGATGGCTGCCTTCGGGAGTTTAGGGCTTTTGAAGAGGGGGTTTGAGAGAGTATTTGTGCAGAGTTTCGTGGCTTGAGAGGGTGTGGAAGTATACGAATTTTGTGATTTTTTGTTGTTGTTATTTTCGGAACCCAAAGGCCCTTTATATAGGCAATTGGTGACTCACTCCGGCCAATCAAAATGCACGATTGCAATTGCAATGCAATACAAACTCTTCGTGATAATCTCTGGGTGTAGCCCGAACGCATCGGGAAGGTAGTGTAGTTGGATCAAACGTTTGACAGAATGTTCCAGAGTCTGGAAAATAGACGATCTGGCGGCCGAGGAATGGATGTTGCGGCCGAATGATAGATCTTGCGGCCGAGGGATTGATCTCTCAGGGAGATTTTCAAGCAACAGGTTGCTCGGGTGAAGAAATGATGTTAAGGCTGTGAGATCAATGTCACGGCCGACAGATGAATTCTCCTAGGACTCTGCATTTCTGTCTGAAAGGCTGTATGGCTCTGGATTGGGTCCTCTAAGTGGCTCAAAACTCTTACCGAAAGTCCTAAGGTTCTCGAGAAGTCAATCAGCAATCACTGTATCCATTTCATCATCGGGATGGTCCCAAAGGTGGGACTTGAAATAATCGTTAAGCCAAATTGGGGTGTCTACAGTACCAGCCAGTACGGAACGGGATTCACAACCTTGCTTTGTTGTGCTGTTTTCTTTTTTTGGACATCTTAAAAAATTATCTATATTTTTTAATTTATAATATTTTATATACCCAATATGTATCTTATTTGGTATTTGGTAGATCTTAATTAATTCTTTTAAACAAAATTTTTGAAATCATAAAAGAATTATAGATTGTGAGGTATAGATAATTTTTTGTGAGGTGCCAAAAATGAAACAGACACAACAAAGTGGGACGGACGAAGTAATTTCTAAAGAAAAGTGATGTAGAGACCCGAACAATATTAATGTTTGGAATATCGATTAAATGACTAATTGAGAAAATATGATTTAATTGGTGAATAATTGATTAGAGGACCTAAGTGATGAAATTGAAGTTTGAGGGAGAAAAGTGTGATTTTATGATTTGAGGGTATATAAGGGGGTGTGCACATGTATGGGATCATTTTCCTTTCCCCTTTCTCTCTCTCATCCGGCGTCTCCCATCTCCCCTCCACCGATCTCTTTCTCTCTCTTCTCCTCTCACACAAAACTCCACCTTACACCCCAAAATCTTTGAGATTCAACCTCCCACCGGCCTTGCAATCGCGTTCATAAGCTCGGAAATCTTTGGGTTGAGTTCGAATCGAAGTTTCAAGGTTCGAAAGTCTAGGGCTCGTCCAATAATGCGAGGATCTCGTCCATTGTTTCGAGGTAGGAACTTCTTGACCTCTTTTATATGTTTCCTAGTTGATTTGGTGTGAAATCGAGCTATTGGTTGTTGAATTTGGTTGAGTACTGAGTTCTGAAAATCTGCTGAAAATCGCTACCCAAAGCCAATCTGTATCGATACGGTTTTAGTGGCGTATCGATACGGGTTGCTTATCTTTTTGATCAGTTGAATGCGTATCGATACGGGAAGCTTATCTCCAGATTTTGTTCCTGTTGACCATGTATTGATTGTTTGGGCTCTCAACCACTTCTAAACCCCATGAAACACCTCCTAATTGATCTCAAGCTCGTTCTTTTGGCTTCTTGCGACTTTTCAATGCTTTCCTTGCTGTTGGTCTTCCGTTGACACAATTGAACATGGAACTACATGGTTAAATGTTGTTAAAGTGCCTAGTGGTTGTTAATTGGATTATGTGACCGTTTGTGATGCATTTGTGATAGTGTTGGCAAATCATATGACATTACGTTTAAGAATGGGATCTACGGAAAACCATAACTTGCACGTGAGTTGAGAATTGAGTTGTTTGAGGTCGAATGGTGATGTTAGGGAGTCCCGTACGCAAGGGGTGGTAATACGGTGACACACAAGGGTTTCGTACGCGAGGGGTGGTAATACGGTAACCCTGGGTTCGTGGGGATCACTGTGACGCAAGGGGTGGTAACACGGTAATCCACTTGAAGTTATATGGTGACGCAAGGGGTGGAAATACCAATGGTGGGAGTTGAATGGTGTTGAGTTGAGTTGGGGCACTTGAATTGTTGAGTCTCGTAATTAGTGCCCGTAGTCAGAGTCAAGGTTTAGAATGTGGATCGAATGATCGTGAGAACTGAGCTTTGCTTCCATACCTTTCTTTCCATTGCATCAGTCGACATGTGGGCATATAATTTTGGTTAAGATTTTCCTACTGGGCTTTGTAGCTCAATAAAATCCTTCTTTTCAGGTACCAATGCCGGACTTTAGCTTCATGCGTGCATGCTTGGATTGTGAACAAGATTTTGGAAGCCTTTGCACTTAGTTACTTTTTCATCTTGTAATGGTTTAGCTTTTGGTTCAAGATGGCGTTGTAACTAAGAATTCATGAACTACCTTTTGACTAGAAGTATAATTGTATAAAGCTGATTGGGCTGTGATGCCAAAGTATACTTTCTTTTGAATAGAGGATTTGTCTGTAATTAAACAGGTGGAACATTATTTTGGGAATACGACGGAAAGCATAGCATTTTCATTTAAAACGCATTATCTATTTTATGTTGAAAATCCAGGTCGTGACAAGTGAAGTGACGTGAATTAAATGAAAATTGAAAAACTTATTTATGGCCATCAGGGACGGATCCAAGAATATTGCTTAGTGGAGACACTTATTAATCATAATGGCGAAAGTTCATTCTTTTAGTCAACCACAATAAGATTGTACAAAATTAAGGCTTGTATTACTAACTACAGAAGTTTATAAGAGCAAGTTTTTCAGAAGAGGCAAAAGAGCTTTTTAGCTAATTTAGCTAAGCAAAACCTCCAATTGAGCATTGCAGCAAATTAGGTAAAAGCCTAGGTAAAATTCATCCATGAACCGTGAATAGGTAAATATACCTGAGTACTATTCACCATGTGTCTATTATCTATCTATTCTAATATATAAAGGGAGAGCACCCTTTGGTGTCTCCTCCATTTGTCATGTATTTTCCTTTCCATAAGTGCCCTTTTAAACACAAAACAAAACAGTTAATTGTGAAGATATTTTGGACATTTAAGCACAAAAAAAACCCACCTAAAACAGTTATTACTCCTTCACTTCCTATTTTTTCTTAAAAAAAAAACTTCTCATCCACGCTACCTTCTACCCCTCTCACGCTACCTTCCAGCCCCTCTCTCTCTCTCTCCACAACCGCCACTCCCCCACACCCCCACGTCTCTCTCTCTCTCAACCGCTCCCCACCCCACCCCACCCCTCTCTCTCCTCCCTCTCTCCTTCTCAAATCTGTTACTTTCGTCTTCCAATTGCTGCTGAAAGTTATTGCGGGGGAGAGAAATTGATTCGTAATTCTCCCGAAGCAGGACCGTGATGCGTAAGTGTGCCCCTTAAAGTTAATTAGGTAAAATTGACTGCTATGACTGCTTTCCGAATTACCTTTTCCTAATATACCTTTTCCTAATCTGTCTGTAATTTTAACCCATTCAGTTAATTTCCGTATTGAAACAATCAAGAACGGTCTTGATTGCTAATATGTCAATCCAGAAATGATATTAGTTTAAGAAACACCTTAGCGGGAAGCTATTGTGCAGATTTTGAGTATGAGTTTTGCATATTTTTTTTGTTCTACTTAGACCTTCAGGATGTTCTTATTTCCTATTTCAGATTCAGAAATTTATACCTGCGGTGAAGAGAGTTTTGAAAATTAAAGGTACTCTCTCTTTCTCTCTATTGACTACTAGGTGTTTGTATTAATGTCTTCTTTTGCTTTCACAACAACTTGCAGATTTTGAGTATGAGTTTTTATTGGTCTATTTTGTTTCTCACCACATCATGGTTTCAACATATGTATTGCGCGGAATACCATAAACCCACACCCCATTTCTAATCCGACAGCCTCCTCTTCTTCGTCGTTGCAGACGCAAATATGCCGGCACTCAAATACCCGGAAGCCTGATCAAGTAGGCAGTACCTGTGTCGTGATCGAGTGAGACGCACCCAATGGCTTCTGTGATGCAAAAAATCAAAGACATTGAGGATGAGATATAATCTCCCGCCCTCTGTGCGTGTGTGCGTAGTAATACCTATTTATTTAAACGTGCAAATGTTTTTTTACTATTTCTGTAAACTTCAAAACCATTGCTGCTTTGCAGTTAGCAAGATATCGAGCCACAGAGTGTTATTTTTGTTGCCTTTTTTTTTTGGTCAAATCTTATTGGACACAAATTATGTTCTGGTTTTTTATGAGGAACCGATGAAACCGTTAATTCACCTTTATTGTTTTGTAAATCACAAGGAAAAAAAAATTGCAAGACATTGAAACCAACAAGTACAACTGAGATGTGTATTTCTGCAGGGATTTTTTGTTTTTTATGTTTTCCAATTGAGGTACCTATCTGATGAAGTGGCGGAGATCATTGAACTCTCTCAGTCATTCACTATAAATGTGTTGGATTGTCATTTCTCAACAATTCACATTTGGAATTTAAATTCACTGCATTATTTTTGTAACCAAAATTTTCGGCTATACAATTATTTACAGGAAAATCGAAGGCAAGGACAAATGGCTCAACAAAGACAGGCAACAACCACAAAAACCAAGGGAAAAGATTAAGCAACTGGTTCCAACGGAAAAGAGAAAACCTGGGTACGATATGATGCTTATAACTTCCATGTTTTTTCCCTGCCACATTTTTAAAGCTAATTTGTGATCTACGGATGTAAGTTGCTCACCAAATAGTATTTTATTGTGATTGAACTGCTATGATGCAAGTTGTTGTGAAAATGTTAGCTGGTTAAATACAATAGTTAGATAGTTAATTTGGAGTTGCATGCTATCCAATTATTTGAATTTGTCAATTTATTTATTTTTAGGAGTTCAATTATTTTGTTTTAGGAGTTCATCGTGCTTTAATAGTTTAGATATGAGTATGAGACTGTCATCATAACTCATTTTCAAAATTTAGCATTATCGTACCAAGAGTTGTTTCTTTTTTTGTTACTGTTCAGTTTGGATATTTTTTTTTCCATATTTATTGCTACCATTATGTATGTTTTCTTTTAGTTATGTTGATAGATTATGTTAATTTTGCCTGTGCATAATAAGAAAAACTAATTACAAGACATGATAATTAAGGCAAAACCGTTGTTTAATGAAGGCAAAACATCAGTGTACAATCTTTAAATCGCTGAACCTGTTCTTACTTTGGAATGATGCCTTCTACCTAACATGCGTATTTGCTAATAACAAATACTAGAGGCTGGGGCACACGCGATGCGTGTGCAAGTCGGATTTTCACAACGTTTTTGTAAAAATATTTTTCACTTATTGTTTGATCAATTTTTCACAAATGTTGAGAAAATCCGACTTGCACACGCATCACGTGTGCCCCAGCCTCTCTCTCTCTCTCTCTCTCTCTCTCTCTATATATATATATATATATATAAAGGGGGAGCACCAGTTTGGTGTCTCCCCCATCATGTATTTTCCTTTCCATAAATACCCTCTTACAAAACTGATTTTCAAAATCCCCGTGGGACAACTCCGTAGGGGGGTGCCAAAGTAAAAACGTATCACCAACTGCCATACCCACATTTTTTTTTTTAATTACCCATACCCACGTTCGAGTACACCCTTTTTCCCTTTCAACTGCTCTATCCCTTCTTCACCAGTTACTTTCCATTTCTATTATAGGTTTGTACTTTCCTAAAAGATTTCCAGCGAGTAGGAATCAGGCAGGAAAAACCCCCCAACCTACTTTCTCCCAAATTCATTCCCCCTGCAACAAGAAAGATACAACTTTCTCTCACCTCTCTCTACATATAAGTAGTTTTTTTTTTCCGGTGATGTTGGGGTTTGTTTGACTGTTGTTGGGGTTTGGAGATGTCGTAGTAAATTTTGGGTTTTTTTATTTGTGTGTGTTCCGGCGTGGTTTCGTTTTGGCGATGTTGATGGCAGACGATAGGTCGGACCTTTGGAACTTCGAGGATCAGGCGGCCAGCACCGATTTCGATGGATTCGACATCAATTGTCTATCAGACTTGATGGATGATCGTCCCAATCCAGTGCAGGTGTGTTCTGATCCAGTGCAGTTATGTAGCTCTCTATTGTACCCATTCATTTCCTTACAAATGGATTTTTGGATTTTTCAATTCATGGTTGGTGCACATTTTAGTTTGTCTTCTTTCATTATATTTAACTTTCTTTTTAACAGTTGAAATGTGCAAAGAATAACAGTGATACAATGTTTTTCGTGCTATGACTGATGATGCGACAGATGTACAACAGGTAATAAGTAAATTTATTTATTCGATATTGTGTGGCTTATTATTGCATTAAAAGAAACTGTTTAGGAAATTTTGTAAGTAACACTATATTCTTTATCGAATGACAGGTTTCGACTTCACAATCTATGCGGATAGTAAAGATAGGCATCTATTGTTCAAAATTGATGTTCTCCGTGAGAGCTAACACGATTGATTTACGAAATCTTATTGAAGAGTACTTAGGTATTAGATCGTGACAAAATCGATGGCAGCAGCGACGTTAGCAAAACAGTGGCGATTAGCATGGTAATGTATATAAATTTTAACTGTTTCTACAGTATATAATCATTTAGATATGTATATAAATTTTAATTGTTACTACAGTATATAATCATTCGATTGATTTTTTGAGAATTTATTTGTTGTTTATCTATCACAATAGGTTAATACTAGAGGTCGGGGCACACGTGATACGTGTGCAAGTCGAATTTTCATAACATTTTTGTAAAAATGCTTCCCACTTATTGTTGGCTCCATATTCATACAAATGTAAAAATTCGACTTGCACACGCATTACGTGTGCCCCGACCTCTAGTTTTATTAATTGTTCTCCTCTCTCTCTCCTCTTCTCCGCTCCTCCTCTCACCTGTGTATACACGCATGCATAAACCAGAGCATGAAGCTCCATTCTCCTTCCCCTAGTGCTTTGATTTGAGCGAAGAATACCACGAATCAAACAAATCAACTGAGTTATTAACTGAAATAGCCCACCAATCCCACGATTAAAACAGATCCCACGAATACTAACTGAAATTTATAGCCGAAGAATCCCACGAACCATTGTCAATTGAATAATCTTTCGTTCACCATTTCGGTCGGTGGAAAGAATCTTCGGGAAGAGGCTTCCGGTGTCAAAAATAGATGAAAAATGGAAAGAAAATTGATATTTTAATATAGAATAGGTAAAATAGATAGTATTGATTAGTGTTGAAAAAGATATGAGTAGGTAAAATGAAAAATGTATACTGTTCACTAGTATTTTTGGTTATGCACTGATGTACATGCTCTAACGCATACTTTAAGTTAAATTAGATAAAAATGAATACAAAATCTCAGACAAAAATTTTAAAATATATTTTAAATAAACATCGACACGTTTTAGAATGATCGAGCTAATTTTGTTAATGACTTTGTTTTAAAATATTTATTCCAGACGGCTAAAAATAAAGAGAATCAAGAAAGAATAGCTCTAAATAGACAAACAGACCGTAAAACAACAAATATAAATGCACCATATAATGAAATTTAGTCATAAAACTAATTATATATATATATATATATCTGAATGAAAAGTTAGATGATTGGATCGAGCATCTATATGTATCGGATTGAGCTGATTTTTTGCGGGGGCCATTGAAAAAATGTTTTACATTTAATGAACGATTTGGATTGTTTGTGTGGGACCCGTGGTGGGCCCCATATAATGATTTGTGCATGATATGTGTATAAAAAGTCTGTGTAAACAAATTTTTCCCGTTGCAAATCACATCTCAACGATTTATATTCGTTTTGAGAAGATGACAGTTCGAGCTATGGGGGTTTCATTTAAAATTCGACCCTCGTGATACGATTCGAACATGCATTTATCGATATTGACAAATTTGATTCTTTCTATGAGTGATTAACACAATGGACCATCGAATTGATAAAACGAAACCCTTGGTGAGTCTTATTTCTCCTCACATTAGGACTAGTGTCAGAATTTTTTTTTCGCACTCCCCACATTCTATCCAAACTTCTTTTCTATCTCTTATACGTACACATATATAGGGGCGGATGTAGGGTTGGAAGCAGGGGCGTAAGTCCCCTGGACACTTCCTAATTATCCCACTAACTATACTATATTTTCAAGTTAATTTGGAAAGTTCTATAGGATCGCCCCTGCAAGTCTCTTGAATGAAAAAACAAAGTTTATAAAGTTTCAATACATGTGTGAAATAAATCCCCAAAATATCCAGTTATTGACTTTTTGGTTGCGGTTATAAAATTAAATGCAATTATGCATAGGTATGTATACAATCTTGACTTCTTCTCACAAATAGTAAGTAGCAATATTTATATTGTAAACTATATTTTTTGTTATTAATTTAGAAATACATGTGGTTCAGGCCTTCACTGAGTACAAATCATGCGTCCGCGACTACACATATATGCTCAGCATTTATCAGTCAGGTTTAGTAAATACTTATTTTCAGAAAATTCCTTTAGGGTTCTGAAATCATCCAAAAAATTTGAAACTCTGATAAATTAATGTCATATTTTTGGCTTAGGAGTAACATTTTTCGCTAAGCAAAAAGATTTTATTAATCTTCGAAAAAGATTACAATGATTAAACGAATTTCGGGTACACCAACAAAACGTCACCCGAGAACCAAAACCAAAGGAATGCAAGAAGCCAACCAACCAAAAACCTGAAACCTACAACCAAAACCAACGCCGCCAAAAAAAACACCGTAAGCAAAATCTGAAACCAACAACAAAAAACCAAACCAAATGCCAAAGTTAGGAATAATATTTTGACAGCATACAAATAGCATTTATGAAAATGTAATTCTGAAATTTCTGTCGAATGAATAATGGAGGTTTTCAAAGAGAAGCCCATAGCAGATCAATCCAAAAAAAGAAAAGAAAAAGAAAAGAAAAGAAAATAGAAGCTCATAAATTAGTGACTGTGAATCATAATTTGAATCACAACTCTGCCTAAGTTGAAAAGATAAAAAAAGGGGTGAGTTAGGAAATTATACACTAAGTTGATGGGCTCAATGCATGATATGGACACTTTAGCTAAAAAAAATTGAGTTGAGTTTTGTTCACCCTCTACTACTACTACTTAAGAGGATGAACATTACCATAATTTCTATTTATTGAAATGGTGTGGATTTCATCACAAAATAATGTCGTGTTTATCCAAAAGCGTATTATAGGGGTAGGACTATACCATTTCAACCAATAAAACCCTCTTTTTAAAGAGGGTAAACAAAATTGCACTCAAAAAATTGCGTTGCAAAACACCCGCCCTATGCGAACGAGAAAGCTTTGATTAGACCAAGCACCTCTACAATACAACCCCTAGGGTTTCGTCGTCCCTCTCCTTCGATTTGCACCCAATGCTGAAACTAGCTACCGACTTTCGGTTCCACGGGGCTTCATCAACCCCTCGGTCTCTCTCATGAGTAATATACTACAACCACCACAAGCTTCAATTCTCTCTCTTCATCACCTCCTCCTGTTCCAAAGGTACGGCGTTTCCCCTTGTATCTGTTTCTGCATCACCTACTCACTTGTTTGGTTGTTGAGAAATTGTGGGAAACCAATCCAACTTAATTACGTACTATAAACAATGAAAACTGTTTTTTTTTTTTTTCCAGAACTTCATTTGGGCTTGTCGGCAGTTCTTCGGAAGCTGCACGCTGCAGTTGCCGGACCTATTTCAATAATCGGTTCCACCATATTGAGGTTTAAAATCATGTTAACTGGATACCAATTAATATGTGATTGACACCCCAAGGGGTTGGCCTAGTGGTCGACTTAAGGGTTTGCTCTCTCATGTTGGAAATCTCTTCGGTGCTATCAACTCCTTTGGGGCCAGGCCATTTAGAGGAAAGCTTTGGCTTTAATTGGGACACCCGCGTGTGGGCGGTGGGATTAGTCACTAGGATTAGTTGAGTGCGCGAAAGTTAACCCGGACACCTGAGTTATTAAAAAAAAAAAGTAATTGAAACGCTAAAAACCATATCAAAATTGGATTCTACACACTGGATTGGAACTCAGCGAATTTCATACAGGAGGTTTTCAAAAGAGAAGCTCATAATTTAGTGACCGAATCATACTAATATGATTCGACCATGCGTTTACCGATATTGACAAACTTTAATTTTTCCTATGGATGAGTTACACATTGGACCATTGAAATGAATGATTTGGGTTATCAAGACGTGATGACTTGGTGAGTCTTATTTCTCCTCACATTAAGATTACCGTCAGAATTTTCCTTCAACCTCTCCCCATTCACTCCAAACTTCTCTTTTATCTCTTTATGCGGGCTACCATTATACGTTTAATGTTTCTAAGTTAGGTTTAGTAAAAACTTATCCTATAAATTCTCTAAGAATTCTAAATTCACCCAAACAATATTAAACTCTTCAATCTATTGTAATATTTTTACTGCATAAAAATAGCATTTACAAAATCTAACTCTGAAATTTCTGTCAAACGAATTTCATAATGGAGGTTTTCAAAGAGAAGCTCATAAACTAGTGACTGAATCATAATTTGAATCACAACTCTGCGTAAGTTGAAAGAATTAAAAAGGAGTGAGTAAGAAAATTATATTAATACTTATGCCTTGTTTGGTAACTATGGAAAAGAAAGGAAAGAAAAAATTTCCTCCTTTTTTTGGTTTGAGAGAAAAAAGAGAAAAAAATAATCAAACAATTAAACAAAGGCTTATGAACAATAATTAAACTTTCCTTTTCTATTCCTTTTCTTCTTCTTCTTTTTTTTCCTTTCTTTTCCATAGGTACCAAACAAACCCTAAGTTGCGAGTGCAATTTTGTTCAACCTTGTAACGACCCGGATTTTCAACCCAATTTTTTTAATACAAATTTATATTGTTAAATTCCTAATTCAATAATTAATTAGATTGAATAATTAAAATACATTATTATGTGTATAATTGATATTATTTACACTCTTGTATAAGATATATATTTATACTTTAGATATACAGGGATTCATATTCATCTCTTATCATTCCTATCTAAACCCTAACTAGAACTCTATTCAAACTAACTCTCCACTTCCCTCCCACACTCTACCACCTCCATCTTTATCTTTCAAACTACACCCCACATTTAAGGGATTTTGTTCCCCTATTTCTCTCTCTCTCTCTCTCTCTCTCTCTCTCTCTCTCTCTCATCCTATACATACACACATCCACATATATTCTCACCCTATACATACACGCGTCCACATACATTACAATTAAAGAAAACCCCACCAAATGTGGCACTTGTCCCCTATCCCTCTTATCATTATCAGTATCCCTCTCATTCACTCTCCTTCCCCATTCCACCACTTTCACACTTATCCTCTCACCTTCTCACTACCTTATTCTTTCTCATTATACATACCCACATAAATCCAAAAATTGAACACCAGTATATTATTTCACTCCCAATTCTACTGTTCAGTCTAGAAAAGAGAGAGCGAGAGAAAAAGCTTGAACTCTTTCAATGGAGTTTTAGAGAGAGAGAGAGAGAGAAATGGGTTTCTACATAACACCACTCCGTATATCAAATTCGGGTTCCCACTTAACCAATACATCACCAAGCATCCACAAACCACTTTCCATTCAGTTCGACACAGCCCCGGACTTCCCTGATCCCGTCATCTTCTTCATTTTATCGAAATCATTCGGAACCCATTTCTTTTCGCTTTTCGGCCGGATTTAAGGTAGACAAATCCTTCTCTACTTCTCCTAAGTATATTAAGTCCTATTATTGTGTATTTGATGAGTTAATAAGTTGATTTTGCATTGGGAGTAAAATAATCGGCCGTAGTTAATTTTTGTTTCGAAACCAATGAGTATCAATTTCTCTCGGCATTCACTGGGTTAACTGTATGGTTTTAGGATTTGACACTTAAACTGTAGATTTGCCCCTTATCTATTTAAGTTAAATATTCTGGCCCTAATCAGTATTAAAAAGTTATTGTTTTATTTACAGATTTGATCTTGAGTTATTAAAGTATGCGAACTCGGCCCCGACGTCGCCGGTTGATCCGGCCACTGTACCCGTTGGCCATAACTACTGTTTTCTTTTAAAAGTTGTTTTGGAGATTTACAGTTTAGCCTTTTGTGATTTAAGAGCTTATAAATCTAACTCTTGCGTAGTAAAAGTTAATATTAAGTCTCGAAGTTTATTAGTTTCTGTTCGACCCTAGTTTTGTGCAAATATGAACTATTCTAATATTGTAAACACTTTGAGGTGATGCGGATTAAACATAGACTCTAGTTTGGAAAAGAAAAGAGAAAAAAATAAAAAGAATTACTTGAATTGTTTGTATTGCATGATTAATTTTATTGCATGATTAATCGTTATTAGCCTGTTAGCTTGTCTCGTGAAAATGTTGGACTGCGTGATATGTGGTTGTATTGATAGAATGGACAAATAGGTTTCCTGGGTGGTTACGAATAGTGACTCACGCAGACGATATTAAGTAAATAGAAAATGGTAAAGTGTTGGAAGTGTGAGTGTGTGGATTGTGATTTGAGTCATGGTGATGGCAAGGGTAACCAATGGGGCCCTGTGTTGAAAAGGGTTACTTGCGGGGCCCGGTGTTGAGAAATGTTGTGACACTAATGTATGATACGTCATGAGAAGTTTTCCTTCGAGGAAGGGAATGGGTCCCATGAGATGGTTATAATTAGTGAGACGTTAATGTATGATACGTCATGTGAAGTTTCTCTTTGAGGAAGAGAATGGGTCCCATGAGACGGTTATAGTTAGTGAGGGGTAGTGGATGTCCGACCCTAATGTACGATACGTCATGGGATGACTCGATTCTCCTGTTATGGTCTTAAGTGAGAACATGCTCGGTACATAATTTAGGTGCGCTCACCTAGGACCCTGGTACATGATAAGTAAGAGGAAGGGTGGACCCATGAGACGATTGTAGTTAGTGGATGTGGGAGGAAAGGATCTCGTGGAGATGATCCTTAGATTTCATGTAAGTTGATGGATAGTAAAGAAAAAGATGATGTGCTATTATTCTGTACCTCTCATGTATTATCAATTGTGATATTATTGTTATTATTGAATGCTAATTGTAGAGTAAGGGGTTGGTAGGATTGGGATTATCTACTGGGTGAATTATCACTCACGGATACGTTTGTATCCTGGTAAATCGGTTGCTTCGGCGATCAATTTTCCAGATGATGCAGGGTTCAATGGTGGAGCTGTTTGACACAGGAGGAATACCAAGGGCGGAGACCAAGTATGCTTGGGATCTGTATCAAGACTAGAGTCGCTCTGAAGACGTTTAAATAAATGTTAGATTTTTTGTATTTTTCTTAAATGTAAATTTTGTATAACAACAAATAGGGGCCTAATAGTTTGTAAAATTCAGTGTATTTTAGGGTTAATGCTTCCGAAATTCCATGAAAAATCGGGGCGTTACAACCCTTCTTCCTATTGGTTGAAATGATATGGATCCCACCACAAAGTGATGTCATACTTACTATGCAATACACTTTTTGGTAAACATGACATCACTTTATGGTGGGATTCACACCATTTCATCCAATAGAAAAGAGGGTAATGTTGATCCTCTTAAGTGGAGGGTGAACAAAACTCAACTCCTAAGTTGATGGGTTCAATGCATAGTTACCAGTGATGTATACAATGTTGGCAAAAAAAGGAGTGATTTTTGCATTTCCCAAATTGTTAACCGTACTTCCAAAAGTTGATTTTTGCACTCCCTTGTGAGTGAGCTAACAATTTAGGGAGCGGGAAAATTACTTTAAAAAAATGAAAATAATGCGTTCTTGTAAACTTATAAGTTTGAAACTTCTTTTGGTTTTTTTAATTTTTCGTAACTTTTTGTTTTGCTTTTCGTCGTAATTTTTTAGGTTAATCGTTCGTTTCGACCAAACGAATCGGAAAAATATAAAAATATGGATTGATATTGAAAAAATTCAGATAAACATACTTTTAACAAATAAGACACTTGTTTGATATTTTTTTCGTTTTTAGTGAACTTTTTTTCGCTTACGGTTATAATTTTGTACTTTTCGTCGACACAGATGATTAATCTAAAAAATCACTTGAATATAATAAAAATTCAAAAAAAGAAAAACAAAACACGCAAAACGAAAAAAATTAATTAAGTTTACAAGAATAGGATGGCGTCCGGCTACCATGCCCCAAAGTGGTATTGGGGCATCATGCCCCCTTTTTGTTTTTGACCCTTGGACCTCATCTTTTAATCACAGCTCTAGGATCCATTACACACTCTCTCCTACCCACCAACTTCTCTCTCATGTTAACCTACTACCACCGGTTAAAAAAAATTTGAACACACCCAAATATTTTGGCAGCCTTCTTCTGTCACGCCACACCTCTCTCCTCCTCTCCTCCTCCATAACAGCTCTTCCACAACATCTCCTCCACAGAGTGGGTCACCAGAGAAGAAGGGGACCGGGGGAGGTGTTGTGTGCAGGGGCAGAACCCAAAGGAGAAAGGCTAGACAGCCTTTGTGCTTTAGTGATCTCAGGAGCGGACGGAGCCAGAGGCCGGTGATCTCGATTTTTTCCATTCAGTCCGGAGCAGTTCAATTCAGGGTCGTGCGAGTCAGTCCATGGCTTTGGCTTTCAGTCCGATTTTGACACTCCAATCTCGACACAGTGCGACAAGTTGATGACCCCGATCGGAGAACTAATGATTGTAACGGTGGCCTTGTTATTGTGGTGGTGGAGGCACACTAATCACACTCAGAGCCATACCATTTTGTGTAAACAAATATGACGGATTTATTAATGTTTTGTAGTGAGGATAAGCTGCTTCATGTGATTATTCTTTAGTGAGAAACTTCTTTAAGGTTTTTTCGACTGTGATTAGTGTGCAAATATGTCATAATTTGTAGATACCCATCTGATTGTTCTATAGTTTGTGTACGAGAAACATAAATGAATGGATGCAATTTTTAATGCTATTACATCTTGCGGTTACCAGTCCATAGACTTGACTTTGTTCCTAAATTTTGGTTTTATTTGTTAAATGTTGTTGAAGTTCAATTCAAAAGAGGGTAGAATTGGGTTGGTTTTGGACTTGATCATTTTTTAGAAAAACATATGCTTACCACAGGCATTTGAAAATTTGTTACTTAGCAACTCGAGTCTGGAGGTACTTACCATTTCAATGAACATACTTACCACAAATAGTGGATGTGTTTAATGACACCATGTGTGGCAAGTAAGCAAGACTCTAGACTTGTTGCACCTAAGAAGAATTGGCTAAAAGGTCTAAACATGTAGTCAGTATTTCCTTTCAGAAAAGTATTAGCAAAAGTCATGGTATGTTTGCATGAAGAAGTAATTGTCACGCTCTCGATTTTCAACATAAATAAATAACCTTTTCGATAAATAATTCTCACATACGGCTATGAATACCCAAAATGAGCTTTCCCACCTGTTTAATTACAAACGAAGTCCCCAAATTCCTAGATAAACAACATTGGCACTCCGGCCCTAAATTAACTTAGATACAAGCACAAGTGTTTAGGATATTACAAACTTTAGTCAAAGATAGTTCAAGAGGAAAGTTAGTTACAAAGTCATCTTTAATCAAAAGTAAGTCTTTACAAAGATGATTAGGTAACTAAAACATAGATAGCCTCCAAAATGTCTTCACATCTCAATACTCGAAGCATGCATGCTATTGACCGGCGTTTAAACCTGAAAAGAAGGATTTTGTTGAGCTACACTAGCCCAATAGAAAATTCTCTACAAAATCTATATGTAATGAGATGATAAGCATGAATGCGGCGTATCAAATTTAACGACAAGATCCAAACAATGCACGTCAACATCCCTTTCAAGTAACATAGCAATTTCCATACACATGCACATACACACGTATACACTTCCTCCGACAAATCTCCACCCCTTGCGAATTGTGTTTCCACCCCTTGCACCACAATATACTCCACCCCTTGCAAATTTGTGTTTCCACCCCTCGCGTCACAATTAACTCCACATTCACTTCACAACAATAATCCCACTATCACCACGATCATTACCGATGCCTTAACCACATTTCACACACGGACAATATAAAATATGTCACAATTAGCTCATGTACCATAGCAATCAAGATCACTATACCACTTTCAATAGGATATACAATCGTCAAGCCACAAATACTCCATTCAACCATAAATAGCAATCTAATATCCATATCACACTTAATCACCATAAAACATGTAGAGGAAGAGAGAAATCCCTACCTAGATGGGTTTAGAGCAAAATCCTAGGTCTACCAAGAGCAATAAACTTGAATCCTTCAAAGACAAGCCTCACCCGAGCTTGGATACAAGATCTAGGGTAAATAAAGTCCAAAAACATGAATAACAAGCAAAGATCAACCAATAATCGAGAGGAGAGAGAGAAAAACGTGGGTAAGCATCAAGGAGTGAGAACAAGAACATAAAACTCACCCTTGGTTCACCAAATGCAAGAATCTTGTGATTTTGAGGAAGAAAACCCTTGGATCTTGGAGATTTGAGGTTGAAATCAAGGATCTTGGGTGAGATTGGAGTGGGGTGAGTGAAAGGGGGTATTTCCGGGTGTGTTTCGTGGGTTTGGGAGTGAGAAATGACAAAAAAAAAAGGGTATTTATAGAAGTCCAAAAAGTGTGCTAAAAAACCAGAAAAATGACAGCGGGTACTGGTATTGGGCAACTCCCAGTACCGGTACTGGAGCCTTCAAAACATCGATTTGGCCACGCTCTGGACACTGGGTACCGGTACTGGGCGACAGGCAGTACCGGTACTGGCTGGGCAGAGAGATGAAATTTTCAACGGACTCCGGAACGAACCCAACTTGATACCAACACTACCAAACACCAATACAACATCAAAACTAACATTTTACTATTCTCCGAGCGTCCGATACACCACAGTAATCGTATATCTGTACACCCCCACAAACAAACGTACAACTATGTTAATAATACGATTCCTTTATGCATTAAACGATTTTCGAAACTATAATAAATTTGCGAGTCTCTACAGTAATGGTTGAATGTTATGGTGGTAATAATGATCAAGTTTTGTGGTATGCGTAGCCTTATTCTATGGTAAGTATGGTATTAACAATGATCAAGCTCTCTTATGTATGGAACGTGAGGCAAGGTGATTGATGACTTTCATACAAGAGTTGGAATTGGTTATGGGACGTGGGAACATAACTAATGCTGGCTATCATTTTCAAGTTTAGTGAACTCGTTATTCAATTCAAGATGTTGAGTTATCAGACTAATTAGTTTTTTTTTTTTTGGTTGAATTGAACAAACCAATTTTATTAACTATAATGAGTTTATTGGATCTAAGATGTGGCAAAAACATCGTTTCTTAGAACAAACCGATTATCATCATTTCCATCATCATCGCTAGTGTCATCACTAATGTCTATCATTACATTCTTTCCTTTCGAACGAACGTTGTCATCCATCTCTTCAAATCTGGTCAACTACGACCACAATCAGTGGCAAATGTTTTCTTATATAATAATGATATAAAATGCAATACATTATAGTCAACGTGATCTAAACAAACAAAAAAGGTAATCATTGAGATAAATTCAGATTATGGTCAAATACGACCATAGTTTGTGGTAAGTAATTTCATATATCGTGGTAATCGATTGATATACATATTGGTAATTGTTATCTATACAAATAAAAAACGTAAGCATTGATCTTTTGTGGCAAGTGTATCCTTTTCAAAAAGTAAGTAGTAGCATAAACCGTGGTATGTACACATCCAGTAATAGTCGAGTATTATGGTAGTAACAATGATCAAGTAGTGTGGTACGCGTAGCCTTATTTTGTGATAAGTATGACATTAATGACGGGTAGTTACACATTTTTCTAACATAACTAATGCACCATAATAAGGGTAGTTAATAAGCTAACTACCACAACAAAATTTGATGTCACTTAGTTCTACTTAATTTGTATTACCTTGTAATTAAAACATCATACCTAATGATTAATGAAGCTAAATGATTTATTGAATGCGGCATTAGAGATCAATAGTTAGTGGTTACTCTTACATTAGCCAATTGTATTAGTCACTCATTGATGACAATCAACACTATAGTTAACTACTACATCTACTAATGACTTTGATCACTATCAACCTACATTAACTAATTCATTTTAGCCAATTATTAATGCTCAATCATCACTATAGCATTAGTACAATTGGCCAATGACTCGACTACTATAGTCAATCATCACTCATTGAATATGATCAATTAATTAAGCTCTTAGTCAAATGACTCTGACAACTATAGTCGATTATAGCAATTAATCGTTACCCTACCATTAATTGAATAGTCTAATATCATATTATAGCTACTAATCGTTATAATATCACGTCAATCGATTGCAGAAATTATTTCAAATAAATTATTTAAATATAATTTGGAGATTATTACAATTATATGGTTTATATTTTTAATTTTTAAAAATTTGTTATAAGAAAACATATATACACAAAGTAAAAATTTAATGGAATATATTAACAACATTAATGGTAAGTTATTCAAAACAATAAATGAATAATTATTTTCACAATAATATTTGTTAAATACGTAATTATAAATAATTTAATGGAATATATTAAAAAATGAATATAAAATAAAGGCAATTTTTTGGCTTAAATAATTAGTTTCAAAAAATTGTTACAAAAAGATTGGTTTACAAATTAAATATTATTAAATTATATTTATATTTTCACCAAATATTTGGTAGTATATTATACAAATGATTAGAAAAATGTCAAAAAGTAGGAGGAATAGGACAAAAAGTGGTGTCAATTTATAAATTTTTAATAATTAAAAGTTTTTTTGCAAAAAGATTCATTTTCCCGCTAAAAAAGAATATTTTCCTGCCAAACCGGCTACCTGGAGAACCGGTTAGAGAGAGAAAGGGCAAAAAACATTGAAGTGTAGCCTTTAGTTGTGGTAAGTATACAGTATTTGTGTGGTAAGTATCAGCATAAAATATGATAAGAAGAGTCTATTTTCATGGTAAGTATAATTGCGTTTTTAAATTGAAAAAATGCAAAACCACTTCACTTTTTGGGAGTGATTTTGATCCGAAGGCTTAGATTCACCTAAAATTTGATCTAAAGATCCATATTAAATGGGGTCATCATGCCCCAATACCGCATTGTGGCATCTAGAAAAATTGAATAGGATGTGTGGCAAAATTTCACAGGTGGCCGCTATATGCAGCCCAGTTCTTGCTACTCGCAGTTGATTGCTACCTACAAACCACCACCTTATAAGAATTTGCTACTTGCAGCCAACAAATTATCCCTGAACTCCCCTTTTTACCCTTCTATACAATAAACATACAACCCAACTCCAGGTTTTCACAGTCCGTTCATTCCCTTTTCTAACCTAGGTTTTCTTTCTCCAGTCCACAGCTCCACCAGTCCGTTCCTTCTCCAGTCCACAGCTCCACCACCCATGGGTACCATTACCGCCACCACCCACGGGTACCATTACCGCCACCACCAACCCCCACCCCATAGCCCCACCTCCCGTCTCTCTCTCTCTCCCTCCTCGTTTCTTCTTCTCCTCTTGCCCCGTTTCTTCTTCTCCTCCATCAGTCACCACCACAACCACAACTCTCACTGCACCACAATAGCAGTACAACTTTGAGGCGAAAGAGGTGTGAGAAGAAAGCACAACACGCCGACATCACCAACTATTTCGAAGTTGAACATCGGTAAAATTTTGAATCTTGTTATTTCGTAGGTTTTTTTTTCTATTTTTGTTTGAATTTTTTTGAGAAACCCACAGTAAGTACGTACTGCGATTTTGTATATTTCAGATTTGATTGAACATTAGAGTCCGATTGTTTTCCACAGTTTCGGATATTAAAATCTGATTGTTTGCCGTCATTCGGATTTTCATTTCTGAAATTGATTGCCTCATTCGGATTTTAATTTCCGATTGGCCCTTATTCGAATATTATAAAAGTTGAATTGTTAGCTCATTCAGAATTTAATATCCAAAATGTATTGCATCATTCGGACTTTAAGCCGGTTTAATCCCTGGTTTAGTCGGAAGCTCCCGATTCACTGACATGTTCATATATATGGAGTTATGATATACTGTGTATCTGAGTTATTTTCTTATGGAAAGATTATACACCACCACCACTACTCCTCCTCCTCCTACTACAACTAGTTAACAACAATACAAGATCTTGGGTTCTTATGCAATTCGTTTAAACCATAACCACTGGTGCAGTGCAACTTTCATACAAGGGATTTGTGGCCCTCCCTCGGTCCCTCCTTTGTCACCATTTGACTTCTTCCAATTTGGTGAAAATAGAAAGAACATGTAATATTTTGTACCCCCTATTAGAGGGGTTGTTGCTGTAATATGTATATGCTTCTTGTCAACTAGGTGTTTTCTATTCTTTTTATGGTTTGGAGCGGCAAATGATTGTCGTCTGGCTGGGTGCCAACCTCTCGTTGGGCCTCCGTTAGTCGTGATGCTTTTTGCTCCTTTCCTTTTGAACTTTGTAATTTCTTCAAAGATCAAAAGTAATATCTTATTTGCCGTTGAAAAAAATAAAAGAAAATTAACATTAGAACTCGAGGATATTATAGTCCGATTAGTACCCTCTGATTGGCCCCCATTCGAATATTATAAAAGTTGAATTGTTAGGTCATTCAGAATTTAATATCCAAAATGTATTGCCTCATTCGGACTTTAATATCCAAAAGTTTATACCCCATTCGGACATTACAGTCCGATTAGTACCCTCTAATGAGTTTCTGCAATGCTTATGGTGGTTTGTTGCTTGATAAGTTATAACTGTGTTAGAATTCGAGGATACATATATTGTCTATATTTGGCTATTCAAAATGGCTAAATATTTTGTTTCGATTGGGTTGTAGACATGCTATTCGAATATTATGAAAGTTGAATTGTTAGCTCATTCAAAATTTGATATCCAAAATTTATTGCCTCATTTGGATGTTAATATCCAAATCTTTATACCCCATTCGAACATTACAATCCGATTAGTCTCCTCTATTTCGGTTATTAGAATCCGATTTACTTATCTTTATTCAGAATTTAGTATCTGATCCTCCTATCTTTAATTCATGTCTTCTATTATATGGCTTCGTCTATACAACAGGATCTGAATATCCACACTCCACTGCAGGCCTGATTGTATTCTTTTGTTGGTACAAGATTTAATTTTGCTTGTTATGAAGACGTTAGCATTCATTGTTCATGTATAGATTCATATCGTTTTGTGTGAATCGTACGATTTTGACAACTAAGGTTCTAGTGTATTGTTTGCAATGTACAGGAAATAAAACGAGTTCCTCCTACCATTTTTGCAAGGAAGAGGAAGGCTGAGCAAGCTTTAGCTTCAGCAAGTAAACAAGGCAAAACACAAGGACGAGGGCAGAGGCAAGAGGTTGGGGCTGAGGAGGATGTGGTGGTTGAGCAACATCGTAGAGGTGTCGTATACCGAGAGTGCGGAAGAGCGCAATGCAGCGGCTTTGGCCATTTTGGACAGTGTTTTGGGTGGGACTAGGGCTACGACTTCAACTTGCCCGTATGAACTGCGACAAGCACTTGTTGAAGTGCGGAGGACATTGAGGGGACCGGAGGCTACTGAAGCGAGCAGAGCAGGCCTTAGTTCGGAGGCTGCTGAAGCGAGTCGTTACACTAGGTGTCGACGCCGTGACCGTACTTGAGACTTGGTGTTCTATGTCTTGTTTTTGATGGATTTTATGGCCTTGTATTTATTTTGGACACTTTATGGCCATGGTTCATGGACTTTATGGACTTGTATTTATCCGTGGTGGAATGACTTTTGTTTTATTGCGGATAACTATTAGGATATTTGTGATAATTGGATATCGTGAAAATTTGAATATTAAGTAGGGCACGAAAACGTAAATTTAATGGTTTGAATCATTGTTCATACTTTCCTAGGCACAAATAATTTGCTACACAATACTCGTATGTAAAATTTTTGATTTAAATGAGTGTCGTACTAACGGACAATGCTTTAGACAAACATAGAACACTACCAAAAAAATAATGTTCATAACTTTCATATTTTACAATAAGATGCTATGAACTAAAATTGTACATAAAAGTCCTTCGAGCCAACCTAGTCTAGTTCGATTATGTCTGTTGTTGCCACATCGTTCCCCACTATGTTTTTAAACTCTTCGATCTTGTTTGAATATTGTGGGTGCCATTGTGGACAGAGACAGTCCAACCATCATTGCCCTTTATAGCTTTCAATTCAAATGGGCATTCACATTTTTTGGTGCCCGTGGACCGCACTCTCTTCTTCACAGCTACCTCCTTCCCATCAACCTTCTTCACAAACGGCCTATACTTATCACTCCTTTCACATGAAAACCTCATCCTAGGTGTGCGATTCTTAATACATTTCTCAGAACCCTTAATCACAATGATAAACCCGTGTTGTTTACCGATGCATCTTATCTGTAAAGTCCATATTTTGGCAAATCCCATGACAAAATCTCTTTTGATTTGTATCCCATTAATTATGTTGAAACTTATTGTGTTAGAGCATTTGTTTTAAGAAAGATTATCAATTGTATTGCATAATTGATTGAGATAGTTCATTAAAGGAAAGCAGTAGGGTAGGAAATATTTCGGCAAGGGAATCTCGTGGATATCTCATACCAACAGCAAAGGAAATAAAGTAATTGGGTGTATGGCTAATATGGGAAGGTTGGTCAGGCAATGATTTTCAGTGCTCACAAGCAAACTTCTCGATTCCTTTGACAGCCTATTTATGAACAGTTCAGCTGGCCTTTAAAGATTACGGAATATATCAGAGCTCCGGACCGTGTTTCCAATACCGAAGGATTGTCTAATGGTGACTGTTTTTCTTACCTCTTGGAGTTACATATGATCTGATGATCAGAAAGCTTTCTACATAAACTCCAAGTGTTCTTTCCAACCATTGATCCAATTAGTTGAAACATTCTTCCGGTGGATTCTGGAAGTATCTCGGAGGACTTGTGGATTCAAGGCAGCGGCGGTCAAGCACTGGGTGCGGTGAACGAGTGATTCGGCAATCAACCTTGGTCAACCGAGAGCGATTCTAGGTTGTAAGTATAGGTTTGTTTGTAACCGTACAATGGTTTATAGTGTTTGATTTCCTCCTGTGGTTTTACCCTTTTTAAGGGGTTTTCCACGTATATCTTGTGTTCGGTATTGTTCATCATTTATTGTTTTTCAATTCCTTTTATTTTGCTTGATTAAGTTTTGAGATAGCGAAAAAGGATTTTTCAATTGGTATCAGAGCGGGTCGCTCATTAATTTTTGGATTTCTTCCTAGAGCGGATCTATAGCAATAATGAACATGAACAATAACATGAATCATCCGTCGAGTCGTACACCTATTTTGGATAGTGAAAATTTTGACTACTGGAAATCTAGAATAAAGGCTATCATGAGGTCTGTGGATGAGGAAATTTGGAATTCTTGCATTGGAGGGTATAGCCATCCCACGAAAAAAGTAGAAGAAAAACAGGTCCCTAAACTTACTGCTGAACTGTCTCGCGAGGAAAAGGCTGCTTTACAGGCTAATAATTGTGCCTTGGATATTTTATTTAGTGCTGTTGATGTTAATGAGCATCGTAAGATTGCTAATTGCGAGATTGCAAAAGAAGCGTGGGATATTTTAGTAACTTGTCATGAGGGAACGGATGTTGTTAAACAATCTAAGTTACAAAGACTCACTACTGAATTTGAGATAATCAGAATGCAAGAGGATGAAACTTTTAATGAATTCTACTCTAAATTGATCGCTATCGTCAATAGTTGTGAAACCCTCGGTGAGCCTATTCCTCCTTTTAGGGTGATTAAGAAAATATTGAGATCCTTGCCTGAACGGTTTAAGACAAAGGTCACCATGCTTGAGGGTAAACGTAAACTCAATGAAAAATCTGTTGAAGAAGTGGTAGGTATTCTCCAAACTTATGAAGCTGATATGTTACAACCTGAGTCTCTAAATTCTAAAGTTAAACCATTGGCTAAGTCGATTGCTTTTGCAAGCTCTCAAAGCGAGTCTAGGGAGTCAGATTGTGATGATGAGTATGACCTTGAAGCTATGGATATATTTACTAAAAATTTCAAACAATTTTTCAAGAAGAAAGTGACTGATAGTGATGGGAATAAGAAATTCGGAAATAGAAGAAAAAATGAGTCTTCGAGTGCTAAAGAAAAGAAAGGGATAAAAAGTACTCCCGCAGGCCCTAAATGTTATGAGTGTCAAGGTTATGGTCATGTTGCTCATGAATGCATTAATAAATTAAAGAAAAAGACTAACTTCAAGGCCAACATAACCTGGGATGACGATAGTGAGTCTGATAACTCTGAAGAAGAACAAGTTGATCGCATGAATTTTATGGCATTTGGGGCTTCCTTAAAGTCGAATCTTAGTAATCATGAATCTTCAGACGATAGTGAGAATGAGGGAAGTGATGAGGAGTTTAGTTTCGATGAGCTAAAACAATCCTACAATATGCTGTTTAAGGAGAGTATTAAGATTAATGAGTCAAATTTGAAAATGGCTGAGAATTATAATAATTCTAACAAGGAGTTAGTGACAGCTAAAAAACAAGTGGAAGAGTTGCAAGTTTCTTTGAGTAGTGTCACTAGTGAGAAAGAAAAATTGAGTAAGGAGGTTGAGAATCTTCGAGAAAAGAACAAAGTCTTGACTGATTTAAACGCTGCATCGGAAGATAAAATAGAGTCATTAAATATTGAAATTGATAATGCTAATATTCTATTTGAGCGTTTGAATACAGGTTCCAAGAAGTTAGACAAAATTATTGATGTTCAAAGGCCAACGAGTGACAAAACAGGGCTTGGATTTTATGAAGCTTCGTCCTCAAAAATAGTCAGAGGTAAACCGAATGAGGTGGAATCAAATAAGGTAACGCCGAAACCCCATAGTATAGATACAACAAAAAATGTGATTGGAAAGACTCATGACATTAAAAAGGACAGTTTTACTAATTTCATTCCCACTTGTCATTATTGTCAGATTAAAGGTCACATTAAACCAAAATGTTTTCAATTGCATGGCTACCCCCAAGGTTTTCGACACTATAAAAATGCTACCATGGTAGGCAGTATTGGAAATGTTATGTCTAGTCTTGTTAAGAACAAAAATGTCAAGAGCTTATGGTTAAAACCTTTATCTGAAAATCAAAAGAATTTTGGTAAAATTCAAACTAGACAGATTTGGGTTAAGAAGTGTGATTTGGATTGTTTTGTTGCTCATACAACATTTAAGGCTAAGAACTCTCACATATGGAATCGTAATAGTGATTGCTCACATTTTATGCCTAGCAATAAGATTGGTTGGGGTATGTCTCATTGATTGAGTTGTTTCTTCCATCTCTATTTTTTTGCTATTTGTTTTTCTTACAGCCAAGTAGTTTTATTTATTTATCTATTTAATTTAAAAAAAAAAAACTTGTTTCGTTGTTTCATTTTAAAAAAAAAATGCACATGGGCTTATTCATTCTGTGTTGAACGTAGCTTGCTATTTCAGGTGTGGGTATCCATAAGTTTCACATAAAAGCACATTTTTTTTTCAAATGCATGTGTTCTTCTTGTTGTTTTCCTCTCATGCGCAATATTCGGACATTAATTGCATCATGCCTTATGACTCTATGATCACCACTTTTACACGTTAGGATTAGTGAGACTATTCAGATAGGATAGTTGGTTCTCATGTCCATTAGAATGTCTCATTTTGTTTCTTCGGCGATTGACTTTTTGGCATCTTGGTTGGATACGGTGCTCTTTTTGGTTGTGTTATAAAAAGAAAAAGGGGGAAAGAAAAAAAAAGATAAATAAGACATTTGTGAGATCATATTGCTTATCCGGGCGTTCATCGAGTACCGGACACTTGGGGTGAGGCACTCTCCCTCTGAGCGTTCGTGTCACAAAATGGATAGACTTTGTGAAGGCATCCGTGTTGGACCATTTGCTTAGTAACCGGGAATTGGGTATGAGGTACTCTCATTTCCAATATTCGTGTCAAAAGGCAGTGGGGTAAAAAATAATAAAACACGTGTATTGGTTTGGAGGATTACTTACAACTTGATATGGGAAAATACTCATTGATTGAGGGGGAGTATTTTAATCGTTGAGGGGGAGTTTGTTAGGCCTTGAGGTGTTACTTGTGTCATCATGCCTAGTTTGACTTCGTGGGAGAAAGGGTGGTTGCCATTCTCATGGAACATGTGATATCTTGTATCCACAGATGGTGGTCTTAATATTTCTGACGTGTCACACACCCACTTTTGTCATGGTCTCATATCGCATGGTGTCCTTAATTCCAATTTTTTTTCATGCTTGGGATACATACAAGTTCTCTCATGCATTTCAAGAACTAGTAGTGCCGTTTATTGATTCTCATGGTTGAGTATTCATCTCTGGATCTATGTGTTTGTCTTCTTCGATATGATTCTCATGAAACAGAAAGTAATAACCACGGGAGAAAGTAATAACCACGGGAAATAGTTCTTGATTTGGATTACAGTTCATGAACCAACATCATATGCATTACAAGTTCTTGATTTGGATCTAGTGCCGTTTATTCATCTCTTGTGTTCGGGTGTTCTCTAGACTTATATTTCTTTATGGTGTTGCTTTCTCGACTTCTTTAGTCTGACTTAATTGGTTTCGCTTTTCAATGGCTATAATTATCTATCACTTCCGTGTTTTAATTAGGTGCTTATTTCTATATACTCTACCTTTGTCATTCCGTGACAAAAAGGGGGAGTAATTTATTGATTAACCGATTATCTTTTGAGATTTGTGTCTGCAGGTCTTCACAATTGTGCTTCGTCTATTACGGGATAGGTTAATCGTGCTTTGCTTGTTTTGTCATGGAAGTGCCAAAGGGGGAGATTGTAAAGTCCATATTTTGGCAAATCCCATGACAAAATCTCTTTTGATTTGTATCCCATTAATTATGTTGAAACTTATTGTGTTAGAGCATTTGTTTTAAGAAAGATTATCAATTGTATTGCATAATTGATTGAGATAGTTCATTAAAGGAAAGCAGTAGGGTAGGAAATATTTCGGCAAGGGAATCTCGTGGATATCTCATACCAACAGCAAAGGAAATAAAGTAATTGGGTGTATGGCTAATATGGGAAGGTTGGTCAGGCAATGATTTTCAGTGCTCACAAGCAAACTTCTCGATTCCTTTGACAGCCTATTTATGAACAGTTCAGCTGGCCTTTAAAGATTACGGAATATATCAGAGCTCCGGACCGTGTTTCCAATACCGAAGGATTGTCTAATGGTGACTGTTTTTCTTACCTCTTGGAGTTACATATGATCCGATGATCAGAAAGCTTTCTACATAAACTCCAAGTGTTCTTTCCAACCATTGATCCAATTAGTTGAAACATTCTTCCGGTGGATTCTGGAAGTATCTCGGAGGACTTGTGGATTCAAGGCAGCGGCGGTCAAGCACTGGGTGCGGTGAACGAGTGATTCGGCAATCAACCTTGGTCAACCGAGAGCGATTCTAGGTTGTAAGTATAGGTTTGTTTGTAACCGTACAATGGTTTATAGTGTTTGATTTCCTCCCGTGGTTTTTACCCTTTTTAAGGGGTTTTCCACGTATATCTTGTGTTCGGTATTGTTCATCATTTATTGTTTTTCAATTCCTTTTATTTTGCTTTATTAAGTTTTGAGATAGCGAAAAGGATTTTTCATTATCTAATCTACCAACGCTTCATCGGATGGAAAAACCTACACACACATAACAAAAAATTATAGCCCGTAATATAAGATTGCATAAGATAAATACTCTATCAAAACAACACTCACCGTCTCTGTTGTAAAATGCTCCGTACAATCGTATGGAGGACGAGTCGAAGTAGGTATAGTCGATGGCCCTACATAACTACCAAGTGTTGAAGTGTCACCCTGTAACACCCAAAGACAAACCAGGTAAGTGTAGGATTCTCTGTAGTTTTATTCAGATATTAATATCTGAAAACTGGCACTAAATTCGGATATAAGAGTAAATTCGGATATAAGAGTCCAACAATGTTGACAATATTCGGATATTAATATCCGAATAGTTGTACATAATTTAGATATTAGAGTCCGAAAAGTCAGTAAAGTTTTGGCACTGTGTATCCAACTGTAAGTGCAGGATTCTCTGCAGTTTCATTCAGATATTAATATCTGAAAACTGGCACTAAATTCGGATATATGAGTCCAACAATGTTGACAATATTAAGATATTAATATCCGAATAGTTGTACATAATTCAGATATTAGAGTCCGAAAAGTTAGTAAAGTTTTAGCACTGCGTGTCCAACTGTGTCGGGCCAGAACTGAAATTGAATGGAGGGCTTCTGAAATTGAAAATGGAGGGTGGGCTTACCTCTTGCTGCGGTTTTTGCTCCGTCACTGCAACATCTGTGACTTGTTTCTCAACTTCCATTGTGTGATCTTCCGACTCCAAATCATGGTGTATTGATGGGTCAACTATTTCTTGTTTATCAATGGAGGGAGATGAAGCAATCGAGGGTTCCATTGACAATGTAGGAGGAAAAAGAGGGGAGGAAGATAGACAGATTTGGCTGCTGGTGGGAGGGGCCTAGTGGTGGGTGATGGCAGCTGTGTAGGGATGAAAATGAAGGAGTTTGAATGGGGGAGGGAGGAGAACGCCGAGGGAGGGAGGGAAAATTAGGGAGATGATTTTTTGTGGTTGTATGTAATGGGTTGTGTGTAATATTTTTAAAGGGTAAAATGGTCAAATAACATGAGGTCTTAGGGGTATAATGGTCAAACTGCATGAGGGCATTTTTGTCCGTAAATGATAAAAATTTTAATCGCTACGAGTAGCAAAAGGTACGCTGCAAATAGCGGCCACCATTTCACATCAGTGGGTTCTAACCTCTAAACTTCAAACCCCACCAGGCGTCAAACAGCCGGCCCCCAGACGAAGGAGAAGACTGCGATTTAAAACCAAGTTTTGGAGCACCTCTACAACCCCCCTAGGGTTTGTTCGTCTCTTTCTTTCGATTTCCGCCCAATGCTGAAATCAGCAACGTCTCGACTCTCGGTTGCACGGGGCTTCATCAACCCCTCCCTCTCTCTCACGAGTAGTACTACAACCGCCACAAGCTTCAGTTCTCTCTCTCCTGTTCCTAAGGTATCGGATTTCACCTTCTCTCTGTTTCTGAATCTCCAGTTGCCGGACCTGGGTTCCGTTTTATATTGTAGATCTTGTCGTTTCATATTGTAGATCGAAACGCTAAGTTTGAGTTTTATGGTCACGTTAATCGGATATCAATTGATATGTAATTGAAATGCGAAAACAAATCATAATTGGTTTCTAAACACTCGATTGGAACCCAGCGAAATTCAATGCTGAATTGTTTTTGTTCCATCATATTTTAATTGGCATCCGATTAACATGCTTTTTGACGAGATCTACAATGGAAAGGAACTTAATTAGGTCCGGCAAGGGGCCTGAAACCAACTGCATGGGGTGCATTTTCCGGAGAGGACTGCCGACAATCCTTCTGGGTTTAGTGTAATGGTTATTGATATCATTTTTTGCTCGCAGCATCTCGGGTTGAGCATCAGGGGCGTGCAAGTGGGAGAGAGGGAGATTCCGGATAACAAGCGGGTGGAATACTCTTTACAGTACATCCATGGAATTGGCCGCAGCAGAGCGCACCAAATCCTCTGTGACCTCAACATTGAGAACAAAATCACAAAGGACCTGTCCCAGCAGGAATCATCTCGCTCCGGGATGAAGTTTCCAGCTACTTGATTGATTTCCAACTCGTAATACTTCTCTCTCACAAGCCCCTTTTTTGATAGTTCTCTAGTTGTATTTATAATAGAGAGAAAATTCTTTCCACCTGTCGTGGAAACCTTTGGTTTTCCACCATCGCCTGTTACGGGCTCCACCGGGCATTTTTTGTTATAATCTGAACCGTTTATCTTGTAGGGCCCTACAAAATGAATGATTCTAATTATACCAAAAACATTTTTAATCTGAACCGTTCATCTTGTAGGGCCCTACAAGATGAAAGATTCAAATTATAACAAAAACAGTTTTGTGGGGCCCATAGGTGGTGGTGGAAACCATGGGATTTCCACCCATGGTGGATAGAATTTACTCTCTTTATAATAACTTCATACTATAAACTAACACCTCAGTTTGGTATGAACAACTTTTTGAAACTCGGTCACTATGTTTCAGGTATGCATTGCATTTTCCTAGGGCTAGTAAATTTATTGTTCATGTACACATATATCTACCACCAAGTGATAGGTTCAATGGATAAGTGCTAACTCGCGCAATTTTTGGGTTCAAGTCTCCATAATCACTTGTTGTGGCTAAATATAGTATTTATTGCCTGTAGAATGCGTTGTGACCTTAGCTTTGGCCTTGACATAAGTGCAGCCGGTCCTCTACAAATGACTCGGCGGTGCCAAGGGCAATACTCTTGGTTGATATGTGGAGAAGTCCATATGCATATCTTTTGTTATTAGGAATATATTATGGCCCCTTTGGCCTAAATTTTATGTGTCCATTTGACCAAGTCTCTTTTGTTTCTTTTAAATTCTACTAGATTCGAGTCAAATATTTAGATCAATCATTTGTCTCGACGAGGGGAATCAGGAAAAGTATAAAACTATGGATCAAAGTTTAAAAAAGTTCATATAAGACGATGTAATTTGGGACGATGTGATGTAAAGATTGTGACGGAAGCTAAAAAAAGGTAACCAAACAGTTGAATAATACCGACTGTCTTTCATTAAAATTAATTTAGTCCATACATACTCTATGTATCCATACATCTGTGAATAGATTGTGTGCAAGTGTGTATAACTCACGTGGTTTTGAGTGCTTCAGATGCGATCCAATGATCTTGCCGTTAAAAGGTTGAAGGATATTCAATGCTACAGGGGGATAACTGATAAGGCACATTCAGGGGCTTCCTTGTAGAGGACAACGAACGAAAACCAATGCTCGGATCTGCCGGAAGGGAATGCATAGCGCATTGGATGGAAAGAAGGCACCTCGTTAACAGAAAATGGGTTTGTTACTTCTCTCAACTGATGGAAATTGATATGGGTTTTGTAGCTGGACCTTGTTGTAGTTGAAATTATACTGCTTTAAATTGGTGAAGTTGAATTATGATGTTTGGAATTGCAATTTGTTTAGTTTGTTTTCACTTTTGAAATGCAATGGTTAAATGCTTTTTCCTCCAGTCCTTCTGGTAGGAAACTCCTATTTGGGACGATGTGATGTAAAGATTGTGACGGAAGCTAAAAAAAGGTAACCAAACAGTTGAATAATACCGACTGTCTTTCATTAAAATTAATTTAGTCCATACGTACTCTATGTATCCATACATCTGTGAATAGATTGTGTGCAAGTGTGTATAACTCATGTGGTTTTGGGTGCTTCAGATGCGATCCAATGATCTTGCCGTTAAAAGGTTGAAGGATATTCAATGCTACAGGGGGATAACTGATAAGGCACATTCAGGGGCTTCCTTGTAGAGGACAATGAACGAAAACCAATGCTTGGATCTGCTGGAAGGGAATGCATAGCCCATTGGATGGAAAGAAGGCACCTCGTTAACAGAAAATGGGTTTGTTACTTCTCTCAACTGATGGAAATTGATATGGGTTTTGTAGCTGGTCCTTGTTGTAGTTGAAATTATACTGCTTTAAATTGGTGAAGTTGAATTATGATGTTTGGAATTGCAATTTGTTTAGTTTGTTTTCACTTTTGAAATGCAATGGTTAAATGATTTTTCCTCCAGCCATTCTGGTAGGAAACTCCTATTTGATCTGAATTCTGGTTGTTCACTTGTTCTGTAATTGGTTCATCATTGCATGCTTGTCCTGTTCTGTCTTCTGTTATGATATGACTAGACACAAGCTTTGGAATTTCATAGCAAAAGTTAATCATAAAAAAAGTGCATGTTATACAGTAAATCACATAGGATCAAGAAATAAAGCTATTAGGTTCTCACACCTCATCATGTGTTTGTTTCATCCCCTTCATCTTGTAGCCTGACTCAGAAATCTGCAACTGTATACCTTGATAATTTATGGATCCTTGCTTAGTTTTCCCAATTCTCAAGATTTTCTTATGGTGGAATCTAGATAATGTCTCTGTCCCATGCCTTTTTGTAGCGGATGCCATTTTGTACGTATGTATAAATGTTCTGAAAGTTCTTGAGGCTTTGGATCAACCCCTGAATGACTTTTCCGACAGTTCAACTTCTGTCTTAAATAGTGGAATTTATCCTTATATGGAAATGTTTTATTCTGATAATGTCAGTATTCACTTTGGAGACACTCCATAACTTGAAGCTCTTTTATTGCTCTTATGTGAAGAATATTGGTCCGTACATACATGCTTTTTTGAAAATTTGCTCTCTACATATACATTAGTGAATTTGTATTCAATTGCTGGAATTGTCGTTTGGAGGGTGGAAGTTGTGGTGGTTGGTGGGGTTGGGGTTGGGTGGGTTGAATAGGACAATTTGGGTTTGTATCTTTTCTGTTTACTCCTAAAATTCGTAATTGGACTCTGAGGGATTCCTGATTTGACCACTAGGCCAGTGTTGTTGGTTCTTTGCATCTAGTTTTGGTGTGCATATATTTTCGTGTTATTTCCAAGGACACCCCTTCAACTATCATGTTTTGTCAACATGACCCCCTCACGTTTAAAACTCATCAACCTCACCCCCTAATCTATCAGAACTCATCAACTACACCCCTTCCGTCCAATTCTGTTAAGAAATGTTTAACATTTTGGATGGAAAAGACCTAACTTGGACGGGAAAAAAAATTTAACCCTAAAATACCCCTCCTCTCTCATCTCTACTACTCTCTCTCTCTCTCTCCTACTCCCCCCACTGATCCCCAAACCCAAACCCAGAAATTTCAAACCCACAAATTTCAAAACCCATCCCCTTCTCCTCTCATCTCTACTACTCTCTCCCTGCTACTTCATCTCCCCCACTTATCCCCAAATCCAGAAATTTCAAAACCCATCTCCTTCTCTCCCTTATTTTACAAACCCATCTCCCCAACTGTGATTTGGACGCTGAGATTTTGGACAAACGGCCGAGGGAGGTGGAGAAAATGGCTGTTAACTCGGTTTTCGAGCTCCATCAGTTGTTGGCCCAGCCCGGTTTGATCTACGATGTTCGACTCACTAGAGGGGTCTGGTTTGACTCTGGCGAATAGCCAGGACGTGGTGATGTTGGAGGTGTTGTGCTCACAGCAAATTATTTTCCTTGTATGAGATATTTTGGTGACAGCTAAGCACAACTAAGTCGGTTAGGATTTTGTTCGTGCAAAGCATAGTTAGTGGAGTATATTCAGTGATGTAATCAAGAATAGCAATATCAATTTCTCTCACTAAAATTTTTCCTGTGTTTTCTTTCATTTTCTTTCTTATTTCTCGCCTGTTTTGAGAAATTCCACATCTGGGGCGGCAGATTTGCAACGTGGTGGTGTGCGAGGGGGCGGATCGGGTGGAGTGGCATGAGACGCTAAGTCAGGGGTGGGGCAGGATGGGTGCGGCTGGGTTTGAGTCGAACTGAGCATGTTGCTGACTTTATTTGGTGGCGGGGATGGGTATAGGGTGGAGGAGAACGAGGGGTGTTTGAGGGAGGGAGAGAGAGAGAGAGAGAGAGAGGAAAGGGGAGAGATCGCGTTATTTTTTCTCCAAGTTCAAAACCTAATTTTAACATAACAAGGGGTAACTTAGTCTTTTCATTCATTTCTGTCCAAAATTTTAACGGAAGTGAGTGGAGGGGGTGGAGTTGATGAAAAATGAAAGTTGAGGGGGTGAGGTTGATGAGTTTTTTAGTTGAGGGGGTGATGTTGAAAAAATGTGATAGTTGAAGGGGTGTCCTTGGAAATAACCCTATATTTTCAAATCTCAAATGTATGAAGATTTTCCATAGTTGGTTTCAGACTTGCAATTAGGCGCCAACTTCTAGTTTGAAGCTAATCTGATATGCAAATATAGATGGAACTTGCAAAAGACTAAATCATAAACCTCGAGGAAAAGAGTTTCCACTTTCGATTCCTTTCCTCATTGTTTATCATACAAGAAGAGATAATATCCGGACATCTTTCAACAACAAATGCAACTATGCTTCCTTTGGTATTTGCCATTGGCGGCCTTTGCTTTGTTGTTTGTACCATCCTGTTCATCTGTTTGCTACGTAAGGTGGAGATGAAATAGCTTTACCTCTTGAATGATGCAAAACTGTCCGGTGTTACCCTAGATTGAGTATCTAAATGTGAGGTATTGAAAGAATTGAGGCCCTTGAAATGGGGCTATGGGAACTGCCTCATAGCTTTCCTAACATTGAGTACATCTGTTTGTTTTTTGTAAACAAAGAAATTCACTGTTCTATGTTTCCATCAAGATGCCTGTGCTGTGAAATTTATCTGCAGTTTATGACCTTATTGACCTTTTGGTGTTGAAATCTGCTGCATTACTTGAAAGCATAGGTAGTCATTGTAGAAGGATTTGATCTCCTATCGTTAAGAATAATAGAGTGTAGTATGTACCTTCCCTCTCCTTCTCAATCAGAAGAATACTGGCTAAATCAGTAATTCAGTTTTGTTCTGTATGGAATGATGCAGCAGGGCTTCATATAAGTCCCTAACGCAAGTGAAGATTATGGTTGAGAACTTGAGATTAGCTATACAGGTTCGGACCTTATAGGGATTAGTAGGGATTTTATGTCATGGTTTTGCAACTTCTATGTTCCTTCTGTCATGCTTTTGGTCGCGAGAGACTCAGCTCCAAAGTTATCCATGTAGAACACATAAGCAAACATCTCAGTAAAAAACCAGCTTGACAGAAAATAAAATTTGTTTACGTTCGAGGTTCAATCAACTTGATTTTCTTCCAAAGTATTCTTCTGCCCGACACTTTCAAATGAAAGATAAAAGTTAAGGTCATCATCGTGGAGACCGAGGTAGAGCCCAAAAATGAAAGTTTAAAAGATACAAAGGAGTACAGTGAGAGAAAGGGTGCATGGAGACGAATCGATCCCCTCTTCAAGTTGTGATTAGGAGGTTTCTAAACTGTGGACATAAGTATGAGGACACCCCACCGTGAGAATGATAGCGTTCCCGTTTTCCATCATGGGGATGACGAGTAGATTTTAGCACCCAGGGTACTTGACGCCCCACTAGTACTTGTGGTTACTAAAGGACTAAAGTGTATGAAGCTTCTGCTGGTGCAGGTTTTGAGGAATTAGGTGTCAAAGCAAAGAGAATGAAAATGTTATGATCCCAATCTCGAAATACTTTGTGGAAACAGTTGTGTGACAAATAATTTTACTGTTTGTCCGCTTCTGTCACAACCCTTTTTGTGCACTCTTATCAGGCCTACTTCAATGTTCAAATATTTAGTACATCTTTCAGAACTCGTTGAGAATATCAATTATGTCTAAAATCAAGCTGATAGGAAATCAATTGACACGTTTCGTTCAATGTAAAGGGGTTAAAAGTCAATTGAATTAGGCAAGTCACACGTTCCTTTGTCCCCAAGAAGATTTGCACACTAGGATTTAAAGTCTTCCCGCCTTTAAGGATGGAGTCCAATTGTGTAATCGAGTATTCACGTTCAGAATTAGTACCAGTATTGCATATTCACCTCAACACACACACACACACATAGATGGATCAACTCGATCAATTCATTGGAAGATGTTTACTCCTAAGTTCCGCCTTGTTTTGCTTGTTGTTCTCTTACTTTTACTTAATTCTATTCCATTCCTGATGGGGGCACGCTTCTCTGAAAGCAGTAAGCATAGAAATACTATGATGTTCTAAATCAAAAAAAAGTCGTGTACGCGAAAGCATGATCTAATGACTAAAAATTCATTAGAACGCCACTGTATGTAAAAATGAGTACAGATAATTTGAGCCCTTTTAATGTTAAAACCTGAATGTATGGTGGTTGTTTAGGATATTGATACTTAGAGCTGCTTTGGTTTAAATGACAGAACGCAGGTCAAGACTAGCTGGGGTGAAACCAAGTCAATTAGAAGGTCAGAAACAATGGGGGCTGTTGTGATTCATGAGTTCACAAGAGCACCGTATCTCACCCTGCCTCTAACTATCATTACAGAAGAAAATGATATAAATAAAACAAAAATCAATACGCCTGGCCAAAGATGACTTAAGAATTTACTATCATGTGGGTTATAAAACTGGTGTTTTGCCGCCTTTTATTTTTTTTCGTTGAGGAGTTTGTGTTAGATGGTTGTGAACTAATGTTGGTCTTGTTTGTTGGTTTATGTTTTATTATTGGAAAGATGTAAACTCTTACCATATAAAAAAGGGCAAATTTTCGTAGTAGTCCCTGTAGTTTTACGGTTGTCTCACTTTCGTCCCTCTAGTTTCAAAGTGCTCCAATTTCGTACCTGTAGTTTGTTTTACGTTCCAAATTGGTAAAATCGTTAACACCGTTAACGAAACTAACGGAAAAATATGATTAAAAAATTAAGTGCTCCAATTTTCAATCCGGTTGAACCGGTGCGAAGATTTATTTTTTTGATCATTTTATTCTAAATGGTCGTAATGAATTTTTGGCTCTAAGGCCTTTCAACGAGCACCCGAAGACTTCTTATTTAGTTTCAGGGCTCTCTTAGGATGCTCATTGAAAGGCCTTAGAGCCAAAAATCCATTATGACCATTTAACATAAAATGATCAGAAAAATAAGATATTCGCACCGGTTCAAACGGATTGAAAATTGGAACACTTATTTTTTTTACACCGTTTATATATTAAAAAATATAGTTAAAAAATTAAGTGTTCCAATTTTTAATCTGTTTGAACCGATGCGAATATCTTATTTTTCTGATCATTTTATCTTAAATGGTCATAATGGATTTTTGGCTCTAAGGCCTTTCAATGAGCACCCTAAGAGTGCCATGAAACTAAATAATGAGTTTTCGGGTGCTCGTTGAAAGGCTTTATAGCAAAAAATTTATTACGACCATTTAGGATAAAATGATCAAGAAAATAAGATCTTCGCACTGGTTCAACCGAATTGAAAATTGGAGCACTTAATTTTTTAATCATATTTTTCCGTTAGTTTCGTTAATGGTCTTAACGATTTTACCAATTTGGAGCGAAAAACAAACTACAGGGACGAAATTGGAGCACTTTGAAACTAGAGGGACGAAAGTGAGACAACTGTAAAACTACTACGAAAATTTGCCCTTTTTTTTTCTCCGTACGTTTTTCTTGTCGACAAAGAAGCGGAAAATAGGGATAAAGGCAGCCAGAAATTACGCAACGCAGCTTGGAATTAAAAAGTCTAAAAATACCCAAACATATAAGAACAAGCAGTACACAACTAAAACGGCAAATTTGACTTTTCACCATGTACGTCAAATACCAAAACTATCCAAATACTAACACTTGCAAGGGCAAAACGAAAAGAAAGTTCGAAGGGCAATAATGTAATTTCACACCATGTCTTGGCTTACCATGCTAGGTTCTTTTATTACAAGTGTATTGATTAGCAATTTTGATAAACATGAAAGTTATAGCCCTTTGTGCTATTGTTCAAACCCAATTTGAATTATCTCAATTAGAGTTCTGAGCAAAGAGTTATGCCCAAAATACATTTGGTGACAAAGCGCAATTTATAAATTTCGTCACCAAAGGTACTCATTTGGCAACGAAATACATTTTTCATTGCCAAAAGCGTAAAAAAGGAGACAAAATTATTTTTGTCGTCAAAGATAACCATTTGGGGATGAAAAAATATTTTTTCGCCAAATGACCCGCCATTTGGCAACGAAATATTTTTTTTTTGTCACCAAATGGTTATCTTTGGCATTGAAAAAGTAATTTTATCTCTTTTTTTTATACTTTCAGCGACAAAAAAAATGTATTTCATTGCCAAATGAGTACCTTTGGTGATGAAAATATTTTTTCCGTCGCTAAATAGATATAATTGGTGACGAATTTAATTTTTTTGTCGCCAAATATACTCATTTAGCGGCGAAATTAGATTTTGTCACCACTTTTTTTGTCACCAAATATACTTTTTCTTGTAGTGTAGATTTCTAGATTAATTAGAATATTGGCATGCATCTTCTCCCCAGCTTGAAGAAACTCGTCCTTGAGTTTATATAGTTGAATCGTCGTCCGTGTCAACCTTGTAACTAGATAACATAGCTGAACAAAACAAAATAAATTAGGCACAATAAATTTTCAAACAAAATAAATACGTTTATTTTGCATAGAGCTACGTACTGTAAACAAAAAGTTCTCTGTGTTTTTGTAACCGTTGACCGAAAATCTTAGAGCCACTCGTGAATACACCACTTACCCGGGCCCATTAAAGCTACACACGCAGAATCATTTATCCGGGCCCACTATGGTTTCACAAACATGCTTGTGCCTGTCTGACTTATAAAAAAAAACATGCTTGTGTCTTATCCCCTTGCCCTTTATCTTGTACTGGCTTAGCAAAAAACATAGGATCATTGAATATCAGGTGAGGGGTCAATTTGTTAGTGGACAACTGTTTAACAAGGGATCGATACACGGAAGTTGTGTATAATTTAAACTCATTATCTAGATATATGATCCCACTTGTTAAAAATCACGACTCTGATCAATATGTCCGAAAATCTCCAAATGATCTTTCAATTCCGGGGAGGCAGCCAGACTTTAGATGCTTGACGCACCAAAGAAGGTGGAGTGCTTGACGTGCAAGCGACCAGACTTTAGATTCTTGGCGCGCCAAAGAAGGAGGAGTGCTTGATGCGCAGGCGACCAGACTTTAGATGCTTGGCAAAGAAGGTGGAGTGCTTGATGCGCATGCGACCAAACTTTAGATGCTTGGCACACCAAAGAAGGAGTGGTTGGTGGCCCACCAAAGAAGGAAAAGAAGTTGGAGTGCTTGACGCGCAGGCAGCCAAACTTTAGATGCTTGGAGGTGGAGTGCTAGGTGCACCAAATTAAGAAGGTGGAGCCTTGAGTGGAGTACTCTTAATTAGTTCAAATGTGGAATTATGAGTTCTTTCTGTGCCTTGAGACATCAAGGATTGAGTTAATAGTATTAAGGGGAATTTGCACTTAAATCTCCTGTACTATCATCAATTTGAAGATACACCTTTTGTACTTCAAATTTAAGTACTTACACTCCTTATACATAAAAATATAGGGGGTGTAAGTGCAAATTCTCTTTCTTTCACTTCAAAGTAAAGGGATGTAAGTGCTTAAATTTGAAGTATAATGGATGTATCTTCAAATCAGTGATAGTACAGGGGTGTAAGTGCAAATTACCATAATATTAATCTATGTTTCATTCCTCACTCTCAGTGCATCCACAATAGTATAATCAAAACTAAAAGGTTGTTAAGATTAGTAACATTTTCTCAAAAAATAGCTCACAATGGAATAATCAAACTTAGCAATTCAACAAATTTTGGCCCTTGGACAATCAAAACTATTAACTTTTTGCCAATAATCAAATTTAGTTGTCCCCACATTTTCTCAATCAAGTACACAATCATTACACAAAAACCTTATCTCTCTTCCATTTTAAACATGTTTCTAAGAAAAATATTTTTATTCAAATTTTTTTTTAAAAACTTTTTCCCAAAAACTATATTTTTTTAAATCAAAATTTTCAAAAAACTATTTTCTCTTTTTCTAATAACCTGTTTTTATTAGTTTGAAAACTATTTTAAAAAAATTATTTTCTATGTCACAATTTCTAGATTTTTATAAGTTGAAAAGGTGATGTGGCAAGTTTTGGTTATTCAATTTTGATTGTATCATTGTGGACCTCTACATTGCTAACCTTAGCAAATCCATTGTAGACACTCCAATTTAGCCTAACGATTATTTCAAGTCCCACCTTGGGGACCATCCCGATGATGAATGGATACAGTAATTGCTGATTGACTTCTCGTAAACCCATGAACTTTTGATGAGTACTTTTAACCACTTAGAAGACCCAATCCAAAACCAAACAGCCTTTCAGAAAGAAATACAGAATCCTAGGAGAATCTATCTATCGGCCGTAACATTGATCTCACGGCCTCAACATCATTCTTTCACTCGTGAAACATGTTGCTTGAAAATCTCCATGAGAGATTGATTCCTCGGCAGCCAGATCTATTCTTCGGCCGCCAGAACCATCCTTCGGCCACCTGATCTATTGCTCGGCCGCCAGATCGTCTATTTTCCAGATTCTAGAATGTTCTGTCATACATTTGATCCAATCACCAAAATCCTAGCAGCTAAATTCCGATGAGTTCGGGCTACGAAGTAGATTTCGTCTAGAGATCTTATTTACCCTATATTCTTTATTGATTCACGCCATTTGATTGGCCGGAGTGAGTCACCAATTGTATAAAGAGGCTCTTAGGGTTCGAAAAAAACAACAATACACCATCTCCAGCCACGAAATTCTGCAGAAATATTCTCTCATACTCCCTCTACAAAAACCCTAACCTTCTGAAGGCAGCCGCGATCCAACGATCAAACCCCCGAAGTACAAACCCTAACTCTAGGGTTTTCGAGAAAGAAATCAGTCAATTATTCTCAATCCGAAGCAATCAAGCAACTGAGGGATCAAGGTGGTGAGGCCCAGGGGCCTATGGTTTGGTTTATTTCATGCTTTTGCACTTCAATCGTAGGGTTTTAATTCTCTGTTAAATATTTATTCTGGTGTGAGGAAGAACATTAGCTGGGGTATCATTCCCTCGGCCAATACATCGACCCAGTAGGATTACTTGGCCGAGTTATCCATTTCCATGGCACAGTCTGTCTGTTCTGCTTGTTTTAAATGCATGTTTCGATTATCGTCTTGGCTCACCATTAACTATTTAAAGGCATATAAAATAGACTATGTGTCTAGAATTAGATAAAGCAAGTATTAATCATGTATCGAACGATTAAGGGTCAGTCTCACGACTGGACAAAGAGGGGTGCGTAACACATTTCCCTTATTGTACTCTTGCCTCCCGTACCCGGAATCTCTATTTGTTTTTTTAGTTTTTATAAATTAGGTGGCAACTTTGTTTTGATGATAACCGCTATCGTGTGGCGATGTTCCTAGCCATGAGAATATCCATGATCTTGGTTTATGAAGTGGAAAGCAAACAAACAACACTAATCAATCTGTATGGCGATGCCCCGCTTGGGAGGTGTCTACACCCATAAATAGATAACCCAAAAATGATGTGGCAACTTTTGATTATTGACTTTTGGTTATTCCACTGCATATGCTCTCACTAGTTGTGTCTCCCAGTATGACGAATGGAAAAAGAAAGCTACAAGTCGGAAATGTTAGTGGGGACTAGAAGAAATAAGAAAAACAGATTAGACAAAAGTAATGGACTATGAAGATAACATAAGATATAAATGATACGAGTATGATAATATTTGTGGGTTGATTGATCTATTATGGCCAATCGTTTGATTGCCCAATTTTGATATAAAAAAAAAAGAGGAGAATTTTTCATAGGTCCACTATAACACTCTCCAAACCCATCTAGTCCACTAGCTTAATAAAACAATACCTATGACTAAAATACCCATACTATATAATCACTTATAAAGAGAGAAACCCTAAATTTTTTTTCCAGATCTGGAGCCCCCGGCCCCACTCTCTCTCCACCATTCTCTCTCGCCGCCATCGACAAACTCGTCGCCGTCCATGGCCGCCGTCGATCTGTGTCCACAAACTCGTCGCCGTCCATGGCCGCTACCACCATAGCCGAGTTCCCGCCCTCCATCGCCGATCGACGGTGATCGCAATTGACTGCTCTTCGTTTTCCTATTACGAGAAGAAAAGGATTAATTCCGTGGTGGGGAAGAATTCATGACCATACGTGGTGAGCACTACTATTCTTTTATTTCATATATATATATATATATAAGAGAAGGATTCTTGTTTCTTATTTCATTCTCTGTACATACGCAGTGGCACTTGGAAGGATTAACATCTGTTGATTTAGCAAATTTGATAGGGGAGCATGGCTATTGTTCTCATGGCTGCTATATGTTTTGATCTTTTTTTGGCAGGATGATAGCATCTTCATTGACCCCCGCAAGAAAATCGGTACGGGTATGGCTTTTTTGTCCTTCTATGGTTTCGTTATCATCGCGAAAATCATGATGATGTGGCAGAGATTATATGTTGTACAGGTTAGACGGTAACATATAACGTTATAATAACGTTATATGTTACTCTTTTTGGAGTTACATAGGACAAATGCAAACATATAACCCTATATGTCCAATTGCACTGAAACAGTTTTTTTGCTGGCTTTGGAATGTTTTTTTGTACTTTTGTTTAGCTGCTGTTGGGTAACATATATGGTTGTATGTTCAAGTCTGTTAGGCCCCGGCGCGGACCAATTCATATAAGGTTGTCTTTTGTTATTTATGGTTATGGTAACATATACGGCTATATTTGAATGCTAGTGTTTAGGTTATACATGATTCTTAAATCTACTTTATTACAATGCAAGAACAGTTTTATTTTTTGTACATTTGTTTAGCTGTTGTTGGGTAACATATATAGTTATATGTTTTGGTCTGTTAGACCGCTGCGCAGATCAATTCATATAAGGTTGTCTATGGTTATATATGGTTATGGTAACATCAGGGCCGGCCCCAGGGTAGGCCCCGGGGTAAGCCCCGCAAGCCCTTCGGCTTGGACAACCCCCGGCTAGGGCAACCGAGAAAAAAAAAATTGATGATATATAATATATATAAGTTTTGACGAAAATGTGGCATGAAGGAAGCTTTGGGTTTGCTAGCAGCAGCAGCATGTACCAAATTCTTGATTCTTGATGTCTCTGGTTCGACTATTCTAAGAAGCGTTTTCAGTTTCCGCTTTTGAGGACCTGACGTTGAGAATTTTTTTTTTACCTTCTCTCTAAAAAGATGGAAAAGAAATTTTTCTCCATTTTTTGCACTTCTTTCTACAAATCCACACCACATCACATGATTTCTAAGAGACAAATATTGGAGTGTGGTTACCAATATTTGGAGTACCAAAATCAAATTTCATAATTTTTTTTGTCACTAATATAGGTTAGTGACAATTTTTGCATGTCAATTTTCTTGTAGTGTGATTTGAAGAATTTGCTTAAAAAGAAGATGTTTTTTTTTTAAAAAAAATCGGGTTGTGCTAATCATAAAGCACCGTAACTAGCGTTTCATTTTAATTTTGATTTCTTGATGTATTTCAAACTAAGAGCACAATATAACCTTATTTTTTTTGTTTTTTCACTAATATGTTTTTAAAATTTTTATGACTTCATAATAAGCGGGCAATCAATTTTGGAGTTTGGCTTGGGCAACCCAAACATCGAGGCATATATGGTTTTGGTTGTATATTTATGCATATATATGTTTAAATTTGAACATACTTTATTATTCTTTCTTAGGGTTATATATCCAAGTTTGATCATATTTCATTATTGTATATAGGATTATATGTCCTAACTTCAATTATTATTTTGATAGATATGATTTTCTTTCATTTATATAACCATGGAATGACTGGAGTCGTTTGAAGTGGAGTTATGTATTTTATTAATGTCTTTCTATTTCAGTAATGGTAGTCCAATTGCACTGAAACTGTTTTTTTGCTGGCTTTGGGAATGTTTTTTTATACTTTTGTTTAGCTGCTGTTGGGTAACATATATGATTATATGTTCAGGTCTGCTATGCCGCTGCGCAGACCAATTCATATAGGGTTGTCTACTGTTATATATGGTTATGGTAACATATACGGCTATATTTGAATGCTAGTGTTTAGATTATACATGATTCTTGAATCTACTTTATTACCATGCTAGTGTTTAGGTTATATATGTTTGCATCTGTTTAACTTTGTGTATCTTTACAGGAATTACAAAATCAAATCAGAAAGGTAAAAAGTTGTACCTATGGAACGGACATATAATGCCCGGCCAATAGCAATGATAGACCATCCAGCACGAATGAAATGATGAGATGGTGATAGAGAATGACTGAGATGGTGTCATTGGGACAAATTTTATTTTATTTTTTTATTTTTTGTGGGGGTTTGAACAAATTTTATCTTCGATGGTCCGAACATTAATGATGTTTTATTTTGAACAAGTTTTGACTTGCCCACTGACTTAGGGGATACATTTTGTATTATATGGTACATTTTGGATATATTGAAATTGATGGCGTGTTACGGTTTGGTACTGCATTGTATAATATTCATGACAACAAATTGACATATAATCATATATGTACCAATCTGGTCGCTATATACATGGTTAAATGTCAGCATGTGAAATAAGTAACCTTTAAAAGAAAAACATATAACGTTATATATGATCTGAATATATGACTATCGGGACGGTTCAAGAGACACCCAAATAAACACCTAAAAAAACACCCCAAATCTCAATCTCATAGTTCCCGATCAAATTTTTATGATCCGAACCGTTCAATGTGTGCAGAATGTGATTTTAAGGGTGCCCGCAAGAAATTAGCAAAACATATGACCGGGAAGTGCTTATTTTGAGCAGTTTTTAATTGAACCGTTCATTAAATCTAAGTTAAAAACTGTCCAGATCAAGCCTTTTCCGGTCATTTTTTTTGCTAATGTCACGCGAGTACCCTTAAAATCACGTTCTGATCACATTGAACGGCTCGGATCATCAAAATTTGATCGGGAACTATGAGATGTTTTTTTAGGTGTCTAATTAGTTGTCCCCGGAACCGCCCCGACTAACTATATAACCATATTGTTCCTTATTCGTTATAACCATATAACCCTATAAAAGAATAATAAACCATAACCATATATAACCATAAACAACCTTATATGAATTGGTCCGCGTAGCGGCCTAACAGACCTGAACATATAACTTTATTTGTGCAGCGGCAGAGCGGGTGAGATCTGGAATGCAGAGAGAGAGAGAGAGCTGTCAAAATTCTAAAAAATGAAAAAAGGTGGCAAGGGCATTTTTGTCTTGTATTAATTCCTTTTTGACTTGACAAAGGCCCAGTTTGGCAACACAAAAAATGAAAAAGAATAAAAATACATTTTTTTGTCTAAGCCAAACAAGACCCTTGTCTGAGTGGACCTAGTGGGTTACAAACTTGAGAGGTGGACTTGGTGGGTGTAGTGGGCCGAAATATCCGAGGGTTTAAAGGGGTCAACAGGTTGACCTTGTGGGCCCACGGTCCAGTTGTCTCAGTTCGTCTGTATGAGGAAAAGTCAAACATAACACGTCGTCCCGGTTACCCACCGAATGCTAGTCGGCCTTGCGGACGTCTGCCGAGCGTAAGCTGGTTCTCCGAACGAAACCGTAACGCCTGTGTTCGGCACCAGTCCTGTTTACTCGGATGAGCGTCCTCCTTGTTCGAACGAATGATTTGGCGAGCAAGTCCTATCCTCGGCAAATCTTGTGCTCGGAAGGGTTCTTCGGATGTTAAGGCGGTGGTAGAACATTCTGGAAGCTTATGCTGGAAGAATCAAAGATAAACACATCTGCCTCTCTGATAACCGATTTGACGTTTCTGACATTGACCCACGTGGGTCCACATGGGTCTGCAGATCTTGAAGGGCGGTATCCATCGAGTGCCTATGACGCATGACGTCATCCGAGCGTAGCAACGCGCGTGCAATACACTTCCACCTTGTTCAGCACTCCAGGTCTTTGCCTATAAATAGCAAGCTACCCCTTTTTGGGAAGGGGTCAGATATTCTTCCCCCCTAAGATATTTTTCTACCAAACTTCTTCTTCTTCTTCCCTCCGATTCTAACTAGATCGTCGGAGCTTCTACCCGGAGGAACACCACCCTCCGGTTTGCAGGTACACGGCGTCGCCGGTCAAAGTCATCACGGTTCAAGCAACAAGGAGGGGTTCAGGAGGTTCAAGGATAAATCACGCCCCCACAGTGGGTTACAAACATGCTATAGTGGACCTTAGACCAATTTTTTTTTTTAAAAATCTATTGTTTGAAATTTAAAACATTGATTCCTAATTTCTTTTCTGTTTTAATGTATGATTTTGCTATCTTCAAATTTATGTGTTCATTTCGTGTGATATTATTGTTTTTCAATTTAGTATGAAAACCGCATCTCTCTAAAGCATATAAAACTTGGACTTGAAATAATGGATTATTATGGAGAGAGCTTTTTCAAACTTATGACTAATAAGTGCCCCTCCGACTTGTGTTAAATTTTTGGATGAGATTAACTTCTTCACGGCCATTCCGTGAAGAAATGTTTACAGCGCCCAAAACAACGGCGCCGTTTTGGGCAGGAAAAATTTGAAAACAGGTTGTAGACACCCCAATCTGGGTCTCCCAATCGTTTTACTTATTTTTACGGTTTTCTTGTTTCCCCGATGATGAAATTGGATCAAACAGAGCTTGGATTGGGAATGGATTGGGCTTGGAACACTTAGAAACCTTGCTTGAACCTTTCAAACCTTTCTGAACCTTCAGTCAAACCCTGAGCCAGAGTTGACCCTCGCGCGAGCCTTTGTGTCGCTCGCGCGACACTCAGCCTGCCACGTGTAGTCAAAGTCAAACTGTTGACTGTTGACCCTCGCGCGACACTCCTTGACCGTCGCGCGATGGTTCCCTCTTGTCCCTTTCACAGAATCCAGCTGGACTGGTGATGATTGCTTGGCACATGGGTTCCCATAGGCTGGAACCCCGTTCTCCTCAGCTGAACGGCGTGCTGGCAGGCTCTAGCCCCATGCAAACTCCCACCCACTCTCTCACCTTGTTGGCTAGCCTCACAACCAAGTTGTGACCAGCCTTAGTGGCTGGTCCTAAGGGCTTGTTTGGCCCCTAACCAAGCCTTACTCTCTCCCTATAAATACCCCCATTGGTCTTCCATGTGAAGGGTTCCAAAAAATTAACTAAGAAATTCTTTGGTTGATTCACAAGCCTTATACTAGCTAGCACAAAGTCACTAACCCCAAAACCACTTCCTAATCTTCTGAACCTAGTGTGTTCATACATACTTGGTAGCAAGGCCACGTCAATCAATTTCATCTATTCCCAAACCCTTTCCAAGCAAAGGTATAACATTTAACATGTTTCTGTTTTGATCCCTGAGGGGGGCTGACAGGACCAAGGCTGGTAATCAATACCATGCCCTGGTCCTAAAGCCAGCAGAGTTACAAGAATTCGTGGCTACTAAACCCTCGCGCGATGGTCCCCTATGCTCGCGCGACACTTGTGTCAGCAAGAGAATGGACCGTGTGGGGAAGGGAAGCTAGCCCTTTTCTGCTTTGCAGTGTATTTATGTTTGTTGTATCTTACTTTGATTTTTAGATCACTGTTATGCATGCAAAACAAAATACAGTAGCTTGTTTATTCATTTTAAACGGTGTGGAATGCCTTTGGGGTCCCCTGAACCTGTCTCAGGACCCCAAACATGCAAAGCAATTCCTGGAAGTCCAGTCAGGAGTGTCGCGCGAGACTCACGCTCTATCGCGCGACAGTTCTCTGATTTCCATGGGTGGCCCTTGCATGGGCAACTAGGCCCTTGGCCTCTGATTTGATACCCCCACTGTTTAGGGGTTGTATTTTATCCCATTTGGCTCCTGTTTGGAGTATGGTGTAATAATTAGTATTTTCAGCCTTCCCATAAACTGCTTGGTTTGCTTCCTGGGTGTGCACTGGTCCTTCCAGAGCCCAGAAGGGGATGATTTAGGGACTGTGGTGAGATGACATACTCGCGCGAGAGTCAGTGTGTCTCGCGCGATGGTTGACTTGCATGCAGATCTGTCCAGGCATGCAAGTTGGTCATCGTGCAAGACAAATCTGCCCCGAGCCTGGTTTTGGCATCTGATCGCTGTCTCGAGGTCATTCCACTTATTATTTGTCAATACTATCCATCCGTGCCATTATTTGATCACATCTTGCAAAGTGTTACAGTTTTAATCCCCGATTAACTGTTCCCCCGCCCTAATTGGCTAAAAACAATTAAAAGAGGAAAAATCACAAATGTTTTCATGAAAACGCCTAAGTAGAGACCGATCTCCGGATTGGGCGAGAGGGGTGCCATAAAACCCTTCCCTTCTCGTAACCTGGCTCCCGAACCCAGATATGGTTATGACGGACTGGTTTCCTTCACTTTTTCAAATCAAACAGCGCGGCAGGTGCTTCGAAATACGGTTCCTTGAGTGTCGGACCTTCAAAACTCAAGTGGCGACTCTGTATTCTTGAGCGCACGCCACCGGCGCTCGCGTTCCCTCGATTATCAAAAAGGGCCGCAATGGCGAAAGGAACGGAATCCTTTTTCCAAGGGCATGCTGCCCACAGTGGCGACTCTGCTGGGGATAAATCGAACCAATATTAATTCACACTTAGGATTTAATACGTTTGGGCGCAATCCCTTAAAAGCTTGGCAAAACGGTGAGCTTCGCGCTGCCGAAGGTTGGAATGGTGATTTAACAGGACCTCGTGTCCGGCCGTTCTAATCTGGGGCTTTTTCGATTGTTCACTTGCGTAGTTTCTCCTAAAGATGGACTAAATAAAGTGAGCCAAATTTGAAAAGGCGCTTTTTACGACTCTGTGATTCTTCCACTTTTAACAAAATTTTAGCACCTCATTTGCATCGATGTGGGATAAGCCTCGTTGGATCGTTTTGGCAATCCGGCACGGTTTACCGGAGCCCGGGGACCCCGAATGACCGACAACCTTCGACGATGATGGGTCATGCTACCGTTCGACTGTTATTCTGCGAAAAACGCGGGTAACGGGAGGTATATCTGTGGCCCTAGTCCGAGGAACCTGTTACAAACCAAAACCGGCCTTTTGCATATACAAAGCATTAGAACTCTCCCAATTAGGACAGGTACCCACAGGTTAAGATCTACTTGCATCTAACCCTCTAAATGCCTACGTGTTACTGCTTCCCTTATCACATGAACTGTACATACATCTCGTTCAGCGTAGAAGCATGTCTAGGATGGCTCCTAGGTTCTCAATCTGTTCCGAGTCTGTCTTCAGACTTAGTAGGACATTGTTATGGCCCGATGAGGAGTCGTGTACTTCGATGGTGCGCGTTATCATCTTTTAAGTCCTTTACGACGGGACTTTAGGAAATTAGGAGCTTTTCTACACCTTTGCCCGTTTACCTGTTTAGGGTTTCAAACAAAACGAAGAACCACGGAGTAAAATACCATGATGCTTACACCAAAAGGTAACAAGTGCCTCGTCACTTACACCGCCCGGCTAATAGCACAGTGCTGCTTACGCCAACCTGGTTATGGCGTCATGATATTCATGCCGAGTCGTTCTGGCTTCAAAAACTTGAAACCCCGAACATCGAAACAGACAAAGGTTTAGACTCCTTTTGACATCCTTTAGGACCGCTCGTTCCAAACAAGGATACATCTTCAAAAAGAATTCTGAGGGCCTAGAAGCAGTGTCCAAAACGTCGTGAGACAGACTTGTCTTCCGGTTCTAGAGTCTAGGGTGACACTCTCGACGTTGGCTGCATCCGCTTTAGTCTTTTATTTAGATTAAAGTTACTGCAGGACCCTTATTAAACCTCCTTTTCCCTTGCAAGCAAAGATCTGAATCATTGCACCACCGAGGAAAGTATCGAGGCCAGTTGCCAAACCCGCTTGGGAACATCTGCATCTGAGTCCGGTTCAGAGGCTTGTCAGGTTACGGTCCCAGTCAGTCATCACGGAAGACTCTCCGCGCTCACCTCCAGCAGTACAGCACTCAGAATCTCAGTCAGGTTCTCAGTCAAGTTCACCACAGGCTTCACAGGAAGGACGTCCGACTACCCCGGTATCCGCCTCAAGCAGCTCTGAAACACTTATCACAATGGAACAGCCACAACCAGAACCCCTTACCCTGGAAACCATGCTCATGAATCTCCAGGACAGCATCACCGCTATGCAGCAGAGGGCAGCTCAGACCGACACTAACATTGCTCGTTTGAATGACCTCATCCACACTCGCCTTCCGCCCCCTCTCGAAGAAGAAGGTGAGGACGATGAGTCTGACCAGGAGCAGCCTATCTTGGTTCCGGACCCGCTTCACGCAGGACGTCTCATAGTGATGAACCCGAGGGAAGCTCGCAGGCCCGCTGCAAACCTCACAGGCGGTAGATTGCCTCCAAACCCAGAAGGACCAGCTCCGAATCCGGAAATGGTCGCACTCATGGCCAAGATGGCCAAACTGGAGGAATCCATTGCCAAAACAGAAAAAATCAGTGCCGGAGGGATCGACCTGGATCGCCTTTGCCTGTATCCCAACGCCAAGCTTCCCGAGAAGTTCAAAATGCCAGACTTTGCTAAATTCGACGGGAGCGGCGACCCTAGGACCCATCTCTACAGCTACCATGCCTCCATGAAGCTTCTTTCTGTTGAGCCGGAGGCCATGTCACAGCTCTTTACTCAGACCCTCTCGGGCCTTGCTTTCCATTGGTTCTTGTCACTCGACATTGCCAAGAGGAGGACTTGGGAAGACATTGGGACTGCGTTTATTTCGCAGTACAATTACAACTCCCAGCTAAAAATGACTACTCGGGAACTTGAATCCACCAAGATGGAGGCTAAGGAGACCTTCGCAGACTTTGTCAAAAGGTGGAGGGCTAAGGCTGCACAGATGACTGATCGCCCGAGCGAGAAGGACCAGCTCCGCATCATTTCCCGCAACCTTCAACCAGACTACGCTAGGCACTTGGTTCTAGCTCAGGCCTCCGCTAACTTTGAAACCTTCTTCGACTCTGGCCTGGCCATCGAAGATGCTTTGCAGAGTGGAATTCTATCAAAGGGCGAATCTTCGCATGCCCCGAAATCAAAACCGCGGGCTTATTCTGGAAACACCAATGCACTGTTCGGAACAGGGACTTACTCCAGCACGGCCACTGCCAGTACTAATGCCGCTTCCTCCAGCGCTGCTAATCACGTCGTGGATGTCAACCAAGTTCAGAGTCCGCAGAATAACCGACCTCGGAACCAACCTCGCAGCTTTTCTGCCATCGAGGCACCTCTGTCCTCAGTCTTGGAAAAGTTGGTCAAGTCAGGGCATCTGAAGCCCCTGGATCCAACCCCTTTACCCAAGAACCCTTCACCTGGCTTCAAAGCCAACCTTTACTGTGCTTACCATCAAGGAGCGGGTCATCTCACTGACTCCTGCTTCCGCCTCCGTCACGCGATCCAGGATCTTATCGACGATGGCACGCTGGAGACTCCTCCGCCACCTCAGAAACCCAATGTCATTGCCAACTCCCTCCCTAAACACAACGCTGTACCTCATATCAGCCAGATATCTCTCAGCTCCACTCATGTCAACCCTAGCTCCACTATATTTAACCCCATTGACTATATAGCCTCAACCGATCGACCCAGGCCCGTCGTGCCTTTCCCGCTCGGGCCGTCCACCGAGGTTTCTTATATACAATTGGTTGAAGGCCAAGTTGTTGATGCCGATGCACCTTCGGAACTTTCACAAGCTGCTTCACCTATCTCCGAAGAATCTGTCAGCTCCCTCTTCCATCGGTCAATCCCTGCTGTGCGGATCAATTCTGCCTCGTCACTTGACAGCCCGTACGCGACCATCGCTGGCCCATTTCCTGATCCTTATCAGCCTTGGGTGCCTCCCTCAAAGAACAACATGCAGGCCACTGGTTGGGCTATGGCAGACCATTGGGACTATGCCGCTCCTCTCCTCAACGAGTGGTCCACCCTTGGAATGGACGGGATTCCTCCACAGCCCGGAAATGTCCCCTTCGATCAAGCCTGGTATGATGGCTGGTTGGCCGGTTATGAAGCGGCTTTGCTTGACCCGTTGGACGGTTTGTCCTTGAACATGCTATTCAACCCGATCGAACCTCCAGTTCCCGAAGCGAAATATTACTGGGACCCTGAGCCAACCTGGTTTGCTCCCATGGACGTCGACCCTAACCCCCTACAAGGCTATGCCACACCGGACTACATGCTTCACTACGCAGAGGATGAACTTGTCCAGGATGACCCACGGGCTTTGGGAGACCACGTTGCCCTTTTTGGTTCGGTCTTTGATTCGGTTTGTGATACTAACCCCGACACTGACCATGACCCCTGTTCCTACATCGTCGACGAAGGAAATCCGTGCCCTCAGGTGCCTTACCCCAACAATAGGGACTGCAGTATCATGGTTACGGACCACGCTCCGCCCGCTAATCTGTGGGAAGTCAACGACATAGTAGATGTCCAAGTTGGGAACGAAGTCTGGGCTGTCAATCGTACCCTGGCTGACACTGGTCTCTGGGATGTCCCTTTCATTGCAAATCCGGAGCCTGTTGCTGAAGTCGCTGCCGTGAAAGACTTGGGCTTCTGGGATTCCTTACTGATGAAGGATCTGGCTGAAGATTTGGGCTTGGACATGAAAGTGCCCGCCTCTACGCTAACTATTGACAAGGGGAAGCGCAAACTGGGAGATATCCCCGCTGATCTCTGGGATGTGAAGGAAAGCCCACAACTCGTGCCCTCTTTGGGAAACGTTCACAATGTTACAAGGAGTGGACGGATTTTTCAGCCTGCTAATCTACAGGCCGGGAATTCCTCCAATCCTGCTAATCAAAGGAACGAGCCTGTTTCTTTCCCAAGGTCTACACCTTTTGAAGTGTCAGCCGGCAATCCAGTTCCTGACCTAGTTCAGCGGCAACTCGAGCGGATTCCTGCCGCCATTTCTTTCTGGGGACTGATCTGTTCGTCCAAGGAGCATCGTCAGAGGCTGTGTCACGCCCTATCCCGCCTTGAAGTCCAGGCTGACGTCACACCAGAGGCGATGATATCTCTCATCCTCCCTCCAACCTCCAAACGTACGGTGATCTTCACGGACAAGGATCTGCCAGTTGAAGGAGTCGACCACAATCGCCCTCTGCACATCACCGTCAAGTGTCGAGGACTCTGGGTCCCGACCGTTCTTATTGACAATGGCTCCGCCATCAATGTCTGCCCTCTGAGGGTTGCTTATCGTCTAGGGCTCACCAAGAAGGATCTGACACCTTCCAATCTGGCTGTCAAGGCATATGACGGCACCCGTCGCGTGGTCGAGGGTATCTTGAAACTCAAACTCGATGCTGAGGGTTTTGAGATGGACGTGGAATTCCATGTTGTGGATATCCCTGCAACTTTCAATCTTTTGTTGGGCAGGCCATGGCTTCATCGGTCCGACATCATGGCTGTACCATCTACCCTCCACCAAAAGGTCATTCTGGGACTACCCACTGGCACTCTAACCATCTGCGGGGATTCAGGCATCCGCCCGCTCAAGGAGGACGGGACTCCTATTCTGGGAATTCAACACGGCGAAGAAGACGTCGATCTCGGAGGTTTCTCTTTCGATACTTCAGGCGTAGTAATGGCCATCAACGTAGACGGGAATTTCCTCATAAGCTCTGTCGCGCTGGACATTATGAGAAGGATGTCTCACTTTCCGGGCATTGGATTGGGCTCTCGCCGTCAAGGGGTCCCGGAGTTCCCTACTTTTCCTTTCAACGAGGGCCGCTTTGGTTTGGGGTATATCGCCTCTGCCAAAGATGCCGAACGGAGGAAATATATGGGAAAACCTCGGACCCTCTGCAGCGGTCCCAAATTCGTACGTGAAGTCGGAAATGCCACTTACGCTGGGCAGGCTGAGCCCTTCGTTCATTCCGAAACCGGGGAGCTGCTGCCTGGGTTTGAGATCTTCGCTGATGACACCTGGTCAAGCAGTGATGATGAACCAGCGAAGGAAGAATTCAAGAGGAAGCTTAATCAGCTGAAGACCAAGACTGACTGGCTGGGATTTATCGATCAGGGAAATCTAGAGCTGCTATTTCAGGAATTCTCCCAAGTGGGTTTGGCTGGGGAAGCTGAAGAAGCCGAAGTGCTCATGCTCGGGCCCGACGCCCTCGAGGACCCCACCTCTCTCATTGTGAAAGCCGAGGGCTCTTTGAATAATTGCATTTTCAGGCCACACCTGACTTGCATTGACGACACGTCTGAGTCTGAGTCTGAGTCAGAGTCTGTCTCGTCCTCTAAGTCTAGCTCTGAGTCGGAGTTTGTGCCTCTGGGCCCTCCACGTCATAGCTTTTATTTCGAGTTCGACTCTCTTGTACTTGGTGACCCTTCAGGGGCTTGTGAAATGAACGAAGCATCTTCTGACTATTTCAATGATCTTTATATAAACTGTGTCGACCCTGACGATGAGGGGATAGATTTCGATGGGGACATTCCCAAGGAAATCCGTGCCTTCATCGAAAGGGAAGACGAAAGGCATGCTCAGCCATTAAAGGAAGAAATAGTCTCTATAAATTTGAAATATGAAAATGATCCCCGAATGGTTCAAGTGGGCTCCACACTTTCCCCGGAGGAACATCATGACTTCAAAGAGCTGCTCACCGAGTTCAGTGACGTTTTTGCATGGTCTCATCGAGATATGCCCGGAATCGATCCCGAAATCGTGGAGCATCACATTCCTTTGTTCCCGGATGCCAAGCCTGTGAAACAGAAACTCCGGCGGATGAGGCCAGATTGGGTTCAGAAGATTAAGGAGGAGGTTACCAAGCAGATTGACGCTGGTTTTCTCATGGTCTCTCAGTATCCCACGTGGGTTGCCAACATCGTCCCTGTTCCTAAGAAGAATGGCCAAATTCGAGTTTGCGTTGACTTTCGGGACTTGAACAAAGCGAGCCCCAAAGACGATTTTCCCTTGCCACACATCGATGTGCTTGTGGACAACACCGCGGGGCATGCTTTGCTTTCGTTCATGGATGGCTTCTCTGGCTACAACCAAATTCTCATGGCGCCCGAGGACCGCGAGAAAACCACGTTCATCACTGAATGGGGGACTTATTGCTACCTGGTCATGCCTTTTGGATTGAAGAACGCTGGGCCCACTTATCAGCGAGCTGCTACCACTATCCTACACGATATGATGCACAAAGAAGTCGAGGTCTACGTCGATGACATGATCGCCAAATCCAAAACTCGAGAAGGTCATATTCCTGTACTTAGGAAGTTCTTCGGCAGATTACGGAAGTTCCGTATGCGTCTAAATCCTCAGAAATGCACCTTCGGGGTTACGGCTGGCAAGATGCTCGGTTTCATGATCACTTCTCGTGGGATTGAGGTCGACCCCTCCAAAATCAAAGCGGTCCTCGAGATGAAGCCACCGGATTCTGAAAAGGGAGTGCGAAGCTTTTTGGGAAAGGTACAATTCATCAGCAGATTCATCGCCAAGTTGACACTAACTTGCGAGCCGATGTTTCGTCTATTGAAGAAGAATACTCCATTTGTTTGGACGGACAAGTGCCAGGCAGCCTTCACCTCCATTCAAACCTATTTGCAGAACCCTCCGGTTTTGATGCCACCAGTGCCGGGGAAACCCTTGATACTTTACTTGTCCGTGAATCCTTCGTCTATGGGGTGTTTGCTGGCTCAAGAAGGAGGAAAATGAGTCGAGAAAGCCATTTACTACCTGAGCAAGAAGATGGTTGGCGCTGAAGAACACTACACTGCTCTCGAGAAGACATGTTGGGCTCTTGTTTGGGCGTCCAAGAAATTAAGACACTACATGCTGGCTTACCCAGTGAAGTTGATTTCTCGAATGGATCCTCTCAAGTATCTGTTTGAGAAACCTGCGCTTACTGGTAAGTTAGCACGTTGGTTGCTATTGCTCGCAGAGTTCGACCTCGAATATGTCACTAGGAAATCCGTCAAAGGGCGCGCAGTCGCCGAATTTTTGGCTGATCATCCCGTCGAGGGACCAGAGGACTCAGATTTTACATTTCCGGATGAAGGAGTAATGGCAGTGGTCGAAGACACCTGGACTCTTTACTTTGATGGGGCAGCCAATCGGAAGGGATACGGGATTGGGGTTTTGCTTATAACCCCCGATGGCGCTCATATTCCGCTTGCATTCAAACTCAATTTCGATGTCACGAACAACCAAGCTGAATATGAGGCCTGCATTGTTGGCATGGAAGCGGCTCTTACGCTCGGTGTTGAAAGGCTTGAGGTTATTGGTGACTCCAACCTTGTCGTTTCTCAGGCTAACGGAGACTGGAAAGTTCGGGAGGACAGATTGAAGCCTTATCACCAAGACTTGGAGGACCTCATTCCTCGTTTCAACAAGGTCACGTTCACGCACATCCCTCGGATGAAGAACCAGTTCGCCGACGCTCTAGCAACTCTGGCTTCCATGATCGAGCTTCCGGTTGGCATCAAGCTTCGTCCTATTCTAATTGAACAGCGAGACTTGCCTGCTTATCAATATGTCAACGCCATCGATGATGTCGATGACGGCCTGCCTTGGTATCACGATATCTGGAACTTCGTCGAAAGTGGTCAGTTTCCGGCCGACGCCACCAAAAAGGACCGAGCAGCGCTCCGAAGAATGGCCGCTCAGTACATTATCTGTGGCGGGAGACTGTATCGGAGATCTCACTGCGGAATGCATAAGCTCTGTGTCAACGGCGCTGAGGCCATCAAAATCATGGAGGAAATTCACAAAGGAATTTGTGGCCCCCACATGAGCGGGGTCATGCTTGCCAGGAAAATCTTACGACAGGGATACTTTTGGTCTACCATGGAGTCCCAGTGTGTGGATTATGTGCGCCGCTGCCATAGGTGTCAGATCCATGCCAATCTCATGCACGTCCCTCCTTCTAAACTGTTTGGCATGACATCGCCTTGGCCGTTCTCCGTTTGGGGCATCGATGTTATTGGCATGATCAAGCCTTCTGCTTCGAACGGGCACCGGTTCATTTTGGTGGCAATAGATTACTTCACCAAGTGGGTCGAGGCTGAATCTTACAAGACCCTGACGGCGGTTCAGGTTGCTCATTTTATCCGAAAGAATATCATCTATCGATATGGGGTTCCGCAGGCATTTGTTTCTGACAACGGGGTCCATTTCAAAGGCAGGGTTTTGGAGCTTTTCGAGGAATTCCAAATCCAGGTTCATCACTCAACCGTCTATCGCCCTCAGACGAATGGGGCGGTTGAAGCGGCCAACAAGAACATCGAGACTATCATCAAGAAGTCCGCAGAGTCCGCCAGGGACTGGCACGAACAGCTGCCTCTGGCTCTTTGGGGGTATCGCACGTCAATTCGAACATCGACAGGGGCAACCCCTTTCTCTCTGGTTTACGGGATGGAAGCTGTCCTTCCCATCGAGCTGGAAGTGCCGACTTTGAGGATCATGGCTGAATGTGAACTCGCAGAGTCCGAATGGCTTAGCGGGAGGTTTGTCGAACTCCTGCTCTTCGACGAGAGAAGGCTCCGTGCCTTGTATCACGTTCAGGGATATCAACGCAGGATTGCTCGGGCATTCAACAAGAAAGTGAAGTCTCGTGACTTGGCTGAAGGGGACATGGTTACAAAGGAAATCCGGGCTCCCATCTTCGACCTGCGTGGCAAGTTCCGCCCGAAGCGCGCGGGACCTTACATTATCAAGACCATCCTCTCGGGTGGAGCAGCTCAGCTCATCGATCTGGACGGCAACGAGTTCAGCACTCTGGTCAACCTGGATCAGCTTAAACGTTACTACCCTTGAGAGAAGCTCGTTGGGCCGAAAACCACAAGGGTGGGCGGTCCCAAGCAAAAATTAGAGCAAGCCTGCTAGACTGAAAACCCAAGGGGGCAGTTTAGGCAAAAATAAATAGGCATTCAATCAAAAGCTCACTAGGCTGGAAACCTGCAAAGGCAGCCCTAGGCAAAATTTAGAGCGCAAAAGGAGAGCCAAAACACACGAGCGAACCTAAGCCTGAACTACGTTTTGACCTGATTCCCTAGCTTGGGATACGTAGGCAGTCTCTCATTGGGACTCGGTCATACCCCGTCGAACCTAAGCCTGAACTACGTTTTGACCTGATTCCCTAGCTTGGGATACGTAGGCAATCTCTCTGTGAGATTCGGTCACGATCAATCAACTCGATCCAGGTTTTCCGTTCCGGAACGTGCCTCAATATTCAAACGACGTGGCGTTCAACGCTTGGACCCAAAAGGGGAAAATTCTTAATCTTTCACCTTTATTCAAAACTATTACTTCTATTACATAGGCTGAGCAGAGCCCCAAGAAAAACAGTAAAGCATCAAAAATAGAACAAAATGCTAAGAGGCCCTCACGGGCTCACAGTTTATTCTAGATCATTGGATTTGAGTCAGGAGTCAGTCTGCGTTTTGTCTGCTTTCGACTTCTTCTCTTAACCATGCTACATAGCGATGTTTGAGTCTTGTGCTGAAGTCGTCTTCTGCTCCTCCGAGTTCTCTCAAACCCTAGTTGTGTTCATACCCTGCCAAATGTTGGGACGTAAAAGCTGGAATGTGGAAATCTTCTATCCCAACTCGATGAAAGCCTTGGCTCATGCCCAGTTGCCGCAGGATGCAACCTGGAATGTAGAACGTGAAACTGGACAGCCCAGCAATCACCATTCTCTCAAAACCTGCAGAATGCAGAGCCATATCCGGAATGTTCAGAGCCCTGTGCCGCCAGACGATCTCGTGCGGAGACATCTCTCTCATAAAGGTGTGCCACTCCTCCTCAGACATTTCTGGATACAGCATCCCCCTTTGATGCATCCGCCCGGGCAGACGGGGCCAGTCCGCTTCAGAAGTTGAGATTAGTCCAAGCTTGTCACATAGCCATAACTACATGAGCGAAAAGACAAGTAAGGAGCCACATAAGCCTGAGCGAAAGAAAACAAGTAAGAAGCTACCATACGGCCTTAGCCGAGAGTCGAGGTAAAAACAGACTGTGCGAAAGTCGGAAAAAGGTGAGCTGAGTAAGAATTTACCTGTAGCAGGATTGGACTGCCACCGAATGTGTTTGTCTGACCTGTAGCTATCAAATCCAAACCAATGAGTGTCTCAGCGAGCACCAAAGGCGCCACGTTCTTCCGTGCGCCCATCTCCGCAGCCACATGTACCAACGAGGAGTCAGGCCGTCCATACGGAGACACCAGCAGGTATGCGGCCAGTATGCCAATTGACATGGCGAATCGACGTCGAGACTGCAGAACCATATCCGCTGGGTCACCGTCAGGCCCGTACCATTCCATTAGGCGCGCAATGTTTATTTGTCCGCCGATCAACAGGCCTTCCGCTGCACCCTGGGAAATGTTTAGACGCGTCTTCAACAGCTTTGACATGCTTTGCCTATAAGGTGGCGCGACAATCACGCTCGAAGCGAAGCCTTGGAGATATGCTTGGAATTCTTCAACGGTCGGACACAACTCGTTGTCCCCAAATCGGAACACATGGACGTCCCGGTCCCAAAACTGCAGGGCTGCTCTTAGAATTTCGGGGCGGAGCCTTACACTTTTTAAGAAGCGAAAGGCTGCCAACCCATGAGAACGGAAGCATAGCCAATCACTCGCGACAAATTCTTCGAGCCACGAGCTGATTAAGGTAGGGAGATGATTTGCCATTTGGGGAATAGTGCTAGAGATTTCCAGACTATATCTTCAGAATGCAGATCATTCAGGAAGGCAAACCATATCTCCACCGGCAAGTCGGGGAATATCATTGGCCTCGCGACCAACAACCTGGGAAACTCTTCAAAGCCGGCCTGTGGCTCTTCCAAAACCCCGATTTTGTCTGCCAGCCAAAGCTGCATGAGAACGGAGGATGAGTCAGAAATCAAATACAACCCAAGCATTTGGATTGAAACCAAAAATGCGAGAAATTGTGTCGAACGGGGATTTACCTGGAGCAAGATAGGACATCCGCTGAAAGAGTCGGCTTGCCCAAGTTTCAGCATGTCCAAACCTAAGAGCGTCTCCGCAAGGACCACGGGCATAATGTTTTTCCCGTTATCCATTTGCAAAGCAATGCTCACCAGCTTGGGATTTACCCCTCCATCAACAGGAACCAGCATATACGCGGCCAGTGCGCATATGGACAGGACGAAACGTCGTTGAGATTCCCCGACATAGTCTCCCAGACCGGCCTCCGGGCCGTATAGCTCAATTAGGCGAAGAATGTTGAGCTCGCCGTTTCGAATGATGCTGGTTGTCACTGCCGCCGGAATATTAAGCTTTTCCCGTAGAATTTGCCCCATATCTTCATGGACGGGCGGCACGGCGAGGACGTCTAGATTGGCGAACCCCGGGGCGTATGCCTGGAACTCTTCTATCGTGGGGCACATTTCGTCTTCACAGAACCAGAAGACGTGCACAACGGGATCCCAGAAGGGCAACGCGGCTTGGATGAGTTCGACGCATGGTCGAGCAAACCGGAGATCCCGGATTGAGAATAAACAGCGAGACCTGGGACTTTCCCAATTTATGGTTTCCTCCCTCATTAGCCAAGGATCAAGGGCTTCCATTAGTGAATCTCCCATCTTAGATAAGTTGAGAAAGGGTGTACACTTCATTATGTCTAAAATCTTGCTTCAAATAGCCAAGAAGTTGGTGAGACCAAGGCATAGGTGTCCTACCACCTTGCATGGCAGAACAGCCTTCCTTCTGCAAGCCCAGAACAACTTTCAGGACGTGGAAGTTATGAACAGCTCCATGCCAATAATTTGGTCAAACAAAGGCTGCTCAGCAGGAGTTGACTCTCGCGCGACATTCACATATCATCGCGCGACACATGTCTCTCGCGCGACAGTTATAAACCATCGCGCGATGGTTTATCTGCAGTTTTGGCAGATTTCAGCAGCTACTGATCTGTTTTGGTCACTTTCCATTCCTGGGGTCTTTTTGGACTTTTAGCGTTGCCAGCAAGTTATTATGAGCTTATATGACTGTATCCAAGCACCGGATCCCGAATGCCGTGCTCGACGAAGTTTTTGGACACTCGGGGGCCCATTCCAAGTTCAAACCGAGGTTTCGGAGGGCTGGAACTCGTGCCGGCGATTCTAGCTTAGTTTGGTCATGCCATACGGGTCATTTGGGCCTTAAGTGACTGTATGGAGGTGTCGGTTTCAGTCCGGGACATAATCGAGTCATCTTTCGACATTTCATACCATTTTTGCGTTATTTTGAGCATTCTTTGGTATAAGTCCATTTTTGAGGCGTTTCATTCGAGTTCGTCAATTGGCGCAGGCCATGTTGGCCACCATTTGTCGGTTGAAAGCGTCGTTTTCGTCCCTTTCAAGGTGTTGTGAGTTTTGGCGTACAATACCCAAAATTTCATTATTTTCCGTATCCTCGTATCCTGATTGTGTCTTGGGACATATCGTCTCTTTTCTTTCAGAGCTAGGCTGTGTTATACACTCATGTGTGTCTGTGTTTAGTCTCGACGTGTTGTCAATGCAAGTTTGGTATTAGTGGCGAGTTTTACTGATTCTTATGCACAATGAGAAACTATAAAACTTTAGAATGCAACTTTTACGAACTGAAAGGTGATCTATCCGTCTCAAAAGCAAAAGGGAACTACTGTATCTCTGGCCCTCGGCCGATCAAAACTACCAAGTCAAAACAGGGCACATGCGCCCACCAATCAAAAGAGGCACGCAGGCTCTCAAAACATCTGTCTGTCAAAGGCTATCTACTTGGGCACGCAGGCCCTAAATCAAAAACAAAAAGGGTAACGGAGGCCTCGTCAATGCTCCTCAAGCCTGTCACCGCTGTCTGAAGTACCGTGCAGCTCCCGAGGATCGTCCCTATACCTCGGATCGTCAATGGAGTCGTCAGAGCCACTGCTGGTGGACGAGTGCTCCTCATCCTCTTCCTCTGCCCCTTCTTCTTCCTCTCCTTCCTCGTCCTCGGAAGTCGGACTCATGATCAACTTCAGCCTGCGAGTCGGACCCGGCTTCTCAAGCGTCGGCTTCTCGCACCTCTTCAGTTGGTACCGAAGCTCAGCTTGCCTCACGGCCTGCTTGGCCTCCTCCTCGCGTGCACGCGCTGTCTGTAAACCCCTCGTCTGTCGCCGCGTGGCGGTAACCGGAGGCGCGGATTTCTGTGCCACCACCTTCTTCGGTGGCGGATCTCGCACACTCTTCCTCCTAGGGTTCCTCTTCCCCTCCACCTGCATTATCATTGCATTTCAAAGCATCAGTATCTATTGCACATGTTGTATTTCTGTATTGAAAACAGGTACATCTATCAGGCTATCAAAGCAGGAACGTATCGAAAGCAGGAATGCATTGAAAGCAGGAACGTATCGAAAGCAGGAATGCATTGAAAGCAGGAATGTATCGAAAGCTGAAATGTATCGTTCCATACCTGAGTCCTCTGAACGACGGCTGGCTGAGTCAGCTGTGACGTCGGTACCTGGTACTGCAACTCCAGTGGCGTGCCGCTCGCTGCCTTTCTCACTGCATTCTCTAACGCCAGCATGCGTCGAACGGCTTCGTTCACCCACTCAATTGGCACCTGCATGCAATTCAAGTTCATCAGACTGTTCAGCAGATAATTCAAGCACTTAAAGTTCAAAAGCAATATTGGAAGCTGATTCTTACCGACACGGTCACAGGAGCAGGCTCTGTCCTCGCAGGCGCTAACTGAAACTCTGCAGGATTCCCCTGACTATCAACCACAGGAATCCTCCAAAGCAGCGTAGGGAGTCCACCAACTGCTGGTCCGCTAGGGGATCGCCTGGCCCGGCTCTCACCTCCTCTCCGTCCCTCTCCGGCTGCTCTCCTCTCCTCAGCAGCCCCTGCGGCCTGGCCTCGCGCCTCTCTCCGGCCACGGACCCCCAATGGACCCGCCAGGAAGTCTCGCTGGTAGGCTGCATAGTCCTTACCAGGACGCAGGTATCGCTCAAGCCCAGCGTCCGGCCTCGTGTACCTCTCCAGCTCGGCCCGCGTGTACTCTCCTGTGTGTGAAGCTCGAGCCAGTAGCGGCCCTGGCACCCAGAACTCAGGATAACCAAGCGACTGGCGCGTCACTCGGTCTCCTAAGTACCACTGCCAGCCAAAGGCAGACTCTAACAACGCCCTGCTAGCCGTGACAACTCTACTCCTGGCCAAGTACTCTGGCTCTGGCCCCGCCCTTCTCCAGGGATCCCAATTGACCTGCAAGTCAAAGCAAACAGGCAATGCAAGCAATTGATCAGCGACAGCATTAAAACAAGGAAATGAATACATCTCTAATGATTAGGATTACGTATTCATACCTGTGAGGCCCTGAGCTCGTCCAAGTACAGCCTGAAGGCGTTGAGCCCGCCTCTCCCTTCCTTCTTCCCAGTGTTCTCCTTGCTCCACTTCAACGCGCGAGGGAGAGTGCTCAGGTCTGGATGCTTGCATTCTGGCGGGTACATCCGCAAAACCTCGTAGGCCCAGAGCTGCAGGGTTTAGACAGGTTCAAACGTCAGTCAAGGCATATAGCAGTGGAAATCAAAACAATCAAGCAGGCTAAGCATTGGACAAGCATGTTCAAGTTGTGCTTAAAGGGATTAGAATCATACCTCCCAGACCCTCCAGTACCCGGCTGTGCTCTTTCCCGTCCTCGACGAGTCGCCAAAAAAGAGGTAGGCCGTCCCAAGAGCCGCTCCGCCCCAGTCAAAGCGCGAGGCTGTCCTCAAGTCCCTCAACGCCGGCAAGTAGGACAGGTGCACGTTGCTCCGCCTGTTCGGGTACAGTGTGGCACCAAATAAGTACAGCAGAAACGCCCGGGCCATCTGCTCCGCCTCCCGGTCACTCGACACCTCCTTTTTCAGGTAGCCCTTGAACTGGTCGTACCTCGCCATCCCCCCCTCTACCTTGGGCGCTCTGCCCAGAAACCACTCCAAAGCAGCTCGATCCTCCTGGATCCCTGAGTCAAACGGGATGGGCTCGCCCCCGACCCTCAGCCCGGTGATCGCTGCAAAGTCAGCAGGCGTCACTGTCATCTCCCCAGGAGGTAGGTGGAAGGTATTGGTGGTATCCCTCCACCTCTCAGCAAGTGCAACGAGGACGGCATGGTCAATCCTCGCTGGGGTCAAGGTCCGCACAAACTCCCCAAAGCCCGCCTCGTCTACCAGCCGCCTCACTCTCTCTGGCAGCCCCTCGTACAGCTGCAAAGACGCGCACGCGCCCCCGAAGCCGCGAAGGTCTCTCTGTTCAGCTCCAGCCTGTTTCAGATACAAAGACAAGCAGCAAATGGTTCGTCAGTACTCGGGAAGTTCATTCTCAAGTTCTAGGTAATCAATGAAGCCTACAACAGGTGATTGGTTCAAGTTATTACGCATTGGGCCTCTACTACAGAAATGCGTGGATTTAGCATGCTATGGTTCGCAAGATCGTTCATGCAAAATCTAAAAGTGCAATCAAGTTCTAAGCAAGTATCGAATGTGAACTATCAAAGCAAGAATATTGAAATCAAATTACAAAGGGTGTTTTCTGGAAATATACCTCCATCCATGTCGCCGCAAGGTGGACCCGGGGATCCCTCAACACCAACTCGTCGTCGTAATCCCTCCGCGACGGTGCACGGGCTGCGACGCCCGACGGAACGAAAAGGTGCGGCGTGGGAAGCACGTATGCCTCCGCTGAAAAGCCCGGCCGACTCGTGTTCTTCGCCTCCTCCACGGCCGTGACCCTAGGCCCCTGCGCCTCAACTCGGGCTCTCTCCTCAGCCTCTGCGTCCCTCAGAAGCTCCTCTCTCTCCAGTCTCTCTCTCTCGGATCGCTCTGCCGCCTCCGATGCAGCGACGGCCCTTGCCTGGTCCTCTTTGGCTCTCAAAACTATTTCCCCGACCAAGGGGTTATCCTCCAACAGTTTCGCCAACATTTCGTCTGGAAGATGTTCGGCGACATCGTACTTCGTAATCGGCGCGTGTCTCGACGACGTGGCCGCGGTCGATTCGGGCCGAAACAAAATGTCCTCCTCTCGGACCTCAACCGGAGTCTCTGTGACCTCCGCCTCTGTGTCTACAACACTCTTGCCCTTCGCCGAATCCCTCGGCGGGGACCCGGACGGCTCAACGGTGTCATTTCCTCCACCACTACCACTGCCTTCCCCGGATTCAACCCTCGCGCGAGGCACCTCCCCTGTCGCGCGAGGCTGCTCTCCTCCACCTACGTTTTCTACATCACCAGACCTTCCTACGGTCACCACCGAGCCTTCCTCTGCCATGCTCGACCCCAATGGCTCGACAGCAGCCTCTACTTCCTCAGCTCCCCCAGTCGCGCGAGCCTCTGGCTCTGTCGCGCGACTGTGCTCGCCGCCGCCAGTCACCTGCTCGTGGCCCTCTTCGCCGTCTCCGCCGCCTGCAACCACTGCACCGGCCCCTGCGGTGGCCTCCGCCGGTGCCTGATCCCTTGTTTCGATGCTCGTTGGACCTCCTCGATCCTCCGGTTGATCAACGACTTCTCCTCCGCCTTCCCCACTGCCGTGGTCTGCCATAGGTGGACGATCAAGGGTGGGTTCGTAGGGTTTTATGAGTGGAATCAAAATTTGAGAAGGTTTGAGAGGGATTTGAGAGGAGAGACGAGAGTTGGAGAGGGTTTCAGAGTTTTGAAACTGCTGTGAACAGTTTCTGTAACGTCCCCGCGATGATTTAAACGTTTGGAACGGGTTTGGGCCGGGTCTGGGCCTCTCCAGACCCAAGCCCTAACTTCATACCCTCGCGCGACGGTTCTGGAGTGTCGCGCGACGCTTGGCTTTGGGCCTCAGGCCCAATCCAGATTTTGGGTCCGGCCCGATCTCAGTTAATTCCCCCTTAAGGTCCATAACATGTTGGTATGTTGCCAATAAATTTGAGGGTCATTTTGGAGATCTGGTTTTCGAAACCCAAAGATTGTTGCATCCCCAGCAGTGGTCCGCCCGCAAACGAATCAGTGACGATCTATCCGTCCGATCAAATCAACGACGATCTATCCGTCTAATTCAAACATCAGTGACGATCTATCCGTCCGATCAATCCACAGCGACGATCTATCCGTCCGATCAATCCACAGCGACGATCTATCCGTCCGATCAATCCGCAGCGACGACCTATCCGTCCGATCAATCCGCAGCGACGACCTATCCGTCCGATCAATCCACAGCGACGATCTATCCGTCCGATCAATCCACAGCGACGATCTATCCGTCCGATCAATCCACAGCGACGATCTATCCGTCCGATCAATCCGCAGCGACGATCTATCCGTCCGATCAATCCACAGCGACGATCTATCCGTCCGATCAATCCACAGCGACGATCTATCCGTCCGATCAATCCACAGCGACGATCTATCCGTCCGATCAATCCGCAGCGACGATCTATCCGTCCGATCAATCCACAGCGACGATCTATCCGTCCGATCAATCCACAGCGACGATCTATCCGTCCGATCAATCCACAGCGACGATCTATCCGTCCGATCTTCAATTTCCTCTTGGTGCACGGTATTTTTATATACTCGTCTGCATTTTCCATTTAATCGGCTTTTGGGCGGATTCGGTGGGTGTCTAGAAATCTTTGACGTTACCCGTACCAGTCAATGGTGCTCCGCGTGCCGTCAAAGAGGGACTACTGTAGACACCCCAATCTGGGTCTCCCAATCGTTTTACTTATTTTTACGGTTTTCTTGTTTCCCCGATGATGAAATTGGATCAAACAGAGCTTGGATTGGGAATGGATTGGGCTTGGAACACTTAGAAACCTTGCTTGAACCTTTCAAACCTTTCTGAACCTTCAGTCAAACCCTGAGCCAGAGTTGACCCTCGCGCGAGCCTTTGTGTCGCTCGCGCGACACTCAGCCTGCCACGTGTAGTCAAAGTCAAACTGTTGACTGTTGACCCTCGCGCGACACTCCTTGACCGTCGCGCGATGGTTCCCTCCTGTCCCTTTCACAGAATCCAGCTGGACTGGTGATGATTGCTTGGCACATGGGTTCCCATGGGCTGGAACCCCGTTCTCCTCAGCTGAACGGCGTGCTGGCAGGCTCTAGCCCCATGCAAACTCCCACCCACTCTCTCACCTTGTTGGCTAGCCTCACAACCAAGTTGTGACCAGCCTTAGTGGCTGGTCCTAAGGGCTTGTTTGGCCCCTAACCAAGCCTTACTCTCTCCCTATAAATACCCCCATTGGTCTTCCATGTGAAGGGTTCCAAAAAATTAACTAAGAAATTCTTTGGTTGATTCACAAGCCTTATACTAGCTAGCACAAAGTCACTAACCCCAAAAACCACTTCCTAATCTTCTGAACCTAGTGTGTTCATACATACTTGGTAGCAAGGCCACGTCAATCAATTTCATCTATTCCCAAACCCTTTCCAAGCAAAGGTATAACATTTAACATGTTTCTGTTTTGATCCCTGAGGGGGGCTGACAGGACCAAGGCTGGTAATCAATACCATGCCCTGGTCCTAAAGCCAGCAGAGTTACAAGAATTCGTGGCTACTAAACCCTCGCGCGATGGTCCCCTATGCTCGCGCGACACTTGTGTCAGCAAGAGAATGGACCGTGTGGGGAAGGGAAGCTAGCCCTTTTATGCTTTGCAGTGTATTTATGTTTGTTGTATCTTACTTTGATTTTTAGATCACTGTTATGCATGCAAAACAAAATACAGTAGCTTGTTTATTCATTTTAAACGGTGTGGAATGCCTTTGGGGTCCCCTGAACCTGTCTCAGGACCCCAAACATGCAAAGCAATTCCTGGAAGTCCAGTCAGGAGTGTCGCGCGAGACTCACGCTCTATCGCGCGACAGTTCTCTGATTTCCATGGGTGGCCCTTGCATGGGCAACTAGGCCCTTGGCCTCTGATTTGATACCCCCACTGTTTAGGGGTTGTATTTTATCCCATTTGGCTCCTGTTTGGAGTATGGTGTAATAATTAGTATTTTCAGCCTTCCCATAAACTGCTTGGTTTGCTTCCTGGGTGTGCACTGGTCCTTCCAGAGCCCAGAAGGGGATGATTTAGGGACTGTGGTGAGATGACATACTCGCGCGAGAGTCAGTGTGTCTCGCGCGATGGTTGACTTGCATGCAGATCTGTCCAGGCATGCAAGTTGGTCATCGTGCAAGACAAATCTGCCCCGAGCCTGGTTTTGGCATCTGATCGCTGTCTCGAGGTCATTCCACTTATTATTTGTCAATACTATCCATCCGTGCCATTATTTGATCACATCTTGCAAAGTGTTACAGTTTTAATCCCCGATTAACTGTTCCCCCGCCCTAATTGGCTAAAAACAATTAAAAGAGGAAAAATCACAAATGTTTTCATGAAAACACCTAAGTAGAGACCGATCTCCGGATTGGGCGAGAGGGGTGCCATAAAACCCTTCCCTTCTCGTAACCTGGCTCCCGAACCCAGATATGGTTATGACGGACTGGTTTCCTTCACTTTTTCAAATCAAACAGCGCGGCAGGTGCTTCGAAATACGGTTCCTTGAGTGTCGGACCTTCAAAACTCAAGTGGCGACTCTGTATTCTTGAGCGCACGCCACCGGCGCTCGCGTTCCCTCGATTATCAAAAAGGGCCGCAATGGCGAAAGGAACGGAATCCTTTTTCCAAGGGCATGCTGCCCACACAGGTGACACGTTCTTCAAGGCACAACCGCTTAAATATTAAAAACATAATACAAAATTAAATGCTTCAATTTTTAATCCGTTTGAACCAGTGCGAAGATCTTATTTTTCTGATTATTTTATCCTATAGGATCATGATTAATTTTTGGCTCTAGGGGTTTTGTAATTAAGTATTTGCTTTTCATTTGATTCTACAACTATCTTAGGGCTCTCATATGAGAGTCTTAGAGTCAACATGATCTTTTAGGATAAAATGATAAAAAAAATAAAATGAGATTTTCGCACCGATTCAAATGGATTGAAAATTAGAGCATTTAATTTTTTACTGCTTATATATTAAAAAATATGGTTAAAAAATTAAGTGATCAATTTTCAATCCGTTTGAATCTGTGCCAAGATCTCATTTTTTTGATCATTTTATCCTATAGGGTCATGATTAGATTTTGGCTCTAAGACTCTCATATGAGAGCCCTAAGATAACTGTAGAACCAAATAAAAAGCAAATACTTAATTACGAAAGAGCCAAAAATTAATCATAACCCTATAGAATAAAATAATCAAAAAAATAAGATCTTCGCACTGGTTCAAACAAATTAAAAATTAGAGCACTTAATTTTGTAATCATTTTTTTAAATATTTAAGTGGTTGTGGCTTGGGGAACTTATCACCTATTTTCAAATTTTTCCTGCCCAAAACGGCGGCCATTATTTGGGCGTTGTAAACATTTCTTCACGGAACGGCTGTTAACAAATCAATTTCATACGAAATTGGAATCATATGCAAAATTCTCTCTCTATTCTGTGATTGAAAAACTATACTACTTGTAGACCCAATCTTTCGTTGCTTTCTTACAATTAGGGGTTACGCAAATGAACAGAGTTGCTTGAGAATAGCTCGAGGCCCGGTTCGTTAAGAGCGTGGCTTGGCTTGACTCGTTTATTTATCGAGCCGAACTTGAGGTCGAGTTTTAGGCTTGTGTAGAAGCTCGACAAGAGTCGAAAAAGCTCGGCTCGTTTGTAGAAGCTCGTTTAGTTAATAAACTGGGCCGGTTCCTTAAGAGCTCAACTCGTTTAAAAACGCTCTTCCGAGACCTAACTTGAATACTATAAAGTTTGGCACGGCTCTTGCTCGTTTGCACTCCTACTTTAAATATCTCACTTATCGACATCCGAACCTGTAGACAAATAAGCTCCACAATACGGTTTAACAACAATGTCATGGCCACAAAATTCATGCATTACATTGATGTGCCACCAAATGCATTCCCATGGAGTTCATCAAATGGCACAGTAGTTAGGCGTTTCCATCTTAAAACTCTAACCAAACGATCTCCTTAGACCCCGTTCACTTGCACGAAAAGGATATGAAAGATGCAAAAATCCACTTTTTTCACTGGAAAACAATTTCCTGCAAAATACATCTTGCCAAAAGAAATGAATTTTAATTTTCTTACAAGATTGCTTGTCAAAAGAACACACACAGAAAAATAAATTACATTCTCTTACTTCATCTCACTTCACTTTTCCTGGGAATCTATTTTTCACACAAAATTCCCGACAACTGAACAGAGCCTTTAATTGTGTGAATCAAATGTCTCATCACTTACTTGACGTTAATCTCAACAATAATGCTACAATGATCGCATTTGGTGATCATATTATGAATATCATCTGATGTTTCGCTTAAGACATTTATATAGTACTCCTTCCATCCCTTTTTAAGTGTCCTGCTTCGTAACTCTAACTTATTAAAAAGACATCATCATTATATCAGCAAGCGCAAAAGTCATCATTATACCTTTCACATCAACTTTTTCCTCCACTTTTCCTACTTACCCATCATCATTACACTTTTACTCACTAACTTTTCAAAATAGAATATACTTTTAGGGACAAAATAGACAATATACCAACTTTTACCCACAAACTTTATAAACTGGACACTTATTATGGGACAGCCCAAAATGGAATACTGGACTTTAAATAAGGGACGGAGGGAGTACATGACAAGATTGATTTGTTCCATGTTCGTACCAACCAATATCTTAGTAACACATCACATCACATTTTTTATAGGGCAAATTTTCGTAGTCGTCCCTGTAGTTTTACGATTGTCTCACTGTCGTCCCTCTAGTTTTAAAGTGCTCCAATTTCGTCCGTGTAGTTTGTTTTACGCTCCAAATTGGTAAAATTGTTAATACCGTTAACGAAACTAACGAAAAAATATGATTAAAAAATTAAGTGCTCCAATTTTCAATTCGGTTGAACCAGTGCGAAGATCTTATTTTTTTGATCATTTTATCCTAAATGGTCGTAATAAATTTTTGGCAATAAGGCCTTTCAACGAGCACCCGAAAACTCCTTATTTAGTTTCAGGGCACTCTTAGGGTGCTCATTGAAAGGCCTTAGAACCAAAAATCCATTATGACCATTTAAGATAAAATGATCAGAAAAATAAGATATTCGCACCGGTTCAAACAGATTAAAAATTGGAATACTTAAATTTTTAACTATATTTTTTAATATATAAACGGTGTAAAAAAAATAAGTGTTTCAATTTTCAATCCGTTTGAAAATAAGGAGTCTAAGAGAGCCCTAAAAGAGCCCTAAAACTAAATAAGGAGTCTTCGGGTGCTCGTTGAAAGGCCTTAGAGCCAATAATTCATTACGACCATTTAGGATAAAATGATCAAAAAAATAAGATCTTCGCACCGGTTCAACCTGATTGAAAATTGGAGCACTTAATTTTTTAATCATATTTTTTCGTTAGTTTCGTTAACGGTGTTAACGATTTTACTAATTTGGAACGTAAAACAAACTATATGGACGAAATTAGAGCACTTTGAAACTAAAGGGACGAAAGTGAGACAACCGTAAAACTACAGGGACTACTACGAAAAATTGCCCAAAAAATAACTCATGAGACTCTCTCAGCATCAAATCCCGCAAATCCCGACTCTACCAGCGGCGCCGAATATAGTCTTCTCCCCGCTTTGCTTCTCTCACACGGTCTCTCTCTTTCTTCTAGCTCGCCACATTTGCTTCACTCACATAGCCCTAGCCCAAGCTGAAGATGACAAGCCCAAGCTGTGGGGATTTTTTCAGGTTTGTAATTCCAAACACAAAACTAATTCAATTGCCCTTGGTCTTGAAGTCCAATTTCTTTGGTTGAGAAATAGGGTGTTAGAAATTGATCTGTCTTCTCTTTGCATGCGATGATTCAAATTTAACAAGTTTGTATACATATCTCTTCTTCCTTCAGTTATACTTGAAGTAGAAAATTATGCCGCAATAGACACGAGTCTCCAACCCCAAATCAGACATCAATGTTGATTTCGCCCATGGTCAGGTAAAATTAATCTTACAGTTCTTTTATTATGTGGGTTTTAGTTAAGGGTGTGTTTGTGCTGGATTTCTTGCAATAATGTAGTGTTTTAAAGGGCTCATTTTGTACAACTATGAAGGAAATTTAATCGAACTATAGATTTTTGGGACTTCGGTCAGTCACAGTCACAAGACAAGGAATAGAAGGAAGCTCTTGAGGCTTTCAATAAGATGAAGAAAAAGAAAGTTAACTAGATTGATCTTTCTTGAGTTTTAAAACTATTCCCATTTCTGATGTTTCCTTAATCTGTTCTTTTTTGCTTCATGTCTTTGATTAGTCAGATTTTGAATCTTTAACAGTGATGTTCTTCCTTTTATGGTGACATTTAACCATTTGGAATTGTGAGTCTCATTTTATTTTTAACGTCAGTAGCTTTATGTATACAGATTGTCTTTGTTACATGCATACTCTATCGAATGAAACATTGGATATACGAGGGAAAAGAATCTAATTCCAAATCGTGCAACCAAAGCATTGTTTGACAGGAAAGAAGATGCTTGATGCTTCCATTTTTACCAGAGTTAATATTGTTCCCATGCCAGATACTGTTACCTCTTCCTGGATTTTTACATTCAATCATACTGAAAGTGTATTTATTCATTGCCTGAATGCTTCTGCTGCATTGATAGTTTCAATTAATTGGTACTGATGCCCTATTATTTGTCTTGATGTTTAAAGATTTTTTTTGCGTGTGTTTTATAGAAAGGAAAACAATTGCAGTATATTTGGCTCAAAGTTTTTAAGCTGACTTTCTTTGTGACTGCTATAGGTTTTGTTCATTAGTAGCTTTTGTCTGATAACCATATCTTCTGTAGGACTAATTACATTGTGCAAATCTTGACATTCCATTATCTTTTCCATGTAGGATAACAAATTTAAATTTCTCAGTTTCTTGTGGGATCCATTGTCATGGGTCATGGAAGCAGCAACAACGATGGCAATTGTCGTTGGTACTGGGGGAATGAGTTTATCAAACCCGGGATTTGGTTTATAGATAATTTCTTTTTTCTTACTAGGGCATTTGACTTTCTCTTGCTTATTGCACAATGCTAAGTACATCTAATCAGTAATATGTTCCCTTGCCATGTTTCTGATATGTAATCTGTAATACAATTACAGGGGATTTGTGCTTTGGTGGTGATATGTTCACAATAGGTCCGGGTTAAAATTTCAAACATTTTGGTTGCTTTGTTTTTGTTCTCAGATCTGGTGTTGTACTCTTTGCCGTTTTTCATAGTGTGTACAGGTTGGGTTTATACAGGATTGTGATTATAATAAGTAAAATTTGTTGAAGATTAAGAGGTAATTACGAAGATGAAGAGGTCTAGAGATGATGTGTTCATGGCTTCTCAACTTAAACGGCTCATCACCTAATCTCGTGCCAATCCGATGTAAGCCCCTCTCTCTCTGTCTCTCATTATTCTTGTATTGTGAGATTTTTAACCCGTGGTTATGAGTGCTTGTTCATGTGGTGTTTAATCCAACTAATAGGAATTAATCATGTAACTAATTAGATTAATCTCCTTCACCATGAACTTGTTATCAATTCTTGTAAATCAGTTACAGTTATTATTTTCCTGGTCAGGAATATATTTTGGATTTCCCTGTTAAAGCTTTGGATTTTAAGTTTGGGTTTTTGTTACTTGTTCTATTAGTCTTAATATTGTGCGTTGAGGGCAACGAAGTCAGATTTTGTGAAACTCTCATTATAATTTAACAATAAACTTGATGTTTCATAAATTTTGTCTCCCAAAGTATAACTCTCATCTCAAAAGATCAAGATTTGAATGAAAGAAAAAGTCATAATTGGGATGGTGGATAATGGAAAAGGCCTAAAAGGAAAAGAAAGAGATATCAAGGATTTAGATTTAAAGCTGTTAGGAATGGCTAATATGCTTATCTAATGTCTTAAAATTGGGTCAACAAATTAAATTGATCTATTTAAGGAGTTGAATTCTAAACTTTTTATTGTCGTACGTTTTTTGGGTAATGAAGCTCTGAGCATCCTCAAATGATGGCTGCATTGGGCACTTAGAAACTAACAACAAACGACGCTTTGGCCTATTTCAAAGCAGTTAAAGACATGTTTCAGGACAATAGGACAAAATAAGACGTGTTCCTTGATGTCATGAAAGATTTCAAGGCTCAGAGGTTTGATCATTTGTTCTTTCTTCTATTCTTAGAATCAAAATGAAGTTCACTCTTGATTGCAACATTCCATTGTTTACCCTTTTTTTGTGTGTGTAGAATTGACACTATTGGTAAAAGAGAGGAGGAGTTATCTTGAGCTTTCATATGAAAACAATCATCAAAAGAAACTATCAAAGCGGTTGTATTCATGTAGCAGTTTTAGGGTATAAAATTTTCATTTTCGAAAGCAACTTATTTTCCTACTTGTGTGGCGTGTTCTATTTGAGATATTGATTGATTACAACATAATGTACAAAATGGAGGATGTATTCATTCTTGAGGTCAATCATAATTGATTACTTGTGTGGCGTGTTCTTATTTTTATGGATAATACAATTTGATTTGAACACCATTCTTTCATTTTTATTACATAGCGTTCGAAGTAGTAGGATTTGATGGAGAAGGAAGAATTTAATTAAAAAATGGGAATTTTTTTGTTTGGTATGGAAATCTTAAAATGGAATTGGAATTTGATGGATTAAAATTTTGGGCTTCAGTTGATAATTTTTCGAATTAGCATATACGAAATCTTTATTTTATTTTTATGCAAATTTTTATAATTTTAAGCATGCATCAAAAAGAAAAAAGAGGGGGTTAACATGGTTTTGTTAATTCCACGTCTTGGCAAAGCCATTTTACAACATGAGACTTCTAAAGTGCAATCAAAAGAGTAGATCATAAGTTTTATTTGTCTTGTGCATTGGATTTTAGCGTCTCTTTTAATTTTATGATTTGATTCGTTCTTCTTGTTGTTGTTGCAACCTCATTTTTTTGTTTAGTTTGTAGCCTTCGTCTTACAATTGGTTTTATTTTGTGTTTGAGGTCTACAGTCGAGGGGCTAGCGCTTCAATTAAAGCTACTGCTTCGATGCCGAAAATGTCATATAGGTGGAGGCTCTGGTAATATGTCTCTCTGGATCCATAACAAGATAGGAATTTTAAAAGGCAGTCACCTTTTCTCCATCTATGTTATGAGTTTTTTATCACTTACTATGCTCAACCTTGCTATGCCAAAACAGTGAACAGATCACCCCATATACTTTTATCCTATATGTTTTTCTATTTTATGACCATTGAATGTACATAGCCTAGGTCTCTTTGTTGTAGATGATTGGCTTGCCAAATTCTGTACTTCAGCGGCTCATTTTTCCTATTGTTTAAGCAGATATTGATTATTTAGATTGTTGTTCACTGATACGCAAGGATAATGCATCTAAATTGGCTTATATTTAATTATTTGATGTCTTGTTTAATGACTTTGCCTTAGCTATGAAATTATCTCAGGCTCAATCGCTCAGGTACACTGAGGACTTGGAGTATATTTGAAGGAATGAGAGAATTTTAGAAACAACTATGGAATATGGTTTTGATGTGAGGATTCTACCTTTGTGCAGGCCCATGTCGACAACATTAAAAAGACTCATTTACGCGAAATGGTGGTAATAAATTTTGATCTTTTCTGTTTTTCAGCCTGGTAGTTTGCTGAAAGATTGTAATGGAAACAGAGAGAAAATGGGATAGATTTAGATGAGCTTAATGTGTTTTCAAAAGGAATTGGCTTTCCTGAATATACTGATGTTTTCATGAGCTTAGGGATTGTATGTAGGCTCTGTAAAGACAGAGAATTAATTTGCGGTGGTTTGAAATTTTTTTGAACGGCTACGGTAGTTTGATTTTGAAATTGAATAAAGAATAAATTAGTTGTTGTATCTCAATAAATTATGTAACCTTCGTAATGTACCTCAATTAATTTTTCATATTTAGTTGAGTGATTAATAGAATGTTCATCTACTATCATCACTACTAAAATAAAAAGAGATTAAATTATTTATACCGTCGGTGTAAATATTAGTTTTTTCTTCAAATTAATTACATTGCGCCACGTCGCCGCGTTCTATTAATTGGGATCACTGTTTTGACAACGATTCGCAATGTAATTGATTTGTAGGAAACAAATATTTACACCGTCAATTTATATAATTTATTCTGAAACCAAAAACACTTCCTGAAACCAATTCATTCAATGAGCACGCGAAAACGTGCGAAGCACGTGCATTAGACTAGTTTTAATTTAAAGTTTTAAAATGACATTCGAAATATATTTTAATGTTAAACGTATATGTTATATATTAGATATTTCAAATATATACTGAAAAATGTGTGTGGTGTAGTTGGTCGAAGCTTGTGCGCGAAACCTAAAAGACCTGGGTGTAATAGCCCACCTTTGGGAAAAAAGTCCCACATCGGCTGTGTTGGGAAATGTTAAATGGTATATAAGTGATTCCGACCAGTTACTGTATAACTCGATGTTAACTTTTTGAGCCACGTGGTTTGGCTAAGGGTTAAGCAGGTCGGCTGGGGCGTGTCGTTACAGTTGGTATTAAAGCACAACCCTAGTCTATATGGTGGGGGTCACCTCTAGAATCTGGTACAAGCACACTGATTGTACTGTACAGAACTAAGTGTCACACCATGACCACCGGGGGAAGGTTGCTAACGAGGACGTTGCACCATAAAGTGGGGAGATTGTAATAGCTCAACTTTGGTAAAAAAGTCTCACATCGGTTGTGTTGGTGTAGACACCCCAATTTGAGACTCCCCAAACTACCTTAGATCTCCAATGATGAAACAAGACAGAACCATGAATTCGAAGGCTTGATCAATGATTTTTACGCATCCCCCAGAACCTAAACTCAGAAACTGTCTAGCACAAGGCATCAAGTGCCCAACACAAAGCATCAACTATCCAACACAAGGCATCAAGTGCCCAGCACAAAGCATCAACTGTCCAGCATAAAGCATTAGGTGCCCAGCACAAGGCATCAAGTGCCCAGCACAAGGCATCAACTGCCCAGCACAAAACAGTCCAACCTACTCCTCAGCACTGGACACCAACTCCCCAGCGCTGGGAATCTTTTTCTGTTTCTAACAGCCTTGAATGTTGCGAGAATCTAATTATGACCCTACTAAGCATGCAACCGACTCTAAGCCAGCATAAATGCTCCTCCTCCATTTCCCCCTATAAATAGAGGTGTCTAGAGTCATTTCAAGACACACATACATACACTCCACCCCACAATACATAATACACCCCTCCCCCTCACTCTTTCTCTCTCTAGAATATATATTTTGGGTTTTTCTTCATATATACTTGAAGAAAAATATGAGATATCTTATATTTGAAGAGAAAAATCCCATTTCCATCCCATAAATCCTCATTTCTTCAATACTCCACTATGAAAAAAAAAACCCTTTGTCATCTCTCAACTCAAGGCAACCATCAAACCATCCAAACCGAAGCTCAAAGTCTTGATCAAGCACCTGAAAGAAACTGATCTAGACAAGTGCTTTGCGCTGGGCACTTGGACCCCAGCGCAAAGGAGTTGTCTCTGCCTCTTAGACGAGTGCTTTGCGCTAGGCAGTTGGACCCCAGCGCAAATGAGTTGATTCCATCTTCTGTAGATTTTTGACAGTTTGCATTCTTTTCATTCATAGCATACAACTTTCTACTCCATTTTACTCTTTTATATACAGTACACTTAGCACATGCCTACACCGCACATGCTACTTGCTACGTGTTTTTTTAAAAGGTTAAGAATATAACCATTTTCCAAAATCCCGCAAGCATTTAGTAGAGATCGATCTTCGTATCGGGCGAGAAGGGTGCCGAACAAAAGTCTTCCCCTCTCGTAACTTGGCTTCCGAACCTGAAATCTCTGGATTATTTTCAAACTCAAACATCATTTTCTAGTTCCAGGTTTCTTGGGTGACAAACCATTTTACAAAAACCCGGGTGGCGACTCTTCAAAGATTTTCAAAATCCTCAACGAAACGGGCAGCGCCCAAGGAGCCCTCCGGAAAGGGTCTCTCGGGCTCTGGCAGCCCACAGTGGCGACTTTGCTAGGGAGTTGAGAGCTAGACTTGAAAGATATTTGTGGGATTTCAAGAAAAATGCTTATATTCCTGACTTTTGCTTTACAATTGCACTACTCACTAGCTGCGCTGACGTATTTTGGCAATCCTGTTAAATGTCAGGGAATCCCACAATGCACAGCAACCTCCGACAAAGAAGGGTCACGCTGCCATCGACCACTACTTGGCGTACGTTTAGCAGTGAGAGGCATACCTGTGACTCTGAGTCTGAGGAACCCTTCTCAAACCAAAACCTGGCCTTTTGCACTTGTAGATAACCATAGAACTTTCCTCACTAGGACAGGAATCTGTTGGTTTAGGACTATGTGATATACTCTGCTTACGTGCCGCATCCTTCATATCTTATGTGTACATGATCATGTTGTTTCATACATGTATAGTTCAAGCATTAGGCTAGTCTTAGAGTTCCCTTCCGGTGGCCCAGAAAAGGTTACCAAGACCCGATGAAGAGTCGGCTCCATCGGACGCACGTTGCTTGAGCTAATCGTTGAAACGATAAGTCTTAGGGGAAATCAAAATTTGCTAAGTCTTCAATACATTTTTCAATCAAGGATTCAATGGAGAATGAGGGAATGATCAATTGATAACGCCGTGACACTTACACCATTTTGGCTAACAGTGCCACATCGCTCACACCACCTCGGTTATGGTGCCACGACGTTCTTACCAAGTTGTTCCTAAAGTCAAAATCAAAACTTTGAAAGAAGAATGAATTAAGGACTTAGCTCGTTCTGACATCCCCCAAGCCTTGCCATTTATCAACAAAGGATACACTGTCGAAAGAAATTCTGAAGAATGAGGCAACCTTCGAAAGACCATAATCTTATGTAACATATCCACTCGTGCATCACACCTTGCATCTTATGCTTTCGTGTCGCGTATAGAACTCTTAGACTCACTTGCGCAGCTTGTTTAGGATTGCTTGGACCAATGAAGAGTCGTGCCTTTTTAAAGGCATGTTGTTGAAATTAATTAGTCCTTGGAACGATGAGGTTTTAGGGATGTCAAAAGTCATTAAGCCTTCAATACATTTTTCAATCAAGGATTCAATGGAGATTAACGAAACAATTAGACTACAATGCTGTGATACCCACACCACCCAGGTTACAGTGCCAAGCAGTGTTGTCGAAATCGTACGATACTCGATACGTATCGTATCGTATGGAAAACTATACGTATCTTTCAACGTCTCGTAAATGTACATAAATCGTAAGCTACGAGTGGAGTATCGTACGATATGACGCGTATCGGGATACGTATGTAAATCGTACGATATTTAACCCAACTTCAAACTTACCTTTTTATACCCAATTAAAGCTTTTAATAGAGACCAAACCCATTTATCCTCCGAGAAAAGCCCTAGTCTTTGCAGTGACAGCGACCAAACTCCTCTCTGCAGCGACAGCGACCAAACTCCGACGAAATCGATGGCAAAACTCTGACTACTACTCTCCACTCTCCACTCTCCTCCGATCTTGCCGTCGACTGAGAGGTATTGTTCTCGACTTCTCGTCATCTGATCTGGTTATGTGTTGAAGTCTTGAAGACTTGGGAGTTGGGAGTCTCTTTTGACGTTTCTCTCTCTCTCTCTACAAATGCCAAATTAAAAGCAAAACCCACTGTATACAAATACTTACACGTACCCTTCACATTTTTTAAAGCTATTGGGACCACTACTCCATTAAAATAAAATAAGTAAAGCTTGTCCATTTCTCATTCCACTAAGAGACGACAAAACAGAGCACTATTTTTTTTTGAACAGAGAGCACTGTATTTTATTATTCCAATATCCCATAACTTTCTTTTACATTTTTAAATGTTTTTTACGCAATCTTTTGTATTGTTTTGTAGTGTTATAGTTCCACCAAAAAAGAAAAATAAAAGGGATGTGGTAGATGGTTATAAACCATGCAATTAAAGTGGATAGGGGATGTAAGTCTCTAATACTTAGATCTTTTGGCACACCTTAATTTTTTGGAACACTTTAGATGGCCTAAGATGTGTGATTTTGCATCCTAAAAGCTTTTCTTTTTCCTATGTCCTATCAATTTGTAGTTTATTGCAATGTATTTATGATTAATTAGTGTAAATTAACTTTTGTTATCGTATCTTACGATACTCGATACGTATCCCGATACGATACGAAAAATCATAAAACCGATACACGATACGTATCCCGATTTGAAAACCTTGGTGCCAAGTCACTTACACCGTTTAGGCTAATGGCACCATGTCACTTACGCTGCCCCGGTTATGGTATCATGTCATTTACGCCGAACGATTTTTGAAATCAAAATAGAAACTTCGAATGAAAAATGTCAAGAACTTAATTTGTCTTGATATCTCCTAAGTTTTGTGATTCAAAGGATACACACTCAAAAGAATCCCTGAGGACTAAGGCAATCCTTCGCAAGCTATCATTCCTTGAGTCACGGTCTTGGAGACCTTAAATCCATGGAGTTTAAGATACCTCCGGTGTTTGCTGTGCCCGAACGGCTCCCTTTGATTTAGTCTAGCCTTAAGCGCGTCGGTATTTCGGCAATCTTATTGCTCTGCCTCGAATGGTCTTAGATAAGGAGATTGGCTCTGATTCCCAACAGATGGAATTTAACCTACCTGACAATGATCTACCTGGATTGTCAGAAAATCATTGGTACAAGCGCCTTAAGTGAGACTTAGATCACGATAGGTCTCTAAGGTCGGTCTAGGAGACCTTAAATCCACGGAGTTTGAGATACTTCTGGTGTTCGCCGTGTCCAAACAGCTCCTTCCAGCCCGGTCTAACCTCAAGAACATTAGCATCTGGATTGCAGGAATCTTATTGCTCTGCCTCGGATGGTCTTAGATAAGGAGATTGGTTTTGATTCCCAATGGATGGAATTTAACCTGTCTGACAATGACTTACCCGTGATTGTTGCAAAACTCATGTGCAATGTCTTGAGTGAGACCGAGATCGGATTCAAGTCTAGGGGCAGAGTCTTAGGAAGACATCGACGACATATGCACGACCATCTTTTTCAAATAAACTCAACATGGGCACATTCTAAGTCCGTTTTTTTTTTTGCTTTACTGTCAGTGCTGGGCCACCCATCCTACAAAAATCCATACCACCTTCTTTGATCACCTCAAATGGCAGGGCTGTGGGCAGCATGCCCTAAAAAATGGGAGAAGGATTCCGTTCCTTTCCCAAGGCAATGGGCCCGGATCGAGGGAGCGCGAGCGCAGGTGGTAAGCGCTCAAAAATACAGAGTCGCCACTTGGGTTTGAAGGTCCGACACCCAAGGAACCGTATTTCGAAGCACCTGCCGCGCTATTTGATTTGAAAAAGTTAAGGAACCAGTCCGTCATAACCATATCTGGGTTCGGGAGCCAGGTTACGAGAGGGGAAGGGTTTTATGGCACCCCTCTCGCCCAATCCGGAGATCGGTCTCTACTTAGGCATTTTGAAAACATTGCGATTCTTCTTTTATTAATCAATTTTAGCCAATTAGGGCGGGGGAACAGTTAATCGGGGATTAAAACTGTAACATGTTTGCAGGATGTGATAGAAAGCATGTTTGCTCTATTGAAACAGTTAGTATAGGATGAGAACAGACTGATGTGGGAGTTTAAACAGACTGGAAAGCTCCTGTCTTGGAGTGTCGTGCACAGGAAGAAACCAGTATGCACTGATCAAGTCAATGCATGCTGACCAAATCTGCGCACGCTACTACAAGACCTGCGCGCGCCAGTAAGCCTAAGCCCACAGCTCTTATTCTCAAACCTTCTGGGCTCTGGAAGGACCAGTGCAAACCCAGGACAAACCAAGCAGTTTATAGCAGTTATAATTTACAGTTTAAAGGCTGAAAAGCCCAACAAATAAACAACACACCCCATAAACAGTGTGGGGACAAAATAATAGCCTAAAATCAAGTTAAACATGCAAGGCCAGCCACTGGTCGGGGACAAACAATCGCGTGAGGGTTCCAAACCGTCGCGCGAGGATGTGCCTGGGCGCGCGACGATTGCGCCCTGGCGCACTGGTCAACGCTCCATCTGACCGTCGCGCGAGGGTTTGTGTGCAGCGCGCGATGGTATGGGTTAAACTTCCAGTGCTTGGTTTTGCTCATCCAGGGTTCTGGGACAGGTCCAGAATGATCCCAGGGGTACTCCAACAGAACAGAACTAAATATTGAAATGTAAAACTAACATTTCTAACAAAGGAAAGCAGTAAACTGGTTTTTAGCATGCTTCACAGTGAGATATATATTAAAACAAAACTACAACAGTCATGCACATAGGTAAAACAAGAAATGACCAGCACCCCTTCCCCACGTGGACCAATCTCTTGCTGACAGAACTGTCGCGCGAGTCTTTGGGTCCATCGCGCGATGGTTTGCTTGGCCACGGTTTTTGAAACCTTGCTAGCTTTAGGGCCAGGACTGGTATTGATTACCAGCCTTGACCCTGCCAGCCCCCCTCAGGGATCAGAACAGAAAACAGTAGGTATGCTATACCTAGATTGAGTTTGAAAGAGTGCTTGAGCTTTGAATTGAGTTTGAGGTTGAATGAGGTGTTTGATTTGAAGAAGAACAAGCTATGTTCTTAGGGTGTCTTTGTATCTCTTTTATTAGTTTAAAAGAGTACAAAGAGATGACCCTTTGATTGCCAAAATTTGTTAACCCTTTTAAAAGATGAACAAAGGGGGGTATTTATAGGATTAGCACCTTCCATTAATAGAGAAGTAGCTCTGGTCCAAAGAATGGAGGCCAGCCAGCCACGAGGCTGGCTGGGGATTACTTCGTGGCTAAGTTTTCCCAGCTGATAAAAGTGATGAGGACAGCTTGAACCGTCGCGCGATGGAGTGGGACCATCGCGCGAGAGTGCGCCCTGGCACACATCAGTAGGGTTTTTGGCTTTTGGAAGTGGCTTAAGACTAGGTTAGGTTCAAGGGTTTTGCAAACACTCAAAGCTCAAACACTCGACATTCTCAGGGTGTTCTTGATCCGTTTCATCATCGGGGAATCAAAAACCGTAAGTAAACTAATCTGGAAGCCCAGATTGGGGTGTCTACAGTAGCCCCCCTTTGACGGCACTTGGAACACCATTGACTTGGTACAAGTAACGTCAAAGGTTTCTAGACACCCTCAAGGCAATCCAGAGCAGAACATACTGTAGGGAGTAAATCCCGAACAGGTGCAAGATGGCCCGAACACGTGGTATGTAGGACCACGGTATAGTTATGATAAGGACAGTCGCCGTGCAATACGGTGATCGGCGATAGGGACCAGTGATATAAGGAATCATTGGTCCAGAGAGTCTGTACCGGGTCAAGGTCCAGAGAGTATTCGATTGAGAGATAGACGAAGGAGCAGTGACATGAGAAGTCATTGGTCCAAGTAGTCTGTTCGGCAGCAAAAGAGCCGAACAGGAGGGGATTTGTACGAAAAGCAGTCCCAGATGCAGGAAACGTTCTAGAAGGTTCTAGAAATAGGGATATTCCGTGTATATTATAAGATCCCAATAAAATAGGATCTAGGAGAGATACCCAACGGGAATGGGAGGTTCGGCCAGCTATGGAAAGGAGTCCTAAACGGACTAAAGTGATGAACTGATAAGGGAATGAGAATCTGAGATATTCTGGGTTTCCTATATGAGATAGGAAACCTAGGGCAACATGGATACTTGGGCAGCAAGCATCCATGAACCTATAAATATAAAGCAAACCGAGAGGAAAAAAGTACACAAGACATTACAGTTATACGCATTCTCTTATGCTTAATTAGGGTTTTCCATTAGTACGTGATACTAACTTAGGCATCGGAGGGCCTTTGCCACGAGAGGCAAATGTGCGCTCACCCCTTGTCTGTTTTGCAGATAAGAACTCCGGCGACGTATTAGGGTTTAAGCGAGGATCACGAAGTAGCCGTTACAATCTTGTGCTGCTTAAACCACTCTCAGTTTTCCTGCACTTACACATACTAGCAAAGTAGACAAGCATACTTACAGAACCTGATTGGTTGATAGGACGGACGGACCGTCACTGGGGATGAATGTAGAAGTGGACGATTGCATCGCCGCTTGTTGATCAAATTTGGATAGGACAGGCTGTCACTGCAGATGTTGACGGGACCGGCCGTCGCTGGAGATGGAAGTAGAAGTGGACGATTGTATCGCCGCTTGTTGATCAAATTTGGACAGGACAAGCTGTCGCTGCAGATGTTGACGGGACCAGCCGTCGTTGCTAGGGATCAAGCTATCCTCGGCACAAAGTATTCCAACAAACACGGGTAGGTCGTGTCAGGCAGGTTGAATTCCATCTGTTGGGAATCAGAGCCAATCTCCTTATCAAAGACCATCCGAGACAGAGCCATAAGCCTGCTGGAAGATGCACTTTCGGCTAGACTGAGGGTGATTGTCGTTCGGGACAAGCCAAGACGGACTCTCCTGGGGAACAATCAGTTGCGGATGAACGGACCATCGAACGATGTTCTGGTCGTTGTTTGTGGATTTGACAGGACCGGCTGTCGTGAGGGCGGACGGAGAGATCAATGTGCCGAATGATCAAACCGTTGGGGAACTTTGGACGGGAGGATCATCAGTATAAATGATCGAGCCATTGGGGGAATTGATAGGATCAGCTGTCGGTGAATGCGGACGGGGAGATCATTGTGTCGAATGATCAAGCCGTTGGAGAAATTGGACGGGAGGATCATCAGTATAAATGATCGAGCCGTTGGAGTCTGGATGAAAGAATCATCAGTATAAATGATCGAGCCATTGAAGCCAGGATGGAAGGATCATCAATATAAATGATCAAACCATTGAATGACCGATATGGCTGACCGTCATGGATGATATGGCTGACCATCGTTGAATGACTGATATGGCTGACCGTCATGGATGATATGGCTGACCATCGTTGAATGACCGATATGGCTGACCGTCATGGATGATATGGCTGACCATTGTTGAATTGGAAGGGCGGATCACTATACAAATTGATCAGCATTGGGGTTGGACAGGACCGGCTGTCGTTGATTTGAACTGGCGGATCACTATAAAAAGTGATCGAGCCGTTGAGGTTGGACAGGACCGGCTGTCGTTGATTAGAAATGGCGGATCGCTATAAAAAGTGATCGAGCCGTTGAGGTTGGACAGGACCGGCTGTCGTTGATTAGAAATGGCGGATCAGTGTGCTGAAAGATCAAGCCGTTGAGAAGTTTGACAGGACCGGCTGTCGTTGATTTGAACTGGCGGATTAGTGTGCTGAAAGATCAAGCCGTTGAGAAGTTTGACAGGACCGGCTGTCATTGATTAGAAATGGGCAGATCAGTGTGTAGAATGATCAGGCCGCTGAAGATTGGACAGGACTGGCTGTCGTTGTGTTGATCCAAGTAGCACAAACAGTGGATATCATGGATAGAAGCAAGGCGGACTGCAGTTGGGGAGAAATCGGTGACAACTGCTGAGCTATTTACTTGCTGCCTTCGATACCGGGCAGGCTTGTTTTGTCGTTTTGATGGATTTTTTCTGCGTTCAACATTTGATATACACACAATATGCAATGACATGTATAAAATATTGAAAATGCAGATGCAAGCTTAGGGCGGCTCCTAGAAGGACAACGACACCTAAGGACTACCACTGAGCCTCATTACTGTACTGTCTGTGCTTCTGAGATATGCACCTAGATAGGAAGACGTTGAACGGGCGGACGTGCCCCAGTTGACGTTTAGTAATGGAATTGGGCCTGCACGCCCTTTCTTTGATGCTTCGGCAGGTGTGCCCCAGAGATGCTTTGCTTGGCCTTGGGCTGACGTGCCCTTTCTGCTTTACGAGATTCCACTGCTTGCGGATTACAGATACTAGGGTAGCAATGTAACAATTGCGTTTTCCAGTTTATTGACTCTCTTTTGCAAGTGTTGAAGAGAATGTAAAAACTAACCACTAACATCCAATTTGCATTGACAAGTGCTTTGAATCGACACACAGACATGCGCACATGTGTACAGACTCGCCTAGCTCGAACGGAAAAGGGGGAGAGAGTCCCGGGGTACAATGCGAATCCTTAGACACATAGAATATAATGAAATTTTGGGCATTAATGTGCCAAAACTCACAATATTCTTGAACAGGTGAAACTGACACTTATGAAAAGTGGAAAAGGTACAAAGACCTGTACAAATAAAATCAAGAAAAGCATCCCGACATGACAATTGAAAAACTGAAAAAATGTCGCAAAGACGGACATAAGACGCAAATGATGACTCGTATAGGCTCGGACTGAAACCGACACCCCCGTGCAGTCACATTAAGTCCATATGACTTGCATGGTTTGACAAGACTTGGCAAAAGCCCCTGGAACGACATTCGAGGGTAGTAGCCAACTGCTACTGCCTGCTGCAAGAAGCGTGCGCAGGTTTGAGACCAACGCGCATCACTCGAACAAACGCGCTGCGGTAGCTTATACCAGACTTCGCTGAACTTAGAATAAACTGTGAGCCTGTTAAGGCCTCGCCAGCATTTCATTCTGTTTTTGATGCTTCAATTATTTTTAAGACTTATGCTCAGCCTGTAAATTGAAGTAGCAGTTTGGTAATAAAATTGAAAGACGAAGGTTTTCCCCCTTCTGGTTCCTCCAATGAAGCTTGTCTTGATCTTCGATCCTCTTCGACATTTGATGTGTACCAAAATGTCAACCATGGATCCAATTGATAGATTGTGACCGAGTCTCGAAGAGAGACTGCCTACGTATCCCAAGCTAGGGAATCAAGTCAAAACGTAGTTCAGGCCAAGGGTTAACTCTCGAGTATTTACCTCTCCTTTTACGCTCTAACTTTTGCCTAGTACCGCCCATTCGGGTCTTCGGTCTAGCGAGCTTTTGAATATTGCCTATTCATTTTTGCCTAAACCACCTTCATAGGTTTTGGTCTAGCAGGCTGCTCTAACTTTTGCTTGGAACTGCCCACCCTTGGGGTTTTCAGCCCAACGAGCTTCTCTCAGGGAAAAACAACATTTGAATTGATCCAGGTCGACTATGGTATTGAATTTGTTGCTGTCGAGGTCGAAGACCTTTTGTTGTAGCCCAAAATAATATGGCTTTGATGACAAAGAGTCAAGAGTGCTTTGGTTGGAAATGCCTTGCTCTGGGCCGTTGTGCACTTCCTCATTTGTGCTTGGTGGAATGCCATTGTTGTTGCTTTGAACATGGTGCGAGGCCCGGAGCCTTCTGAGCTTCTACTTTTTGGATTGGCACCCGGTAGTAGGGGATTGATACTTCTTTATCTCAGGATCAACGCGAGGCGTGACTTGATGAGACCATGCCAAGACGTCGATGAATCTTTCGAGCCTGACTGACTGGGCACAATGTTCCTCTGGGGGTGGTGCTTGGACCAATTTTGAACCTTTCGGGAGGTTATACTTGTCTTTCAAGTTTATTTGAAATTACTTCTTCTTTTAATAGGCTGAGCATGCCTTTCGTCTTCCCTTTTGGCGAGGGAACACATTTCCTTAGGGATGATCCCATTGAAATCTATCCCTTCGTCATTAGGGTTGACACAGTTTATATAAAAGCCAGCGAAACATGTAGAAGCAAGATGATGCATATCATAAAAACCCTCGGGGTTTGCCAAGTACAACAGACTCAAAACTTGAAACAAAAGCTACGACGTGGAGGGCCAAGAGGCACAACCTCCGACTCAGAGCTAGACTTAGACAAGCGCAAAAGACTCCGTGTTAGACTCAGACATATCGCCAATGCAAACTAGACGCGACTTTGAAAATGCAATTGTTAAAAAGCTACCCATAGCGTCCACAAAAAGAGGTAAGAATCAGCGGGTGTCAGGCCCAAGTAACAGCACTTCGGCCTCTTTTAGCTTCTTCGGCCAAACTTACTTGATGCTCCTTTGAACAATGGACCTCAGCCAAACGGTCCTTTCCTTTGCAAGCCCCTCATCACTGTCAAACCAGATGTTGGCAGTGAAAACCTCGGTTGCCCCACCTACAGCCATCATGTTAACCTCCGGTTCGGACGGGATGGATACGATGGGTTTGGGTTGATTTGCTGGGACGATATAGTGGCTAGGGTTGAATATGGTGGAGCTCGGGTTGATTTGAGTGGAGGTGATAGATACCTGGCCATCCAGAGGGTTAGGCCCGTGTTGAGACAAGGAGTTGGAAATGACGTTGGGCTTTGGTGGAACTTGCACCGTGCCATCATCAATTAGATCATGAATCTCATGTCGGAGACGATAGCACTTGTCAGTGTGATGGCCAGGCATTTGGTGGAAGGCACAGAAGAGGTTAGGATTGTAACCGGCAGGTAAGACTTTGGGTGGGGAAGTTGGGGTCAAAGATTTGAGATGCCCAGACTTGACAAGTTTCTCCAACACTGCGGATAGAGATGCCTCGAAGACTGAGAAACTCCGGGGTTGGGTTCGGGCTCGAAAGCTTTGAGCGTTTTGAACCTGATTGACATTGGCGTTGGAGTTGAAAGCTGGAGCATCGCTCCCACTTGTAGCTGTATTGGAGTAGTTGCTATTACCAAACAACGAACTACTATTTTCCGAATAAGTCCTCGACTTAGCTTTTTGAGTGGAGGAAGAAGAGGACGCCCCTCTTGGCAGAACTCCAGTTTGCAGCGCATCCTCGATGGCTAGGCCAGATTCAAAGAAGGTCTCGAAGTTGGCAGATGCTTGAACCAGCACAAGATGCTTAGCATAGTCGAGATGCAAGTTGCGAGAGATAATGCGGAGTTGATCTCTCTCGCTCGGGCGCTCAGTCATTAGAGCGGCTTTGGCTCTCCACCTTTTAACAAAGTCCGCAAAGGACTCCTTTGCCTCCATCTTTGTGGATTCCAACTCTCGAATAGTTATCTTGAGTTGAGAGTTGTAGCTGTATTGAGAGACAAAGGCAGCCCCTATGTCTTCCCAAGTACTTCGTTTGGAGATGTCGAGCGACAGGAACCAGTGGAAGGCAGGCCCAGAGAGAGTTTGAGGGAAAAGTTGAGACATGGCCTCACTTTCCACACCCAGCAGCTTCATTGCGGCATGGTAGCCATAGAGATGAGTTTTGGGGTCACCGCTCCCGTCAAACTTAACCAAGTCAGGCATCTTGAACTTGTCAGGGAGCTTGGCATTAGGGTACAAACAGAGACGATCCAAGTCAATTCCTCCTGCGTTGATCTTTTCAGACTTTGTGACAGCCTTTTCCAGCTTAGCCATCTTGGCTATAAGTGCAACCATATCGAGATTCAAATCAGGCTTGCCACCTGCCGGATTTGTGTTTGCAGCAGGTGCGTGAACCTCCTTAGGGTTGAGCTGAACAATGAGACGCCCCTCGTGATTCGGATCTGGGACCAAGATAGGTTGTTCATGAGCATCCTCATCGTCCTCGCCTTCCTCTTCGAGAGGAGGTGGAAGACGAGTGTTGATAAGGTCATTCAAACGGGTGATGGAAGCATCGGTCTGGATAACCCTTTGCTGCATAGCGGTGATGTTGTTCTGAAGGTTCGTGAGCACTGCCTCTAGAGTGAGCGATTGATCTGCCATGGCCGGCTTTGAAGATATTGAAGAAGGGGAAGCCGACGGTGTGGCTCTTTGCAAAATCGATGGCGAACCCGACTCTAGGGCTGCCAACAATGAACCTGGAGAAGCCTCTGTTGCAACTGACTGAGGTTCGAGCCTGACAAGTCTTTGAACCGGATTCTGAAGACGCTCCCAAGTAGGTTTGGCTCTTCCTTTCAGTACTCTCTTGCTCGGTGCAATGGCTCCAAACTAGACAGTAAAGTAAGAGAAAGCTCAGTGGCGTTCCTGCAGCAAAATGCAATGCATACATCGTCGTCTGTGTCAACCCTAGACTCTAGAACTAGAGACGAGCTTGTCTCATGATGTTTGGATGCTGCCAAAAATCCTCAGATCTCTTTTCGAGGGTGTATCCTTTGGAAAGATCAAACTGATCCTAAGAGATGTCAAAACAGACTAAAACTTTGGCTAGTCCCTTTTGAAGATTCGACTTTGAATTAGAAACAACTCGGTATTGATGGCGTGACACCTTTACCGGGGTGGCGTGAGCGACAACGCGCTTTAGTCGGGGCGGTGTACGTGCGAAGCACGATAACCAAAATGACATCAATATCACGACATCAACACTTTGTGGTTCCTTATGTTCGGTTGAATCCTCAACCGGGCATGAGCCAAGGATTTAGTAAGGTTTGATTTCTCTAAGTCTCGTTGATCTAAGGACTTTTGAAAAACTAAAAACGTGCACCATCAAGATGCACGACTCTTCATCGGGCTATAGCAGCATCCTAATAAGCATAAGACAGACTCGAAAGCGAGAGACAACTTAGAAGCCGCCCTAAACATGCTCCTACGCAGAACAGAATGTATGCATGCATGTACAGAACCAAAGACGAGTTTGCCTCACAAGTTTCAGACGTTGCCGGAATCCTCAGAATTCTTTTCGGCGATGTGTCCCTAAGTAGATCGATAGATCCTAAAAGATGTCAAAATAGACTAAATCTTTGGCTAGTCCCTTTTGAAGATTCAACTTTGAATTTGGAACAACTCGGTGTTGATGTCATGGCACCTTAACCTTGAACACGGCGGTGTATAGTGACAACGCACTTCAACCTGGGTGGCGCCAGCGACACGACATCACCACTTTGTTGTTCCACATTGTCGGTTGAATCCTTAAACGGGCATGAGCCAAGGATGTAGTAAATTTTGATTTCTCAAAATCTCATTGAACTAAGGACTTTGCGATTGATAACGAACATTCAACAGAATGAACGACTCCTCATCGGGTCCAACAACGTCTTAGACAGTGTAAGACAAACTCGAAAGACAAAACATCCTTAAGCATGCTCCTATGTAAAACAGTGTATGTACAGGCATGCGATAGGGAAAACAGTAACACATAGACAGTTACGGGGTTAGATGCAAATAGATCTTAACCTGTGGGTACCTGTCCTAGTTTGGAGAGTTCTAATGCTTTGTATATGCAAAGGCCGGTTTTGGTTTGTAACAGGTTCCTCGGACTAGGGCCAAAGATATACCTCCCGTTGCCCGCGTAACCGCAGAGCAACAGTCGAACGGTAGAATGACCCATCATCGTCGAAGGTTGTTGGTCATTCGGGGTCCCCGGTCTCCGGTAAACTGTGCCGGATTGCCAAAACGATCCAACGAGGCTTATCCCACATCGATGCAAATGAGATGCTAGAAATTGATTAAGAGAAGAAGAATCGCAAAATCACAAAATGCTTTTTCAAATTTGGCTCACTTTATTTAGTCCATCTTTAGAGGAAACTACGCAAGCGAACAATCGAAAAAGCCCCAGATTAGAATGGCCGGACACGAGGTCCTGTTAAATCACCATTCCAACCTTCGGCAGCGCGAAGCTAACCGTTTTGACAGACTTTTGAGGGATTGTTCACAAGTGTATTTAAACACTAAGTATGGATTAATATCGGTTCAATCATCCCCAGCAGAGTCGCCACTGTGGGCAGCATGCCCTCAAAAATGGGAGAAGGATTCCGTTCCTTTCCCAAGGCAATGGGCCCAGATCGAGGGAGCGCGAGCGCAGGTGGAAAGCGCTCAAAAATACAGAGTCGCCACTTGGGTTTGAAGGTCCGACACCCAAGGAACCGTATTTCGAAGCACCTGCCGCGCTATTTGATTTGAAGAAGTTAAGGAACCAGTCCGTCATAACCATATCTGGGTTCGGGAGCCCGGTTATGAGAGGGGAAGGGTTTTATGGCACCCCTCTCGCCCAATCCGGAGATCGGTCTCTACTTAGGCATTTTGAAAACATTGCGATTCTTTTTTTATTAATCAATTTTAGCCAATTAGGGCGGGGGAACAGTTAATCGGGGATTAAAACTGTAACATGTTTGCAGGATGTGATAGAAAGCATGTTTGCTCTATTGAAACAGTTAGTATAGGATGAGAACAGACTGATGTGGGAGTTTAAACAGACTGGAAAGCTCTTGTCTTGGAGTGTCGTGCACAGGAAGAAACTAGTATGCACTGATCAAGTCAATGCATGCTGGCCAAATCTGCGCACGCTACTACAAGACCTGCGCGCGCCAGTAAGCCTAAGCCCACAGCTCTTATTCTCAAACCTTCTGGGCTCTGGAAGGACCAGTGCAAACCCAGGACAAACCAAGCATTTTATAGCAGTTATAATTTACAGTTTAAAGGCTGAAAAGCCCAACAAATAAACAACACACCCCATAAACAGTGTGGGGACAAAATAACAGCCTAAAATCAAGTTAAACATGCAAGGCCAGCCACTGGTCGGGGACAAACAATCGCGCGAGGGTTCCAAACTGTCGCGCGAGGATGCGCCCGGGCGCGCAATGGTTGCGCCCTGGCGCGCGACGATTGTGCCCTGGCGCACTGGTCAACGCTCCATCTGACCGTCGTGCGAGGGTTTGTGTGTAGCGCGCGATGGTATGGGTCAAACTTCCAGTGCTTGGTTTTGCTCATCCTAGGTTATGGGACAGGTCCAGAATGATCCCAGGGGTACTCCAACAGAATAGAACTAAATATTGAAATGTAAAACTAACATTTCTAACAAAGGAAAGCAGTAAACTGGTTTTTAGCATGCTTCACAGTGAGATATATATTAAAACAAAACTACAACAGTCATGCACATAGGTAAAACAAGAAATGACCAGCACCCTTTCCCCACGTGGACCAATCTCTTGCTGACAGAACTGTCGCGCGAGTTTTTGGGTCCATCGCGCGATGGTTTGCTTGGCCACGGTTTTTGAAACCTTGCTAGCTTTAGGGCCAGGACTGGTATTGATTACCGGCCTTGACCCTGCCAGCCCCCCTCAGGGATCAGAACAGAAAACAGTAGGTATGCTATACCTAGATTGAGTTTGAAAGAGTGCTTGAGCTTTGAATTGAGTTTGAGGTTGAATGAGGTGTTTGATTTGAAGAAGAACAAACTATGTTCTTAGGGTGTCTTTGTATCTCTTTTATTAGTTTAAAAGAGTACAAAGAGATGACCCTTTGATTGCCAAAATTTGTTAACCCTTTTAAAAGATGAACAAAGGGGGGGTATTTATAGGATTAGCACCTTCCATTAATAGAGAAGTAGCTCTGGTCCAAAGAATGGAGGCCAGCCAGCCACGAGGCTGGCTGGGGATTACTTCGTGGCTAAGTTTTCCCAGCTGATAAAGGTGATGGGGACAGCTTGAACCGTCGCGCGATGGAGTGGGACCATCGCGCGAGAGTGCGCCCTGGCACACATCAGTAGGGTTTTTGGCTTTTGGAAGTGGCTTAAGACTAGGTTAGGTTCAAGGGTTTTGCAAACACTCAAAGCTCAAACACTCGACATTCCCAGGGTGTTCTTGATCCGTTTCATCATCGGGGAATCAAAAACCGTAAGTAAACTAATCTGGAAGCCCAGATTGGGGTGTCTACAAGGGCAAATAGAGCTAGTTGAGCTGAAAAGGGCTATATAGGAAATGAGTTAGAAAATGGACAAGCAGATGACTCAGATGCTTACTCTATTGCAAAGGCTTGTTAACTTCTTCACCTCCACAGTCCCGAATTCGGATCTGGGACTAAATGCAGATGATGCCAAGATCGAAGAACCTCCACAAATCTACCCCCCTCCTGCGGTCAGAATCAAGCCGTACTCAAAAGTGAAGCTCTCGGATATGTTCAAAGACTTGGCTGAATTCCATGACGCCAGAACTCACCCAAAAGAGGATGTTGGATCCCTGTCCAAAAACAGTGCTGAAAGGGAGGACACGTACATTGATAAGATCAACCCCAAAGTCAAAAGAGTGTATCCCGTTGATAGCATAACACTATACAGTTGTGAAACAAGAAAAGCTTTCGTCAAAGGCCCACCCGACACCACCATGAACCCTCAATCTAGTTGCAAAACCCAACCGAGGACCTTCTCCCACTTTCCCACACATTTGTCCCCGACACCGGGGTGAAATGAGGAAGACAAAAGTGCCCATTACATGGTTATCATCGTGTAGACACCCCAATTTAGCCTAATGATTATTTCAAGTCCCACCTTGGGGACCATCCCGATGATGAAATGGATACAGTGATTGCTGATTGCCTTCTCGAGAACCTTAGGACTTTCGGTAAGAACTTTGAGCCACTTAGAGGACCCAATCCAGAGCCATATAGCCTCTCAGACAGAAAATATAGAATCCTAGGAGAATCCATCTGTCGGCCGTGACATTGATCTCACGGCCTTAACATCATTTCTTCACCCGAGCAACCTGTTGCTAGAAAATCTCCCTGAGAGATCAATCCCTCGGCCGCAAGATTTATCCTTCGGCCGCGACATCCATTCCTCGGCCGTGATATCCTTTACTCGGCCGCCAGATTGTCCTTTTCCCAGACTCTGGAACGTTTTGTCAGACGTTTGATCCAACTACACTACCTTCCCGATGCGTTCGGGCTACGTTCAGAGATTACAACGAAGAGTTTGAATTGCATTGCAATTGCAATTGCAATCGTGCCATTTGATTGGCCGGAGTGAGTCACTAATTGCCTATATAAAGGGCCTTTGGACTCCGAAAATAGAACCACGAAATTCATAAGTGAACACACTCTCTCAAGCTACGAAACTCTGCATAAATACTCTCTCAAACCCCCTCTTCAAAAGCCCTAACCTTCCGAAGGCAGCCATCAACCCGACGATCAAACCCCGAAGTTCACACCCTAACCCTAGAGTTTTCGAGAAGCAATCAGTCAATCACAACCAATCCAAAGCAATCAAGCAACTGAGGGATCAAGGTGGTGAGGCCCAACGGCCTCTGGTTTGTTTTATTTATCGTATTCATGATTAATCGTTGCATTTAATCTTCTACTAACTTTTCTGTTTGGTGTGAGGAAGAACACCGACCGGGGCTTCGATCCCTCGACCGGTACATAAAACCAGGAGGATCCCTCAGCCATGACATCCATTCACCGGCCGCGGGATCCATCTCCCTGGGACAGTTTGTTTTGCTTCTCTGCTTTCTAATGCATGCTTTAATTATCGCACTGGCTCACTTTATTTACTGTTTAAAGGCATAATTAAACAGACTATGTGTTAGAATTAAACAAAGCATCTATACGTCTTATGTTGAACAATTATGGTCTAGTCTCGTGGCTGGGCAGAGAGGGGTGCCTAACACCTTCCCTTTACTGTACTTTAGGCTCCCGTACCTAGAATCTCTATATGTTTTCCTAGTTTTAATAAACTAGGTGGCGACTCTGTTTTGATGATAACCGCTATCGTGTGGCGATGTTCCTAGCCATGGGAATGTCCACGATCTTAGTTTATGAAGCAAGCAACCAATCGAGCAACAAACGATCAATCTGTATGGCGATGCCCCGTTTGGGAGGTGTCTACAGTTTTTGGCGACTCTGCTGGGGACGTGAGAGCCATAACTAGAAAGTTCAACATAAGATTAATACATGCCTTGTTTAATTCATTTATCATATGCATCGAGCGGGCAACCTCGTTGAGTTCACCTGATAACCCGGCATGACACAGGCTATGTTGGGGGTTCCAGCAAACTCCACAGTCACTCGTACTTAGTGGTATATCAAAAAGGAAATCACCCAATCACCGCCTATGATGGGCTGGTGAAAGGACTGGTGTCCTTTGACAACGGAGCACCCTGAGACTACCTAAACCTTGCATGTATTAGAAAGCCATAGAATTTATCAAACTAAGACAGGAACCTACAGGCTAGGAACTTACTTGCATTTGACTTTAAAAGTTCTTCCTCACACCTTGTATCATCTGTTGTTGTAAATAACTTTTTATGTGCAGAAGGGTTGGGATTTTCGGCCCAAATCCTAACCCTACACAAGCCAAGTACTGACTTACAAGTACTCTACTTTTCAAAGCAGACACAATAAGTAAAACAAATAAGCAACCACAGCCAATTTTATACTCTTACAAAACCCGAAGTCATGCCAAATAGAGGTCTTTGCAGTCATCCTGTCTATCATCCTCGCCTGCCAAAACACCTTCACCGCAACAGTCCCAATCACTTCTAGGGACTTCGCGGTCATCTCCTCAACAAACTCAATTATCCACCAAATCCCAAGCTTCATCAAGCAATCCTCCCACTCCCAAATAACGACGCCATCATTGCTGATCACCAAGCTCAAAGTCGTTACCCTACTAGCAGAAAAAGCAGCAAGAGATGCTAAGGACGGAGAAAAACCGATGGAAGATGAGAATCCTCCTAAAATGGTGTTGGCAAAAAGTCCCAAATTGGCCAAGCAAGTCAAGGAGATTAAACAAGCTCTGGCCCGTTCACAGGGGAACCAAATTCTGGACTTCGAAGGACCTTGCCTCTTCCCAGAATCTCAACTGCCTGAGCGGTTCGAAATGCCAAACATTGAGAAGTTAAGTGGGACCGGTAACCCTACCAGTCATGTACGATGGACAGAAAAGGGTTCCAAGATGAAGAACCGCACCCCCGAGGAAGGTCAAGTGAGGATAGTTGTCAAGAATCCGCAAGCCCAAGTACCTCAGGCATATCTACACTCAGGCCATCACCAATTTTAAACGCCCGCATGCTACTGGGTTGCAAATTGAAGATAAAATCAAGCTAGGACTCATTGGGAAAGAAGAAGCTCCTCCTCTTTCCAAGAAAACCTTTCCAACTCGTACATCTCATGCCTCTGTCAATGCCCTCAGTTCGGCATTACCACAAGACCCTTTTCAAGTTAGTTCATCCCGAAACTCAAACCGCCCCCGCCGCAACTTTGGCCCTCTCTATATGACCTCATCTCAAGCCTTAACCATTCTTAGCCGTCAAGGGCATCTCAAACCCTTAAACAAACCACTTCCTCAGCCACTTTATGGCCCAAACTATGATCCCAACAAACAGTGCGCTTACCACCAACACCCTGAGCATAAAACAGATAACTGCATGCGCCTCCGCCATGACATCCAAGATCTCATTGATAGCCGAACTATAAAACCTCCAAAACCTGATGTTCAAATCAATCCACTCCCTACTCACAATGCTGAACCACCACCCCGAAATATCAATCTTATAAGCCTATCTCACAACCCCACATACGATCCCAGCCAATACATTGTTCAAATCACCCAAACCAAGCCAACCTTGGCCTTCCCAAAGGAGAATGGATGTTTTATGATGGAGGAAGAGGAAAACAATGAGCCCGATCAATCAAAAGTGATCGATCCTGACATGCCTAAGAATAAGCAGAGGAGGAAAAGCTGAAGAAATGGAAAGAGCATTCTTGGGCAAAACACAATTTGGAAGATCCAGACATTCCGTTTGTAGAGGACGATGAATGGCTCATCATGATGAGACGGCATAGTGGAACCCATCAACCGCTCCAAAATTCCAATACCGCCCATTGTCTGGGAAACAATCAATCTCATAGAAAAGGTGGAGGAGTTTCAAATGCAACCATGGGTCAATCCTTATAAAGAATTCAACTACAGCCGGTGGATAGAGGAAGAGGATCAAGATTTCACATGCGCGGACCCGTATCAAACAGGGGAAAGTGACTTTGACGAAATGGAAGGAGAATGCAATGATCCGCTCGATGGAATCTCCTTAACATCACAATTTAGCCAAGTGGAAGTAACTAATCTCTCTGCACAATCAATGAGGAGGAAGAAGAGGTGATGAAAACCCAGACTGACATTTCCATTTGGGGACTACTCATGTCTCAAAAAGGTAGCCATCGTGCAAGCCGTGAAGATGGATCCAGTTCAAAGGCTCTGTTTGGCAAAGAAGATGGTGGAAAAGAGTATAAAGTTGCAAAAGGCAAAGGTTTTGAAGACAACCCCGGAATGCTACAGTAGCTAAGAAGTCACAACATGGCAAAGAACATTAAACATTGCTTTTATCAAACCAAAACATGTTTTGAGCCTGTAGAGCCCCGTAGTTTCGGAAAAATCGTTTAAAAGTTTTATAAATGCTAGAATAGGAAATTTGTAGAGTTTAATTGAATTAGGGTTAATGTGATAGAATGGCTTGTAAGAGGGTGTATGTGCAATATGGGTTTATTTGAGTATATATGTGTAGGAGAGTGTGGTGTAGAGAAATAACTTTCCCAAACGCACACACACCACGTCTCTCTCTCCCTCTCGGCATTCTTCTCTCTCTCTCACCCTCTCACCCAAAAATCCCACTCCAAGTTCAAAACCCACTAAGATCCTTCACCAAATCATCATCCTCTCGGGCTCTCGACCTTGGGTTTCATTGGAGCAAGCTCGGAGAGGAGTATTTTCGAAGGATTTCGAATTCAAAGGCTAGGGCTCGATCAATCTCGTTGGGTTTCGTTCTCAAAGTCGAGGTAGGGATTTCTAACTTTCTCTATATGTTTATGAGTTGATTCGGTGTCCAAAACTTGCTTTGGATCGTTGTTTGGAAGCCTTGTGTTCGCCCTTGAAATCTGTCAAAAACGTGCTGAAAAACCCAGGTGCTACATGTAGCACCCTTTTTCTGCTACATGTAACAAACCCAGATTTCTTTGATTTTGGTTTGCTGGCTACATGTAGCACCCTTTTTCTGCTACATGTAGCAAACCCGGATTTCTTTGATTTTGTTCGCTGGTTACATGTAGCACCCTTTTTCTGCTACATGTACCAAAACCCAGATTTTACGTTCTGTTCGCTGGCTACATGTAGCACCTTTTTCTGCTACATGTACCAAACTGGAAATTTCTAAAAAGTTTCTCCCTTCATGGTTTGGACCCCCGATCACTTCTAATACCTTTTAAACACCTTTAAATCATCTCTAAGATTGATTGCTCGCGTTTCAATGATTCGTTGTTTGTCCCTACTCTTTGGGCTCTCGTTATACGGAGTAACAGAGAAAGGCTTTAAACTAAATGAATATGATACTCATTCCTTTGTTTATGCATTCGGGTTATTACATGAGTATTGTGGCATGCTTTATGAATGATGCGGACTTGACATACGTCATGCTCTACGGTATTGAGGCTTGTAGAACGAAAAATCACAATTTAGAACGATAGAATGAAACGAAGAAAGCCACGGATCCACCGAATGGTGCGATGTCGGAATGAATTTGGGACGCACGGGGTCCCAAATGCCCGGAAGTGCACAAGAAAGCCACGGATCCACCGAATGGTGCGATGCCGGAATGAATTCGGGATGCACGGGGTCCCAAATGCCCGGAAAGGAAATTGAGAACACTTGATATAATGAAAACGGAGAATTTATAGATTATTAAGTGACGTGAATATGAACGGTATTGATTGTCAGGTATTAATCACTTGCTCTTGCTCACATGGGAAACTTTATCAATGTTCATCTCGGTGCATCGTCCATCTTATATGCATATAGTTTGAGCAAAGATTTCTCTACTGGGCTAGTGTAGCTCAACCTATCATTATTTTCAGGTACCTCTCAGGGACATTGATATGGAGTGCTTGCTGTGCATCTGACCATACTTTTGAAAGCTAACATTGAGGAATTACCATGGCATCTTTGTTAAATCTTTTTTGAAGATGTAATCGTAATTTCAATTATATTCTTTGACTTCCTCTCTTTAGGATACTGTCTAAGAATTTGGGGCCGGAGTGCCTTTATTGTAAACTTTTAAACTTGATTGTTCTCTTGGATGGATTATGGGAAGCAAATTTGGGGTATTATGATGTATTAATGCGAATGATTTTTCTTTGAAAGGCTATTATTATTATGTTGAAAATCGAGAGCGTGACAACTTGGTATCAAAGCATCTAGGTTTGAATACCTGGAGACCGTGGGGAGACTTAGTCTCATGGGTTCAAAAAAAAAAAATTCATTGCATATTTTAACAAAACCTGTGTGAGCTTGCATGACTGAAGTGTGATCATCATTGAACTAGTATTGCATTTATGTTCACATGAAACAGTGAAAAGCTGATGCTTGTGTCTGAGAAAAAGAGAAGTTTGACCTTCTTGTAGTAGCTATGGTTGCGATCGTTGTTGTTGTTATCGTTACTGTTGGTAGTTTTTGGACTTAAGCTATATGTGGTAAGGTGCCCTTTTAGATGAGATGTTAGGCAGGAAAGAATCTGAAAGACTGAGATTGTTACAGTGCTTGTGCGTAGTGCTGAGGTTGATGTGTGAAAGCTGATATCTGTTAGTATGTAATTGAAGTGCTAGACTATTAATAAGATTTATGAGCTAAGTGTTGGATGTGCTTTATTTGAATTGTGTGGGTTACATATCGGGTCTGAATTGCGTTAATTGAATCTTATGTGATGTAAGCCGCATCGAGTGTAAGTATACGAAGAGTAATATTTCTTTTGCGTTACAAGAACCGTAGTTGTCTGGAAAGTGAGTGGGATGTATCATAGCCAGCAGGTGAGTTAGCGTGTGCCTTGCATGTGTTGGAGAAGGGTATGACCTCTTGTGGTACTAATTGTGGTTAGTTGTTGTTATGGTAGTTATTGAGATAGCGACTGTGAGTATAGGTAAGGCGGGTTGAGCCCACATAGGGAGCTATATGTTTCTAAGGTTGATTTAGGAAGATGAGAGTTATAGGTAGGGTGTCTAGATACAGTATGTGTCTTCTGGACACCCAGGCGACTACCGAGGAGATCCAGTTGGAAGAGGCGCTTGATCACCGCTTCTTCTAGATGGAAGTCTCGGAAAGTCAATTGGACACTAGGATTGCATATAGAGGTTAGATCTCTAGGCTTGAGGTGGATGGCTCTACGTAGGAATTTCGTAGAAAAGGGAAGTGTTATGGGGTCGTAGTCTTCATTGTTGAGGTGAATGTCGTGGTGGTGTCATTATGACAGGTGGATAGAAGGTAGTGATAGCTTTGTGTGGTAAAAAAAAAAAAGAAGAAGAAGGAAGACAAGACTTGAGGTGTACTATATTGATGTGACTTGAGACGAGTGATTGATGTCAGTGAGTGGTAAGAGACTTGTTTGATGTGAGGGCAATAGAAATGAGGACTGTTATGAATTGAAAGACTTGAGTATAGAGATTGTGTATGAAGTGTAATTGGGGATGTGGACTAGACTAATGACAGTATGAGATATGTTGAGGTATGCCGTTAGGGTGACATGTTTGTTTGAGAGGGTTAAGGGATAATAGTGGTAGTGACAGCAGTGAGGGTGATGGGAATGAAAGTTGTTGATATTGAGATTGAGTGAAATTGTGGTGAATGTTCTTGAGGAATAATGTGTCGATAAGACTGTTTAGTAAATAAAAAAGAAAAGAAAAAGGAGAGCTATGAAACTTGTGGTGAGCGAAACTGTCAGAAGATATTGGTGCGAGAGAATTGACTCTTAGGTGATGAAGTAGTTGGAATATTGGAATGTGATGAGAAATATAGACATGCTGGTTGCAACCCCCAAAATCTTGCTGGTATTTAGGAAGGTGTCTGTCAATTTGTTTGTACTTGTATTGGTGTTTAAAATTTTAGTATCGAGATAATCAATAATTGTGGAAGTTCGTTAGTGCAACTAGTGCACACATTGTGTCGGTATTTGGGTGATGAAATGCCATGTGATTGTAAAGTTGATAGAGGAATGATTAATATCTATGCAGTGTATTTGTGATGTGATATTTGAGATTGTGAATATGAGAAACATGTGACTTGAGTAGACTAATTGACGAGAGTATTCGAGGTTAATGGGTGAACAGAAAACGTGAAAGGTATTATGAAGTTGAAAAGAACGAGATTACTATTGGGCTTTCTAGAGCCATAAAATGTGAAGTGTTGGATACTTTGTGAGTTGGTGAGTCTGCTGGATACTGAGTGAGTCTGTTAATGCGTGGATGTGTCTGGTGTCGTGTAAGCTATTAAATTGTACCGTGGGTTTGTTGAAATGTCTCGTGAATGAAATGTGCTGTCGTTTAGCTTTAATCTACATGTGTGATTTGTTATGTAACCTCAATGCATGAAATTTACTTTGACTATACAATGTAGAATAAACAGTGATGCTTATGTGGGTAGTTGCTACAAGTGTATACCTTTCTTGAGCAGCAGCAACGATGCTTGGAGAATTTGGTTCAAGGAAAATAGTGGATTGATAGTTTACCAGAACGGTTTTAATGTGTGTTGTGAAGAGTCATGTAGAAGGGACGTGTTACAATAGGAGTGAGTTTGGATTTCCGAGAATAGAAACAGGAAGCGATTCAGAGTGGGCTAGGGAATGTGAAGTAGTGTTGGATTCTTAGTTGTGTTTGAATGTTAAATGGACGAAAAAACGTTCGAGGTTTGTGCAGAGATGATATAAGAGTTGTGTGGGTAAACAGAAGTGTGAGTTAGAGATAAAGGTTAACGATTTTTTTTGTTAGATGTGTTTCGTTGTACCAAGGGAGGTGAACCATGCCTTTAAGAGGGGGAAGTGAGTAGCGAGGTGCGTGAAATAATTTGAGATTGTTAAAGGGAATGGTGCAGCTGCCTATTATTTGTGGTATTGATAGAATTGAATTAGTTGTGAGGTGTGTTTATTTGTGGAGACGAAAGAGGTGTTAATAGCTTGAGATGTGAGACGTTTAACTAGGGTGAGTTGGTGTTAAAATTGAGTAAATGGTGATAATCGTTATGTAGTCAAACTATTGGGTTTTGGGTTTCTTGGTTTTATTACAATGGAGAGTATTTGGGTATTCAAAGAAAATTGTTGATGGATTGATCTATCAGTTGGTGTTGGGAAGATGAGACTTAGAGTATTAGAATTAGAGTTTTTATAAGCAGTTTTGTATGTCCTTCTGGGAAGTTCTAGAGATACTTAATGGAATAAGGTGCAAAGAATGAGAATGAGAAATTTCAGAGTTCGAAGAACGTGAGATTATAATCTATTGGATCTCGGTGTGATTGTCATGTAGGTATGTGGGGACTAGGATTTTGGTATAGGTGTTAGGACTTGAAAATATGATAAAGATGGTGGAGGTTTGTAACTGAGTGTTGAGTGATAAGACCATACCATTAGTGAGGGTTATGAGGAGCAGACGGGATAAGGAAGAGCCTACATAGAAAAGAAAGAATGACGTTATGATTATGAAATTACAGTATTGGGCTTTATGAGAGGCCATGTAGATCACCCGTGTGTTGAACCGAGTGAGGCGAGGTTACGTTAGTAGGGCCGGATATGATCGAGGAGACCCCCGAGAATATGAAAGCAATTTGCCAACGCCTTTTTGAAGCTCAAGAAAGAACAACGGAATAAGTCAAGGTGATTCGCCAAAGATTGTTGACCACGCAAAGTAGGCAAAAGAATTATGCCAATCGTCGTCGCTGACCATTATCATTGGAAGAAGGGGATCACATTTTTCTTAAAGTATCGCCGCGTCGGGGTTTGTCTCATTTTGGGAAAAAGGGGAAGCTTTCACCACGTTATATCGGGCCGTTCTACATCATTGAGAAGATTGGGAAAGTAGCGTATCGCTTGGCTTTGCCACCGAAGCTTTCGGGAGTGCACGATGTGTTTCACGTGTCTCTATTGAGGAAATACGAACCGGATCCATCTCATGTCTTAGAGTGGTCCGAACTCGAGCCAGAAGCCGACGCGTCTTATGGGGAAGAACCGATACGTATCCTAGATTCGCGCGATCAAGTGTTGAGGGGTAAGACAATACCGTTAGTGCGAGTCTTATGGAGTAACCAAGGCAAAGAAGAGTCGACTTGGGAACGAGAAGATGAGGTTAGGGAGAAGTATCCGCATTTGTTTCCAGCGTAGAAATCGATGTGAGTGTTTAAGTTTGAACTTAAAATTATTACCATTGTTGCATAATGATTAACGTTATGACTTGGACATGTTTATGTGATGCATATTTTGATTGATCATGGTTATCAAATTTCGAGGACGAAATTTCTTTAAGGAGGGTAGAATGTAGAGCCCCGTAGTTTCGGAAAAATCGTTTAAAAGTTTTATAAATGCTAGAATAGGAAATTTGTAGAGTTTAATTGAATTAGGGTTAATGTGATAGAATGGCTTGTAAGAGGGTGTATGTGCAATATGGGTTTATTTGAGTATATATGTGTAGGAGAGTGTGGTGTAGAGAAATAACTTTCTCAAACACACACACACCATGTCTCTCTCTCCCTCTCGGCATTCTTCTCTCTCTCTCACCCTCTCACCCAAAAATCCCACTCCAAGTTCAAAACCCACTAAGATCCTTCACCAAATCATCATCCTCTCGGGCTCTCGACCTTGGGTTTCGTTGGAGCAAGCTCGGAGAGGAGTATTTTCGAAGGATTTCGAATTCAAAGGCTAGGGCTCGATCAATCTCGTTGGGTTTCGTTCTCAAAGTCGAGGTAGGGATTTCTAACTTTCTCTATATGTTTATGAGTTGATTCGGTGTCCAAAACTTGCTTTGGATCGTTGTTTGGAAGCCTTGTGTTCGCCCTTGAAATCTGTCAAAAACGTGCTGAAAAACCCAGGTGCTACATGTAGCACCCTTTTTCTGCTACATGTAGCAAACCCAGATTTCTTTGATTTTGGTTTGCTGGCTACATGTAGCACCCTTTTTCTGCTACATGTAGCAAACCCGGATTTCTTTGATTTTGTTCGCTGGCTACATGTAGCACCATTTTTCTGCTACATGTACCAAAACCCAGATTTTACGTTCTGTTCGCTGGCTACATGTAGCACCTTTTTCTGCTACATGTACCAAACTGGAAATTTCTAAAAAGTTTCTCCCTTCATGGTTTGGACCCCCGATCACTTCTAATACCTTTTAAACACCTTTAAATCATCTCTAAGATTGATTGCTCGCGTTTCAATGATTCGTTGTTTGTCCCTACTCTTTGGGCTCTCGTTATACGGAGTAATAGAGAAAGGCTTTAAACTAAATGAATATGATACTCATTCCTTTGTTTATGCATTCGGGTTATTACATGAGTATTGTGGCATGCTTTATGAATGATGCGGACTTGACATACGTCATGCTCTACGGTATTGAGGCTTGTAGAACGAAAAATCACAATTTAGAACGATAGAATGAAACGAAGAAAGCCACGGATCCACCGAATGGTGCGATGTCGGAATGAATTTGGGACGCACGGGGTCCCAAATGCCCGGAAGTGCACAAGAAAGCCACGGATCCACCGAATGGTGCGATGCCGGAATGAATTCGGGATGCACGGGGTCCCAAATGCCCGGAAAGGAAATCGAGAACACTTGATATAATGAAAACGGAGAATTTATAGATTATTAAGTGACGTGAATATGAACGGTATTGATTGTCAGGTATTAATCACTTGCTCTTGCTCACATGGGAAACTTTATCAATGTTCATCTCGGTGCATCGTCCATCTTATATGCATATAGTTTGAGCAAAGATTTCTCTACTGGGCTAGTGTAGCTCAACCTATCATTATTTTCAGGTACCTCTCAGGGACATTGATATGGAGTGCTTGCTGTGCATCTGACCATACTTTTGAAAGCTAACATTGAGGAATTACCATGGCATCTTTGTTAAATCTTTTTTGAAGATGTAATCGTAATTTCAATTATATTCTTTGACTTCCTCTCTTTAGGATACTGTCTAAGAATTTGGGGCCGGAGTGCCTTTATTGTAAACTTTTAAACTTGATTGTTCTCTTGGATGGATTATGGGAAGCAAATTTGGGGTATTATGATGTATTAATGCGAATGATTTTTCTTTGAAAGGCTATTATTATTATGTTGAAAATCGAGAGCGTGACAACTTGGTATCAAAGCATCTAGGTTTGAATACCTGGAGACCGTGGGGAGACTTAGTCTCATGGGTTCAAAAAAAAAAAATTCATTGCATATTTTAACAAAACCTGTGTGAGCTTGCATGACTGAAGTGTGATCATCATTGAACTAGTATTGCATTTATGTTCACATGAAACAGTGAAAAGCTGATGCTTGTGTCTGAGAAAAAGAGAAGTTTGACCTTCTTGTAGTAGCTATGGTTGCGATCGTTGTTGTTGTTATCGTTACTGTTGGTAGTTTTTGGACTTAAGCTATATGTGGTAAGGTGCCCTTTTAGATGAGATGTTAGGCAGGAAAGAATCTGAAAGACTGAGATTGTTACAGTGCTTGTGCGTAGTGCTGAGGTTGATGTGTGAAAGCTGATATCTGTTAGTATGTAATTGAAGTGCTAGACTATTAATAAGATTTATGAGCTAAGTGTTGGATGTGCTTTATTTGAATTGTGTGGGTTACATATCGGGTCTGAATTGCGTTAATTGAATCTTATGTGATGTAAGCCGCATCGAGTGTAAGTATACGAAGAGTAATATTTCTTTTGCGTTACAAGAACCGTAGTTGTCTGGAAAGTGAGTGGGATGTATCATAGCCAGCAGGTGAGTTAGCGTGTGCCTTGCATGTGTTGGAGAAGGGTATGACCTCTTGTGGTACTAATTGTGGTTAGTTGTTGTTATGGTAGTTATTGAGATAGCGACTGTGAGTATAGGTAAGGCGGGTTGAGCCCACATAGGGAGCTATATGTTTCTAAGGTTGATTTAGGAAGATGAGAGTTATAGGTAGGGTGTCTAGATACAGTATGTGTCTTCTGGACACCCAGGCGACTACCGAGGAGATCCAGTTGGAAGAGGCGCTTGATCACCGCTTCTTCTAGATGGAAGTCTCGGAAAGTCAATTGGACACTAGGATTGCATATAGAGGTTAGATCTCTAGGCTTGAGGTGGATGGCTCTACGTAGGAATTTCGTAGAAAAGGGAAGTGTTATGGGGTCGTAGTCTTCATTGTTGAGGTGAATGTCGTGGTGGTGTCATTATGACAGGTGGATAGAAGGTAGTGATAGCTTTGTGTGGTAAAAAAAAAAAAGAAGAAGAAGGAAGACAAGACTTGAGGTGTACTATATTGATGTGACTTGAGACGAGTGATTGATGTCAGTGCGTGGTAAGAGACTTGTTTGATGTGAGGGCAATAGAAATGAGGACTGTTATGAATTGAAAGACTTGAGTATAGAGATTGTGTATGAAGTGTAATTGGGGATGTGGACTAGACTAATGACAGTATGAGATATGTTGAGGTATGCCGTTAGGGTGACATGTTTGTTTGAGAGGGTTAAGGGATAATAGTGGTAGTGACAGCAGTGAGGGTGATGGGAATGAAAGTTGTTGATATTGAGATTGAGTGAAATTGTGGTGAATGTTCTTGAGGAATAATGTGTCGATAAGACTGTTTAGTAAATAAAAAAGAAAAGAAAAAGGAGAGCTATGAAACTTGTGGTGAGCGAAACTGTCAGAAGATATTGGTGCGAGAGAATTGACTCCTAGGTGATGAAGTAGTTGGAATATTGGAATGTGATGAGAAATATAGACATGCTGGTTGCAACCCCCAAAATCTTGCTGGTATTTAGGAAGGTGTCTGTCAATTTGTTTGTACTTGTATTGGTGTTTAAAATTTTAGTATCGAGATAATCAATAATTGTGGAAGTTCGTTAGTGCAACTAGTGCACACATTGTGTCGGTATTTGGGTGATGAAATGCCATGTGATTGTAAAGTTGATAGAGGAATGATTAATATCTATGCAGTGTATTTGTGATGTGATATTTGAGATTGTGAATATGAGAAACATGTGACTTGAGTAGACTAATTGACGAGAGTATTCGAGGTTAATGGGTGAACAGAAAACGTGAAAGGTATTATGAAGTTGAAAAGAACGAGATTACTATTGGGCTTTCTAGAGCCATAAAATGTGAAGTGTTGGATACTTTGTGAGTTGGTGAGTCTGCTGGATACTGAGTGAGTCTGTTAATGCGTGGATGTGTCTGGTGTCGTGTAAGCTATTAAATTGTACCGTGGGTTTGTTGAAATGTCTCGTGAATGAAATGTGCTGTCGTTTAGCTTTAATCTACATGTGTGATTTGTTATGTAACCTCAATGCATGAAATTTACTTTGACTATACAATGTAGAATAAACAGTGATGCTTATGTGGGTAGTTGCTACAAGTGTATACCTTTCTTGAGCAGCAGCAACGATGCTTGGAGAATTTGGTTCAAGGAAAATAGTGGATTGATAGTTTACCAGAACGGTTTTAATGTGTGTTGTGAAGAGTCATGTAGAAGGGACGTGTTACAATAGGAGTGAGTTTGGATTTCCGAGAATAGAAACAGGAAGCGATTCAGAGTGGGCTAGGGAATGTGAAGTAGTGTTGGATTCTTAGTTGTGTTTGAATGTTAAATGGACGAAAAAACGTTCGAGGTTTGTGCAGAGATGATATAAGAGTTGTGTGGGTAAACAGAAGTGTGAGTTAGAGATAAAGGTTAACGATTTTTTTTGTTAGATGTGTTTCGTTGTACCAAGGGAGGTGAACCATGCCTTTAAGAGGGGGAAGTGAGTAGCGAGGTGCGTGAAATAATTTGAGATTGTTAAAGGGAATGGTGCAGCTGCCTATTATTTGTGGTATTGATAGAATTGAATTAGTTGTGAGGTGTGTTTATTTGTGGAGACGAAAGAGGTGTTAATAGCTTGAGATGTGAGACGTTTAACTAGGGTGAGTTGGTGTTAAAATTGAGTAAATGGTGATAATCGTTATGTAGTCAAACTATTGGGTTTTGGGTTTCTTGGTTTTATTACAATGGAGAGTATTTGGGTATTCAAAGAAAATTGTTGATGGATTGATCTATCAGTTGGTGTTGGGAAGATGAGACTTAGAGTATTAGAATTAGAGTTTTTATAAGCAGTTTTGTATGTCCTTCTGGGAAGTTCTAGAGATACTTAATGGAATAAGGTGCAAAGAATGAGAATGAGAAATTTCAGAGTTCGAAGAACGTGAGATTATAATCTATTGGATCTCGGTGTGATTGTCATGTAGGTATGTGGGGACTAGGATTTTGGTATAGGTGTTAGGACTTGAAAATATGATAAAGATGGTGGAGGTTTGTAACTGAGTGTTGAGTGATAAGACCATACCATTAGTGAGGGTTATGAGGAGCAGACGGGATAAGGAAGAGCCTACATAGAAAAGAAAGAATGACGTTATGATTATGAAATTACAGTATTGGGCTTTATGAGAGGCCATGTAGATCACCCGTGTGTTGAACCGAGTGAGGCGAGGTTACGTTAGTAGGGCCGGATATGATCGAGGAGACCCCCGAGAATATGAAAGCAATTTGCCAACGCCTTTTTGAAGCTCAAGAAAGAACAACGGAATAAGTCAAGGTGATTCGCCAAAGATTGTTGACCACGCAAAGTAGGCAAAAGAATTATGCCAATCGTCGTCGCTGACCATTATCATTGGAAGAAGGGGATCACATTTTTCTTAAAGTATCGCCGCGTCGGGGTTTGTCTCATTTTGGGAAAAAGGGGAAGCTTTCACCACGTTATATCGGGCCGTTCTACATCATTGAGAAGATTGGGAAAGTAGCGTATCGCTTGGCTTTGCCACCGAAGCTTTCGGGAGTGCACGATGTGTTTCACGTGTCTCTATTGAGGAAATACGAACCGGATCCATCTCATGTCTTAGAGTGGTCCGAACTCGAGCCAGAAGCCGACGCGTCTTATGGGGAAGAACCGATACGTATCCTAGATTCGCGCGATCAAGTGTTGAGGGGTAAGACAATACCGTTAGTGCGAGTCTTATGGAGTAACCAAGGCAAAGAAGAGTCGACTTGGGAACGAGAAGATGAGGTTAGGGAGAAGTATCCGCATTTGTTTCCAGCGTAGAAATCGATGTGAGTGTTTAAGTTTGAACTTAAAATTATTACCATTGTTGCATAATGATTAACGTTATGACTTGGACATGTTTATGTGATGCATATTTTGATTGATCATGGTTATCAAATTTCGAGGACGAAATTTCTTTAAGGAGGGTAGAATGTAGAGCCCCGTAGTTTCGGAAAAATCGTTTAAAAGTTTTATAAATGCTAGAATAGGAAATTTGTAGAGTTTAATTGAATTAGGGTTAATGTGATAGAATGGCTTGTAAGAGGGTGTATGTGCAATATGGGTTTATTTGAGTATATATGTGTAGGAGAGTGTGGTGTAGAGAAATAACTTTCTCAAACACACACACACCATGTCTCTCTCTCCCTCTCGGCATTCTTCTCTCTCTCTCACCCTCTCACCCAAAAATCCCACTCCAAGTTCAAAACCCACTAAGATCCTTCACCAAATCATCATCCTCTCGGGCTCTCGACCTTGGGTTTCGTTGGAGCAAGCTCGGAGAGGAGTATTTTCGAAGGATTTCGAATTCAAAGGCTAGGGCTCGATCAATCTCGTTGGGTTTCGTTCTCAAAGTCGAGGTAGGGATTTCTAACTTTCTCTATATGTTTATGAGTTGATTCGGTGTCCAAAACTTGCTTTGGATCGTTGTTTGGAAGCCTTGTGTTCGCCCTTGAAATCTGTCAAAAACGTGCTGAAAAACCCAGGTGCTACATGTAGCACCCTTTTTCTGCTACATGTAGCAAACCCAGATTTCTTTGATTTTGGTTTGCTGGCTACATGTAGCACCCTTTTTCTGCTACATGTAGCAAACCCGGATTTCTTTGATTTTGTTCGCTGGCTACATGTAGCACCATTTTTCTGCTACATGTACCAAAACCCAGATTTTACGTTCTGTTCGCTGGCTACATGTAGCACCTTTTTCTGCTACATGTACCAAACTGGAAATTTCTAAAAAGTTTCTCCCTTCATGGTTTGGACCCCCGATCACTTCTAATACCTTTTAAACACCTTTAAATCATCTCTAAGATTGATTGCTCGCGTTTCAATGATTCGTTGTTTGTCCCTACTCTTTGGGCTCTCGTTATACGGAGTAATAGAGAAAGGCTTTAAACTAAATGAATATGATACTCATTCCTTTGTTTATGCATTCGGGTTATTACATGAGTATTGTGGCATGCTTTATGAATGATGCGGACTTGACATACGTCATGCTCTACGGTATTGAGGCTTGTAGAACGAAAAATCACAATTTAGAACGATAGAATGAAACGAAGAAAGCCACGGATCCACCGAATGGTGCGATGTCGGAATGAATTTGGGACGCACGGGGTCCCAAATGCCCGGAAGTGCACAAGAAAGCCACGGATCCACCGAATGGTGCGATGCCGGAATGAATTCGGGATGCACGGGGTCCCAAATGCCCGGAAAGGAAATCGAGAACACTTGATATAATGAAAACGGAGAATTTATAGATTATTAAGTGACGTGAATATGAACGGTATTGATTGTCAGGTATTAATCACTTGCTCTTGCTCACATGGGAAACTTTATCAATGTTCATCTCGGTGCATCGTCCATCTTATATGCATATAGTTTGAGCAAAGATTTCTCTACTGGGCTAGTGTAGCTCAACCTATCATTATTTTCAGGTACCTCTCAGGGACATTGATATGGAGTGCTTGCTGTGCATCTGACCATACTTTTGAAAGCTAACATTGAGGAATTACCATGGCATCTTTGTTAAATCTTTTTTGAAGATGTAATCGTAATTTCAATTATATTCTTTGACTTCCTCTCTTTAGGATACTGTCTAAGAATTTGGGGCCGGAGTGCCTTTATTGTAAACTTTTAAACTTGATTGTTCTCTTGGATGGATTATGGGAAGCAAATTTGGGGTATTATGATGTATTAATGCGAATGATTTTTCTTTGAAAGGCTATTATTATTATGTTGAAAATCGAGAGCGTGACAGAGCCCCTGCTTGGGCATTTAATTTCTGCTGAGTGAATTCCTGTTTCATCCTCTAGACTATGCTTATTCAATGATTTATTTCCTAAATTGCAATTACCAATACACTATAGTCTCTTTGCCAAACAAGGGAAACTTCAAAGAATCAAGTTCTTTGTGTCTTTGACAAAAGGGAAGGAAGGGATGAACTTTAGTTGCTTAAGAAACTAGATTTTTGTCAAAACTTAGAAAGAAGACACTATCTCCGCGAGAACACTTAGGGTTAGCTCGCCCATTATGAAGGTACAAACACAAGGGAGATTTAGAAAAATATCTCCATCAAATTCCTCTCCGAAATGCAGAAACCCTCTTGAGAGAAGTGCTCCTTAGGTAACTTGAAAACCCAAGCAAAAATAAGAGCAAAGCCTGCTAGGGCAAGAAAATGCAAAAACGCAGCCTAGGCAAAAGTTAAGGCATTTAAAGAAAAGCTCGCTAGGGACTCAACCTCCATTAGGTAACCTAGGCAAAATCAAGAGCACGTGAGAAGAAAAACCAAGAGTGAAAAACCCAACCTCAAAGGTAATGGTTTCGGAACTACGTAAAAGGCCTGATTCCCTGATTGGGATACGTAGGCAATCTCACATAGAGATGCGGCCCAAGCATTTGGAGAGAAGGAAAAACATCAACAGATTTGTACTCAATGATAGGCATAGCTAACCTTGCGTATTGAGCTCGCAAAAGATGAGTATGCTTTTCTCAAGGAATTGGCAATAGCAAAAGACATGAGAATCATTGTTCATCCCCTCTAACTTGAAGGTCATTAATGCAATGGGCAGGATATCTTGAAAACTCTCAAGTTTGGCAATCAGACTAGGGAACATGGCAAAAGCAAAATGGCATGAAATCAAGATCAAGCATAAGAAGGAAGGGAAAACATGATGCCACTTGGCTAAAACAAAACCTAACTCCCTTTCGGAAAATAAAAGCAACAGCCGAAGGATTGATATCTCGGCCGCAATTCTGATTCCCCGGCCATAATATCAATTCCACGGTCTGTATTTTGCAGTAAACAACAGATGTTTATTCAAAACAATTTAAAAGCCATGTTCTGACTATCGCATGCAAACTCAAGACATCTAGGGGCATAAAAAGCATTTCTCATTTCATGAACAAAAGCTTGCCTACAAAATCATCACTGTGGTTGCTTTTACTATACAAACATAGTTTCTGCTTCTTTCTTTGCTAACCATGAACAGGAAGGAAAAAGAAAATCCTAAAGTTGGTCGTGACGGCGTCTTCGAGACGATCTCTGAGATGAAGAAGGAGATCGCTGACTATCCTCCCCACTGATAGCTGGTGCTCACTCATCCTCAAGCTACAAGGAAAAGAATACAAAACAAGGGGCAAACACCAAGCGCTCCTCTTCTCCATCATCAGAGTGGAAAGAGACAAAGGAAAGGGCCCGTGGCCAAACAGGAGCAACTAAAGGAACAGCAGGCAGAACCAAAGAAAAATGGCAGTACTCCATACAGTCACTTACCTAAAGAAGCAAACTCGCCCAGTCTCTGATCTGAGCATTCTCCAAGTCTACTTTAGATATCGAAGAAGTAGATCTCATCAAACGCCGAAGGAGGAGGAGGAACAAACTGAATATCCTCAGCACACGGGCGCCACTGGCTGGCCACCCAATCACATAAGTACCAGGCTTAACAAAAGGGACCCTCGAACAGGCTACGAGTACAATCTAGAACCCTGGAACGCGCAAGAGGGGTGTCCTCTGATACACCACTCCAAGGGTCGAACCTCACCTGCAAACGAAGTCTAAATCAGCCACAGCACAGAGGAATGGAGATCTAAAAACAAGGAATGCAAGGGGTACCTGGTCAACTGTCAATCGGTCCAAAACTCATCGCCAAGGCTCAAAACTGGCGACCGTGGCTTCCGTTGGCCCACCAACCATCGCTCACAGTTAGAAACGCAGTTCACATCCTCATGCTTGGTATCAGTGGGAAACTGAAGAGAAAGGAAGTAAAGAAGAAGGATATACCTTAAGCACTCGTTAGTGACAGCCAAGGATAAAACTCTTGTCCCGTGGGCAAGCTCCAAGATTGCCATACAAGGTGGCCAAAGCGGATGATCCCCAATCAAACTCCCTAACGGCCCCCAAATGCTGCAAAGGGGCCAAGAGCTGTGTATGCACTGAACTATCCTTGTTGGCAAATAATGTCTGCCCGAGGAGATAGAGAAGGAAGGCCCATGTCAGCTACTCAACACTCACCTGAGTCAAGATATCAACCTTCATAAAAGTCTTGCTCAGCCAAGAGACATCGACATGACCGCGTGAGTGAAGAGGTGGCACCTTGCCCAAAGAACCACTCCAGAGCCCCTGTCCACTCCCAAAGCTTGGGATCAACCTGAAGAGGAATTCCACCTACTCGCAGGCCGGAAGCTTACTGAAACATTGAGGACGCTCAAGTGCTGCTCAGCGGCTCTACGCCAACCAACTCAGCGGTTCTATGTCCACAATCATTTAATAGTCTCACTCACCTAGCGGCCTCAAGCTCATCACTCCAACAGCCAGGCTCATTCAGTAGCTCCAACTAGCCACCTGGCAACACCATGTGCTCCTTGTTCGCCATCTCAGACAGCATCATAACCCAACAACTCTCTAGTATTCAACTCAGTGGCTCAAAACGCCCATGAAAACACCGTCTCTGCAAGCACCATACTTCTTGCACCATCAGGTCACTCAGCAGCTCACTTTTCAAGCCGTTCAACAGTTCTACGCTCATCCCTGTGTTCAAAAGCTCTATACCCATTATCACCCAGCAGCTTTAGGCTCATTATCAGCAGCTCCGTGTTCGTCCAGCAGCCCTGTGTCCAAGTCGCTCAAACAGCTCCGCGCTCACCTCAACAGCCCCGTGCCTACTATCTCAGTCATTCAGCAGCTCTGTAGCTACCCCAAGCTCACGTCTTAAAGATAAACAGCCTCACCACTTCCAGGCCGGTGAAGTAATCCTGTGGCTCCCACTTTAATGCACATTTATGCAGTTCTGGCCCAACGCACCCTTCGGAAGGCACTCCCAGCAATGGAGGTAATGGGAAATCTCCCTAACAAAGTTGAATCTACCTAACAAGGAGACAAATGAAATCTCCTAGGCATGCATAAGGATCACCTCATCAGCGAAGATGGTGGATATCTCCCAAAACAAGTTGAATTTGCCAAAGGAGGCGATGGAAATCTCCTAGAGCGCATGTGTGAATCACCCCATCAGTGGAGGTAATGGAAATCCCCCTAACAAAGTGGAATATACTCAAAAGAACTGGCCTTGGGGGCAATCTCGAGCATACTCAGAACTAGCCTTGGGAGCAATCCCGAGCATACTCAGAACTTGCCTTGGGGGCATTCCCAAGCAAACACAATAGCCTTGGGGGCATATCCAAGCACGAAGAAACTCTCTCTTCATGGCAATAAACTCACCGGATGCTAGTCACTTGACCACTAAGGATTATCAAGCCCAAACTCTTACTCCGCACCCACTATTATTCAGCGACTCCAAAAGCTCACTATCTCGGCAGCCCTGAGCTCATTGCTACAGCAGCTTATGCTTATTATCGTCATCAGCAGCTCTAAGCTCACTCAACATCTTAGGGCTCATCATCATGTCCACCATCACTCCAAACTATTCAGCGGCGTTACGCCCATGCTCACTAGGTTTACTCAGCAGCTCCACGCTCACTACTTCAGCGGCTCGAAGCCCATCCATGCTCATTACCTCAGCGGCTCAAAGCCCATCTCAAACTATTCAACATGCTTATGCCCATATCTACCGTCTCAGCGGCTCCAAGCCCATTACTCAACTGGCTCGAAGCCATCATCTCAACACCCATATTCACCATCTCAATCAACTCAGCGACTCCAAGCCCGCTATCTCAACTGGCTCGAAGCCATAACAACTATCTCAACAGGCTCTACGCCGCCCCAACAATCAAGACATCATCTATTCTCAGGCTCTACGCCTGAATGCTCAAAATCTAACATTTTGAATGCTCGAAGCTCTTCGAATGCCCAACCACTGTGTACTGGATGCTCAAGTTCTACACTTGAATGCTCAAGCTCTACGTTTGAATGCCCAACCACTGCGTACTGGATGCTCAAAGCCTGTACTTTGAATGCTCGGATTCTACCGTCCGAATGCTCGAGCTCTACGCTCTGAATGCTCAAGTCCGGAACTTGAAAGAAGCTCTACGCTTATATCAAACACACATGCACGGGCCCGTGCACATTTGCATCAATTGCATCATCATCACATCGAGTCTGCATCATCATACATGTTCACATCTAACAATCATCACATATAGATACTCTGCATATCTCTCATTCCACAGGTCAAAATCCAGCAATCAACCGGCTTTATGCCTCGGTTTTATTGATCGGTCCAGCGCCTCGATCCTTTGGCCCTACGCCAAAACTTATGATGAGAAAGCTCCGTGCACAGACCATCAGAATGCAACCGGTTCTACGCTTCGGTTCAAATCAAATCAAGCTCCAACCCCTTTGGCTTCAAGCCAAAACTTATGATGAGAAAGCTCCGTGCACAGACCATCAGAATGCAACCAGTTCTACGCCTCGGTTCAAATCACATCAAGCTCTAAGCTCCAATACCTCAGGCTCTAGCCTTATACCAGCTCCGCGCTTCGGTTCTATCAAGCTCTAAGCTCAAACACCTCAGGCCCTCGCCTCATAACTGCAACAGGCTCTACGCCTCAAATTCTATCACCTCAGGCTCTCGCCTCATGACTACAACCGGCTCTGCGCTTCGGTTCCCTCATCCCAACGCTCCGTGCTTTAGTTACTGGCCTCGTGCCCCCCATATCTCGAAACGGCGTCCGATTCATCCCCCAGCAGATGGCTTGGATTCCACCCTATTACATCAATTCCTTCCAGCTCATTCGCAAGGATAGGCTACTCTACCGAGCTCCTCTCAGTCAAAGTAAGGATGATCAAGAAAAGCAAACGCACCTACCGTCACTACAACAAAAGTGGTCTAAGATGACGAAAAATTATTTTGTCGGTAATAGTATGTGATTTGCGAGGAAATTTTTTTTCCGTCACTAATTGAAGGGAGCGGGTGTAATTAGGCGAGGAAATATTTGTTCGTCGCGGTTTGAACAAATTTGACGACGAAACTCTATTTTTCCTCGCCATTTATCTGTTCCAATTTTACTGTTAGCGACAAAAAAAAAAATTTCCTCGCCGTTTCCCTCAAAAAAATTGGCGGCATCCCAAAAACATTAAATTTTTTGGCGGTACCCCAACAAATAAGGATTGGCGGGACTGGGAAAAAAAAACAAACAAACAAAAAGTGCTAAAACGGCACCGTTTAGGCATAAATAAAGGATATACTCCTACTTTTCCTTCTCTCTCCTCATTCCCTCGTAACCCACCGCTTCTCTCTCTCTCTTCTTCTCTGATGAAGTACTTGCAGAGAACACTTCGATGAATCCGCCATAGCTCGCCACACTGAACTATTTTTCGATTGGAGCATCAAGAAGCACAACAGGATTCTCCTTGTCTTTCTAATCGCTCGAGTCTAAGATTTCAGGTACGTGAGATACGGTTGTAAGTTTCTCTCTGTCTTTTCCATATATTCCTCCAAAGATCCTAAACCCAGTTGATTTGTTGTGATTATTTGGGGCAAAGGTCTCATAATCCTGTATATATATGTTTGTACATGGATCGGTGTATATATATGGACTTATATGTTAGTATTTCTCTAATCTATAATCCCCAAAACCCTGACTCGGTGATAGCTAGGGCTGCAGAAAGCGAAAAGTGGGCGCCCAGAGGTGTACGAACCGGTTTCGAGTCATGCATCCCTCCACACTCCAGAATATTTTCAAGTCCATTCCGTTGAATACTCATATATGTTTCCCCGCCTCCCCCCGACAAGGGGAACAGAGCCCTTTTTCAAGTTGGGCGAGACCCAAGCTTTCACGACCGAGCAACGTACTTATTTTGTTTTTCTTTTTGCGGTCGTCCTCTTTTTTTGACCTTCTCGTTAGAACATGAGGTGAATTTACGAATAGAGATGCAACTGAAGTGGAAGTAGAGATTAGAAAAATTAAGTGGGTACCCTTGAATTTTCTCTCCCAAATCTTTAGTTTGATGACTGTTAGAAATATTTACCTAACTGTGTAGTAGGATCTGACTTGTTCATAGTCTCTGCCATTTAAAATTGGACTACGGTTTTAATGGTCCAAGCCCTATACCATGATAGAGTATTCAATGCATTATAGGAGTAGTACTGTGGAATCCATACAAATTAGGGTGGAAATCAAACTAATCAGTGCTGAAAGAACTTCTGGACATTAATCCGGGCACTAAACAATCTTTCTTGGGTAATTTTTTTTCACACTCCTTTTTTCTACCATGCAATCTATTTTTGTCCCACTGCAACGTGAATTCACAAAGTTGGAGCAGGGTGTTCTTTCCAGGAATCGACGGATCACACGGTTGAGAGTTTATTATGTGGGTTGCTTATTGGAGTATTTGATTCGATGAATTTTTTTAGTGGTTTTCTCGGTTCCAGTGGCTTACAAGTTGAAAGCTTGTAAAAGATAGGGCAGTTAGACCCCCAGTCCTTTACACCTCCAACACAATCTATTCAACTCTGTGGGCCTTCAATTGATAGATCCCATTTTAGAAAGACTTTGCATGTGGCCCATAATTAGTATATGCCTTGCCTACCCCAATAGGTTTTTATGTTCGCGATCTAAATTCTCGCTCCACAGCTGCGCAATTAATTCTCGCTCTTTGCTCGCACACTTAATTCTTGCTCTTGTATTTTTTAATAGTTTGAAAAGTTTTTGAAAGATGCTTTCACAATCGCAATCGCATTCCTGCAAGGTCCTGTGCATTATGTGACTTAGGTTGTGGGAGAGGGGGAGATGGCCATGTGACACTCAATAATATCCTGTAGGGGTGTGGGTTGATGCTTATATTTCTTATTTGACATGGGGATTTGGTTATGACTTGTGCTCATAGGATTCAGTCCCTATGTTGTCATGTGTATTTTGTGTTTTCGATACTTGAATAGAAGTTGACTTCAAAAGATCAAGAAGTGAGGTATGAGAGTAAAAATAAAAATGTTGTACTTGTTTAATTAAAGGAAATTACTTCTGGTGTTTGTTCTATTGGGCAAAATAATTGATACCTCCTTGTGTTGTTACTTGATAGCTTATTCATTTACAAAGTATTGATTTCATGTGGAGTTTTGGTGTCTTTGTAAGTGCAGAAAAACCGTGAGTGGTTTAAGCAGCACAAGAACGTAACGGCTACTTTGAGGCCCTCGCCGGAACCCTAATACGTCGCCGGAGTCTTTATCTGCAAAACAGACAAAGGGTGAGTGCACCTTTGCCTCTCGTGGCAAAGGCCCTCCGATGCCTAAGTTAGTATCACGTATTGGTCGAAAACCCTAATTCAAGTAGGAGAATATGTAAAACCGTAATGTATTGTGTACCTTTTTCCTCTAGGTTTACCTTGTATTTATAGGTTTATGGACGCTTGCTGCCCAAGTTCCCACGTTTCCCTAAGTTTCCTATCTCGTACAGGAAACCCAGAACATCTTGGATCCTCGTTCCCTTATCAGTTCATCACTTTAGTCCGTTTAGGACTCTTTTCCATAACTGGCTGAACTTCCCATTCCCGTTGGGTATCTTCCCAAGATCCTATTTTATTGGGATCTCATTCCTTCACGGAATATCTCTGTTTCCGGAACCTCCTGGAGAGTTCCCTGTGCCTGGGACTACTTTCGTATAAATCCCCCCTGTTCGGCCTCATTGTTGCCGAACAAGCTACCTGGACCAATAACTTCACATGTTACCGGTCCTTTGTCAATCCCTTGGTCCAATATCCTCTCATGTTACTGGACCTTTGACTTCGCATAGACTCTCTGGACCAACGATTTCTCATATCATTGGTCTCTGTCGCCGACCACCATTTTGCACGGCGACTATCCCCAACATGATTATATTGTGGTCCCACGTGCCACGTGTTCGGGCATTATTTGTACTTGTTCGGGATCTACTCCCTACAATTGCTCCCCAGCTTTATTCGTTATTTACTCTTAATATGACGAGCAAAGCTTCTCAGGATCAGAGCATCATTCCTTTGCTCTTGCACCCTTTATTCCTCAAAGTTTGTGCAGAGATCATCATTAAGCCAAGCAAAAACGTCCAATTGTTTGGGCTCTCCAAGACGTTCCCTGCCCCTTACTTTACACATGGCACTTATCGTACCGTTCGTATTAAATGCGGATGCACACCTCTTGGGGAACGGAACGCCCAAACGGCGTCTGGGGCGACGTTTCGCATACGTCACCCCACTAATTGGGGTACATTTGGGTTTTCACCTTATTTCGAAACCCCCTTTCTCTATCTTGATTCCCTCTGCAACCAGAGCTTTCAAACGCACCCGCCATTGAAGCCCTGTTCACCATCTCGAGGTTTCTCCTGTGCATTTTAGAACTTCGACCATCACAATCGTAAGTCATCGTTCCCTTTTGCCCCTTTCCTCTCGTTACTATAGGGTTTCTCAGATCATATCTAGGGTTTCTTCGTACCCGTGATCTCCCACTGTAATAGACCCACTTTTTTTTTAAAAACAAATGGGGAGGTTCAGGCGTCACTGCAACACCCCTCAAACCATGGCCTCGTTTAGGTCTCGCTATGAGATCCCTGACGATGTGGCCGTCAGTTTGGCTCTTGTAGACGCTATACGTCAGAGCCCTAACAACGACACTCTACACATTCCAGTGGTCGCCGTTGTAGAGGGCGGTGTTAGATTCCCCCTGGCGCCACTACTCCGCCAGGTTCTGGCTTACTACAGACTATCCCCTATGCAGGCGTCTGCCAATTTTTTTCGAGTGGTTATGGGTATCAACACCCTAAACCAGATGTTAGGCACATCCTTAGGCCTGTACGATATTCATCATCTGTACAGCATTTCCCGTACGAAAGACGCCCTCACCTACTACCTAAAGAGTAGAGATTCCAGAAGGCGGCTGGTGCTTGAATTGCCCGACTCCGCCCGAGGAGACGACGACGACTTCCTCATCGTTACTGGAAATTTCGAGCCCAGAGACGAGGACGGCCAAGTGATAGGCTTTCACGCCCCTCACAGATTTGGGCAACCACGTCAGTTCTTTCTTCTTCGTAAAATTCATTCACCTAGCAATTCATTCGTATTGCGTATTCAATTTCATCCATCTTATGACTGTCAACTTCTCATGTTGCAGCTGAAAATATCAACCAGGGGTATGCTATCATCACGCCCCAAGTACATGTGGCACACATCACCCAGGCCCTAAATTTCAACGGCGAGGGTACCTACTTGGCAGGCCGAGCAAGAGCAGCGCAGGTGCTCCTGAGTTACAGAGCATCTTACGAGGGCTTCATTGATCGGCGCATCCGAGCAGCAGACGACCCGCCAGTCCCTGGACCTGCAGCTGCACAACCCGCACAACCCGAGCAGATAGAAGAAGAAAGGCGTTCTCAGACTCCCCCATTCCGTAGTGCCTCTGTGGAAATTGTCGAGGAAGCATCTACATTGTCAGACGGTTATTCCCCATCTCCACATTCTCAAGAGATGAATCAGCCAATCAACCTCGAAAGTCTCCTCACAATCCCAGGAACTGGCCGAGGAAGAAGCCGCGGCACTGCTCGTGGCCGAGGTCGCTCCCAGAGTCCAGCGCCTTCACATGGCCGCCGAGGAACAGCACAACTCGACGCTCCTCCTGGATTTTCTCCCGAAGAACTTGAAGCTAGCCACAGGGACAAACGCCCGCGTTTGGAAGCACCTGGGGGGACCTCGACTCAGATACCCATAACCCAAACTCCAATCTGGGCTCCCCAACTTTCACATGGCAACAAGACTGTCACTGTCCGGGATAGTGTGGAGTCTGAAGGGACCGCACTGGCCCTATCCCAGGCTCTTATGCTCCCCGGGGACATGCAGAAGGAGGTGGTGAGCTCTCCGGACAATTTGCTTGGATCTTTTATGGTGCATAGCTTTAAGGTAAACCTATTTATGTTTTTTCCTTTCTCATATTGTAGCCCCCTCTCAACTGTACTACTGAGCCATGATTAATACGTTTAGACTGCGCAAAAGATGGTGGCCATGGCCCAAAAATTGGGCCACTCAGAGCCCCAGCGTGCAAAGCTGGCTAGTGAAAATGCCAAACTCCTGACTTCCATAGCCTGGCTTGAGAGAGAGAGAAACCAGGCTCGAAACGTGGCAACTGAAGTGAAGAACAAGCTGGATGGTGCTGAAGATAGCCTGAACCAGACTCTGATAGAGCTGGAGGCGAGCAAAAGCGAGGCGAAGATGTCTTACCAGCAGGGGTATAACGAAGGGATCAACGTAGCCACTGAAAGCTACAAAAATCAGATGCCCAAGATCCAAGATCAAATATTTGCTGCTGGGTGGACCGCTGGCCTCAGGAAGTCTGGTACAGCTGATTCTTCTGCCTTGTGGACGGAAATTGATCTTCCGAGCAATATAGCGGTCCAAGATGAAGATGAGATCGAGGAAGAAGTGGACAATCGCGATGAGGAGGACAATGCGGAGGTTTCCGAACAGCAGGATGCTGGTGCCAATGCTAATGATGAAGTGACCAACCCTGGCCAGAAGGAAGCCAGTGGTGGTCCAACAGATGGAAGCATTGCTGTGGAAGATGTCCCCGCGCAAACACCTGCTTCTGTCCCTCAAGATCAGACCCCAGCTTCAGTCACTCAAGACTCAACCGTTGATCAATAGGTATAAATTCCCCTTGCTCGGAACATTTTTGTTAAGATGGCCCTGCATGGTCATGAGTTTTGCCCTGCGTGGCACTGATACATTTCCAAACTTCTCAACTTAAGTATTTGGCCCTTCGTGGTGCTTAACTGTGCTGGTGGCTGTTTTCGTAGCCAATCGTTTGATTTCGATTCGCTCAAGTGTCTCATTCTTAGGAATGTTTACACGTTTTCATACGCATCTAAGTATCTCATACTCTGATCATATACATTTTGCTCATCTCCCAAGTTTATTCGTGCTTGGATGTCTAGCTAAGTTGATTCGTACTTTAGCCATTGATGAGCATGTATGTTCTCTGAATTTTGCTCATGATTGGAATGAATTCTAAGTGGGTTCGTACTTAGATGATTCTGCACTTATTCGTATGCCGCCCATTTTTCATTGGTTCAGAATATGACTCTCTAAGTTTATTCGTACTTAGATTCCCAAATGTTTTCGTATTTGGGGGAGCTATGCATATTTCGTATGCCTTCCAAGTTATCTTCGTAACTGGAAATAGCCCTCAGTGTATTCATACTTAGTTCATCCAAATGTCTTCGTATTTGGGGGAAGTGTGTATATTCTCGTATGCACACCTAGGTTTGTTCGTACCTGTGTTCGTAATCGAGCATGTTCGTACTTTCAAAGTTTTGAATCTGCTCAAATATATTCGTACTTGGCATAAACCTAAACCTATACCTCTGCTCCCCAATACGAAATGAGGAGCAAGAATCAGGTCCTAACTTCGTATTTAGACAAAACAGAAGACAATGCAGAATTTTATTCATAATTCAAAAACTCAAGGGGTCGTTACGCGTACCCCTTGCAACTAAAAAACAAAGGAATTGTATTCGTAATTCCCACACAATCACAATGTGCATCCTAAAACAGAAAAACTAAATTGAAGTCTGTTTTAAACAAAAAATTTCCTCAAATTGTGGACATTCCATGGCCTCGGCACCGGGTTCCCGTCCAGGTCCGCCAATCGATAAGCCCCAATGCCCACAACTTCTGTAACTCGATATGGGCCTTCCCAGTTTGCCCCCAACTTGCCCTCGTTGGCTACTTTGGTATTACCGAGCACTTTTCGAAGCACAAGGTCCCCAATGCCAAACTCTCGTGGATGGACAGTTTTGTTATAGCTTTTCATCAGCTGCTCCTGATAAGAAGCCAAATGCACTAGGGCCCTTTCTCTGCGTTCTTCGGCAAGGTCCAATTCTATTTCCAGGGCTCTGTCATTGCCCCCACTTTCAACCAAAGTGGTCCTGTTGGTCGGCAGACCAACCTCCAATGGAATTACAGCCTCAGTTCCATATGCCAATGAGTAGGGGGTCTCTCCCGTAGACCTCCTAGGCATTGTTCGGTGCGCCCATAGAACAAGTGGCAGTTCGTCGGGCCATTTCCCCTTTGCCTTGTCCAACCTCTTCTTGATCCCATCAAGTATAGTCTTGTTGGAAGCCTCTGCCTGCCCATTACTCTGTGGGTAGGCTGGGGTGGAATAATAATTTATTATTCCATACTGGGCACAAAAGGCCTTGAATTTTTTCTGAAATTGGGACACATTATCCGTAATCAGTGAATAAGGGACCCCAAATCGAGTGATTATACTTTTCCAGACGAACCTCTCTATCATAGGCTCGGTGATCTTAGCCAATGGTTCTGCCTCGATCCACTTGGTGAAATAGTCTGTTGCTACCAACATAAATTTCCTATTTCCAGTTGCCTTGTGCAGTGGACCCACGATATCCATCCCCCATTGTGCGAAGGGCCAAGGACTTGTCAAGGGCACCAGATCTTCGGCTGGTGTTCGGATCATCGGTGAGAATTTTTGGCACTTCTCACAAATCTTTACGTACACCTTTGCGTCTTCCTGCATGTGAGGCCACCAGTACCCTTGGGTTATTGCTCGGTGGGCAATTGACCTACCCCCAGCATGACTCCCACACGTTCCCTCGTGGATCTCGTGGAGAAACTTCTGCACCATCTCGGGGTGCACACAAAGTAAGTATGGACCAGTGAAGGATTTTCTGTACAGCTTTCCTTCTGGTGACAGCCAAAACCGTGCAGACTTTGTTTTAATCTTGTGAGCCTCCTTTTTATCTGTGGGGAGTATCCCATCTCGTAGAAACTCCACTATTGGATCCATCCAACTCGGTCCTTGGTTCACGTCCAAGACCAGTTCCACACTTCTTCCGATGCTCGGCTCGGCAAGATAATCTACTGCCACCCTTCTCTTAAATTCTGTTGGTACAGCTGCAGCCAGCCAGGCAAGTGAATCAGCTTGGGCATTCTGCCCAGAACTTATTTGCTCAATATACACCTTTTCGAAAGTGTCAAGCAGATCTCTGGCGGCCGTCATATAGGCAGCCATTTTCTCGTTCCGGGCCTCGTATTCCCCAGACAACTGGTTCACCACGAGTTGTGAATCACAATGCACTCGTATCTTTTTCACCTTCAGGGTCCTTGCACTTCTCAACCCTGCCAAGAGTGCCTCATACTCTGCCACGTTATTCGATGCACTGAATCCCAATCGAAGGGATAGCTCCATCATTGCACCTTCAGGAGGAAAAAGTACCACCCCAATTCCTGATCCCGTGTTACACGCCGAGCCATCAACAAATAATCTCCACTCCGTGGGATCCTGTTCGATGGGAGCTTTCTTCATTCTCGTTGATTGCTCTTTTCCCTGCTCCTTTCTCGGCTCCTGTCTCATAGGAGGCTGGGGAGCTACCGTAGGTGAGAACTCAGCTACGAAGTCCGCCAGCACCTGCCCTTTTATTGCAGTACGCGGCTGGTAATCTATGTCGTATGGACTCAGTTCGACCGACCAAGTTGAGATACGTCCCGAGAAATCTGCCTTTCGTAGCAGAGATTTTAACGGATACTCAGTATAAACCACAATTCTGTGACTCTGGAAATAGTGGGGCAATTTTCGTGCCGCTGTTCTTAGTGCCAGGACCAACTTTTCGAGGGGCAGATATCTTGTCTTTGCATTTAGCAACGTTTTGCTGACATAATAGACAGGGATTTGCTCGGATCCCTTGTCCCTCAATAGCACCGCACTTACAGCATGTTCGGAGACTGCTAAATATAGAGTTAGGGACTCGCCTTGTTCGGGAGTGGACAGAAGGGGGGCTGCTGCCAAGTACTTCTTCAGGTCTTGGAACGCTTGCTCACATTCTGCTCCCCATTCGTATCCTCCCCTCTTTTTTAGCAGCTGAAAGAAGGGTCTGCACTTGTCACTAGACCTGCTGATAAATTGGTTTAAAGCCGCTGCCATCCCTGTCAACCTCTGGACTTCCTTCGTGGTCCTTGGACTTTGGAGCCTTTGCAACGCTGTAATCTGATCGGGGTTTGCTTCTATCCCTCTTATGGTGACCAAATGCCCCAGGAACTTCCCTGAGTTTACCCCAAATGCACACTTCGAGGCGTTGAGCTTCAGCTTATATTCTCTCAATATTTCAAAGGCTTCTTTTAAATCGGCGATGTGTTTTTCTTTCTCTTTGCTTTTGACCACCATGTCATCTATGTAAACCTCCATGGTTTTACCGAGCAGCTTCTTTAGCATAATCGTTGCTAACCTCTGGTATGTTGCACCGGCATTCCTCAGACCAAAAGGCATGACACTATAACAGTACAGCCCCCTCGGTGTGATAAAGGACGTCTTTTCCTGATCGGGGCCGTACATCGCTATCTGGTGGTATCCTCGATAAGCATCAAGGAAGCTCATCCGTCCGTATCCAGCGGTTGCATCGACGAGTTGGTCTATCCTGGGAAGGGGGAAGCTATCCTTGGGACACGCTTTGTTCAAGTCGGTGAAATCGACACAGACTCGCCACTTCCCATTTTTCTTCTTCACCACCACGGTGTTGGACAACCATTCTGGGTAGTATACCTCCCGTATAGCCTTTGCTTCGAGCAGCCGGTCCACCTCCTCAACGACAACATCCACGTGCTGTACGGCAGACCGTCTCTTTTTCTGCATCACGGGCTTATGTTGTGGATCCACATTCAAGTGGTGACAAATCACGTTTGCATCCACTCCGGGCATCTCTTCGGGCACCCAAGCAAACACATCAACGTGCTCCTTGAGGAACCTTACCAACTCTTCCTCTTCTGCTTCATTCAGATTTTCCCCAATCAGAAAATACCTTTCTGGATCATTCTCGTTGATCTGAATCTTCTTCAAGCCTTCCACCACTTTCTCGGCGGGATCCCCTCCGACATCCTCAATGGTCGGCTGATCCGGAACCTCAATTGCTTGAACTAACTGGGCCTTCGGTGCCTTCTTGATTATAGAGACCAAGCACTGCTGGGCGACCTTCTGATTTCCCTTTATTCTTTCGATACCATTTGACCCGGGAAATTTTACCATCTGATGGTAGGTGGAGGAAACCGCCCTCATCTTATGCAACCATGTTCTTCCAATAATCGCGTTATAGGAAGATGGTACATCTACCACCAAAAAATTGATTCTTAGCACAACCGTTCCTGCCCGAACAGGAAGAGTTACTTTGCCCAATGGCCACACTGCTCCTGCACTAAATCCGACCAAAGGGGTTGTTGACTGCACCAAATCCGCTTGTGTCATCCCTAACTTTTTGAACGCGTCATAGTACAGTATCTTCGTGCAGCTTCCCAAATCTACCAGGATTCTCTCCATGTCATATTCCCCAATCCGTAGGGTTATGACTAAGGCATCATTATGCGGTACCTGGATTCCCCCCAGGTCCTCATCCGTGAAGACTATGCCTCCGGTGCATTCTTCTCCTTCACGTCCTCGTTTCTTTCCCAACTGCATCACGTGCTGGTCGTGTTTTACTTGTCTCTGGAGCAACCTCACCTCACTTCTCGTGTAAGGCGCGGCCAATCCATGTATCATATGGATTACCCCTCTTGGATTCTGCTCATAATCCAATTCCAACGCTTTCTCTGCACCCTTGTGCTCCTCCTGAATAAATTCTTTCAGGTAACCCCGTGAGACCAGATCATCGAGGTGTTGCTTGAACATCTCGCAGTCCTCCATCATGTGTCCCCAGTCTTTATGGTAACTACAATGCTGACTCGTAGCCCTCTTTGCATCTTTGTCCCCCTCCAGCCTTGGGGGCCACTTGAAATATGGGCGATTCTTTATTTTGTAAAGAATCCGATAGATTGGTTCCTTCCAAACCGTTGTCACCGAAAAGAAAGATTTGGGGTCTGGGGCGTGCTTCTCTTTATACGGTTCTTTCTTGACCTGCCCATACTCTTTCCTTTCTTTGTAGGTCTTGGGCTCTGGCTTGTCAGCCCTCTTTGGTAGAACCTTCGCCTGTTCGGCAACCATCCTGTTATCCTCACGCAGTATGTCATCCTCGTTTCTGGCATGCTGCTCGATTTGTTCCATTAACCTTGCCAGTGTATCTACCGGGCTCATGTTCAGGGATTTACGCAGCTCTCCCCGAACAAGCAATCCTGTCTTGAACGTGGCTATGGCATATTCCTCACTGCACCCTTCAATCTCGTTGAAAGTCTCCCAGTACTTCTTAGCATAATCTCTGATCGGCTCACTCTCTCCTTGTTTCATAACAGAGAGGCTCTCAAAGGTTTTTGGTGCTTTCCTGCTCGTCAGAAACCGAGCAGTGAATTCTTCGGCCAACTGTCTCCATCCTCGTACGGTGTTCGGCCCTAGCTTATGGAACCATGACAAGGCCACTTTCCCCAAACTCGATGGGAACATCTTGCACATGATTGCATCATCCCCGTTGTGCATGAACATTGCCTGCCGGTAGTGTTGTATGTGTGCCACGGGATAATTATTTGTTTCGTAAAGTACAAATGCCCCGTGCTTCACCCTGCTCGGAAGCCTTGCCTCTTGCAATCTCTTTGAAAAAGGGGATGAGGCTATATTGCTGAGGGCTTTCCGCGCTGCCTCTCGTGCAGACATGGCTCCCTCCTCTCGCTCTTTTGCTTTCTTGGGAGTACTCTTTTCCCAATCGGAATCAGGCCTCTCGTACCTATCCCTGTGATGTCTTCTAATCTCTCCTTCTTCGGGGGTGAGGCTTCTGCTTCTTCTTTTTCGTGAAGAAGCCCTTTTCTTTTTCGGAGTGGGACTCCTGGACCTGCTCCTCCTTCCTCGTGAAGGAGCCTTCTTGTGTTCCACTATTGCCAGCCTTTCTCCTCTGGAATCTCTTCGTGACAGTCCAGAATCCTCCGGATGTCCTCGTATCCGTTGCAATTCCTGTATCTCATATTCTCGTTTTTTAATCAAACGAGCGTACTCTTCGATCTCTTGTCTCTTTTTATCCAAGATATCGTCACGGTTGTGTGCACTCCTTGAATGCGCCACTGATTCTCCCTCACGATGGGATTTACTCCTTCTCGTGGAACCTGTGGCCGTCCTTCCCTCCTTGTTCTTGGAGTCGTCATGGACAGTCAGGGGATTATTCTTGTTTGTGGGCTTCTTTGCTTGCCCACCGTCGGGCTTTCTTGGAGGATCCGGTGGGGAGTTGCCACCTCCTCCCCCCAACTGGTGTTTCGGATCATGTGGAGTTTTTGGATCTTCTTCCATCATGGTCGCTTTTCAGAGGGATCTCTTTCGTTTCCCACAGACGGCGCCAATTGTAAGTGCAGAAAAACCGTGAGTGGTTTAAGCAGCACAAGAACGTAACGGCTACTTTGAGGCCCTCGCCGGAACCCTAATACGTCGCCGGAGTCTTTATCTGCAAAACAGACAAAGGGTGAGTGCACCTTTGCCTCTCGTGGCAAAGGCCCTCCGATGCCTAAGTTAGTATCACGTATTGGTCGAAAACCCTAATTCAAGTAGGAGAATATGTAAAACCGTAATGTATTGTGTACCTTTTTCCTCTAGGTTTACCTTGTATTTATAGGTTTATGGACGATTGCTGCCCAAGTTCCCACGTTTCCCTAAGTTTCCTATCTCGTACAGGAAACCCAGAACATCTTGGATCCTCGTTCCCTTATCAGTTCATCACTTTAGTCCGTTTAGGACTCTTTTCCATAACTGGCTGAACTTCCCATTCCCGTTGGGTATCTTCCCAAGATCCTATTTTGTTGGGATCTCATTCCTTCACGGAATATCTCTGTTTCCGGAACCTCCTGGAGAGTTCCCTGTGCCTGGGACTGCTTTCGTATAAATCCCCCCTGTTCGGCCCCATTGTTGCCGAACAAGCTACCTGGACCAATAACTTCACATGTTACCGGTCCTTTGTCAATCCTTGGTCCAATATCCTCTCGTGTTACTGGACCTTTGACTTCGCATAGACTCTCTGGACCAACGATTTCTCATATCATTGGTCTCTGTCGCCGACCACCATTTTGCACGGCGACTATCCCCAACATGATTATATTGTGGTCCCACGTGCCACGTGTTCGGGCATTATTTGTACTTGTTCGGGATCTACTCCCTACAGTCTTATTCTACTTATTGGCACCATAGAGTTGTTAGGCGTCGTTCAAATTTGTATCACTAGAGAAGCCTTAATTATTGATACAAATAAAAATGATAGAAATGATAATAATTGATGCATGACACAGTTAGTATGACTTTGACATCTCAACTCTGACCATGCTTTTGCATTTAGTAATGGACAAGAGTTGGATGAAATTGGGCAGCACCGCTCATGGTAGAACAAGTCAGCCTTATTTCGATGGCGTCAATTCATTTCTTGAATATGCAGCAGCTGTTGGTGATCGGCAAGGTAATATTTTGTGCCCGTGTCAGAAATGTGTGAACTGTCAATAATAAAATCAAGTCAATGGACGTATGTTATCATGCTTTATCGTTTGTACTTATACTTTTTTTATCATCAAAGTTTCTTCTTCTACTCATTCTCCATACTTTTGCATTGTCTCTTGGTATTTTAGGTTGTAAGGATCCAAGTGGTACCTGAAATGCAGCTGCCTGGAACATCGCATCTTCAAAGAGCCCCTACCAGAAACCAACATGGCGCGAGCCCCATCCGTGAGAGGGTGACCCGATCGACCCTGCATCCAGATGTGGGTACCCAACCTCCACAACCTCTTGATGCCGAGCAGGAGATTCAGGCAGCCCCCTTTGTAGCACCTGTCGGTAAGCTTTAAATGTTATTTACATTTTTCTTTTGACAGTATATTTAACCACTACTTTTGGCACTTTATTTTTTTTGCTCAAGCTTGGCACTTACTATATTAACATAGCTTCATTATAACAATAGTTGCTGATAGACCTATCCGTGGCCCGACACGAGGTTCAAGCAATTATTCGACAAAGAAGGAAAGCTTCTTGTTCCCATCCCACAGTGTTTTCGTGCACCTGTCGGGAAGTATGCTTGTAAACTTGCCACACAGTTTGGTGTAGAGGTTCGGACAAATTTGGAAGATCTTACTATCCGTAGATGGAAAGCTGTAGATGAAAGTGTGAAGGCACCTATGTTTCAACGCATTAAGGTAATTACAATATTTTCTTATTTACTTAAATCGCAATTCATATTAATCAATACCTTTGCTATTGGATTTGGCAGGATCGATTTAACTTGGAGGGAGATCCCATAGATGTTGAGAAGGCAGTGGCAAGACAATTTGGGCGTAGACTGAGTGATTACACCCATGACCTTTACAAAAAGTACAAGAAGCTTAAGAGTACTAAGGGGGTAGAGTATGCCAGAAGCCACCCACCATCTGGCATCACTCACGAACAGTGGATGGGTCTAATTGATAAGAAATGGAGTGATACCAAATTTCAGGTCAGTGAAGTGCATGCACGAACTAATTTATTTTCAGGCCAGTGAAGTGCACATATTTAGTTTCCTTTTTACCTGAATAGCTTCCAACACTTTATTGTTATCTTTAAATAAAGCCAACTACATGCTTTCAAGATTTACCTTCCCAGCATCATGAGCCACAACCGGAGCGAAATGAAGTCCAAACATAGATGTGGTTCAAAGTCCATCCCAGTGAGGGTAAATGCAATGGTGAGTTTTTTTAATATTGTAGTTGTTAGAATGCAAATATGCTTAATCTACTTATTGGTTCAAAAACTAATTGATCAGATGCAAACCAATGGGAATCGTGTGCCGGACTTGAAAGAAGTTTACAAATCTACCCACTTCAATGAAGATACAAAAATGTGGATCTCTGAAGAATCCGAGAAGAACTATGTACGTATAGTTGGTTATTTGCTTTAGTTGCTAAAATATCTAAAGCTTAAATCTTATTACTCTATGTTGTTTTACATTTTAAAAGGGCAAGATCATAGAGGTAGAGGCTGAACATGCTGAGGCTGGTGTGACACCGATCACACAAGAGGAGCTTTCAATCAAGTCGCTCAAGGCAAAATCAGGATACGTTAAAGGACTGGGTATGAGGCCTTCCTCATCTCTTAGGACCACTGTTGCATCTGCAGCCAATAGTCAATATGTATCGCATCTCGAGTCGCTGGTACAAGAATATCAAGAGGAAAGGCAAGCACAACAGCAAAAGATAGATGTGCTTTCAGAGTCAAACAAGCAGATGGAGTTGACGACAGCTACGATCATGGAGTATTTGAAACACCAAAGGAATGGATTCAGCGAATATATTGAGAATTCAAGGAGCACACGAACAGCATGTTGCCTGCAATTTTGCTTTCCATAATGGATAGGATCGAACTCCACAAACTCCACATTCCTCCTTGTCACTGCATCAGCTAGTATCCTTAACTCCCCTCCCTCTCTGTATTATTACTTTGTTAGTACATGTGGATTCCGGACATGCAATTAAGCTGTTGGCAGCTAACGTTGGACATGGTAGTCTAGTGGTAGACGCAATATATCTAGAGTCCACACCGTGCACTACAATATGATTGGAAATTCTTTTGGATCTTATAAAGTGCGGAGCAGAATTAGCACCTCTAATTATGTTGGTCAAATAACGCCGACTTCCATCCCAAGGTTGTTCTCTTCAATTTTTTCATATCAGTAAAAAGTCGGGTGAAAATCTCATAGTAAGAGTTAAGTTTTGAATGTTAGAATGTGCAAGTGAAAGTGATAGTAACCATGAAAAACATAAATGTGTTTGAACGTGAAATCCTGACATTCATAGTTTGATTAGATACATTGTTGGACTTAGTGTGATTTCCTAGGGGTGATTGAAGTTCTGGCTTTTCCTCTAAAATTTGATATTGTTCTCATGTTTTGTAGTGTTCAGAGCTTTCATTTATTGTTTGGCTATATTTGTCTAAAGTCGAGATCGAACTCGCTATGAATCCCCTAGATATACGTGCTTGATGAACCCACTTGACTAAGCTGGTCATATTGCAATTCTGATTCTTTGTCTTCGCCATCACCTTCTATCACCTACTTCCACCGTCAAGCCTCTATCAATACTTGAATGGAGAAGGAGATTGAGTATCCAAAAGGCAAGCCAGTGAAGTCCTTATTACTGAGTCCAACCCTTCTACTAATAGGTTGAGATTTCTGGGTTTTTCTCATTTTAGATTCAGGTTTTCTTTGGGTTGCTTATTCACGAATAAAAGATTCAACTCAACCAAGAACTCCCTTTTCTGGAATCCAACCAACCGTCGGGGACTTTCCAAAGTCCCCAGCCAAGCCCGCGTACCAAAGCGCTCTAATTCTAATAAAGTCAAATAAAGTTTTCATTCCTTCATTTATCCATATATGTTGCACCCTATCTTTGAAGCTTCTCGTAAAAAGTCGTTCGACGTGGGGAGGTGGGCCCTGCTTGTCTAGACCAGCGATCGTAAACCCGCATGGTTAATCGATTATAGAGTGCAAGACTCGAGGTAATCCTAGGAATACAGTAGAATAACTGCTTCCGTGGATGCCTCTGCAAGTAAACCCCTAGGATCTCCAAAGGAGCTCAGGGATAGAGTTATGATGATCTTTCTCTGGTTTCGTGGACTTCATCCTTCCGGTGACCTGACATGACACCATCCCTTCCTTTGTAGACGGCTAAGTGACTTCCTAACCTTAACACTTGCTTCATTAGTATCATAATCCTTCGAAAAGGTAAACGTCTTTGATCTTTCAAAGTTGTAAGTCAACGTGTCTTTGATGCCAAACATACAGGCCCTTCTTTGTGTGTGGTTAAAAGTCGTACTTAAATATGAAGGTCTCTGGTTGGTAGGGTCCTACCGGGACCCGTGTGAATCAGTTGCAGTTGGTTAAGTTTATATTCTAAGGGAAGGGAGGGCTTTCGAGGTATAACAGTAAATACTTAAAATTTAGGACTTTCATGTTGGGTGCTCTCACAAATGAGAGAGTCTATCTAATGGATGTTTTTTTTTTCTTGTTTGTATGTGCACCTTATGTTTTGGATATGATGAAATTATTTTTGACTAGTATAATGTCAGAGGGGCTTTTGGTTGAATCATTAATGACCATGCATTGAATCTACTATGTATTAGGTTTTGCTCATAATTAAGTTTCATCTTTAATTGGCTTTAGGCTCAAGTAATTATATGTACAGTAGTTGATATCTAAACATAGTAATGATTTTCTTTTATTCCACGTTTGCAGATTGGATATGCAGAAGGTTGGTGGTATATATGAGAAGGCCAAGATCTTTTTTGTTGATACTTCTTTTTGTTGGTGGTATATATATATGAGAAGGCCAAGATCTTTTTGTGTTGATGGGCCGTTCCTTTTTGTTTCGTGTCTTCGACCACTACTCACTGTGCATCACTTATGTTATTATCTATGTTCAGTTAACTTGGTTCTTTTTGGACAGTGAATGGACGCCTTGAAACCTTTATTACTTTGTTTAGCTGTTTATGGTAATATGAAGGTTATTAGTGACGTTTTGTGGCTGCCTGTTTTTCTGCTGCTGCTACCAGTTTCTGCTACTGTTTGTTATGCTGCTGAACTGATTTGTACTGTTTGGATCCTACGGCTACTGCCATGTTGCTGTTGTTCTGCTCTTTTCCATGGCTGTGGTTCTCTCTTTCTGCAGATCTGCTGCTGTATCTCCAGCCAGCAGCTTGACAGATCTCTTGCTGCTAAGCAAGTCAGCAAGTCAGCTCTTTGTTCAGCTGCCATATTCTGCTGATGTCAATCCAGCTGCTGCTGCTATGGAATTTTCACCAATCTCATTGAGAACAAGTTCAAGCTGAGTGCCAAATTGCTGCTGCTCCAACTTGCTGCTGCAGTCGATGCTTTGCTTTTGCTCATACCACAAGTTGGCTCACCTCTATGTCCTACTGCTACTTTTAGTTCGGTAGTGATTGTTATATATTAACAGTTAGTTCCATGTCTCTTTTGTAATGTTTTGGTCATTTAGGCGCTGTTTTCCTTCCCTTTTACTGGATGGATTGGAAACAGCGTTTATCAGTTCATCCATGTAGCCTTTTGGCGTTGCCAATTTTCTTTTCTTTTGTTTTCTTTTTTTTTCTCCTGGGGTATGCCCCTTGTAGGCTGTATATTCGGTTAGCCTCTTTTTTATTTCAAGCTGGTTTATCCAAAAAAAGAGAGGTTATTAGTGACTTCTGTAAGATGCATTCTTATGTTCAGCCATTTTTTTCCTTTTGTGTAAAATTTTGTTGATTGGATTTGGGAGTGCTTTAAAATGAACAGGGTGAACAAAAAAACACCAATTGTAAATTAGCGACGAAATAAATTCTCTTCAATTACCAGATAATTGTTTTTAAAGGACGAGGAATATTTTTGTCGCTGTTGTTTTTTCGGAAAAGAGCATTAAATTACTTTGCGACGAAAAGAGAAGTGATGGCGAGGAATTAATTCGTTGGTAATGAGAACATATTGCGAGGAAATAATTCGTCGGCCATGGGAAACATTAGTGAGGAATTATTTCGTCGGCCATGGTGAGTCATTGCCGAGAAAAATGTATTTTTCGTCGTGAGGAGTCTTCCGCGTGAAACAAAGATTGACGAAAGGGACGACAAATTTTTTTCATCGGCAACCACTTTGGCAACAAAAAGCATGCAATTGGGGAGGAATTTGTTTCGTCGTCTTAGACCTTTTTGGTTGTAGTGCGTGTACTGATCTACCCTAAAATTCTAAGGAAGCTCTCCGCAAAAAATTCCCCCGACAGCCCCGCGCTCCTTCAACTATCTTCCGCCAAAATCCTGGCTCAGTCTAGGTACGTCACACTACGGCTTTCTAAGCCCTAAGGTATGTCTTCTGTCTCTAACCCTCCAAACTTTTTACATTTCTTTATTGCCCGAACTACGATTGGTTTGAATTTCCCTTGTGGAATACGTAGGCAGCCTCCTGGCCCGACCATAACAAAAACCTTTTTCGAAAACCCCTTGGAATAGTGGTTGGACCAAATTGAGTTGCTTTTTTACAGCTTTGACTATTACTCAAACATGTCTCACGATCCGTCTGAGCTCAGTCAAAGAGGGGCATCTGTAGACACCCCAATTTGGCCTAACGATTATTTCAAGTCCCACCTTGGGGACCATCCCGATGATGAAATGGATACAGTGATTGCTGATTGCCTTCTCGAGAACCTTAGGACTTTCGGTAAGAAATTTGAGCCACTTAGAGGACCCAATCCAGAGCCATATAGCCTTTCAGACAGAAAATACAGAATCCTTGGAGAATCCATCTGTTGGCCGTGACATTGATCTCACGTCCTTAACATCATTTCTTCACCCGAGCAACCTGTTGCTAGAAAATCTCCCTGAGAGATCAATCCCTCGGCCGCAAGATCTATCCTTCGGCTGCGACATCCATTCCTCGGCCGTGATATCCGTTACTCAGCCGCCAGATCGTCCTTTTCCCAGACTCTGGAACGTTCTATCAGACGTTTGATCCAACTACACTACCTTCCCGATGCGTTCGGGCTACGTTCAGAGATTACAACGAAGAGTTTGAATTACATTGCAATTGCAATCGTGCCATTTGATTGGCCGGAGTGAGTCACTAATTGCCTATATAAAGGGCCTTTGGACTCCGAAAATAGAACCACGAAATTCATAAGTGAACACACTCTCTCAAGCCACAAAACTCTGCACAAATACTCTCTCAAACCCCCTCTTCAAAAGCACTAACCTCCCGAAGGCAGCCATCAACCCGACGATCAAACCCCGAAGTTCACACCCTAACCCTAGGGTTTTCGAGAAGCAATCAGTCAATCACAACCAGTCCAAAGCAATCAAGCAACTGAGGGATCAAGGTGGTGAGGCCCAACGGCCTCTGGTTTGTTTTATTTATCGTATTCATGATTAATCGTAGCATTTAATCATCTGCTAACTTTTCTGTTGGTGTGAGGAAGAACACCGACCGGGGCTTCGATCCCTTGGCCGGTACATAAAACCAGGAGGATCCCTCGGCCGTGACATCCATTCACCGGCCGCAGGATCCATCTCCCTGGGACAGTTTGTTTTGCTTCTCTGCTTTCTGATGCATGCTTTAATTATCGCACTAGCTCACTTTATTTACTGTTTAAAGACATAATTAAACAGACTATGTGTTAGAATTAAACAAAGCATCTATACGTCTTATGTTGAACAACTATGGACCAGTCTCGCGGTTGGGCAGAGAGGGGTGCCTAACACCTTCCCTTTATTGTACTTTTGGCTCCCGTACCCAGAATCTCTATATGTTTTTCTAGTTTTAATAAACTAGGTGGCGACTCTGTTTTGATGATAACCGTTATCGTGTGGCGATGTTCCTAGCCATGGGAATGTCCACGATCTTGGTTTATGAAGCAAGCAACCAATCGAGCAACAAATGATCAATCTGTATGGCGATGCCCCATTTCGAAGGTGTCTACACATCGGTGCATCAGAATTCGAAGCGTGAAAGTGCCAAATACGTGGGCACAATGAGATGCAAAACATCGAAGAAAAATTAGAGAAAGCTCAAAATTTAAAGCATCAAGAATAAAAGTAGCAAACACATAGGCACAACAAAGTGCCAAGAAAATCATGTGAAAGAAGATGCCCACCAAAAGCAAAAAGGGTACAATAAGTTCAAGATAGTTGCTAGCTATGAAAACCCAAAAGAAAGTGAATTCTTTGAGCCTATTATCCTTTCTTTGTCAAACCCAAAGCATGACCCACATTACAACCCAAAATGTCCTTTCGAATTGGAAAGCATAACTTGATAGCAAGAATCCTAGGCATTAAATGGCATGATCAGTACATCAAGGCATTGTGCGAAGCTCGCATCAACCAAAGCAAAATCCAAACTGGGGCATTTTTGAAATGCATGGGTCATCATTAGCAACCTGGGGCATGGTTCATGATAAAAACTCTCGTGTTTTGACAAAATAAGATCTAGAGATTCAAATCAACATCACTTGATGGAGTGAAACAATTTCAAAATCCCAAAGGGAGAATCACGAAAACCTAATTTTGTCATGACAATTTTGACATAAGTTGTAGGGCATGACTGCCACTTTTCAGAATACACCTTCGAATAGTCAAACTCTTCGTCCAATCAGGGGCACCATTGGAAAGTCGCTCCATTGATAAAGGGTCTTTCCTTCCTTCTTATATTTGAGTCAACAGAGTCTTGTCAAAATCCACCCCTTTGCCAAAAGGTCAAACCAGTCATCTTGGTCTTGTCAATACCCATTTCGTGGAAGTCATTTCAATGCATGGAAAGATACCACCCCTGAGAGAAGCTCGTTGGGCTAAAAATCGCAAGGGCAGATAGGCCTAAGCAAAAATCAGAGCAAAACTCTGCTAGGTCGAAAACCCGCAAGGGCGGCATGGGCAAAAGTGAAGGTAGAAAATCAAAAGGCTCGCTAGACCGAAAACCCGAAAGAATGGTACTAGGCAAAATTTAGAGCACAAAAGGAGAGTGTTAATACCCGAGCGAAAGCATAGCCTGTACTATGTTGAGACCATCAACGGAATCAAAGAAAAGAATCAGAACTGGGGATTCGTTAACCACTGGGGCACATCAGTCCAAAACCACCTACCAGTAGGGCAAGCATACGCCCGACTTCAAGATTGGGGCATGAACACCCAAGGCTCAAGCCAACCAAAGGCAAACTCTAGCCCAAGTCAAACTCAAGCTCAAATCTCAAGCTCTGACCAAAGTCAAACTCAAGTTCAAACCAACTCCAGCTCAAGTCAAACTCCAAAAGTCCTGACCAAAGACAAACTCATGCTCAAGCCGACCAAAGACAAACTCATGCTCAAGCCGTCCAAAGGCAAACTCAGGCAAACTCCAGTTCAAAGCCCAAGCCCAAGCCCCATCCAAAGGCAAATTCCAGCTCAAATCCAAGCCCCATCCAAAAGCAAGCCCTAGCTCGAATCTGAAACCCTAAAAATACTAGTCCGCTGGCCAGGAACAGTAAAGCAAAAAAGGTACTCAAACGTGTCCCCTATTTTTCAAAAAAAAAGAGAAAGAAATATCGTTGTCGTCGTCAAGTGTCTGAACGCGAGTCTCACTTTCAAGTCTCGACCAAATTCCACTAGGAGAGTATGGTCGTCTTTCGCATATGTGTTTGTCAGCATGACTGCTTCACCTTTTGCCGTAGACTTGGCATTGTCCTGAGGGATATCTCTTGATCTTTTTTTCCTGAGGGCGATTATCCTAAGGGACAAACTTCAAATTCAAGCTTTTCAAATTCAAACCTGTTTTCGCCTAAGGGCGATAATTCAAATTCAAGCCTTTTGCGATAATCCAAGCCTTTCACTTAAGGGCCATAAATCAAATTCAAGCTCAAGGGTCTGCGCCCCATTTTTCAAATTCAAGCTCAAGGGTTTCGTCCCATTTTTCAAATTCAAGCTCAAGGGTCCGCACCCCATTTTTCAAATTCAAGCTTAAGGGATTCGTCCCATTTTCAAATTCAAGCTCAACGGATTCATCCCATTTTTAAAATTCAAGCTCAAAGGTCTTAAAATTCAAGCTCAAAGGTCTGCGTCCCATTTTCAAATTCAAGCTCAATGATCTGCATACCATTTTCAAATTCAAGCTCAAAGGGTTCGTGTCCCGTTTTCAAAATTCAATCTCGAGGGTTCGTCCCACTATAGGGGTTCATCCCATTATGTATTCATATGCGCGGGTTCGTCCCACTGCGAGGGTTCATCCCACTGCGTATTCAACTGCAAGGGTTTCGTCCCATTTTCAAAATTCAATCTCAAGCTCAAGCTCAAGGGTTTCGTCCCATTTTTAAATTTAAGCTCAAACTCAAGCTCAAGGGTTTCGCCCCGTTTTCAAATTCAAACTCAAGGGTTTCGTCCCATTTTTAAATTCAAGCTCAACCTCAAGCTCAAGGGTTTCGCCCTGTTTTCAAACTCAAGCTCAAACTCAAGGGTTTTGTCCCATTTTTTGAATTCAAGCTCAAGGGTTTCGCCCCATTTTCAAACTCAAACTCAAGGATTTCGTCCCATTTTTAAATTCAAGCTCAAACTCAAGCTCAAGGGTTTCGCCCCGTTTTCAAACTCAAGCTCAAACTCATGGGTTTCGTCCCATTTTTCAAATTCAAGTTCAAGGGCTTTGCCCCGTTTTCAAACTCAAGCTCAAGGGTTTCGTCCCATTTTTTAATTCAAGCTCAAACTCAAGCTCAAGGGTTTCGCCCCGTTTTCAAACTCAAGCTCAAACTTAAGGGTTTCGTCCCATTTTTCAAATTCAAGCTCAAGGGCTTCGCCCCATTTTCAAACTCAAACTCAAGCTCAAGGGTTTCATCCCATTTTTAAATTCAAGCTCAAACTCAAGCTCAAGGGTTTCGCCCCGTTTTCAAACTCAAGGGTTTCGTCCCATTTTTCAAATTCAAGCTCATGGGCTTCGCTCCGTTTTCAAACTCAAACTCAAGCTCAAGGGTCCGCCCCATTTCTAAAAATTCAAGGGTCCATCCCATTTCTAAAAATTTCCAAGGGTCTGTCCCATTCTAAAAATTTCTAAGGGTCTATCCCATTCTAAAAATTCCAAGGGTCCGTGTCCCAACTCCAATCTAACCAAGGGTCTATGCCCCGTCTCCCAGAATCTAATCCAAGGGTCCGTGCCCCGTCTCCCAGATCCAAAAGGTTTGTGTCCCGTTTCCAAAATCAAATTTAAGGGTCCGTGTCCCTTTTTCAAAATTTAATCTCGAGGGTTCGTCCCATTGTGAAGGATCATTCCACTGTGTATTCAACTGCAAGGGTCCGTCCCATTTCAAGCTCAGCTCTACTGTGAGGGTCTATCCCACTTAACTGCGAGGGTCCGTCCCATTTCAAGCTTAGCCCTACTGCGAGGGTCTACCCCACTTAACTGCGAGGGTCCGTCCCATTTCAAGCTTAGCTCTATTGCGAGGGTCTACCCCACTTAACTACGAGGGTCCGTCCCATTTACTGCGAAGGTCTATCCCATTTACTACGAGGGTCCGTCCCACTTTCAAATTTTACTATGAATTATTCAAACTCAATTTTACTGCGAGGGTCCGTCCCACTCATTTTCTTGTGCTTGCATCATAAACATTATCATGAGCATGTTCTTGTTTATTTACATGCATTTGCCCCAATGAACTACGCAGGTTTGATCTCTACAACGGGGTACGTAGGCAGCTCCCTGAGCGCGACCTCATGCTTACTTGTTTACTATTTGGTCTAAGGGTTTCTAGGATGCTCTATTGGGGTGTCCTGATCTTTGATGTATACTCGTATCTTGCCGTGGAACCCAAGTATCCGCCAAAGAGGGGCAACTGTAGACACCCCAATTTGAGACTCCCTGAACTACCTTAGATCTCCAATAATGATACAAGACAGAACCATGAATTTGAAGGCTTGATCAATGATTTTTACGCATCCCCCAGAACCTAAACTCAGAAACTGCCAAGCATAAGGCATCAAGTGCCCAACACAAAGCATCAAGTGCCCAGCACGAGGCATCAGGTGCCCAGCACAAAGCATCAACTGCCCAGCACAAAACAGTCCAACCTACTCCCAGCGCTGGGAATCTTTTTCTGACAGCCTTGAATGCTGTGAGAATCTAATTATGACTATACAAGCATGCAGCCGACTCTAACCCAGCATAACTGCTCCTCCTCCATTTTTCCCTATAAATAGAGGTGCCTATACCCATTTCAAGACACACATACATACACTCCACCCCACAATACATAATACACCCCTCCCCCTCACTCTTTCTCTCTCTAGAATATATATTTTGGGTTTTTTTTTTCATATATACTTGAAGAAAAATCTGAGATATCTTATTTGAAGAGAAAAATCCCATTTCCATCCCATAAATCCTCATTTCTTCAATACTCCACTATAAAATAAAAAAAACCCCTTTGTCATCTCTCAACTCAAAGCAACCATCAAACCATCCAAACCGAAGCTCAAAGTCTTGATCAAGCACCCGAAAGAAACTGATCTGGACGAGTGCTTTGCGCTGGGCACTTGGACCCCAGCGCAAAGGAGTCGCCTCTGCCTCCTGGACGAGTGCTTTGCGCTGGGCACTTGGACCCCAGCGCAAAGGAGTTGATTCCATCTTCTGTAGATTTTTGACAGTTTGAATTTTTTTTCATTCACAGCATACAACTTTCTACTCCATTTTACTCTTTTATATACAGTACACTTAGCACATGCCTACACCGCACATGCTACTTGCTACATGTTTTTTTAAAAAGGTTAAGAATATAAGCATTTTCCAAAATCCCGCAAGCATTTAGTAGAGACCGATCTTCGTATCGGGCGAGAAGGGTGCCGAAAAAAATCCTTCCCCTCTCATAACTTGGCTTTCGAACCCGAAATCTCTGGTTTATTTTCAAACTCAAATATCATTTTCTAGTTCCAGATTTCTCGGGTGACAAACCATTTTACAAAAACCCGGGTGGCGACTCTTTAAAGATTTTCAAAATCCTCAACGAAACGGGCAGCGTGCAAGGAGCCCTCCGGAAAGGGTCTCTCGGGCTCTGGCAGCCCACAATTGGGAAATGTTAAATGGCATATAAGTGATTCCAACCAGCTACTGTATAACTTGTGGTTAACCTTTTGTGCCACGTGGTTTGGTTAAGGGTTAAGCAAGTTAGCTGGAGCAGGTCGTTACATTTGGTTTGAAACTTAGCAGGAGAAAGAAAGTGGGGATTTTTCCCCATAGAAAAATGTCTTTAGTGACAAAAAAATTCATCACTAATTATTCATTTTTTGCGACGAAATATTTCGTTATCAAAATGCAGTATAGGTGACGAAAATAGATTTCGTCTCTAGGTGGGAATAAACGACAACCTTTAGCCACCTGGAGACGAAATCTATTTTTCATTAGCCATATAGATTTTTCGTCACCCATACTATTTGTGACAAAAAATTATGCAATCTGTGACGATTTTCATTCGTCTCCAAAGACCAAATTTCTTGTAGTGTTAAGAATTTTATTTTATTATTTCAAATTTAGTATTTTAGTAGGAATTTTTTATTTCAGTCAAGATTTGCTAGAAGTATTAAGTTTCCTAGTTTGTTTCGATCTAATATTCCTATTATGTAGAATGCTTAGTCAAGAAGCATTATGGTTGATTTTATTTCCATATGTTTTATTTTCTTTTTAGTATTTCAATAATGCTACTATTATAAATATGGATGTAAGCCTTAGAGTAAGGAGAGTTGTTATTGAATTAATAATAAAATTGAGAATTTTTCTTTACTCGTATATGTGTTTCAAAGAGGGAATCTTTAACCTAACCAAGTTCGTGATATCTTCTTGCAAATAGTTATGTAAAAAAGTCTGCGCTGCATCGGTTGGTATCAGAGCTCTCATTCCAATTCTGACTATGGTCAGAGGACGTGCTGGAGGTCGAGGTTGAAGAGGAGGTTGCTTATGTTGATGAAGTCTATAAGCGAGATGAGGTTGCTCGAGATGCTCAAATGGAGGAAGGGTTTGCCGACATCAAAGCAATGCTTGGTGGTCTTGTCCAACGCATGGAGGCTTTAGAAGTTGCAAACTCACCTAGCCGTTGTCTGGTTAAACCTTGGTGTCCGAAGGAGGAGGAGGTGTCGGATGACGTTTTTATCACCAAACCTTCGGCAAGTAACCATCAACTGAGGGGGAGGACAAGGGCGGTCAGGGTTTCAAATCATGACCAGGGACTTTGAAAATTTGGTATAAAGATCAACTTTTCTAAGTTTCAGGGAGGTATGACATGCACCAAGAAAAATCCTAGAGGTTTTTATTTTTGAACAGCGAAGCAAAATTTATTAAGGGGGAGGGGGAAAGTTTCCAACCAAAAGTTGGAAACAAAGCAAAGGGCGGAGCCCAATGCAACACCTAAAGGCCCAAAACGCTCAGATAAATAATAAGCACAAAACCCAAAAGGCCAAAAGCCCAGATATAGCAAATAAAGCCCAATCCAAAAGAAACCCAAAACCTAACCCTAGAAGCCGCCGCCGCTCGCCTCAGACAGAGCCACCACCACCGCCAGAAACCACCACGCCTCCACAGGCCACCCACGACAGAGCAAGCCCAATCTGTCGCGGAAGCTACACCAAGCCATTAGGCGAAAATCGGGCCGCCCAATGACGGCCACAACGGGAGCCAACGCCGATCGCTCCACCGAACCCAAGAGAACCCATGCCGTTAACCGAAATCAGAGGACCCAACAGTACCTCCAATCGGGAACAACAGGTCGGCTAACAGACGAGAGAAACAAGCGCAAACATCACAGGAAGGGGGTCAGGAAAAAAGAGATCTGAGCTGGAGAAGACGAGGGAAACGGATCCTTACTAGACAAAATGAATCTTACCAAAACCGCTCTCCGGCGACCGAGAAACCCCAACGATGATCTGCCAGCCAAAATCAACACGTAAAAGACGAATCTAGAGAAACCCACTCGTAGACAGCCACAAGCTCCAACAAAACCCAGCAAACGACCAGCACCAGCACTGAAAACCACCATCACCGCCAACTCGTTGCCACGCCGATTAGTTTTGTGAAATAAAAGAAAAAGAGGGTTAAAATGAAGCGGAAGGGGAGGAGAAGGAGAAGGCAGAGAGGTAGAGAGGTAGAGATAGGGTGGTAGAGAGGTAGAGAGAGATGGAGGAGAAAAGCCTAAGGGAGGAGGGGTGGCGCCTCCCCCCCCCAGGCGGCTGCCGAAGATGAAGGGTTTTAGATAGAAAGGGGCGAGAGGTCTAGATAGAGAGAGAAGAGGGCGTTCAAAAATCCTAGAGGTTGATGAGGCTAACATTGAGTAGTTGCCTTTTACTTCAAATATTATTCCAGATCTAGTAGTGGATCTGTAGTAAGCCACCAGTTTTTGACGAAGAATCGGTGGATAAAATTACAAAAGGAGGAAATAAAAAATATTACAAAAAAAGTTGTTACGATGTTGGCGTTCATGGAGCTGAATTTGTTGATTCATTTTTCAAATTTATTGAAGACACTACATGCAAGAGTCAGTGTGTTTCGATCTGGGAGAAAGGTGCATTTGTTTATTTGATGGAAATTATTTCTTCACACTTTTCAAACTTTTGTTTACAGTTTTGGTTAGAAAAAATCAATTTGAACTACAAGCTTGATGCGGACAAGTTTCGGCAAATTCAACTATATAAACTCGATGACAAGTTTCTTCAAACCGGGAAGAATGATGTAGGCCAATATTCTAATTAATCTAGAAATCTAAGAATTTTATTTTATTATTTCAAATTTAGTATTTTAGTAGCAATTTTTTTTTTGGTCAAGATATGCTAGAAGTATTAAGTTTACTAGTTTATTCCTATTATGTAGGACGCAAAGTCAAGAAGCATTAAGGTTGATTTTATTTTCATACTCCCTCCGTCCCAAATTGGATGTCAATTTTTGATATCCGTGTCAATTTCAATTCCTTATATCTTTCAATATGGATCTCAAAAAATATGCAATATGAATCTTGTTTGATAGTTCTCGATTAGTTCTATTATACAAAGTTTTCAAACTCATGAAAAATATTATAGATTGAAAGATATAAGCGATAAAAAATGACACGACTTTCAAAAATTGTCATACTTTTTGGGATGGAGGGAGTATATTATAATGACACGCTCTAGCTGACCTGTTTAACTTTTAGCCTAACCAAATGGCTTAATAGGTTAATCTCAAGTTATGTAGTAGTTGCTTGCGATTCATTATATACCACATCAACTTTCATTACCAAGCTGATGTGGGATTCCATCCCAAGTGGGTTCTCACAATCTCCCCCACTTGGACCGCAATGTTCCCGTTGCACCCTAAGGTCCATCACTTTCACTCACCAAGCGATGTGTGACAAGTCCCGTTTAAGTACGACAAACACTTCAAGCTCATCTCATGTGGGACTTGCCCAAGCACCTCAAACTCCTCACTTGTTGGGTCCACTTAAGCACGTCTCCTTACGGGACTCGCCCCACACTTTCGGTTGGTGTAAACTCTGATACCACCTATAACGAACTGCTCCAGCTGACTTACTTAACTCTTAGCCTAACCATGTGGCTCAAAAGGTAAATCTCAAGTTATACAGTAGTTGCTCGCGATTCATTATATACCACATCAATTTCCATTACCAAGCAGATGTGAGATTCCATCCCAAGTGGGTTCTCACATATATTTTATTTCGTTTTCAGTATTTCAGTAATGCTACTATTATAAATAAGGATGTAAGCCTTAGGGCAATGGGAGTTGCTATTGAATTAATAAAATTGAGAGTTTTTCTCTAATCGTATTTGTGTTTCAAAGAGAGAATACTTAACATAAGCAAGTTCGTGATCTCTTCTTGCAAATTATTTCGTAAAATGAGGCTGCGCTGCATCAATAGTTACAATTTTTGTAGAATGTAGGTTATGAGATTGTGAATATATTGTCGGTTAATAGAATGTAATTTCTGAACACTCTCGAGCAAATTTCTAGAGCCATTACTGAAAACAATATGAGTTTTTGGCAACCCCAAGGGGTTGTTGAAATGCATGGTTGATCTACTTGCCTTGATGTAGTTAACCACCCCAAGGTGGCAAGGTCGATTCCTCTCAGCAAGGGTTTGTCATTGGGAACAATATGGGTTTTGGCATTATTGTCACTCTGCCAAGTAAACTGTTTGATTTTTTCAAAATTACTCTCTCTCTCTCTCTCTCTCTCTCTCTCTCTCTCTCTCTCTCTCTCTCTCTCCCTCTCTCTCTCTCTCTCTCACACACACACACACTCTGTCAAATGTAACTAGGGGTGTCAAATGGGCTGGTTTGGGCCAAATTGGGCAAGTTATAAGTGGGTTGGGTCTTTAATGGGTCATTGACCCATTAATTATGAGTTCAATTACCCATACCCAACCCGACCCATTTATTTAAAATCAAACCCGACCCGCCCATTAACCCAATTACATACTATATACTAAAATTTAAAATGAATAAAAATACCAATGTACACTAAAATGACCATATTACCCTTGTAGATCTAAAAGACTAAAATACTCCTGTAATTGTAATAGGTGCTATTTATAAACTCTAATGAGGCACTTTAATTGGACTCCCCGTAGACCATGAGATTGATCCCTTATCGATTAATCAAGATGTGCTCTTCCACCATAAAAGATGATCACGTTCGTGCATCTACCATTACCATTAATCGAGCATATATGATCACGTGATCGCCTCATTTGTCAAATACATTATCAATCTTTATCATGCATAATATATACAAGATGAGTTTGTGTGCTTGAGAGATACTCAAAAGAAACACAAAATTCGTGAGCTATATGTGTATGAGTGACAAAATCCCTTGGGATTGATCTTCCATAATTAGTTGAGGTGTGCGTAAACTGGCTCGGACACCTGAGTTATAAAAAAAAAATGGTAGAATCCCTTGGGATAGAGCTCAGCATACGAATGGTGATCAACCAAAAAAAAAAAAAAAACAATCGGTGTTTGTTTTAAATTTCTGACATGTATTTTCAATTGGATTTTGATTTTCGCGCTCCACTTTGTTCATGAAGTTATCAGTAAATTCACGTTAAAAGTAGAGCGCCATCAGTAAAAAATAAAGCGCGAAAATCAGTTTCCTTTCAATTTTGTCCTCACGAAAATCACAGATTTTATATGGGCCAAGAGCAAATCAGTCACCTCAATGCTATGCTGCAGACATTGGGACGGTGTGGTTGAGAGAGAGAGAGAGAATCTGGTGGGGGTGGGTACGGACGAGAATCAAGAGAGGGGGAGGAGATGGAGTCGTTCCACTGTTTTTTGTTAGTGGGTTATATGCATGCGTTGTTGGGTCATTTAAGTTGACCCAATTGATACCCATTCTAACCCAACTTATAAATGGTTTGAGTTGCGTCCATTTTTTAGTTGATGGGTTTGGATTTGTTAAAGGGTTTGGGTTCAATTTGCCACCTAACCAGTGGCCAGAGGAGAGCACTGAGCACGGATCTGGGATTGAACCTCTGCGTACAACCATAATTGGAAATGATATTGGAGGCATTGATATTGGTTGCAAGTACGGGTGAGGCTTGACGAGGGTATAATGGTCTTTTACGTCATGGCACTAAGAATTTCTTACCGTGTCATTAATATTTTTGACCTTTACAAAAACAATGTAAAGGTATCATGATAATATATCTCAAGAACTAGCATTTGAAGACCACAACAGAGTCGGATGAAGTTTTTAATTATTTTGTTTTAATCAAGAAACGTCTCAAAATAAAGCCCAATGACAACATATATATTTCACATATATGTACCCTTTCTAAGCACAATATGCAACAATACAAATGGACTCTCATCAAATAGCATTACCCCAAATTCAATTTAGGGTGACGGTTTTCTCTTGCCAACCGCATCCGAAACTTTATTAGGGACTAGCGGATCCGATTTACTTCCACGAGCAGCAATTAACCTGTGCCCTGTCATAACATCATGTGTACTACAATTAATTAAAGCAAATCTTTAGAAAGGGGAAATATATATATGTGAAAATCATCTGAAAATGGTATGCATGCCTGAAAATCCATATTAGGAGATATTGGTAGCTAGCTTAATGATCGGATCAAACTTCTTTTAAGAAATTAAAGAAAAAAAAAATTGTTTTCAAAATCAAAGGTGCCATCTAATGTGATTAACGATGTATGGATCAACCAAAGTTTTTATATGAACAATCTTTTAAATACAATGTTAAAAAGAATAAATCTTTATAGTACGATTATAATCTTTATAATCTTCCGCCATTCAAAAAAAGAAAAAGAAAATCTTCTTGATCACATCATTCTGAGCATGTAATATATAGTTAGTGTAATTTCTTCACCTCAATTAAAATAGGAAAACATAAAATAACATCCATGTAAACATTGTAAAGTAATGGATGAGCTAGGTGCTTAACTCATTAAAGTAATCCTTTTCCATCACATCATTCTGGTAAGAAATTTTGCACACAAAAAAAAAAAAAAAAATTTACTTTTCCGCCGATCTGAAAAAAAAAGAAGAGAAATTTTGCAAGAAGAAATTTGAATAAAGGGCATCGACCTTTTATTATAGTTATAACAAAAAATGTTATTTAGGATAAATATTCTCCTAATTAACTGCGTAATATTGTTATTATGAACTACACGCGCGCAGAGGTCCGCGATCAAATACTAGGATTTATATTTTTTTTAACTATGAGAAAAAGATGAAAATTTATTAATTTAGGGAGGGGCAAGCTAAGTATCAGGTTATAAGAATTAGGAAAAGCTCCGGAATTAATCTTAATAGGAAATCCATCAATCGAAATGCAGAGAAGAATTATTAAAATTAAAGAACAATATATAAGAAGAAGAGACTGGTAAAAGGATAGCTTAATTTAGAGTACTTGGCATATATACGTAGGATGCTTACTGGTTAGAGAGACGTCCCGTGCAACGACGACCGAGGATGGAAGAGAATGAATTGAAAGCAAGAGGAGTAGGAGGAGGAGTTCCACAAACGAAACAAGAGACGACACTTTACGATTCAACATCTTCTTCTTCTTCGGTGGGAGAAAAAGGGATGACAAATTAATTAGTATAAGCTAGCTAGCTTGGTGGGTTTCTCAAGTTAAACCTTGTTTTGGCTACAATTGTTATGCATATATATAGATAGGAATAGGATAGACAACCGATACATCCCACCGATATCCATGGTCGTTAAATAAGTCTCGTGAGCTAAGTTATTGCACAGGGTAGAGACGGAGTCTGAATTTTTGCGTAGCGGGGTGAATATACATAATCAAAAATTTCCAATATAAAAGTAAGTTTTTTAAAATTGTAGGGAGGGCAACAGCCCCTACTAGATCCTCTGGCTCCATCCCTAGGGAAGATTCTTTCTGTGCATGGGTCCCCTATCTAGTTCGCCAATACATTACGTGGTGGTTGTATGTAGGGGTGGGAATTTTCGACACGACACGACACGAAGTTAGCGGGTTAGGGTCAGGTATTTCTGACATGAAACACGAATATGACACAGATACGATAACATGAAAAGCTAAACAGGACGGGTTAGGGTTGAGATAATTCTGACACGACACGACACGAAGTTAGTGGGTTAGGGTCGGCTATTCCTGACACGAAACACGAATATGACACGACACGATAACACGACAAGTTAAACAAGTCGGATTAGGATTGAGAGAATTCTGACAAGAATACGAGATGACACGACACGACACAATGCCCAACCCTAGTTGTATGGACCGTCCACATTTGACTCTAAAAATTGTTTGTTATCTGACAGAACGTGTAGAAAGTAGGACCCAAAAATTATGTGTTGGAGAATTATTCGGTAAAGAATAAAAAGGTTGTTGGCAAAGTGCGCGCTTTACTTGTTTTTTTTTTTTATCCGAAGTGCGCGCTTTACTTTATGTCTGAAAGTCCTGAACTCATAATTCCACGTTGATTTTGGTTAATTCAATGGTCTTCCATAACCCATAAACCACGTGGGATCAAGTGGGTTTTGAGTGGGAGAGATGAAATTATAAGGGAATGTTTGGGAGGCATGGATATTTAGGCTCCGTTTGTTTTGATGTAAAATGTTTTACAATGTATAATATTTTTTTAGAAAACAAACTTCAAATTTTTATTTTTCGGTGTTTGGTTGGCACTTGAAAATATTTTCAGAAATCAACAAAATAGTGTAGAGAGAGAGGGGGGCTTAAACGGTGGAGAGATCTGAGAATATTGGAATTAAATGTGGGTCAGGACCAACGATCAAGAAAACTGAGCATTGAGCTAGAATTGCAGTAGTAGGCAGCGGATTCATTTCGGAAAATAACATACGGAAGATTTAAGGGTAAGCCATTTTCATCTAATTTTTTTTAATCGGCAAAAGAAAATTTTATTAAGTCATTTTCATCTAATTGATGGAAAATATTTTACATGTAAAACGTTTTCCTAATTTTTTACATAACCAATCATCGGAAAATAGGTAAAACATTTTACCGGAAAAAATAGAAGTGGGCTCTCATCAAATAGAATGACCTCCCAATCCAAATTCTAATTCCACCACTGACTCTATTATCATCCGCATGCCATCAAATCTGTCACACCCTCGATTTTCAACATAAAATATAATGATTTCCGATAAACGATACCTCGCAATAATACAGATAATACCCCAAATCATGGTTCATTCCCATATTTACAAATTAAGTTCAAAGTTTCTTGTCAAGTTTGACGATCCAAATAACATAATAGAAATGAAGTTTTAGGGTTTACAGTTCCCCATGATCAAACGATAGACATAATAGAAATCAATATTACACTGCCAAAGGGTTTTACAAAACATGCCAAAGTAATTTCCATATCAGCTTTCAAAGGGATGATGTCAAAATATGCGAGCCAAGCACTCCATGTCGCTATCTCCGAGTGTACCTGAAAGAATGATAGGGTTGAGCAAAACACGTGCCCAGTAGAGAATCCTATACTCAAACTATATGAAAATGTAATGAATCACGCACCATGAATGAGTGAGTAAAGACAGATACACCCAAAGTACGAACGATTACCAACGAGCTGCACGCTTTGATCAAGAATTCTAGACTTCCCCGGGAGGTCACTAACCTTTTACTCCTCAAACTAGATGCCTCAATAATCTCACGTCTATCCACCATAATCTATAACCAGTTCTAATCATCTTATTATTCTTCGTGCAATACTACAATCATTCTTGTTTCCACATTCGTCATCACTAAATCCTATACTCAAACTATATGAAAATGTAATGAATCACGCACCATGAATGAGTGAGTAAAGACAGATACACCCAAAGTACGAACGATTACCAACGAGCTGCACGCTTTGATCAAGAATTCTAGACTTCCCCGGGAGGTCACTAACCTTTTACTCCTCAAACTAGACGCCTCAATAATCTCACGTCTATCCACCATAATCTATAACCAGTTCTAATCATCTTATTATTCTTCGTGCAATACTACAATCATTCTTGTTTCCACATTCGTCATCACTAAATCCCTTATCTACAAACCTTTCCTTTCTTTTAATCAAGTGTATCCCATCAATGATCACTAGGGTCACCTCGGGTCTAGTTCCCTCGAGCGTAGGGTCACCCCGAGTCTATTCCCTCAATAATAAAATCACTTGGGTCACCTCGGGTCTAGTTCCCTCAGCGTAGGGTCACCCCGAGTCTATTAATTCCCTAAATAATAAAATCACTTGGGTCACCTCGGGTCTAGTTCCCTCGAGCGCAGGGTCACCCCGAGTCTATTCCCTCAATCAGTAATAATCATTGGTTAGCGGAAACGCACATCGCTTAACCGACCATCCGTCATTTCACAATCAACTTCATCATCAACTTGTCGGTCGTACCACTAAACTTTAATCCACCGTTTCCTAATTCCACAAATGTACATGTTCATACCTTTTCATTAACTTACAACTCCGCATTTTACTTAACGTAGCTAGCCCGTAAATAAAATCTTACAATACTCTATTCATTTGTTGTCCTCGTTCATTCCACTTCTCATTTCACAAACCTCAAAACATCCAATCAAATCCAAAGACTATTTAATCAGTCGCATAGTCTCACAAGACCCACAATCTACCGTATCGCATACAAGCAAAGACACACGTGCTCACTGTATCTCTAAGTATATCCCCGCACCGACACAGCGTGCTACTCACAAGCAATTTCTAAAGTACCCGACCTACTAGCTCCTATACTTGAATCCCGTAGCAAGTGTACCAAGGTGAATCGATGGGTTCAACGAATCGTGAAGATACAAGTTACTACCTTACCCTCGAAGTTATTGTACCACTCTCATCAAGCATCTATACCCACCACGATGTTCATACAACCTACGGTACTCATAACACTCTACAATACGTTTTCCGTCTACAATAATATATACTAAGATCACGCTTAACCAAAGCCTAGGGAATAAGAACGATCAACGGATCATCAAGGGACGAGCAACCAAGCTTAAGGAAGATTTAAAGATGCCTTAGAGGTGTTAGAAGTGATTGAAAACCAAAACGGTGAAGTACGAAGTAAAATAGCAAAAGCTGGAGATAAGCAACAGGTATCGATACCTAAGGCAAAGGTATCGATACCTCTGGGTCAAAATGGCTCCAGACGCAAGGGTATCGATAACAAAGGCATAGGGTATCGATAACAAGTGATTTTCTGGGTTTTGTAAGCCAAAGGTATCGATAACAGTTCAGTTCGAGTGATTTTCTGCAGATTTTTGAAACTACTCCTAACAACCAAACCAATGATTTCAAGCACGATCAAAGCACAAATTCAACTCATAGACATATAGAAAGAGCAAGAAATCCCTACCTCGAGGTTGGAGAGCGAACACGGAAGGAGATCGGGCCACGCAAGCCCTTGACTTCGAAATCTTCAATTTCAACCGAACAATCCTTCCCCGAGCTTGACCCACGAAATTCAAAGCTTGTATCGCGTTTAGAAGACAAAATGAAGGTTGGTTTGTGTAGGTTCCAAGTGGTTTTGGTTGGGAGCAAGAGGGAGAGGGAGAGAGTGAGAGTGGAGTCGAGAGAGAGGGAGACGCCGGTGAGAGAGAGAGGAGAAAATAATTCTCTACTCTCTCACCCTCCTATATATACCCATTAATGCACAAAACACACTTGCACCCCTTTCACAATCAATTCTATCACTCAAACCCCAAATCATATAACACACATTTCAAATTTTCCCTCTATTTCCAATATCAAATAACCCTCTAAATAATTTCCGAAATTACGGGTCCTTACAAAATCAATCTCTGGTAATTATTCAACCATTGCCGTCTCTTCCATTGATATCGCGGCTGCTCTCATCTTTACTTCTTTGTTTTCTTTTTTACAATGACGAGAATTCATTACGATTTTTTTTTCTTTCATAAATCAGTATGCGAATCGACTCTCTCACCCTGCAAGCTGCAAGCGAATGCGTTGTATGTTAGTCAAGTCATTACACCCAGTTACCTGTTTTTTCCAACATTCATGTAGCTGTAATTCTTAGCCTATGTAAAAAATAGAAGTTGGCTCCCATCAAATAGAATGACCTCCCAATCCAAATTCTGATTCCGCCACTAACTCTATTATCATCCGCATGCCATCAAATCAATCTCTGGTAATTATTCAACCATTGCCGTCTCTTCCATTGATATCGTAGCTGCTCTCATCTTTACTTCTTTGTTTTCTTTTTCACAATGACGAGAATTCATTACGATTTTTTTTTCTCTCATAAATCAGTACGCGAATCAACTCTCTCACCGTGCAAGCTGCAAGTGAATGCGTCGTATGTTAGTCAAGTCGTTACACCCAGTTACCTATTTTTTCCAACATTCATGTAGCTATAATTCTTTCTAATACTTTTCAAAATTTAAAGTATTATGATCGATGATATGTCCAATCTTTGTCAGTATTTGAACAAAGACCTTGACCTCAAGTCAAGTCCTTCCACGGGTGATCCTCGTTTCTCCTGTGCTATGCACGACGATTGAGAGAAAAAAAATGAACCCGTGCTATGCACAGCGATTTACACTACCAATAAATTACAACCACAAACACTTACATATGCGAACAAACAAGCAATATCCACTACAACACGGAAGGCCTATTGCGAGGAAATATGGCGAGGAAAATAAATTTCGTCGCTAAAAGTACACAATCTGCGAGGAAATTCAATTTCGTCGCTAAAAAGTTACATTTAGCGATGAAATTAAATTTTCTCGCCAAATGTAACCCTTTTGCGAGGAAATCTGTTTTCCTCGCTAAATGTAACCTTTTGGCGAGAAAATATTTTGTCACCTTTTTTATGACTCATTAAATTTTTTATATGTAAGTCATTATTAATTATGATCATGTATTTTTAATATCACGATGGTAAGGGATAATCAACTACATAGTTCAATATCATTAGCAAATTTATTAAAATAAAAATGTGATAAACGGGAAAAAATTGTTTCCTCGCCAATCGCATTGAATTGATGAAATAAAAAATATCTTTCTCACGAATTATGTGAATTCACTTTTCCCCAACTGAAATTAATTGTTAACAATGTCAGTATGTTCAAATTGTACTAAAATTTATTGTTTGAATACAAACATTTTTAAGGACATGCTAAAAAGAAGTTCATCCTATAGTTATTGTCAACCAATCAGTGCAAATGATCAGTTGATCAAGAAAAGAGGTCCTCTCGCAAGCAACGCACTGTTGCTCGCTCTTCAACTGAATCCGAGTACAAGGCTTTTGCGGATGTGGCCGCCGAATTAACTTGGGTTCAATCACTCCTCTTCGAACTTGGTCTTTATATCCCTGCCACTCCATTACTGTGGTGTGATAATGTTGGTGCAACATATCCTACAGCCAATCTCGTCTTCCATGCCTGCACAAAGCATGTTGAAATTGATTATCATTTTGTGCGTGACAAAGTCGCTCGGAGTGATTTAACTGTCCAATATATTAGCACCAAGGATCAAATTGCCGATATTTTTACAAAAGGACTTGCGTCTTCCCGCTTTCGGACACTGTGTTTCAATCTGAAGGTCATGCCTCGACCATCAGCTTGCGGGGGGATGTCAACCAATCAGTGCAAATCAGTTGATCAAGAAAAGAAGTACTGATAATGTTAGCCATTTCAGTGGTTATCTTATTTTATCATTTGCAATATCTTTTGTAAAGCTTATCACTTGTATGTTTATCTTTTGAAAAGCTTATCACTTGTAACCGTATTTGTATATAAATACCCAAGGAATAGAACACTCTAGGTAACATAGTGCATTCATCAATTCTATCGTATTGTTCTTTTGACTATTATAAACCCAAAAAAAGGACTGGACATAGAGATTATAAATTTGTGGATGAATGATATATGCTTTTCAGAAAAAAATGGGATATATGAATTGCTTTTCATAGAGATAACTGATTATTAATTCATACATAAAAATTTAATGAAAAGCTAAACAAAAGATAAAGTACTTAATAATTGCGAAATGTATTTTCAAAATATCTCAAAGTTAGATCGACACTAATCTATTTTCAAAATATGTAAGGTTAACCCCATTTAAAAAGAAACATAACAAATTATTACTATTGTAATATTGTAGTTGAGTTAAAATTGTTATTGACGCATATACACAGTAAGAACAGATTAACCCACCAAAAAAAAAATCGTATTTGCAGAAATTTAAAGTGCTCAAACTAATTTAGGCACTACAAAAGGTTACTAAACTTAAACTAAGTATAAAATAAACAAATTTAGAAAGGTATAACGATTTATTAAAGATATATAACGAAACATTAAATTATAAAAAAAATCAATAAAAGCGAATAATATTAAAGATTTAAAAAACAAGTTTAAAGAAACACTGCGAATGGACAAAAATTAGAGAGAAAGGTTTAAAGAAACAAATTTAGAGAGGTGAAAGGATGTACAAAAGGTTTATATATAAAAAAAGGCAAAGGTTTGAACTGGAAAGGAAGTTGGTGTGATGGATGGAGTGAATGCCTCCATACAGGAGGCCACGGTTCGAATTCGCGCGGAAGCAAAGGGCAAAGGAGCTGGAGAATTATCTTGTTTTTAGTTTCAAGAGTTTTAGCAAGGAAAAATTTCCTCGCCTAAACTATAATTGGCGAGGAAAAAATTAGTCTAGCGAGGAAAAATTTCCTCGCCTATTTTGTAAACATTGCATTAGTCTAGTGAGGAAAAACTATAGCGAGGAAAAAATTCCTCGCTAATTGTTTTAGAATAAGCGAGGAATTTTTTTTCCTCGCAAATACATTTTGCGAGGAAATCAACTGTTTTGCAAGGAAACTAAATCCTCGCTACAAGCCTTTCGTGTTGTAGTGATCTCTCACATTAAGCGTGGGGTGGTTGTAGACTTATTGTTGTGGAAGTATTTGCAATAATCAACGAAGGTGGCTTGACAAATGGTCCATGCAAAAATGGTCCCACTCCAACTTCCAAACAAAATGCTTTGTATCTTCACTCTGGTTTGGATAACAACGATGTGGTAGGAAAAAAACGAAAGAAGGGAAAACTCATGTGATCATGTGTAGTAGGATTCTTGATTGTTGATATTGATAGTGATAAGGAGTGATAACGTACTGTGTGGTCTTGAACCCAGTTTCGGTTCGAAGCCAAGCGAAACCCAATTTCATCTTTTGTGAAAATATATGTACTAAAAAATGAAGTGAAAACTTCAAAGATCGTATTTTCTTACCACAATAGATGATAGGTAAAATAGTTTGATTGATACCCAAGTAATATTGTTTTATCAAATTCTAAATTATTTTATTGGTTGGATCTATTTGGATTCTGAAATAGTAAAAGCATAATACTTACAAATTTTAGCTTAGGCCACTTGTCGCATTTTTAAAAGATTTCTCGCGAAAGTAGTACTTGCAAGAACTGACCCATGCTATGCCCGGTCTAATGAATTGCTTCGCCTCAACCTAGCCTTCCAATAAGGTTGAATTTCCCCGAGCGTAGGGCTAAGTCACTGTCAGCATAATATCCGGAAGTCCGGAATCGTTCCCACAGAAATGTGATATGGCAAGATAAATGTAAGTCACGAGGCAATAATCGCCCCACGCCTCGCCTAATCGACTACTCACACATGATAAATTGACTAAAAAGCATGGCAATAAGTGTTTCCGGCGTTAAGACGGCCAACTATCGGTTTGCTTTGAATGGTATTAAAACTCTTAAGTAAAAGACTAGAAAAACGGTTTTGACTAGATTAAACAAGCGGCAAGGCAACGGGGCCACTAACGCCCGCTACTTACCTCATCGAACCATTCTCAACAAAACTCGGTTGAATCGCATGGCTTAGGCTATCAACCGGAGGATTTAGCTATGAAACCATTGAAAGACTAGAAATGTGATATGGAAAATAAGGGAGTTCTTTCGTACTTTTGGCAAACACGAGGCGAGACATAGCTCACGAAACCATATGAGCGAGCACATGATCACCGGAGGTTAACATCGACAAGTTTTGTTACATAAAGGCGAACCCTTCTCATTTTCCATACTAAACTTCGAGCCCCGAGTTGAGAAAGACAAGATAAATGTAAGTCACGAGGCAATAATCGCCCCACGCCTCGCCTAATCGACTACTCACACATGATAAATTGACTAGAAAGCATGGCAAGATTGGAAAACATAATTAACCGATAGAATCGAAAACAAATTAACTTGATTTATATAAGGATCTAGTCCGAGGCTACAACAATAATAAACGAGAAAAGATCATACGATGAGTACTTACTTGAGTTCTTTGAGAAAATGACTAAGAAAGCTTAAAAGAGCTTTAATGGAGATTGCAATTAAAAGACTTAAAAGTAATTAATGAACTACATACAAAGAGGGAGAGAGGAGGTCCCTATTTATACAAATTGGCCTTTCTCTCTCCTCAAAAGTTAGGAAATATCCCAAAAAGCTACGTATAAAAAGAAAGTTTACATAAGTAGAATGTCCAAAAAGCAGAGAAAATATCTGCTGGCAACAATTGTTATTGATACCATAGGCCCGGGTATCGATAACACTCTTCAAAATCTTCCCCGTAGCTAACTGGTATCGATAACTAAGAGAAATGTTATCGATACCCTTCAGGCTGGACAGCTTGTGGACCAAAATTGGACAAAAGGTATCGATAACTTGAGCTATGTTATCGATAACAATCTGCTGAATTGCAGATTTCAGCCTGCTGGACTGCCTCCTTGCCTTGCCACCTTCCAAGCTCTAACCAAAACTTCATCTTATGACTGCTAGGACTTGGTGGCACCACTCTCCATGGCCTCGGGTGCTCGGACATCTTCAAAGACGTTCATGGCCTCAAAATGCGCCTTAATTGCACGATTCACCTACAAGGCTCAACAAAACACCTTACGTGCAATATTTGACTTAAACGAACAAATAAACATAGAAACATCACAATTCGGAGGATTTGAGCACCAAGATTATGCAATCTTGGGTGCTTATCACGCCCCCCAACTTGAAAGTTGCTACACCCCGAGCAACACAAACAAACTACTAAAAATAACTAACAATCCTTCCGGCAAAATAGCTAAGACACATGCTCAAATCAACACGGCTAACAAGAGTTCCAAAAACAAATTTATTCAAACTCGCAACTAACAGCTGAAAACCAAGTCAGATCACTAAGTACTGAGCATATTCCAAGTAAGCTACAAAAGACCGTATCCAAGATCAAAAGGGAGGATACGGCTATCATGACATATGCAACCGCATGCTTCTAACCACATCCCACAATAAGTGCTCGAAAATAGGCAATGGGGAACAATAATACCATGCCTTATATGTGGAGAGCACCATGAAACAGAATTTATGATCACAAAACCATAAGCTAAAGTATCGAAAGAAAACAAGCCATGAACCAAATATGCACAACGTCACCAATTGAATAAAAAAGGAATGAAAACGTACTACGGATAAACTAAGGACTTCATTAAGCTTAAAATGACCTTGGTTAACAAAGAACGGTTAGCAAAATGGGTGGCGGCCATATACTGGCTTGGTTTAACTACCCTTGGCCGCCACCAACTCAATTACCAAGTCAACGGCCAAATGCCGGCCACAACAAAAACATGTTAACTACATGAACGAATTCAACTCCTAAAGACAATAAAAAGATAATAAGGTGGGCTGTCAACCACCAAGCACCCCGACCAAGTAGAGGGATTTTAACCTATTACTACCAACCACCGACTCTAAACGACCTCCTTACTGTCCTCCGGAAGTAGCCCCCGGTCCAAACAAAATCTCCTCCTCACTTTCAGCTTCCTCAACCCTCGGCGGAGCCTCATATTTCTCATCCGTCGTACTCTCAATGTACCGTGTATGCCAATTCAGCTCATGCTTGAGTTCCCTGACTTCCCTTGACAACTTCTTCCTCTCCTTCTTCTCTTTCTGAATACAATTCCATATGGCAATGTTTTGGCAGCAGAGCTTACTCCAAATGCTCTCTTTGGATGCCTTTGGGTCAGGTACTGTCCACAAAGATGGCTCGGGCGGGGCGGAAGACGACGAGCCAGCAGATGTACTTGTTGGGGCAGCCTTGGATTGAGACTTGCTCTTAACAAGCACAGCTGGAGTGATAACCCCGGGGGATGGTGGCTCAAGCTTCTCATACACTCCCTTCGAGATACCTTTCTCCCGTAGGAATGCCGTGATCATGCAAGGAAAAGGACAACGGGCTGTACCAAAGGTATCACCCTTGAAATCCACAATCTGCTCAAAGATAAACCTAGCCCAATCAGCCTTGTATTCCGCGTCGTTCATGAAAGCATACAAAATCTCTGCACTCCTTCTTGACAGCTTATTCTCCGCTCCACGGGGATAGAGGTTGTAGTGCACCACTTGGTTCAACACTCTATAGACATCCTTGAACTTCCCCGGCTTGTGAGGAGGGACCCCGACGTTTGGATTGGAGGTGTATATCTCATTGAAAACCGCGTCAGAATCAATAGGTTCGGCACGCGGATAGTTCACCAAATCTCCCTCCGGTCTTCCGTACCTCAGGTACTTAGCAATTGCTTTAGCATCCACCTCAATTTTCTTGTTATTCACCTCTGACTTGATTTTCCCTTTGGCCAACGCCTCACTCGTATCCAGATTTTGATAAAATTCAATGACACCCGCTTCGTTGTAGCCAAGAAGGGCTCTAGTCCAGAAAAGCAACCCTTGATTTTCGAGTTGAATGATGATATTGCTATCATTACCGAAGCGCCTCCGGCTGATTTGCCGCTCACTTTTGAAACCCCTGTTCAGAATTGACTCCACCCAATCCAACTTAGCGTCCGCCTCCATCTCATTCGGCGTCCTACGCTTGCGATGTTTTTCACGCTTTCCCGTTCGACTCTCCAAAGGAGCAGAGTCCTCATCACTGTCCTCCTCCATTGACTCATGCTCGGCCTCCTCCATAATTTCTTCCTCACGACGAGATGAGGAGGCAATGCCCTTTCCTTTGCCCTGAACTGTACCCTTCTTGCAAACCATAGTGAAAATCACCCACAACACAAAGCAAACAATCTGCAGTACAATTCAGCCCCCTCCCCACCACAAAAATAGCCCGAAACTATGCAAATACAAGCAGAAATCACCCAAACAGATGGAAACCCTGATAGCACATTAGCAACCACTAAAACCCCAAAATTCCAGCCAGCCAATAACAGTAGCTGCCTTTAAATCCCTATTTCAGTTCCCAAATGCAGAATTTTGAAAATCCAGGCCATGGGTTCTAATGCAACTTTGAATTTTGGCTTGGAGACGTAAATGGTGAGTGGGGATGATGATTATAGGTGGAGAATACGGGTATAAAAGGAAGGAATTCGAAATTCACAAAGTGAGAAGAGGAATTTCGAATTTACCTTGTATTGGGTGAACTTGGGCTTGAAACCCTTGAAAATCCTTCAAATCCCTTGAAAAGATGGAAGAATCATGGTGAATGTTGATGGAGATGGAGGATTGATGGGTGTTTTGGACGAATTTGGAGGAGATATGGGAGTTAGGGTTCGTGGGTATGGAGGAACATGGAGCGGTAGAGAGAGAAACTCATGGGATGAATGAACCGATCGGGCCCTGTACCTGCACTTAAAACCGACAGAAACACAAAGGTATCGATAACTTAGACATGCACTGGCTCGGAAATGTTATAGAATAGGTCAAACTTCAACCTTCGTGCAATCTGTCTTGGGAAGCAGCAAAAGGCAGAATGACAGGAAAATAGTGCCGCACGACATATCGGAGCAACGCGCGGCATAATAAATCCAAAGGAAAAACCACGGCATAACACGGATACGCCGCGGGATCAGATGAAACCCCGGGCGGCATTTCGAAGCCCCGCGCGGCATATCAAGTCTGCATTTCTGCAGACTTTGACAGCAGAGGTTTGAAACCAATTCGAGGCACTTGCAGGCATCACCACCCCCCAGAACACACCTCAATGGGTATTTGGGACTTTGGGGAAGTTCCGCTTCAAGTCAACTCTCAAAATTTGACGTGATGGCACCAAAAGTTGATAAAAATCCATTTCTTAAGCCGTGTCAAGGTATCGAAGTCCGTTTCAAGTCGTTCCAAGCTGATCTTTCGAGTCCCACAGGTCATAATGATCAAAAGTGACCTGGTCCAAGTTTCGTTTCGAGGTTAAAGTCAAAATTTGAGAATGTCACCTTCCAAAGTCAACGTTTTCTTGCTTTTCAAGCAGTTTTCAAACGAGAACTTCAGTTTTCTAGCCACGTGTCGAATGTTAAGGGTCGTTATTGACATACGAGAGTCCACGATAAGGGCATTCTTGTAAATTCTTGTCACCTTCTTTGATTTCTATTCCAACGTCAATGTACCTATGTCCCAACATGTTGCTCATCACAAAGCTTGAGTTCACTTCAGCTTATGGCCAAAGACTAGTTGCATGCATTGGTTAATGTTTCAGTGATTCAAATCTTCTTTATACAAATGACAATAAGAGGAATTGAATGGCGTAAACATTGAAAGAATAAATTTTTCTGTATATAATCTCCAAAGCATCCATAAGTCGAAGTACAAGAAGGCGTGCAAGCCCAATGCTCAAAAATCCTATCTACTGAGGGTAAACAGGCACCCTTCCAAAAGAAGCACGCAGGCTCCACAAAAAGGCAAAAGCAAAACAAACAAAAGAGGGAGCTCAGCTCTCATCCTCGTCCTCGTCCTCACCCTTCTCGTCATCCTCCCCGGAGACCTCTTCCGCCTGGGAACTAGCCGCCTCCTGAGTACCCGTCACTCTGGGCACAGTGCTCCCTGAGGTGTCCTCTAGGTCAACGTCTGTGGGCTCCTCAGTCTCATCGGAGACGTCGATAGGCTCATCCTCTGTCTCCCCAGAAAGTCGTGGCCTCTTCGACGGAGGTTCCTCCCGAGAGCCAGCAGAGGAAGCCTGTGGCGCTTGCATGCGCAGCCCACGTGAAGCCCCTCCTCCAGCCTGCAATAACATGACATTCATCATTTGCATTGTAATCATAGTATAGACAATAAGAAGTAAAAGCAAAGGGTTTGAAAGCCTTACCATCGTCCCACCAGCGCGAAGAAGCACCTCTGGGGCATGGCCCATCGTGTACTGCCTCACCAACTGCTCCAGGCCCATCATGGCCTCCGCCATCTCCCTCACGCACTTCGGAGTCGCCTACACAATAGGCAGATTGATTAGAATGTACAGTGATAGTAACAAGTGCATGCAAAAGGCGAAAGAATACGTGTCATACCTGAGCAAGAAACTCCGAAACTGCAATTGTGGGACGTGGCACCACCACTACACCAGAAACCCCCTGGGCAGTCGTCACGTCCACAGTCCAGGAGAGTCGGGGCAAGCTAACCCCGCTCGGACCTGCACCGTCGCCCTAACCACCACCACCACCACCACCTTCGCGCCCTCTTCCTCTCCCTCCTCTCCTTCCTCGTCCACCTCTACCGCCTACACCACCTGATGCTCGAAGCATCACCTCCCAGGCAACAGCTCGTACCCCAAAGCTCGGCATCAAGTACCGAGCCCGGTACTCGGAGTAGTCAGCGTCTGCCTGGAAAAGCGGCTCCAGCTCAGGGTCCGGTCGCACAAACTGCTCAACCTCCCCCCTGGTGTACAAGCTCGTCCTCTGCACCAAAGTAGGAAGAGGACCAGGGACTCGAAAAACGTCCAGCCTCAACGACTGACGTGACACCCGGTCGCCCAGGTACCACTGCCAGCCGTAAGGGGACTCGAGAAGCACCCTCCCCCTCATCACCTCCCTACTCTGGACCAAGTAAGGGAGCTCGCAGCGGTCCCACAAACGCCAGCGAACCTGCAATCAAGGATATACAACATCAGCATGAGATTCGAATAAGAAGTATCAACAAATAGAAGCATGCAAGGTGTAGTCATACCCTGTCAGGACGAAGCTCGTCCAGGAAGAGGAGGTAGGCATTCAGATCGCCCTTCCCCTTCTTCACTCCCCGGAACTCCTTAGACCAACGTAGAGCCCGGGGAAGTACTGTGTCGCTAGGGCAGGAGATCTCGGGAGGGTACATGTCTAGTACCTCGTACGTCCACAGCTGCAGAATTAAACATCAAGGATTAGCACAGGATATGCAATAAGTAAATGGAAAGACAAATGAGTGCAAGAGAAGTTTGAAAAGTACCTCCCAGACTCTCCAGTAACCGCCGAGGCTCTTCCCCGCTCCTCGGGAAAGAGACCCTATGAAGGCGTAGCACGCCCCCAAAGCCGCGCCGCCCCAGTCAAAGCGGGCTATCTCCGCGACGTCCCTCAAGGCCGGTAGGAGCGAAAGGTGTACTCGATTGCGCCTGTTGGGAAACAGGGACGCACCGAGCAAGTACAACAAAAAACACCGCGCCATCTGCTCCTCCTACACCCTGTCCGTCGGAAGCTCCTCCGTCCAAAACTCCAAGAGCTGGGCGTACTGGGCGTCCTCCCTCTATGCCCTCAGCACGTACCCCAGCATCTCCCGCTGGAACGTCGCACTCCTCCCTGTGACAGCGTCATAGGGGATAGGGTCACCCCCGACCCTCAAACTAGTGATCGCCGCGAAGTCTAGAGGCGTCACCTTCAGCTCACCAAAAAGGAAGTGGAACGTATTCGTCGTGTCCCACCACCTCTCGTCAACACGCTGACGAACTCCCCGAAGCCCGCCTGTCTCACTATCTCCCTCACGGCCTCGGGGAGCCTCTCCCAAAACATCGGCACATCGGCCGCACCACCGTAGCACGAGATAGTGATCGCCTGTTGCATTAAGTTGATAATGTTCAGTAAAACAGGTATGCTATTCAAGGCAAATACGATATTCAAATAAGGAAATGAAAGTACGATACATTGAAATTCGAAATGCAGGAGTTTAAAGTATACCCCGTCTCGGCACAAGGAAAGGTGCTGCTGTGGGTCCCTCAAGACCAGGGCCTCGTCGTACGTAGGCCGCTACGGCTTGTAGGCGTCTAAAAGGGTAGGGACCACCACGTGCTGAAAGGGCACGTAGGACTTCGCCACGTAAGCTCCTCGCCCCCTCAAGGCCTCCGTCGCCTCCTCCACGACACTCCTCCGACGGGCTGTCTCACCTCCAGCTGCCTCCTCCTCTACTCCATGTGGCCTTCCGGCGGCCCCCGTCTCGAGCTCAGCCTGGAGCGCTCTCTCCCGAGCCTCAAGCAAAGCCTCCGCTAACCCCGGCACCCCCCGAAAGGTCTCGACCAGGTCGTCAAGAGACGCCACCTCTAAGTAGTCACTAAACCCTATGGGTCGTGACGACCCTGCACCCTCACCACTACCGACAAACAAAGCCGGTGTCTCCCTCTCCTCCACCAACTCCTCCTCGACAACGGGGCCCTTCCCCAAGTCAGTCCGAGGCTCTCTCACAAGAGAAGCCTCTGTCTCCACCTCCACTCTGTCAAGCCCGTCACCACCGCGAGCCTCCATGGCCCTCTCCTCTAAACCAACTGCGCCCTCCACTCGGCCCGTAGCCTCGTCCTAACCCCTAGACTCCACTGCACCCGGAGTCTCCATCTCCTGGTCGTAGTCGGCCAGCACCCTACTACCACCGTCACCACCGCCACTGCCGTCCACCACGGCAGCCGAGGCCGAAGCCTCCGAGGCCAATGCCACCTGGGTCGAGACCCCCACGGTCTCCGGCCCGTCCCCGACTGCCGTGCCACCCTCCGGAGAAACCAGGGGTGGTGTAACCTCGACCCTCAACGGGTGATCGCCCCCGGGCGTATCCGTATCATCCATGACCGAGAGAGAGGAGAGAGAACAGAGAGAGACAAGAGAACAGAGAGAGAGATGAGAGAGACAGGAGAGAGAGCAGCGAGAGAGAGAGAGATGATCGGAGAGAGAGAGAGAGAGAGGGAAATTTGAAACGAATGGGGTGTACTGTGTACGCCCCGTATATATATATATCCCCCGTAAACCGGTTCGTTTGGAAAAAATTCAGACCGGGTTCGAAACCTATAGTGCCGCACGGCATATTGGGAAGAGTGCGCGGCATAACAGCTTGACTGTATGAAATTTCTCGAGTTATCACGACGCACGACATATCGTATGTTACGCACGGCGTACTGGGCTGTTTCGACAGTTCGAATTCTGAAAGAAGTTCCTGGCAGGTTGTAAAATGTCATTGGTGTTCATTCGCAAAACAAAGAAGGCAGATGACAGACAGTAGTAACAAAAAGAGGGCTTTTTCATTTCATAAAACCCGAGGTCACCCCCGGGATTTTCGTTACATTCATTCAAAAAGAAAAAAAAAGAAAAGGGTCCTACTGCCCTTCTTCTTCTTCTTCTTCTTCTTCTTCTTCTTTTTCTTCTTCCTCCTCTTCTTCTTCTTCTTCCGGACCCTCCACCTCAATCATCGGATGCGTCGTTTGCCCCATCCGAACGGTCGTCGGAACCGTTCGGATTCCCTTCGGAATCCTCAGCGGTATCACTGGACAAGCACTCCGGTGTGAACCATGCATCACTCTTATCATCTTGTTGATCGTACGCGAAATCCTGGAGGTTGGACACCGCGCGTCGGAGGGTGCGGATGGTGGAAATTAACCTCGCAATTTGCATGTTGAGTTCTTCGATCTCCCAGCGGTAGAGAGCCATCTCCGCCTCCAGAGATTCCACTCGTGTTGCCAGGTTGTTGCCTGCCATAACTGTAAACTGGACTTGAAAGGAGATAGGAATGTAGAGAGACTTGAAGTGTTTTGTTGATGGTGCATAGAATGAGGTGTGGGCACACGCCCCAAAAATCTTACATTTTCGCTTGTAAAATCGGGTGCGCCCTTTTTGCAGAAAGCGCGACGAAACGCTTCGCAGTTCAGAGTCGCCACTCGGGTTTTGCGGAAAATACCCAAGGAACCGGGTTTGAAAAACGTTTAGTTACGTTGTTTGAGTTTTGAAAAAGGCTTGTAGACTGGACCGTCGTCACCTTCGATATCTGAGGTTCGGGAGCCAGGTTACGAGAGGGGAAGGGTTTTATGGCACCCCTCTCGCCCAATCCGGAGATCGGTCTCTACTCAGGCATTTTATAAAATGTTTGCTTTTCTCTCTCATTTGATCATTTTTAGCCAGTTAGGGCGGGGGAACAGTTAATGGGGATTAAAATTGTAACAAGTTTGCATAATATACAAAAATGTGATGAATGTTTGATGTTCGACTTAAAACAAGTATAATAGATTGAGAACAAGCTCCTGTGAGTACTTTAGACAAACTGGAACACACTGACTTAGGGTGGTACACGTAGGAGCGAGCCTGCACACACTGGCCAAACCACTGCATTCAGACACGACCTGCGTGCGCCACACAAGTACTGGCGTGCGCCGGTAGGTCCAAACTCACAACTCTTGCAAACAACCCTCTGGGCTCTGGAATGGACCAGTGCACACCCAGGACAAACCACGCAGTTTATATCGCAGCAGAATATATAGTTACAGACAGATAAAGGGCTTGAAAGCCACTAAATAAACAGCAGACCCCTTAAACAGTGAGGGGAGGGAAAAATAGAGGCCAGAGCCTAGTTGCCATGCAAGGGCCAGCCACTGGTCAAGGTATGACTGGCGTATGCAGGTACATGGTACCGTGCGCCAGTTAACATCACTTGGCCAGTGCTTGGCTTTGCATCATCTGGGCTCTGGAACATGACCAGAAGGCTCCCAGAGGCATTCCAAAGCAACAGAAATGAAATATTGAACACTACAACTACACAGTTCTAAGGTACAGACAGCGATAAACTGATTTTTAGCATGCAGTAGGGTGATCAGAACATAAACAAGGCAGAAAAAGGATGATCGGTGATCCCCACGCCAGTTTTCCCATGCAGCCATGACTGGCGTACGGCTACGAACAACTAGCGCGCGCCACCGATCATCTCACACAGCTTTGAAACCTTGCCAGTATTAGGGCCAGGACTGGTATAGATTACCAGCCTTGACCCTGCTAGCCCCCCCTCAGGGGTCAAAACAGATAACAGAAGCAAAAGGTGATATACCTTTGCTTGTGAGTTTGGAAGTGAGCTTGAGCTTGAGCTTGGGGTTTTAGGGTTTGAGAGATGAGTATGGGGTGTTATGGACTGTGGATATTATTCTCCTTGCCTTATCTCTCAATGGATGAAAGAAAAAGCAAGAAGAACAATAGGAAAAAGAAGGACCAAAGCTTAGGCCTCTTAATGGAGTTAACCCCTTACAAATGAATGCAAGGGGGGGTATTTATGGAGGAGAGAGTGACTGAGATCAGTTGGGCCTTAAGGCTTGTTTGGCTTGGCTTGGCCAAGAGGGAGCCTCCCATGCATTAAATGCATGGGACAAGGTGATGGAAGTTGTAGGAGAGAGGGGGGAACGGCCCTGGCCGAAGTAATCATCAGGGAAACTGTGGCCGACGTCGGGGTGGTAGCAAAAGTCCCGTGCGTTCGGCTAAATAAAGTTGATTTGACTGGGATTGACTGGCGTACGCCCCTTGTCGAGTGGCGTGTGCCAATGGAAACAAGGTCAACGGTCGATGACTGACACGTGGCTATTTTCCAGCGCACGCTAGTCAACCACCAGCGTACACCAGTAGGGTTTTGCTGAGGCCATTTGGTTCTGGCTTGAGGGTTTCGAAAAGGAGTTCAGAAGGGTTTGGATGAGGTTTGGGACGCTCAAAGCTCAAACTCATTAACAAACTCGAGATGTTCTTCACCTTAATTATCATTGGGGAATCAAAGACCGTAAGTAAACTAATCTGGAAAGTCTAGAATAGGGTGTCTACAGTAGTCCCCCTTTGATAGCACTTGGAGCACCATTGACTTGGTACAAATAATGTCAAAGGTTTTCTAGACACCCTTCTAGGCTAATCAGAACAGAATATACGAGTCAATGCAAACGCAAAACTTAAAGAACCAGGTTGGTTTTGAATTGGAATGGACGGATAGACTGCCACTGGATTGATTGAGCGGATAGATCGCTGTTGCCAGGGTAATAATGTACTCGGCTAGGTTGATGTTGACCTTGACCTTTTGACAGCCCGGCCCTGGCGGCTGACTCAGCTGGGGAATGTAGGCGGGCCAGCGAGCTTCACTGGGGAAAATAGGCCATCGCAGATGAATCGACTCCGTTGAGAAAGATACTGTCATACGGACGAACCGTCATTGATTGAAGTTGGACAGATAGATCGTCGTTGATTTGAAATTGGACGGATGGATCGTCGTTGATTCGAAATTGGACGGATAGATCGTCGTTGATTTGAAGTTGGACGGATAGATCGTCGTTGATTTGAAATTGTACGGATGGATCGTCGTTGATTTGAAGTTGGACGGATAGATCGTCGTTGATTTGAAATTGGACGGATAGATTGTCGTTGATTCGAAATTGGACGGACTCTGCTTGGGGAGTAACCATCCGAGGTGATAATATGAGCCTGACGACTGTGGGCCTTGATCCGAAACGAATTTTTGATCATGGAACAAAAATTGGGCCTCAGGCCCAAAACCCATCGGCGTGCGCTAGTAATGTGGTGCCGTACGCTGGTAATACTGCAGTGTCCAAGCCCAGATCCGGCCCAAACCCGGCCCGACACTACTCCACGTCGTATATACTTCTGTACTCAACACGAAACCGCCATACTTCGGTTTTTGAAACCTCCGAAATCCCTCAAACTCCCTCAAATCCCCTAATCTCAAACTCCTTCCTCCATTCTCTTCCCAAAACCCACTCACCCACACACACCCATGGCTGACACTGGTGGCGGCAGCGGCGACAAGGGCGGCGACGGTGGCATTGGTGAGGATCGATCAAAGGTTGGCGAAATCGAGGTAGAGAGCACTCGGATCGACGATCAAACCACTAGTGGGGCTTCGACGAGCACTGATGCACGGATTTCCGGCCACGGCAGGGATGGTGGTGGCCATGCAGCAGAGGTTGGCAGCGGCGATGATCAGTGTGCGCCGGTGGAGGAGGGGCGTACGCTGGTAATTGTGGGACCAGTGGGTCCACAGGTTCGACGGTTGGACCCACGGAGCGGGGTGGAAGCCCTGATCGTGACTGGCTTGGGTTCGGCTGGGGCCGGCGGCAGCGGCAATGGTGGTGGTGTTAGTGAGGGCCGACCGGGGACTCCTTCGAGGGATCCGGCGAGCGGTAAGGCTCCGGCGGTAGAGGAGGAGGGGGATGTGCCGAGGGCGGACCACGCTGAGCGGGTCGAGTTCACACCGCCTGTTGGGTCGTCCAGTCACGAGCCGATCATGAGCCGTGACCTGGCGAAGTTTGTGGGCGAGTTCGTGCTCGCTCGGCTTATGAGGGAGAACCCTGTGGTAGTCGAGGCAGTTTTGGCGGCCCGCGAGGAGAGGCTGAGGGAGATAGCCCGGTCCGATGAGGAGGAGAGATTGAGACGAGAGGCCGAGGCGGCGGAGAGGGCCCAGAGAGAGTTGGAGCGAGAGACTGAGGAGGCCGAGAGGGCTCAGGAGGAGGGACCCTGGGCGTACGAGGTGGCGGTGGTCTTGGCGGAGACCAGGCGGAAGGACACTCGTACCCCGTTTGTGGCTGAGACGTTTGTTCCTCCGGAGCCACACGTGTTCGTTCCGTCAGGTGCTGAGAGCTACGTCCCTCGCCAGGAGGACTATTACAAGGAGCTTGTCCTGAGAGACCCTGACCGTCACTTGTCCAGGACTTGGACTCAGGTATACCTTTGAAACTTGCTTTAGCCTTTATTTCGTACTGTTGTGGCTGCACATGTTTATCGTTGAATTATCAAGCTTGTAATGCATGTCACTCAAACCATTGCACTTGATTCACTGTGTAGAGCCAGTGATAACTCGACTTGATGATTAGCTTGATTGATAATGTAACTTGGAATAAATTGAATCGACTGTAGGATGCTTCGACTTTAGAACTTGACCCTAGAATGCCTGTGGATAATCGATTCGACTGATAGACTGCCATAGAGCTTGATTCGACTGATAGACTGCCTTGAAACTTGATTTGACCGGTAGTATGCCTTGAAACGATAATCGACTGAATGAACTGCCTGAATCGATTGATAGGATGCCTGGTAGCTTGATTCGACTTGTAGAATGCCTTGAAACGATAATCGACTGAATAACTGCCTTTGATGCTTTGATAGCTTAAATTGACTGATAGGATGCCTGGTAGCTTGATTCGTCTTGTAGAATGCCTTGAAACGATAATCAACTGAATAACTGCCTTTGATGCTCTGATAGCTTGAATCGAGTGATAGGATGCCTAGTAGCTTGATTCGACTGTCTATTGCATTTGAACTGCTTCACTGATAGTCTCCTTCTGTTTTGATTGTTGTGATGTGCAGAGAGGTGTGGTCTGTACGCAGGGGCATGGTGGTCCAGCGTACTCGCTTGAGCTGTACCTGGGGTTGCCTGAGAGGGCACGAGAGCTGGTGGATGCGGCGGGGTTTGTTCTGTTCATCCCCACGCTGACAGCGGTGAAGAGTGACCATGCCGTGCTGACTGCACTGGCCGAGAGGTGGTGGGATACGTCAAACTCCTTTCACTTCCCGATCGGGGAGATGACGGTGACTCCAGCAGACTTTGCGGCCATCACGGGCTTCAGGGTAAGAGGGGACCCGATCCCGTTTGACTCGGGGATCCACGGGGATACCGAGGCGTTGAGGTGGTTCTTGGGCATGGTGCCCATAGGCTGTGCGGAGATGGTCCAGTATGACCAGTTCAAGAAGCACTTGGAGAGGAGATTACCGGAGATAGAGCTAGAGGGGGAGCGGGTTTCTGAGCGGGAGATGGAGCAGCTGGCGAGGGTGTACTTGCTGTACTTGTTTGAAGCTACTCTGTACCCAAACAAGAGGTCTACGGTCCACTTGTCCTACCTGCCGGCTCTTCGAGACTTGCGTACAGCTTCTCGGTTTGACTGGGGAGGAGTGGCTTTGGGCACGTGTTACGGGTTCATGGGCGAGTTCTCCCGAGGGAAGAAGGCGACAGCCAGGTACTGGAGAGTGTGGGAGGTAAGAAACCAGCACTGTCTTTCAATTCCATTCCATATTTGCACCTTATTGTCTTGCATATACTGTATATCTGACGCTTTGATTGTTCGACTGTTTGAAAACCTTGTAGTTGTGGGCTTACAAGGTGCTGAGGATGTACCCTCCGGAGAACAGGTGTCCGGACTTGAGGGTGCTTCCCCGGGCTATGATCTGGGGACCGCTTCGGGTCGGGAAGAAGAAGTCGCTGGAGAAGCTTTCCAGCTTCAGGGTGTACCTTGACCACTTGACCGGTTCTCAGGTAAAGCTAGTTTTCCCTTTTGTAGTTCATGCTTTGAATTGCTTTAATGCTGTCGCTGATGCCTTTGGTTGCTTTGCAGGTGGAGTGGGATCCGTGGAGGGTTGCAGGGCCCGAGCCCGAATACCTGGCGAGGAGCAGGGTGGTGACGGCGAGCCGAGTGCTGCTGGAGTCAACTTTTAGGTGGCAGTGGTACTTGGGCGACCGAGTGACACGACAGTCGCTTGGCTCGTCTGAGTTTGTCGTCCCTGGGCCACTTCCGCCTCGTGCTTCGCACACTGGGAGGTACACACTGAGGGAGCTGCGGCGGTTCACCGTTCATGCCGACGTTGTCCCCTTTCTGAGACCTGGGCGAGACTACGCTGTTTACCGGAGGCGATACTTGGCGGGGGCGCTCAGGGTGATAGAGCACAGGGCGGTGCGGACGGAGGCCTTGGCAGCTGGGGAGGAGAGGCTGGGCCGGCGTAGCAGGTCAGGCCGTTCCAGGGAGAGGAGCGGGTACGCATAGGCGACCGGTTTCACTCAGCTTTCTTGGACGCTACCAGTGCGTGACCCTCAGGGGGAGGCTGCGGAGATCCGCTTTGAGCCTGCCAGGACGGAGCCAGCAGAGGTTACAGGACCGGTATGATGTACTTTTAGCTTTACCCATTTCCTGTATCATTTCTGATTTTGCATTTGAAACTGCCTTTGATTCCCAAAACTTTGTAATTTCAGGCGCCGATAGAATGGGTGCGGGAGGCCATGCGCTTGATGCTTGCCATGGAGAAAGAATTTCATAAGATAGCGAGTGGCACGCCCCTGAAGCTGCACTACCCACCGGTGACACCTGCTCCAGCTGCACAGCCTCAGGTATAACCCTTGAATACTTATTCTGCTCTTCGTTCGATACTTAGATCAGCTTTGGCATGTTTGTTACAATGCATGTTAGATGCACCTACTCTTGGTTCCTGTTCCAGCATTTGATATGTATACACTGTGCATGACTTGAATTGAATTGACAATGCAGGGACACGCTAGGGCAGCTCCTAGGAGGCAGACAGCGAGGCCAGTCCCTCAGAAGGGAAAGGGGAAGGCCCCTGCTGCAGTCCAGCGACCGGCGAGCACTACGCGGCCTGAGGCCAGAGGGGTGGTGATTGCTCCTGTAGGAGGGTCATCACAGCCTCAGAGGGAGCTGAGGAAGAGGCCTGCTCAGAAGAGGCCAGCTGAGGGACCTGCACATAAGAAGAAGAGGAGAGAAGAAGAGGAGGACGAGGACGAGGAGTCCACGTCCCTCAGCAGCGGCTCTGGATCCGCTAGCGACCCTGGGTTCCGGATCACTCCGGGAGACTTGGTCGAGAGCGAGGACGACGACGACGACCTCGAGGACCTTTTTGGCGACTGAGGGCTACCACTGAGCCTCAGATACTTTACTGTCTTTTGCCATTTGATACTTGACTTTGACTTTTTGAGATGGGGCCTGCGTGCCTTTTGACTTTCGGGCGGATGTTGCCCAGTTCATGGTAGCTTTTGCTTTGCTCAGGCCATTGCGCCGCTACATACATTTCCTTGTTTTGTTCTAAGGATACGCTTTTGGATAGTATATATTACTGCATTTCCTGTTTATTCAACTTCTATTTTGATGGTATTGATGATAAAAGTAAACAGAACAACCATTAATATCTGACATGCATTGACAAACGTTCTGAATCGACCCACAAACGCTAAGACACGTGCAGGACTGACCTAGCTCAAAGAAAAAGGCAGAAAAGCCTTGGGATATGGCCCGTATCCTACTAGGATACGCGACACTTGGCGCTGATCAGCCAAAACCCGAAATTCTCTTTGACAAGGGAAACTGACACTTTTGGTAGACCACAATGAGACTCGTGCGAGTCGACGGAAGTGGGAAAAGTGACCCGAAATGAGAAATATACCGAAAAATGCTAGAAATGCCTCAAAAACGGACATAAGACGCCAAAGATGACTCGATAATAATCCCGAACTGAAACCGACACCCCCGTACAGTCGCATAAGGTCCACATAACGTGTACGGTGTAACAAAACTTGGCAAGAATCCCCGGTAAGAACTTTGAGTCTCCATATCCTAAGTTTTAGGAGGATACGGGCCGCCGGAGGTCCAAATTCTTCGTTAAACGCGACATTTCCGAGCCGATGCCTCCCCATAGTCCCAAATACCATTTATGACTTGCATGAACCGACAAACTTGCCAAACAAGCTTCGGAATTGAAATCGGACACTTAATGACAGCAGCTGCTGTGAACTGGTTTCTGGTGCATACTTTACTGACGTGCGCCAGTAATTGAGTGTTGTACGCCAGTAATGAAGGAACTCATGCGCACGCTGGTGGATTGCTGGCGCACGCCACAAAAGTGTGACGCAAAGCCACTTGTCTGACCGACTGTCCTTTTTCCTGGGGCTTCTTGTCTTCACCCCCACACGGTTTGAACACGGCTTCTGGGTTTCAAGGGGGGCAGAGTCCTTCATTGTAAGGCCTTTGGAGGATAGCCCTTGGCTTTGAACATAGAATAGGAAATGAAGTACGCAACTTGGTATATAATTGGATGCTACATGCATTGTGAAGCCACACTGATACGTCCCACTTCTATATTCAGCATATTGCAGTACTGATCCCGAATGGAGAACCCAATTCCAACCCTGATGAGGCCTTGGTTAGTGCAAATGATAAGCGTTGACTGGCTAAATTTCCAGTATCACGGCCTCGCCTCGTTCCAATACCTTCGACACGTGCCGCTTCGCTCGGCGCTCTTAAGAGCTGCGCTCCGGTTTTGGGATCCGGACGTCCATGTTTTCCGCTTTGGGGATGACGAAATATGTCCAACGATCGAGGAGTTCCAAGCGTACCTCCGGACGTATGCCTCCCCAACGCTGGTCGTTCCTCCTTATCAAGTGAGCATGCCTAGACTGCTGGCTACCGCTCTTGCTATTCCCAGAGGCTTGGCCAACTCTATGCTAGAGGGTGGCCAAATCCACATCCAGCGGTTAATCGAGCGGTACAGCCCTGACGGCGACTTGAGGGATGATGCTTGGCAGGCACGTCGCCGCTTTGCCCTGGTGATCTGTCTTTTGGCTGCTTACTTGCTCATCCCTGCCGACGGGCGGGTCAGTCCCCTGCTTGTGAGTGTTGCTGCCCAGATGGGAGCTCGACAAAACGTGATCCCTCTGGTCTTAGCCGAGACGCTTATCGGCCTGGATTTGGTGTACACTGGGGTGTCGAACACTTTCAGCGGCAGCCCGCTCCTTCTTCAGGTAAACTCACTCAGCTCACCTTTTTCCGGTTTTTCGCACTTTCTCATTTTATCTCGACACTCGGCTTAGGTTATTTGCTGGCTCCTTACTTGTCTTTTCGCTCAGGCTTTTATCTGGCTTCTTACTTGTCTTTTCACTCATGCAGCTGTGGTTATTTGACAAGCTGAATCTGTTGCACCCTCCGGTGGATGGCTGGAACCTTTTCCCAAGGAGGATTCATCAAAGGGGAATGAGGTACCCTGAAATGGACATCAAAAAATGGTACTCCTTCATGCAGGAAATGCAGCCGGACGAGATTGTCTGGAGGTGCCCGTGGTTGGACCTGGAGGAAATGGTGGTTCACTCGGATGGGTTCGACAGAGTGGTGATTGCAGGGTTGACACAATTTACCTACTACATTTCGGGTCGCATCCTTCGCCAGCTAGGCATCCCTCAAGGGAACGTCCGTATCACTGCCGGGGATTTCTTTCTCCCCAACTTCAATGCTCATACCCTTAACGGGTACAAAAGGCGTTGGGAGCTCAGGGCCCTGCAGACTGAATCTCCAGATTTCACTCCGAGGCTAAGGAACGTTTACAGGCAATGGCTAAGAGTAGACGTTCAAGCAAGAGAAAACATCAACTGACTCTGGACCACTTCGTTGTACTTAGAATAAGCTGTGAGCCGTAAGGCTTCTCGAGCATTTTGTTCTGTTTTTCATGCTTAACTGTTTTAAGGCTTTTATGCTCAGCTGGTGTGTATTATAAATAGTAATTTTGCAATAAAGTTGAAAGACGGAGGGTTTCCCCCTTCTGATTCCTCAATGAAACTTCGACTTGTCCCTCGACTTCACTTGGTCCTTGATGTGGAACTGGAATGTTAAACCATGGATCAACTTGATAGAATATGACCGGGTCTCAAGGTGAGACTGCCTACGTATCCCTTTTCAAGGAATCAGGTCAGAACGTAGTTCAGGCTAAGGTTCGCTCGTGTATTTTACCTCTCCTTTTACGATTTAACTTTTGCCTAGTGCCGCCTGCTTAGCTCCGTAAACCTTGCCTTCGATAAGGTTTTAAACCCCAAGCGTAGGGCTAAGTCGTTGGAAGCATAATATCCGGAAGTCCGGGATCGTACCCACAAGGAATCGAATTCAGCTTAGATTGGATTGAAGGTTTATGTAATGGATGGTGGCGTTTGAGACGGCCAACTGAGTTTTTCCTTTGAGCGGAGTAAAAACTAAAACGAAAGACTAGAAATGAGTTTTAATGAACTTGAAAAGGCAAGTCTAGGGATCTTCTCTCCCGTGACTAAGGCCGTTACCGATTCCCAATGATAACTCAAGCAAGAGTCACGACCGCGCGCTCTTGCCCGGAGGATTTAACTTTAAAACTACTTTTGTCACAAGATGAGATTGACCGGAGGCGAACCAACTTGGTTGAAAACTTTTATCAAACACATAGGAGGCCACAATCCCTTGGTAAGCCACTTGCCAAGACCGCTTGGCTAAACACCTTACCAAGTAGTTTACACCCCTAGCTTAGACCAAAAATACAAGTTAGGCTCTATTCCGAAACCCATGATTTTAAGCTCGAAGATTTGAGAATCGAATAACCACCTAAGTCCTTGGGATTGATTAGCCCAAGACTTAGCCAAACGACTACTCACACATATTGAAAAGACTAGAAATTATGCTAGGAAAGATAAACATATTAAACCGATAGAATTGAAAACAAACTAGATATTATTAAGGATCTAAACCGTAGCAACAACTTTAGTACTTGAAAAATTAACAAACAACTAAAACTTACCAAGTTCTTAAGAAATTTAGGCTAGAAAAGTTTTGAAACTCAACAAGACATTAATAGAGGAAAGTTAAGCAAAAGTAATTAGCTAGCTCTTAATGAGGGAGAAAGGTGACTCTATTTATACACAAGAGACACTCTCTCTCCTCAGAAATATCTTTTTCACGCATAAAGAGGTAACTTGCCAATTAAAGAAAGTGGACAGCTGTAAAAACGTAAGTCGGTCTTCTCTCGTATCGATACTCCAATCCCGTATCGATACCGAGACGGCTTGCTTCAAAATCCAAGTTTCTCCGTAGATGACCCGTATCGATACGCAGAAAACCGTATCGATACGCTGAAACCCGGGAATGGTTCTGTTTTCGAACCGTATCGATACTCCGAAAACTGTATCGATACTCCGAAGACTGGATTTCGGCTGAACTTCGCGGGCTCGCTCCGGACACTCCCGAACTCGAAAATGGGTGTTCTTTGGACCGTTGGAAAGCTCGTCGAGTCTACTTTCTAACCCAAGTGGTTTGGATCCAATATCATTTGTACATAAAAAGTTATGACAATTCTACCCTCAGCTGGTCGGAAGATGAGTAGCTTTGGTAAATTTCTCACTTCTCCTTCAATTCCCTTGACCCTTGGGCGACCCGAGCAACCTCCAAACCACCTCTTCATGACTCCTCGGGCACCACAACATGGTGGCATGTGGCCTTGAGCACTTGGTTGCATCCGGAGCATTCCTTGGCGTTCAAAACCGCCTTATTAGTACGTTTCACCTGAAACACACAAAAACCTACCTTACGAGCAATATGCGATAAAAAGGGATAAATGAGAATGAACCGCTACAAATAACAAGCTAAAAGCCCCCAAGATTATACAATCTTGGGTGCGGATCACGCCCCCCAACTTAAGCTTTGCTAGTCCCTAGCAAACTAAAACAAAACATACTAACTAAGCTATGCAACCCTCTCGAGATTTAAGATACAAAAGTTATGCTCAACTACTACAACTAGGCAAGAGTCCAAAAATACCCCTTCAAACCCGAGTACATGTAAACCACGCACAAACATGCCATGAACTAGGATGAAGAAATTATGTCATATTAGAGTAGTCAAGCATGCATGCACCACAACGAGTTTCGACTCCAAAACTCACAAGGATACGCTCTTATTCGACTTTTCACACATTGAGATACAAGATACATCCCATGACAAGCGCTAGCGAGTAAATGCAATAGCCAAAGACAAAAAGCTACGCAAGCTATCAAAAGAGCGCTAAGAACGAAAGGAAAGCTAATTATTGACAACTATGGAAAGATAGGAATAAATCACAACTTAAGTAATAATAGATATCAACCATGCATCAAACGGAGTTAATTAGCGTACTAAAGATCAACGGAGGACTTTATTAGCTTATAACGACCTTGGATACAAAGAGTAAGGGACTACAAAATGTAGTGGCCATATACTTGCATGGTTCATCTACCCTTGGCCACTACCGACCCTAAACTACCCAAGCCATGACCACAAAACGGCCAAACACCAAACGAAGTTACGAAAAAGAAATAAAGAAAAACTACTACCACCGACTCCACCACACGCAGTCAACATCCTCATCCGGCTCCTCTTGGTATTGAGCATTGAGCTCCCCCTTTCCATCGGACTCTTTCTCATCCGGAATGTAAGCTAGCCCGGAGATCACACCAATCCTCTCATCATAGTATTCAACCCTCTTTTGAATCCGATTTTGCTCTTTATAGCGTTCCTTTGATTTTTTTCTTTGAGGAATAGGGTCATTTGAATTGAGATTTGTAGCGAGAGAGACTTGAGCCAAATTTGAAGGCTTTGGAGAGGGAGATGAAAATTTGGGGCTTTAGCTTTTGTAGTGGGAGAGGAGATATAGGGAATCACATATCAATTCTTCACCTTTTTACATCCCAACCACTTCTATCACATTCACACCACCCCTAAACCTCCTTGAAGCATTGAAAACTATAGACACACAACCCTCCGAACATCCGGTTACCTAGGTTTGAACAATGGAAGAGACTCGGACTATGGTTCAAAATAAGGACAAAGAGACTCTTATGTGGTTTAATCAAACAAAAATGCCTTGAATCATTTCCTAAGTACACCAACAACTCCAACAAGATGCATGAAAGATATATACACTACTCAAGCATGAACAAAAGATATTATTTACGCAAGTGCGGGAAATGAGAACAAAAAGCATGGGATGCTTCAAAACGAATCTCAACTCTAGCGATGCACACTACTTGAGTTGACTTTTAGGCTCAACTTGTTCAACAAAGTTCATGTATATACATATGACATGGATTAAAACACATAACCGAATTCAACGGGATACATGACTCTTGCCACGGACACAATTGAGCATAATTAAAGTATCTAGCAAGCGAAATCACTACTAACAAGGGAAGATTGCACAAAAAATTAAAATTTTACCAAAAGCAGAAAAATGAGACAAGTCTCAAAAACATATATAAAACATATATATCACTCCCCCCCAACTTAAACGATGCTATGTCCTCATAGCATGAAGACAATAGAAATGGAATACAAGAGAGGGAGTAAACGTACCTTCCAACCAACTCTTCACGCGATTGAACGAGTCATACTTTTCTCCCCATTTCCAAAGCGAGAAACGGGTGGCTATACCAGACCATCAAAAGAGAAAAAGAAAAGAGAGAGGGAGGGAGGGAGGGAAAGAAAGAGTTTATGTTCGTTCAGCCAAACGCGGGCTCCGAACATTTATTATGCCAACAAGAGCTAATAAAATGAACATAGCACTCCACACTGCACGCTTTGCCAAAAATTGAACTCGGCCATTCCACAAGAAAAGATATTTAGAGTAAAGCATATGCCGAATTCGTTCAAAAAATTTATGCTCCTCTAAGCACATGGCCCAAACTAAATCAATTTTCAGACTGTTGACAAAATTCACAAGATAAGAATGGTAAATAAGTTCAAAGTCATCAACACCTAGAAAATCAATTACTTCAACCTCCACAAAAACTGGCTCCTCACTCAGTTCCACTCCAACGAAGTCATGTTTCTCAATTAGCTCCACTCCCACAAAGTCCTGCTTCTCATAAGTAGGAAACCAACTCTTGGTCGCACACTCTCTGTCCTGCTCTTCTAACAAAGAGTACAAATAATCTACCTCCTCGTCCATTTCCTTAACAGTGAGTACTTTCTCCAATGGGTAGATACCACAAGGAGAGGATACTTGGTCGATCATTCCTATCACAAAATCCGGTTCCTCACACATAGGAGACCCAATGTTGGTCTCATCCACGTCCATCTCTTCAGCTATGAGATGTTTCTCCTGCGGAGCCTCACACAAAGGCAAAAATTCAAGGGGAAGGGAGGACTCAAGGGGGTAACATTGACTGTGAAGCTCATCATTCCCTCCAAACTCTGAGGAGTTTTCAAAATACGAATCGGATTCTTCAATAAAGATAGATTTCTCAAGAGGAGAACAGTGGATATTTATCTCATCACCCCATTCAGACTCTACGGGGCTTTCATAAGCAAAACTATCATCTTCAACAAAGATAGGCGGCTCAATATCCTCGTCCATGGCATTTGAGTTGGACTCTTGACAATGTTTAACAAAAACCCTAGATTGCAAAGCTTGAGCCAAATGATCAAAGAAATCGAAGGCTTCAGCGGGTTCTTTATGAAAAAGTTTTCCATCACACACCATGTCTAAGAATCGTTGACTCTTTTGAGAAAGTCCGTCATAAAAATAGTTAGCAATTTGGAAATTATCATAGCCATGATTCGGGACCGCAATGAGCAAGTCTTTGTATCTTCCCCAACATGCATAAAACGACTCATTCACTCTTTCAGCAAAAGTTTGAATTTGTTCCCTGAGATCCAGCCAATTGGAAATGGTCATACGACTTTTAAAAACATTGGCGTCATGAGTGGCTATGCAAGGGGGTGTGAAAATGTGAGCGGGACAAAGGTACTCCCGTAAAGTCTTGGGATAAGCATGATTGGGATAAGAGTATTCCCACATAGGCATGGGGGCTATTTCCCCATTTGCCGCCTCCATTCTACGAGATAGATAAGACATAAAGTAAACAGGCTAGAGGGGCTATGCCGCCACCTCTTTCTCAAAACAGTCCCGTGGGGTTATGCCACCGCCACGTTCCACAAATAAAAAGTAAAGCAATAAAAAGGGCAGTTGACGCTCAACTTAGCTTCGTTAAACCTCAAGTCGAATTGATGGCTCAGTTAGAGGTATCCGCTAGTTTGAGTTCAACACACAAAAGAAAAGAAAAGAAAACGGAGTACTCACAATGGTTTGTCGATCCTCCAAAATAAGCTATGATAAGAGTCCCCGGCAACGGCGCCAAAAATGCTTAGCTCCGTAAACCTTGCCTTCGATAAGGTTTTAAACCCCAAGCGTAGGGCTAAGTCGTTGGAAGCATAATATCCGGAAGTCCGGGATCGTACCCACAAGGAATCGAATTCAGCTTAGATTGGATTGAAGGTTTATGTAATGGATGGTGGCGTTTGAGACGGCCAACTGAGTTTTTCCTTTGAGCGGAGTAAAAACTAAAACGAAAGACTAGAAATGAGTTTTAATGAACTTGAAAAGGCAAGTCTAGGGATCTTCTCTCCCGTGACTAAGGCCGTTACCGATTCCCAATGATAACTCAAGCAAGAGTCACGACCGCGCGCTCTTGCCCGGAGGATTTAACTTTAAAACTACTTTTGTCACAAGATGAGATTGACCGGAGGCGAACCAACTTGGTTGAAAACTTTTATCAAACACATAGGAGGCCACAATCCCTTGGTAAGCCACTTGCCAAGACCGCTTGGCTAAACACCTTACCAAGTAGTTTACACCCCTAGCTTAGACCAAAAATACAAGTTAGGCTCTATTCCGAAACCCATGATTTTAAGCTCGAAGATTTGAGAATCGAATAACCACCTAAGTCCTTGGGATTGATTAGCCCAAGACTTAGCCAAACGACTACTCACACATATTGAAAAGACTAGAAATTATGCTAGGAAAGATAAACATATTAAACCGATAGAATTGAAAACAAACTAGATATTATTAAGGATCTAAACCGTAGCAACAACTTTAGTACTTGAAAAATTAACAAACAACTAAAACTTACCAAGTTCTTAAGAAATTTAGGCTAGAAAAGTTTTGAAACTCAACAAGACATTAATAGAGGAAAGTTAAGCAAAAGTAATTAGCTAGCTCTTAATGAGGGAGAAAGGTGACTCTATTTATACACAAGAGACACTCTCTCTCCTCAGAAATATCTTTTTCACGCATAAAGAGGTAACTTGCCAATTAAAGAAAGTGGACAGCTGTAAAAACGTAAGTCGGTCTTCTCTCGTATCGATACTCCAATCCCGTATCGATACCGAGACGGCTTGCTTCAAAATCCAAGTTTCTCCGTAGATGACCCGTATCGATACGCAGAAAACCGTATCGATACGCTGAAACCCGGGAATGGTTCTGTTTTCGAACCGTATCGATACTCCGAAAACTGTATCGATACTCCGAAGACTGGATTTCGGCTGAACTTCGCGGGCTCGCTCCGGACACTCCCGAACTCGAAAATGGGTGTTCTTTGGACCGTTGGAAAGCTCGTCGAGTCTACTTTCTAACCCAAGTGGTTTGGATCCAATATCATTTGTACATAAAAAGTTATGACAATTCTACCCTCAGCTGGTCGGAAGATGAGTAGCTTTGGTAAATTTCTCACTTCTCCTTCAATTCCCTTGACCCTTGGGCGACCCGAGCAACCTCCAAACCACCTCTTCATGACTCCTCGGGCACCACAACATGGTGGCATGTGGCCTTGAGCACTTGGTTGCATCCGGAGCATTCCTTGGCGTTCAAAACCGCCTTATTAGTACGTTTCACCTGAAACACACAAAAACCTACCTTACGAGCAATATGCGATAAAAAGGGATAAATGAGAATGAACCGCTACAAATAACAAGCTAAAAGCCCCCAAGATTATACAATCTTGGGTGCGGATCACCGCCTTCACAGGTTTTCGACCTAGTGAGCTTTCGACTTTTGCCTATTTATTTTTGCCTAGACCGCGTTCACAGGTTTTCAATCTAGCAGGCTTGCTCTAACTTTTGCTTGGAACTGCCCACCCTTGTGGTTTTCGGCCCAATGAGCATCTCTCAGGGATAGAAACGTTTGAGTTGATCCAGGTTGACCAGAGTGCTGAATTCATTGCCGTCGATATCAATGAGTTGAGCAGCACCCCCAGATAGGATAGTCTTGATAATGTAAGGCCCGGACCGCTTTGGGCGAAAATTCCCGCGAGCATCAAACACAGGGGCCCGTATCTCCTTTGTGACCATATCTCCTTCGACTAAGCCCCTGGACTTCACCTTTTTGTCAAACGCCCGGGCGATTCGACGCTGGTAATCTTGAACATGATATAGAGCGCGGAGCCTCCTTTCGTCAAACAACATCAGTTCGACAAACCTGCCGCTGAGCCACTTAGATTCCTCGAGACCGCTTTCGATCATGATTCTCAAAGAGGGAACCTCAAGCTCGATAGGAAGTACTTCTTCCATTCCGTAGACCAAAGAGAACGGGGTTGCTCCGGTTGAAGTGCGGATCGATGTTCTGTATCCCCAGAGTGCCAGAGGCAGCTGTTCGTGCCAATCCCTCGCGGACTCAATGGTCTTCTTGATGATCACCTCGATGTTCTTGTTCGCGGCCTTGACTGCTCCATTTGTCTATGGACGATAGGTGGTCGATTGGTGGATCTCAATGCCGAACTCCTCGAAGAGCTCCAAGACCCTTCCCTTGAAATGACTCCCGTTATCTGACACAAACGCCTGGGGGACACCATATCGATAGATGATGTTCTTTCGGATGAACTGCGCCACCTGGACTGTTGTTAGGACCCTGTAGGACTCAGCTTCGACCCATTTGGTGAAATAATCTATCGCCACCAGTATGAACCTGTGACCGTTTGAAGCTGGGGGCGTGATCATCCCAATAACATCAATTCCCCACACAGAGAAAGGCCATGACGAGGTCATGCCATACAGTTTAGACGGAGGAACATGTTGCAGGTTGGCATGGATTTGACATTTAAAGCAGCGTCGCACGTAGTCAATGCACTGAGACTCCATTGTTGACCAGTAGTCTCCCTGCCTGAGGATCTTTCTAGCAAGCATAACACCACTCATGTGGGGACCGCAAACCCCTTCGTGAATCTCTTCCATTATCCTTGTTGCTTCAGCGCCATTGACACACAGCTTGTGCATCCCACAGTGAGACCTTCGATACAGTTTCCCTCCACAAATGATGTACTGAGCAGCCAGCCTTTGTAAAGCGACTCGATCCTTTCTGGAGGCATCTGGAGGGAACTCCCCTCGTTCAACGAAATTCCAGATATCATGGTACCAGGGCAGGCCATCATCGACATCATCAACGGCGTTGACATACTCATAAGCGGGCAAGTCCCTCTGTTCAATCACGATTGGCCACATTCTGACCCCTATTGGAAGTTTGATCATTGAAGCCAAAGTCGCCAAAGCATCGGCGAACTGATTCTTCAAGCGTGGAATATGGGTGAAGGTCACCTTATTGAAGCGAGGAATCAGTTCTTCCAAATCTTGGTGATAAGGCTTCAGCTTTTCCTCACGAACCTTCCAATCTCCATTGGCCTGAGAGATCACCAGGTTTGAATCTCCAATTATCTCGAGCTTCTCGACTCCAAATGCGATAGCAGCTTCCATCCCGACAATGCAGGCCTCGTACTCAGCTTGATTGTTGGTGACGTCGAAGTTCAACTTGAAAGCGAGGGGGATATGAGCCCCAGCGGGCGTAATAAGCAATACCCCAATTATGAATCCTCTTTGATTAGCAGCCCCATCAAAATAGAGCGTCCAAACCTCCTCGACAACTGTTAACACATCCTCGTCCGGGAAATTGAAATCCACGTCCTCAGGTCCATCGATTGGGTGGTCAGCCAAGAATTCTGCCACAGCGCGGCCCTTCACAGATTTCCTTGTGACATATTGAAGATCGAACTCAGCCAGCAGAAGCAACCAACGCGCTAGCTTATGGGTGAGCGCTGGCTTCTCGAACAGATACTTGATAGGATCCATCCGAGAAATCAGCTTCACCGAATAGGCTAGCATATAGTGTCTAAGCTTTTTGGTAGCCCAAACTAGCGCCCAACATGTCTTTTCTAGAGGGGTATAACGTTCCTCACTTCCTACCATATTCTTGCTTAGATAGTAAATGGCTTTCTCGACTCCCTTATCTCCTTCTTGTGCCAGTAGACATCCCATAGCTGTAGGAGTGACAGACAAATACAGGATCAGAGGTCGACCAGGTGTAGGCGGCATTAAGACTGGCAGATTCCTTAGATACGCCTGGATAGATTCAAAAGCAGCTTGGCACTTCTCCGTCCATTCGAAATGGAAGAGCGGTTCGCAAGTCAGGGTTAATTTGGCTATGAATCGGCTGATAAATTGAACTTTTCCCAGAAAGCTTCGAACTCCCTTTTCTGACCGTGGTGGTTCCATTTCGAGAATTGCTGTAATCTTAGATGGATTGACCTCGATTCCTCTCGCTGTGATCAGGAATCCCAACATTTTGCCTGTTGTGACCCCAAATGTGCACTTCTGTGGATTGAGATGCACGTTGTACTTGCGGAGCCTCTCGAGAAACTGTCTGAGTGCTGGGATGAAATCCTCCTTTTCCTTTGCCTTGACAATCATGTCGTCGACATAGACCTCAACCGTCTTATGGATGAAGTCATGTAACAAAATGGTCTGGGCCCGCTGGAAAGTGCAACCGGCATTCTTCAGCCCAAACGGCATCATCACATAGCAGTAAGTACCCCACTCGGTGACAAAGGTCGTCTTCTCTTGATCCTCTGGTGCCACAAAGATCTGGTTGTACCCTGAGAATCCGTCGACAAAAGAGAGCAAAGCATGCCCCGCCGTGTTGTCCACGAGCACATCGATGTGAGGTAAGGGAAAACTATCTTTGGGGCTTGCTTTGTTCAAGTCCCTAAAGTCGACACAGACTAGGATTCTTCCATCTTTCTTAGGAACTGGCACGATGTTAGCCACCCATTTCAGATATTCAGCTACCCTTAAGAACCCAGCGTCAATCTGCTTGGTGACCTCCTCTTTGATCTTCTCAACCCAATCCGGCCTCATCCGGCGGAGCTTCTGTTTGACTGGAGTAGCCCCTGGTGCCAGCGAAATTCGGTGCTGCACGATTTCGGGATCGATACCGGGCATGTCTTTGTGAGACCATGCGAAAACCTCGAAGTATTCTTTGAGCAGATCAATCAGCGCGGTACGATCCTCGGGAGACAGAGTTGAACCAATTTGCATCATTCGGGGGTCATTCTCGTCTTTCAAATTTACAGAAATTACTTCTTCTTTTAGAGGCTGAGCATGCCTTTCGTCTTCCCTTTCGATGAGGGAACTCAACTCAGCAGGGATGTTCCCATCGAAATCTGTTCCTTCATCGTCAGGGTCGACACAGTTTATATAAAAGTTAGCAAAGTAATCGGAAGTAAGATCATGCATTTCATAAAACCCAGTCGGGTTGCCAAGTACAGTGGATTCGAACTCGAAATAGAAGCTATGACGTGGAGGGCCAAGAGGCACAAACTCCGACTCTGAGCTAGACCTAGACCTAGACTTGACAGACTCTGTGTCAGACTTAGATACATCGTCAATGCATGTCAGACGCGGAGTGAAAATGCAGTTATTTATACTACCCTTTGCTTCCACGATGAGGGAGGTCGGATCCTCGAGGATGTCCGGAGAGTCGGGCCTAAGCATCAGCACTTCAGCCTCTTCTTCCTTGCCAACCAAACCTACTTGGGAGAACAACATCTCCAAGTCCTCTTGATCAATTGCCTGCAGCCAGACAGTCTCTTCCTTAACCTGGGCCAGCTGCTTCTTGAATTCCTCTTCAGCCAGCTCTTCCTTGGCTATCTCTTCCTCACTATCGGACCAGGTGTCTGCAACGAAGATCTCAAATCCTGGTAGTCAGGTGCCAGTCTCCGGATCCCAGAACGGCTCGGGTTGACCCACATAATCGATGCTCCCTCCCTCACGGATGAAGTAGCTGCCAGGGTCACCATAAAAGGTTCGAGGTTTTCCCGTACCTTTCCCCTTTTTGGCCTTTTTGGCAGGAGGAGCGTATCCTAAACCAAATTGGCCCTCGATAAAGGGAAAGATAGGGAACTCGGCGATCCCCTGCTGGTTTAACCCAAGTCCAAAACCGGGCATGTAGCCCATCCTTCTCATGATTTCGATGGCGGCGGAACTGATGATGAAGTCGTCATCCACGGTGATGGCAAGAACTGAGCCTGAGGTATTAAACGAAAACCCTCCAAAATCCGAGTCTTCTTCCCCATGCGTGATTCCTAAGACAGGCTCGTCGTCCTTGAGCGGGCGGATCCCAGAGTCCCCGCAGATAGTAAGAGTTCCAGTTGGAAGCCCCAGCATAACCTTCTGGTGCAGAGTTGAAAGTACTGCCATAATGTCTGACCTATGCAGCCATGGCCTGCCCAGCAGCAGATTGAAGGTGGCAGGGATGTCGACCACGTGAAATTCCACATCCATCTCAAAGCCCTCAGTATCGAGCTTGAGTACAATGGTTCCCTCGACAAAACGGCGGGTGCTATCATAGGCCTTGACAGCCAGATTAGATGGCGCGAAATCCTTCTTTGTGATTCCGAGGTGGTAAGCGACCCTTAGCGGACAGACATTAATGGCGGAGCCATTATCGATGAGCATGGTCGGAACCCAAAGTCCCTTGCATTTGACGGTGATGTGTAGTGGCCGGTTGTGGTCGGTTCCCTCAACAGGCAGATCTCTTTCGGTGAAGGTGACAGAGTGTTTGGAGAGTAAAGGTACGATGAGGGCGATCATCGCCTCAGGAGTGATGTCAGTTGGTACTTTGAGTCGGGCCAGGGCTGCAGACAGCTTGTCACGATGCTCCTTTGACGATGCGATTAAGCCCCAGATTGATACGGCAGCATGGATCCTCTCGAGTTGCTTCTGAATTACGTCCTCTTCTGGGACTCCACTAGGAACCATTGGAACGTTCCTTGAAGCGGCAGGGACAGTGGGCCTTGGAGAATTGGACGAGTCCCCAGCCTGAAGGTTTGGCGACTGAAAGACTCGGCCGCTCCTCGTCACATTGGCCACGTCCCACCAAGAAGATGTGTTGATGGAGTCCCAGAAATCAGCGGGTAGTTCTTCCATCTTGCGCTTTCCCTTGTCCACGGATGCGACCGTTGCTGGCGAACCCTGTTCCGGTGTCACTCCCCAATTCAGATCTTCCATTACCAGTCCTTCCCAGAAATACGGATCTTGCGTAGCGGCCTCTTCAAACGGCGCCCCCGGATTAGTAACAAACGGCGTGTCCCAAAATCCAGCATCCACCAGAGCAGAGTTGACTGTCCAGACTTCGTTGCTCATGTTTATGTCCACCAGGCAGCGGATTTGTGTTGAGGTCGACAATCTCATCTACCTCCCATAGATCATCAGGCACTGCATCCAAAGTCATGATACTGCAGTCGTCGTCGAGAAAAGGCACAACAGGACGTGGGAGTCCTTCATCGACTATGTAGAACAAAGGATCCAATTCGGTATCAGTCACCGAAGTGAGCAGCGAATCGATTGTAGATGCACGAAAACACTCCCCAATCACACGGGGCTCTTCTTGACGGAGGTCCTCCTCTGTACAGAACGCTTCGTAATCCGGTATAACTTCCTCTTGAACATATTCGACCGGGAATTGCCAAGCGGGTTCGGGATCCCAGAAGTATGGTTCCTCTTCATCAATAGGCTTGAGCGGATTGAAGAGCAGATACAGAGAGAAACCATCCAACGGGTCCAACATGGCCTCCTCCTGTGCTGCCAACCACTCATCGTTTGCAGCGTGGTCAAATGGTACTTCCTCCGGCTCTGTAGGAAATCCGTCGAGCGCAAGGTTCTCCCATTCGTTGATCCTGAGAGCGGCGTAGTTGTCATTGTCAGCTATAGCCCATCCAACAGCTTGCATGTCGAGCTCTGGCCCTGGCGGGCTTGCCACAGTCCCAGTAAGTCTCGCACGTTGTATGGGTACTCCATCGTGAGTAGAACCAGAGATGGTAAAGAACGGATTCCTTGTGGTGGAACCAGCGAGAAGCTGTATAGTGAAGGCGGGATTGCTTTGAAGGTCTAGAAACACGTCATTGAAGGTAGTAGTCACACCGTCATGCAGACGTTCTAGGGGTGTCCTAGAATCAGACGACTGTCCTTCCTCCAGGGTTAAGTGCGACACTTCGGGCTCAAGAGGTATCGACACGATCGGCCTCGGTTGATCTGTTGTGGTTATATGGTCAGTGGGGTTGAATATGGTGGAGCTAGGAGAGATTTTAGTGGAGCTGAGGGATATGTTGTTGACTTGGTTATGGTGATTTGGGAGAGAATTGGAAATGACATTGGGTTTGGTAGGTGGGTTTGGAAGGGTTCCATTGTCCACCAAGTCTTGTATCGTATGACGGAGGCGATAGCAAGAGTTAGTGTGGTGACCAAGCATCTGATGGTATGCACAGAAGACGTTAGGGTTGTGGCTAGGAGGTGGATTTTGGGGAAGTGGGGTTGGAGTTAGAGGCCTAAGGTGACTAGATTTGGCCAGCTTTTCAAGGACAGCAGAGAGAGGTGCCTCGAAGTTGGCGAAGGTACGGGGTTGACTGCGGTTTCGGGGTTTTTAAGGGGTTTGCACTTGATTCACGTCATCTATGTGATTGGAGCTTTGAGTTGTGGCGGCATTGCTAGCAGTAGCAGCATTGGCGTAGTTGTTACTGCCAAAGAGAGCAGTACTGCTTCCAGTGTAAGCACGGGGCTTAGCTTTTGACGTTGAGGTAGCGGGAGCAGATTCGGTTCGCGGTATGACCCCAGTTTGGAGAGCCTCTTCAATGGCAAGGCCAGAATCAAAGAAGGTTTCCCAGTTTGCACCCTGGACTAGTACGAGGTTCTTGGCAAAGTCCGGCTGCAAATTGCGAGAGATGATGCGGATTTGATCTTTCTCACTTGGACGATCCGTCATCAGTGCTGCTTTTGCTCTCCATCGCTGGATGAAATCCACAAAGGACTCTTTTGCGTTCATTTTGGTTGACTCCAACTCTCGAGTGGTCATCTTGAGTTGGACGTTATAACTGTACTGGGCGTTGAAAGCAGCCCCAATATCGACCCAAGTTTTCCTTTTGGACAGGTCCAGAGACAAAAACCATTGAAAAGCGGGACCAGCAAGAGTTTGAGAGAAAAGTTGTGCCATGGTCTCTTCTTCAATCCCATGCAGTTTCATTGCGCTATGGTACGCCAACAAGTGAGTCTTTGGATCCCCAGTGCCGTCAAATTTCGCGAAGTCGGGCATCTTGAATCTTTTGGGCAACCTAGCATTTGGAAACGGACAGAGACGGTCCATGTCCAAACCACCAGCGCTTATCTTCTCAGCCTTAGAGACAGTCTCCTCGAGTTTTGCCATCTTGGCAATCAGGGCAGCCATTTCTGGGTTTGGAGCAGGGTTCTCGCCCTGAAGATTCTCCTCAACCTCGGGTTCATGCTCCTCCCTGTCACCGCCTCCTCCAGCTGCAGCTACCAGAGGAAGTCGCTCTTCAATTAGGGCGCGGAGGTTGGCTGTAGCGTTGTCAGCTTGATTGGCCCTTTCTTGCATGGTGGCCAGGTTGCGTTGGATGTCAGCCAGAATAGTAGCAAGGTTCGGAGGTGGAGTTTCAGCCATGATGAGAGCTTCGATCTTAACCTGGACGAGTTTCTGAGGTGCAGGAAACGGAGAGAAAGGAGTCGGTGGCAAGTCCTCTCCTAACAGAAAGCAACCCGGAGCTTCCGTTGTGGCAGACCCAAAAACAGACCCACCCAAATCTTTTCACAAGCAGACCCGGCGGACGTTCCTAAGTAGGTTTGGCTCTTGATTTCGAAGCTTCCCTTGAACAGCGCAGTGACTAGACAGTAAAGTATAAGAGCTCAGTGACAGCCTACAGCAATTTTATTTGAAAGAGAGAATGAAAAAATGCTCATGTCAACGCCGTCGGTGTCCTCCTAGACTCTAGAACTAGCAGACAAAACCGTTTTATGACAGTCGAACGCTGCCGGGATCCTCGGATTTCTTTTCGACAGTGTATCCTTGATTGAATCGACCAACACTAAGAGATGTCAAAACAGCCTAAGTCTTGACTATTCCGCTCTCGAAGTTTCAACTTTGGAATGGAACAACTCGGTGTTTTATGACATGATACTGTAACCAAGAGGGCGTAAGCAGCACTGTGCCGGAGCCTTGAGTGGTATAAGTGTTTAGCACTTTTAACCTGAGCAGTGTGAGTATCTTGGCATGTTTCCCGTTGTTCCTAGTTTTCTGTTTGAAACCTCGATCGGGTTTAGGCAAGGATTTAGACAGTCTTGATTTCCCAAAGTCTCGTTGACTCAAGGAATTTGAAAGTTGATAACATGCACCGTCAAGATGCACGACTCTTCATCGGTCCAAGCAGCGTCCTATTAGCCATAAGACGGGTTCGAAAGAGACAACCTTAAAGCCGCCCTAGCATGCTTCTACGCAAAACGGTATGAATGTATGTACAGGCATGCGATAGGAAAAGCAGTACCACATAGATAGTTTATGGGGGTTAGATGCAAGTAATCCTACCCTGCAAGTTCTTGTCTTAGGTTTGAAAGGTTCTAGTGCTTTGTACGCATGTCGAGGCCAGTTTTGGTTTAAGGGGGTTCCTCTGACTAGAGCCGCTTTATACCTCCCATTGCAACGCGTATAGCAAAGCAATGGTCGAACGGTAATACGTCTCATCATCGTCCAAGGTTGTTGGGCATTCGAGGACCCCGGGCTCCAGTAAACTGCGCCGGTTACCCAAAACACCTCAACGGGGCTGACAGAACACCAATGCAAATGGAGAGCGCCGAAAGCGATTGAATGAGAGAGAAATGCAATGTTTTTGGAAAAATGCCTTTTGAAGCTTGGCTCACTTCATTAATCGACACTTGGAGAAAACTACACAAGCGAACAATAGTAAAAGCCCAGTTCGGAGTGGTCGGATGTAGAATCCTGTTACGTTACCATCCCGTTCTTCAGCAGCGCGGAGCATACTGTTTTGACAGACCTTTAAAAGATTGTTCATTCATGTATTAATTTCCAAGTGTAGATCAATGTAATGCCCCCAGCAGAGTCGCCACTGTGGGCACACGCCCCAAAAATCTTACATTTTCGCTTGTAAAATCGGGTGTGCCCTTTTTGCGGAAAGCGCGGTGAAACGCTTCGCAGTTCAGAGTCGCCACTCGGGTTTTGCGGAAAATACCCAAGGAACCGGGTTTGAAAAACGTTTAGTTACGTTGTTTGAGTTTTGAAAAAGGCTTGTAGACTGGACCGTCGTCACCTTCGATATCTGAGATTCGGGAGCCAGGTTACGAGAGGGGAAGGGTTTTATGGCACCCCTCTCGCCCAATCCGGAGATCGGTCTCTACTCAGGCATTTTATAAAACGTTTGCTTTTCTCTCTCATTTGATCATTTTTAGCCAGTTAGGGCGGGGGAACAGTTAATGGGGATTAAAACTGTAACAAGTTTGCATAATATACAAAAATGTGATGAATGTTTGATGTTCGACTTAAAACAAGTATAATAGATTGAGAACAAGCTCCTGTGAGTGCTTTAGACAAACTAGGACACACTGACTTAGGGTGGTACACGTAGGAGCGAGCCTGCACACACTGGCCAAGCCACTGCATTCAGACACGACCTGCGTGCGCCACACCAGTACTGGCGTGCGCCGGTAGGTCCAAACTCACAACTCTTGCAAACAACCCTCTGGGCTCTGGAATGGACCAGTGCACACCCAGGACAAACCACGCAGTTTTATATCGCAGCAGAATATATAGTTACAGACAGATAAGGGGCTTGAAAGCCACTAAATAAACAGCAGACCCCTTAAACAATGAGGGGAAGGAAAAACAGAGGCCAGAGCCTAGTTGCCATGCAAGGGCCAGCCACTAGTCAAGGTATGACTGGCGCACGCAGGTACATGGTACCGTGCGCCAATTAACATCACTTGGCCAGTGCTTGGCTTTGCATCATCTGGGCTCTGGAACATGACCAGAAGGCTCCCAGAGGCATTCCAAAGCAACAGAAATGAAATATTGAACACTACAACTACACAGTTCTAAGGTACAGACAGCGATAAACTGATTTTTAGCATGCAGTAGGGTGATCAGAACATAAACAAGGCAGAAAAAGGATGATCGGTGATCCCCACGCCAATTTTGCCATGCAGCCATGACTGGCGTACGACTACGAACAACTGGCGCGCGCCACCGATCATCTCACACGGCTTTGAAACCTTGCCAGCATTAGGGCCAGGACTGGTATAGATTACCAGCCTTGACCCTGCTAGCCCCCCCTCAGGGGTCAGAACAGATAACAGAAGCAAAAGGTGATATACCTTTGCTTGTGAGTTTGGAAGTGAGCTTGAGCTTGGGGTTTGAGGGTTTGAGAGATGAGTATGGGGTGTTATGGACTGTGGATATTATTCTCCTTGCCTTATCTCTCAATGGATGAAAGAAAAAGCAAGAAGAACAATAGGAAAAAGAAGGACCAAAGCTTGGGCCTCTTAATGGACTTAACCCCTTGCAAATGAATGCAAGGGGGGGTATTTATGGAGGAGAGAGTGACTGAGATCAGTTGGGCCTTAAGGCTTGTTTGGCTTGGCTTGGCCAAGAGGGAGCCTCCCATGCATTAAATGCACGGGACAAGGTGATGGAAGTTGTAGGAGAGAGGGGGGAACGGCCCTGGCCGAAGTAATCATCAGGGAAACTGTGGCTGACGTCGGGGTGGCAGCAAAAGTCTTGCGCGTTCGGCTGAATAAAGTTGATTTGACTGGGATTGACTGGCGTACGCCCCTTGTCGAGTGGCGTGCGCCAATGGAAACAAGGTCAACGGTCGATGACTGACACGTGGCTGTTTTCCAGCGCACGCTAGTCAACCACCAGCGTACACCAGTAGGGTTTTGCTGAGGCCATTTGGTTCTGGCTTGAGGGTTTCGAAAAGGAGTTCGGAAGGGTTTGAATGAGGTTCGGGACGCTCAAAACTCAAACTCATTAACAAACTCGAGATGTTCTTAACCTTAATCATCATTGGGGAATCAAAGACCGTAAGTAAACTAATCTGGACAGTCCAGAATAGGGTGTCTACATGAGGCACCACCATGCTTTTAAAAGCAGTTCCAGCCGAAGAAAGGGCACGCATGTATTGATGGGCACCCTTAAATCAGCCAACTGACCTCGGAAATCGAAGGGGTGCATGGAAATTCAAAACGCCGCGCGCCACACTGAATGCCCGCACGGCATTATGGCTCCAGAGGATTAAATTTGTTTTCTCGGAAATTGATCAACCTAGCCACCAAAATCATCTTGGAAATCAAATACTCCAGCCGTCTTGCAGCAGAAATCTTTTAGAACGACGTACATTAATTATGGGATTATTCAGTCCTTGTCCCCCCAAGACTCGCAAAATTTCCCGTCCCCCGAGGACTCGCCTTATTCGCATTTGTTCGCAGTATTCGTTCCCGGGGAATCGCCGAATTCGTGTTATTCGTATCAAATCAAATTTTGCCTCCCAAAAGTTCGTCTCATCTCAAAATCAAATTTCGCCTCCCGATGGCTCGTCTCAAATCAAATTTTGCCTCCCGAAGGCTCGTATCAAATCAAATTTTGCCTCCTGAAGGCTCGTCTCATCTCAAAATCAAATTTCGCCTCCCGAGGGCTCGTCTCAAATCAAATTTCGCCTCCCGAAGGCTCGTCTCAAATCAAATTTCGCCTTCCGAGGGCTCGTCTCAAATCAAACTTAGTCTCCCGAAGACTCGTCTCGAATTTTCAAAAAGGCTCGAATTTCAAGCCTCCCAAAGGCTCGTCTCAATTTTTTAGCCTCCTGAAGGCTCTCTTCGCATTTTCCACGACACCCTACTAGCACTCAATCTTCTCAAGTTTACTGCATGATTTTGCCTTACTTACACCGTCTCAATTGAACTACGTCGGTCTGATCCCTACAAACGGGGTACGTAGGCAGCTCCACGAGCGCAACCACCATTGTCATTTGCTTACATTTTCAAACGTTTTGTCTCTGTTCAAAGACTTTAGAGCAACGGATCGGGGTGCCTATTCTTTAAGCGTCACTCGTATCAAAACAATGATATCCGAGTCACGTTAAAGAGGGACTACTGTAGACACCCCAATCCGGACCTCGAAGGGTCTTTGTCCACCCCGATGATGAAATGAAGGAAACGGAACATTTGCGAGCTTGAATGAAGGATTCTTTCAGCCCCAAACAGATCCTCAGCCCAAATGAACCCTCAGCCCCAAACAAATCAAAAACCCAAAAGCCCAGAGAAAGCCCAAAAGCCCTGGATTGAACCTGTAATGCTGCACGTGACACCTCTACACCGCACGGCGTATCAAAAGTCATTACGCCGCACGCGATCATGAGGTTAGCCGCACGGCATTTTGGGTAAAGTTCTGACTGGCTCAGAAAGCTGTCGGCCACGCCTATTTGAGCCACAGCTGCAAAATGGCTCAGCCAAAAGCACACTTCTGGCCCGCCCAGAAAATACCTCCAACATTTGAAATTCAAAATCCATGGCTCTTGCCTATAAATACACCCTTCCACTCAAGGGAAAAGGGCCCTTGATCACCATTATACCCTTTCTCTCTCTTCTTGCTTTCACACCCATTTCCCTTTCCCAAGTCTTGAGAATGTTGCTCTCAAAAGACATTCTCTAGGCCTTTTACTCCATTTTTCTCCTCACCATTAAAGTTAGTCCCTTGCTAACTTTGAGACCCCAACCACCCAATACACTCATCTACTATACACACCCATACTTCTCTTTTCTTCTCCAACCTTGCCGACGTCCATCCACCATCATCAATCTTCATTCTAGCTCAAGATCAAAGGTAAAAACCAAGTTTGCTTGGGCTAGGCTCTGCCCTGGCCCTGAGGGGGCTCTTCTATCTTCAGGCCTAACCCTTTTTGGTTAGGATCTGACCTAAAAATCATTTTTACAAAACAAAACTAGTTTTCTGTGCTGGGTACGCTACGCCGCGCGGCGCTTTGAAGCGTCGCACGGCGTAGTGGACTCACACGTGCGGCATTTCAGTTAACTACTGTCATCTTGTTCAAACTGTCTGGATCATGATCGTCTGTTCCTGGATCTGTTTCTGTACACCAAAAGCAGACTCGGAATGAGACCATATCTACAAGCCATGCTTTAAGCTCTATAAATCTTTTTAAATGAACAAATATATCAAAAATGGTTTTCTACTTGTGGCTTGGAGGAATGGTATAGTTCTGAGATGATCTGATGGCTATGAGCTTTCTGAAATCTTAAAAATAACACTGTGCGTCATACCGGGTATACCGTGAGAGGCTTTAAAAATGGCAAAAGTTTGATAACAGGGTCAGAACCACGCACGGCATATCAGAAAGCCGTGCGCCATAAAGTGGTGTACCGTGTGACAGAGGATGTTGATCCAGACAGCTTGTTTAAACGCTTTCCTTATTTATATCATCATCACGACATCCTTTATCATTTTTGTGCAGTAAGCACAACTCGCACGACTATGTGATATATTTTATCTTGTTACCCTTTCCCGTATGTGTTTGTGAAGCTTTCCAAATGGTATTAACCCCCCCCCCCCATTTAAAATACTTAGTAGAGACCGGTTTTCACCGGGCGAGCGGGGTGCTTTTTCAACAAAACCTTCCCCACTCGTAACGTGGCCCCCGGATCCTAAATCTTAATGGTTTCGCTAGATCAAAAGCCTTTCTTTTCAAAACAAACTCTCGGTTTCTCAGATCATCCCATCTCAAAAATCCGGGTGGCGACTCTTCGAACGCGCCGGGCGCGGGAGCCCACACCGCCCAACGACGGCCACGTCGGGAGCTAACGCCGACTGCTCCATCCGAACCTGAAAAAGACCGTAGCTGTTAAGCGAAAGTCAGAGGGCCCAGCAGCACCTCCGACCGAGAACAAGCGGGCCGACTAACGGCCTAGTAAACGGGAGCAAGGAAAGGGGGTTGAAAAAAACAGATCTGAGACGGAGAAGACGAGGGAATGGAGCCATACCAGACGTAACGGATCATAACAAAACCGCTCTCCGGCGACAGAGAAACCCCAAAGATGATCCGCCAGCTGAAATCAGCACACAAAAGACGAATCTGGAGAAGCCCACCCCTATACAGCCACAATCTCTGGCAGAACCCAGCAAAACGACCAGCACCACCACCGAAGACCTCTGTCACCGCCATCTCACTATCACGCCGTTCAGTTTTGTGAATAATAGAAAAAATATGGTTAAAACAAAGCGGAAGGGAAGAGGAGGGGAAGGTGGAGAGGGAGGGATAGGGTGGTAGAGAGAGATGAGGAGAAGAGCCCGGGGGGAGGAGGGGCGGCGCCACCCCCCACCCCCAGGCGGCTACCCAAATCGAAAGATGTAGAGTCTAGAGAGATACAAGTATGTAAATCGACATGTTTGTGAATTAATTTTATATGTTTATTTACACGCGCCATCATTAGGAAAGAAACAAGTAGTAAAAACACCAAATTTGTGGGAAAAATTTAATTCCCAAATGAGTCGCATTCCTCTCCAATTAGTAAGAGAGCACTAGCTGAGAAGTTTTTGTGAAAAAATGCAAAATAAAAATAAAAATAAACGTATATATTAGTCATGCCATACAATATCTGCAATAAACGTACTAAAAAACGTATTAGTCATGCCAAAAAACGGATTAGTCAGCAATATCTCTCACATTAAGCGTGGGGTGGTTGTAGACTTATTGCTGTGGAAATATTTGCAATAATCAACAAAGGTGGCTTGACAAATGGTCCATGCTAAAATGGTCCCGCTTCAACTTAATTCCAAACAAAATGCTTTGTATCTTCACTCTTGTTTGTTGTGGAAATATTTGCAATAATCAACAAAGATGGCTTGACAAATGGTCCATGCTAGGTCCCGCTCCAACTTAATTCCAAACAAAATGCTTTGTATCTTCACTCTTGTTTGGATAACAACGACGTGGTAGGAAAAAAACGAAAGAAGGAAAAACTCATGTCATGTGTAGTAGGATTCTCGATTGTTGATATTGATAGTGATAAGGAGTGATAACGTACTGTGTGGTTTCAAACCCAGTTTCGGTTCGAAGCCAAACGAAACCCAATTTCATCTTTTGTGAAAAGATATGTACTAAAAAATGAAGTGAAAACTTCAAAGATCGTATTTTCTTACCACAATAGATGATAGGTAAAATAGTTTGATTGATACCCAAGTAATATTATTTTATCAAATTCTAAATTATTTTATTGGTTGGATCAATTTGGATTATGAAATAGTAAAAGCATAATTCTTACAAATTTTAGCTTAGGCCACTTGTCGCATTTTTAGAAGATTTCTCGCGAAAATAATACTTGCAAGAACTGACCCGTGCTATGCCCGGTCTAATGAATTTTATTATGTTCGGAAAAATAGAACTTTCTCCTTCTTAATTATGCTCTTATTCTACTTGTTTGCCTTTCATTGGAATAAAATAATTCATGGTAGTATATCTTTACGGGTGGAGTTTCATCATTCTGCAATACTAATAAAAAATCGGTTAGGAAAGGATTGGTGTCCGAACAATTTGGTTTCTAACACAAATGGAGAAAAAGTAGCTTTTTCAAAGTGGACAGTTTGAATCATAAACATAACACTTCTATGGCTCTTATTTCAAGACCACTAGACAATTGAATCAAGCTTTTATATTTCTTGAACTAAAAAAAAGTATATCTAATTTATTCTGTATTGTGTGATTCGCATTTTAGATGTTTTGGAGCATGCAGTTTGTAGAGTAAAATTCTATGATGATACATTTGTAAAAAATAAACTGGAGAATATATGCAGAATTCAAGAATCATCTTCAGGAAATTCTCGGACTCTAATTGCATTTTTTAACACCACTTTATTATTAAATAAAAAAACTTTATTCTGCAGATATTATCTAAGCATGCAGTTTCCCAAATTCTGATTATATAATCTATGATAAAACAAAAATATTGTTGAAATAAATATTTTCCCAAATACACCCAAGTGAAAGATATTACTAGTTGTAACTTGTAGTAGTGCTCCACTCAAGTCTCCCACCTACTTTAGTGCGCCAGGCGCCTAGAATAATCTGGCCGCGTGCACCAAGTCACGATATATACGGAGTATTTAATTAGAAAGTGGGATCATATGTAGGGCTGGCAATGGGGTGGGTCAGAGTTAGATTTAGTGTTCCCAAACCCGCTCAATTCTATATCGGATCGGAGTCGGAGTGGGAGAAATTGGGGAGGTGCTGGGGTTGGAGAATAATCGGATCCCCATTCACCGTAATAATTTGACTAATTTTGTTCTTTTTAGAGTATTTTGACAAGAAAACAAGATACTGATGATTGATGAGACTTAACAAAATAGAAATAAAGAAAACAAAGACCTAAACTAGTGTTTTTATTAATGGGTATATTGCTAATTATATCAAAACAATGAAATTTATTTTGACATATACATACAAAAATATAAATACCTATAATCGGAGTCGGATCAGGTAAAAATGGGGCGAGGGAAGCAAATACCACCCCTCGCCCCATTTGGTAATCAGATCGGGGAATACCCACTTGGATCGAGGCAGGGAGGTCGGAGGTAATTGCGCCATCTCTAATCATATGTACACGTACTATACTCTCTCTTTTTTGAAATGGTCAATATCATATATCAAAGTCATAAGGCATTTGTGAGCCCAGCCGCCCGGCGCTCGCGTGACCGAGCACGTGTGGGTAGACTTTACTGAAAACATGATGACCGGCACAACAATGTCAAATACTTGTAATTAAACAAGTACTCGACGAAACTCAGAGTCGCCACTTGGTTTAGGTCCAAGAACCATGAATGACTCTTATGGAAAGGCTTGATCCTTGCATCACCACAGACGGGTCCAGGGGCTAAGATACCGAGTGGGAAGGTGTTAAGCACCCACTCCGCCCAATCTGACGATTGGCCTCTACTCATCACCATTGGTTCTAATCATCTCTATCCTAAATGCACAAGACTCAAGCAAACGGATAAGTAGGTTTTTGTAAACACGTTTTTGAAAAAGAAGTCTTTTGCAAGAGGGAAAAATCATTTTTAAACTACCCCCATCGATTGCAATATGCAGAAAATAAAACAAAAGCATGTAACTTATGGATGAGGGCCTAGAGATGGGCAGCCCATTATCATCTCGTATCCGCAGGTGATAATCAACAGCCATCCTCAGGTCCTCATACGGTTCCTAGATCTAAACTAGCACACAAGAAAGATTAATCCGCCGTTGCGAATGCTGGAAGGGTCCTTACTTCTAGGGGAAGTTACCCTAAAACTAACGAGCATAGCAAAGGCCTGAATTAAATGGATACGTGCAACATGTGATGTTTAAACTAGACATGCAACTAAACAGAAGTAGGAAACATGCATGAACTGAACTTGAACTAACATGCAGGATGAATACATTAGGAAACTAGCTAAAACTGGAAACTTGATCAGATTAGGAAACTTTCCAAATTAGGAAATCCGACCAAGTTAGGAAAGTAACCCGATTAGGAAACCTGACCGGATTAGGAAACTTTCCAAATTAGGAAATCGTGTCAAATTAGGAAAGTAACCCGATTAGGAAACCACATGCATTGACAAGCTACTCATGGATAGACCATGAGGGCATAGCAGCTAATTAAACATGCATCATGCTAACATGCGATATGCAGGGGTAAAATAGTAATCTGACATGCTGGGGATAAACAAGCAGCATAACGGCTGAAAACGGACAGAGTAACAGCTATAGTTGTGCAGCGTAACGATATGAACTAAGATATCAGCATATATGCGGGCAGCATAATGACAGGGGTAAAATGGTAAATGTGCATGTAGACAAAGTAACGATTACATGGATGCATGTGCGAGTGTTCATGTGGACAAAGTAACAGAATGGTAATATTTTAAAGAATTAAACATGCAGCAGTACGACTAAACATGCATGGAGGGCAAAACAGTAATTGCACATGAACTACTTAAACCCTAGATTACCATGCATAAACACAAACTACGCTAGCATGCAATCATAAAACGAATCAAAAGCTTAAACTAGCAAGAACTAAACAAGAACACAAAGTAAAACCTAGGCATGCTCCTAAGTAATAAAGAAAACAACTAAACTAAACAATAAAGAAAATAAAGGAAAATGACATACCTTGACTCCTGACGACCAAGTGGACCGCCCTCAGGAACTGAGCGAAAGAATGAACTGGATTGCTCGTAGGGGAGCAACCTTGATGCAAGAAACCATCGACAGCCTAACGGCGTAGGGAAGACTATGCCCGAATGCTAGGAAAGCTCTACTAGCATGAACTTTGACTAAAGGGACTCAAAGCTTGCTTTGAATCACCTAAAAGATGAACTTTCTGAACGATTTGAAAAGTGGGGAGGTAATGGGTTTATTAGGGTGATTTCGCGGAAGAAAACACTGAATTTTTCGATGTGGGATCGTGGAAAAGTCCGGAAAACATGGGAATCGAGGCGGCGGGACAAAACGGTGCCATAGCCGACACACGAAGGCTGGCCCGGCCTCGAGGGAAAGCCGGCCCGGCTCCGGCCCATGCTTATGGGCTCTGGGCAGGCCTACCTTGGTCTAGGGTTGGTTCGGGTCCGTTCCGATGCCTTCCGGGATGATTTCGGGCTAAAAACAGCGACAATTTGGGCTAAAAATCAAGTTTTTATGGGCTAAAACGGATTGTTTTATGGATAAAAAGACTTAACATTTTTCAAAGGATATTTTGAAATGGAAGGCAACACGGCTTAAAAGAAAACTTGTAGTTTGGTGAAAACATTTTGAAAGATATGACGAAAGGCTATCTCCGAGCATCAATGCATCAAGATCACTTCCTGTGAACAACTATAATCGAAAGCAACATTCTCATCATTGGGCGGCCGCTTGGCAGGAGGCCTAAGTATTACGGACTACCAAATGGGGTGTCTACAGCATTACAGAAAATCATCAAAAGATAAAGAAATGAACCAAAACTACCAAAATCTAGACATAGACACCTACTGCAAGTGCAGGCCCAGCGAAACATCGGTACTTAAGAACCAGTCACTGAAAAGGCAATAGAGATTCTTATAAGGACACCCAACTCAAACCCTTGAAAGCACATATGAAATCTAGAGCACAGATCTGCCATCCCAAAGAGCTACATTGGCGTGTTCAAGACCCGTCGACTTGATACACATGCTCGCAACCACAAAACACAGGACGTTATTCCAAGGCAAGCCCCCACTGACACGGCGGGCTCTGGCCACGAGAAGTAAAACACCGGTAAGCTACAACCCCACCACCGAATCCTCACAGCCACGGCAGGCAAGATAACAGTCCGAGAAGCACAAAACCAACCAAACACAGCCAAAACAACGATTCACCAACTAACACCTAAATTAAACTAGATTATTTGCCCACCAACCTAACTACACCAGATATGGGGAACAACCCAAATCGGTACAAACCGGATTGGGGAAACCAGCCAGTAGAAAAACCTTCGGCAAAAGTCGCCTATAAAAACAGAAAAAAACTAAAACTAAAGCTCTACTCTACCCTCCTACCTCTGTTATTAACCAAACCGCCACCACCACACACCGACTTTGGAGAAGACAAAGGGGAGAGGTAGGCTTGGAGCAAGCCCCACACCGTCGATCAAAAGAACGCCGCCGCCGCTAGAGAAAGCCCTCGCTAGAGCTCAACCAAACCTGAATCTACTCAAAAGGGGACTTTTTCGTTGAGTACACTATACTCTCGAGCAAGCACGCCAAATAAGAGAAGGAAAAATTAGCTATAAGGGCAGTAAAATAGTTTTCATTTAGAAGAAGGACACCAACAAAATAATTTTCAGTGGAGGTCCTTCAACTTTTTGAGTTTTTTAGCTATAAGGCCAAAACATCTTTAGGCATTTTCATAGGGTTTTAGGGTGCACTTTCCTATTATAGGGTTTTAGTGATTTAGGCACTTTCATAGGATACCCTAGGGTATTAGGCACTTTCACAGGGTACCCTAGGATTTTAGGCACTTTCATAGGGCACATTTGTCCTTATGTTTGATTGCAAAAGGTGCTTGTCCACTGTTTCTAGTTCTTCAACTGAAGCCGATCAAATATTGTGCCATGGCTGGTACTTGTTGTGAGATTACGTGGTTATTCTCTTTGCTCAAAGACTTTGGTATTCACATACAGCCACCTTTTATTGCAACAATCAGGTTGCCCTCCATATCGCTGCTAATCCTGTTTTTCATGAACGAACCAAACATATATATTGAGCTTGATTGCCACCTCGTTCATGAGAATCTTCAAGCTGGTCTTATTCACACTTGTCTTTTTGCCTTCGCAACAATAACTAGCTGATGTTTTTACTAAGCCTCTTGGAGCATCTCATCAGTTTAAGACTTTGATTTTCAAGTTGGGTGTTAATTTTTTTTGGAAAATGATATTGACACTCCGAAAATTGATGCAGGCACTTCAAAATCAGTGTAATTCCAAAGCCACTTTTCTTTGTTTTTTGGAGTGCCTGCATCAATTTTTGGAGTGCCAATATCATTTCCCTTCTTTTTTTTTTGGTCACACGATAGGATATTAGTAAGTTAGATTACTACGGCAGGAGGATATTGCTCCATCAACTCGAACCTGACACCTCACACCTTGGCACTTAAGTGCCCCTCATGACCACTTGGGCTAGAGCCTTGGTCGATTACACTATCATGGAATCAAGGGATTATGACCCCCGAAATCACTCCACAATCACTCTAGAGTCAATACGCCTTAATCATAGGTATTTGCTGATTCTTTGTAATGTATATAATTCTCTCTCCATTTTTCCTTTATGAAATTTATTGTAGGTTCGTAGGACTTGCGGTATGTAGTTGACATGTAAATCTTTGTGAGTTAGAGAGTTGTGATTAGTTGATGATTAGTGAGGGGAAAGGAGGAGCAATCTTGTGGGGTGAGGGAAGAAGCGAGAGGTATAGAAGAGACAAAGGCAGCGTGTCCCTTGTCTTTTCCGCGGGGGGATCCAACAACTCTATCTAGAAGGATTGGGTGAGGTCACACTGAGAAGGATGTTCTCCTTTCTCAGAATCTGTGCTCACCACTTTCTCTCTCTAGAAAAAGCTGTCTCTGTCAAATCTGAGGGAATGTTGGGGGAATTTATAGGGCACCTGAGCCTTGGTCAGGCTCAAGGCGGCGCTCCATAAAATCTCGACACGTGTCCCTCTTGTACCACTAGGTCGCAGAGGAGACGTCACCGCCCGCAGGCACGATCACTACAATAAAAATCAAATTTGGTGACGAAAAAGTGGTGACGAAATTTAATTTCGTCACTAAATGAATATATTTGGCAACGAAAAAATAAATTTGTCACTGTTTTGACAAATTCCGTGATGAAATAATTTTGTCACCAATTATACCTGGAATAAACCTATTTTATACATATATACATGAAAAAAATGGTGTTTGGATTAAGCACCCTACACACATTGGATGCCGTTGATTCTCGCGTGGGTCCCCTCGTTTTTTTTCTTAGAATTTTTGGACTGGTCGGATCGGCCGTCTGGTGGCCGGAGATAGCCCGGCGTGGCTGTTGGTGCAATTTCGGTATGGGGACCATCGGTCCCTATAGCACTACTGTTATACCTGTTTAGCGATGGAAAAAATATTTTTGTCACCAAAGGTACCCATTTGGCGATGAAAAACATTTTTCGTCGCCGAAAGCTTAAAAAGGTGACAAAATGTTTTTTCATCACCAAAGATAATCATTTGGTGACAAAATATATTTCGTCACCAGATGGTACCAATTTAGTAACGAAATATTTTTTTCGTCACCAAATGCTTAACTTTGGTGGCAAAAAATAATTTTGTCACCATTTTAATGCTTTCAGCGATGAAAAATATATTTTGTCGTCAAATGGGTACCTTAGGTGACGAAATTTATAAATTGCGCTTTGTCACTAAATGTATTTCAGGCATAACTCTTTACTAAGAACTCTGATTGAGATAATTCAAATTGGGTTTGAACAATAAGTCAAATGCCTACAACTTTCATGTTCATCACAATTGCTAATTTTAATATTTAAAGGTTCAAAACTACATTCGAAATATATTTTCATGTTAAACATATATGTTATATATTAGATATTTCAAATATGTCTTGAAAAGTGTATGTGGTGCAGTTGGTTGAAGCTTGCGCGAAATACTCAAGGTACTCGGGTTCGAAACCTAACAGGAGCAAGAAAGAGGTATTTTTTTCCCATATGAAAACGTCTTTTGCAACGAAAAATTTCGTCACCGATTTCTTATATTGGTGACGAAAATTTGTCACCAATATGACCCATTGGTGATGAATATTTTCGTCGCCAAAAGGAATAATTGATGACAAAAAATTTCGTCGTCAAAAAGTACAATAGGTGAGGAAAAAAATTTCGTCACCAATTGTTCACTTTTTGTTGACGAAATATTTCTTCATCAAAAGACATTATAGGTGATGAAAAATAGATTTCATCACCAGGTAGGAATCCTTGACAACCTTTAGTCGACAATTTTTTTTCGTCACCTATACTATTTGTGACGAAAAACATGCAATTTGTGACGATTTTCATTCGTCACCCAATGTAATTTTTCTTGTAGTGGATCCCTTCTCGCGACGAGACCTCCTTCCCAAGCCACTGAGCCACAAAATCCTCCCCAATTCCCGCAGGAGCAAGGTCGCGACCTGCAGCGATCGTTTCGTCTCGGAGTGCCCCTCTGGCCCTGCCTTATGGCCAAAGGGGGACTCTTGACGCTCTTAACGAAATCCTTTTTACGAGTTACGACCTTGGAGTCTCATGACTAGTGCGGTTACCGCCACGATGGCTCTCGTGGGCTACTCTGCTCGTGAAGGCCTTTGTCTTTCCGCAGGACCTGCCTCGCCTCGCAGGACCCGCTTGCGATGGCGTGGGGCCCTCCTGCCACACATCGGTCCCTCGTTTCCTATCGTATATGCTTCCCCATGTTGGGTAGTCAGCGGTCTCCTTTTAGTCAAAAGTTTGACTATTATCCTCTTGCCATGCGGGCTCTTTGGCCACGCATCCGATGCCGGTTGACTGGTCAGAAGGTCTTCTTTGGATTGATGGTCAATACTTTGACCGACCCTACATTTATCAGATAGGAAGGCATCGAACTGCATAGCAATAGGTATATGGACGGATAAACCCAGTCCACACGTCATCACTCAATATTATAATGACTAGATGATACGTATCAACCAAAATAATCGAAGTGGAGAAAATAGAAGCTCGAGTAAAGCATAACAATTATGTTGTTGCGGACCTGAATTAAGTCTTCAAGGGATAACAAGAAATTTGTTGAACAGGGTAAAAGAAGGGTAATGATTCCATTAGAACCCTACACAAGTTGAGTTTAGTCAAGCCGTGCCTAGCTAGCCATGGATTTTTTCAATCTGATTTGATAGGGTAATTAACAAGCTTGAAAATTGTAAGAGCACTCATGCCAATCCCAGACTTCCACTACCTAAAAAACATTGTAAACACTTTCCATACTCCAAGTCAAGCACTAAGTGCACTCTTCTCTTCCCAAGCCAAGCATGATGAACTCTTCAATAGGTGTCTGAAAACCCTTCCCTAATTTAGGCTTGAATTTTCCTAATTTTTTGGGATTTGAATAAAAGCCTTATATTCGCTCGGAATTAAACATTTCTACCCTTTCACAGACGAGAGATTGAAGTTTCATATTTTTTTCCCCCCAAAATTTCACGCATAAAAAATACAATACAAAACAAGAGTCATCGTAGTTGTTCTCTAGATTGCGGATTTAGTTGCTCCATTAAACGATGTTGTAGATACTTGACCATACTGCTAGTAAATCCTGGCTCCGCCCCTGCCTAGAACATGCCTTGCAGTCGTGATTCGATCTTGTGTCTAATTTCATTCATTCATCCATTTCAAATTTACCAGTTTTTTCTGACACTCATTTCTATCCTCCTCCTCGTCACCTACACCCGCCTATCACATATTGTTGAAGAATGTAGGGACCTACGTCTCTTGCCTCCGGCAGATCAAGTCGTCTCTGCCATAAAACTTGCATTTGAATGCTTGAGCTTTAGTCCGAAATCTCGGCCATCCATGAACCAAGTTTTCGAAGACCTACCAGGATTTAATTTTGAACACTACCTTATATCTTATTGGTTGAAATGGTGTGGATCCCACCACAAAGTAATGTCATGCTTATCAAAAAGTGTATTGCAAGGATGAACAAAATTGCACTAGAGCTATCAGCTCAAAAGTAGCCTCGAGCAGTTAATTTCTTAGGGCAACTTCAATTTGGAATACTAATTTTTCCTAAAAAGCTACTCTTAGTGGAGGAATTTTTCAGTGCCGGGTGGGCACGGCCACATGGTGCCCGTGTGCACATCTCGGCCGTCCAAACGTGTTTTGGACAGCCCATATTTGTTTGGGTTTGAGGGGGTGTTTTGGTAATTTTGCACTAAAAAATTACCCAAAACAAATCTGGACTGTCCAAAACACGTTTGGATGGCCGAGATGTGCACATGGGCACCACGTGGCCGTGCCCACCCGGCACTGAAAACTTACAGAGTCGTTCCAAGTATTACCTCTGCTTCTGTAGGGGAAAAATTGAGCTAGTTATATTAGGAGTGCTGCTATTGGTACATATAAAATGTACATACAATGTACATATAGATTTTGTGGGGCTCAAATCGGGTCCCACAAAGATGATCCGAACCGTCCATTATTTTTAAAACATATTTTAATGGAGCCCTGTAAAAAATCAGTTCAACCCGATATCGGTAAGGATTTTTTCTGAATTTGTAGGGGCGAAACTAAGCAGTTAAGTAGTTTCGCCCCCACAAATTCAGAAAAAATCCTTACCGATATCGGGTTGTGCTGATTTTTTACAGGGTTCCATAAAAAAATGTTTGAAAAATAATGGGCGGTTCGAATCATCTTTGTGGGACCCGAGGTGGGCCCCACAAAACTCATTTGTACATGATATGTAGAATTCATATGTACCCATAGCATTTTTGTTATATTAGCACAACAGAATCCGAGATTTTGAATCTTTTTGTAGATATTCCCACTTCCCAGGGTTCCATTTACACAATCGAAGCCTTTCTTTCAAAACTGGGCCAAAGTCCAGATCAAATTTAGCAGCAGGAAATCAGTATTACCAAAACCAACAGCAGTGGATGGAATGCGATTAAATGAGTGGCAGTGAGTGATATTTCCATCACAGGAAATTTTAATTGATGAGAAAGAGCATTGCAGTACATCAAACAAGATGATTATCGTTTCAGAGGATCCGATAACCAATAAGGAGGCCTAACCTTCCAAGTACAAATATCAAAACCTCGCCAACCCAAAGTTACAAAGTTTATGCAACTACATTTGCCGATCTACTAATAAAAGGAAAATCACAAATCCTAAACCGATCAACTTTTTGACTAATATCTTTGATGACAACTTCCATTATCCTTGGGCAAAGAGAGATGCTACTTGCACAGATCACGTTGTGGGGTCCACTAAGAGTTCCATACAAATAATCCGATCCGTTAATTATGTTTAAAACATTTTTTCAAGGGCCTCCGCGAAAAATTAGCTCAATCCGATATCTATAAGTGCTTGATCTAATCATCTAACTTTTCATTCCGGTTTTTAGAGAATGAAAAATTAGACGATTAGATCAAGTATTTATAGGTGTCGCATTGAGCTAATTTTTCGCGTGGGCACTTGAATTTTTTTTTAAACATAATGAACGGCTCGGATTATTTGTATGGGACCCTTAGTGGGCCCCACAACACGATCTGTGCACAATCTGTGCACAGATCTACTGTGCAAATAGACTTTCTGTTGGGCAAAATCTTTTGCTACCCAAATTTTGAATCAACTGTTGCAAGTCCCCTTCAACTGTAAGTGCATCCAAACCCAACAACTTAGCAAGTTGTAAGCCGTTCCTGCACGACATGACCTCTGCACACAAAACCGATGACACCCGCCCCAAATTGAATCGATCGGGAAGCCGATCCAACCGATTTGATTCGTCATCAGCTTCCCGATCCAACCATTCGTCATCAAACCACCATCGCCGCTAAAGGACCATCACCACCACCATTGTTGGAACCCACAACGGTACCTCGATGATGAAGCAGAAGCCGATAAAAAGAAAAAAGAAAGAAAAACACAAACAAATTCCTCACCTCATACTCGTTTCCGAGTCTAAGTGACGTTGCCTCTATTTAACCACACGACATTATAACCGCAATGACAGATAATTTGCGAAAAAATTAATTGTACATACGTGACCAAATCAAATTTCTTACAGCGGAAGTCGCAAATGTATCACTCGGTTTCCCATTGGAAATTTGAACGTGGATGCGTATGCAAGTCCGGCCATTACGTCCACCCACTTATTTTTCTCTGCATTCATGTACCTGAACTTTTTTCCAAGTAACTTTTCAAAACCATTGAAGACCAACCTTTTTTCAGTAACTATTAACTAAGACAAAGACCTTGACCTCAAGTCGAATCAAGTCCTACTGGTGATTCTCATTTTTTTTATCAGACTGGTGATTCTCATTTTACTGTTAATTTCAAAGTCGTAAACATGGGGACACTTACCCAAATGTGCCTATAAATTACAACATTTGATCACATCAAATATAAAAGCATGGAGCTTTTGCAGAAACTACTCTGCCCTGTTTCTGTAATTATTTTTGCTATACTTTTTTCCTCAACGGATAGTGCCTTTGGTTCTGTTGAAGAGGCTAATGCTCTCCTCAAGTGGAAAGAAACCCTTCAGAGTGCCGATAGTTCTGTGCTAACCACATGGATGCTGAATCAAAAAAATGGCTCCAGTTCAAGTGCCAGTAGCCCATGCAACTGGTTTGGGGTTTCTTGCAATGTTGAAGGAAGCGTCACCCGGTTGAACCTCACGAATTCAGGCATGAACGGTACTCTCGAAACCTTTCCATTCCCGTCATTTCCTAATCTTGATTATCTTGATCTAAGCATGAATGAACTCTCTGGTCCTATCCCACCTCAAATCAGTTCACTCCCACTTGTTTACCTTGATTTGTCAATTAATAACTTTTCTGGAAATATTCCACCAGAAATTGGTCTCTTAACAAATCTTGAAATACTCCATTTCCTAGAAAATCAATTGGAAGGCTCAATTCCTCGAGAGATAGGCCAGTTGAAGTCTCTTTCTGAGCTTGCTTTGTACACCAATTATCTTAGTGGTCCTATTCCTTCTTCTTTGGGCAATTTGAGCAACTTGGTTGCTCTATACCTATATGACAATCAACTTTCTGGCTCCATCCCTGAAGAAATAGGAAACCCCTCCAATCTTGAGTTGGTTTACATGGATAAAAATAGGCTAACTGGTCCCATTCCATCAACTTTTGGAAACTTGAGTCGCTTGATCGAACTGCACCTGTTCCACAACAACCTTTCCGATTCCATTCCAAATGAAATAGGAAAGTTGAAAGGATTAGTTAGCCTAAGCTTCCACACCAACAATCTTAGTGGGTCAATTCCACCATCCTTGGGTAATCTGACCTCCCTCCCTCTCCTCCATCTATACAATAATCAACTTTCTGGTTCCATTCCCAAGGAATTTGGAAACTTGAAGTCTATTGTTGACTTAGAAATGAGCTATAACCATCTTAGAGGTTCCATTCCCGCTTCGTTAGGAAACTTGTCTGAATTAGCACAGTTGTTCTTGAGTGGAAACAACCTTTCTGGTCCTATTCCGCAAGAATTTCGCAATTTGAAAAACTTGGCCACTCTACAACTGGAGGAAAATCAATTTTCCGGCCATCTCCCAGATATTTGCCAAGGGGGGAAACTTCAAAATTTCAGCGTACACACCAACCAGTTAACGGGTCATATCCCTAAAAGTCTGAAAGACTGCTCAAGCCTAGTCAGAGTCCGCCTCGAAGGAAACCAACTCACTGGAAGCTTATCAGAAGATTTTAGGGTCTACCCACATCTCTACTACTTGGATCTAAGTCGCAACAAGTTCTATGGTGAAATCTCTGAAAACTGGAGTAAGTGCCCAAAATTGCAATGCTTGCGGATTGCAGGGAACAATATCATAGGCAGCATACCACCTGAGTTTGGAGATTTAGCTCAACTACACAGGCTTGATCTTTCTTCGAATAATTTGACAGGAGAGATTCCACGTCAATTAGGGAAATTGAGTTCTTTATGGGAACTGTATTTGAATGGCAACCATCTTTCCGGTGGTATACCAGGAGAAATCGGATCACTAAATGAACTAGAAAAACTTGACTTGTCCAAAAACATGTTAAGTGGGCCAATAGCAGCTGGAAATCTAGAGAATTGCACCAAACTGCATTACTTAAACTTGAGCCACAACCATTTTAGCCAAAAAATCCCAGGTCAGTTGGGAAAGATCTTTCCTTTGGGTAAAATGGATCTGAGTCGAAATTCACTTACAGGGGAGATACCGTCAGAGATCCAACGTTTCCAGAGTTTGGAGTTGTTAAACCTCTCCCACAACAATCTGTCTGGCATAATTCCAAACAGTTTTGAAGACATGAATTGTTTGGTGGATGTTGACATTTCCTTCAATGAGTTGGAGGGGCCCATTCCCATAAGCAAAGCCTTCATCAATGCTGCCATAGAGGGCCTCCAGGGGAACAAAGGCTTGTGTGGAAATGTCACAGGATTCCAGCCATGCAAAAATCATTTTCCAGTGAACCACCGGATACGTGTTCTTGTAATCATGCTCTCTCTTGGTGGAACACTTTTACTTCTAGGTGCATTCGTCGGATTTTTATTCATTTCCGATCGAAGAAGGAGAAAGTCACAAGCAGAAGATCCCTCCAAATATGAAAATCTCTTCTCTATAGCAATCTACGATGGAAGAGCAATGTACAAGGATATCCTAAAAGCCACAAAGGATTTTGATGCCACATGCTGCATTGGGCAAGGAGGATATGGAACCGTCTACAAAGCAACACTTGAATCAGCCAATACAGTGGCTGTGAAGAAGCTTCACCCCTTGTCTAGGAAGGACGATCATCGAGGTTTCTTGAATGAGATAAGGGCACTAACTGAAATTAGGCATCGCAACATAGTGAAGCTTTTTGGGTTCTGTTCGCATGCCCAGAACTCTTTCCTGGTTTATGAATACATAGAAAGGGGAAGCTTGGCGTCGATTTTAAGCAGAGACGAAGAAGCTAAACAATTGGATTGGCCAAAGAGGGTGAATATTATCAAGGGTGTTGCACATGCTTTGTCATACATGCACCATGATTGCGCACCACCAATTGTTCACCGTGACATATCGAGCAACAACATTTTGATTGATGAGGAGTATGAGGCTCGTGTTTCGGACTTCGGCACGGCTAAACTTCTGAAGTTGGATTCCTCCAATTGGAGTGCACTTGTAGGCACATATGGATATGTTGCACCAGGTAACCATTGCTTCATATATAGGGTAAAGTACACTTTGCACCCTTGCACTTTACGCTTGGTGTCATTTTGCTTCATACACTGTCAATTTTACTTTTCAAGTCCTCACACTTTTGGTCAAATGTCGATGTTCCCCTTCCCAGTAGATTCCATTAGTTTTTGTTTGGGAACAATATTAATTCAGTGGTCCGAGATTGAAATATTTTTTTTATCATTGAAGAATAGTATATAGCTACAAAAATAAACATATGGACACTTCTGTTTAAAGACAGTGGATACAATCATTCCTTTTGAAATTAAAATGATATTCACACTCCAGTTTCTTGTTTATGCACTTCAAAAATTACCTTTTCGTGTGCTTTGAAAACCGTTTTGTACTTTATGTATTTTTTTTTATTTTGAAACACTAAAACACATATTCAAAGAAAAAGTGACGTGAAATAATTGGTTTCTTTTTTTATGATCACTTTATTTGCAAAAATGAAAAATGGTCATAGTTAAGAAGCTACCTTTCTATTTACTCAAAAAAGTATGGATATTTTTTGGCAAAAACGGGAAAAAGTGTGTTCACTTACTATCTATATTGCAAAATGAGATGACACTGCGAAGTGAACTTTAGCGTTATATATATGTTATATGAAACGAATCTAATAAAGCATATGTACATGATCACCACCGTAATAGCCCACCCAATAAAAAGTCAAGTATACCTCAAAGCACCAACAGATAATAGGTTACACCTTTTTTTTGTCATACGGTATACATCAGTAGGGGTCAGCGGGGTGTTAGTACATATATTAGTCAACCGGTGAGTTCAGAGGATATCCATAGCCCTAAATTCCAAACCCGCTCCTTGTGGGACTCGAACTTAGATCACCACTAAGGAGAGAAATGAGACAACCAACTTGACAAGCTTGATTTCTCAGGTTACACCTTATATCCTTTCATTACTCAAAACCAATTCCAAAATAGGTTACGGTTGGTGTCTTTTATGTACCTTCATATTGTTGACTTATGACCACAAGGGTGGTAGCCTAGTTGGCCACAGTGGGTGGGATAAGTCCCCTCCTCCATGTGCACGGACCTCGGTTCGAATCTCACCCATGCCACTGCTGGGTTTTTGTGTGGATTTGCATGGAGGCCTTTGGCCAACTAGTCACCTTAGTGGTGCTGTGGTGACGGCCTGTCTTCCCGAACAGTAGCTATGGCTCGAACCGGACATTCCACAGCGGGTAGGGAGCCCTTATGGTCACGCCCAAGAGGAGTCGCTACGCTGGTCGCCCCCTCCCACCCTTCTTGGTTTATCAAAAAATATTGTTGACTTATGAGGCCTTTGTGGCTTTCCCATACTCTTGTTGCTAAGCACTCCAAATGTGAAACTTAGCCAGATCCAACCATCACTCCATGTCCTCCAGCTACCAAGGGTAATGGCCGGAGAAACTTGATGTTTGAAACGTGATGTGCAATATGTCTAACGTTTTGCCTAATATCCATAGCTATTGGTTCTAGGTTTTCAAAGGCAGCTCCACATACAAGGTTCCATGGTCAACTGAACACTTAAAATTTTGAACTTTTTATATGTAGGTTCAGAAAAAAAAATGGAAATGTACCATTAAGTATTAATTCTAGAACATTTTTTCAAAATTGCCCCAATAAAAGTGTCTAAACCACTAAAACGTGCCTAAATCTAAACCCTAGGGTACCATATGATAGTGCCCATAACCCTAAACCCTATGAAAGTGCCTAAACCTAAATCCTAGGGTACCCTATGAAAATGCCTAAAATCCTAAATCGTGTGAAAGTGCCTAAACCATTAAACCCTATAATAGGAAAGTGCACCTTGAAACCATATGAAAATGCCTAAACCCTGGGGTAACCTATCTTAGCCTTAGGGTACCCTATGGTATAATAGGAAAAAATAATACAGTATGAAATTGTATTTATTGAAGGATAAAAGGATAATCTTCATAATGTGATCGTTCTTAGAAGTAAATAAAAACTGAGTTCATCTTTGATGGAAATTAACATGCACTTTTCTATCCTTAGAGATAATTTTCTCTAAAATTTTTATTTTATTTTTTATTAGAATACATGTAAAAAATTTGAGCTTCTCTAACTTTGAACACTCAATCAAAATGTCAATGAACACTGAACCCAAATGTCAATAAACACCCAATCCATAAATAAATGAACACCCACCCAACCAATTGAATAATCAATCACAATATCCAATTACAGCTCATCAATCTAGGTAATTAATATTTGAACACTTAATACATTACCTCAAATGAAGCTCATAATTATAATAAAAAATTGAAAAAAGAAGAATCTATTGATGTAAGTATTAATTACACTTTGCGTTCTCTCTCCATCTTTATTGTCATTGATTTAAATGTGTTGACATTAACTACTTTATCTTCTTCTTTTTTGTCTAGTTAGCTTATAGAATTACGGATAAAGCTTTTAAAAAAAGGGGAATTTGCACTTACACCCCTTGTACTATCACCGATTTGCACATACACCCCCTGTACTCCAAATTTAGGCACTTACACCCCTTGTACTTTGGACTGAAGTGCAACTGTTAAAAATTCCGTTAAAATGGATGTAAAAGCTATTGGCGGGAGATTTCCCTCCAAAATGAGGAAAAAAATGTCCAAACTAACCCTAATAGCCATTTATAAGCTCTGTCAAACTCTCATTCCAAAAAACAGAGCATCCAAACCCCTCTCTTCCCCTAACCCACTCTCTCTCTAGTCTATTATTATCAACAGAAAAAACAACATTTATGTCTAATCAGCCCCAAAATATCTGCAAATGTAGCAACACAAACACCTAGCAGCACAGTAAAAAAAAATGGACTTACACTATCCAAATCCACAACATAAATGGCCAGCAATGACCAACAACAAAAAAACATACTTCAAATGCAGATATTCAATACCAAACTGAGCTCTTTTCTTAAACAAAAGTCTCTATGTTACAAATTGACTTCAAACAGAGTTCCCAAAACAGAGTTCACAAACAGAAGTCAACCTAAGAAATATGCAAAACAATCCTTTGATGCTGCTGTGAACTCTATTTTGGAAACTCTGTTTGAAGTCAGTTTGTAACTCTATGTGACTTTTGTTTAAGAAAAGATCTCAGTTTGAACTACTTGATACTGAATATCTGCATTTGAAGTATTTTTTTTTTTTGTTATTACTGGCCATTTATGTTGTGGATTTGGACAGTGTAAGTCCATTTTTTTTCTGTGCTGCTGGGTGTTTGTGTTGCTACATTTGCAGATGTTTTGGGACTGATTAAACATGAGATATAGTGCTAGATGTTGTTGTTTTCTGTTGATAATAATAGACTATAGAGAGAGTGGATTAGGAGAAGAGAGGGGTTTGGATGCTCTGTTTTTTGGAATAAGAGTTTGACAGAGCTTATAAATGGCTATCAGGGTTAGTTTGGACATTTTTTTCCTCATTTTGGAGGGAAATCTCCCGCCAATAGCTTTTCAATCCATTTTAACGGAATTTTTAACAGTTGCACTTCAGTCCAAAGTACAAGGGGTGTAAGTGCCTAAATTTAGAGTACAGGGGGTGTATGTGCAAATCGGTGATAGTACAAGGGGTGTAAGTGCAAATTCCCCTTAAAAAAATTCCACTACATTGCAAACCGCGTTAAATTGAATAATATTCCTTCAAATTTAAGACTAGAATAGAAAATCTCATCATGTCGTCCTAAAGAACATGTTTTCGAGAAGGTCAGTCTCAATATACTCGCTACAATTTCTTTCGAAAAGGTTTTAATTAGTAGATTAATACGCCGGTTAAATGTTGGCACAATATATGAGAACTCATATTGGACAACAATAAAATTTTACCCCCTCAATTCTTGAAACATTGTCTATTACGCAATACGATAACTTTCAAACAAATTAAATTTTTCTTAAAAAACTATTATATATTTTTAACTTCTCATTCGCCTCGTAGTTATTTTTTTAGAATAGAGGTTATGTTTTCTGACCGCACTATTTATACTACTATATGAGATTTTGTACATATATTATTGGTTAATAGATCAGCTATTAGAGTCAAGGTAATTTATGAACATCCTACTACAAATTTTTGGAGCCGCCACTACAGGTTTTGTAGGATTTTTTTTTTTCATTCGTTAACCCTAATCGATCTACTATATCCTAGGGACTTGGGGAGGGGAATGAGTGGTTACGGGGGTCGAACCCTGCCCATGTGCATAAGAGTATAAGGGAGACACCAACTTTACTCCACTCCGTAAACAAGGAGAGTCTAGTGAGTTACAAACTCTACTTGTAAAACTTTGTTTTGTTTATAGTGAGAATGTTCTGATTCCTCCATGGATGTACCCGCTCTTAGGGCACAACACATGTTGCATGGCCACACCAGGTCCCCCTTAAAAGAGCATACCTTTTGTATAGGGCCGGCTTTGAGATTCCCAGGGCCTAAAAAGAACTTATGAGGGAAAAAAAAATTCATATGAGGAAGAAAAAATGAGGCCCGTAAGATTTGAACCATGTACCTCTTGGATAGAACAACACAGTTTTTCCACTAGACTAGCTAGCTTATTTGTTATTTAAGTGCTAGATTAAATGTATATTACATATCTGGGGTCCTAATTTTGATCCAAAATTCGGGGGCTTAAGTCTGCCAACTTGCTCGTATCGGCTCAGAGCCGGCCCTGCTTTTGTATATCCGTACATGAACCGTATATTGCTTAAGCAAAGTACAACTACTTAGTTTTTTCGAAAGACGTGTTGCAAACTCAAATTGATCTATCTCTCCTTTTGCAGAGCTTGCTTACACAATGAAGGTGACGGAAAAGTGTGATGTGTATAGCTTTGGAGTGTTAGCACTTGAGGTGATCGAGGGAAAGCATCCGGGAGATTTCATTTCCTCTCTGTTAACACCAGCGGCTGAAAATGTACAACTGAGACACGTATTGGATCAACGCCTTTCAACCCCATCGCCTGAAGTTGAGGAGGTAGTGATGTGCATCGTAAAGTCAGCAATTGCATGCTTGCATTCCAATCCACAATGTAGACCAACGATGCGCATTATTTCTAAACTGCTATCTACCAGAAGGTCCAGTACAATCCCTTAGAGCCGCAAGGATTCATTCAAGGACGAGAGAGAGAACCACTTTTCCAATTAGTGTATATGGTATGCGAATACCTAATAAACCGAATGCTCTGTTTACTTTTATGTTGTCTTGTATTACAGTATGATCTAATACTATTTGTTTGCACTTTTAGTATTGCGAGTCTTGAAATAGCAATGCTGCAAAGTGGTGAGTTAAATAAAATTTTGTATGGTTGTACATTTTCCAATCTTAATTATGACAAAAGAGACAGGAAGCAAAATTTTCCAATCTCTCTCTCTCATCAGGCTCTATTTTTCTTTTCGGGAAATTTCATGCATGATATCTGTATTAAATGCATAGGTTACAGGGGATATAAATGGAAAGGAATTTTTTAGTTCTGTATAAATTGGATTGAATGAAAGGAAGTACACACTTTGTTACCAAATTAGAGCAAGAAATTGGTCATTGAAAACACCTTTTCTCACCAACCTACCAGTCGGAAAAGGGTCCCCATTGGTGACCAATTAATTTGTTGGGCAAAGTACGAATTACCTCCCTGAGGTTTGGACATTTGGCAGATAACCTCCCTGATGTTAACTAATGACCACATAACCCCCTATGGTTTTGGAGTAAACTGCATCCCTAACTCCGTTAACAGAAAATGTTTAAATGACTCTAATACCCCTATACTTTTATTTGGGATAAATTACCTATATATCTGTCTTCTCTTCTCTCTCTCCCTCTCCTTCCTCTACCTTTGTAACTATGTCTTCTCTCTCTCTTCTTGCACAAAAAACATAAAGTAACAAAAAAATCAATTCCAGTAATTTTTTTTTGCTAAGCAATTCCAGTATTTTTTCGGTGTGATTTTTATGAAATCAATCCAAATAATTGAAGATATTTTGCACTTCAAATCTTGATTACTTCCCGTTGTTTCTTCACTGACAAAGAATCAAATGAAATGAAATGAAATCGCTATTGATAGATCTCAGTCCAGAACACCAAAAACGAAATTATGAAGCTCAATTTATTAAAAGTCTTGATAATCTGCCATCAAGTAAGAAAGCAAAGAGGACCAATTCTGCTTCGAATTCTTAAATCAAAACTCTAATTATCAGCACAAACTAACTAGGATGTAAATATGTACATGTACTCGGATCTGACCCTTTTTCGACGACGACGATTTCTTCAACCCCAAGGCCTTCTTCACCTTGCTTGCCGTCGTTGATGTCCACGATCATTGACAACGACCTCTCCGGTGTCGGTGACATCCTCTGCGACTGGTCGGTTATGGTACCCGGCGATGGCGATCGCGGAGCAAGCGAGATGACGATCAGTGAACAGACCCGGCGACAAAGGAAAGCCCAACAACGGAGGCAAAAGATGTGAGATTGGAAGGCTTCAGAGAGAGGACAGCGGGAGAAGATGGGCGACGGCTGCCGTGATGGGCGGCAGCGTTAGCTAGGGTTTCATGGGTTGTCGGTGGCTAGGAATGGTCCGTGGTTGGTTTTCTTTATGTTCTACAGAGTAATTTGTTGGAGAGGATGATGGAGAAGGGTAGTGTTGTCATTTTACCCGAAACTCTACCTTTATTTAATTTTTTTTCCCATTCTCACTCTCACAATAGGGGTGTGTGTTACACCTTCCGTTAGTTTGGATGGAAAGCCTAACGGTTGCAGTTTACTCCAAAACTATAGGGAGGTTATGTGGTCATTAGTTAACGTCAAGGAGGTTATCTGCCAAACATCCAAACCTCAGGGAGGTAATCCGCACTTTGCCCTAATTTGTTTGCAGGGAACAGCTCTTGGTGATCAAATCGTAGGCAATGAAAGAAATATATATATATATATATATATATATATATATATATATATATATAGGTGAGCAGTACATAGCTGCTCACCAACCAAGTCTCTGTCTATGAGATGTTCTTTCTTCCGGATAATTTCATTGTAATTAGATTTCTTTGAAAGTACTGGCAAATGAAAATATTTTCAGACATGTAGACAATTTTTGAGCTACCCTTGACAAAATTTTCACCTTCCAATAAACAAGGAAAAAGATTTAGGAAGAAGAAATTTGATAAATACCTTTTTTTAGGGTAAGTAATTTGATAAATACCTTTGAAAGTTTTGTATTCTCAACAAGAAAATTCTTGCGCCGCTAGCTCTTACCTACTAGAATATTTATCTTAAAAACTTAACCGAAATAAATATTGGTAACTGTATTTACTTGTAGGGTAATTTCGATCGATATGTCTACGTCAAGTAGTCCATATTTGTTGCATTATTTTGCATATCGTATTTTATTGTTCTCTAACGTTTGTTGAAGTTTGATCCGATCTCTAATTCAATATCTCATAATTCGAAAAGGAGGAAGGAACAGGGGCAATTTTGTACATTTATTTAAATGATGATTTCATGACTTTGTTATTACCATAAGGTCACCATGAGAGCGTAATTCTTTTGTGCCCCTTCCTCTGATGTCATATTTGCTGATCAGTATTTTTCCCCTTTGGAAAGGATTTGCTTTAATTGTAGCACACACGATGTGATGGTTGGCGTTGCAGGGCAAAGGTTGAGAGTGCTGTCTTCACATCGTTATATTCGAGGAAGTCCTTCAGATCCTTATGGCAATCATTTTAGTGTCCATGGTTAAGAGTGCTGGCTTCGTAAAAACTGTTGCTGGGGAGGGAGGGAGGGAGAGGAGGAGTTTTTCAGTGCCGAGCGGGTATAGCCGACGTGGCACCCGCTCGGCACATCTCAGCCGTCCGATTCACTTTTGGACGGCTCGGATTGAAACCCTCGCTCTCCTCTCACCCCAACACTTTCTCTTTCCTTTTTCTCTCTCAAAATCTGAGTCGTCCAAACACGAAATGGACGGCTCGGATGCACGAGCGGGCACCACGTGGTACCCGCTCGGCACTGAAAAATTTTCCGAGGGAGAGAGATATATGATGAAGATCACAGTTGTGTGAAAATGCATATGCGTAATGCAATGACGATTATATATCAAAGTTTCCCTAAAATCTTGCTACATTGATGACTTGATTTCCCACTCACCTAATATTTTTCAACACCAGTCTCCCTGTTAAGGTTTTTTTTTTTTTTGTGTCCAATCGATCCAGTTCAATTTTGGGCCATTGTGGGCCTTTCCGGGCCTACAATTATTATTGCAATTGTTCATTTTTGTAAACTTGTCAATTATGTTGTCCACAAAAAAAATTAACTTCGTTGAACAACGATAGGTGCATGCAAAAGGTATATTGTATAAAGAAAATGGGATGACATTCAAACAATAATTTGAATCTTAATAAATTGCCTATTTTCTTTCCTCTGAGTTATAGTAAATGGTCATAAATAGTTAGCACTCAAGCAATATGATCGGTAAGTTGGATTGTTATAAATAGTTCAATTAATTGATGCTTAATAACTTAATATGACCAAATTAATAGAAAAAGTGAGTATTAGGTTGTTGTGGACCTTGAATTCAGCATAAAAGTCTTCAAGAGATAACAAGAAATTTGTTAAACAAGGGTAAAGGAAAGGTATTGTTAGAACCATAGGCCACGTCGGTCTTTTCGTGTTGGCAAATTTCACAACAAAACAAATATATAATTGTATTCTCATTTATCGAGTTATAATTTATTTATTTATTTATACAGTGTCTGTTTAGGAGGTGGAAGAAATCAATTATTGTGTAATTGAGAGGTAGAGATTGTTAAGGAAATTGGAGTGGAAGAAGGATTTTGTGCACATGGCAGCTGAATAAGGAAAGGGAATTAAAGATTCAAGGGTGAGATCATTAAGGTAATTTGCATGGAAGGAAATCAACTTTCAAGAGGATTTCGTGCATGTGCTTAAAAGGAAAAGGAAATGAAGAAATCACGTGTGTGGCAATATGGAAGTGTTTTTCTGTCACAGTGCTTGAGCAACTCAAAGACAAGTTATATACAGTGCTCGAGCAACCTTCCTGTTTTTCAGCATCTATTTATATGCGTGTTTTTTGGAATTTCGAGGCTACCGAATATATGAGTGCAGCCCCTCTCTTGCTCCAAAACAGAGAAATATCTAAGGGAGATTTTTAGTTTGTCTCTTGGAAAAAGATATGATCGTTTGATCATCAAACTTCCGGATTAATTCCAAGAGCCTTCTCCAAACTTTGTGATTGCTAATCGAAGTGTTTTTCCGGTGGGTACCGACGGTGGATTCCGTAGGTTATTGGAAGGCTTGAGCGATTCAAGACAACAACGGTCAAGCATGGGGTGCAGTGAACGAGTAATTCGGCAATCAATCTTGGTCAACCAAATGCGATTCTAGGTTGTAAGTATAGGTTTGTTTGTAACCGTACAATGAGTTATAGTGCATGATTTCATTCCCGTGGTTTTTACCCGTTTAAGGGGTTTTCCACGTATATCCTTGTGTTCATCGTTTATTATTTTTCGATTCCGTTTATTTTGCTTGATTGAGTATTTAAATAGCGAAAAAGGAATTTTCAGGTATGATTCCATTTAGAACCCTACACAAGTTGAGTTTAGTCAAGCCGTGCCTAGCTAGCTAGCCATGGATTTAATTTTTTCAATCTGATTTGATAGAGTAGCAAGCTTTAAAATTGTACTAGCACTCATGCCGACCCCAGATTTCAGTAGAGCCGATCACGAGCCTTCTTCAGAATATTAACGAGCTTTAAGATGTGTTCTAACCTGAAATACCTATAAATCGAGTCCAACACGAATTGAACTCGAATAAATTAGTTTGTTTGACCTTCAATGCAGTGCGCAATGTAAATCTGTAGTCAAAGTTCACCATCCCTGCAAATTAATATCACTCACATCCACTAACTATTAAGATTTGGAAAAACTGAAGACCTACAGGATATATCGCAACAAGAAGATGGAGCACTGGCTGATTTAGATAGCAGATTTGACCCCAGCCCAAGTCAAGCACTTAAGTGCACTCTTTTCTTCCCAAGCTAATCATGGTTGATACACCCATTAAACAACCCAAACATTAGACCAAATATATATAGCAGCAGGATATTAATGCAACCAAAACCAACAGCAGTGGATGGAACGCGATTAAACGAGTGGGAGTGGATTGGTAGGGTCAAATTAATGCATATATATAGACAAGCAAGTAGGGTCGAGGCTTGGTAAGGTCAAATTCTTGTTCGTCTCAGCGTGAGAGAGAATTTTAGGCTAGTTTTGTGAACAAGCTGAGCTCGAGTTAGCTAGAGCTCGGCTCGAGTAGGCTCGCCAACACGGAAATATGTTCAAAAAAATTTATATGTAGTAATTTCCACTGTTTAAAGCTCGATCGAGTTTAAAACTCCAGCTCGGCTTGTTTACATTTGTTAGAACATGCCATAGCTCGATGGAGCTCAGCAGCCATATATGATAACTGGAACAACCAACTGGTTTTGGCTGGGTTCGGACCGAAATGGAACTGAACCGGCACCAAACCTGTGAAAAATGTTTTTTTTTTTGGCCGGTTCGGTTTAAATCACCTATAATTCCATATCAGCTTTAGATAGTGTTTGCTCCAAAAACGTAACGTACCCTGCGGTTAGGGTCGAACGTTGAGTTCGAGTGATGCGGGCGTGCCAAGACCGTGCGTGGTCCAAACGGATTTAGGGAGTCGTAGCACTGATCTGACTTCTTGCAAGCGATTGCTTCACATCCTTTTGGGAAAGGCCGTGAGAATTGGTTCGAATTTGCCTTACTCGTGAAGGACTTTGTATTTAGTGAATAACAAAATGGACAAGAAACAAAAGTCACTTATATTTCCGAGAATAAAGTGACAAGGTACAAGAAAAAGAAAGAATAAGGACTTGGTAATAATATCGGAATTACAAGTCTTTCATGAAAAGAAAATTGCTAGAAAGTAAATGGTGAGAAGCTGTAAAAACTAGTATTGAAATGATGAGGCGAGAGCCTTGGGCTTGCCCTCCGGCGAGTTTAGTTTATTATCCCACTAAACATGTTGCAAAAAACTCGGCACAACGTATTTGATCACACCATCCTCGCTTGACCTCGATCAACACAAGGGATACGCTTTCGGGCATCTTTGTATACTACTATCACGTACATGTTCTGGAAATACCCAATTCCAAAGCCTCTGAATTTTCCAGTCATCTCAAATCCACGGCCTTATAAAATGCTGGGCCTTGTCCAGTCCTCTTGGCCCAATAAACAAGATCGCTTCAAACATAAAGCTGGGCCTAGCGCGATATGGCCCAGCTAGCCCAAAACTCAGGGAATTCTCGTTTTGGCCAAAAATGGGTACAAACAGATAGGAAGTGTAAAAATGGGTGGGCATTAGAGGGGTTTTGTTAAGGAAATGAATCCCACATTGTTTGGTAATGGAATGGGTGATCACTTAATAACATCTGGGACCTCTCCACTCATTTGCCAATTGGTTTTGAGATGGATATAAAGTTTCTACATGGTATCAGAGCGGGACCCGTTCCACCCCACATTTTATAAAATTCACAATCCACACCCCGCGATGACAGACCAGCGAAAAGGCTGCACGATGATAGGACCCAAAAAGTGGCCACACGTGACAGACCTCAAACGCGGCTGCACGTGAGGGGGGATGTTAAGGAAATGAATCCCACATTGTTTGGTAATGGAATGGGTGATCACTTAATAACATCTGGGACCTCTCCACTCATTTGCCAATTGGTTTTGAGATGGATATAAAGTTTCTACAGGTTTACCGGAGCATCAAACTAAGCTGTGCCGAAATCCTGAGTTATAAAATTTTGTGGGAATATGGACTGATATACCCCAATCTACACTTTATAATTCAACATGACGACTATACAATACGCATGGATCAAAATAACCAAAGTATGCAGAAAATAGAAGCACCCTTTGAAAACTTCACTTATGGTAATAGAACTCAAGTAAAGCATAACAATTAGGTAATGGTGGACCTTGAATTCGGCATAAAAGTCTTTTAGAGATAACCATATATAGATAGGTTAAACAAGGGTAAAGGAAGGGTATGATATTCTATCATAACCTAAAACGAGTCGAGTTGAGCCATATAACTTTAAATTTGATTTGATAAAGTAAAAGCTTTAAAGTTGTACTAGCACTTGTACCGATCTCACATTTCACTAGATCTGATCATGAGCCCAGTTTGGTTTAGGACATTAACGAGCTTTAAGATGTGTTCTAACCTCATATATGTACAAATTGAACTCGAATAAATTGGTTTGGTTTACCTCAATGCAGTGTGCAAATGTGAAATGAAATCTATCAAAGCTGTCTCATGTAGCACCATCCCAGTAGTTTCTGTGATGGAAATATCGCTCATTTCCGCTAAGTCACTAACTAATATATAAAATATGGAAAAAAAATGAAGATGGATAAGATATTGCAACAAGAAGATGGACCATTGGCTGATTTAGAGATCGCAGATGTGACCACAGGACAAGAAAACACACCAGAATCCAAGGCAAGCACTAAGTGCACAATTTTCTTCCCAAGCCAGCATAATGAACACTTCAATTGTCTGAAAACCCTTCCATAATTTTGCTTGAATTTTCTTAATTTTTAGTGATTTGAATAAAATCCCAGTTTACTAATGTTTTTTTTTATCGGCAAAAGTAACACTTTGTTGAGGAAAACTTGACCGAGGTACATCAAGTTGGGGGAGGGCCAGTTTACTAATGTTTTAAGTATAGGAAGATCTAACTTTAAGACGTGAACTACCCTCTCCTCATACTCGTATCCGAGTCAAGGTGATGTAGCCTGTATTTAACCACACAACATATAGATTAGTAGTATAAGAGAAAAACTATTTCACCGAGTTTTTCGTGACTAGTGGTTTACGGAGGTGCATCGCGCCTGTCCAAAGTGTATTGGACGGTCCGGATTTTAAAAAGACTCTTCGCGTGAAGAGTTAAACTCTTCTAGCGAATAGTATTTTAAAATCCGGACCATCCAATGGCGAAACAGACGGCTGAGATCGTGCAGCTCCGCAAATTGCATATTAACAGCGGCTCCTCCGTGAATAAGCCAATCTCTTAGTACAAATCAGTGAAAGATAATTTGGACAAAAATCAATTGTGCAGCATTACCTGAATCTAATCTCTCACAGTGGAAGCAGCAAATGCATCACTCAAGTTTCACATTGGAAGTTTGAATGTGAATGCGTAGCCATTATACCCACCCACTTATTTCTTTCACCATTAAAGACAAAATCATTTCAGTAACTAAGACCAAGACCTTGACCTCAAGTCAAGTCCTACAGGTGATCCTCGTTTCTCCTGTAATTTTACTTTTAGTGATAATTAAGAAAAGGAACCCAAGACGACTCCTAAATTCCAAAGTCTATTGGAAAATATTAAAATATGGGGACACTTACCCAAATGTGCCTATAAATTACAGGAATATGATGATCATCAAATACACACCAAAAGGGGAGAAAACAAAACATGGGGCTTTCGTACAAAGTAAGATCCTTTCTTCCCTATTTCCGCTATCAAAGAGAAGCTTTTTCCTATACTATACTTGCAAGTCTATCGTTGTGTTTCGGAATTAGGGGAAACAAAGCTTCGACCTGACAAAGCTTCAAACAAAGAAGCTCAGCTCTGTTTCTTTGGTCTTTTTTGTTATACTTTTTTCCTCCTCAAATACTGCCTCTGCTTCTGTTGAAGAGGTTAATGCTCTACTTAAATGGAAAGAAACCCTTCAAAGTGCCAATAGTTCTGTGCTAACCACATGGATACTTAATCCGACAAAAGGATCCAGTTCAAGTGCTAGCAGCCCATGCAATCGGTTTGGGGTTTCTAGCAATGCGCGCTAAAGGAAGCGTCGCCCGGTTGAACCTCACGAATTCAGGTGTAAACGGGTACTCTCGAAACCTTTTCATTCCCGTCATTTCCTAATCTTGCTTATCTTGATCTAAGCATGAATGAACTCTCTGGTCCTATCCCACCTCAAATCAGTTTACTCCCGCTTGTCTATCTTGATTTGTCAACTAATAAGTTTTTGTGGAAATATTCCACTAGAAATTGGTCTCTTAACAAATCTTGAAATACTCCATTTCGTACAAAATCAATTGGAAGACTCAATTCCTCGAGAGATAGGCCAGTTGAAGTCTCTTTCTGAGCTTGGTTTGTACACCAATTATCTTAGTGGTCCTATTCCTTCTTCTTTGGGCAATTTGAGCAACTTGGTTTCTATATACCTATATGAAAATCAACTTTCTGGCCCCATCCCTGAAGAAATAGGAAACCCCACCAATCTTAAGTTGGTTTACATGGATAATAATAGGCTAACTGGTCCCATTCCATCAACTTTTGGAAACTTGAGTCGCTTGACTGTGTTGCACCTGTTTCACAACAAACTTTCTGGTTCAATTCCGGATGAAATAGGAAAGTTGAAAGGATTAGTTAGCCTAAGCTTCCAAACCAACAATCTTAGTGGCTCAATTCCACCATCCTTGGGTAATCTGACCTCCCTCACTCTCCTCCATCTACACATGAATCAACTTTCCGGTTCCATTCCTAATGAATTCGAAAACTTGAAGTCTATCGTCAACTTAGACATGAGCGGTAACCATCTCAGCAATTCCATTCCTGCTTCATTTGTAAACTTGTCTGAATTAGCCCATCTATTTTTTAGTGTAAACATCCTTTCTGGTCCTATACCACAAGAATTTCGCAATTTGAAAAACTTGGTCGTGCTGGAAATAAGCGAAAATCAATTTTTCGGCCATCTCCCAGATATTTGCCCAAGAGGGAAGCTTCAAAATTTCACTGTTGACACCAACTAGGTAACGGGTAGTATCCCTAAAAGCTTGAGAGACTACTCAAGCCTAGTCAGAGTCCGCCTTGAAGGAAACAAACTCACTGGAAGCATATCAAAAGATTTTGGGGTCTACCCACATCTCCATTACTTGGATCTAAGTCGCAACAAGTTCTATGGAGAAATCTCTGCAAATTGGAGCAGGGAACAATATCACGGGCAACATTCCACCGGAGTTCGGAGATTCAGCTCAACTATGTAGGCTTGATCTTTCTTTGAATCATTTGACTGGAGAGATTCCAAATGAATTAGGGAAGTTGACTTCTCTATGGGAACTGTATCTGAATGACAACCAGCTTTCCAGTGGTATACCAAGAGAAATCGGATCACTAACTGAATTGGAAAGGCTTGACCTCTCCAAAAATAGGTTAAGTGGTCCTATAGCAGCTGGAAATCTAGAGAATTGCATCAAACTAAATACCTTGAACTTGAACAACAACCATTTTAGCGGAGAAATCCCAGGTCAATTGGGAAAGATATCTCCCTTGTATAAAATGGATCTTAGTCCAAATTCACTGACTGGGGAGATACCATCTGAGATCGCAGGTCTAGAGAGTTTGGAGTGGTAAAACCTTTCCAAAAACAATCTGTCTGGCTTAATTCCAAAAGTCTTCGAAGACATGAATTGGTTGGAGCACGTTGATATATCCTTCAATGAGTTGGAGGGTTCCATTCCCATCAGCAAAGCCTTCACCAATGCTGGCATAGAGGGCCTCCAAGGGAATAAAGGCTTGTGCGGAAATGTCACAAGATTGCAGCCATGCAAAAATCATTTTCGAGAGGATAGACATACTTCATTAAAAAAGGACCACCTGACGCTTATTCTTGTAATCGTGATCCCTCTTGGCGGAGCACTTTTACTTCTAGGTGCATTTGTCGAATTTCTAATCGTTTCCCAACGAAGAAAGAGAAAGTCACATGTAGAAGATCCCTCCAAAAAATAAAGATGTTTTCTCTATATCAACCTACGACGGAAGAGAAATGTACAATGATATCCTTACAACCACAAAGGATTTCGATGCCACGTATTGCATTGGAAAAGGAGGATATGGAGCCGTAAACAAAGCAAAACTTCCATCAGGTAATACGTACAGTTGCTGTGAAGAAACTTCATTCCTTGTCTGAGAAGGACGATCGTCGCGGTTTCTTCAACGAGGTAAGGGCACTAACTGAAATAAGGCATTGCAACATAGTGAAGTTTCTTGGGTTTTGTTTGCATTCCCAGAATTCTTTTCTCATTTATGAGTTCCTCGAAATGGGAAGCATGGCTTCAATTTTTAGCAAAGACGAAGAAGTTAAAGAACTGGATTGGCCAAAGAGGGTTGTAGACACCCCAATTTGGGCCTCCGAATAATCTTTAAGTTTCCCCGATGATGAAATAAGGAAAAATATACCTTCAAGGCTTGGATTGTTGCTCATTTCTTACTCCTTCCCTAACCTCAAGAAAATCCCTTCCCAAACATATAGGGTGGCTCTCGGTTCAATTGCAAAAGAGAAAGATGCGTTTGCTTTGTCAAAAACAACTTTTTCCATGACACACTAAGGGTAAAATGGGCACACATTTCAATGTATAAAATACCTTTGAGTGAAACCAATTGGGTTAGAAAGAGGACTCGACAAGCTTTCCAACGCTTCGAACCGTGCCTAAATCCGAGTTCGGGAGTGTCCGGGGCGCCCCCGCGAAGTTTGGTCTGCTGTGCTGTCTCGGAATACCGCGCGGCATTCCAGAAACGCCACGCGGCATTTCAAAACGCTGCACGGCATTTCAGAAAAATTCAAGAAAATCATTCCGCCGCACGGTATTTCAATATGCAGCACGGCATTTCGGAAAAAGTTCTGACAGGTGCAGAAAGTTGTCGGCCACGCCTGCAGGAGGAGCGTCTTGGCCATAAAATAAGTTTTATTCGGCCCAGAAGCCACCTCCCCTCTTTGGGTGCACTCCAAGTATCTTTTTGTCTATAAATACACCCCCCCCCCCCTCTAGTTGAGAAGTACCCCTCAACTCCAAATAGAGTTACTCTGCCATTTTCTAAACTCTCTCTCTCTCTCTAAAAATACCCCATTCTTCTTCTCCTCTTAAGTTCAATAAACTATTGACTTAGGAGGACCTCCACCTCAAAGCATCCAAACAACCTCACATCCTTCAATCCCCATTCAAGCTCCAAAGAGATTTTCAATCCAAATCAACCGCTCCATTCCACCATCTTCAAGCACATCCAAGCCTCGATCAAAAGGTATAAATCGATTTCCTTGAGCTAAATCACATTTAGCTTTAAGGGGAGCCGATCGAGGCCCTTCTCGGTCTTTCTATACCGAGTTTGGGTCTCAAACGAGCTTTATATTCAAAAAGCACAAAAAAAGTCACTGTCCTGGACACACCATGCCGCGCGGCGCTTTGGTGCATCGCACGGCATAGTGTGTTCAGGCGCGCGGTGTTTCGTTAGCTATTGTTTTCTTGTCTGAGCTGTCTGGATCATGGCCATCATTCATCAGGCCTGTTTTTGTTGTTGAGATACTTACATCAGTATTTTCGGAATAAGACCATATCTACAAGCCATGTTTTATTTCATAAATAAGATTTCTTAGATCATCTTGGGTGATCAAACGTAACAAAAGTTGTTTTGTGTTCATGGCTTGAAGGAATGGTACTGTCCCGAGGTTGGGTGACGTTTTGGATGCTGATGATAGTCTGATAAGAGGAAAGGTCCCCCGCACGGCATACTATAAAGCCGTGCGCGACATTACAGTATGCCGTGTAGGAGCTGGTCATGGTCTAGACAGTTTGTTGATGTAACTTTTTTTATTTATTGCATCATTCTTATCATTACTGTACAGTTTGCACCACAAACACGCCAATGTGTTATATTAGATCCCTTGTCCCTTTCCCGTACATGTTTTAAAGTTAAGCTTTTCAAATGATATTAAATCCCCCATTTAAAATGCTTAGTAGAGACCGGTTTTTACCGGGCGAGCGGGGTGCTTTTTCAACAAAACCTTCCCCGCTCGTAACGTGGCTCCCGGATCCAAAATCTCAACGTTTTCGCTAGATCAAAAGCCTTTTTCTTTCAAACAAACACTCGGTTTCTCGGATCATCCATCTCAAAAATCCGGGTGGCGATTCTTCGAGCGCGCTTTGGGCGCGAGAGCCCACAGTGGCGACTCTGCTGGGGATCTTTATTCAATACTTCACTTGTGCTTTTTAAAAAAAAAAAAAAGAATAAAAAGTATTGAATAATCAAGAGGGCCAAGCTTGAAAAGCATTTTTCTTGGGGGATTTAAAATCATTTGAAAATCTTAACTTTTTTTTTACACTTTGCACCGCACAAGCCTCGCTAGTGTGTTTCGGCTATCTTGCCCGGTTTACCGGTGACAAGCTCTCCCGGGCCGCCTAGCAACCCTCGACTATGATGGGCCATCGTGCTGTTCGACCATTGTCTTGCAATACACTTGACATGGGATAGTACATCTTGGCTCTAGTCCGGGACACCCTTTTGAGACCAAAACCAGCCTTTGCACTTGTACATAACCGTAGAACCTTCCCAACTAGGACAGGAGCCTATGGTTAGGACTTATGTGTTATACCCTGCTTACGTGCTGCATATATCTTGCTCACATGACATATCTCATCATCATGCTACATTGCACATGTATTGCTTGACCGTTAGAATAGTTCTAGGATTTCTCTCTCCCTCCCATGTTTTTTTTAAAAAAAAATAGGAAGGTTGCTAACATCCGATGAAGAGTCGTGCCCCATGGGACGCACATTGCTTAATACTAGTTAGTCCTTAAAATGACACGTTTGAGGGAAATCAATCCTTACTAAGTCTTTGATACATTTTTCAATCAAATGTTCAAAAACCAAAAAATGGAATGACTAAGGTATTAATGATGTGATACTTACACCATTTAGGCTAATAGCGCCACGTCGCTCACGCCATCTGGTCATAATATCGCGTCATTTTTACCACGTCATTTCAAAAACAGAAATTGAACCTTTGAAAAAAAAAATGAAAAAAAAAAAGAAGACTTAGTTGTTTTGATTTCTCCTAAGCTTCGTTGTTTATAAATGACACATTATCAAAAGAAACTCTGAAAATCGAAGCAACCTTTTTTAAAACCATTTTCTGTGGGTCTAGGAGACCTTAATTCTATGGAGTATGAGATACCTCCGGTGTTCGCCGTGCCCGAACGGCCCCTCTGGTCTGGATCTAGCCTTAGGAAGTGCTTGTATCTAGGTTTCGGCAACCTTATTGCTTTGTCTCGGATGGTCAAGATAAGGAGATTGGCTCTGGTTCCGAAACATTCGGAATTTAACCTGCCTGACACGACTTACCCGTGGTTGCTGAAACCCTTGGTACAATCATATCATAAGTGAGATTTGGAGCTAAGGTAGGTCTTAGGATGTAGACGACACCGACGACACTGCATGGGCTTGATTCTCGGGCAGAATTTGAGCCACCTTTTTTGCTTTACTGTCAGAAGGACTTCACCCAATTGGAACCGTCCGCAAAGAGAAGCTCAGTCACCGGTGGTGATATCTGAAATGGTGGGTCAAAGGAACGAAATAGGGGAAATCAGGCAGGCTATGGTTGACCTAGAAGATCAACTCAGGCAGTCAATTACGGACATAGATGGTCAGCTCAAGTCAGTTGTTGCTGATGTCCAAAAGAACATGACCATGATGTTCGAATCAATGCAAGAAATCAGTGACCGCCTACCAGCTAAATCTACTCCGGGTCCTGAATCATTGCTCGCTGGGCATGCGCCCGTCGCTGACCCCCAAGTGGCAGAATTGATTGCCAAGATCAACAAACTCGAGGAATCTATCCTCGAAACAGAAAGGATGGGGAGGGGTGAAATAGACATGGATCGTTTAAATCTGTTTCCCAATGCAAAACTGCCTGAGAAGTTCAAAGGGATGGACTTTGCCAAATTCGATGGGACTACTGATCCAAAGGCCCACCTGTTAGGGTATGTTGGGTCCCTTTCCATGCGAGGGGTCGAAAAAGATGCCATGGCTCAACTGTTCCACGAGTCACTTACTGGCCCGGCTCTACAATGGTTTCTTTCCTTGGCACCCTCGAAGAAAAAACGTGGGAGGACATTGGAATGGCTTTTGTGTCCCAATACGACTTCAACGTTGAGCTGAAAATGACCACCCGAGAACTTGAGAACACCAAAATGGGTGAAAATGAGAGTTTCGCTGACTATGTAAAAAGGTGGAGAGCTAAGGCTGCCCAAATGCACAATAAGCCAGACCTCAAAGAGCAAATGCGTATTATCACTAAAAACCTTCCCAGTGCCTTTGCTCCCTACATGGTTTTGTCGCAGTCGTCTCCCGATTTTGAGACCTTCTACGATTCTGGATTGGCTGTTGAAGAAGCCCTTAAGGATGGTACCCTCGAGAAGAAAGAACCCGTCTTAAAAGGCCAGGGACTCCATCCCGACAATGGCGAAGTCCTTTTTGGAAACAGCAATACCTTCCACGACGAAAACTACTCAAATGCCATACCCCTTGAAATAAACCAGACAGCTGATAAACCAACTCGCACCTTCACCCAATTCAGCACACCCCTATCCACACTCTATGAACAGCTCCTCAAAGCCGGTCTCATCAAGCCACTCCTTCCAACTCCTCTACCCCAAAAGCTTCCAGCCTACCACGACCCAAATGCCTTTTGCGCCTTTCACCAAATGCCCGGCCATGCTACCGATAAGTGTCATCGTCTCCGTCACAAAATTCAAGACCTTATCGATAGCGAAACCATCTTTCCACCACCAAAGGAACCAAGTACCTTGTCAAACCACCACGTCAACACTAGCTCCACTATATTTGACCCCACTCACTATATCATCCCTGCTCACCTGCCTAAACCAATTGTACCCATTCCCGATGAATTCAGTATTTCAGTATTGGAATTTGAACCAACGACGGAGCAAACGGAACTTAAAGAGTTGAGGAAGGCTGTAGAGGAAATGGGCCAGAAAATGAATATGCAGATGATCCAAATAGAGGCTTTAACACAAAAGATGGATAGTCTCCTCGCCTTCATAGTCTCGGATCCAAATCTAAAGCAAAATGCTAAGGAAGACATGGATGAAGGGCATTTACCCCCAAAGATGAAACTCTCCGAAATGTTCGAAGGCCTAGCTGAAGCAAGTAAGGCTTCCGTTAGGAGCACCACGGGCACCACCGTGAACCCTCAACTCAGTCGCAGAACCAAACCAAGGGCCTTCTCCCATTTCTCTGAACCTCAATCCATGGTTTATGGGGAGCTCCTCAAAGCTGGCCTCATTAAGCCACTCCCTCCATCTCCTTTACCTCAAAAGCTCTCAACATCCCATAACCCCGGTACCTTCTACATCTTCCATCAAATGCCCGGCCATAACACAAACGACTGCATCCGCCTTCGCCATGCTATCCAAGATCTCATTGACAACAAGGTCATTAAGGCACCTCCTCAACCAAAGCCAGACCCCGTGTCCAAGCGCAATCCTTGCATCAACTCCACCTTCTTCACCAGGGAAGGGTAAACCATCAAGAGCCATGCAACGGTCCAACCTTCCACGAGTTTGGGAGTTTTCAAGCTCTGAGTCCTTGTCCTCTAAATAATCATCTTTGTGTTTGAGTCAGTTTGTACCTCGAGTCTTTCATGCTTTCACTGTTGTGTCTGTGTGTTCTCAATTTTAAGTCTGTAAAAGTCAAAAAAAAAAAAAAAGAGTCAATTTCGTAAGCCTAAACTACGTTGTGACCTGATTCCTTTACAGGATACGTAGGCAACCTCATCCTAAGGCCCGGTCACGAGCATTCAAGTCAATCCCAAGGTTCAGTCATGGTCTTTTGAGTCAACCCCTAGTCGTTCAGTTGCTGTCTTTTGAGCGTCGCATCTCTGTAATAAACTCAGTGTTTCGAAATTGTTTTCCACCATCAGTTGAAAATCATGATAATCACTTCAAAACACGAGATGATTTTTGATTGAACTCTCACCTCAGGCAAGAAGAAGAATTTCAAGGGATCACTTCCCGATGCCATATCTGTTCTAAGAAGTAATGTCGTGACTCTGAAAAGACTCGCTAGGTCAAACTTCAAAATCCGACCTAGGCAAAAGTTAGAGCATGCAAACAAAAGCCTCTCAATGGAGCATCTAAGATTCAGTTGTTAGGTTGCGCAATCCAAAATGAAGAAAGGCCATCATTTCTTTCATCCTACGCATAAAGATATATCTTTTGATAACCCCTTTTGAGCCCCAATCAAATTCTTTGAACCCCAGCTAGCCAGCTATCCCCCGCATCGGGGTGAAATGAAAAATAAAAGTGCCAGAAGAAACATTGAAATTCAAAGTCTCAAAAAAGTGAAAGTGCCAAACACATCGAGATTCAAAAGCATCAACATGATGAAAGTGCCAAACACACTAAAAGGCATTGAAGGCATGATAAAGCAAATGAAAAATGAAAAGAAGGCACCTACAATTCAAAGATAGCTGCTAGCTTTGAAAACCCAAAAGAAAATAAAATCTTCGAGCCTAATATCCTTTCTTTGTCAAGCCCAAACCCCTGGCCACGTTACAACCCAAAAAGTCCTTTTAGATTGGAAAGCGCAACTTGATAGCAAGAACCCTAGGTGTTAAGAGGCATAACCGAAAATCAATACATGGAGAAAAGTCAAAGCATTGCTCAAAGCAAAAATTCAAACTGGAGTCATCATCAGCAACCTGGGGCACGATTCATGATAAAAACTCTCGTGTTTTGACAAAACAAAATCGAAAGATTCGAATGAAAATCAATTGATGGAGTAAAATAATTTTGAAATTCCAAAAGGAGAATTCCAAGAACCTGGGCATGTCTGCCATTTCAAAATAGTCAAACTCTTCGTCCTATCAGGGGCACCATTCGAAATTCGCTTTGTCTTTCTCTCCCTCATTTGCGTCAACACAATCTTGTCAAAATCCACATAGTCTTGGCAAAATTCACCCCTTTTGCCAAAAGTCAAAAGAGTCATCTCGGTTTGGTCAATTCTCGACTCGTGGAAGTCATTTCAACGCATGGAAGAATACCACCCCTGAGAGAAGCTCGTTAGGTGGTAATCATAGCTTGGACTGCGCTTGGTCAAGTGCTTGTCAAAAACCACCAGGACTGGGGGTTGTTACTCACTGGGGTACATCGGTTCAATGCCGTGTACCGGGAAAAGAAAATCCAAGGCTCAAACCCCGGCCAAAGGCAAACCCTAGCTCAAATCCGGCACGGAATCCAACCCAAATTCGAAGCTCTTGAGAATACCAGTCCACTGGCCAAAGATAGTAAAGCAAATAGGGTGCTCAGACACGTCTCCTGTTTTTCAAGGAATATCATCATTGTCGTTCGGCGTCATAGGCGAATCTCGAATGATTGTTCACGAGTCAATTCCAAGATCAATCCACGGTCTTTTAAGCCTGTAGTTTCTCTCAAGCTATGGTATAATCGACCTAGAAGCCTTTTAATTTCTCGAGCCATGGTTTGTCCTCTGGGACTGCACTTTGTCTCACACCTTGTCCTCTGGGACTTCACTCTGTCTAGCACTTCGTCCTCCGGGACTCGCACTCTATCTGCACTTCGTCCCTTGGGACTACATTTTGCCCAAAGGGACTACGCTTTGTCTAGCACTTTGTCCACCGGGACTTACTATTGTCATACTTGCATTGATTTTACATGCTTACGTGACATTCCATGACATATCAACTTGCATTATCGTTCATGAATTGCCTCAATCGAACATCAAATTTAAACTCTTCAAGTTCAAGCCACTTTCAAAAATTCAAGCTCTTCAAAATTCAAATTATTCAATTCAAGCTTCTTTCAAAATTCAAGCTTTTCAAATTCAAGTCTCTTCAAAATTCAAGCTATTCAAATTCAAGTCTCTTGCAAAATTCAAACTTTTCAAAATTCCAGTGTCTTTCAAAATTCAAACTTTTCAAGTTCAAGTCTCTTTCAAAATTCAAGCTATTCAAATTCAAGTCTCTTCCAAAATTCAAGCTATTCAAATTCAAGCTTCTTTTCAAAATTCAAGTCTCCTTCAAAATTCAAGCTTTTCAAATTCAAGTCTCTATTCAAATTCAAGCTTTTCAAAATTCAAAATCTCCAAAATTCAAGCTATTAAAATTCAAGGTTCTTTCAAAATTCAAGTTTCTATTCAAATTCAAGCTATCCAAATTCAAAGCCCCTTTCAAATTCAAGTCTCTTTCAAAATTTAAGCTTTTCAAAGTTCAAGTCTCTTTCAAAATTTAAACTTCTTTCAAAATTCAAGTCTCTTGCGAAATTCAAACTTTTCAAATTCAAGTCTCTGCCAAAATTCAAGCTTTTCAAAATTCAAGTCTCTTTCAAAATTCAAGCTATTCAAACTCAAGTCTCTATTCAAATTCAAGCTTCTTTCAAAATTCAAGTCTTTGCCAAAATTCAAGCTTTTCAAAGTTCAAGTCTCTTTCAAAATTCAAGTCTATTTCAAAATTCAAGCTATTCAAACTCAAGTCTCTATTCAAATTCAAGCTTCTTTCAAAATTCAAGTCTTTGCCAAAATTCAAGCTTTTCAAAGTTCAAGTCTCTTTCAAAATTCAAGCTCAAGTCTCCTTCAAAATTCAAGCTTTTCAAATTCAAGTCTCTCTCAAAACTCAAGCTTTTCAAAATTCAAGCTATTCAAACTCAAGTCTCTATTCAAATTCAAGCTTCTTTCAAAATTTAAGTCTTTGCCAAAATTCAAGCTTTTCAAAGTTCAAGTCTCTTTCAAAATTCAAGCTCAAGTCTCCTTCAAAATTCAAGCTTTTCAAATTCAAGTCTCTTTCAAAATTCAAGTTTAAGTCTCTTTCAAAATTCAAGCTCAAGTCTCCTTCAAAATTCAAACTTTTCAAATTCAAGTCTCTTTCAAAATTCAAGCTTAAGTCTCTTTCAAAATTCAAGCTCAAGTCTCCTTCAAAATTCAAGCTTTTCAAATTCAAGTCTCTCTCAAAACTCAAGCTTTTCAAAATTCAAGTCTCTTTCAAAATTCAAGCTATTCAAACTCAAGTCTCTATTCAAATTCAAGCTTCTTTCAAAATTCAAGCTTTTCAAAGTTCAAGTCTCTTTCAAAATTCAAGTCTCTTTCAAAATTCAAGCTATTCAAACTCAAGTCTCTATTCAAATTCAAGCTTCTTTCAAAATTCAAGTCTTTGCCAAAATTCAAGCTTTTCAAAGTTCAAGTCTCTTTCAAAATTCAAGCTCAAGTCTCCTTCAAAATTCAAGCTTTTCAAATTCAAGTCTCTCTCAAAACTCAAGCTTTTCAAAATTCAAGTCTCTTTCAAAATTCAAGCTATTCAAACTCAAGTCTCTATTCAAATTCAAGCTTCTTTCAAAATTTAAGTCTTTGCCAAAATTCAAGCTTTTCAAAGTTCAAGTCTCTTTCAAAATTCAAGCTCAAGTCTCCTTCAAAATTCAAGCTTTTCAAATTCAAGTCTCTTTCAAAATTCAAGCTTAAGTCTCTTTCAAAATTCAAGCTCAAGTCTCCTTCAAAATTCAAGCTTTTCAAATTCAAGTCTCTCTCAAAACTCAAGCTTTTCAAAATTCAAGTCTCTTTCAAAATTCAAGCTATTCAAACTCAAGTCTATTTCAAAATTCAAGTTTCTTTCAAAAATCAAAATCTTCAAAATTCAAGCTTTTCAAATTCAAATCTCTTTTAAAATTTAAGCTATTCAAATTCAAGCTAAAGCTATTTCCAAAGTTCAAAATTCAAGAAAATTAAAACTTTTCAAAAAAATCAAGTCTTCCCAGGGACTCGTCTCATTTTAGTCCTTTGGGACTTGTCTCATTTTAGTCCTTCAGGGACTCGTTTCGAGGAATTTCACAACTCTCTACATTACAAGCACTCAATCTTCTCAAGTTTACTTTCGCAATTTGTCCTCCGGGACTCATTTTTGCTTGCATTGTCCCAATTGAACTACATTGGTCTGATCCCTACAACGGGGTACGTAGGCAGCTCCATGAGCGCGACCACCTTTATTGCATTCTTGCATTTAACTTAAAGACTTTGGAGCGATGGATTGGGATGTCTAATCTTTAACGTCACTTATACCAAGCAATGGTACTTAAGTTCCGTTAAAGAAGGACTACTGTAGACACCCCAATTTGGGCCTCCGAATAATCCTTAAGTTTCCCCGATGATGAAATAAGGAAAAATATACCTTCAAGGCTTGGATTGTTGCTCCTTTCTTACTCCTTCCCTAACCTCAAGAAAATCCCTTCCCAAACATATAGGGTGGCTCTCGGTTCAATTGCAAAATAGAAAGATGCGTTTGCTTTGTCAAAAACAACTTTTTCCATGACACACTGAGGGTAAAATGGGCACACATTTCAATGTATAAAATACCTTTGAGTGAAACCAATTGGGTTAGAAAGAGGACTCGAAAAGCTTTCCAACGCTTCGAACCGTGCCTAAATCCGAGTTCGGGAGTGTCCGGGGCGCCCCCGCGAAGTTTGGTCTGCTGTGTTGTCTCGGAATACCGCGCGGCATTCCAGAAATGCCACGCGGCATTTCAAAACGCTGCACGGCATTTCAGAAAAAATCAAGAAAACCATTCCGCCGCACGGTATTTCAATATGCAGCACGGCATTTCGGAAAAAGTTCTGACAGGTGCAGAAAGTTGTCAGCCACGCCTGCAGGAGGAGCGTCTTGGCCATAAAATAAGTTTTATTCGGCCCAGAAGCCACCTCCCCTCTTTGGGTGCACTCCAAGTATCTTTTTGCCTATAAATACACCCCCCCCCCCCCCCCCCAAGTTGAGAAGTACCCCTCAACTCCAAATAGAGTTACTCTGCCATTTTCTAAACTCTCTCTCTCCCTCTCTAAAAATACCTCATTCTTCTTCTCCTCTTAAGTTCAATAAACTATTGACTTAGGAGGACCTCCACCTCAAAGCATCCAAACAACCTCACATCCTTCAATCCCCATTCAAGCTCCAAAGAGATTTTCAATCCAAATCAACCGCTCCATTCCACCATCTTCAAGCACATTCAAGCCTCGATCAAAAGGTATAAATCGATTTCCTTGAGCTAAATCACATTTAGCTTTGAGGGGAGCCGATCGAGGCCCTTCTCGGTCTTTCTATACCGAGTTTGGGTCTCAAACAAGCTTTATATTCAAAAAGCACAAAAAAAGTCACTGTCCTGTACACACCATGCCGCGCGGCGCTTTGGTGCGTCGCACGGCATAGTGTGTTCAGGCGCGCGGTGTTTCGTTAGCTATTGTTTTCTTGTCTGAGCTGTCTGGATCATGGCCATCATTCATCAGGCCTGTTTTTGTTGTTGAGATACTTACATCAGTATTTTCGGAATAAGACCATATCTACAAGCCATGTTTTATTTCATAAATAAGATTTCTTAGATCATCTTGGGTGATCAAACATAACAAAAGTTGTTTTGTGTTCATGGCTTGAAGGAATGGTACTGTCCCGAGGTTGGGTGACGTTTTGGATGCTGATGATAGTCTGATAAGAGGAAAGGTCCCCCGCACGGCATACTATAAAGCCGTGCGCGACATTACAGTATGCCGTGTAGGAGCTGGTCATGGTCTAGACAGTTTGTTGATGTAACTTTTTTTATTTATTGCATCATTCTTATCATTACTGTACAGTTTGCACCACAAACACGCCAATGTGTTATATTAGATCCCTTGTCCCTTTCCCGTACATGTTTTAAAGTTAAGCTTTTCAAATGATATTAAATCCCCCATTTAAAATGCTTAGTGGAGACCGGTTTTTACCGGGCGAGCGGGGTGCTTTTTCAACAAAACCTTCCCCGCTCGTAACGTGGCTCCCGGATCCAAAATCTCAACGTTTTCGCTAGATCAAAAGCCTTTTTCTTTCAAACAAACACTCGGTTTCTCGGATCATCCATCTCAAAAATCCGGGTGGCGACTCTTCGAACGCGCTTCGGGCGCGAGAGCCCACAAGGGTGAATATTGTCAAGGGTGTGGCTCATGCTTTGTCATACATGCACCATGATTGCACACCTACAATTGTTCACCGTGACATATCGAGTAACAGCGTTCTGATTGATGAAGAATATGAGGCTCGTGTTACGGCCTAGCATTTTTATTTATTTAATTAATTACGTAGCCATTTATTATATGTGTGCTATGGTTGGGTCCCAAATAATTATTTTGCAAGCGCTATGGGTATTTTTGTCATGATTGAAATCTTTGGAGTATGAGATTGATTTTGGATAAAATAGTGGTACCGGATGGTAATTTTATAAATTGTGTTACGTTCTATCTAATTCTAATGAGAGCTGTTACTTGCACCCCCCATGTCAGGCCCCTCCTGACACGGGCCCCCTTCAAATTCCCATTTAACCCCCGATTCCCCATGCTTTCTCTCTCTCTTCCCACTATCTCTCTCTTTTATTTTATTTTTTGTTACAAAATTTTAAATGTTAATAACTTTTTTTTCACGTATTTTTTTTAAATAAATTTTATATTTTTGAAATCTACTCAACGAAACCTATCAAACGAGCCTAATATTGATGGTAAAATAATGTAAAACGGAAAAACTATATTTTTGTGGTAGTTTAAACTGTCTAAAGAGGTTGAAAAATTAAGTGTTCTAAATTTTAATCTGTTTGAACCGGTGGAAAGATTTTAATTTTCTGATCATTTTGTCCTAAATGGTCATAATTAAATTTTGACTCTAGAGCTTCCGTTGATTAACCCTAAAAAAGTCGTAGAATCAAATATCTCTTTCAATAAGACTCTTGACTGTCGAGAAACCTGTCCATCATAGACTCTCGACTGTCGGAATCCATTTCATTTAATCTTTCAATAAGCTGAGCTGCCCTGTCGGATCATGCTCCCTCATCAGTATGCCTCTGGGCGTGCATGGACAACGTACTCCAGTGAGGGTGGATAGAGCTTAGCGGAATTGGTCTGTCCACAGAACGATAAAGTGCAATATCGTGAAAGCATGGCAATCCGTGTGTCCTTTTGATCTTACAAAAGCAAAGGCCGGCTTTGTTATTAGTGCGTTGTGCCTGCTTATGGATCAAGTTCATTGCCTGTAATGAAATGCGGCCTCTGATTTCACTATAAATGCCTTCATGTAGATGTATGTGTCGTGAAATATTGAGAGATTTCTGGAACGATCCCTGAATATCTCCGAACTGACTGGTCAACATCTTTTTTATTTTCTAAAAAATGTTTGAACGCTTCCTGCATCTTCAACGGCCAACTGGCCAACTGTTGCAACTTTCAACCAATGGTGCAATTAATTTTTTCCCAACTTTCAACCTTAATTTTTTAACCTTTTTATCCCAAAAATACGATAACCGATTTTTTGTTATTTTTTTATTTAATTAATAATGTTTATACTCTGTATCTTTTTTCTTTTTTATTTATTTAAAATTATTTTAATGTTCCGATTTGGAATCCGGTTCAATCGGTAGAAAGATCTTGTTTTTTTATCATTTTATTTTAAATGGTCATAATGAACTTTTGACCTCGTAGAATCAAATATCTCTTAGGGTTTATCAACGAGAGTCCTAAACTCAAAATTTAATTATGACCATTTAGGATAAAATGATTAGGAAACTAAAATCTTTCCACCGGTTCAAGCGGATTGAAATTTGGAACACTTAATTTTTTAACTATATTTTTTAATATATAAACTTTCTAAAAAGGTTTTAAAAAATTAAGTGTTCCAAATTTCAAACCGTTTGAACGGGTGAAATATTTTAGTTTTCTAATCATTTTATCCTAAATGGTCATAATTAAATTTTGACTCTAGAACTCTCGTTGATTAACCCTAAGAGATATTTAATTCTACGATTTTCTTAGGGTTAATCAACGACAGCCCTAGAGTTTAAATTTAATTATGACCATTTAGGATAAAATGATTACAAAACTAAAATCTTTCCAACAGTTTAAAATGATTGAAATTTGGAATACATTTTTCAACCTCTTTAGACAGTTTAAACTACGTACAAAATATAATTTTTCCGTTTTATATTATTTCAACATCAATATTAGGCTCGTTTAATAGGTTTTGTTGAGTAGATTTCAAAAATATAAAATTTATTAAACAAAAATATGTGAAAAAAAAGTTATTAGCATTTAAAATTTTATAACAAATAAATCAAGAGAGAGAGAGAGAGAGTGTGCTGAGAGAGCGAGAGAGAGAGGGTAAAAAGGGGAAAGGAGGCCCGTGTCGGGGGGGCCTGACACCGGAGGGCGATTAGTAGTTTGCAATTCTAATTAACTAATTAGCTATAATTTAGGAGAGAACGTCGGTTTTGGTTAGTTTTCCATACATACCCGTACGTAGAAATATAAGCTAGGGTTCTAGGTCTTGGAGGAACGGTATCGAGAGAGAGAGAGAGAGAGAGAGAGACGCAGTCAAGGATTCGGTTCATTGGTAATCAATCGGGTAAGCGATTCTTGTTCCCTTTATTTCTATTTCACTTTCCATTCGTTACATGGGTTGGAGTAAAGTTAGACTTATTTGGTGGTATATAAAAGTACTGGAGTTACTGAGAGGTTAAATGGGTTCCCATTCTTTTGGCACCGATTGTTTTCTTTTAATGCCATTGATATATGGAGGAGTGGAGGTGATTTGTGTGATGTGGGTGAGGGATCGGATCAAGTGTCAAGATTTGTGCACGGTGGTGTGGGTGTGTGAGTTTGGTGTCACGAGGTGTACAACTGTGATTTTCCTTGAGGTGTGAGCAAGGGTCGCATATCCTTTTGGCAATTGAATTTTATGATTAGTATTGGAAGTATGGAGGGTTGTGCTTTTGGTTAGTTTGGGTATGGTTGTACACGAGTTGGGGACATGTGTTGAACGTAAAAATATTTCTGGTGTTGGGATGGTTTTACTCAATTGGGAACATGGTTCTCGGAGGAGATTTTGTTGGCTACTGATGAGTTGGTAAATTAAGCTAGCATTGGGTATTTTAATAGTATATGTTATTTCCTAGTTTACTTAGTTTATATCTGAACTAGTTAGTTATTTTGCATGTTGTATTTTGGTTCAGGCTAGTCTCTTTTGTGCGATCAATTGCGTTATCCTCTGATCCAGGTGAGTAGTTAAGTATGTTACGTATTTTCGAAAGATCCCTGTGTCCCTTAAAAGTTTTTCCTTCAGAAATTTATATGAATGTTATTCGGAGACTCAAAACTTTTTATAAGTTCTATAAATTGGCATGCGATGAATTTTCTGAGATCAATTGTTAATATTCTTTTTGGTGGGAACTTGGTGGATATTAATGGGAACATTTATTTCGGAAGTCCAGGGAAATTATTCCTCTTCTTGTTGGTGACCCTGGCCATTGGGGAAAAGACCGTGTTAGGCCGGTGACCCCAATGCTCAACGGCTTTCTTTCACCGGATCGTCTTAGGGAAAAGTACCCTGGGCTGCCAATCCTGGTGACTCTAAGTTCGATATTGGATCCAATTTTAATGAGATTTATTTTGGCCATGGTACTGTTTGATTGTGGTTCCCCATTGTTGATGGAGTTAATGTTGTGATCACCACCAAGAATATTTATTGGTTAAATGCTTCATTGATTAATTTATTATTCTGCTAGACACCTCGTATGCCAAATTATGTTTAATGGTAAATTATTTTCATCCCCGCTTTCAACTTTATTGAATATACATACTTGCTATTCACTGAGCTTGTCAGCTGACGGATTTATTCCAACTTCTTTTTCAGGCAGTTAGGCAAGGACTTTGGCGGCACCTCAGGGATTCTTTTGTTTGACCTCCTTAGGGTGTCTCATCTTAGTTTTATTTTAATAAAACACTTCCGCATTGAAAACAATTGTCAGATAACAAATTCTTCTTCTTTTTTATTGTTGGACCACTGGATATTGTTTGATTCATGGGATTGTTGTATCCCATGTTTATGATTGAGACACATTTGGCTTTGGATTTGATTAATAACGAAAAAGCAATCATTTGATTTTCAGTTACTTTGATTTATTCAGGCTGCGTGTTCCATGGGTTAGCCTCATGGTTCACGGCCGGTCACTTCTCATTTTGGGGGTGTGACAATTGTGGTATCAGAGCCAGGTTTGAAAAAAAAAAAACCTTTGCATTCATTTTGTATCATGTTTATTTAGTGGAGGTCCGAGTCCCCAGAGTCCTATTGCCATTTTTGAAAATATATGTTATTTGATGTGTATTGGTACCCGCATAGTATTATGGAGATTATAGTCTTTCAGTGGGTACATTATTTTTCTGTAGACTTTGGATGGGGTATTTGGAGGAGAATGTGGCATATGTGATTTTATTTGATATTAGGATCATTGCACATATTTACAAGTACCTTGGTGACTGAATGGAGTTGGACTATGATTTTATTGAATCTGATGAGTTGGTATTTGTGGTAGTAAACTTGGAGATTGACTTAAGAATGTAACTTAGAGGACTGCTACAAGTTGGTATGGACGATGGGCTAGTTCTATGAAGCACCGACACCTCTAGAGGTCGAAGTATCGCGGTGTCAGGACACGGGGACACGGCGGGACACCTCGGGGACACGTACGGGACACGCCACGTGGCGTGTCCCATATTTTAATATTAAATTTTGAGGGGGACACGGCTGGGGACACGGCGGGACACCGATGGGGACACAGCGGGGACACCGATGGGGACACGGCAGGGGCCAAATTGTAATTTTTTAAAATTTTGGGGGCCAAACTGTAATTTATGAAAAAATTGGGGGTCAAACTGTAATTTTTTTAAAAAAAATTGGGGCCAAATTATATATATATTTTTAAATTTCTGGGTGTTAAACTATAATTATTTATTTATATATATATAAATAAATAAATAAATATACACGTGGCATGTCCCCCGCCGTGTCCGTGTCCCCATTTTTTTAGAATTCCCGTGTCTCGGTGTCGGTTTCGGTGTCCGTGTCGGTGTCCGTGTCCGTGTCCGTGCATCATAGGGCTAGTTGAATTTCGGGAGTGTGTGCTAAGATTTTCTTATTTTGTAATGCTCTATACATCCTAGATAGGCAGATACTCTTGAATTGTAGCTCTTTGATTAGTCCTTCGTTCTTATCCTTAGTATCTTAGTAGTTATTTGGTTATGTTATGTTCTGTTTGGAGAGGACAATAATTATGATTGACAAAGGAAATTCTCTAGGAACTGCTGATGTGTATTAGGAGATGAATAGTGGTAAGAATGGTCAGGATTTTGATGTTATGTCGTTCCAAACCGATTAAAAAGAAGAAGAAGAAGACTAAGATGTTTTAAAGTGAGAGTAGTGGATTATTGAAATTGTGGGTTCTTCTGATCGAGTGGCAGCAACTGGATTTTGGGAACTAGACAAAAAAAAATGGACATGTTTTGTCAAGGTTACAACCGCTTGTTTGGTAGTAGCTATGCAGTGAGCTTTGGCTATAGCGGGATGGGAGTGCTTGGGTTGATTTGAGTATATGGTAGGGAATTGTCATAGTTTGTTTAGTGATTAGACAGTAAAGTTATGGAGTGCACTGATGGCGATTTGTAAGTTTAATGCATTACAGTATCAGTATCTTGAAATTGTGGGAAGGTAGGAAAGAGAAAGTTGCATAGGTAAACTTATGATATTAGAGTTGTGATTGTGCCGTTGAAATGAATATGGAGTATTACCAACTTGGATCATAAGTAGTTTTGGGGTTCTTATGTTAATTGTTGCTAAGGTTAAAACTCTTTCTTTGGGGTCCTTACGGATGAATTAGACACGTGATTTTGTATGGAAAAAAAAAATGAACGCAGGTTCCTATGAAGTTGAATTTTGGGTTAGTGCATGGAGTTAGCCTTCAGGTTGTGAGGTGAATTTAAGGATTTTTAGGTAATGATGTGTATTTTGTGTTGACATGGGAAATGGGACTAGGAGCTATTAGTTTGAGAATTAGTTTTGAAGACACGATTGAGTTTGGGAAATTCATAGGGTTGAAGATTTATATATGATGACTTGTGACATTTTGTATGAGATTCTGTTTAGCTAACCATTGGTACCCATCTTAAACTTTGGTTGAGGTGACAAGGTTAGATTGCAATTATTGAAGAATTATGGTCTTGCAGTTTTTTTGGGATGTGTGGAATAAACAATGATATTTGTGAGGCATGTTGTTACCTAAGATTAGTTTGGGATTTGAGGATTTGTTGGACTCTCGCGGAGACTTATTTGTGAATGATCCAATGAAACTGTTTGGAGGGTGTGGCCGTGAGACGTGTAGCTGATTAGTAAACCAATCAATAACAAAAGGTGATCGTTAGGTCACGTGATCGATTTGTGATACTATAACAACTATCAAAATCTTTGAGGTTTGAGGAGTTCATTAGTAGACTTTGGGTTTTTGTGAATGAGTGGATTGTAGTAGTTAATTGTTGGAGATCAATCCTTAGAATTTGGCTTACTTGGTTTGAGCTGGAATTATTTTGATTTTGTCCATGACTACTATTCCAACATTGATTAACTACTTGGTAGATTATCTTAATTGTTAGTGTTGAGTTAGTTCCTTTTAGTCAAAGTTGAAACATAATATCAGAGAGGTTTTTGTGGAAATATTTCTGTCAATACATTGCTATGGAAGGTAGTAAGTCATCATGAAGACTTATATGTACTTTTGTAACTTAACTGTTATTGAGTTAGACGTGGAAGAGATAGTTAATTTCATAGCTAGAAATGTGAATGCTTGACATCAAAGTATTACTTTACTAAGGGAAATAGAAGAGAACACGATGAATTTTCAGACATTTGATTCCGTTGTTGATGGAGCTTTATTGCTATACCTTCAGAGATTAGGATGATGTATTGAAATTTTTTGTGGAATAGGTGACTGTCTATCTTATGCACCGGTTTATATAATAATTTTAAGAGAATAGGAGTATCAGTTAGTCATTGGCTAGTGTTCCTGGAAGTGTATGCCGTAGTGGAGTATGGATAATGTCATTTCTTTTATGGTGGCGCAGTTTGTTCAGATGTTTGAGAATTGGAGTTGGTTAAGTGGTTTGGTTCAGTTTGATATGTGGTTAGTTACATAATTTAATAGCAGAACGAGCAACCGATTCAAGTTATGGAGATTTGATTTTTTGTAGAGGCCTTGATATTATTAGTTATGGTGTGAGTGAGTTTATTGATGCCAGGTTGTGATCTCCTAGCTAGAAACTTCGTTTGATGCATTTAGATGTAATGCTCCGGAATACAATGAGGAAGTAAGTGGTTTACGTCATAATTATGTATAGTTTACTGAAAATTGACAAGTTTAGTCTTATGGAGTTTTTGGGGATTCGGGAGTTCATAAATTTTTGGTTTCGTAATCCTCGTGATGAGAATTATATTTGGGCTTGATGACTAACTAAAAAAAGGGGGGGGGGGGGGGGGGGGGGGGGGGGGGGGGGGTTATTAGAGTTTGCATTTAAAGCTGTATGATTTTTCAAAGTATTTTATTTATCGGCATTAACTTTCAAAATATTGGTTGTCTGCAATACAAATTTTAACGTTGTTATTTGACTTTTATTTATCGGCATTAACTTTCAAAATATTGGTTGTCTGCAATACAAATTTTAACGTTGTTATTTGACTTAAACGTTGATGCAAGGAAAAGTTTTTGCTGAAAAATTTTCAATTCCAAGTACGGTTATGCTAAAGTATGTTTTGGAAACATTTGAGAATGATACTCCATTCGTCCCTTTTTAAGTGTCCTGCTTCGTAACTCCAACTTATTAAAAAGACATGGTTGTGTTTGGTTGGGAGTTTAGTTTAGTTTAGTTTTGGTAGTAGATGGATAGAGAAATAGAGTAATGATTGAAAATAGGGGTAATGATTGGAGAGAGATAGAGAGAGATGAGAAAGTAATAATTGGAGAAATAAGGTAATGATTAGAGAAAAAAGTAGGGTAATGATTAAAAACTAAATTAAAACTAAAACTAAAAGGGCAAGTGAACAAAGCCGATCGATCATCATTACACCTTTCACATCAATTTTTCCTCCACTTTTCCTATTTACCCTTTATGGAGACATCATCGTTACACTTTTACTCACTAACTTTTCAAAATGGAATCCACTTTTAGGGGCAAAATAGAAAATGCACCAATTTTTACCCATTAACATTACAAAATGGACACTTATTAAGGGACAACCCAAAATAGAATACTGGACTCTAAAAAATGGACGGAGGGAGTACTAGTAAAAATGTGTGAGAATGTGATATACAGATTTTCCAAACCAATTCAGAGGTCAAATTTTTTTTTAACTGAGATAAGTAATTGATGCACCGACTATTTTATTTGAAGTAAAAATTTTGATTTCTTTTCACGATACTACATTGTTCACAGTAATCAAATCTAAAAATAAAAAAAAAAGCTTTTGTTTGATATAGAATTCTATTCGGAGTAACTGGGTGGCCCTATGAATATTTTTAAAATGATGGTAAACTAGTGACTATCAGTTTGATATTCTTTTACAATTCTGGTAATCTTAATTTGATTGACGAGGTTGGTTGATTAACTTCTTTGTTAGATTTGGGCTAGTTCAATTTCTGGTCATATTACAAGAGATACTTTTTTCGAATAATCATTGGAGGGATTTGGAGTTTACAATAGGAGATACTCCGTATGATGTTTCTTAAGGTATTCCTATGGAGAGGTGTCCTTCGGTTTGGCAAAAAGAGGAAATTGAGTTCTCGCTAAATTGGGTCATTTGAGGTTTTGGAAAGGATTGGTGAAGTGGCCTTTTGTTTGGCTTCGTCGCCTAATTTGGCTAAAGTTCATATTGTTTTTCATATGTCGCTATTGAGGAGGTATATTCATAGTCCGTCCCATGATATTGACAACGAGCCATTTCATGTTTGGGATATGATTTAACCTATGATGAGCAACCCGTTGAGATTTTGGATACGAAGGAGAAGGTGCTTCACAATAAAACGATTCTATTGGTTAAAGTATTGTGGCGCAATCAGGCTGTTGAAGAAGCCACTTGGGAGTGTGATGAAGAGATGCGCGAGAAGTACCCGCATTTATATGAATGAGGTTAGTATGCAATTTCGAGGACGAAATTTATTTTAAGGGGGGAAGGATGTTACGGCCTAGCATTTTTATTTATTTATTTATTTACGTAGCCATTTATTATATGTGTGTTATGGTTGGGTCCCAAATAATTATTTTGCGAGCGCTATGGGTATTTTTGTCATGATTGAAATCTTTGGAGTATGAGATTGATTTTGGATAAAATAGTGGTACCGGATGGTAATTTTATAAATTGTGTTACGTTCTATCTAATTCTAATTAACTAATTAGCTATAACTTAGGAGAGAACGTGGGTTTTGGTTAGTTTTCCATACATACCCGTACGTAGAAATATAAGCTAGGGTTCTGGGTCTTGGAGGAACGGTAGAGAGAGAGAGGGACCGAACTGTCTCACGACATTTGTGGGCAGCGTGCCCTGAGGAAAAGGATTCCATTCCTTTCCTTGGATCGAGGGGAGCGCGAGCGGAGAGGCAAGCGCTCAGAAATACAGAGTCGCCACTCGGGTTTGAAGGTCCGACACCCAAGGAACCGTATTTCGAAGCACCGCCGCGCTGTTTGATTTGAAAAAGTTAAGGAACCAGTCCGTCATAACCATATCTGGGTTCGGGAGCCAGGTTACGAGAGGGGAAGGATTTTATGGCACCCCTCTCGCCCAATCTGGAGATTGGTCTCTACTTAGGCATTTTGAAAACGTTGCGATTCTTCTTTTATTAATCAATTTTTAACCAATTAGGGCGGGGGAACAGTTAATCGAGGATTTAAAACTGTAACACTTTGCAGGATGTGATCGATATAGCATGGATGGATGGAAATTTGAACAATAAATGGAATAAAGTTCAAAATAGTGAGGAAACACCAAAACAGTGCCTTGTATGAGATTGGCACAAACAATGGCCAACTTGCATGCATGGATCAACGTGCATGCAAGCAAACCATCACGCGACAGTCCCATACACTCGCGCGAGTGTTGATGTTTCACCAACAGTTTGAATTTTATCCCCTTCTGGACTCTGGAAGGACCAGTGCACACCCAGGACAAACCAAGCAGTTTATAGCAGTTAATGTACAGTTTAAAGGCAGTTTGAATAGGCTACAAGGCCACAAAATGGTTAAAACACCCTATAAACAGTGTGGAGACAAAACAGAGGCCAAGGCCTAGTTACCCGTGCAAAGTCAGTCACTGGAAATAGGCTGACCATCGCGTGCGGGAGCCAAACTGTCGCGCGAGGGTGCGCCCTGGCACGCGATGGTTCGAGCCAACTTTCCAGTGTCTGGTTTTTCACATTTCTGGGTTCTGGGACAGGTCCAGAATGATCCCAGGGGTACTCCAACAGAACAAAACTAAATATTGAAATGTAAAACTAACATTTCTAACAAAAGAAAGCAGTAAACTGGTTATTAACATGCTTTACAGTGATCTATATGAACAAAAGGACACAAAATAGTAGGAAACCAATCCCCACGCAGTCCAGCGCACGCAGCAACGAAGTGTCGCGCGCGAGAGTGGGACCGTCGCGTGCTGGTTCCTACCAAGACGGTTTTTGAAACCTTGCCAGCTTTAGGGCCAGGACTGGTATTGATTACCAGCCTTGACCCTGCCAGCCCCCCTCAGGGATCAGAACAGAGAGCAGAACAAAGGTAAGCTATACCTTCGGTCTTTGAGGTTTGAAAGGTGTTTGAGCTTTGAGGTTGAGGTTGAGTTTGATTGAGATGCTTGAGTGGTTGAAGAACAAGCTATGTTCTTGAGTGCTAGGTAGGAAACCAAGTGCTTCACTTACTAATGGAGAAGAGATAAACAAAGGCTAGGGTTAGGAACTTTGTACTCTTTATTTTCTTGGAACCCTTTGAAAGAGAACAAATGGGGGGTATTTATAGGCATGGAGGGTGAATCTGGTTGATGCCAGGAGAGGAATTCAGCCAGCCACGAGGCCTGGCTGAGGTTGCCTTGGTGGCCAAGTTTCTGCCTCTGGAAAAGTAGGTGGGGAATCGACCATCGCGCGATGGTTCCAAACTGTCGCGCGAGGGTGCGCCCTGGCGCGCGATGGTCAACGGTCAAACTTTGTCCACCTGGCAGTTTGACCATCGCGCGAGGGTTCTAGTCTGTCGCGCGACGGTGCGCCCTGGCGCGCGATGGTTGTGCCCTAGCGCACGTCAGTAGGGTTTTTGGCTTTTGGAAGTGGCTTAGATTCAAGGGTTTTTCAAACACTCGACATTCCCGAGGTGTTCTTGATCCGCTTCATCATTGGGGAATCAAATACCGTAAGTAAACTAATCTGAAAGCCCAGATTGGGGTGTCTACAGTAGCCCCCCTTTGACGGCACTTGGAGCACCATTGACTTGGTACAAGTTACGTCAAAGGTTTCTAGACACCCCTCAAGGCAATCCAGAGCAGAACATGCTAGCAAAGTAGACACGAATACTTAAAGAACCTGATTGGTTGAATGGACAGACGGACCGTCACAAGGGATAGAAGTAGAATGGACGATTGCATCGTCGCTTGTTGATCGAATTCGGACAGTATAGGCTGTCGCTGCTGATGTGGACGGGACAGGCCGTCGTTGCTGGGGATCAAGCTATCCTCGGCACAAAGTATTCCAACAGACACGGGTAGGTCGTGTCAGGCAGGTTGAATTCCATCTATTGGGAATCAGAGCCAATCTCCTTATCAAAGACCATCCGAGACAAAGCAATAAGCCTGCTGGAAGATGCACTTGTGGCTAGACTGAGGATGATTGTCGTTCGGGACAGGCCAAGACGAACTCTCCTGGGGAACAATCAGTTGCGGATGAACGGACCATCGAACGATGTTCTGGTCGTTGTTTGTGGATTTGACAGGACCGACTGTCATAAAGGCGGACGGAGAGATCAATGTGCCGAATGATCAGACCGTTAAGGAGCTTTGACAGGAGATGGGCTGATCAGTGTACCGAAAGATCAAGCCGTTGGGGGATTTGACAGGACCAGCTGTCGTGAATGCGGACGGAGAGATCAATGTGCCGAATGATCAAACCGTTGGGGAACTGTGACAGGAGACGGGCTGATCAATGTACCGAAAGATCAAGCCGTTGGGGGATTTGACAGAATCAACTGTCGTGAATGCGGACGGAGAGATCAATGTGCCGAATGATCAAACCGTTGTAGCCGTTGAAGTCTGGATGGGAGGATCATCAGTATAAATGATCAAACCGTTGCAGATAAGATGGAAGGATCATCAGTATAAATGACCAAACCATTGAAGACATCTAACAGAACCGGCTGTCGTTGATTTGGTGGAGATGACTGATATGGCTGACCGTCGTTGAATGACTGACATGGCTGACCGTCATGGATGATATGGCTGACCATCGTTGAATGACTGATATGGCTGACCGTCATGGATGATATGGCTGACCATCGTTGAATGACCGATATGGCTGACCGTCATTGATGATATACAAAGTGATCGAGCCGTTGAGGTTGGACAGGACCGGCTGTCGTTGATTTGAACTGGCGGATCGCTATAAAAAGTGATCGAGCCATTGGGGTTGGACATGACCGGCTATCGTTGATTTGAACTGGCGGATCGCTATACAAAGTGATCGAGCCTTTGGAAATTGGACAGGACCGGCTGTCAAGGACGGTTCCGCAGGAGATTACATCGCATCCTTCGGCACACAAATCGAGAGATAGGGAGATTTCCATCGCCTCCGCTAACCAAATAGAATCAAAACCGCAGGAGATTGCATCGCATCCTTCGGCACACAAATTGTATGATGGCAACCATTCTGGCCACCTTCCTGCTTACAACATTTAATATATACAATATGCAATGACGTGTATAAAATATTGAAAATGCAGATGCAAGCTAAAGGCGGCTCCTAGGAGGACAACAACACCTTAGGACTACCACTGAGCCTCATTACTATACTGTCTGTTACTTCTGAGATGTGAACCCAGATAGATAGACGTTGAACGGGCCGGCGTGCCCTAGTTGACGGAATTGGGCTTGCGTGCTCTTTCTGCGATGCTTGGGCAGATGTGCCCCAGAGATATGTTTTGCTGCTTCAAGAGATTCCACTGCTTGGGGATTACGAATACTAGGGTAGCAATGTAAAAATTGCATTTTTCCAGTTTATCGATTCTCTTTTGCAAGTGTTGAAGAGAATGTAAAAACTAACCACTAATATCTAATTTGCATTGACAAGTGATTTGAATCGACACACAGACGTGCGCACATATGTACAGACTCGCCTAGCTCGAACGAAAAGGGAGAAAGAGAACCAGGGTGCAATTGCCGTGTCACCCGACCCGTTTGACACCTCTTATCATGTTACTATTCTGTAAGGACGGAGTTATGTAATAGGGTTACTTGACTCAGATTGGGAAACATCTCTAGAGTAGTTATAATTTTTAAAAGTCAAAATTGATCACACAAACATTGCCCTTTGTCATCGCAAAACCCTAGATGGCCCTAGATATATGACCCCATTGCCAATCCAGTTGGTTTCCAACTAGTTTGGACCGTTTGTGGGCCTTTCCTTGGCCCACAACATTGATCGGAATCGTTCACTTTTTAAAGCTCGTCGAGAACATTGATCCCGCCGAAAACCACATTGATCGGATATCATTTGATATGATTTTGAAATGCACTAAGTTTGGAAAAAAAGTGTGCAACACTGGATTGCAACCCTTGACACCATTATCCGAAGATAAAATGCATTTTGATATCATATCGATCAACATAATTTTTGGCGGGGTCAATATTTTTGACGAGTTCTAAAAAGTGAACCGTTCCGATCATTGTTGTGGGCTCGAAAAGGGCCCACAAACAGTCCAAAACTAAACCAAACTGGTTGGAACTCCAACTGGACAGGATCCTTGCCCTTGCCCCCATCGCCAATCAATTTCTGGCTTCCGCCACTACATGTAACTCATGAGCTTAGTTCATTTTTCAACGAGCCTTTATAAACGAGCAAAGTTTATAAAATTGAGTTTAATTTTTTTGAGATGAGCCGATTTTTTGAGTGTTGAAGTCTGCCAAAATTAGTTAATGAATAGCCGTTGTGTTTGATTCAAATATGATTTTTTTTGAATGACAAATATAGATTTGTTGGGAATACGATAAAAAAGAGAGATGTTGGGAACAAAAAAAATAGTTGGCATTTTTAGTTGAAAAAAAAAAGATTGTTTGACATCTTAATAGTGTACCAATTCCTTTGTGGCCAGTCCATACGAAGTTTGGCTTCGACTTTAATTGGATTCCCCGCAAGTGACGGTGGAATCGGACTCCCAAAATTAGTTGAATGCTTTATTGGCCAACAATTAGCCTCCTATAAATCTTAACCCTTTATTTGCTTCACCCATCAATAAAATAAACACATTTAACCCAATGCATTTTAATTTTGTAAATGTTGAGATTTGTGTACGAAAACCCCTAATCTCACATCGCAAAAACACCCCACTAAAATTTGAAGCAAAAATGCTAGGAATACAACAATCCAAACAAAATCTCTTACATAAATATAACCTGGCCAATTATTATCTCCTCTTTCTTTCTCTCTCTCTCTCTCTCTCTCTCTCTCTCTCTAACCCTAAAGAAACCGCCGCCTCCATTTCTCTCCTTCCCCTCCCCCCCAGGGTTTTATGCCCCAATGGGTGACGGGAGGGGAGGGATTTCTCCCCCTCGTGGGATTTTTCAATCTCTCGATTATAGATCTCAAAGGTTTTCTCTCTTTTCCCCTTCACCCCCATCCTCCTCATCTCCAAATCACCATCCGCCGCCCCTCATCTGCCTCTTCCGCCGTGCAGTCCGACGGCTTTTGGATGTAGTGGCTTGCAGATCGTGGTTGCCGGAGGCATCCTCCTCCCGCCGGAGTGGGAGATCTAGGTGGGTGGATGAAGTCTGCTCCGGTATGACGGACTCCGTCCGGTTCCGTTACCGGTTTTTCTCTTTTTTTTGGTTCTTTTCTTTGATGTCCCCAGTGTGGGATTTCTCCCTGTTTGTGGGGCTTTTATCACCCCTATGTGGGTGTTTTTGGTTATTTTCTACAGTGCTCCGTCTATTTGGAGCGATGGATTTAGTTGGAGTTGGGTATAGTCTTTGTACTGAGTCGCCTCCTATTTGGTTTCTTGATCCCTTGTTTAGGGATAGAGTTTCCTCTTGATGTACTGTTTCTTAGATCTATAATATTACCTGTTATCGTTGTGGCAAAAAAAAAAACTCTTACATACGCCAAGAATCGAATTGGGGGATGGTGCTGTGCAGTGGTGTGCGCAGCATCATGCTGCGCACTTTCGATCCATCGGATCGTGCATCCGACGGTTCGGATCTCATCTTGGCAATGAACGGCTCTCAATCGTTGATTGTCTAGATGAGATCCGAGTCGTCGAATGCATAATCCAACGGCTCGGAGGTGCGCAGTATGGTGCTATGCATCTCACTGCACAGCACCGACCCGAAATCCCCAAGAATCAAAGGTCACAACAAGAAAATGGGGGAAATCAAAGAATTAATGTGGAATTCTTGACAGCAAGGCAAAACAATTGAGAAAATTAGTTATACAACAGCTAGCTAAACAAATGTGGAATTCTCCCTAATACACTTTTGAATTTGGAAAACCATTATTATTATTAATATAATATATGATCTCTCTACCCACACACCCCCAACGGCAAGTCACCGACATACAAACCCCCTCCCCCCTCTCTCTCTCCCCTAGGGTTTTCACACAGCCACCTTCCTATCAAAACCACCTCATCAGCGGCTGCACCAGAGCCACCAACACCTGCCTCTACGCGGTTGTCTACGGCGACAGGTCCTTCACCATCGGACTCTACGCCACCGAAACCCTAACCCCCTCCGACGCCTTTCCAGGCTTCGCCTTCGGCTGTGGCCTGAACAACACCGGCCTCTTCCGCGGCGCAGCCGGCTTGCTCGGCCTTGGCCGCGGCCCCCCCCTCCCTCGTCGCGCAAACCGCTTCGAAATACGGAAGCTACTTCTCCTACTGTCTCCCTACATTATCAGGAACTCTGGTATTTGGAATAGGCGGCGGAGCGACAAACTCCTCTTGTAGAAAGGAAGCCTCAAAATCAGATCTCTCGCCCTATTACAAGGTCTCTCTCTCGATTGACCGTGTGTGTGTGTGTGTTGTATGTGTCTATCTTTCGTCTAACGAACATTAAACGGTGCCCTACCACTGGAATTTCGTTGCACAACTACAGACTAATAACAAACACATGTTAGAAATTTCTCCACAACTGGTCACATCCTCTCTCTCTAGAAAACGAAAAGGCAGAAAACCCTTTCAGATCAGATCGCGCCGCCCCCGGGGGGGAGGTGGCCTCCCTCCCTCCTCCCCCGGGCCTCCCTTTCAATTCCTTTTCCCCTTCTCCTTTTCTTCTGAGTCTTTACCTTCCCTCCTGCCGTTTTCTCACCTCTTTCTGACGCCATCCCCGCTTGTTTCACCGTCTCCCCGTCGGATTCTTCCTTCGTTGAACCCGATATTTTGCTTAACGGCCAGGGGTTTTCGGCTGCAGGTGGTGGCGTCGTTTGGGTGTCTTTGGGTTCCCGGCCGGTTCTTTTCCTTGGAGAACTTGTTTTGTGCTTAACGGCGAGGGATCCACGCGGCCTCTGGTTTTCAGTCCTCCTCTCCGGCCGTTCCAGCCTGGTCTCTGTTCAATGGCCGTGTTTTGGGGGTGGGTCGATTGTGCATCACCTTTTTTGGCTTTGGTGGCTGCTGATAGAGTGTGGGTTTTGTTTGGGCTGTTGGGTGGATGCTTGGGTGTGCGGTGGTGGCCGAGGTTGGTCTGGTTGCTGTTCCCAGGGGTTTTAGGGGCGTCGACGACGGCGGGGGTCTTGGGGTGGAGTTTTCAGTTGATTAGGTTTAGGGCTTTGTCTTTATTTGCAGAACTCGATGGATTGAAGCAGTTTTGGGGCTTTTGGGCACAGTTTGCAGGCGATTTGGGGTTTTGAGGTGGTGTTGATGGTGGTTGAGGGTGGTGACCGTGATGTTTTGGTAGCTAGGTGACGGACTGTTGCGGTGCAGGGCAGTAGCAGAGCAACGGAGACGATGATGGCGGTACCCCGGGCGGTGGGTTCACGGCATGGCAGCAGCAGCAGCAGTTTCAGTGGTGTCAGCAAGTTAAGAGGCGCTCGGCGGCGACATTGGGTGGTGAGGCCTGGTTGGGTTGCGAGGTGTTTGCGGCTAAAGTCTCTCGGGGCATTTTTGGGATCGGTGACATATGGCGGGTTCACGGCGATCCTCGCGGCGGAGGCGGCGGCATTTCGGATTCAATCAGGTGTAGGGTTTTGGTTGGCAGTGGGGTAGGTTTTGGGTTTTGTTGGTCTTCGACCGATTGGGTGTCGGGTAGCTGTGAAGATTAGGTAATTTTAATTTTAATTTGTCCTTGCCCTTTTAGTCTTTGTAATTTTCGAATTCGGATATTAATAAAATCTTTTTTCTTATAAAAAAACAAAACTACAGGCTAATAATAATCCACAGGCAGCAGAAAAAAAGGATAAGGTAAAAAAAAAGTGCCACCGAGTTCTATCTTAGATCATGATAACCAACATAGATTTGGGATATGGGAAAAGCTGACATTGATTTTTCTTGTGAAACTGCAGAAACCACTTGTGTATGTTATTAAGGGCGTCGCTGCTGCTGCTGGTGTTAACAGAGTGGTGGCAAGGGCATATGATCAAAAACCCAAGAAGGTTATTGTCATAAGCCGTGATGAGGAACTGAAATCTGAAGAGTCAGTGCAAGAAAATCTGGAAAAGGATCGTCAAGGAAAACCCTGACATTGATTCTCACTGCACGAAGCAAGGTGATTTCTTCATCTGATATATACTCTCTGATTATACTTTTTCGGCAGATTTTATGTCTAGCCCGTTGCTGTCCTTGTTTTTACTTATTTTGATCCTCCTCAGACTGCTTGTGGACTGACCATAAAACCAAAGAATCCAATAGCAGTGATTATTTTGGCAGATGTGGATAACGAATTGGCAGTCATGGAGTATGTTGAGGACATGTACAAGTTCTACAAGCAAGCTGAGGTAATTGATACACAGCCTATTATGTCTCTGACTAAGATTACCACGAGCTCGAAATATGTGTTGTTAAAATTGAACTTCAAAATTTGTTCAAACTGAAAGGGCCACCAGTTTATTACTTATTAGGTCCAAAGGTTGTGCATAAAACTATAATTACAAGCAAAATGAGGAATCATTACATAAGGAGTTTCCCAGAACTGTGATAAAGCTATAATTACAAGCAAAAATGCTCTTGTAGTCTGGTTCAGTTTATTTTTTTCTTCTGATGGAGCGGAGAGAATTTATCCATGGTTCTGATGTTAGTTTCTCTAGGTTCTTAGCTAAAAAAATTTGCAATCGTGTTGGAATTTGAGAATGAAATGTTATGTTCGATGTTCTAGGTTAACGTAGCTAATATATGACGGATGCTAACGTGATTAGATTTGAATTGGCAGGCTAGTTGGGTGGAATTTTGTGAATATGTAGTTGTTGAACAGTAAAATAGTTGGCTTCCCTTCCCAATGTGAGAGAAATCTTGTTCTTTGAATATGTATTTGTGTGTGTAATCTGAACTGAATCCTTCTTATTATCGAATGGGAATGGTGGATTCCCTTACTATTTCCTCATTTTTTGTGGATTGAACGTTTAGTCTGCTTTTGACAAAATTCAAAATTGCTTCTATCCCTTGGTCGTGCTTACTAATTGCAAATGATATGCCAATGGTTGCAATAAGGGATGGGGGATGTGTTGAAGGTCAGAAGGCAGTGAGAGGCTCAAGTAAATTAGTATTGAGCTAACAGAGAGAAGAATACTAGATGGCTCATGGAGTGAAGGTCTAATTATCATTCGGATTTTCGTTTCTTGACTTCGAATTTCTTTTGTTTTCTAAATTCACAAGTTGCAGGGCAATAGTGATCTCTTCATGAACTCTTGGATGGTCTACAAGTACTTTTTGTGTAATCCTTAATAGAAGGATCCTAAACTCCCACTTAATTACCGTTTAGTCATGTTAAGGTTCTTCTGACAATGGCCGGGGAACCTGATTTCCGATTTAGACCCCTCCTCTCTCTCTCCCATTTTTCATAACCTTTATATGTGAGGTATTAGTTGTTCCAAACTCAATCCGGTAATTGATTTTGGTCTCCTAATTTAGCAAAGTATTGGTTTTCAAGAATGTTGCATGATTTGCATCCATTTGCTTTCATGGCTTCCCTCTACTAATTGGTTCTTCCAAATTGCTTTCATGCTTTCACGAGTGCCTTTTTTTTCCCGTTTTCTCTGGTTCTTTTCTTTGCTCTTTCTATTTGAATCATGCAGTACCCCCATGATAATTCACAGGTCCTGCTGTAATGTTGCTATTGGAGTCTTTTAGAAAAAAAATAGTGGAGCTGCTTTTTCTTTCAAACCAATGAATAATGCCAAAGTTCACGAATCCAAAATCCTGAATGGGAGTAGGAATTCGAGATGGATATTGAATTGGGTTTTTCCAACATCCGACCTCAAAAAGTAATTCAAATACAAGGAGCAAAAAAAAGTCATACATGATTTTCTTTTTCTCTTTTTTGCTACTCATATCCACCCCTATGCAATTGTCAAAAAGTGCCCAAAGAAACGTTGTGTCCTTGAATTGACCCCCGTTCGACCACATTCCCTCTCCAACTTTATCCCTCAGAATTTTGACCGCTATCAAGAATACCGTATAAAGATAACCACAAATTTGATATTTGTTGTCATTTGTCATGCCCTTTCTTTTCGTGATAAACTTGAAAATTCCATTCCAAACTTGATTATTACATGCAAACATGGATGTTTTATTTCTTCTATTTTGTTTTAGTTTCTCATTGGGGCACATTTGAAGAGGATGAACAATCCTTAGAAGAGTGCAGAAATTTGGCATTGCTGTTTTATTTAGTAACGTCATTCAAGTTTTGAGTAGGTAGTAATGTGTTATACGCACTTCTATTTGACTTTGATTTGGTGGGATGATTCCATGTGTTAACTGATATTACCAGTCAATTAGCAGTACCCTTCCACTGAATGGTACATAGTTTTTACAAGGCTTTTGGTAATTGATGTGACATCTGTTCATTTTGTTGTGTCTTAGATTACGCAAGTGTTGGTTGTGTTTAGGGTCGGAGGTGATCAAGGACTGAGGTGGCCCGAGGCTTGGTGGTGGTTATGGCTCCAAGTGGAGAAGGGGGCTCCTGATAATGGTTAGGTAGGACTGTATTTTGCTAAAAGGATAGAAATAGAAAAGGCGAGGGTGCTGTAGAAGAAAATAACAAATACCATAGATGCTATTGTACTGCATTCTTCCTACTTTTGCATAGATATTTGGCCATTTCATAGCATCCAAACAAGATAGATCTTCTCCATCATTATGTCAGCGGTCTTATTTATAAAACTAAATATTAACGTATTTTGCTGGGGAAGAGGTGCTAAAGCTGAATGAATTCACTCTTTCGAGTTTTCTTGCAAAAAGATAAAAGAAATATTCTTCGAGCAACCTTCTTTCTTTTTCTTTTTTGGTTCTTCATTTGTCTACTCCTCTTCCCCATTCGAAAGTTTCTTAGTGGTCTTTTGGTTTTTTTTTTTTCTTTCTAATTTGCTGCAGCTGGGGGGGTTGGAGAATTGTCACAGTGGAGATGATGAAGATTGTACAAATAGAATAATGGCAGCATGGGCTTATTACCCTTCACACACAGCATCATAGGTCCTAAAATTAACTAAAAACAGACACGGTTGGTTTAGGATACTCAGAAAAGAGCATTGATTATGGTGGGACTTAAAACTGGAATTTATCTTTTCAAACTCACCTTCTTTCATTGTGTTCTTAGGTGGAGCGATCTCTGGGTTTGGGTATGAACATGAATGATGCATGGGCAACCAACATTGACATATTCAAAGAATTTACTAATTTAAGCCGGGTAATTATGATTTCTTACCGTGATATCTTGCTTTTGTGCTTATATATACATAGGACTATAGTAGAAACATGTTGTCTTAGATTTTGTTGTATATGACATACGGGAGGATAGTTTATGTAATATTCTCTCTCCTTGTATCTCTTCCCCTGTTTTGTCGGATATGGCCGCTAGTGTTTTGGTAATGTCTCCTTCTGAACAGATCTTTGCTGACTATTCTTCTGGATAACAATGGCAGAATGATATGAACGACAATGATTCTAACAAAGATATCTTTGCTTCTAGAACAAATGGAGGGATTGTGGGGCCACTTGACCCTAGCCATTGAAATTGCCCAATACTTCTTTTAAGGTTTTGGATGTTTTTGATAGTCTTGTTGAGTCTCTTGACCCTGCAAAATGCACAAATTACACACAATTTGCTAAGTTTCTTAAGGGTATCTGCAATGGCATAATAAAATATGGATAGCCAAAAGTTCCCACATCAGCTTTTGATTATCCATTTAAGAGATTGCTAAGGTTAGCAATGAGCAATTTAAAGGTCCACAATGGCATAATCAAAATCGGATAACCAAAACTTGCCACATCACTTTTTTAAACTACAAAAAATTAAAAACTGTGAACATAGAAAATAGTTTTCCCAAAAATATTTTTGAAACTAATAAAAACTATTATTAAAAATAGAAAATAGTTTTTGAAATTTTTTTCGAAGAGGAAAAGTTTTCTTATTTCGAAGAGGAAATTATGAGTGCCTAATGTGCTTTTAGTGGTGAAGTTTTAGTGGGTGGCAACTAAAAATGGGTTTCATGCTTTGATTGGGTATTGTTGGCCGGTTGCAAATGGGGTTTCATAACAGATAGCACTTTTGGTGATTATACACCATGTGGCATTGACTCTCTTGTGGTTGGTATTTCTCATTTGGTGCTTCTAGGCTTGTGTTTCTATCGGATTTGGCTAACTAAAAAGGATCCTTAAGTCCGGAGTATCGCCTTAGATCAAATAACTACAGTTACTTGTTGGGTTTGTTGGCTGGTGCAGAGCCTCTGTTTAGATAGGTTATGGGGATTTCAATATTTAATTTGGATGGACAGACTGGTCTTCCTCCCTTTGAGGTGCGCGTTTTATTATTTTCTGTATTTTGCTGTTTTTGCCAAAATGAACATTGCAATTGTCTTTCTGTTCTAGCATTCATTTCCGTTACGAGTATGCAATCTGAAATTGTTAGTTTTTTCCCCATATTTTAAATTCATGTCAATAGTTAAATTTGTCGTATGATTAGGTTCAGTGAAGTTTGTTTCTATGTGCATAAGACATCATATAATGTACCACATGTCTACAGCCCAATTAATCAGATTTGCTCATGGCCTTGATGAATTCCTATGGTTTGCGTAATCTTAACAAAGTTTTATACTTTTGTTGCTTTCTTTATTCTATTTTGTTAGGACAGTAAAGGACTTAACTGAGAGTGATAGAGCAACTACAGGAAATGGATCCTCCTAGCTGACAAATGTAATTGGGAGGCTTGTAGGCTTCACTTTGATACACTTTCGTGGCTAATAAGATTTCTCCATGTTGTTTGTGTAACCGGAATCAAGTATTTTGGTTGTCCTTTATATGGATAATTGTTACATACCATGTCGTGATTAAAATGGTACTGGATAGTTGAAAGAAGTATTTTCTTAAGGTGACCTTTACTCTTGATTTAAAATGGTACTAACCTCAATATTTTTGCTGCGGTTACTGTCCCAGAAGTTTAAATGAATACCAACTCTAAAAGTCTTCTTTCTAAATTGAATTCACCGAGATACTCAAGCTTAATATGGTTCTTTTTTCTTTTGTTTACTAAAATATCTATACTTCCGAGCAAAAATATCTACAAACAGTGAAAGCATGCATTTTCGCCCCTGAAAATTGAAAAAACTGGAAGAACACAAAATGCTGCTGATGTTTTATCCTTTTCTCAAAGACAGACAAGTAATGTCCGGTGACCCATCTTTATTGATGTTCACATTTGAGTAGTAGCTCAAATTTCCTCTGTATATCTCTAGGCTTTCAGTAGTGCCTGGCTCACTCCTATTGGGAGCTTGTACGTGGAAGGCTTCAGCTGTTCAGCAAGCCTGGAGTATGAAATGCCGAAAATTGTGGGGGTGACGTTCTCTGCGTTACTCTCAAGCGTTTGAGAAATAGAGGGAAAGGAACTTCTTTAATGGCTTTTCTTGCAGCATGATCTTCTAAATAAACTACTTCACCACCAACCTCATTGCACATGGATTCTGTTCCTCTTGTTATGGAATGTGCATCTCATGAATCTATCTTTTATACACATTTTTGAGGAAAAATAGAGAGGTACAAAATGCTTCATTTTTCGCGAATGAAGATGTAGCTCACACGGATAATTAGGACTGTGAAGGAAAATAATCCTTACTCATTGGCTAATGTAATGTCCATTGGAAGGACAGTCCCGTATTGTGCTTAATGCTATGTAGACTATTAAACAGCAATGGCATGTTGCGGTTTAATGTGGCTTTTTTTGTAAAATAAGTAATGTCTTTTCTCTTACAGATATTTTCATTGATCATTGAGGCTCTTGCCTGGTGCTCCATGTTGGTTATGATTGGTGTAGAAACAAGAATCTATATCAGAGAGTTCCGCTGGTATATCCGGTTTGGAGTAGCTTATGTCTTGGTAGGGGAAGCTGTGATGCTCAATCTCATCCTTCCTATGACAGATTTCTACACTAGGTCCATTGTCTATCCTTTATCTACGCTATTGACTCATTCATGGATATTGTGAAATTCTTTTCTATTCTCACAGAATTTCAATTCTTTTCAACTTCTTGCTGACGTATGTGTGTATTGGGATAAATTGAAGGCAGCATGTTGTAAAGTTAGGACATTTTAATTAGGTGAAAATGCTAAGCTAAATACAAAAACATGCAACCACAAAATGTAGTGGAACAAGCATTGTTGGGTGGAATGGTGATTCAGAGTAGAACTCAAAGAAGATGCCAACTTAGCAGGGAATTAGGGGTTGAAAACCGTGCAATGTAACCTGTCTATGCTACTCTTTCCGTTGGCAAATATAGCAGTAACTTTCAAAATACTGGAAGATAATTAGGCAAGAAAACCTTTTGTTCTTTCCTTGTTTTAGAAACAGATTCTCAAGTATCCCATCCCCCGCCAAGGGGGTACAAGGCATCTGTAGTCTCATCTATCTGGCCTTCCCCTCCGTTGGTGGAGCCATGCTCACTTTTACAAGAGCTAGAGCCCATAGAGACTCTTGGGTGTGCTCCTTGTAAGTAAAGGTTTACGAAGTTGGACGTTTGTCCTTCGAGATGTCTTAGTGTTAAACCCCTTTCTCTAAGACAAGTCCCTTGAAGATAGAATATACTCATTTACCTGTAATTTCGGTGTCTAATGTTCAAAGATACTTCGAAGTTTGTCCTTTATGGCCTGTGGATCATTTTCTGAACGTTTTTTCCTAAATTTGCATGAAGAATATTCAATTTTGAATCTGAAGCCTGCTGCGCCCATAAAAAAGAAGAATAACAAACAAAAAAAGGAATATGCCTCAATATACTCCCACTGGCTACTACCTTCGAGGAAATATTGAAATGCAAACTTATGAACTGTTGTACTTCTTGAAAATGTATGTACTTGCATTCGATTTCGTGGCTGTTCCCCCTTGAAACGACAGAGATGATCATTGAAGTAGAAATATATGTAGCTACTGTTTGGGGTGTCTCTTCTTGTTTACATTCCTCATTTGGATCCATATCCTGTGTACATACCTTTGCTGAATGAGTCTATTGATAACACGGAGTACGAAGCACTTTTGGGGGGAGAGCATATCTGTCCAAAGAGGCACGCCAACCTATTTTCCTGTAAGTAGTCAATATCATTGGGTGTTTTGTTGCCAAACGCGAAGAATACCAAAATTTTTGCCAAATGCAAAGAAAGCAAAATGGTGAAATGACTTTGTTCTAGTAGCAGAATAAATCAATCATTGGCTGTGTAATTGCGTTAGGTAGAGTAGAGTCAGTAGACTTCTGTTAGCAAATCAGCACGGGCTTTAAAACTCTTGGTTTCTTGACCTATAGGCACATTAGTTTGACCGGACTAATTGTGAAGTAATATAGAGTGCCTGTTCTCACCGTGCATTTATATATTGCATATACGGAGGAGGTAGTGTTATATCTGGTCAAGATTTAGGTATCTTTCTTCTCTCCCATTTGCAAAGGTCTCCCCTTTAGGCAACTCATGCCGATATAACCTTTCTTTTGATGCATATTTGTTTCAGGTGATAAGGGGTAAACTAAGTGACAGGATGGAGCTACTGCAGGCTTTTGTTCCTGCACATAGAGTTCCATCTTTTTTATTGGTTTCAGTTACTTTGTTGCTTCCAGACGGTTGATGTGTGTTGGCTTATTAACGGTAGGAAGTTTAGTTAGATTTCAGTTTACTTTGCTACTCCGTTGATTATTGAGACATATCTGTTTTAAACTTATTCCTTGATTTTTGGGTGCTTTTTCTGATATTCCAAGTTAGTACATTTTGGCTAAAAAAAAGTAGTGTTTGTTGTTTTTTCCTAATTGTTTACTCAAAACAAAACTAGTAATTTCTTGAGTAAAATTGTGAAATGGTTGGTTGTAGGGCTCAACATTCCTAAACCTTTTGTGAACCACTTGTGGCCATGCACGTTTCTGACTCATTTAGGGCTCGCCATAGGAATGTTGGCAAGGATAATTACACAGTAATGCGGAATTGGACTTGCTTAGAAGTTTAAGTATGCGAGTGCCATGGCTACTTCCATAAACCTATTGTTATTGTGCAGGACATTAGTCATGGATTGAAGGCGTTCTCTTTTTTAAACTAAAAAATGGTGGGTTAAGGAGGGAGGCTAGAAGGATGTTGAATCAAAAGGTACCATGCCATTAGTTTTGAACATTCCAGTTTTGTTGCCTCCTTATTTTCTGATAGTTGACTTCACTTACATTCGATATGTTAGCAAATTTTACTTTAAGTCTCGATAAGCTAGGATGACATGCATGTTACACAATTCCTACACTTTTTAACAAGGTTTTGAATTGGTTTCATTTTTTCAGGATGGAGCAATTCGGAACACAACCGCAACGGAATTATTTTACGACTACATATGAAGCTGCTCTCTCTCCTTACTATCTCAAATCTTTGGTTATAAAGGATGGGTATTATCTATATTGTTGTGGCCTAGGTATCAGAAAAGTTATGTTAGCCATCGATTACTCTCTTACGTTAGGCTGATTATGTTTACTCTTTTTTTTAGCAATATAATTTATCGAGTGCACTTAGTGAACTTGACCAGTTGATACTGTATGTGCTTGTTGTGGGTCACCTTGAGACCACGTCACATTTGCTGTTGAACTCTAATATAGTGGTGAAAGCTTGGTTGTTGTCCCCTTTTCGCTCCAGACCGGAGCATATTGAGAACGAATAGCTAGGTGATATTTGGAGGCAATTGGGATCGAGGTATGAGGGAGAGGAGAGAACAAAGTTGTCGGGCCTGTTTGCTATAATCTGTTAGAACTTAGAACCACGGGCAAATTCTAGCAAGAATGTATGGATGGACAAGACCTAAATTTTAGCAAGAGCTTAGGATGAATTTGTTGAACTCTGTAGGGTGTATGCGAAGGAACCACTAGCAACCAGGAAAACAAGTTGAAGCTTTTGAGAACGTAGGAGCAACATTAATTCAAAGTCGTCTGTGTTCTGCCCAACCGCTGCACGTGTTTGGGAATTTTCATCTAATTTGAGCTTGGTAATGAAGTTTGGAGTTGTCAAAGCTGGAACATTTGAAAGACATGATGCATATGATGTGAAATTCCCTCTGTCTGTCTGTGGTTTTGTGGCTGTTTATGTTTTGTTTTATCAACTAATTAGTGCTAAATGGATGATTAATTATGTGGATCTTAGTAGCACGAAGCGGGAGCGGGGGAGCGGAGGCACCTAGAAGCTCCTAAGGTTGGGAGCGCCTAAGAAGCGTCTCGAGAGGAGCGAGCTCCCGTCAAGCTCCCAGCTTGGGAGCGCCGATTCGAGCGCCCGTCTTGGGAGCGCACCCATTTTAGAAGGATCCTGCTACTAAGATGTGGATACATGGGTTCTTTTTTTCCTTGGTTGAAATGAGTGACCATGTGTTTCAAGTCTGTGATTTGGTTGTCAAAACATTCTAGGTCAAACTTGTATCATGATAGGTATCTTTTTTTATGTAATTCTGCCAAAATGGATGGTTGGAGAAATTTTCATTTTACTTCATCAGTCATTCACCCAAATTCGGAGAATTTTTCATTTTCTCCATCGTCATTTGGATAAGTTTATGCTATATTTTTTTGTTTGGATAGACACCAAAATAATGCATGTTTCCGCTAAAAATACCAAAAATACCATTTAGACCAAAAAGTTGTCTTGAATAGTGGGTATTTTTAGGTAAAAATACTGAAACTACAGTTTAGACAATGGCATGAACTTCCATCATCAGGCAAAGAAATCAAAGCTGACTATATCTATACAATACACACACACGTGACTATATCTATGTTTACATCCCTATCTTCACTTACACTTGTAGAATGTATAGACAGACTTTTGTTACTTACTCTTTCTGATCGAGTATCTTGGGAACAAATGAAAGCTAGGTTACAGAGTAGCAAATCCAGAAGGGAATGGTTGGCCGATTGGGTATCAATAAATGACGATGCTGTGCAGAGCTGGCCAATCTACATGGCCGGCGTCTCTCTACTGGTGGTTCATCAATTGCAGAGTTTCGGGCATCGCTGATGCCGGTAGGTAAAAGTAAAAACCTTTGCTTCTTTAGTTACTTGCTAATTGTGTATACTATATACCACTACAAGTTACACACAGAGTGAGGAAATGGTGACTGAGGTGCGAAATTCTGTTTGTGTTTGTGGATAGGATAAACTTTCTTTCGAAATTTCAATTTGGTTGTTGGAACATATTTAATTGGGAACCCAGATTACTGCATTCTCTATTACAAAGCCCAATTCAACTTCACAATCACGTTTTCGTTTCCGGGTAGCCTTTGATTGAATATTTTAATTTTGTAAGTTTCTTTTGATGAGTTCTGATCTAAAACTGGTGTGTGTTTGTGTTGGACTGCATTGGTAACATAGACATGAAGATAGGACACAGTATTTGTTCGCAGCGAGTATTATCATCCTTGAATGCTTACCAAAAATGACTACTTGGCTCAACCTTTTTTACGGTTACAGTTACGTTCAGAAGTTTAGGGTCATAATTGGTTGCTGAAGTGAGATGTGTGTGTATGCTTGTGCGTGCATGCATGCTTGTGTGTGATAGGTACATGTATGGTTGTTTGCGAATTGCCATGTTTAATTATTTGAGCAAGAGCGCATAATAGCATTAGTGGACAAAGGGTTTTGAAAATTATTGCACTTGCAGAGGTCTTTCATTGTACCTTGAATGATGCATTTTGAGGATTTATAGGTTGGAACTTGTGAATGATTAGTTTTCAGCAGAAAAATATTTTGAAGTACCTGCATTCCAGTTAATAAGTTGTCTATCATGAGTTCAAATACCTTGTGAATATGATAGAGGTTTTTCTTTTCAATTTACGATTTCTTGATTCATAATGTGTAATAGGTGGCACTTCTTGCAGCATGTATGCGTAGGGGCTTCAAAGTTTTGTCTGCAACGGGAGCTGGTGGGAAAACTGGCCCTAAAAAAATCCATGTGGCTGATTTGTGAGTCGACAAATGACCCACTATCTGGAGCCGTAATTCTTTTGGTGTGCTTGATTTGCTTTCTAATACTTTAGGATCATGTATCTAACTACCATAAACTTTACTACAATCACGTACTTTAGCATTTGTAAATAAGGTATGCATTGTATAATCTACATGTAAATCAGCTAGACTCTTGTTACTTTAATCAATCGATGTAATACGCCTTTCCTCTTCAACGGGCATGACATTTGTGTCTTGCACGTGGCCGGACCTAGTTTATTAGAAGAGAAAGGTCCTCCTTGAAAAAAGTAAATCACCTCGTTTACTTAAAAAAGAACTTCACTGAAATTGTTGTCCTCCCAATTTCTGAAGCAGTAATAATCAATAGCCATCTTACTAGTTGCGGTGTTATCCCCCACTTTTAGATGTCTACGAAATTTTGGTCAACCATGATGGTTGGCAATAATGGCAAGGATAAATGAATATCTTTCTCTGGAATGCTATGATTTCTTGCTAATTTAAAAGCATTGACTTGATACTTTTTCCTCTGTAGGTGGCAGCTGTATTTCGCAAATCCTTAAGGCTCACGCACGAGAGTCGCAAGAAGTTCCTGTCATGAAAGATAACAAATTTGAAGACAACAGATGCTAATGAACTTCAAGCATGCTATATTCAATTTTTTTGCTCATGAACACCACATCACAAATGGTTTGTGCTCTTTCCTGTGCTCTCTGTGCTGCATAAGATACGTATATATCATGTTGACCATTATGAGACAGCAAATTGCTAAATCCAATTTGTCAGAACTTTCCATGAGACTTATCTATGTCGATGAAGAGTGCTAAGGATGACCCAAAAGTAAGGGCATTATTTAGAAAGTGTGTAGCAATTGTCCCTTTTATTAGAGTTTGCCTGTCAATTAAAAAGTACTTGTATTTTTTCAATTTTATGGATGCAACTTGGTAATTTTCACTATATGGTTTCTTATTCTAAGACGGCAATTGGTATCTTGTTGGTGTTTCAAACAAAATGTCGAGATTTCTTTTTCTGAAAGAAAGTTTTGACACAATGTATTAGAGTACAACTTATTACCGTTGAAGATTGAAAAAAAAAAAAACTGCAATGTGCAGCTATGCTTTAGTTAGAAATTTTCATTGGAAAGCAATGGATCTTCTGGTATGTGGCTTGGCTGATTTCTGCAACTGATATTGATGCCTACTGTGTCTGCCATATTTTTTTTTCTTTTCTTTCTGTTTTTTGTTTCTTGCATTTGCCTGGATTGAATAGTAACATTATATGTCCTTGCTTTCAGCAAATATGCCAACAACTTCATGGTTTATGGTCAGCTCCATTTCGAATCACCATTGCTATGGTCCTTCTTTACTAGTAACTAGGTGTGGCATCACTTCTTGGTTCACTAATGTTCTAATGTTCCCTATACAGGTAACAGTGCTTTCCCTACACCTTTGTATGGGTTCTATCTTAGTGATGTATTTTGCATGGGTCAATGTTTTCTTTTAAAGACTTATTGTCTCTGACTTTATTCCTTTTGTTTCTTTGGAAAAGTTCTAGAGTCCATATACTAAAATCTGAACAAAATCTTTCCCAACGGTAGTGGTTGACCATGTTTAGCTTTTTGGTATTTTACTCCTTGGGGATTGTGGTCATTGGCTGTAGTCTCACATGGACTCTTATTTTTCCCAATGTATTCATGTCCACTGGCTAGGACAGGGGTAAGTTTCCTCAAGTCCCTCAAGCTAGGGTTGCTTGGCCTTGAAGTCTGACTGCTGATGTTCAATTGACATAGTTATCGGTGGAATCACTTGCAGGATCCTCCTATTGGGGTTACCTTCTCGGAACCTTACTCCAGCGATTAAAAGTATAATTTTTGACTTTCTACTACGGAGAAGGGATCACGTTCCTTACTGGAATCGAACCTTTCAAGCAAATGATCCCTAGGAAACATGTCCGCCTTATCCCCCTTGGTAATCGTACTTAGAATAATTTGTAATGGATAGTATCGGAAATCCGACTTTTATGATTTACCTTTCGAAAGTGGACATGGATTTTGGGTCATCCCAAAATTTGAAACATGGACAAACAAAATGAGACGGAGAGTATTTACTAGAGAAGAGTCAGACGCTCAAGCAACCAAAACGCCAATCCCCATTAACATATCGAATTTGCAGGACAAGTCATGAGAGTAGTCAATTGAGTAAGATTTAATGTACTTCCTACCAGTATGATTTTGGCGATATAAACCTGATGAGCCCTTATTTGGTAGTTTATGTTTTCTGTGTGTGATTCTTTACTTCAGAAGATATTCTGGAGAAGAAAGGATCTTGTCTGGACCTCAGACTTTTGACTTCCTTTGGTGATGCTTTTGAAGGGTGATGATTTACAGTACAGTGGGAACTTTGTGGTTAATGTTTTAGATAGGCAGCTCAAGCTGCGGGATGTGTCTGGCAGCATTGTTCTGTACTTTGTTTAGTGCTCATGATTTTTGACTTTTTGTGACTTTTTCTTTGATTTTTTTAATGTTGTTTTTCTCAAAACTCTTAATTTATCTTGTGGGAACAGACATTTATGATTAGCAAAATGAGAAGACTATCAAAGGAAGGACTGCAATGTACTGATAAGAGAGGTTGGCTAATGAATGAAATTTTGGCTGCCATGGACACTGTGAAGTATACTGTCATCTTTGCTTGGATTGTCTGGATCTTATACACAGTTAGAATGTTAGGAGTGATTATCTGATTTAATGCTAAACAAATGCAGATGTTATGCGTGGGAGGAGAGTTTCCAATCCAAAGTTTGCGGCACGAGGAAGGATGAACTCTCATGGTTTCAGAAAGCACAACTATTGTCAACGTTATGACATAATCATAATCTTGGAAACCATCTCTTGTCATTATTGCTTTCAGAGACGCCACCATAACTTTCTCTAGTAAGAAATGCAAAAAGACATACTAGAACCCAAGATGTCTTGCAACCTGAGCTATGATACTATGTTAGGTTACCAGTAGTCCCAGAAGGATAGGGTCATGCTAACACCACCACGGAGGGCTATAATTAGGTAAGGATGATGCCGAGATAGCTAAAACCCCAATGCACATTTCACATGCTTACAGCAATTTTCTATACACGTTTCAAACATTGGCATACACTTGCAGGCTGTCATTGAAAAAGTTCCATTGAAACAAACAATATTCAGTGATTCAGTGAGATTGAGAAGGCCTGCCCTCCCCATTGCATTTTGGCCACAAATACATCTACTATTGACCTCAACATAGTAGGAGAAAAGACCAGCTCTGAAGACCGCATTGTTGGGGCACATTTTTTCAAGTTGTACACTTTATACTTCTTGACCACCAAAACATTTTTAAGGACCCTACAGTTTTGTTATTCTCCTTGGAAGCAAAGAATGGAAGAAATCTTCAAATCACCAAAAGCAAATGAAAGTAACAAAATTTGATTCAATGTGTCCTTGGAAGAAGGGTCTTTTTTTCTTAACACTTCAATTTTAGAATCACGTGGTCCTTTTGGTCTGTCGGGTGCCAAAGTCCATATGTCCAACTTGGCCTGGTATTTGGGACCATTGAATGTAAAATAGATATGGGGAGGAATTGAAAGAAAAGCACCTAAAGGAATGAAATAGGAAATTAGGATTATGCCCTTGCATAGGAAGAGAAATCAGGTTACTCTCCCAGTTGAAATTCCGGAATGTTATCTACTTATCTTACCCATGGAAAGTTGTTTTTGTTCTTCATATTGGTGAAAATGGTAAGCACTTTGTTTTTCTCTTATTCCTAACTTGGATTTTTATTGGCAGTCCTGCACATGTGATGCCTCTCCTGGAGATTGTTAGGAGTTAGGATTATTGTTAATCTCAAGGCTGTTGGGAAAATCATAAAGAAAGTTCCTGTTGTTGTGGGAAATTGCACTGCCTTTGCTGTCAATCGAACCTTCTTCCCTTACACACAAGGCGCTTATCTTTTGCTAAATCTAGGCGTGGATGTGTTCAGAATTGACAGGCTAATCAGCCATTTTGGTTTACCTATCGGCCCATTCCAGTAAGCTTCTATCCTTGTGAATTGATTTTTTTTTAAAATAACACAACAAAAAGATGGCAGGAAAAGGAAAGGGGCAGGAGGAAATGGAGTTCATGTTTATTGATGTTCCCTTGCATTTTTTGTTCAGCTTTGCTATGACAATGGCAATTTTCGATGCAATGCTATCATATTGCAAATTGCTACCAAGAATCATGACGTTACACAACCTCATTGATAGTTAACTCTACCTGATTATATATGTCTTGTAGATAAAATGGAAAATCATGCATGCATTTCAAAATTAGGTCATTTAATAAGTTGTGTTAGGAGCATGTTTGTTAGTACCTCAGATGTCAAGTGTCTAGACCAAGTAATTCTGCTTCCTGGTTATGCCCTTAGTATCATTTCTGAGCTTCAGAAGAAATGTCATAATGCATGCCATCCGTTGTCCTACTTGTACAATTCAAAACTTAGCTAGAAGCCCAAAATCCTTCGAAAAATTAGGACACAAATGGGAGTCCAATCCTGCACATTTTTGTGGTCAAAGCATTCCAGCCTCTCTGCTTTCATGGAGGTTTTAAGACAGATGATGATGAAATGTGCCTTCTCCTACAAAGAAACTCATAAGACCAACTCCGTTTGTAATTCCGGTGTTATTTTCAAATTATCCTTACAGGCTCCAAGACTTAGCTGGGTATTGTTTAGCTCTTGCTATTGGCAAGGAATTAGGTGCTGCATTTCCTGATCGCTCATTCCGGTCTCCTTTGGTTGAACTTCTAGTGAAATGTGGGCACTACCATGGTTATTCCTTCTCATATTTTTGGGTGTTGCTTCAGGCTTCATATTAGCTTTTGTGTTTCAGGTAAACAATGGAAAAGGCTACTACTTGTATGGAAAGAGAAGCAAGCCAAAATCAGATCCATCAGTGCTTCAACTGATACTACAAATGAACAACAAATGTTATTTTTTGCTTTTTTCACTCCTGCAAGTGATACTTTTAAGGGTTGTTTCCATAGAAAGAGAAATTGCAAACCCATCAGTTTTTTTTAAAAGACTGCACTTACACCACTGGAATTGTCAGGATAATTTGTTTAACTTGTATGTCCAAGTGGAAAGGTTGGATTATATTCCAGTTGAGTTCCCACATGAATCAATTAAATATCACGGGGTGTCTTAACTCTTAAGGAATGATTGAACTTGAATTCTTGAATGTAAATCCACTTTGTCTGGATGAGTTGCTGTTCTCCCTACTATCTATGGTTGCATTGTGGATGTGGGCTTGGGGTCACTGGGGTGTATGCTGGCATATAGTGCGTAAGGTCATCTATTTCTCTATTACTTAGTTTGAACGGTTGCTGTGTAGTCTTTACCTCTCCATAAATAATTTAGGTTTTGTGTGTTGACTCAATTCTCGGGTAAATAAGGGAGGTAATAACACTCCACCCTTGTTTCTCTGTAATTGACTATGATGCCCTTACAGCTCAGAGTTGGTACTTGTTCCATTTTCCGGCACTTTCTTTGTATACTATCATCTATAGTGCATCTGTTCATTTATATGTTGCCGGAGTGAATTTAACTAGACCAAAACCAGTGTGGCTTTGAATACCCCTTCATTCATTGTAGGTTGGACAATTGTGTGAGGTATCCAATGAGACCAACAATGCAGAATTAAAATTGTTTCTAGTAGTGGAATTTGGACAGGTAATGTCTGCTTAATCTGGATCCATCTTTTTTAACTGTGGTTGCTCAAGTTGATTTTGGTAGACTTTTGTTTTGGTAAAGCCACATGAGATTCTAACATGCACATGGAGCTCTTGATGGTGAATTTGATGAGTACAACTATGCAGGATTTGCAGCCCGTTCCTCCACCCGAAGAGGAGATTCTTCTCTTTCTGAAATGTTATGACCCATTGAAAGAGGAGCTTCAGTGAACATTCTTCTTTGCTTTTCCACTAACTCGGTGTCTTTCCCTGTTATCAGGTACGTTGGCCGGCTGTCTATGAAGGCCAATGGCAAGCCAACAAAAGTATTGACAAAGCTAAATGAGTTGACTGATTTCACTCCGGATGAAGAAATTGAACTTTTTGAGGTGAGTGGTGTCCTAATAGTGGGATGAGTGCAATATTTCTTATTTCCTTGCCTGGCCACAGGTTAGGATTTGGTTCAAGAAGCCATTCTAACATTCTCTTTAATGTCGAGGAAATAAAATTTGAAACTCTTGTCATGTGTGAACACATCTATGAGAAGCTCACATTTCGTGTTAGTCAGGTATGAACATGATTAATTGTCATGTGTGAACACATCTATGGATATGTTGATTCTTTATCATGTGTAATTTTGTTTTTAGACTATTTTGCCCATGTCATTTACTTTTTGCGCTAAGTCTTACGTAGAATAATATTGTATAAAAGTTTACAAATCTCATTTCAACGGAAACCACGTATGACTCCATAGGGATGTCAATTCAGAAACCTAACAAACAAGAGGATGATACTATTTTCTTTTTTTGATAAGTAAAAGATTATATTACAAAAAAGGCATTAAGGGAATGCCGCCCATATACAATTAAAGGCCACATTGCCACAAGACAAAAAGGTCCTATACACTTGCACTCCTATTCGATTGAAAAAGCTCAAACCAATCTAGAAATTGGTGAAGAGATAGACAACAATCATACTTGTCCCAACTATACAAGCTATTTAACAAAAAACTTTTGATTCTAGATAAAGGCTTTTCAACCCCTTCAAAGTATCTTGAATTTCTTTCACGCCAAATCACCCACATCAAACAAAGAAGGATCATAACCCAAACACGCTTCCTTCTTTTTCCCACTCTAGCACCTTTATAAGCAATTAATAGTTCCATGACACTATTTGATACGACCCACTTTATCCCAAACTAAGAGAAGATCAGAGTCCAAAGCTCCCAAGCCACCGGGCAATGAAGGAGGAGGTGATTGACTATCTCCGCATCCCTTTTGCACATACAACACCAATTTACCAAGATTCTCCGTCTCCAAATCAAGTTATCGATAGTAAGAATCTTGCCTTGAGCTGCGCACCAAACAAAGAGAATGATACTATTTTCATTTCACTTCTATCTTCCTCTATGAAAAGTATGCAACATTTTAGAGATCTTTACTTTCACCTACTCCCCTCAATTTTCGTCTAGGACTTTGGTAGTGGTGCCATAACCTTAAATTGATAAAAGTTTAAATTTCTTGATTTTTCTTCATGGGTTTCCTTCACTGGTTTTTGTTGTTTCTAAATATTCTCTACAAACTACATATTTTATTCTGTTAGGCTGTTGAAAATACTTGAAAGGTGATTGAATAATGTTAGGGTTAAAAACTGGGGGAAGGAAACAATTTTTCCTATGGTGAATTTGGAACTCCTCAAGACACGCGACAACATTTCATTTATGATTGAACATCACTGTGTACTCTATATAGTTTTTATTTTAGTGACTCGTTAAAGTGCTGTTGGTGGAATCAAGTTTAATACCAATATACCATGTCTTTGCAAGTGGAAACCCTGTCATCGCCTCACTTAGGTATTTTTTCCCCTATCAGGTTTTTCTTGAATCAGAATCTAACATGCTAATGCTGTAGTCTTTTGTGTATATATGATGTAGTGGATATATGTTGGTGAGTTTTTTCACTGTGTACTATTTTTCTCTTTGTTCTCTCAGTGAATTCTACTCTTCCATTGTCAAGTCATGACAAATTTCTTTGATTTTTGCATGGGCGATTCATCCTGTTGGTTAAACGGCTCTTAAATGGTTTGTGCCTAAGGACAACAGAGTTCTTTGGGTTTGATGTTCTCACATTGGCTTTGGTTCTGTAATTGTTATACACCAAGGGGTTTCTAACTATGATTTGGTAAATCAAGGTTGGGCCGTGGAGTCATCGAGCGGATGACTATCTGAACTAGTACCTTTCATTATTTTCTCTCTGTTTTTTGTTGTTTTTTTCTTCTATTTTTTCCCTTTTTTTATTTTTTATTTTATTACAATGGGGCTAGGACTTTGGAGATCACGACGGGGGTAGGAGATCACGAAGAAGTACTTAGGAGATCACGATGAGCTGTTATGAGGTCTAGATCTATGGAGCCATCAATTTGACAGTCAAGAGTCAATATAATAGTGTTAGTGAGTAGAATCAACTGATACATTTTGCTTTGTCCCATATGATTTCTACTTTTGCATTATTTAATTTCCCCTATAACCATTGCCTCTCCATTGTTTTTCAGGGGTTTTGATTTGAGAGTTGAATCGACTTTCCAAACTCCCTCGCTTTCTCTATTCTTTCTTGCTTTTTCTTTTTTGGGTAAAGGTTTTATAGCAAAAATATAATATGACACATCAGTCCTTTGTGTTTTTAGTGAGTTTGGCATACATCAAGCTTTAAATTGACGCATAAGTCATGCAATAGATGTAATTAGTTTCATCAACGCATCAAGCCTAACATTTAAATTGATGCATCAATCATGGTTTGCACTAACTAGGCTAGTAGAATTAGTTTTATGTTGGTAATGTTGTAGAAGTAAAGGTGCATATCAGGTTAGTTTTGTCATCAACATAAGCTAAGAGAGCCCCAATTCCTTGTTACAGTTATCTTCTCAGTAGCTTTATCAGTTTGTGGCACTTTGCGCAACAATTTGGGTTACAACATGCTTAGGGTGATTAGGTTTATTCTCTTTCATTTCGTTTTTTCGAATTCAACTTGACTTGATTTTTCTCCATAGCTTGGAGTCCACATATTTGGAAGGCCTGGAATTATCAACTATCACAAATGAAATGCCTATGCCTTTTTGATAGCTGATCTTAAATCAATTCTTGCATTACTATGAGCTATCCTAATTAGCACTTTTTGATTTGCTTTAATCATATCCAGTTGCTGTGGTAGTGGTTTTCCCTTGGTGTTTGTGCGTGATTTTTCTGTGTAAAATAGAATGGAAGAATTAGAGGAAGGGCCAACAATAGTGGTTTGCAATTTTTGCTTTTTAGTGGGATAGATCAAGTACACTTCTCAAAGGTGAGCAAGTTTAATCTATTATCAATTTGGGGTCAGATTTCGCTCAATGTTTTTGTTGTTGTTGTTGCTATATTGATGATCTACATTTTAGCTTTGCATGGTTAGATGCTTTGTGCCGTATGGATAGCACTAGAGTACCACATTGGTTTCTCTATTTTCCTAAATGGTTTTTGGGGTTAGCTTTGCTAAATGGTTTTTCTCTATTTTTGTTTTTTTGGTTTGTGCTTCTTGAAATTAGTTCTCACATTACTATGAGCTATCCTAATTAGCACTTTTGATTTGCTTTAATCATGTTTGCATGTTGCGGTAGTGGTTTTTCTTTGTCATAAATTAGAGCCATCGTCACTCCATCTCATCATTTCAACTCTTTGCATTCTTGGTTGTTTGTTAAGGAAGGCTATTATTAATAGTTTAGATACTTATATAGACATGGTTAAAGTAAAAAATCTGTGTAGAAGTGGTTCATACCAAATGATTGCTAGAATTGTGCGATTCATCATTGGGGATGAGCTTCAACTTTCAACCAATTCGATCTGAATCTTGCTGTTGAATCAGAAATGAAAAAAAATCTTGCGATGGATTTTGTGATTCACTATGATTCTGCGATTCATGCGATCCGCTATGATTCAGTTTTGGTTCAATGGTTTGTTCGAACAATGCATGAAATGATGAGGAAAACAAGAAATCAATTAGTTATATTAATTTTTATCCTACTAATGCTTATGTACCATCGAGTGTAGTTATAGTGATTAGTGATGAGCATATGTACATGGATAGACAGATATAAAACTATGTGTTATAATTTTATAACTAAATTAGTGAATTTTACGATTCACAATTTACTTTTTCATCAAAGCGATGGACTAGTCAATTTGAGATTTGACACCAATGAGCGCAATTTAGTGAAATGTAACATTGAGACTTTCATTTTCACTGTTCAAATACGTGAGAACATCTTATTCGGATTTGTATTTCAACTTGCAAGATACGAGAGGACAATAGATGTGACTGCATTGCAGCATGACCTTGAATTGCTTTCTGTGAGTATGAAGCAGAGTATTATTATTTTGATATTTTCTCATGAAAGCTCAAGAGTCTTTTACTGTTACTTAGGAGCTGTTTATGAAATTATGTCTTTTGTACCTGTTATGGATTATTTACTAGGGAGGTGATCTTACTGAAATTGGTGAAAGACGGGTTAATATTAGTGGAGGTCAAAAGTAGCGGGTATCCATGGCAAGAGCTGCATACTCCAATTCAGATGTTTATATATTTGACGATCCTTTAAGTGCTCTAGATGCTCATGTGGGTCGACAGGTAATTATTTTAGATATAAATCCTGTGGTAATTAATTGGACAGTTTGATATACATTGTGGGGCCCATTCCCTAATAGCTTGAGGTTTGGGCAATTTGTGACCAAGCATGATATCATACCTTTGGTTTCTTGTAGGTCTTGGGTTCAAGTCTCTATGTTTGCATCCTGTTTCTCCCTTTCACATTTTGTTTCGCATTATGTATGGATGTATCCGTCTACACGAGCAAGATGAGGTTGCGCGTAAGGGATGGTGTTGGACATCTTGACAAACATTGTGTGGGTCATTTGCTAACAACTTAAGTTTTGGGATAACTGTTGACCTAATTGTAATGACATGGTTGTGTTTGGTTGGCATTTTGGTTTAGTTTAGTTTTGGTAGTGGGTGGAGAGAGAAATAGGGTAATGATTGGAAAGAGGGGTAATGATTGGAGAGAGATAGAGAGAGAAATGAAATTAATAATTGGAAATATAGGGTAATGATTGGAGAAAGATATAGGGTAATGATTGGAAACAAAACTAAAACTAAAACTAAACTAGGAACCGAACAAAGCCATCGGTATCAGCTATCATTGTCACATCTAGTTCTGCCACTAGTTGGATCACCGGAGCATAATCAACAATTACTTGACCTATATTTTGTTTATGCGACTTAAATTCTACTCTCTTTACTGCATTGTCCAGTCAATATCCTACCTATATAAAAAGAGCTAGTGCTTCGTTTACCAATTTCAATTTTGGACCAATTTGCCCTTCGATTGCTGGCTGTGTGTATTGCTAGTTCTATCCATTACGGTAATTTGACTCCCACCCACGTGTGTAATAAAGTGAGAAAATCTAGGTTCCCCTAGCGCTTCTGGACTATTCTCTTCCAGAACACTCCATCGCCAAGGACACCCCCTCACCCAGAAAACGTGTGATCCGCGCATCCAAGCCCTGCTATAGAAGGGGACAGAAATTACAATCGGAGAGAGAGAGAAGAAAACGACGACGACGACGTAGTTACTAATAACAATTGGAGAGAGAAGGAGAAGAAGAAGACGACGACGACAATGCAGTTACTAATATTTCTCAGGGATAGATTCCGACGATGCACCATCTCTGTTGGTGAATCCGAAGGTTTCTATGTATTTCCTCCTCTCCATACACATGCAAGTATCGATCTCTTACGATGTTTCAAAAGTTTTGCTTTGATTGTATGATTAATTTTCCCCAAACTTATAAAGTTCATGATTGGTTCTCTGTGTGCATCTTCTTTGTTTTTTTGTTCTTCGATTACTTCTTCGTTTTCTGCTTTTGTCTCTTCAACTTCTGGGTTTAGAATAATTTTTGTTCCTCATTTGACCAAAATAGGGGTACGTTCTACATGTTTTACTTTATCTTTAACCAAACAACCCAAAAATAAAACAAGCAAAGGAAGTATCAATTTGCTTTGTTACTTTTAGAAACTAACCGAGCCGAAATTTGTAGAATCCCTCATTTTCCTTATGGATTCTTGCGTTTTCCTTGCTGCTGTTGCTCTCTTTATGTTATATACAGCTTTGTAGGCGGCGTTATTTGGTTATATCTGATTATCTTGTCGTAATTGCAGACAAGTGCCAGTGCTTAGAAAGACGACTTGGGTTTCATTTGCTCCTTTTGATCCCTCTGGGGTCGCCCAAATGTTTTGGCGTCCAAGGTACTTGTCTCTCTGTCTCTCTCCCTCAGATCGCGATTCTGTTGCCTTTCCTTTCGTGTGTGTGAACATATTACAGTTGCTATACAGTTGTTAAAAAGCTTTGATAATTTGATTCTGAAATATGCTATTGCCTCACCTTATCTTTCACTTTATCCTTCTTGCTTCTCATGATAATGATGGAGACTTGATGTTTATTTGAAATCAATGAGATGGCGGGTGTCGTGCTCAAAGAGGTTATTAGGGTTGCCGCGATGATGCCTCCATATGGTGTTCGACGTGGATTTGCTGTTGGCAGTTCTTGGAGCAGGTACAAAATGAGGGTTTATGTGGATGTATCCTGCAACTTCTCATCGCTTCTGCGTTGGTTCTAGCGATTTGATTTTAGGTACAATCCACCAAATCCCCATCTTTATATTTGTGTACTTGATCTCGGCTTTAATTTTTGTTTGTTTGATGCTCTTTGTCATGTTTGGATGTGGAACGAAGGTGGAAGTTCGTTTTGGGTTCTGGATACTCCATCTCGTGCTTCCATTTTTCACCAAATTGCTTTTTTTTTTTAAAAAAAAAAAAAGTCTATTTGATGTTACGTTTGTCATTTTGTTTTGGATACATTCTTAAAAAGGCGGTCACGGAAATCCTTTTAGCAAACACATTCTCTTGAATTTTGAGGTAAGCTGTCATGGATTAACTTCTCATTTTCTTGTCAATTTTTGTTCCTTATTTTGATGGAGTGTGGGCCCTGAAACCGCAATCAAAACTAGGACCAATTCTTACACTACTATAAGATCCCATTTTTTAGCCTTCTGAACACATCCCACAAAACAACACAAATCTTGGTTTAAATCTGCTCAAGAAATCAGTCACTACAACTTGGAGTTTAAGGATATATCATTGAAAGTCTTGAATTCCACTAGCATTGTTATGAAAACCGACACCCATTATTGACCACATGGTCCACGCATGCTCGTAATGCATCCCTCATTTTACTTTTACAAACTAACCGAGCCGAAATTTGTAGAATCCCTCATTTTCCTTATAGATTCTTGCGTTTTCCTCGTTACCGTTGCTCTCTTTATGTTATATACAGCTTTGTAGGCGGCGTTATTTGGTTATATATGATTATCTTGTGGTAATTGCAGACAAATGCCAGTGCTTAGAAAGACGACTTGGGTTTCATTTGCTCCTTTTGATCCCTCTGGGGTCGCCCAAATGTTTTGGCGTCCAAGGTACTTGTCCCTCTCTCTCTTTCCCTCAGATCGCGATTCTGTTGCCTTTTCTTTTGTGTGTGTGAACATATTACAGTTGCTATACAGTTGTTAAAAAGCTTTGATAATTTGATGCTGAAATATGTTATTGCCTCATCTTATCTTTCACTTTGTCCTTCTTGCTTCTCATGATAATGATGGAGAGTTGATGTTTATTTTGAAATCATTGAGATGGAGGGTGTCGTGCTCAAAGAGGTTATTGGGGTTGTCGTGATGTCGCCTCCATATGGTGTTCGACGTGGATTTGCTGCCGGCAGTTATAGGAGCAGGTAGTAATTGAGGGTTTATGTGGATGTATCCTGCAACTTCTCACCGCTTATGCGTTGGTTCTAGCAATTTAATATTAGGTACAATCCACCAAATCCCCATCTTTATATTTGTGTACTTGATCTTGGCTTTAATTTTTGTTTGTTGGATGCTTTTTGTCATGTTTGGATGTGGAACGAAGGTGGAGGTTCGTTTTGGGTTCTGGATAATCAATCTCGTGCATCCATTTTTCACCAAATTGCTTTTAAAAAAAAAAAAAAGAAGTCTATTTAATGTTATGTTTGTCATTTTGTTTTGGGATATATTCTTAAAAAGGCCGTCATGGTAATTCTTTGAGCAAACACATTATCCTGAATTTTGAGATAAGCTGTCTTGGATTAACTTCTCATTTTCTTGTCAATCTATGTTCCTTCTTTTGTTGGATTGTGGACTCTGAAATCGCAATCAAAACTAGGACCAATTCTTACACTACTATAAGATCCCATCTTTTAGCCTTCTGATCACATCCCACAAAATAACACAAATCTTGGTTTAAATATGCTCTAAAAATAAGTCACTACAACTTGGTGTTTAAGGATATATCATGAAAGTCTTGAATTCTACAAGCATTGTTATGAAAACTAACATCCATTATTGACCATACGGTCCATGCATGCTCTTAAAGCATCCCTCATTTTAATTTTACAAACTAACCGAGCCAAAATTTGTAGAATCCCTCATTTACCTTATGGATTCTTGCGTGTTCCTCGCTGCCGTTGCTCTCTTTATGTTATATACAGCATTGTTGGCGGCGTTATTTGATTTTTTTTTTTTATTATCTTGTTGTAATTGCGGACAAGTGCCAGTGCTTAGAAAGACGACTTGGGTTTCCTTTGCTCCTTTTGATCCCTCTGGGATCGCCCAAATGTTTTGGCATGCAAGGTACTTGTGTCTCTGTCACTCTCCCTCAGATCGCGATTCTGTTGCTTTGATAATTTGATGCTGAAATATGCTATTGCGTCACCTTATATTTCATTTTATCCTTCTTGCTTCTCTTGATATTGATGGAGAGTTGATGTTTATTTTGGAATCACTGAGATGGCGGGTGTCGTGCTCAAAGAGGTTATTGGGGTTGCCGCGATAATGCCTCAATATGGTGTTCGACGTGGATTTGCTGTTGGCACTTCTTGGAGTAGGTACTAATAGAGGGTTTATGTGGATGTATCCTGCAACTTCTCATCTCTTCTGCGTTGGTTCTATCGATTTGATTTTAGGTACAATCTACCATATCCCCATCTTTATATTTGTGTACTTGATCTCGGCTTTAATTTTTATTTGTTTGATGCTCTTTGTCATGTTTGGATGTGGAACGAAGGTGGAGGTTTGTTTTGGGTTCTGGATACTCCATCTCGTGCTTCCATTTTTCCCCATATTGCTTTTTTTTATTTTATTTTAAAAAAGATTCTATTTGATGTTATGTTTGTCATTTTTTTTTGCATACTTTCTTAAAAACGTCGTCACGGAAATCCTTTTAGCAAACACATTCTCCTGAATTTTGAGTTAAGCTGTCTTGGATTAACTTTTCATTTACTTGTCAACTTTTGTTACTTGTTTTGTTGGAGTGTGGGCTCTGAAACCGCAACCAAAACTAGGAACAATTCTTACACTATTATAAGATCCCATCTTTTAGCCTTCTGATCACGTCCCACAAAACAACACAAATCTTGGTTGAAATCTGCTCTTGAAATTTTTCACTACAACTTGGAGTTTAAGGATATATCATGAAAGTATTGAATTGCACTAGCATTATTATGAAAACTGACACCCATTATTGACCACACGGTCCACGCATGCTCGTAATGCATCCCTCATATTAGTTTTACAAACTAACAGAGCCGAAATTTGTAGAATCCCTCATTTTCCTTATGGATTCTTGCGTTTTTCTCGCTACCGTTGCTCTCGTTATGTTATATACAGCTTTGTAGGCAGCGTTATTTGGTTTTTTTGGTGTGATTATCTTGTGGTAATTACAGACAAGGGCCAGTGCTTAGAAAGACGACTTGGGTTTCATTTGCTCCTTTTGATTCCTCTGGGGTCGCCCTAATGTTTTGGCGTACAAGGTGATTGTCCCTCTGTCTCTTTCCCTCAGATCGCGATTCTGTTGCCTTTTCTTTTGTGTGTGTGTGAACATATTACAGTTGCAATACAGTTGTTAAAAAGCTTTGATAATTTTATGCTGAAATATGCTATTGCCTCACCTTATCTTTCACTTTATCCTTCTTGCTTCTCATGATAATGATGGAGAGTTGATGTTTATTTTGAAATCATTGAGATGGCGGGTGTCGTGCTCAAAGAGGTTATTGGGGTTGTCGTGATGATGCCTCCATATGGTGTTCGACGTGGATTTGCTGCCGGCAGTTATGGGAGCAGGTACTAATTGAGGGTTTATGTGGACGTATCCTCCAACTTCTCATCGCTTATGCGTTGGTTCTAGCGATTTGATTTTAGGTGCAATCCACCAAATCCCCATCTTTATATTTGTGTACTTGATCTCGGCTTTAATTTTTGTTTGTTTGATGCTCTTTGTCATGTTTGGATGTGGAACGAAGGTGGAGGTTTGTTTTGGGTTCTGGATAATCCATCTCGTGCATCCATTATTCACCATATTGCTTTTTTTTTTTTTTTTTTTAAAAGAAGGCTGTTTGATGTTATGTTTGTCATTTTGTTTTGGATACATTCTTAAAAAGGCCGTCACGGAAATCCTTTTAGCAAACACATTCTCCTAAATTTTGAGGTAAGCTGTCTTGGATTAACTTCTCATTTTCTTGTCAATCTTTCTTCCTTCTTTTGTTGGAGTGCAGACTCTTAAACCGCAACCAAAACTAGGACCAATTCTTACACTACTATAAGATCCCATCTTTTAGCCTTCTGATCACATCCCAAAAACAACACAAATCTTGGTTGAAATCTGCTCTTAAAATAAGTCACTATAACTTGGAGTTCAAGTATATATCATGAAAGTCTTGAATTCCGCTAGCATTGTTATGAAAACTGACACCCATTATTGACCACACGGTCCATGCATGCTCGTAATGCATCCCTCAATTTACTTTTACAAACTAACAGAGCCGAAATTTGTAGAATCCCTCATTTTCCTTATGGATTCTTGCGTGTTCCTCACTGCCGTTTTTCTCTTTATGTTTTATACAGCTTTGTAGGCTGCGTTATTTGATTTTTTTTTGGATTATCTTGTGGTAATTGCAGACAAGTGCCAGTGCTGAGAAAGACGACTTGGGTTTCATTTGTTCCTTTTGATCCCTCTGGCTTCGCCCAAATGTTTTGGCATGCAAGGTACTTGTCTCTCTGTCACTCTCCCTCAGATCGCGATTCTGTTGCTTTGATAATTTGGATGCTGAAATATGCTATTGCCTCACCTTATCTTTCATTTTTTCCTTCTTGCTTCTCATGATAATGATGGAGAGTTGATATTTATTTTGGAATCACTGAGATGGCGGGTGTCGTGCTCAAAGAGGTTATTGGGGTTGCCGCGATGATGCCTCAATATGGTGTTCAACGTGGATTTGCTATCGGCAGTTCTGGGAGCAGGTATTGATAGCGGGTTTATGTGGATGTATCCTGCAACTTCTCATCACTTCTTCGTTGGTTCCAGCGATTTGATTTTAGATACAATCCACTATATCCCCATCTTTATATTTGTGTACTTGATCTCGGCTTTAATTTTTGTTTGTTTGATGCTCTTTGTCATGTTTGGTTGTGGAACGAAGGTGGAGTTTCGTTTTGGGTTTTGGATACTCCATCTCGTGCTTCTATTTTTCCCCAAATTGCTTTTTGTTTTAAAAAAAAGAAGAAGTCTATTTGATGTTATGTTTGTCATTTTGTTTTGCATGCTTTCTTAAAAAGGCCGTCACGGAAATCCTTTTAGCAAACACATTCTCCTGAATTTGGAGTTAAGCTGTCTTGGATTAACTTCTCATTTTCTTGTCAACTTTTGTTCCTTGTTTTGTTGGAGTGTGGGCTCTGAAACCGCAACAAAAATTAGGATCAATTCTTACCCTACTATAATATCCCATCTTTTAGCCTTCTGATCACGTCCCACAAAACAACACAAATCTTGGTTGAAATATGCTCTAGAAATTTGTCACTACAACTTGGAGTTTGAGGATATATCATGAAAGTCTTGAATTCCACTAGCATTGTTATGAAAATAGACACCCATTGTTGACCACACGGTCCACGCATGCTCCTAATGCATCCCTCATTTTACTTTTACGAACTAACTGTGCCGAAATTTGTAGAATCCCTCATTTTCCTTAAGAATTCTTGCGTTTTTCTTGCTGCCGTTGCTCTCTTTATGTTATATACAGCTTTGTAGGCGGCGTTATTTGTTTTTTTTTAATTATATTGTTGTAATTGCAGACAAGTGCCAGTGCTTAGAAAGATGACTTGGGTTTCATTTGCTCCTTTTGATCCCTCTGGGGTTGCCCAAATATTTTTGCGTCCAAGGTACTTATCTCTCTGTCTCTCTCCCTCAGATCGTGATTCTGTTGCCTTTTATTTTGTGTGTGTGAACATATTACAGTTGCTATACAGTTATTAAAAAGCTTTGACAATTTTATGCCGAAATATGCTGTTGCCTTACCTTATCTTTCACTCTATGCTTCTTGCTTCTCATGATAATGATGGAGAGTTGATGTTTATTTGGAATCACTGTGACGGCGGGTGTCGTTCTCAGAGAGGTTATTGGGGTTGCCGTGATGATGCCTCCATATGGTGTTCGACGTGGATTTCTTGCTGGCAGTTCTGGGAGCAGGTACTAATTGCTGGCAGTTCGGAGCCTGCTACAGTAATCTCAAGTCAGATCCGTGGGTTTTGAGGGTTTTCGGACTGATTTCAACCCTTTTTTACTGATTTCGGACAAGATCTAAGGTGGGTAAGTGTCGAATCCTTATTTTCTATGCTGGGTTGTTGTTAGATTGCTCCGTAGTTGTCGATTCGAGTATGATTACTGATGATCAAGTGTTTTTGGGGTTGTTCTGTTGAAATTGGTAACTGAGTTGACTGGGTTTTCAATATTTAGGCTGATTTGCTTGTTTGGACTTGGTTGTTGGTGTTGTAATGGCTTATCGGGCTAGAGGTAGAAGAGGTAGAGGCATGGTGGTGAATAATGGTGATGGAATTGATAGCTTTGGCAACCAAAATTGTTATAGGAATGAGATTGAAGAGTTGAGTACACAAATTGCTACCTTAAACGATAAGGTGCAATTGTTGATGTTGAAAAGACAAGTTGCTACCTTGATTACGAAGGTGCATCGTTTACTACCTCGTGGAGGTATTGATAATTCTTATAGTCAATTTAAGTCTAGTTTTAACTACAAGGAGGAGAGCAACATTGATGTTGGCTTTGTTGAATCTTATAGAAAGTTTAATCCAAACGAGATTGAGGAGGATGTGAGCCTCAATTCGGATGAGTTTGAAGGGGGGATGGAACTCGGTTATTTTAATGATTTTCCTATCTTTGATCAATATCCTAGTGAAGACCTTGAAGGTGTTCTTCAAGATGATTGCGCCTTTGAGATTGAAGATGAGTTTGGAGATTTCTCCATCTTTGATGAGTCTCCAAATGAAGATATTGGAGGTGAATTTGAAAGAGTTCTCATGTTTGACGAGTCTTCAAAGGGGGATATTGACGTGGAAGACGTTCCCATCTATGATGAGTATCCAAGTGAGGTTATTGATGGTGATGAAGATGGACTTGAGAACGTTGGAAGCTCCAATGAACAAGAAATGCCCTTTCTTGTTAGCAATGAACCTCGCTTCTTGCAATGGGACGATAGCAAACAAGCACAAGAAGAGAATGGAGTTGGTATGTTACCAAAGCCGGAAGAGGTTGCTTTTGATGTCCCGCTCGTTTTAGAAGATTTCATTGAGCCAAAGCTTGATAGTTGCTTATATGAGATGCCTCTTGAATTGTCTATGGCTCAAGATGTTCAAGTGTGTGTTGCGTTGGTACCTCATCTAGCTACAAAGTTACCAAAAGAGGGTAGAGACTATTTAGAACACCTTGAAGATCCTTTGGGAATGGTGTTCACTCGAGAAAGTCTTGGGCATGTGGTGAAGTTGAAGCTTCTCTATGCGAAGGTTGATAATTCTTGTGACGTTTTGGAACCAAGTGTAGTCACTTATGTTGAGGAAGTGTTGAGCCTTAAGAGGCATGGTAAATGGGTGATTTCTTGGCACATAAGCAAGGACGCGGTGGATGTACACAAACAAAAGCTCGTATTGAAGATGGGTTATTGCATGAGGGTGACGTGAATTAAGGAAATGCAGTCACATGACTACTTCGAAGCTGCATAATAAATAGTTCTATAGTTCTGTGTTTTCTTTACTTAGTTGTCTTGAGTCTTGTGTCCAACTTGAGGACAAGTTGTTTTTTTTAAGAGGGTGAGTCTGATGCAGTAGGTTTAAGGGTATGTATGTCTTTTGAGTCCTTTGTAGTAGAGGGTCTATAAATAGGAGTCTAGAGTGCTCATTAGGTAGTTTTTTTTGATGTATTGATAAAAGAATATAGAGAGCTTTTGCTCCTTGTATCCCATTTTGGGATTTATCTCTGTTATGAATCTATCCTTTGATTTGGGTTGCATCATAATGATGGAGAGTTGATGTTTATTTTGGAATCACTGAGATGGCAGGTGTCGTGCTCAAAAAGGTTATTGAGGTTGCCGCGATGATGCCTCCATATGGTGTTCGACGTGGATTTCTTGCCGGCAGTTCTGGGAGCTGGTACTAATTGAGGGTTTATGTGGATGTATCCTGCAACTCTTCATCGCTTCTGCGTTGGTTCTAACGATTTTAATTTAGGTACAATCCACCAAATCCCCATCTTTATATTTGTGTACTTGATCTCGGCTTCAATTTTTGTTTATTTGATGCTCTTTGTCATGTTTGGATGTGGAACAAATGTGGAGGTTCGTTTTGGATTCTGGATACTCCATCTCGTGCTTCAATTTTTCCCGAAATTGCTCTCTTTTAAAAAAAAAAGTCTATTTGATGTTATGTTGGTCATTTTGTTTTGGATACAATTTTAAAAAGGCGGTCACGGAAATCCTTTTAGCAAACACATTCTTCTGGATTAAGTTAAGCTGTCTTGGATTAACTTCTCATTTTCTTGTCAATTCTTGTTTCTTCTTTTGTTGGAGTGTGGGCTTTAAAACCGCAACCAAAACTAGGACCAATTCTTACACTACTATAAGATCCCATTTTTTAGCCTTCTGATCACATCCCACAAAACAACACAAATCTTGGTTTAAATCTGCTCTAGAAATCAGTCGCTACAACTTGGAGTTTAAGGATATATCATGAAAGTCTTGAATTCCACTAGCATTGTTATGAAAACTGACACCCATTATGGACCACACGGTCCACACATGCTCGAAATGCATCCCTCAGTTTACTTTTACAAACTAACCGAGCCTAAATTTGTAGAATACCTCATTTTCCTTATGGATTCTTGCGTTTTCCTTGCTGCCGTTGCTTTCTTTATATCATATACAGCTTTGTAGGCGGCGTTATTTGGTTTTTTTTTTTTTTTTTCTGATTATCTTGTGGTAATTGCAGACAAGTGCTAGTGCTTAGAAAGACGACTTGGGTTTCATTTGCTCCTTTTGATCCCTCTGAGGTCGCCCAAATGTTTTGGCGTCCAAGGTACTTGTCTCTCTATCTCTCTCCCTCAGATCGCGATTCTGTTGCCTTTTCTTTTGTGTGTGTGAACATATTACAGTTGCTATACAGTTGTTAAAAAGCTTTGATAATTTGATGTTGAAATATGCTATTGTCTCACCTTATCTTTCAGTTTATCCTTCTTGCTTCTCATGATAAGGATGGAGAGTTTATGTTTATTTTGAAATCACTGAGATGGCGGGTGTCGTGCTCAAAGATGTTATTGGGGTTGCTGTGATGATGCCTCCGTATGGTGTTCGAAGTAGATTTGCTGCCGGCAGTTCTGGGAGCAGGTACTAATTGAGGGTTTATGTGGATGTGTCCTGCAACTTCTCATCGCTTCTGCTTTGGTTCTAGCGATTTGATTTTAGGTATAATCTACCAAATCCCCATCTTTATATTTGTGTACTTGATCTCGTCTTTAATTTTTGTCTGTTTGATGCTCTTTGTCATGTTTGAATGTGGAACGAAGGTGGATGTTCGTTTTGGGTTCTAGATACTCCATCTCGTGCTTCCATTTTTCAACAAATTGCTTTTTTTTACAAAAAAGAGAGAGTATTTGATGGTATGTTTGTCATTTTGTTTTGCATACTTTCTTAAAAAGGCCGTCACGTAAATCCTTTTAGCAAACACATCCTCCTAAATTTTGAGGTAAGCTGTATTGGATTAACTTCTCATTTTCTTATCAATTTTTGTTCCTTCTTTTGTTGGAGTGTGGGCTCTGAAACCGCAACCAAAACTAGGACCAATTCTTACACTACTATAAGATCCCATCTTTTAGCCTTCTGATCACATCCCACAAAACAACACAAATCTTGTTTGAAATCTGCTCTAGAAATCTGTCATTACAACTTGGAATTTAAAAATATATCATGAAAGTCTTGAATTCCACTAGCATTGTTATGAAAACTAACACCCATTATTGACCACACAGTGCACGCATGCTCCTAATGCATTCCTCATTTTACTTTTACAAACTAACCAAGCCGAAATTTGTAGAATCCCTCATTTTCCTTATGGATTCTTGTGTTTTCCTCGTTGCCGTTGCTCTCTTTATGTTATATACAGCTTTGTGGGCGGCATTATTTGGTATTTTTCTGATTATCTTGTGGTAATTGCAGACAAGGGCCAGTGGTTAGAAAGACGACTTGGGTTTCATTTGCTCCTTTTGATCCCTCTAGGGTCGCCCAAATGTTTTGGCGTCCAAGGTAACTGTCGCTCTATCTCTCTCCCTCAGATTGCGATTCTGTTGCCTTTTTTTGGTGTGTGTGGACATATTACTGTTGCTATACAGTTGTTAAAAAGCTTTGATAATTTGATGCTGAAATATGCTATTGCCTCACCTTATCTTTCACATTATCCTTCTTGCTTCTTATGATAATGATGGAGAGTTGATGTTTATTTTGAAATCACTGAGATGGCGGGTGTCGTGCTCAAAGAGGTTATTGGTGTTACCATGATGATGCCTCCATATGGTGTTCGACATGGATTTGCTGCCGGCTGTTATGGAAGCAGGTACAAATTTAGGGTTTATGTGGATGTATCCTGCAACTTCTCATCGCTTCTGCGTTGGTTTTAGCAATTTTATTTTAGGTACAATCCACCAAACCCCCAACTTTATATTTGTGTACTTGATCTCGGCTTTAATTTTTGTTTGTTTGATGCTCTTTGTCATGTTTGAATGTGGAACGAAGGTGGAGTTTCGTTTGGGTTCTGGATACTCCATCTTGTGCTTCCATTTTTCACCAAATTTCTTCTTTTTTTATAAAAAAAGAAGAAGTCTATTTGCTATTATATTTGTCATTTTGTTTTGAATACATTCTTAAAAAGGCTGTCACGGAAATCCTTGTAGCAAACACATTCTCCTGAATTTTGAGGTAAGCTGTGTTGGATTAACTTCTCATTTTCTTGTCAATTTTTGTCCTTTTGTTGGAGTGTGGGCTTTGAAACCGCAACCAAAACTAGGACCAATTCTTACACTACTATAAGATCCCATCTTTTAGCCTTCTAATCACATCGCACAAAACAACACAAATCTTGTTTGAAATCTGCTTTAGAAATCAGTCACTACAACTTGGAGTTTAAGGATATATCCTGAAAGTCTTGAATTCCACTAGTATTGTTATGAAAACAGACACCCATTATTGACCACAAGGTCCACGCATGCTCCTAATGCATCCCTCATTTTACTTTTACAAACTAACGTAGCCGAAATTTGTAGAATCCCTCATTTTCCTTATGGATTCTTGCGTTTTCCTCGCCGCTGTTGCTCTCTTTAGGCGGCGTTGTTTGGTTTTTTTTCTGATTATCTTGTGGTAATTGCAGACAAGTGCCAGTGCTTAAAAAGACGACTTGGGTTTCATTTGCTCATTTTGATCCCTTTGGGGTCACCCAAATGTTTTGGCATCCATGGTACTTGTCTCTTTGTCTCTCTCCCTCAGATCGCGATTCTGTTGCCTATTCTTTTGTGTGTGTGAACATATTACAGTTGCTATACAGTTGTTAAAAAGCTTTGATAATTTGATGCTGAAATATCCTATTGCCTCACCTTATCTTTCACTTTATCCTTCTTGCTTCTCATGATAATGATGGAGAGTTGATGTTTATTTTGGAATTACTGAGATGGCGGGTGTCGTGGTCAGAAAGGTTATTGGGTTTGCCACAATGATTCCTCCATATGGTGTTCGACGTGGATTTGCTGCCGGCAGTTCTGGGAGCAAGTACAAATTCAGGGTTTATGTGGATGTATCCTGTAACTTCTCATCGCTTCTGCGTTGGTTCTAGCGATTTGATTTTAGGTACAATCCACCAAATCCCCATCTTTATATTTGTGTACTTGATCGCGGCTTTAATTTTTGTTTATTTGATGCTCTTTGTCATGTTTGGATGTGAAACGAAGGTGGAGGTTCATTTTGGGTTCTGGATACTCTATCTTGGGGTAATTGTTGACAAGTACCTGTGCTTATAAAGACGACTTGTGTTTCATTTGCGGCTTTTGATCCCTCTGGGGTCGACAAATGTTTTGGCGTCCAAGGTACTTGTCTCTCTTCCTCAGATTGCGGTTCTGTTGCCTTTTCTTTTGTGTGTGCGAACATATTACAGTTGCTCTACTGTTGTTAAAAAGCTTTGATAATTTGATGCTGAAATATGCTATTGCCTAACCTTATCTTTCACTTTATCCTTCTTGCTTCTCATGATAGTGATGGAGAGTTGATGTTTATTTTGGAATCAGTGAGATGGCGGGTGTTGTGCTCAAAGAGGTTATTGGGGTTGCCGCGATGATGCCTCCATATGGTGTTCGACGAGGATTTGCTGCCGGCAGTTCTCGGAGCAGGTACTAATTGAGGGTTTATGTGGATGTATCCTGCAACTTCTCATCGCTTCTGCGGTAGTTCTAGCGATTTGATTTTAGGTACAATCTAACAAATCCCCATATTTATATTTGTGTACTTGGTCTCGGCTTTATTTTTTGTTTGTTTGATGCTCTTTGTCATTTTTGAATGTGGAACGAAGGTGGAGGTTCGTTTTGGGTTCAAGATACTCCATCTCGTGCTTCCATTTTTCCCCAAATTGTTTTTTTTTTTAGAAAGACTATTTGATGTTATGTTTGTCGTTTTGTTTTGGATACATTCTAAAAAAGGCTGTCAGGGAAATCCTTTTAGCAAACACATTCTCCTGAATTTTGAGGTAAGCTGTCTTGGATTGACCTCTCATTTTCTTGTAAATTTTTGTTCCTTCTTTTGTTAGAGTGTGGGCTCTGAAACCGCAACCAAAACTAGGACCAATTCTTACACTACTATAAGATCCCATCTTTTAGCCTTCTGATCACATCGCACAAAACGACACAAATCTTGTTTGAAATCTGCTCTAGAAATCAGTCTCTACAACTTGGAGTTTAAGGATATATCATGAAAGTCTTGAATTCCACTAGCATTGTTATGAAAACTAACACCTATTATTGACCTCACGGTCCATGCGTGCTCCTAATGCATCCCTCCTTTTACTTTTACAAACGAACCTTACCGAAATTTGTAGAATCCCTCATTTTCCTTATGGATTCTTGCGTTTTCCTCGCTGCCGTTGCTCTCTTTATGTTATATACAGCTTTGTAGGCGGCGTTATTTGGTTTTTTTTTTCTGATTATCTTGTGGTAATTGCAGACAAGTGCTAGTGCTTAGAAAGACGACTTGGGTTTCATTTGCTCCTTTTGATCCCTTTGGAGTCACCCAAATGTTTTGGCATCCATGGTACTTGTCTCTCTATCTCTCTCCCTCAGATCGCGATTCTGTTGCCTTTTCTTTTGTGTGTGTGAACATATTACAGTTGTTATATAGTTGTTAAAAAGCTTTGATAATTTGATGCTGAAATATGCTATTGCCTCACCTTATCTTTCACTTTATCCTTCTTGCTTCTCATGATAATGATATAGAGTTGATGTTTATTTTGGAATCACTGAGATGGCGGGTGTCGTGCTCAAATAGGTTATTGGGGTTGCCGCGATGATGCCTCCATATGGTGTTCGACGTGGATTTGCTGCCGGCAGTTCTGGGTGCAAGTACAAATTGAGGGTTTATGTGGATGTATCCTTTAACTTCTCATCGCTTCTGCGTTGGTTATAGCGATTTGATTTTAGGTACAATCCACCAAATCCCCATCTTTATATTTGTGTACTTGATCTCGGATTTAATTTTTGTTTGTTTGATGCTCTTTGTCATGTTTGGATGTGGACTGAAGGTGGAGGTTCGTTTTGGGTTCAAGATGCTCTATCTTGTAGTAATTGTAGACAAGTACCTGTGCTTAGAATGACGACTTGAGTTTCATTTGCGCCTTTTGATCCCTCTGGGGTCGACAAATGTTTTGGCGTCTAAGGTACTTGTCTCTCTGTCTCTCTTCCTCAGATTGCGGTTCTGTTGCCTTTTCTTTTGTGTGTGCGAACATATTACAGTTGCTCTACTATTGTTAAAAAGCTTTGATAATTTGATGCTGAAATATGCTATTGCCTCACCTTATCTTTCACTTTATCCTTCTTGCTTCTCATGATAGTGATGGGGAGTTGATGTTTATTTTGGAATCACTGAGATAGCGGGTGTTGTGCTCAAAGAGGTTATTGGGGTTGCCGCGATGATGCCTCCATATGGTGTTCGACGAGGATTTGCTGCCGGCAGTTCTGGGAGCAGGTACTAATTGAGGGTTTATGTGGATGTATCCTGAAACTTCTCATCGCTTCTGCAGTAGTTCTAGCGATTTGATTTTAGGTACAATCTACCAAATCCCCATATTTATATTTGTGTACTTGATCTCGGCTTTAATTTTTTTTTGTTTAATGCTCTTTGTCATTTTTGAATGTGGAACGAAGGTGGAGGTTCGTTTTGGGTTCTAGATACTCCATCTCGTGCTTCCATTTTTCCACAAATTGTTTTTTTTTAGAAAGTCTATTTGATGTTATGTTTGTCGTTTTGTTTTGGATACATTCTAAAAAAGGCCGTCAGGGAAATCCTTTTAGCAAACACATTCTCCTGAATTTTTAGGTAAGCTGTCTTGGATTAACCTCTCATTTTCTTGTCAGTTTTTGTTCCTTCCTTTGTTGGTGTGCGGGCTTTGAAACCGCAACCAAAACTTGGACCAATTCTTACACTACTATAAGATCCCATCTTTTAGCCTTCTGATCACATCCCACAAAACAACACAAATCTTGTTTGAAATCTGCTTTAGAAATCAGTCACTACAACTTGGAGTTTAAGGATATATCATGAAAGTCTTGAATTCCACTAGCATTGTTATGAAAACAGACACCCATTATTTACCACACGGTCCACGCATGCTCCTAATGCATCCCTCATTTTACTTTTACAAACTAACGTAGCCGAAATTTGTAGAATCCCTCATTTTCCTTATGGATTCTTGCGTTTTCCTCGCCGCTGTTGCTCGCTTTATGTTATATACAGCTTTTTAGGCGGCGTTATTTGGTTTTTTTTCTGATTATCTTGTGGTAATTGCAGACAAGTGCCAGTGCTTAGAAAGACGACTTGGGTTTCATTTGCTCATTTTGATCCCTTTGGGGTCACCCAATTGTTTTGGCATCCATGGTACTTGTCTCTTTGTCTCTCTCCCTCAGATCGTGATTCTGTTGCCTATTCTTTTGTGTGTGTGAACATATTACAGTTGCTATACAGTTGTTAAAAAGCTTTGATAATTTGATGCTGAAATATCCTATTGCCTCACCTTATCTTTAACTTTATCCTTTTTGCTTCTCATGATAATGATGGAGAGTTGATGTTTATTTTGGAATTACTGAGATGGCGGGTGTCGTGGTCAGAAAGGTTATTGGGTTTGCCACGATGATTCCTCCATATGGTGTTCGACGTGGATTTGCTGCCGGCAGTTCTGGGAGCAAGTACAAATTCAGGGTTTATGTGGATGTATCCTGTAACTTCTCATCGCTTCTGCGTTGGTTCTAGCGATTTGATTTTAGGTACAATCCACCAAATCCCCATCTTTATATTTGTGTACTTGATCTCGGCTTTAATTTTTATTTATTTGATGCTCTTTGTCATGTTTGGATGTGAAACGAAGGTGGAGGTTCATTTTGGGTTCTGGATACTCTATCTTGGGGTAATTGTAGACAAGTACCTGTGCTTATAAAGACGACTTGGGTTTCATTTGCGCCTTTTGATCCCTCTGGGGTCGACAAATGTTTTGGCGTCCAAGGTAACTGTCGCTCTATCTCTCTCCCTCAGATTGCGATTCTGTTGCCTTTTTTTGGTGTGTGTGGACATATTACTGTTGCTATACAGTTGTTAAAAAGCTTTGATAATTTGATGCTGAAATATGCTATTGCCTAACCTTATCTTTCACTTTATCCTTCTTGCTTCTCATGATAGTGATGGAGAGTTGATGTTTATTTTGGAATCAGTGAGATGGCGGGTGTTGTGCTCAAAGAGGTTATTGGGGTTGCCGCGATGATGCCTCCATATGGTGTTCGACTAGGATTTGCTGCCGGCAGTTCTCGGAGCAGGTACTAATTGAGGGTTTATGTGGATGTATCCTGCAACTTCTCATTGCTTCTGCGGTAGTTTTAGCTATTTGATTTTAGGTACAATCTACCAAATCCCCATATTTATATTTGTGTACTTGATCTCGGCTTTAATTTTTGTTTGTTTGATGCTCTTTGTCATTTTTGAATGTAGAACAAAGGTGGAGGTTCGTTTTGGGTTCAAGATACTCCATCTCATGCTTCCATTTTTCCCCAAATTGCTTTTTTTTTTAGAAAGTCTATTTGATGTTATGTTTGTCGTTTTGTTTTGGATACATTCTAAAAAAGGCTGTCAGGGAAATCCTTTTAGCAAACACATTCTCCTGAATTTTGAGGTAAGTTGTCTTGGATTGACCTCTCATTTTCTTGTCAATTTTTGTTCCTTCTTTTGTTAGAGTGTGGGCTCTGAAACCGCAACCAAAACTAGGACCAATTCTTACACTACTATAAGATCCCATCTTTTAGCCTTCTGATCACATCGCACAAAACAACACAAATCTTGTTTGAAATCTGCTCCAGAAATCAGTCTCTACAACTTGGAGTTTAAGGATATATCATGAAAGTCTTCAATTCCACTAGCATTGTTATGAAAACTAACACCCATTATTGACCACACGGTCCATGCATGCTTCTAATGCATCCCTCCTTTTACTTTTACAAACGAACCTAGCCAAAATTTGTAGAATCCCTCATTTTCCTTATGGATTCTTGCGTTTTCCTCGCTGCCGTTGCACTCTTTATGTTATATACAGCTTTGTAGGCGGCGTTATTTGGTTTTTTTTTTTTCTTCTGATTATCTTGTGGTAATTGCAGACAAGTGCTAGTGCTTAGAAAGACGACTTGGGTTTCATTTGCTCCTTTTGATCCCTTTGGAGAACCCAAATGTTTTGGCATCCATGGTACTTGTCTCTCTATCTCTCTCCCTCAGATCGCGATTCTGTTGCCTTTTCTTTTGTGTGTGTGAACATATTACAGTTGCTATATAGTTGTTAAAAAGCTTTGATAATTTGATGCTGAAATATGCTATTGCCTCACCTTATCTTTCACTTTATCCTTCTTGCTTCTCATGATAGTGATGGAGAGTTGATATTTATTTTGGAATCACTGAGATGGCGGGTGTTGTGCTCAAAGAGGTTATTGGGGTTGCCGCGATGATGCCTCCATATGGTGTTCGACGAGGATTTGCTGCCGGCAGTTCTGGGAGCAGGTACTAATTGAGGGTTTATGTGGATGTATCCTGGAACTTTTCATCGCTTCTGCAGTAGTTCTAGCGATTTGATTTTAGGTACAATCTACCAAATCCCCATATTTATATTTGTGTACTTGATCTCGGCTTTAATTTTTGTTTGTTTGATGCTCTTTGTCATTTTTGAATGTGGAACGAAGGTGGAGGTTCGTTTTGGGTTCTAGATACTCCATCTCGTGCTTCCATTTTTCCACAAATTGCTTTTTTTTAGAAAGTCTATTTGATGTTATGTTTGTCGTTTTGTTTTGGATACATTCTAAAAAAGGCCGTCAGGGAAATCCTTTTAGCAAACACATTCTCCTGAATTTTTAGGTAAGCTGTCTTGGATTAACCTCTCATTTTCTTGTCAGTTTTTGTTCCTTCCTTTGTTGGTGTGTGGGCTCTGAAACCGCAACCAAAACTAGGACCAATTCTTACACTACTATAAGATCCCATCTTTTAGCCTTCTGATCACATCCCACAAAACAACACAAATCTTGGTTGAAATCTGCTCTAGAAATCAGTCACTACAACTTGGATTTTAAGGATATAACATGAAAGTCTTGAATTCCACTAGCATTGTTATGAAAACTGACACCCATTATTGACCACACGGTCCACGCATGCTCCTAATGCATCCCTCATTTTACTTTTACAAACTAACCGTGCCGAAATTTGTAGTATCCCTCATTTTCCTTATGGATTCTTGCGTTTCCCTCGCTACCGTTGATCTCTTTATGTTATATACAGCTTTGTAGGCGGCGTTGTTTGGTTTTTTTTCTGATTATCTTGTGGTAATTGCAGACCAATGTCTTTGCTTAGAAAGATGACTTGGGTTTTATTTGCTCCTTTTGATTCCTCTGGGGTCGTCCAAATGTTTTGGCGTCCAAGGTACTTGTCTCTCTGTCTCTCTCGCTCAGATCGCGATTTTGTTTCCTTGTTTTTTTAGTGTGTGAACATATTCGTATCAGGAAGCCTTGACCGGAGCTTAGGTCCGAACCACCACTCAGCCGTTGGATCATGTTTTCAATGGTCCAGATTTTAATGAAACTTTTCCTGGGAAAAGTTAATTGTTATACACACTCTAGATCAAGTTAGGACTCCCTGATATAAGCTTAGGTCTAAACTTTTGATCTCAGCCGTTGGATTGTATTTTCAATGCCTGTCACATTTAACTTTTCCGGGGAAAAGTTTCATTAAAATTTGGACCATTGAAAACACGATCTAACCGCTGTGTGGTGGTCCTGACCTAGGCTCCGGTCAGGGCTCCCTGATAGGAACCGGACCGTGTATGTATGTATGTATATATATATATATATATATATAGACACACACATAGTCCCCTTCTCCCAAGGACCACCTGAACTTAATAAAATACGGACCTCCCTTCCCCAATTTAATTTCGATGATCCGAACCGTTCAATGTGTTCAGAACGAGATTTAAGGGTACTCGCGAGAAATCAGCCCAAAAAAAAAATGATCGGGAAAGGCTTCATCCGAGCAGTTTTTGTTTATTTTTTATCGAACGGTTCAAATAAAAACTGCTTGGATGAAGCCCTTCCTAGTTTTTTTTTCCGATTCCTCGCGGGTACCCTTAAAATCATGTTCTGAACACATTAAGCGACTCAAATCATCGAAATTCGAACGGAAAATGGGAGAAATGGGAGGTCCTTATTTTAGTTAAAATAAGGATCTCCTCATTTTAAAATGACTCTATATATATATATATATATTATTGATCCATCTGGACCATCTCCACTCACATGTTGGGATGTGTTTGTTTCGATACAAGAATCCTGGTGATTGATCATAAAGGGTTGTTGCATCTTAGTTAATCTTACAACCGGTTTTTAAGAAGGTAAACTAACTGTATACTTCAAAAGATATGGATGTCTTAAAAGCCTTAAAGTATTACATTACCACAAAATACATTCCAAACGACATACTTGGGTTACCTCAGTTTCAAAATTTACACAAGCTACAAACATATATCACAAGGTGTTTGAAAACTAAACCAAATCAATATCTTTTAAGAACTCATGTCAATTCCTGCTACTATCTTTCGAACTCAACTCTTAGGTCGTTGCTCACCTAAACTTTAACTTTTGCTCCAAAGGTGTAGTTCTTTTCTATTGCCCAAGTTTTTTTCCGAATACTTCGAATCATGGGAACTGTATTCATCTCAATACTTCAGTACAAGAGATGAATTTTGCTATTGCCACAGCATATGTATGTACCAGTTTCCTTACTGTCTTTTTAAATTCTTCTATGCTTTTTGCAATATCTAAAATAACATGTAAATGCCATTATAAACCGAACAATCCTTGGTCACAAAAAACCAATTGGCATGACTTGTATTTGCAATACTAATTCTGGGTTCTGATTAGTCAGCTGTGAAAATTCATGAGGCGCAAAAGGGTTTATTTGTTTCAATCACGATGCAACCTTGTGTCTTCCACCCAACGTTTATCTCTCACTCTTTTTTTATCATAGATTTGTATTTGCTTGCATATGGAATGGCCTTCATTGTTATCTGCTACTTCCTTCTTTGCAGAAGAATCGTGCCCTATTCTCACTTATTGCTCTGGTTGAAGCGAAGATTATTGTTCGAAGAAGGGTTCACCAGGTTTGACCGATTTAATTGATTTTTCCTTTAGTTTTTGCCCTAATCTAATACTAAGGATTTATTGTACCGTATTCATTGATAACTGTATCTACTACGAACTTGACCCGAGATGAGTTCGCCTCATGTTACCAACCTTGTTGAACGAATTTGGAGAGAGAAAGAATTGAGCGTGAGAAATCTCTCATCTGATTTCATTAACAGAGAAAAGGGGAATATATACAACCCTACAATACAAATGACTAAAGAACCCTTTTGTACAAAGAATCTAACAAATAGCACCCTAGCTAAAACCATCTAACCAACTGAGACATGTCTCATTACATGATAGCCTATACAATCTAACACTCCCCCTCAAGTTGGTGCATAGATATTAATCATGCCCAACTTGGAGAGGATACGATGAAACACCTTACTACTAAGACCTTTAGTAAACACATCAGCTAATTGGTCCTCGGATTTCACATAAGGCATGCATATTACACCACTGTTCAGCTTCTCTTTGATAAAGTGTCTATCAATCTCTATATGCTTTGTCCGATCATGTTGAACAGGATTATGAGCGATGTTGATAGCAGCCTTGTTATCACAGTACAGCTTCATAGAACTGTGATCAGCAATTCCCAAATCATGCAAAAAGGTTTGAAGCCATAAAAGCTCACAAACACCATGTGCCATGGCTCTATACTCAGCTTCTGCACTTGACCTCGCTACCACAGATTGCTTTTTGCTTCTCCACGTAACTAAATTCCCACCAAGGAAAGTGCAATAGCCAGAGGTAGAACGTCTATCATCAATTGATCCTGCCCAGTCTGCATCAGTGAAGGATTCCAACCTCAAATGACCATGGTTTGAAAACAAAATACCTTTGCCTGGAGAGGATTTTAGGTACCTCAAGATACGATAAACAGCATCAAGGTGAGAAGAACGAGGGTCATGCATAAATTGACTGACAACTCCCACCGCATAAGAAATGTCTGGACGTGTGTGAGATAAGTATATCAGACGACCCACAAGTCTCTGATATCTTTCCTTATCCGCATGCTCTCCCATGCTGCCAAGATGATGATTGACCTCAATAGGAGTGTCAGCGGGCTTGCACCCCAGCATCCCAGTCTCCTCCAAGAGGTCAAGAATATATTTCCTTTGGGAAATGAAGATCCCTTTCTCAGATCTAGCCACCTCCATGCCAAGAAAGTATTGCATCGCCCCCAACTCCTTAATTTCAAATTCCTTGGCAAGAAGAACTTTAAGCATCTGAAGCTCATTCACATCATCACCTGTCATAATTATGTCATCCACATAAACTATAAGGATGGCAATCTTACCATCACTCCTCTTGGTGAACATAGTATGATCAGCATGACTCTGCGTGTATCCAAGTTTCAACATGGCCTTGAGAAATCTGTCAAACCACGCTCTTGGTGATTGTTTCAAGCCATAGAGAGCCTTCTTCAACCTACACACCTTGCCCTCAGTGGTAGGGGAAGAAAAACCAGGTGGTATATCCATATACACCTCTTCTTCCAAATCACCATGAAGGAAAGCATTCTTCACATCAAACTGTTGAAGTGGCCAGTTTAGAGTAGCAGCACAGGACAACAAGGTGCGAATAGAGTTCATCTTGGCCACTGGAGCAAAGGTTTCTTCATAGTCAATGCCATATGTCTGAGTATAGCCTTTGGCAACCAATCTTGCCTTGTACCTCTCAACAGTGCCATCAGCTTTATGCTTAACCGTGAACACCCATTTACATCCCACTGCATTCTTTCCCCGAGGAAGAGACACTAACTCCCAGGTGCCATTTTCCTTCAAGGCCTTCATCTCCTCTACCATAGCTTCATTCCACTTAGGAGTTGCAAAAGCTTCCTTCCAACCCTGTGGAATAGGTATAGAAGAAAGAGAAGAAAGAAAGGTAGAGTACGAAGGAGACAGACGAGAATATGAAACAAATTGCGAAATGGAATGTTCGGTACATAATCGAGCCGGCACTTTATGTGTACGAATTGGCTTTCTATGAGCAATAGGCACATCAAGATCATCAAAAGGAAGAGATATAGAGGAAGGAGATTTACCAGAAGACTCAGCTGAAGCGTCAGGAACTAGAACTGGTGATGACGATTGGTACTGTGGTAATGCACCAGGTTGGCCCTTTTTCTTGCGAGTGAAAGTTTTTAACTCAGGTCTGTCCAATCTTTCTCTCGCATCCGGAATTACTCTTTCTTCAGATTCAGGTTCCTCTCTCTCCCCTTCAGGATTACTAAGGCTAGGAGAAGCCTCCTCCCCCTCACCAATGTTCTCCCCTGTACCAACATTCTCCCCCTCACCAACAGTTGGGGGAAATGACCACAAATCAAAACCACAAGATGTCAACATCTCTTCCCCTCTAGAACTCTCCCCCTGAAGAGATGGGGACGAGAGAGGGTAAAAGGGTTGGTGTTCCCAAAAGGTGACATCCATTGAAACAAATTTCTTTCGAGAAAGAGGATCATAGCAATGATACCCCTTTTGAGTAGGGGAGTAGCCAAGAAAAACGCATTTACGAGCTTTAGGATCTAACTTTCCACCGGGGTGGTGAGGGGCATGCACATAACAAACACAACCAAAAATCTTAGGAGGAAGAGTAGAGACCCGAAAGTTACCAGGAAGGAAATCCAAGGGAGTCCGGAATTGAAGAACACTGGATGGCATTCGATTAATAAGATAAGAGGCTGTAAGGATAGCCTCGCTCCAAAAATGTTTAGGAACATTCATAGTAAACATAAGAGAGCGAGCCACCTCAGCCAGATGCCGGTTCTTCCTTTCCGCAACTCCATTTTGCTGCGGCGTATCTACACAAGTGGTTTGGAAAAGAATACCATGGCCATCAAGATATGACTTGAAGGGTCCGTTCATATATTCAGTCCCATTGTCACAACGAAGTATCTTGATGTTGGTATCAAATTGTGTGTGCACCATCTTATGAAATGACTGGAAGCATGAGAAAACTTCACTTTTTGCTCGAAGTAGATACACCCAAGTTATACGAGAATGACAATCAATAAAGGTTACAAAATAGCGATAACCAGAATTAGAGGTAATGGGAGAAGGACCCCAGACATCAGTGTGGACAACCATAAAAGGAGAAGCACTTCTCTGATGAACAGGAGCATAAAAGGAACGTCTATGTTTTGCAAGTTCACAAGCTTCACAAAAGAACCTACTTCTAGAACATCGTTTAGTTAAAGTAGGAAAAAGTTTCTCTAAAATACCAAAAGAAGGGTGGCCAAGTCTACGGTGCCACTGATGCAATAGAGGGAGAGCTGAACCCGTATCCGCCTCAAGGGCATGACCCAATGATAAGGGTGTAAAAGAAGGACAAGGCACAGACTCCAAAAAATACAGGCCATCCTGAGCTCTACCGGTACCAATCGTCTTTCCTGTTCCCAGTTCCTGAAAGACACAATGAGTGGGAAAAAATGTCACTGAACAATTCAAAGATTGTGTGAGACTACTAACAGATATAAGATTAGTAGTAAAATTTGGAACATGGAGAACAGAAGAAAGAGGTAAGGTAGGTGAGCAGCGAATGGAACCTTTCCCTGAAATAGCAGATAGGGATCCATCAGCTACTCGTACTTTGTCCTTACCGGAGCAAGTAGAGTAGGAATCAAAAAAGGATGAGCAACTTGTCATATGGTCCGTGGCACCAGAATCGATTATCCAAGGAATAGAGATAGAAGCTGGAGAAATATGAGCTTGTATACCTGAGTTGGCAGAGTGGGAGGAAGTAGTGGAATTAGAAGCCATAGAGGATGGAGGACCTTGGTTACTCATTAGCCGCCTGAGAACTTGCATCTCTTCGGGAGAAAAAGAATCACAAGTATCAGATATAGAGTCACCAGCAGACTCTGTGGCATTGGCATAAGAGCGCACAGAACCACCACTACGACCACCTCGGTGTCCCCGTGAGTTAGGTTTACCATGTAACTTCCAACAGTATTCCCTAGTATGACCATTTTTATCACAACAGTCACAATGGAGTGAGGCTCGATCAACCGAAACACCTTTGGTCTTCAACTGGCTCTGTCCTGTTTTACCATCCCTTGGAAAGGGAATAGATACCAAGGCTGAGTGATCTGGAGTGGATGCCATCAGGGGAGGAGCCATAGAATTTCTGCGAGTCTCCTCTTGCTGAATACTTGCATAAGCCTCGCCAAGAGAGGGAAGAGGGGTACGACTCAGCACATGCCCACGGTGCTGATCATAATCCACATCAAGACCTGCCATAAAGTCATAAACACGATCTTTCCCAACCATTTGTTGGAAAGCAGCTGCATCAGTTGCACAAACAGGCCGATAACTTTGATAAAAATCAAGTGCCTGCCAGAGCCCCATTATCTCTGCATAATAGTCAGCAACTGGTCGATTGTTTTGCACAACGGCCTTGAGTTTCTTCCTCAACTCAAAAATTTGGGCGTCATTCCCTTTTTGAGAATAAGTCTCTGCCACGGCATCCCAAACCTGCTTTGGCGTATCAAGATACATAAAGCTATTCTGAATAGTAGAAGACATCGAATTAAACAGCCATGTCAAGACCAAGGCATTATGATTGGTCCATTTTGTGAGATCTGGTCCCTCCGTGGGTTTCACCACATTCTCAGTAAGGTAGTGTAGGAGACCCTTAGTGGTGATAGCCAGTGTAAACGCACGCGACCAAAGTAGATAATTGGAACCATCTAACTTGACGCGGCAGATATCCATCGGAGTGTTGTCAAGAAAAGGACTATAACCCATTCCACTGTTTGAACTAGACTTACCAGTTCCTTCATTTGAAAATGGATTCTCCTCTGACATATTGAAGGCTCAAAAACAGTGGACTGCCGAAAAAAGAAGAAGTTGCACAACTGAACAATACAAACACAAATCACTGTTCAAGTGCAGCAAACGCCCCCTAAATAGTGGGTTACGAGTAAACTAACCGCAGGCTTCGAAACACATGAAAAATGGACCTCGGATAACCAGGCCCAGTCACTTTCAGAAGCAAAGAGGCGGTAGCGGAAGCTTACAGAGATGATCAACAGCAACAAACATAAAGAACGAGCACATACCAGATCTTGGAAGCAATAGGCAGCAGAAAAAATACCCAATCGGCACCAGAAAACACTCAAAACGAGTCCAACCGGAGGTAGAAAGACCTCAAACGAGAACAACCTGGGTTCGCCGAAGTTCGCCGGAGGTCGCCGGTAGTCGGCGAGAGTCCTGGTGGAAAAAGATCCGGTGCCCTAGATCGTGATGCTCTGATACCATGAACGAATTTGGAGAGAGAAAGAATTGAGCGTGAGAAATCTCTCATCTGATTTCATTAACAGAGAAAAGGGGAATATATACAACCCTACAATACAAATGACTAAAGAACCCTTTTGTACAAAGAATCTAACAAATAGCACCCTAGCTAAAACCATCTAACCAACTGAGACATGTCTCATTACATGATAGCCTATACAATCTAACACTTGTGAAAGGTAATAATTTAGGAGTTCATTCAAATTTCTTTTTTGTGGGTTTGGATTTACTTTTTCGGTGTTTCTATTTTGATTGGTGTTGGAATATTGGGGCTTTGGTTTTGATTCAACCCATTGTTTCAAGTTATTGGCTAATAGGCTCAAACAACTGTGTTGCAAACTTGGCAATTGAAAGCATACTGGTTGTCTTTTGAAGATCTATTAGATTGGGCATGCACTCTAGTTAGACATTTTAGCTATGATCTTTGCTTTTGGGTATTGATTTGAATGTGTTGTGGTACTCATGCAGCCATCAAGTGTCTTTCTGCTGAATCAATGCAAGGGGCCACTAAATTTTTGACTGAGGTTAATATGATTTCAACCATCCTACATCCAAACCTTGTTGAACTAATTGGCTGCTGCGCGGAAAGAACTCACCGGAGTATAAACATTACTTGACCAAACTCATGCAAGGAACTTAGAGTATTTAGTTATTTTATGGACATTGATAATTCCACGAGCACTTATGTTAGTGCTGCGATATTTTAATTGGTCTCTATATTGTACCTTCATTGGGACCCTCTTTCATTTTTTCCTCTGTTGGATCAGAACCTCTCTCATCTGTCTCTCTGCTTCAAACCCACTCTCTCTCTCTCCAAAACAGGTAAACCCATTTTGCTCCCCTTCCTCTTGAGCTGTCTTCGATTTCACCCACTGGCATGAATCTTGAGAAAAAAATGATAGCCTTCGATTTCACCCCTGGCATGAATCTAGGAGGGTGCGAACAAGAAGAGAGTGAAACACAGAACCACACCAAACCAAACCAAAAATTACCATTACAAATGCCTTTCTGCAATTTTACTCTGTCCATCTTTCTCATTTTACTCTAGATTCCCTTTTTTCATGAGATAAAACAAATTTGTACAGAATAAACAGTTTTTGTGGTGATTAGACATTGTGACTTAAATTCTACTCTCTTTGCTGCATTGTCCAGTCGATATGTATTTAATCAAGTGTTTCCATAGTCTAGGAATACTTTTTGGTAAATTCTCAATTAAGAAATGTGTTTTTGGTGAGTCTTTAAGCTCTTGCTGACCATAATTTATTTCCCGTGATTGAATGGTTCGTTGCACCTTTATATTTTTTCCGTGAGTATATTAAGCTCTTGCTGACAATAATTTTTTTCCCTTGATTGCATGGTTCGTGGCACCTCGCGCTTGATGTTGGTATCAAGTCAGTATTGATATTGTCTTGATTCAATAGGTTAGTAATTTGATTCCTGTGTTTTTGGCCTTTCCAATAAATTATTGTGGCATGAGAAGCAAGATTTTGCTACATGGTTTTGTCCTCTTGGATTAGTTTATTTATACACAAGTTGTCTTTGTTTCTTCCTCATTTGCTCTCTGTTTTTTCAGAGTCATTGTAGAGTGGTTATTTTTGCTTTTTTTCAAATGCCGAATTTCCGATGTAGTTTATTTTCAGCACCTACTCTCACTATCACTTTGCCCTCCAAAAGCTTAGGTTGCCACTCTCGGCTTATAGTTGTCTCTTTTCCTTGACATGGATTAATAGTTAGAATGAAACAAGTTAATGTCTATATATGGTGAAAATGATATACTCCCTCCGTCCCTTTTTAAATGTCCTGCTTCGTAACTCCAACTTATTAAAAAGACATCATCATTATACCTTTCACATCAACTTTTTCCTCTACTTCCCTACTTACCCATCATCATTACACTTTTACTCACTAACTTTTCAAAATAGAATCTACTTTTAGGGACAAAATAGACAATTCACCAACTTTTACCCACTAACTTTATAAAATGGACACTTATTAAGGGACAGCCCAAAATGGAATACTGGACTGTAATAAAGGGACGGAGGGAGTACAATAGAGACATTGTCAAATATAGAAGGAAAGCTCTAGGAATACATGGTGTTTTCTGCTTGGGGAGTTTTCCAAAGGCAAACTATTCTTAAGATTGATACTTTAGTGATATCAATAACCCTTGAACCATGTGGCAAGAACTACATTTACAGAGCAATCAAGGATTGGCTTCCGTTTGTAGATGTCAAGTTATAGCTAAGGTACTGAAGCGTTACTCAAATACTTTTGCCCAAGGAAAATGACCTTATGCTATAGTAGAATGAACTAGAACTGGTCTTACAAATTTATGTTGCTATTTTTTTTTTTTTTAGGAATTCGATGAAGGCTTTAGTGGTTTGTGGATGTCTACTGGTATGATGTCATTATAGGGTTTGCTTTTAATAGACGTTGCATTTTGTAGAGACTATCTTTTTGGTTTCTTATTGGTTGCTATGCTCGTGATATGACAACCCTTGAACCATGTGGCAAGAACTACATTTATAGACCAATCAAGGATTGGCTTCCGTTTGTAGATGTCAAAGTTATAGCTAAGGTACTTGAGCGTTACTCGAATACTTTTGCCCAAGGAAAATAACCATGCTATAAGATTTTCTTTAGGGAGGAGTGGGGGAAGAATTTAAGTACCATTTAGTAGATTGGGATATGGTTTGTACTCCTATTAGAAAGGGAGGTTTGGGAATGAAGAAGCTAAAATTATTCAATCAAGCTGTGTAGGGTAAATGGCTTTGGAGATTTTTTTTTGAAAGGGAGAGTGGTCTTCCCTCACTGTGAGCAAGCCTATGGTGTGGCTCTTTGGAGGGGTATTATGAATGGGTGGGATGCTTTTGCAAGGAATATTCATATGGTGGTTGGCAATGGGAGAAGGGTGAAATTTTGGGATCATGTGTGGTGTGGAGATGTGAGCCTTCGAGTTTCTTTTCCAACTATTTATAGTTTGGCTTGTGACAAGGAGGCATCCGTTTCTAATTATCTTCACCTTAGTGATGGGGCTACAGTGTGGGACATTCAGTTACGAAGGGATGTTTTTTATTGGGAGGATGAGGAGTTGTTGTCTTTGCTTGCTAGAGTGTATGATACTCGTGGGATGGGGGGGAGAGGGGATGAGATGCTATGGTAGTTGTCTAAATCAGGGTCCTTTTAGGTGAATTCCTACTATCGATCGTTTTGTGGAATTGGTAATCCATCTCTCCCTTGGAAAGCAATATGGAAAACTATGGCACCTTTGAAAGTGAGTTTCTTTGTGTAGTGTGCGGCTCAAGGCAAGATTCTCAGTTTAGACAATCTGATGCGAAGGGGGAGAGTTATTTGAATCGGTGTTGTATGTGCAAAAGGGATGCGGAGATAGTCGATCATCTCCTCATTCACTGGGCGTGGGCATGGGAGCTGTGGTGCTTGGTGTTGTCATGGTTTGGGGTGCATTGGGTCATGCCGAGGAATATTATGGAACTTTTAATCGCTTGGAGAGGTGTTAGAGTTGGGAAGAGTAGACGGCGTGTTTGGGCCATGATTCCTCTTTGCTTAATCTGGGTTATATGGTGAGAGAGAAATTTTAGATGTTTTGAAGGAATCGAGCATTCGTTGGTTAGACTAAAGAGTCTTTTGGTGATAGTTTGTATAGCTAGGAGAAAAGAGATTGTAGTCCTTCTATTGATTAGTTTTAAGATTGATTTGCTCTTTTCTTTTCACTCGGAGGTGTATAGTTCCTTTTTGTCTTCGGCCTTTTTTTGTATACGGGCGGCATTCCCTTATTGACTCGTTCTAACGATGGTTCGAGCCAACTTTTCAGTGTCTGGTTTTTCACATTTCTGGGTTCTGGGACAGGTCCAGAATGATCCCAGGGGTACTCCAACAGAACAGAACTAAATATTGAAATGTAAAACTGACATTTCTAACAAAAGAAAGCAGTAAACTGGTTATTAACATGCTTTACAGTAATCTATATGAACAAAAGGACATAAAATAGTAGGAAACCAATCCCCACGCAGTCCAGCGCACGCAGCAACGAAGTGTCGCTCGCAAGAATGGGACCGTCGCGCGCTGGTTCCTACCAAGACGGTTTTTGAAACCTTGCCAGCTTTAGGGCCAGGACTGGTATTGATTACCAGCCTTGACCCTGCCAGCCCCCCTCAGGGATCAGAACAGAGAGCAGAACAAAGGTAAGCTATACCTTCGATCTTTGAGGTTTGAAAGGTGTTTGAGCTTTGAGGTTGAGGTTGAGTTTGATTGAGATGCTTGAGTAGTTGAAGAACAAGCTATGTTCTTGAGTGCTAGGTAGGAAATCAAGTGCTTTGTAGACACCCCAATTTGGCCTAACGATTATTTCAAGTCCCATCTTGGGACCATCCCGATAATGAAATAGATACAATGATTGCTGATTGCCTTCTTGAGAACCTTAGGACTTTCGGTAAGATCTTTGAGCCACTTAGAAGACCCAATCAGAGCCATACAGCCTTTCAGACAGAAAATACAGAAGCCTAGGAGAATCCATCTGTCGGCCGTAACATCGATCTCACGGCCTTAACATCATTTCCTCACCCGAGCAAACTGTTGCATCAAAATCTCCCTGAGAGATCATTTCCTCGGCCGCAAGATCTATCCTTCGGCCGAGACATCCATTCCTTGGCCGTGACATCTATTACTCGACCGCCAGATCGTCATTTTTCCAGACTCTGGAACGTTCTGTCAGACGTTTGATCCAACTACACTACTTTTCCGATGCGTTCAGGCTACGTTAGAGGATTGTCATGGAGAGTTAGAATCACACTCTAACTCCAATTTTGATCGTGCATTTCGATTGGCCGGAGTGAGTCACCAATTGCCTATATAAAGGGCCTTTGGACTCCGAAAATAAAGACACGAAATTCATAAGTGAAATCACTCACCCAAGCTCCGATACTCTGTCAAAATACTCTCTCAAACCCTCTCTTCAAAAGCCCTAACCTCCCGAAGGCCGCCATCAATCCAATGATCAAACCCCGAAGTTCAAACCCTAACCCTAGGGTTTTTCGAGGAGCAATCAGTCAATCACACTCAATCCAAAGCAATCAAGCAACTGAGGGATCAAGGTAGTGAGGCCTAACGGCCTCTGGTTTGTCTTATTTACCGTATTCATGACTAACCGTAGTGTTTTGATTATCTATTAGCTTTTCTGTCTGGTGTGAGGAAGAACACCGACCGGGGCTTCGATCCCTCGGCCAGTACATAAAACCAGGAGGATCCCTCGGCCGTGACATCTATTCACCGGCCGCGGGATCCATTACCCTGGAACAGCTTTGTTTGATTTTCTGCTTTTTAATGCATGCTTATCGCACTTGCTCACTTTACTTACTGTTTAAAGGCTAAAAAAATAGACTATGTGTTAGAATTAAACAAAGCATTTACATGTCTTATGTTGAACAAATATGGGCTAGTCTCATGGCTGGGCAGAGAAGGGTGCCTAACACCTTCCCCTTACTGTACTCTTGGCTCCCGTATCCAGAATCTCTATCTATTTTTCCAGTTTTAATAAACTAGGTGGCGACTCTGTTTTGATAACAATCGCTATCGTGTGGCGATGTTCCTAGCCATGGGAATGTCCACGATCTTGTTTTACGAAGCAAGCAACCAATCGAGCAAACAAGTGTTATCAATCTGTATGGAGATGCCCCGTTTGGGAGGTGTCTACAGTTTTTGGCGACTCTGCTGGGGAACATGAGAGCCATAACCAGAAAGTTCAACATAAGACTAATACATGCCTTGTTTAATTCATCTATCATATGCATCGAGTGGGCAACCCGTTGAGTTCACCTGATATCCCGGCATGACACGGGCTATGTTGGGGGTTCCAGCAAACTCCACAGTCACTCGTACCTAGTGGTATATCAAAAAGGGAATCACCTAATCACCGCTTATGATGGGCTGGTGAGAGGATTGGTGCCCTTTGACAACGGAGCACCCTGAGACTACCAAAACCTTGCATGTATTAGAAAGCCATAGAACTTATCAAATTAAGACAGGAACTTACAGGCTAGGAACCTACTTGCATTTTGCTTGCAAAAGTTCTTCCTCACACCTTGTATCATCTGTTATTGTAACATCTCTTTCTGTGCAGAAGGGTTAGGGCTTGAACTAAAAGCCCTAACCCTAAGTCTTTATAGCCAAGCACTAATGGCGTTGCCTGCAAAGTATATTTTTGGTAAAAAACATCATTACTTACTTAACACTCTCGCTTTACTTAAAGCACCGCGAATCATGGATTTCTTGAACAAAATCAAACACTAGCTGCCCCGCCGGCAATTGAACTAGGGGTTGCTCTAGCAATCTTTGCCTTGCGAGGCTAAAAGAAAGAGGGAGTGTAAAGTAGTAGAGCAGGTTATGGATGATTATATGCAAAGTTAAGGATATGATGGATAGAACTTGCAATACTTATTTCTCCATGGATGATTCAGCATGACAAGTGTAGGACTTTGGTTCCTATTTCCAAATCGGCCTAATAACTCATCTTTCAAAATTCAAAATTTTGAGCATGCTTACCTCAACGAGCTGGTAAAATTTAGGAGGTTATCAATGTGCTAGCAAATAATCAAATGAATTTCAATTACCTTAATCACGTTTTGAGAAAGAATCTTCCTTAACCAAGAATTGAAAGAATTTTCAAAAATATTTTGCAATGCCTAGTCTAATGACAAATTTTTCTGAAACATTCAAATAGCCGCTAGCACAGCGATGGACTCCGAGTCTACTTTCTGTTGTAGTCGTATGCTCAACCTTTTCGGTTTGTCTCATAATATGGATTGGCTAGGAAGTGGGATCTTAAGCAACGAGTCTTAAGAATCATCCATATAAAAAATGGCTGGCTATCTATAGTATCAGATAAACTCATGCATACAAACGAATTGCAATGCATGATTCATCCGTAGTCTGTGTAAGTAGCTGTGGTGCTATATATATACATATCATTTTGATTGCCTCTTTCTAACTATGCAGGGGCCAAACCAAAAGAGGAGTCCATCCCCCTCATTTCCTTTCTTTGTTCATCGCATGTCATTTGGTTGCACCACCACTAAGGGTAGTTTGCATATTAGAAAAGGTGCCGCACGGACAATTAGTTTTGGATATCTCAACTTGAGCATGATTAGGTTTCTCCTTCTCTTAGATTTGGAGTTTGATCTCAGACATGATGGTAATGGCTGACGAAAAAATTGAAGTTTTAATCCAACCAAGTTTTGAGCAATGGCAGCCATGTCCATCACATCTTGGCTTAGATTTTAAAACAATCTTTTCATACCTAGCTAACTTTCATCGCCATTTTGGCCCATGTTTTGCTTCTCTTGAAAAAAATTGATACCATTTTGATCATCATGGTTTCTGGCCAATTGTCACACTCAGCATGAAATGTGGGTCTTAAATTCAAGTCTCCTCGAATATAAACTACGAATGGCCTGATTCTCTGTTGGGATACGTAGGCACCTTTTGGTCGGCCACAAATTTAAAAATGTTCCCTCCTGTGCTAGTTCGCTGCTATAGAATGCTCATGATAATATTGAGTATTGAAAACAATCCTTAGGGATTTTAAAGTAATCTTATGGCATCTTTTGGAACACATCATAATCACTTGAATTGTCAAAAGTGCAAAATGAGTTTTTCAAAGCTATGACCTGCGTCATTTCTGCTGAGCTAAGAAGGAGTTGACACATCTCTGCACCCTCACAGAGATCACTTGTAAGCAAAACATGCTGTTGAAGAAGAAAGAAAAAGGAAAATACAGAGAAAGAAAAAAATGATGAGCTCGCTGGATTGAAAACCCGTAAGGGCGGTCTAGGCAAAAGTTAGAGTATGAACAAAGTGAGAAATCAGATGTGTCTCCATGCATCTACTACGTGTCTCAAAAGATTGTCCTCAATCTTAGAAAATCCACTTGGTTAAAACTCGAAGCCCCTAATTTCTTGGTTAGGATCCTTGCCACTTTGTCGTGTGTTTCAAGATGAAGAAAGACATTCATTTCTCTATCCCAAACACTTATCCCTTGCTAGCCACGTTGAGCCTCTAGATAATTCCTTTGAAAAGCCTGCTAGACAGCCATCCCCTACACTGGGGCATACACAAAAACACGAGAAGAGATGAAAGAAAAACCAATGAAAGAATGAGCACCTCGTCATACAAAGGACATTTTTGAAGAAACCAACTCTATCACACAAAGTAAGGCAAGAGACGACAAGAGTTGTTAAAGATGTTGAAGATGGCTGCTAGCTTTTAAAACCCAAGTGTGAGTAGAAATTAGGTTTGAGCCTTTACATCCGCTTCTTTCTCAAGCCAAAACCCCAAGCCTACATTATGGTCCATAACAAAGTCCTCTCATATTGGGAAACACGATTTAGTAGCAAGGTCCTAGACACTAGGGGCATCATCAATGTGGGACTTAACACGAAGGGCAAGAATCCTGGAGTTTGCATCATCTTGACAAATCACACAACATGGAGAGTTACGTGAGACAAGGGGCATGACTATGTCTCCCTTTACGCACTTCTCTTGAAAGTATCCAACCTCTTATGTGGATCTCAGTAGGCGCTTATCAATCCAACTCAAGTAAACCAAATCAAGCTCAAAGCAACAAACTCACCTAATTGACTAGGGGCATAGGTTTGCAAAATAGTTCTATGTCCTTTGATGATTGAATGACGTGAGTGTGGAACATGGATGGAATGATGTGATCTTGAAATCCTTGAGGAAAAGCTTTCAAAAATGGTTTTATCCTAAGCATTCTTAGCACAGCTAATACAAGCGTAGTCACTTTTTGCAAATTTATGAGAAAATAACATGGGTCTCTCATTTCATGAAGAGTGCAGCAATATGGTTCCTTGACCAAACAATGTTTTCAGTGATGCCGCTAGGGCATTGCGATCTTTCAAAACACCTTCCTAGTGTAAGCAATAAGTCATTGTCATTCTCCTTAGGGCAAGGAGAAGCATTTGATTGAATACGTGAAGGTTGAGATGTCCAGAATACATTGTGGATTCACATGCATATCAGTATCACCCTGTCTTTTGCATTGATCTCTTGATCCTAGTATTTCATTATGGCTGCTTAATGGAAGTAGTTGTCTTGGTTGCACAAGTTAACCCTAAGTATGAGGTGTTTTTATGCTCAAACAAGGTAGGTTCATCAAGGCATCATGCCCCTCATCTCTATGCAAGGAATAAAGGGCAACAAAAGGATGCACTATAAAGTCCACCTCCCTGCCAACACACTTGGCCTTCAGAAAGAAGAAAGCTCAGCTTGAGGAACGCCATATCCTGGGAGAACACCTCAACTCTTTTGTGGAATGCTGTCAAGGGCATGCCAAGATCTCTGCCGAACAGAAAGAGAAACATTGCACTCACATTCATTGCTATTTACATCGCATGTTTCTATGCTAGGGGCAATTAGGTTGTCATTATCACACACAGTTGAGCTAGGATCAAGCATCCATTGCCTGAACAGGGGGCATCTATTTCTTTCCAAAAGTTCAATTCAATATGCATATGTGTCATGGTTGCAAACCATATCACCCAAAGTGGTTCAACACTTGGACTAGGGTTCTTAAAGTATGGTGGTCATGCCCCTGGCAGTCAGCATTAAAGGACTTCGGCACGTGGTCGATTCCAAGCCTGTTGCATGTTGTTTTCCTATCCATTGCTGTTTTCTAAACTATTCAAATATGGATTGCAGGATTCTCTTATATTTCGGTCCTTGAAGTTATTAGGACCAACCACATCAGGTTTTGTGTCCATAACCGACAGAGCCAAGTCAAAGAAGCTGGAAAATAAGCCTCGTAACTATTCCTGAGCAATTGGCACCATGTCGGCAACATTAAAGTGGCTTCACACTTCGCATCTCCAAAGCTCCTTACTCTGCGCTTTCATCTCCATGTCAGCAGCTCTGCCTTCATAACTCAGAAGCCTCCCACCTGCTCCTCAGTAGCACCATGCACATGCCTTGTTATATTCACGACCATGTCGGGTTTCATGAACTCCGAGAAACTCTACACTCAAACAACCTCACGCTCAGCAGGTCCAATCTCAACAGTACAGCACCTACTTTAGCTACCCCAAGCTCACATCTTGAAGATAAGCAGCCTCGCCACTTCCAGGCCGGTGAAACAATCCTATGGCTCCCACTTAATGCAGTCAACAACCAACAAGAAAAAGCACCTGCATGAAGCTTACAATAACCTAGTGCACACTTCAGCCCTTCAAAAGGCATCCGTGTTACTAAAGCCCTCCAGAAGGCATTTATGTTGCTAGCTCCCGAAAAGCGTTTATGGTGCCAGTAGAAGATGTTTGTGTCGCTAGAAAGCATTCAGCCTTGGGGACACTCCAAACATGTGGAATTTAGCCTTAAGAAATCAATCCTCTGACTTTTGGTGTTCCTCTCGGCCCCCGCATCCTTCTGCAAAATCTCCCCTTTCAAAGGTAATCGATTTGAATCCAGGCACCAGTAAAACATTCATGGTATTTTGGGCCCGCAGCCAATAGAGTTTCTGATAGAGTGTAATCAAATCCCATCTTGGGAGCATTCCCAAGCATGCATGATATCGAGCACCAACATCGGAATAAATCAAAAGCCTCGTGTAGATTGTCAAATGTTTGTCAGAAGCACTCCGAGCATGAGGAAACGAGCCTTGGGAGCATTCTCAAGCTTAAGAAGGATCAAGTATCAATCAAAACCTTGTAAGGGTTACCAACAGAAACAAGCCCAAAAGCCATCCGGTGGGCCTTCTTGCATAAATTCAGCAGCCCTGCGCTCAAGCTCAAATGTCTCTACACTCGTAAAGTTTGCATCCTCTGCAGCGCTATGCCACGCTCAAAGCCTTGCGGTGTTCATAGCCCGATGCTTTCACCATCATATGCTATATCTTGATACATTGGGTCTCTCGGCCACTATGCCTCTTGGCATTACATCTCTCGATGTATTGGGTCTCTCGACCACTATGCCTCTTGGCATTACATCTCTCGATGTATTTGGTCTCTCGACCACTATGCCTCTTGGCATTGCATCTCTCGATGTGTTGGGTCTTTCGACCATTATACTTCTTGGCGTTACATCTCTTGATGTGCTAGGTCTCTTGACCTATTCACACCAAACTGCCGCTCTTCAGCAATGTTGTTATTACATCTGAGTATAGCCATACTCCGGCAGCTCTGTGCCCCTGTCCAACAAACTTTGAGTAGGTCATTTGAAGTTTCACCCCGAGTTTAGAAGCGCTCTGAGAATCCAAGCCCCAGAAGGATCAAACCCATACAAATGAAGCAAAATCAAGTCAGCCTTGGGGGCATTCCCGAGCAAATGCAACGTGATCAAAACTAGCCTTGGGGGCATGCCCGAGCATCGAAGATCCCTCTCTCTCTCCACAAACTGCTGGCCGAAACTCTTACTACAGCAAAGCAAGACACTTAGCAGCTCTGCTACTCCTCACTATCAAACAACTCAACAGCTCCCATCTCACTATCTCAACAGGCTCTACGCCTATATTCACCATTAACTCAGCGGCTTTACGCCCTCACATATCAATTCAGCGGCTCCACGCCCGCTATCTCAACCGGCTCGAAGCCGTAACAATCAATCTCAGCGGCTCGAAGCCCATTACCTCAACAGGCTCGAAGCCTATGTCTACCATCTTAGCGGCTCAAAGCCCACAATCTCAATTGGTTCTAAGCCGTAACAATCATCCCAGCAGCTCTACGCTCGCTATCACAGCAACAGGCTCTACGCCTGTACTCACTCACTCAGCAGCTCTACGCCTTCAGCCCTCAACTCAGCAGCTCTACGCTCGCTATCATAGCAACAGGCTCTACGCCTTCACCCCTCAACTCAGCGGCTCGAAGCCCATTACTTCAATAGGCTCGAAGCCTATGTCTATCATCTCAGCAGCCCATTATCGACAGGCTCTACGCCCGTATTCATTCACTCAGCGGCTCCAAGCCCTCGACTCAGCAGCTCTACGCTCGCTATCACAGCAACAGGCTCTACGTCCGTTATCTCATCAAAGCGGCTCCAAGCCCATTATCTCAACTGGCTCAAAGCCGTAAACAAGCAAATCCCAGTAGGCTCTACGCCGCCCCAACAATCAAGACAACATTCTCAGGTTCTACGCCTGAATACTCAAAATCTAACATTTTGAATGCTCGAAGCTCTTCGAATGCCCAACCACTGTGTACTGGATGCTCAAGTTCTACACTTGAATGCTCAAGCTCTACGCTTGGATGCCCAACCACTGCGTACTGGACGCTCAAAACCTGTATTTTGAATGCTCAGATTCTGCCGTCCGAATGCTCGAGCTCTACGCTCTGAATGCTCAAGTCCGAAACTTGATAGAAGCTCTAAGTTTAAAACAAACACACATGCACGGGCCCGTGCACATATTGCATCACCATTATCACATCGAGTCTGCATCATCATATCTGTTCACATCTAACAACCATCATCACATATATACACTATGCATACCTCTCATGAAACAGATCAACCCTGCAATCAAACGGCTCTACGCCTCGGTTTTATTGATCGGTCCAGCGCCTCGATCCATTGGCTCTACGCCAACACTTATGATGAGAAAGCTCTGTGCACAGACCATCAAAATGCAACCAGCTCTACGCTTCGGTTCAAATACGTCAAGCTCTGAAGCTCTGACACCTCAGGCTCTCGCCTTATGATCAATACCAACTCTGCGTTTCGGTTCTATCAAGCTCTAAGCTCCTATCACTTTAGGCTCTCGCCTTGTAACCACATTCGGCCCCGCGCCTCGGTTTCATCACGTCAGAAGCTATCACCTTAGGCCCTCGCCTCATGACTACAACCGGCTCCGTGCCTCGGTTCCCTCATCCTCAAAGCTCTGTGCTCTAGTTACTGGCCCTGCGCCCCCTATATCTCAAAAACAACCGGCGTCCGATTCATCCCCAGCAGATGGCTTAGATTTTACCCCAATCACATCAATTCCTTCCAGCTCATTCGCAAGGATAGGCTACTCTACCGAGCTCCTCTCAGTCAAAGTAAGGATGATCAAGAAAAGCAAACGCACCTGCCGTGTACTGATCTACCCCAAAATACTAAGGAAGCTCTCCGTAAAAACTCCCCTGGCAGCCCAGCGCTCCTTCAGCTATCTTCCGCCAAAATCCTGGCTCAGTCTAGGTACATTGCACTACAACTTTTTAAGCCCTAAGGTACGTCTTCTGTCTCTAACCCTCCAAACTTTTTACTTTTCTTTATTACCCAAACTACGGTTGGTCTGAATTTCCCTTGTGGAATACGTAGGCAGCCTCCCGGCCCGACCATAACAAAAATCTATTTCAAAAAAAACCCTTGGAATAGTGGTTGGACCAAATTGAGTTGCTTTTTACAGCTTTGACTATTACTCAAACATGTCTCGCGATCCGTCTGAGTTCAGTCAAAGAGGGGCATCTGTAGACACCCCAATTTGGTCTAACGATTATTTCAAGTCCCACCTTGGGACCATCCCGATGATGAAATGGATACAGTGATTGCTGATTGCCTTCTTGAGAACCTTAGGACTTTCGGTAAGATCTTTGAGCCACTTAGAGGACCCAATCAGAGCCATACAGCCTTTCAGACAGAAAATACAGAAGCCTAGGAGAATCCATCTGTCGGCCGTAACATCGATCTCACGGCCTTAACATCATTTCCTCACCCGAGCAACCTGTTGCATCAAAATCTCCCTGAGAGATCATTTCCTCGGCCGCAAGATCTATCCTTCGGCCGAGACATCCATTCCTCGGTCGTGACATCTATTACTCGGCCGCCAGATCGTCCTTTTTCCAGACTCTAGAACGTTCTGTCAGACGTTTGATCCAACTACACTACTTTCCCGATGCGTTCGGGCTACGTTAGAGGATTGCCATGGAGAGTTAGAATCACACTCTAACTCCAATTTTGATCATGCATTTCGATTGGCCGGAGTGAGTCACCAATTGCCTATATAAAGGGCCTTTGAACTCCGAAAATAAAGACACAAAATTCATAAGTGAAATCACTCACCCAAGCTTCGATACTCTGTCAAAATACTCTCTCAAACCCTCTCTTCAAAAGCCCTAATCTCCCGAAGGCCGCCATCAATCCAGTTATCAAACCCCGAAGTTCAAACCCTAACCCTAGGGTTTTCCGAGGAGCAATCAGTCAATCACACCCAATCCAAAGCAATCAAGCAACTGAGGGATCAAGGTGGTGAGGCCCAACGGCCTCTGGTTTGTCTTATTTACCGTATTCATGACTAACCATAGTGTTTTGATTATCTATTAGCTTTTCTGTCTGGTGTGAGGAAGAACACCGACCGGGGCTTCGATCCCTCGGCCGGTACATAAAACCAGGAGGATCCCTCGGCCGTGACATCTATTCACCGGCCGCGGGATCCATTACCCTGGAACAGCTTTGTTTGATTTTCTGCTTTCTAATGCATGCTTATTGCTTACGCCACAACCTCGCCTTCAGAAATAAGGTTGATAGAAACCCGAAGCGTAGGGCTAGGTCATTGCACGCATACTATCCGGAAGTCCGGGATCGTACCCACAGAGAATCGAATATAGCTTAATTGGATTGTAGGTATTAAACGATGGGATTTCGGCGTTTAAGACGGCCAACTTGGTTTTGCTTTAACGGTGAAAATGCTAGTAAAATGACTAGAAATGTTCTTAATGAACTTAAAGAGGCAAGTCTATGGATCTTCTAACCCTTGACAAAGGCCATTACCGATTCTCAAATATAACTCAAGCGAGAGTCACGACCGCGTGCTGACCGCGTGCTCACGCCCGGAAGATTTAGCTTTAATGACTAAGTTTATCAAAAGATGTGATTAACCGGAACTAAACCAACTTATTTTTGCTAATGTATCTAACACGTAGGAGGCCACGAGCCCTTGATATGTCGCTTGCCAAGACCGCTTGACTAAACTTCATATCAAGGAGTTAACACCCCTCGCTTAGACCAAAATGGCTAGGTTAATCCAATTTCGAAAACCATTATTTTAAGCCCGAAGGTTTGAGAACCAAATAACCACCTAAGTCATTGGAAAAGATTAGCCCAAGACTTAGCCAAAAGACTACTCAACCATACTTAAAGAACCAAGCATGCTAGAAAAATGAGAAATAAGATTTAACCGACAAAAACGAAAATAAACTTGATATTAAGGAGAATCTAGTTCGTAGCTACAACATTAATAAACGAGAAATTAACAAACGAGAAAGACTTACAAGTGTTCTTGAAAGATTTAACTAAGAAAGCTTGGAAGACATTAATGGAGAAAGACTTACCTAAACTAACTACTCCTTTTACAAGTGAGAGAGAGAAGAGTATTTATACAACTCAACTTCTCTCCCAACAAATATCCTAAAAACATACCAAAAGTAGTAAGTATTCCATAAATGGAAAGTCCAAAAAGCAGCAAATATCTGGCCGGAAGCTCCCCGTATCGATACGGTTTATGCAAAGTATCGATACCCCGCTGCTATCCTGAAAAGGCCAAATCCCCCGTAACGTCTCCGTATCGATACGGAAAAAGGCCGTATCGATACGGGAGAACCTGGAAGCCCACAAAGCCAATGCGTATCGATACAGATTTAGGCTGTATCGATACCAGGAGCTTATCTCCAGATCTTCAAGCCAGCTTCAGCAGGCAGCTCCCAGCAACTTCCAGCTCCTCAGCATCTTATTTTCATTCTCTAAAGTTAAGTAAAGATGACATTTTAAACATTTCTTTTACGTTTTCTTTACTTTAATTTATTTAATGAAAATAAGAAAGTACCCCCCCCCCCCCCCCCATTTGAAAACAATGGCATTACCAGAATTTTAAGATTCCAATTAAATCAAAATGTCAACCCCCCACTTTTAGTACAAAACAGAAAACTGCACAATTTTCTCAAGAGAAAAAGGCTCGAAACATTACCTTGCTCTTCAAATAAAACATTTCAACTTTGTAGTTACTCTTAGAAAAATTCAAGGATCAATTACCGCCATTTTTAATCTTGAAAATCGATATTTTTTCAGAAAGTCATTTTTCCATACTTAGACAGATTTTAAGGGGCCGACAGGGTTTTCGGGTACTTGGAAGCACTTGAGCCATCCATGGCGTCAAACTACGCCTTATTTGCACGTTTTACCTGAAATACACAAAAACCTACCTTACGTGCAATATCACTATAAAAGCTAAATAAACATAAGTAAAAGCAGCATAAGCCGGGACTAGTCGCACCAAATATTTACAATATTGGGTGCTCATCACTTATCGCACTGGCTCACTTTACTTACTGTTTAAAGGCTAAAAAAATAGACTATGTGTTAGAATTAAACAAAGCATCTACATGTCTTATGTTGAACAACTATGGGCCAGTCTCACGGCTGGGCAGAGAGGGGTGCCTAACACCTTCCCCTTACTGTACTATTGGCTCCCGTACCCAGAATCTCTATCTATTTTCCCAATTTTAATAAACTGGATGGCAACTCTGTTTTGATAACAACCGCTATCGTGTGGCGATGTTCCTAGCCATGGGAATGTCTACGATCTTGGTTTACGAAGCAAGCAACCAATCGAGCAAACAAGTGTGATCAATCTGTATGGAGATGTCCCGTTTGGGAGGTGTCTACATGCTTCACTTACTAATGGAGAAGAGATAAACAAAGGCTATAGTTAGGAACTTTGTGCTCTTAATTTTCTTGGAACCCTTTGAAAAAGAACAAATGGGGGGTATTTATAGGCATGGAGGGTGAATCTGGTTGATGCCAGGAGAGGAATTCAGCCAGCCACGAGGCCTAGCTGAGGTTGCATTGGTAGCCAAGTTTCTGCCTCTGGAAAAGTAGGTGGGGAACCGACCATCGCGCGATGGTTCCAAACTGTCGCGCGAGGGTGCGCCCTGGCGCGCGATGGTCAACGGTCAAACTTTGTCCACCTGGCAGTTTGACCATCGCGCGAGGGTTCTAGTCTGTCGCGCGACGGTGCGCCCTGGCGCGCGATGGTTGCGCCCTGGCGCACGATGGTTGTGCCCTGGCGCACGTCAGTAGGGTTTTTGGCTTTTGGAAGTGGCTTAGATTCAAGGGTTTTTCAAACACTCAAAGCTCAAACACTCGACATTCCTGGGGTGTTCTTGATCCGTTTCATCATTGGGGAATCAAATACCGTGAGTAAACTAATCTGAAAGCCCAGATTGGGGTGTCTACAACATTCTGAACCCAGCTTACGTACCGCTTTAGTGGGCGAACAACCCAACCCTTGGAACATACTACAGCCTGAGGTATTATTCACCATTTTTTCTTATGTACTCAAAACCTTATCCACTTGACAAACAGGCTGTACGGTTGAAATTTGAGAATTACACACGCGTTAAACAGGTTAGATTGATTGCTTTTCAACACGAAGATGAAGTATTACATGAACTAAATCAGACGAAGTCGAACTTGGGTCTCGAGAAAGAAACATATAGTAATTGTTTAATTTTCCTGTCGACCAATTAAACTAATTTATTAGTAAGAAATATGGAATTAGCAAATATAGGATACACGCATATATAAACCTATTCTAGAAGGATCACCATTTGATATTTCTACTCAATGGGTAGCACAAATATTTGTACATTATTGTACATTATACTACTAAAGTTTAATTATAAGGTTATATTTACTTTCCCCAGTTAGATTTTTGAGCACTCTAAAAAAGATTAAAAACGGTTAGAGTGGGGTCTTTCTAATCAGTAAGGCTATATTTACCTTCTAAATTTTATAAAAGGTTATATTTACTTTTCTAAGTTATTCAAATTAACTAATTGTGATTCGTCAATGTATCTTATGCTCATAAAAATTATTTATATGGTGGTCAATGTGGTAGGCCAAATCGAGATTGGGCCTGTGATTGGCCCGCGAAAGGGAAGCGGGCAGAGCTAGAGTTTGGGATCTCTCGGCTGGCCCCGTGTACGTCGTCTGGGCTAAGACCCAGCGTAGTGGACAGGATGGCCGAGCGGAGGTGGGCCGGACCGAAGGGTGACTCACCGGTCTACAACCCAATTTGTTGGCCCAACGCCCAACGCCCAACGCCCAAGCCTTCGGGTCGGGCTTTATGGGTTAGGTTGGTCGGTCGGATCGGTTTGGCCCATGAAGAGGCCACATGGAGGTTCTTGTTGTTTTCCAGAAAGAAATGGAATGTCTAAGGAGGAAGGCGGTTATTTGTGATGTCATGTGCGTGTGCCATGCGTCACGGTCGCTCTTAGCTTGGGGAGCAAGTACGTTCACCTATATAAGGAGAGGGATAAACCCTAGAGAAAGGTACGCAACCCTACGCTCTGAAAGTACTCTCTCTCTCTCCTATTTACTAACTTGCTCGTCGAAGGGGCAAGAGACGGCCAACCGCCTCATGCCTTGGTGTTGGTTCACAGCGGAGCAGAGGAGGGGCGATCCGGAGAAGCTGTGAAGAGAAGCCACCACCCACAATTGGCGCCGTTACCGAGGACAAATTTCCCTATACGTTGGCTTCTTGACACGTTCAGTGTGCATTTCAGAGACGTTCGGTTTTCATTTTAGCAAAATGGTAGAAAAATCCACGACGGTGAAAGGCCATCCCAGGCCGTAGGCGGTGGTGGAGTCGACGGACTCGACGACCCCACCCCCTCAAAGCCCAGATCCAGACGTCCACTAAAACGTGACTATAGTTCTGGGGCTACACTCTCGGATGAGATTCCGACGGTCTTGAGGAGTGATCCTCAAGTTCATGAATATCTTTGCCAGCTTAACGACCAGATGGCCAAGAAGGACCGGATGATCAATGCCTTGCAGAAGGGCGTTCACATGGTGGCTACGGCTATCTGCCTTCGTACTCCGTCGCCGAGTAGAGATCGGTATCAGTCACCTTCCCTGCAACGAGCCGAAGGGAAGAGTGCTCACATGAAGGACCGTCTTGGCAAGCGAGTAGCCCCATATGACGAAAGGGTCCCAATTTTATCCCTGGACCGGTCTTAGTCGCGGGGCGATGTCAAAGATTGCCTCGCCCGGCCTAAAGATAATCATAGGCTTGAGGTCCCAGAGGAGAGTTCCGGTTCATTCTATAACTTGGCATGTACCGCAAGTCACGAGACTGCTGTAGATCGACAACGCGAGCACGAGGAGAGCGCTCGGCATCATGACCGAGACCGATATTATCGTCGTGAGCGGTCTCCTTCCTACGACTATAGGGAGCGTCGCCACCGTGAGGAGGTTTATGAAAGGCGTCCCGCTCGAGCGGTGGATCCTCCGGTGGTGGTTACCCCGAAGGTCCCTCAAACTAAGGTTGAAATGGTGTTAGAACAGTTGGTCTCATCTCCATTTACCGACGCAATTAAAAATGCTCGGCCCCCAAAGAACTTCATTGCGCCCAAGTTTAATCAATATGATCCAAAAACAGGGGACGCGGTCGCCCACTTGATTCATTACCAGCAGATGATGTCACTTCACCATGCTGATGACCCGTTAATGTGCAAGATGTTCCCGTCAAGCCTTGGGATGCTCGGCTTGCTATGGTTCAACAAGTTGCCCAGTAAGTCCGTCCCCGATTATAAGGCTCTGTCGGCCTTATTCTTGCAGGGATTTGTTACGACCCAAAAGATCGAGAAAGATATCGACTCGCTCCTGAGTCTGAAGAAGACCGGTGAAGAGACCCTTCGGCAGTATGCCAACGGTTATTGGGATATGTTCAACGAGATTGAGGGGTGTGTGCAATATCAGAAGGTAGCTGTGAGTTCATTTAAAAATGGCCTTGATGAGTCGGCCAAGGAAACCTATCAGGATTTTTACTTGCACCCCCGAAGGACATGGACGACTTGATGCTCCACATCGACCAACATTGCCAGATGTCCAAAGATATGGCCGCGCGTTGGAAAGTCACCGGAGGGTTTGGTAAAACTGAACCCGGTAAGGGTGGCAAGGCGGTTCACAACATCCAAAAGGGGAAGGGCAAAGATCGGTGGGGAGAGCAAGGAGGCGGGGGTAACCAGAGGGAGTATATAAGGGGACCGAAACCTCACGAATTTGAGGCCGGACCCACTGTGTTTAAAGACCCTCTGCATGAACTGCTCAAGAAGATTGAGCACGAGCCTTATTTTAGCTATCCCGCCGACGATATTCCATGCCCGAAGACGAAGGACAATAAGTACCGATGCTCCTATCACGTTAAGCAGGGGCACCTAACCACCTGGTGCCCACAGTTTAAGGAGTACCTGCAAGACCTGGTTCGGAAGGGGCACTTGTCCCAGTACATCGACCAAGAAAAGACAAAAGAAAAGGCCAGAGAGCCGAAGACCCCAGGTGCTGGAGGCTCGGCCGGGGAAGGGCAGAATAGTAAGCCTGTCACCCAAATTATCAACGTAATCCATGGAATGGTGGATGCTGAGGCAGAAGCACGATTGAAAGCTGAACTCCGCATTGCAACTGAAGCACTACAAGTCATGTCGATTGTTCTGGCACCGAAAAAGCTCCACTGAAGCCCTTCCCGGCAGATCACTTTTAACGATAGTGATCTCGACCGCCTAACACTCCCTCATAACGATGCCTTGGTGGTTTGTCTCTAGCTCAAAGACTGTGCGGTACGACGCATTCTAGTCGATCAGGGGAGCTCGGCCGAAATCATTTATTACTCCCTCTTCAAAGATATGGGACTTGCCGAGTCCGACCTTCAGCCTTGCACGGTCCCACTTATCGACTTCAATGGAGCAGAGTTTGTCATGGTAAAGGTCCCGAGCCCCTACAACGCTATAGTCGGCCGTAATTGGCTGCACAAAATGGAGGCCGTGGCGTCAACCTATCATCAGGTTGTGCGTTTCATTGGCCGATATGGACAGGAAGATGTGTTGGGAGACCAAGTGGCCGCGAAAGCCTGTTACGTCTTGGCCATCCTTGGAAAGATAAAGCCTTCGAAAGTACAGATCATTGAACAACCGAAGGTTGAAACCGGTAAGCCCGCGGCCGAGAAGGCAGTTGAGGACCTTGTATCTGTCCTCATCGCCAAGGGGTCAGATCAATATTTCTTGGTTGGTTCCGGTTTAACAGATGAGGAACGGGAGGAAATAGTTAACCTCTTTAGAGAGAATATCGAGTCCTTCGCTTGGACACCCCACGAGATGCCGGGGGTGGATCCAAAATTCATCAGTCATCACCTAAATGTAGACAAGGACGCATGGCCGGTTGTGCAGCGGGCTCGACACTCAGTAGCTTCTCATGCCGATGTCGTGGTTGAAGAAGTAGACCGACTGTTCGAGGCCGACGCGATTAAAGAGGTACAGTACCCCACTTGGTTGGCAAACACGGTAGTGGTTAAGAAGAAAAATGGGAACTGGCGGGTTTGTGTGGATTACACGAACCTTAATGACGCCTGCCCAAAGGACTGCTTCGCACTCCCAAAGATTGACCAGCTAGTCGACGCCGTCTTCGGACACGTCCGACTAAGTTTTATGGATGCCTACAAAGGATATTGTGGGTAACATGCCTTAAAAAGATTCCATTCTTTCTAAAGAGGCCCGGATCGAGGGAGCACTAGCGGGACAAGCGCTCGAAATACAGAGTCGCCACTCGGGTTTTAAGGTTCGACACCCAAGGAACCCTATTCGAAGCGCCTTACACGCTATTTTGATTTGAAAAAGTTAAAGCACCAGTCCGTCATAACCATATCTGGGTTCGGGAGCCAGGTTACGAGAGGGGAAGGGTTTTAAGACACCCCTCTTGCCCAATCCGGAGATCGGTCTCTACTAAGACATTTTGTGAAAATATTGCGATTCTTCTTTTTTTAATCAATTTCTAGCCAATTAGGGTGGGGAAACAGTTTAATGGGGATTAAGACTGTAACGCAATTTGCAGGATATGACGGAAATAACATGGATGAATGTATGGTTTATGCGATAAATGGAATAAAATCTAACACTGTGAAGAAAGATCAGAACAGTGCACTATTTGAAATTTGACGAGAACAGGAGCCAACTTGCATGCATGGATCTACGTACATGCAAGAGGACCTGCGCGTGCCAATCCCACATATGCGCGCGTATGTTGATCTCTCACAAACAGGTTTGATTTTATCCCCTTCTGGGCTCTGGAATGACCAGTGCTCACCTAGGGGCAAACCAAGCAGTTTAATATGCACAAGAGAATTAAAGAAATTACAAGCAGAATGGATAATAATTGAAATACAACCCCTAAACAGTGGGGGTATTAAAACAGTGGCCAAAGGCCAGGTTACCCATGCAGAGCCATCCATTGGAAACAAGTCAACCTGCGCGCGCAGATCAAGGACAGGAGTGCGCCTGTTCTGATTGGATTTCCAGTAGTTGATGTTGTATACCTGGGCCCCGAAACATATTCAGAAACAACCCAGGGGCATTCTAAAGAAACAGAAAGACATGCTGAGCCAAACTTAACAATTTAAACACGTAAAACAATAAATAAATTTTATCATGCATCAGGGTGATTTATAACACAATAAATAAAAACACAAAAATAACCAGCACCCCTGTCCCCACGAGGATCAGCGTGCGCTGCCCATAACAGGTGTGCGCGTAAATCAGACCAACGCGCGCAGGTGTGAAGGTTGCATGGATCTAGCAAACCTGCCAACTTTAGGGCCAGGACAGGTATTAATTACCAACCTTGGCCCTGCCAGCCCCCCTCAGGGATCAAAATAGAAAAAACAGTAAGGCTTTATACCTTTGATTGAAGTTTGAAAATGGATTGAACAAGGACGATTAGTGGTTGAAAATAGGACTTTGAAGTAGTTGAGTGGATTGTTGTGAGGAAAGTAAGCTTGAAAGTAAGAGAATTAGGGTTTGTAAGTAATGGCTTTTGCTTGAAAAACTGTTAACCCTTCACTTGGAGAAGTAATGGGGTATTTATAGGAGGTTGGGTTGGTGGCAAACAAGGTGGAGCAACTAGCCAACAAGGCTGGTTGGCCTTGCTTGGTGGAAAAGCCTCCTCAAAAGATGATGGGAGTGGGTGTGAGGGGGTGCACCTCAAACCTGCCAGAACACTGTTCAGGCGACAAAATCCGGGCTCATAGGTGTAATAGACCCCTGATCATCACAAAATCCGGCTGGCAAAAAGGTGAAAGGGACAGGTGTTGACCGGCGTGCGCGTGTCTCGGACCGACGTGCGCGTGAGCCACCTACCACCGCGCTGGTCAACAGTCAAAGTTTGACATTTGACCAACACCTGGCAAGTTGACTGACGCGCGTGGGTACTAAAGCAACGCACGCTTGTCAAACCCAAGATTAGGGCTTTGACTTAGGGTTTTGAGGTTCAAAAGGTTCAAGAGGGGATCCAATCAATCCAAGTTCAATCTTTTTCATTCTCAAGACTGTTTTTTATCTAATTCATCATTAGGGAAACAAGAAACCGAAAAATGAAGTAAATCAATTGGGAGACCCAAATTGGGATGTCTACAAATATCATCAGATAGAGATGTACGATCCGGACCTGGGAAAAACCGTTTTTATCACACCAAAAGGCATATTTTGTTACAGAGTCATGCCATTCGGCCTAAAGAACGTCAGACCGACCTTTTAGAGAGCGATCTTCGCTATGTTTGAGGCACAGCTCGGAGTGATCATGGAAGCATACATTGACGATTTGGTGGTCAAAAGCTAAGAGGCGTCCGATCACCTCGATGACCTTCGTGAAGTCTTCGGTATTCTAAAGAAGCACAAGCTTCGGTTGAACGCCGAGAAGTGTACGTTTGAGGTCGAGTCCGATAAATTCCTCAGTCACTTAGTGACACAAAGGGGAATAGAGGCCGACCCCAATCGGATCTCGGCAATTCAAAGTCTCGTCCCCCCCATCTGAGTTAAAGACGTTCAGAAGCTCACTGGCATGGTGGCAGCCCTCAATCGGTTCGTTAGTCGGTCCTCTGATAAGTGTCGGCCGTTTTTCAATGCCCTAAAGGGATGCCGACGGAACTTTGTGTGGACCGAAGAGTGTAGCATTGCTTTTGAAGATCTCAAGTCTTATCTCCAGTCCCCCCCCCCCCCCCCCCCCCCCCCCCCGCTCATAACCCCGGTGGACAACAAAGATTTGTATCTCTATTTATCTGTCTCAGCCAACTCCATCAGCTCGGTCCTGGTTCACCAGGATGGTTTGGAGCAACAGCCTATCTATTACACAAGCCGAACTCTCACGGATGCCAAAACGCGGTACATCCCGCTCGAAAAATTAGTACTCGCGTTAGTCGTTGCCTCTCGGAAGCTCGTACAGTATTTCCAGAGCCATGTGATAATCATCCTAACCGAGCATCCGATCAGGACTTTACTCTGGAGAGCCGACTTGTCTAATCGAATCTCTAAATGGGCCGTGGAGTTAGCCAATTTCCACATCGAATACCAACCCAGAACCACCATCAAGGGTCAAGCCTTAGCCGATTTCATTGTCGAATTCTCGCCAGTCATTGATAGAAATGGGGCTAGACCGAGCCACTCTAAAGACGAACCGAATTTTCAAGAGCGCGCAGCCGAACCTTGGCGCCTTTTGGTGGGTAATACATGGCAGCTTTTTGTCAACGGTGCCTCAAATAGCCGAGGCTCAGGGGCCGACATTATTCTCATCTCTCCTAGAGGCACAATCCATGAGCATGCACTCACCTTGAACTTTCAGGCATCTAATAATGAGGCCGAATATGAGGCATTGATTGCCAGTTTGAAAATTGCCGGTGGGCTCGGTATTCAAGATCTGGTAATATACAGCGACTCAGAACTGGTGGTGCTTCAAGTAACTGGCGAATACGAGACTAGGGATGACCGAATGACTAAGTATGTGGCGTCAGCCACCGAACTCCTACGTGGGTTTCAGAACACAAGGGTCGTTCAAATTGGTGGAGAGAAGAATGCGCATGCAGATGCCCTCGCTTCTTTGGCTTCGGCATGCACCGAGGGTGGCCCAAGGACAGTTTCAATTGAAGAGTTGGACCTCCCCACGATCGAGTTAGGTCCCACAGTTCCGGTGCATGTTACTTTTTATGGGCCCAGCTGGATGAATGAAACTATCCAATTCCTCCGTGACAATGTTCTTCCGTCTGACCGAAGGGAAGCTCACCGAATCATGCATAAGTCAGTAGGTTTTTGGCTATCGCCTGAGGGGGAACTATACCGTCGGTCATTCAGAGGACCGTATCTCAAAGTCGTGCACCCCAACCAGGTTCGAGAACTTTTGCGAGAACTTCACGAAGGGAGCTGCGGTATGCACATCGGAGGTCGGTCCCTCGCCCACCGCGCACTCATTCAGGGATACTGGTGGCCAACTATGGAGGTTGATGCCGTTAAATACGCCAAGCATTGCATGAATTGCCAACAGTTTGCCCCAAACATACACCAACCTCCAGCCCCAATCCAGCCTTTGAAGAGCTCGTGGCCTTTCGCCCAGTGGGGGCTTGATATTGTTGGTTCACTAACAACAGCCTCGGGTGGTTTCAAGTTCCTAATCACAGCGACCGACTACTTTACAAAATGGGTCGAGGCCGAACCATTGGTTACCATCGAAGATTCGGACGTCAAACGTTTCGGCTGGCGCAACATCGTCTCTCAGTTCGGTGCTCCTCATGCCATCATCGTGGATAATGGTACCCAGTTTGTTGGAAGTGTCTTCTCGGCCTTTTGCGAGGAGCACGACATCTTGCTGTTAAAGGCGACGCCTCACTACCTGAAGAATAATGGGCAGGCCGAGTCCTCCAACAAGACAGTCGCCAATGGGATCAAGCGCCGTCTCAAGGCCAAGAAGGGTAAGTGGGTCGAGGAACTCTACAACGTCCTCTAGGCATACCGGACGACGCCTCGCCGGGCGACTGGGCAAACTCCTTATGCAATGGCTTTCTGCATGGAAGTCGTGATCCCCACTGAGATTGGCTTGCCCACTCAGCGTACCAAGGACTTTGACTTGGCCATTAACACGGACGCGACAATGAAAGAGCTCGATCTGATGGAAGGCCGAAGAGACCTAGCTCGAATCAAAATTGCCAAGTACCAACAAGAATTGGAAAGGGGCTATAACCAGTTGGTCCATCTGCGTTCTTTTAAGGTCGGCGACTGGGTCATGAGAAAGGTCTGTGGTGGAAAGAAGAAGAGGTTACACCCAAATTGGGAGGGCTCGTACCAGGTTACGAAGGTTACTGGCACAAATTCCTACCGACTGGTAGATAAAGTCGGGACTGTCATCCCCCGAGCTTGGAATGCTAACAATCTGCGGAAGGCCTATATTTAATCTCTAGTAGTATTTGTATTTTAGGGTCCGGCACTTTTGGCCGACCCCAATTCACGTATGTAAGGGTTTGGCACTTTTGGCCAACCCTAGTTTGTAAGTTAGGGTTTGGCACTTTTGGCCGACCCTCGTTCTTTGTGTTTTAAAGGTCTGGCACTTTCGGCTGACCCTCGTTTCTGTATGTCACGGTTTTGGCACTTTTGGCCAACCTATTGGAATAAAGCACTCGGTTCCCTTAAGATCACTCAGTATCGCATTGTTTGTGGCTTCGGCCTATTTCATAGAATAATTTTTTTCGGTGGAATAGCTGAACCTTTGTGGCTTCGGCCTGTTTAGTTAATTTGCAAAGATTAATTAAAAGTGTTTTTCGGTGGAATAGCCGAACCTTCATGGCTTCAGCCTGTTTAGTTAATTTGCAAAAATTAAGTGTTTTTTGGTGGAATAGCCGAACCTTCGTGGCTTCGACCTGTTTGGTTAATTAACTTGCAAAAATTAATCAAGTGTTTTTCGGTGGAATAGCTCCACCAAACCTTCGTAGCTTCGGCCTGTTTGGTTAATTAACTTGCAACAATTAATCAAGTGTTTTTCGGTGGAATAGCCGAACCTTCGTGGCTTCGGCTTGTATAATCAATTAGTTTGAAAACATTGAATCTCGGTGGAATGGCCACACCTTTGCGGCTTCGGCCTATAACCTTCCCGTATCGAATACTTCAAGCCCAGCCTCGAAAGATCGGGCCCGAAGTGGGGGCTAGAGGAATGTATGGTAATCTGAATTCTAGTTAAGCAAAACAAAGTCGGGAAACATGCAGCAAAGTCGAAGAAACATAATGCAAGGAAATTGAAGTACGATGGCACGTCAGAGCCGAAAGTCTGGCGACGGCCATCAAATATTACAAACCGAGGCTCGGTGAATTCCGATAGTTTGGCACCGGCCATTCAAAAGAATATTACAAACCACGAACTAGTCTTAAGCCAAATATCCGGCACGAGTCATTTTTTTTTAAAAAAAAGTTATCAAATGTTTGGTATTCAAAAAGGAAGTTTTCAAGTTTCCGTAGGATCGGCGGTGGCTTCGGTTGAATCGTGTTTTTCTGCATCATCAGCATGTGTTTCGACCTTCGGTGTCGCGCCAGCAGAAGGAGCGGGGGTAGGCCTCTGTTTCGGGTATTTAGGCAACACCTTGTAGAGCTCGGATGACTCGGGGATACCAGCCGCCTTTAGCCCAAGGATGAAGCCGACACCACAAGCCTTGTCTTGGAGACTCTTGACCTGCTTTTTACAGTGATGTGTCGCTTCGGCCATACCCTCCTGGTACCCCTTAGCATCTGCGGCGTCCACCAGCCCCTGCTGCTCAGCTTTTAGTTCGTCCAGCTTTTGCTTAAGCGCAAGCGAGGCGGCGTTGGCATTTGAGGCTTCCTTCTTGAATTTTGCCGCCTCGGCCTTCATCTTGTCTGCATGTGCCTTGTGATCCTCGCTTATCTTGATCAATTTGTTCACCTGCTTGCTGCGCTCGGTCAGGTGATCCCGGATGGCTGGAAGGTGCTGAGAAGTCTGTCTAAGGAAATTTTAGTTAGAAAGCAGAGCGTAAAAGGAAAGAGCGAGCCAGTGAAGGATAGTTCGGTACCTGAATGTGAAGCTAGCAGACCGAACCGAGGGCGGATTCGAGATCTTTGGGAAGCTCCTAGGCATCACGAGGCAGCAGGGTCCCGTTTAGAAGCGCATAAGCAACCTTCGGGTCGTCACCCACACTGTGGCCACGACGAACCTGAAACCCGAGGAAGGACATCTCCGGGTTCCACACTGGGTTTTCGGTTGAACCTTGGTCTGAAGGGGGAGACGCTCCAGTAGGTCTCTAAAGGTCGTCTGAAGTGTGTGATCCCTCCCCCGAGCCTCCTCCCCCTGCCTCCGATCTTGGGCGTTTACGGCTCAGAGCAACAGGCTCCGTCTCTTTACCCGCCAGGGTCACCGCCAGATACGCGTCCCCGGGAGTGGTATCGTCCTCGAGGTTCACTGGATGGAAGGGAGCTCTGGGCATTTTCGTGCTGCTCTCGGAGAAAGGATCTGGAATGGCTCGGCTGATCGGTAGGCGTTCCTTGCCTCGCAAAGGATGGAGAGCGTTCGATGCTTAAGAAGATGGGCCTGACTCAGCGACCTTGGTGCATGCGGCTCGGCTCTTCTTGCGTGCGGAAAGAGTGGTGTTGTAGGACGGGATGTATCCAAGGAGCTTCGGGGCGTCGCGTTCGGGGGAAGCGTAGGCTCAGTTCGTTAGCGATCAACAATTTCCAAGTCTGCAACAAATACGACGTTAAATACACGTTAGATAATCAAGTTGGAAAGCCAACGGTAATGTAAAAGAATTTAAGAGGAAAAAGGGAAGTGCTTACAAGCTTCACTCTTTGCCCGAGGGATAGAAGTCTGATCCCTCTCGTCGGGACCGAACTCCCAGTTCCCTCCGACAATCACCACGTTCATCAAGTCATCCTTGCCGGGAAGCTCGAGGGTCAGTGGAGACTTCTTCGGCCGACATGACAAATAACATTTTCTTGAATGGGCATTCTGCCCAACGAAGTAGATGCCGAAAAAAGTCTTCCAGCCGAAAGTCAAGCTCGTGTTGACGGATCAGCTCGGCCACCCCGAAGATCACGTGGTAGGCGTTTAAGGAGAGTTGAGAAGTGGTGATGTTTAGGGCGTTGAAGAATCCCCTCACGAAACAGGGGAAAGGAAACTGAATCCCCCCGATGCAGATTCTGTCCAGGGAGACTACGACCTCCGCGGGACCGAGCTTGGCCTTAGCCCCGAGAGGGACGAGTTGGAGGGTCACGTCAGCAGGAATCCGATACGTTTTCCTGAACTCAGAGGGCCGCTTCTGACCGGAAGTGTGCCCCGGTAGTTTACCCTGCGCCCCCTTATAGGTCGGGGCACTTCGTGTTCGGTTTCTAAATTCTCATCAGTCTTAATGTCCTCGGCCTGGTGGTCTTCCAAACTGTCCCCGCCAACTTCAATGTGGACGTGGCTATCTACATCGACCACCAGAGGAGTGCCGAGGGCAATGTCCTCGATGGCCGAACCAAGAAGGTCGGCATAGAAATCATCTTCTTCATCATCATCCATCGATCCTTTGGCGTCATAGTCTTGTACCATCTCTTCCTCATCGATTGTAGCAGATTCATAGTCGTCGGCCTTTGACAAAAGACCTAGAAAGACAATGAGGGGCGAAGTTCGGTTAGCCACAACCTCAGAAGGATATTCGGGCAAGGATCAGGGAGGTCCGGTCTTATTCCTGAGCGTTCGAGTCTAGTGGATCGTGTGGGAAGTTCATGTGAAGGGGTGTCCGGTCTATCCTATTGAAGGGTTGGGGACGTGTGGAACGTTCGGTCGATCGGGTGACGCCCCAATCCTGATGGGACGTCACTTTTCAAAAACGCATATTTTTCGTCCGAAGATACAGAAAAGGCGAAGTAAGAATGCAGAAAGTAGGGGTGTTATTCGATCGGTTCGGTTCGGTTCGGTTCGGGGTGGATTTACCGGAAACCGATCGGGTTCGGGGTATGTAATTTGGGGACCGATCCCGACCGATATTAATTTCGGTTCGGGGTGAGTTCGGTCCGGTCGGAGATTTCGGGGAGTTCGGTCTGCCCGAAATGGGCCTTAGTTGGGCCATTTGGGCCATGTTTGGGCCATTTTTTCACCCATATTTGGGCCATTTGAGCCATTTTTAAAAACTAACAGTAGACTATGGGCCATGTTTGGGCCATTTTTTCAATCAATTTGGGCCATTTTCACATGTTTCTTACCCATATTTGGGCCATTTTCAACCTTAAGTCAATCACCCATATTTGGGCCACTCTTCCACCTGTTGCCAAACAATAAAACTCGTCCACCCATGTATTTTCATTTTTCAGCCTTAAAACAATTGTACCTGTTTTTTTTTTTTTCAAACACCAATTGAAAAGAAAATAACATACAACAGACATGCTCAAACAATCACAACTTTTACAAGTACTCTTCCACCTGTTTTTTTTTTCCCAAACACCAATTCAAAAGAAAACACAACCGGGCATACAAAGAATTACAAGTACCAACTACCAGCCATTTTCAGCCTTGAAAACCCTTCCACCAGTAAATAGTAATACTAAACAGACTGTTGATTCCAGAAAACGAAAAACAGTAAGAAAAATTACAAAACATCACCAATTCGAAACACTTCGCTATCACCACCTCAACACATCAAGCCATACCCTGCCAAGGAAAACATAAGAAAGAAATTAAGATAGTTCAAAATCAACCAGATAAATTAAAACAAGAATTTGTAGACAAAGATTTATGATTGAGATTTCAAAGATTTATGATTGAGATTTCAAAGATTTATGATTACCAATGTCCGTTTCAAGTCCATCCAAATATACGGTGTCCGATGAACTGTATTCAACTCATGAACGTATTCAAGTTAAGCCATGCAATAATCTTTAAGATGCCAACACTTATGCAAATTAGGCTAGGTTAATGTTGAAACTCAAAATCCGAATTGTTAGGCTAGGTTAATGTTCACATAATCAAGCATTTGGAGGAGTCCCTTCTATTAAAATGAGATGGAAAAGACGTGTCCTTACTAGGATATCACTTCATACAGATTCGAGATCTCAAGGTGTTGATTTCATTTTGCTAGGCTCAAAATGAGTGTTCAAGTAATCCCAAAACTGGAAAATATCTTTCCCATCAACTAGTACAAGGAGGGATTAGTGGATTACCGAATCGTTCTTTCTGTCGGCCGAACCCCGGCGACCTGTCCATTTTCTCTCGTGACTGTCAGTATAATTGTGGTCCCTATTAGAGTACTAGAAACCAAACAGTCCCTCTGTTGTCCAAAGAGAGAGAGGGAGAGAGAGAGAGAGAGAGAATCAGAGATACAAGATACGAACCTTATCAGATCTGCTGGCAGAGGAACGATCGGAGGGACCAGACGACTCGTTAGATCCGTCGCCGGCGGGGGAGAAGTCGGCGCTGCATCTGGAGGAAAGCGGTGGAGATCGCGGAGGTGAAAGAGAACTAGAGAAGGGAGAGAAAGAGAACTGGGGAAGAGAAACTGATGTCTGCAGTTTGGAGTGGGGGTGGAGAGTTAGAGATAAGGTAGGGTTTGGGATTGTTGTGGATGGTGTAGATTAAAACACCAAAATGATTTACGGTCAAGATTAAAACAATTTATATAAATATTTATAATATATAAGGTTCGGTCGGTTCGGTTCGGTTCGGTCGGTTCGGTCTGCATTCGGTTCGGTTCGGGCCATATAGATTTTCACCCCGAACCTCAAAAAACTGCCCCTGGACCGACCGAAGACCGAACCGATCGGTCAGTTTTTTCGGTCTTTTTCGGTCCGGTCGGGTTCGTAACAGCCCTAGCAGAAAGGGATGCAGAATACTTACATGGTGGTGATCAAAGCCTCTAGTGCAAGCCTGGAGTGAAAGGTCGATCGTCTCGCGGGAGATGCAGGAAAGATGTGCTTCAGATCGAAAAATATGAGAGAGGGAGTAAAAGTAATCCTCTCTCTCCTCCCTCCCGTCTATATATAGGGTGGGGGTGTTTTCGAAAAAAGTTATGCGCGGGAAACAAAGCGACGCACGGAATACGAAGCGGCGGCGTCGGTTTGAGCCAATGTGGTGTTGACGCGTGGCAACTCGTACATGGGCGTTAGGTGAAGCGTCCCATCAAGACAGGCGGGCCAGGCAAATACATGGATATCCGACACGAGGCTGGTCCAGTTTTCTCGAGAGGACGGATCGGTTTTAAAGGTTGTTCGGCCCAAGTTGGATTCAACTCCTTCCGTTTGAGAAAAGCAAGAAGTTGAGGGGCTATTATGGTAGGCCGAACCGAGATTGGGCCTGTGATTGGCCCACAAAAGGGAAGCGGGCAGAGCCAGAGTTTGGGCTCTCCTGGCTGGCCCCGCGTACATCGTCTAGGCTAAGACCCAGCGTAGTGGACAGGATGGCCGAGCGAAGGTGGGCCGGACTAAGGGTCCGACTCACCGGTCTACAGCCCAATTTGTTGGCCCAGCGCCCAAGCCTTTGGGTCGGGCTTTATGGGTCGGGTCGAGTCGGTTTGGCCCATGAAGAGGCCACGTGGAGGTTCTTGTTGTTTTCCATAAAGAAATGGAATGTCTAAGGAAGAAGGCAGTTATTTATGAAGTCATGGGCAGTGCCGTGCATCATGGTCGCTCTTAGCTTGGGGAGCAAGTACGTTTGCCTATATAAGGAGAGAGATAAACCCTAGAAAAAGGTACGCAACCCTACGCTTTGAATGTAATCTCTCTCTCTCTCCTGTTTACTAATTTGCTCGTCGGAGGGGCGAGAGGCGGCCAACCGCCTCACACCTTGGTGCAGGTTCGTGGCGGAGCAGAGGAGGAGCGATCCGGAGAAGCTGTGAAGAGAAGCCACCACCCACAGTCAATTTGAAAATCAAACTGTGATAAAAAAAAAAAAAAAACAGTACCTAATATGAGATTGTTAAAAACTAGAGTGGGTTTTATACTATTTGACAAAACTTTTGTCTTTGTGCTTGAAGTTTGTGATTTAGCAGATATTTTTTTCGAGAAACCTACGGATACCGACCCATGGGGTCCCGTAATTGCATCAACGGGCATGCGGGGCCCACTTCGGACCCCGCACGGATGATCCGAACAGTTCAATAATTTTTTTTAAAAAACCAAATGGGTCTGCAAAAAATTACTTCAATTCGTATGTGTAGGTGTTCGATCCAAATTTCTAATTTTTGAAAAATCGGAAAAAAAGGGAAGATTGGACGACAAATAGGATGATTGGATAAAGTATCTACGCATATGTAATTGAGCTGATTTCTCATGGGTCCATTCGATTTCATTTTTTAAAATTATTGAACGGGAGGTTCACGGAGGAATGACAGCAAGGAGGTTTAGCGAGCAAAGCCACCAAGGGCAGAAACTCCCATCCTAGAGAGAGAATGCCAAAATTTAATTACACATTCTACCCTAGCTTCTAATCACCAATAAAATGCAGAAATCGAGACCAAGTTTACATTGATCTAGAATCTAGTTTCGATGAAGAGCACGCTTGTTGAAACTCGTCGAAATGTCACCAGATCTTCGTCGGAGACTCGTTGGAATACCGTTGATTCAACCAGATGAAAGCCACCCACAACAATACATTAAAAGAAACCATTTTTGGGGTAGAAAGCTCGAAAATCTGGAAAGAATACAAGGGGGAGTGCATTCTCTCTTTCAAACTGGGAAAGAAGCTCTCAAACCCCTTCCTGCCAAGCATAAAACAACCCAACCTACATGAGCACTTACACATATCGGACAGGGTGATTTCTCATGGGTCCCACTGGATTTTAAAAAAAAAATTATTGAACGGCTCGAATTATCCGTGCGGAGGCCGGCCACCGCTTTTGGGTTCGGTGAACGTAGCATTTCTGATAGTGTTATTAGAGCTCACAAAAAAAGTCATCGGAGAATGTCCCATTTACGATGAAATTTATGAACATTGACATGCTATTTGTTACTCTCTGGACAAAACAATTCTGTCTAATTCTCAAATTCGTGGGAGGATACTGAACTTTAGTTATTTGAAAAATATTTAACGAGGGATCTCGGAAGTAAATGGCTATTGATAAAGTAATCCTTGATTATAATTTTCAATATTCATATTGTGCTCCAATAAAGTCGTTGGAGAAGCGTCACGAAATCTCATACGCTTTGGAGCTCCCCTCTCTGGCACCATGATATTATTAGGAGGGGAAAAAATTCAAAAAAACCCCTGAACTTTGAATTCAATGTCAAATAGGCACCTGAACTTAAATAAACTTCAATTGAACACCTGAACTTTCACTCCGTTATTCAATTTACCCCCTGCCGTCTCAATCCGTGACTTTTCTAACGGCAACCGCTGAGCTGGACACTAACAGACAGGACAAAACGTTAGAGGGAGAAATTGGAGGGAAACAATAGTGATCTGACACCTTTTTAAGGCCCCATTCGGCTAAATAAGCCTATTGGCTTACTTTTTGTCCTTATTCAAAAAAAAATTCATATTTGTTAGTTTTTCGTCAATTTTTTGGAGATTATTGCATCGTCATAACGAGAGGAATCTAAAAAATAAAAAATTATGATCGAAATCCATTTTTTTAATAAAGACGAAAAAATTGGCTTAATGGCTTATTTTTGTCTTTATTCAAAAAAATTAGGTTTCGATCGTAATTTGTTACTTTTTAGATTCCTCTTGTCATGACGATGCAATAATCCCCAAAAAAATAACGAAAAACTTGCTATGTTTGGATTGGTGTTTGAAATTTTTTTTGAAAAAGAGTAGGAGTAATAAGTGAAGAGAGATAGAGAGTGAAATGTTGGAAGTATGGAGAATCTAGAGAGAATTTTTTATAAAAATTCTTTTTGAATTGTAAAGAGAACAAGGCATAAAAAATACAAAAAAAAATTGAATAAGGGCAAAAAATAAGCCAGTAAGCTTATTTAGTCGAACAAGGCCTTAAAAATGTGTCAGATCACTGTTGTTTCCCTCCAATTTCTCCCTCTAACGTTTTGTTTTGTCTGTTAGTGTCCAGCTCAGCGGTTGCCGTTAGGAAAGTCACAGATTGAGACGGCAGGGGGTAAATTGAATAACGGAATGAAAGCTCAGGTGTTCAATTGAAATTTATTTAAGTTCAGGTGCCTATTTGACATTGGATTCAAAGTTCAAGGGTTTTTTTGAATTTTTCCCTATTAGGAGTTTGACAACTCTGATCTCGCTGGCGTCATGGGTGACAAAAATTTCACAACCTCAACAATGTGATAAGAGGCCACTTTAACAGTTTACTACGTTTAATAATTGTACTTTAATGTGCATTTTATTTCAGGTTGAAATACCTTCTCTTTTTTTTGGTTCCACGGAAATAAAATACCATCTTATGCGCATTAAAGTACTTTATAAAAAAAAAGATGGTTTAAAAAAATTGTTCTTATTTTGAAAGCATAAGTAGTAGAGGCTACCCGCCTAATATCATAAAAATATTACTCCCTCCGTCCCTTTTTTAGAATTCAGTATTCCATTTTAGGTTGTCCTTTATTAAGTATCTATTTTATAAAGTTAATTGGTAAAAGTTTGTGCATTTTCTATTTTGCCCCTAAAAGTGAATTCTATTTTGAAAAGTTAATGAGTAAAAGTATAATGATAATGGCTTCATACAGGGTAAATAGAAAAAGTGGAGGTAAAAATTGATGTGAAAAGTGTAATGATGATGTCTTTTTAATAAGTTAGAGTTACGAAGTAGAACACTTAAAAAGGGACAAAGGAATTATAACATTGTGCAGGTACTTGCCAATGCCAATGCCAAGTACCTACACCCACTAAGTTCTAACATTATATAAAAAAAAATCAAAAATATTATTGGGTGTAGGTACTTTCAAAAATATTATTTTGAAAGCATAAGTAGTAGAGGCTACCCACCTAATATCATAAAAATATATTATATAAAAAAAATTCAATAGGATTTCATCGAGTTAAACCTTGATCGATAATAGCAAGCATTGTATTCCTCCATATCAACCATATAGACACCTTTTCTAGCAGCAGCTCATCACTTGAGACAGAAAACAATGTACTAAAACCGTAAGAGATGTATCACACAGAAGCCATCTCCTAGCTTCTGTGTATTAAAACAACGTATTAAAACCGTAATAGAAATATCACAGAGAAGCCATCTCCTATGTTCTCAACTGGTAACTAATGACAAAAAATGTTCTTTAATTTTTGTGTGTTTCCTACCTAAAAAACCATCAAAACAAGTTCAGCATCTTCAACCTTTTATTTTTTGGCCTCAACTACTGGCATTACATGGCATTGGCAGCAGCTTCGAGAATTCTCCTAGCTTCTGTATTAGGATCAGCCAGCTCACTTGGGGCCTGCCAAAATTGAAAATTAGGGAGCCTAATAAAAGTTTCAAAAATAATACAAACAACGTAATTGATATTCACTCTCCCATTTTTTTTTTATAACTACACTCCTTTTCTAATATTCTTCAATGTAAATTTACAGTATTGTCCTTTCGTATGAAAAAAAATCCACACTTAAAAAGAGCAATACCTACAACTCAAAAAAGAGAGCAATTTCGAAAAGGGAAAAAAAAGGTGCAAAAATCAATTTCCTCAACACAAAATCCTTTCAATTGCTAACCTTGCCATAGAGGTTTGTCTTTGTAGGAGAAGCACCAGCAGCCAGTAGCAATCCTATAACATCCTCGTGTTCACCTCTGGCCGCATGATGAAGAGGCTGGATATGAGGGGAGAAGTACAAATGGCGATCAAGAGCAGACAAAAGGAGCTTTGTTTACCTCTAGGCTGCGACTTGTTTAAATGTGTTTTACATCTAGGCTGCAACCTAAGGCTTTGTTTGGAACATGGGGAAAGGAAGGGAAAATTAAAAAAAATCCCCTTCCTTTATTTGGTTCAGAGAAAAGAGAAGAGTAAATAGGAAAATAGTATTGAGCACAGTGAAATTTTCCTTCCATTTTTCTCACATTTTCCTTCTTAATTACTTTCTCTTTTCTTTCCTCTCTTCCTATAAGTTCCAAACAGAGCCTTAGGTTGCATTAGGATCACGGATTTGTAACAGGGGGTTCATGAAGAAAGAAGAACCAGTACAGGTAAAGAGCGAAGAAATGAGGAGAAGAAACTAAATTATTCATCTGGATTCCACATATTTTCCTCTAACCCCCCCCCCCCCCCCCCCCCCCCCCCCCCCCCCCCCCAATATGAATCCAGAATTCAAACATAGCCTTAAGGAATTAACAGGAGCTTTTTTTTTTTTTTTTTGGAAAACCCCAAACTATACATTAAGATAACAGAGTAACAGGAGCTAGTCAAATTTATCAAAGCAAACATCATCTTACATGAAAATTGTAATAGACGCAATTTCCTGCAGTATTAGGAAAATGGCCCTGCTTGGGTGATATTTTCAGAAACCATTATTCAGAACACCTTTTAGAGATTGCCTTTGCAAATTCACACACTCGTCGTCCTCGTTTTGCATTTCTTTATTCGCTGAATTGTTTTGAAGAAGTTTATAAAATCTAATTGGTGTTATCTTAAAAGATTGTTCATCCAAAAAGTTCGTCAAAAACAAGTTTTTGAAGTTCGTCAACCATCTGTTCAAAAATAAAAAATAAAAAATTCGTCAACCAAGACTGTTCTAACAAATGCCATAGAGAACTCATCCTAATTATGACTATGAAGCACAGACAGACAGGAGATACGGACAAGACATATGTACACATCATTTCTCCAAAAACTAGGATACGGACACGCAAGGGACACTTCCAATTTAAAACTTATTTATATCATACATGTATCTTAGGAATTATTCTGACCAGAAAGATGCCTGATGAGTGGCAAAAGAGATTAGTTGCATTAATTACAAAGGTATTAAATTGATGAGCATACTATGAAGCTGTGGAAAAGAGTTGTTGAGCATCGCCTAAGAATGATGACAAATGTATAAGGCAATCACTTTGGGTTTATGCCAAGTAGATAAACTATGGAAGCAATTTACTTGTAAGGAGATTAATCGAACTGTACAGAAAGAAAAAGATAGACATTGACATGGTTTTCAAAGACTTGGAAAAAATATAGGATAAGGTGCATGGAGATGTCCTATGGTGGGTCTTGGAAGAGAAGGTATGACAAACGGGTATATTGATGTAATTAAGGATATTTATGAGGGTGTTGTCACTACTATTAGATCCTAGCGGAGGAAACAAGCGAATCCCCAATCACAGAAAGATTACACCAAGAGTCCGCTTTTGGTCCCTACCTCTCTACCTTAGTTATGGATAAATTGACTAGACATATTCGGGATAATATCCCCTGGTGTATGTTGTTTGGGGATGATATTCTATTAGTCGATGAAACTGCAAAAGGTGTTAATGATAAATTAGAAGCTTGGAGAGAAGCATGGTGAATTGAAAGGATTTAGTCAGTAGGAGTTAAACGAAGTACATCGAGTGTAGGCTTAGTGATAGTCAAAGTGCTCCCTCCCAAATCAGGAGTTACTAAGAAGCGAAATTTTCAAGTATCATAGCTTAATGGTTAGCAAGGACAGATATTACGGAGGACATGACATATGAAGTACAAACTAGATGGACAAGTGGTGGAGTGCTTCGGGAGTGTTTTTGTGAATGCAAAATACCCGCTAAGTTGAAGGAACATTCTACTGTATTGTTATACTAGTGTTTACCCGTACCTACGGCACTACGCACCCCAGTTGGAATTGCCCGTGCCTACAGCACTTGCTAGCTAGTGGCTCAGACACTAAATCGCTTCCGACATAATCTGATTTGGGTAAAAAGAATCGATGACATTTTTGTAATATATGTGTAAGAGTGCGGGTGTTTTCTTAAGAGAGTTGGAGAGCACACATTAGCCCTTGGATCAAATGAATCTCAACCCTCTTTTTAACTTGTGTTTGTGTAGTCCCCACACCCTTGTGTTTTATTAGGTAGATGACTAGCCATGTTATATGGCACATAGTATTGCGTACTAAAAAAAACAAGCAAGTAAGATGAGCGTAATGAAAATTTAAGATGGAATGTGTAACAAGACATTGCAAGAAAAATTAGAAACCAAAACCTTTGCGGGAAGGTAGGGTTAGCACCGATAGAACATGTATATTATATAGCGATGTATACGGTTGTTAGGAACTTAGGAGGAGTAATATGGTTATGGTGGGGGCGGCATTAAAAGGCCGTAGAGAGGGTAGTTTGAAAGGATCTAGGTTTCTTGGACAGTTCAATGGGGAAAGCGGTTTCATGGAACCAACCCCAATCAATTGGGACTTACGGCTCCGTTTGGTTTGGTATGTATCTTAGGAACTCACATGAAAGCCAAAAACATTGTTTCTATCCCATTAAATTATATAAGCAAAACATACAGACAGTGTTAACAATACTAACATGCAAATCAAGAATCAGTATACTAGAGGGTCCACAAGTGTACTAGAGTGTCCCTAATTTCCTACCTAACAAAACACATTGAAAAATCAGACACGTATTTAGATGTGTCCGACTCCAACACGTGCCTGGCGAGGGCTATGTCGCGGCCATGTTCTACAGGGTTTAGCTAGTAAGTCCAATACATGCATCATACAGACTTTCAGAAAACATGCACAATCACAAAAAGATACTCAGTAATTATCAACAAAAACATAAGGGAACTTAAGCTTTTTAATCGAGGTTTTAAAGTTAGCCCAATATAAAGACATTTTATAAAGTTGAAGTACTATGAATCACAAAATACTTACAGTATCACCTTCAACATCAACTGATTCTAGCATTCTCTTCACGGCCTCTGGATTGCTGGTGCTGTTAATTAGAACTTCAACTATCTCTGTAAATCCTGCAGGCAGTCATTGGCACAAAATTAGCATATAATATGAATTTGATAGTGAAAAGTAGAGGTCAGGGCCTACCACTTGCACATGCATCATGCAGAGGAATTGCCCCATCTTGATCCTTGACCTCCAAGCTAGCTCCTCTTTCCAACAATAGCTATAACGCAAAGGGGATCTTCGGTATTAATGCCAAGTAATAGAAGTGAGAAAAAGAAAACAATGTTAGCCGTAGTTGCGATAACGAGAATATAGAAACATGGGGTAGCTGACCTGGACACAAGGTAGATAGCCGTAGAGACACGCAAGATGAAGAGCAGTATCCCCATCTTCCACTGGTTCATCTATGCTGCCACTCAAGTTATCTGTAGTTGTTGTCAACAAAAGAGAAGGGCAACCATCACCAAAAGGTGGCGTGCATAAGCCCTAACGCTAAGAAATACGCCTTAGCCACCGATGATACTGTCATAGTGACAATGATGGAAATCTCACATGACATAGGTTGCTCAAGTTATTCAAAAACTATATTGGGAGTTTTTAGTTCTATATATTTTTTGGAAACTGGAAAAACTCATGAAGCCAACAATTCAAGTTGAACACAAGTTTGGGATTTCCAAGCCACATATTGAATTGTTTTACAATTGGCAAATCATCTATAAAAGGTACATCAAGTATTTACTTCCCAATTATAGAAATTTAATAATGGGCTTGTTGGAGACCTTTTCAAATGAAGCAATTAAGCACAAACACCACCTATTGGATCCTCATGAACGAACCAAACTACAGGTATATCGAAGGCATGGTTTGAGCACCTACGACACCTCTTGAGGGCTTATAAAAGAACCTAGTTGCAATCATATCAATTACGTGCACGAGCCACAACCAATGCTTTCAAAGGCAAATGCCCAATGCAAGGCATTTTATCGCTTATGAGGCAAGGCGTAGGCGCAGGCAGCCAGGCATCGAGGTGTAAACCTAGAAATATATGTGTGTGCGCGCGCGCGCGTGCATGCGTGTGTTTTAACAGAAGTGTACACATTTTTATAGAAAAAAATTACCCAAGCAAATACTCTCTGACAACCCATTGCTCATGCACGAATCAAGCATGTTGAAACCAATTTCCACTTTATTCGAGAAAAGGTTCTTAATAAGTTCTTATGCCTACATGGCAAAAGGTCCTTAATAATGAAAACGGTAGAGTAACAGTGGATTACGTCTCGTAGGCAGTTATCTCTGTCTTTGGTCAATTATGGTTTGTTAGAGTTAGTTGTATGTAAGTTGCTTCCTAGCGCAGTTGATTGGGCAGGTAATTGGCACTTTGTTTGGTGAGGGTTTAAACCCCAACCCCCCACCCACTACTCTTTCCCTAGGATAGAATAAATTAGTATTTCTTTGGATTGGAAAAAAAAAATGAGTTAGCTGTATGTATTCTTTACTAATGTGTTATAGAGTGCAGAGGATACACTATAGTCGTATAAATACATCACCATCTGTCTATTGTGATCAAGTTCTGCAGAATACGATTAAGAAAGATTATTCGTGATTTCTTTACCAATGTGTCTAGTGTGACCTTAGTCACATAATCCTTCAAAAAGGCCTTCGCTCCCGCACTCAATCCTCACTATGTGCTCGCACTCACAATAGTTTTATGGTGGAGTTTTGAAAGACACTTTTCATGCTCCCACTCCCACTCACGCTCCTGATACCCGCACACGCATTATGTGACTTAAGTGTTACACATTTACCAACTCAGCGGTTCTCCCTCTCGTCTCTACACACATCTACCGGTTTACACTAAGCTTGCTTCAAGCAAAATATGAGATACAGTCAAACCCTAGCTTCTAGCTCAACAATTACAATAACCTTAGGGGAGTGATTTTCGCACTCCCCAACTTGTTAACTTTGGGGAGAGCGAAAATCAATATACAGTGGACTTTTGCACTCCCCTAACCTTGACCCCAAAAGAAGGCACAAAAACTGGTGATACATAGAAATTGAACCAACGAGTATGTAAACGCACCTAGAGCGCGGCGGAGGGCGTCGACGTCGCCGAGCTCGGAGGCGGAGGCGAGGTCACGGAGGTGCGGAGGTGTGTCGGACTCGGTTTCCAGAAGTTCGTCGACGTCTTCTTCTTCTTCTTCTTGAAAAAGAGCATCTTGTTCTTCTTCGTCTTCGTCCAGCATACCGTTTCGCCTCCCTGGTACCGCCATGTTCTCTCTTCTCTCAAGCCGCGAAAGAGTTCTGAAGGGAGAAGGGAGAGGACGCGGATCAAAAAAAAAGAAGGGAGAGGACGCGGGGGTGTGCGGTACGCTGTGGTGCCCAGTCCGCATTCGGGTGCCCTAGTTGACGGAAAAGTACAGTAATTACTCTAGGAACAGTGTCACGCGGTATTTTAAAACTTACTCCACTATTTAGGGCTGTTTATGCTATTCAACAGAGCTCGTTAAAGCTTGTTCGAGATCAGTTTGTTAAAGTTTGTTCGAGACCAGTTTGTTACATGAGTATTGTTATGTGTACATATGGAATGTAAATACATATAGATTTTGTGAGGTTCACATTGGGGATGATTCGAATTGTCCATTATTTTTAAATTTTTTTATGAAGTCCTATAAAAAATCAGCTCGACACGATATAGGTAATGATTTTTTTTAAATTTGTAGGAATGAAACTGAATAGTTAAGTAGTTTCACCCTCACAAATTCAGAAAAAATCCTTATCGATATCGGGTTGAGCTGATTTTTTACAAGACTCTATAAAAACAATATTTTAAAAATAATGGATGGTTCGAATCATTTTGATGGGATCCGAGGTGAGCCCCATAAAATCCATATGTACAACGTATGTACATTCCATATGTACTTATAGCTTTACTCTTGTTATATAAACAACAATAAGTCTGTTGATACAGACAAATAATACACAGATCGCCCACAGATTTTTTGTGAGGCCCATAACGGGTCCCACGCAAACGATATGAGAAATTCATTAAATTTAAAACATTTTTCAAGGCCCTCCGTGAAAATTCAGCTCAATTCGATACATATAGGTGCTTGATCCAATCATCTAATTTTTCATTATCCTGAAATTCGAATGAAAAGTTAGATGATTGGATCAAGCACCTATAAGTATTGGATTGAACTAAATCAACTGATTTATCGTGAGAGCCCTTAAAAAACTATTTTACATTTAATGAACGGGTTGGATTGTTTTGTGTGGGACGCAAAGTGGGCCCCACAAAAAATCTGTGCGCTATCTGTGTTGTATTTCTCTGTGTGAATAGCAAGATCCTATAAACAAATCATGTTTGAACAAGCTACTACTCAGCTTGTTTGGCTTATTGTGTATAAAAAACTTTAAAAAGTTCAAGTTACTAGAGATCGGATCATCTCGTATCGTAAATAAGCTAAGCTCGAGCTCGTTAAGTTTTCAAACTAAGTTTGATCAACTACTTGCTCGTTTGACTTGAAAGAATGGTTCTGCTAACAAGTACCTCAGGCCCAAGTTAAGGTGCAATAAATCTGAAATATTATCCAATATTTAATACTTTCTCCGTCCCCTTTTTTAGAGTTTAATATGTCATTTTGGGTTGTCTCTTAATGAGCGTCTATTTTTTAAAGTTAGTGGATTTAGTATATTTTCTATTTTACCCCCTAAAAGTATATTCCATTTTAAAAAGTTAGTAAGTAAAAGTGTAATGATGATATTTTGATAGAGGGTAAGTAGAGAACGTGGATGTAAAAGTTAATGTGAAAAGTGTCATGATCACATTTCTTTAATAAATTGGAGTTACGAAGCTAAACATTTAAAAGAATTAACATCAAAATTGTATTTTGCTACTTTACCTTGTGTTTTGAAGGGTAAAAGTTTCATTGTGTGAACTCAAGAATATGCGTCAAAATCTTGTTATATTACTTTATTGGTAGAATGTTACTCATGAAGCGGTCAAGAATGCTCTTGAAGTATCACTAATTTCATGGATTACTATTTACTATGGTTACGTTTTTATGTTTTCATATGATTAGTGATCGAGGTTTCACTAGCTTACTTGAAATCTGATGCATGTTGTGTTAATTAGAGCCCGTTCCAGAACCAAAATAAGTTACTTATTTTTTAAGAAGATAATTTCAAGCTCAAGAATTATGGGCTTATTGAAATTTAAAAATATGCAATATGGATCTTGTTTAAAAGATTTCATCGAGATCTTTTATACGATGCAAAAAAAATTGAAAAATTATTTTTCATTTACATTATTTTTGAGTTTGAAAATGTGAAATAAACTGCTTATTTTTTAAGACACTACAACAAAAATCACATTTTATAGCGTGCGAAAAACGCTGTTAAATGTCATAGATAGCGTTCCAAAGAACGCCTTATTAGGCGATGCTATTAAAAGTCAAGACTTTTAATATATAGCGTTCATTGCACGCTATAGTATGTAACCTTTTTATAGCGTTCTTTCCATGCTGTCTTTAACATACTTTTAATAGCGTTCTTTGACCGCTGTTGTAGATAAACTTTTAATAGCATTCTTTGCCTGCTGTTGAACGTCCATGACTTTTAATAGCATTGACTAATACAGTGTTCTTTAAAACGCTATCTTATACTTTCCATAGCGTTCTTTGCTTGCTATCCTATACTACTTTTTATAGCTTGCAATAAATGCTATATTAGCCAATTTTTGGCCTCTTTTTTTTTTTAATATTCTATAATACCAATATGCTAGTATTTTCAAATAAGATCATGGTAATTTCATTTAAGAAAAAACAAAAATGAAATATTCCATTCAACACCAATTATATCCAAACGTCAACGTACAATATACAATTCAACCATTGAATAAAGATTCATTACATTAGCGGGGAAAACAATTCCCCTACAAAAATTACATAAAAGAGTCTGACTAATTAGACTCATTGAAAGAAAAAAAACTAATGTAATTCCTCCTTCCTGAAAATGTAATCAACAATCTCATTCCGTAGAATTTCTTTACTTGAAGCTTACTTCTTTGCCAAGCTTATACCCTTTCTGCTCCATCCACGTACTTGTAAATATATCATCCATTTTGGGAAAGGTATGATCTATGACATAGGCAGCTTGTACTTCCTGAAATTATCAACATGGTAAAGATTTCATCAGTAATAAGAGGTAGCCGTAGCCCACATTTGATCCTGTTAACACAGAAATCAAAATAATTAAGATAAACTGCTCTGATTCTCAAAAATCTTTTCCAAAATGGAAGAAACCGCAGTACTAGAATCATGTAAGAGTATGCTGGAGGATTTCTAATCGAGGATGGGATTCCATATAGAACTTCTCAAATGAGAAGAGAGTAAACACACACTGAACTACTTCTCGTAAAATTATACCAGTCACCACAAAAGAAGAATCAAACTACTAATGACACACTTCTTAAATCCCTGTGTAACACCTTTGCTCGAGAGAGCTTGTGATCTGAGAATAAGATTTGGAACTCAATTAGCATAGTAATCAAGCACAAAACTGTCAAAAAGAGAGGAAAAGGAAAAAGATGTATAGTTCATTGAAGTGGTGTGACTAGTCTAGTAAATTACTGAAGGTAGTTTACTCCAAGATAAGTAAAGGCTGCTCGTCTCCATACCATTAGGTCCATTACATTTTAAGTACACAACCAACAGCAAAAAACTATGTTGAAAATGCTCTATTACACATAACATATACTTCACAATAACAATTTATAAGCCATCTTCGGTGTTAAAGCTTCAAGTTATACGAAAACGCTCATACCTTAGGAATCTGGAGAGGGTTTCTTGAAGCATATTCACAAAGTTTACTGATTTTTCTGTCATTAGGTTCCTTGTCCTGCCAAAATATAGAAAGACAACTCATAATAGACCTAAAACAAATAACAAATAGTTCGGAATGGATCAGCACAAAAGCCCCAATATCATTGGAATGAATGAAATGAATCAACACAGATGCGGCCCACAAAGAAGAATATGAGCAGCCACAAAACTATGAACAAGAGAAAAGAAAATGGTCCCAACCTATGACTTGTAGATCCATAGCATCGGAAATATAGCAGGAAACCCTAATGCACTTGAGAACCTTATGCTCTATTCTCTGCAAACTATGTATATAAAATGGAGATTTAAACAAGGTAGAATACTTAGAGCACATAGACCCCAAAAAAAACCCCTAATTTCTAATAAACAACGCTATTACATAATGCTATAAAAGGTCATGTTTGTTGTAGTGAGTACAAGCCTTGCCACAAAAATATCAACAAAGAGGCTTCAACCAAGGGATCATGACAACCAGCACACTAGCTAGATGATATCTACATTTTCAGCAAAAAGTCACAAAAGAACTTCTCTTCTTTATCAGCCCATGAACCTACATATGGTAGAAGTAAACATTTAATTTGATGGAGCCATAAAAATTTCAACTAAACAAAATTTATAGACAAAGGAATAGAACAAATCATATTCCTTTTTGACATGTATATAGGGGAGGGGGGGGGGGGGGGGGGGGGGGGGGAGCATTACCTCTTTTCTTTTAATAGGCCAGTCCAAACACAAAATCCGTACATCAGTTGGTTGCCTTACCAGAAACCTGGTGTCCCTTTCCTGAGTATTTGGTCCTATAGAGCCAAGTAGGCAACAAAACAGGAGCAAAGAAAACAACCATATGAGAGAACACAATAAGCTAGTTGAGCACTATAGCAAAAAACATGACCTGGGCATGACGTCAACAAAGTGAACTAAACAACATTGCAACCGCAATCATAAAGTATCTGTTCCACCAAGGAGACAGATTTCTCAGCTCCCATTGAGTCTCCTCGAATGTAAACATTTCTCAAACGGAGCAGGCAGGAGGGAAAAAATAAGGAGCTCTAGCTCTAATACATAGCTAGGCCACCATTCAAAGGACCACTCACAGGTCCACTATCAACCATTAACAGCACAAAGTCAAACTTGTATAGAGCCTGGTACTTTCAACAGTGCTCGGACTTGCTAATGACAATGAAAAGCAAGCTGCCCGACCACAGGTTACTGGTTATGGACTGTCACCTGAAACCTTAGATAAGAGTTATATAAGCAATCCTAGACCAGTAGCACTTGGTATTGCTTGTGATATTGAAAAGCAAGCTGTCCGAATTCAAGTTATTGCGTATGGCAACCAATCAAGGTCGCTGTCTGAAAGGCACACATGCCTAACTCTTACGTCTTCAGTGGGTTCAATTCTTGCCTGGGAACAAGACTAACTATGGTCCACGGGGCTCAATCATGGACCAGATGGCTCATCATACGAGACCCTTACATAGTTAAAATGAGAATTATACCATGAAAATGAAATTTGATTTGTCTGATGGTGTTATTGTCATCAAAGGGAGATATTTTTTATATCATGGTCCCCATATTTATCGTCGTAGATGCTAATGGTCGACACTATCGTCATATGCTCTCATTTGAATAAACTAACAATGTCATGAAAAAAGAAGAATATAACTTTCATTGATCTGTTTTGTCTGCATAATTAAGTTATCCTAACCGTATAAAAGCACAACTGTCCATGATATAACAGAAATTGGCCGCGGTAGAGAATTCACATAAAGAAACCACGAAGAATATTAGAGTTTGCTGAAAGAGAACGCAAATTAAAGACAGTTCTTCCTGAATTCTTTTTGTTTCCTTGAAGAATTTTGCTACTTCAGTTCGATAACACCACCGAAATAGTAACATAACAAAATGAACTGTCCTAGAATCCATAGTTCCAATTTTTCAATCGACTAAACAAGTTCGTAGCACGCACATTGACTACGAGGAGCTCTAGCTAAGTAACACCTAGTCAAGGTCCTTAGAGAGGCTACCTTGGGCCTCTCCAGTTATAACTATAAACCAGCAAGAATCAGCAATGTGTGATGCAGTTCTCCTAATTATCACATCAGTGCTCGCGATACTTAAATTGCACTGAATTTAACCTGACGATGCCATCAAGTACTCGTGAAAACAGAAAAGAAAGGGTAGCGAAATATGGGGCAATACCATAGGTTTGTCATATAATGGAAAGCCTTGCATTTGGCGAAGCACACTTGTCTTTTCCTTAACATTTTTTTTAACCTAATCTTAACTTTGAGGCTCTCCAAAGTTCATCCATTTTCTGAAAAACAAGGATTAATGAGGCTGAAAGAGCATTGGAAGAAGAACATATACTTGCAAAAATTGGTGATCAAAACATATACTTGTAAAATCGAGTAACAGATACGACAAGTTGCTTAAATTCCCATTTCCTGCTACTCAAACCTCAAGCACTAATAGATCAGCAAGAAAAGGCAAACATAAAAAAGGAAAACCCAATGGCTTAGCAAAAAGCCCAATCCCTCACTAGATTACCTAAAAAGAGAATACAATCAGGACTTAGATAGGGTCATGCCCAAATATGCCGTCATGCTCAAAAGGAGTACATACACAATATATGAGCCTAAATTGCACAACCAAATACTAGTTTGTCTTGGTCATTCAAACACTTAGACCATACCTACATGAAGTTTCCCAATGACCCCGCAATTGGTTGCAGATACATGGGACGAATAGAACATCACCAGCTATCTACAACAAACATAGAAGAATAATTACTAATAGCCAAATAAAAATGAGAATGCTTGTAGCTGTTACTTAAGAATAAAACCAAACTAATGACTAGAGTTCAATGCCATATGCCCATGAAAGACGACGTGACTATATATCTTATTATACCTCCACTATAGTAACACGAGAAATTGAGTCCCTCGTACGGTTGCACAGCCGTGTTTGACAAGTTTTAGTGACCACGTACTCTCTCCGGAAACAAGTACTAAAAGAACTTTGAATGCAGGAAGCATATAATTCTACAGTTTAAGAAAGCTTACAAGTTTACAACCATGGCACCACCACAAAATAACCACCATTAACTTTTCCAACGACACCATCCTAATTCAAATCGTGATTGCTGCAAAACAAGTACAATATACATTAATCACTAAGCAGCAAATACTTTGTGAAAAAAATGGATAGTAGGTAGAGGGGGTCAAACTCAGTGGATGAGTAACAAGAAAAATACTTGCTGTAAAAATAAAAATACCCAATATAACAGGGGAGAACATACTTATGAAAAAAATAGGGGAAAACATATATAACAGTTTGCCTCATAAGGCACTTGAAAAATTAGTAGACCTAAGTTTCTTACTAATTAATCCAAATGTCAATCGATCAATATCCAAACTAACCCTTAAACACAAAACACTAATCATAAAGACATCAACAAACATGAAGTCATGAAAATAGATACACTTAAAGAATAGTCCCAGTATGAATTCCCTAGCCCACTTTGAATGGCAATTGAAAGAGCAAAACATGAAGATATGTAGAGCCTACTACGAACAAAAAACATGTGTTGGTTAACAATCTTCAAATCATTCAAAACCTCCATTGCCTAATACTTGAGAAAGTTCAAATTAGTCAAATAAAAAGCTTTACTGAAACACAAACACACCAAAAAAAATATAATAGAATCAGACCAACCAACATCAAGCATCAATAAGCAAATCCCGAAGAGACAGCAGAGCCTAGATAATTGACTGAATATACGAAAACAAAATAAGTTCACTTAAGTAATAACACTTGTTTAGGGCTGCTAGTAGTGGAATTTTGCTCGCCAAAGCCAGAGATCAGTTGTGCTTGGGTGCTTTTGTGCCTGTGCAATCGAGGGATAGAGATTGAGAGGGATCCAGAGTTTGACGAACAGGACGAAATCGAGGACTTACATTTAGCGAACAGGAGGACTTAATTTCGATCCTCCATCACAATCGATATCTAGGGTTTTGGCAGCCACAATGTTGAAATCAAAACCCCAAAACAAAAATATGTATATACGTACATATATCTTGGGTCTATCGAGAGAGAGAGATACCTTGTGAAGTAGAGAGGTGAGGGTTGGGAGCCGTCGACCGTTGGTGCTACTGAAGGAGATGAACGCCATGGATACACCATGGTTCTAGGGTTTCCTTGCAGAACAAGATGGAGGGGAGAGGGAGAGGGAGAGGAACGGGTGAAATCGATGTGTGAGGGTTTCTCGGAGCGTCGATGAGATTGTCGAAGGGGGAGTCGGTGTGCGAATGGCACCAGTACTGAAATCTTGAAATTTTTAGCAAATCATGAGTCGATGTTGCTGTGCAGTTGTTGGTCGCCGGGGGTCGAAGGTCTGATGGGGAGAGATTGAAGGTCTGAAGGGGAGAGAGAGAGAGAGGGAGGGAGGAGATGTGTCGTGCCTCCATCTTTGAAATTTTTTGTAAAGGGGTATGGGATTAGGGCGCAGAGGGATGGCAAGTTTTTAGTGGAACGCTGTTTTTTAGATAATGAAACGCTATTGTAAACAAGGCGCGAGGTTTTCTTCTTTTTCTCCCGCTGAAACGCTATAAATGTACCACTACGACAGCATTTCTAAAAGAACGCTATTAACTAATGCTATAAAAACTCATATTTGTTGTAGTGAGAAGATTTCTGGAACGGGGTTTCACTAGTTGGAAATTCTGCTCGAACTATGAATTGAGATCTGCTAAGACAGACACGACAACGGCAAACGCAAGGGGGAGATTCTCCGATAAGAACCTCAAATTGGTGACTGGGAGCATCTTCAATTCGTCAACCATGGCGACTGCATTGTCATTGCTGCCGTCGATGGTGGATAATTGGCCCTTGAGATTGTGAATTTTCGATCGTATCATCTCTTTCTCTCAATTAGTGGAATTCCATGTTTTGTAGATGAATTTCGACCGCCCCGTTAGTCTACATATGAGATGTAAGCTATTCTCAATTGAGATGTTTTTTTATTTTATGAGACTTATATGAGAGATGTTTAGATCCAAATATGTTGGATGTTCTTGTCCAGATTTATGGTGTTTGTTCTGTTACATTTTATTTCATTAGTTCGAAGGTCTCATCAAATTGTGAAGTGTGATATGTTTTATGATGATTAATGAGGTTTCACTACAGTTGGTCGTTAATCGATTTTTGTAATTTTCAGTACTAAATTATAACTTTCCAATATTAGTGATATTTCACTAACTTGGTGTGTAAGTAAGGGTTCAGTCAGAGTTGATAGTTGGACTTTTTTTTTTTTTTGAATTTGTAGTAGTCAATTAGAACTTTCAATATTAGTGAATTTCCATAACTTTGGGAGGCGCAGGCCTGAGTTGACGGTCATTCGTTTTTTTTTTTTTAATTTTTATTACTAAATTAGACTTCCTAATATTAGTGACAATATTTCACTAATTTTGCTGTCACTCGCCAGAGTTGGTCACCGGCTGGAGGTGGGGGTTGACCGGAGTTAGTGGTTGGTAGATTTTGTGAAATTATTTAGTAATTAGTGAATTTTCACTAATTTTGCATAAGGGTATTTTAGTAATCTTGCCACACTTGTCCTCATAATTTGTTTGAAAATATGCGTGTAACTTTAGTGTACATTCACGAAATTTTAAAGCAAAGCCAGAACATTAGGCTCCGTTCAGTTGTCAGGAATGTTGTACCCGAAAGTTATTCTCAGGAAAAGTTAAGTCAAGTGAAGTAAAGGAAAAAGAAATTTATTTTTTTGTGAGTGTTCATTTGACAGTTTTTTTTGACAGAAAAACTAAAGTTTAGTGGTTCATTTGCCGGGAAAAGACACTTATGAGAAACTTCTTTATTTTTATTCTCATGACTAATTTTAAATAAAAGTAACTTTGAGAGCTAAATAATAGGCTATCATATTTCAAAAGTTAACACATACGGAAAATGTATTTTATCTAATGCAAAGCCTTAACATGAAATGAAAAAATCGATTTGCAATTCCCTATTCAATTTGCTATATTCTAAATGGTTATGCAAATTCTCCATTTAAATTGACATTCTCTGATAATCAACCGTACAAATAAAGTTTAAAAAATAAGTAGATGGTAACTTAATAAATAAATATTAAACAACCGTGCTTGATTAGTTGCCGATGCAAAAACTCACTGAAAATTAGTTAGTACAAAACAAAATTGAAGACTAATGACAAAATAAATAAATACTTCCAAAAAAAATAAACTACCAATCTTTTTCCACAACAATTATTTCAGAAAGCACTATAGTAGTCGAAATTATTGTTACTCACGTAAATCTCGAAGTGTCTTTCTAATAACCTAATTTGTATTTTTTTGTTATGGGCGTCATTCACTTTTTTTTTTACCCGCCAATTATTTTAGCCCCACAATGGATAAAACTTTTCCCGTGACGCAAAATCCTATACTTTTGGCCGGATCACTTTTGCAAAAAAGTAAATCTTGCAAGAAAACTTAAAAACATGTTTCCCACAACTTTCCTGCCAACTGAACACTACAAAAGTTATGGGAAAGTTGATTTTCCCATCCTTTCCTGTACTTTCCTGGCAACTGAACGGGGCCTTAGTGAATGCCATTTCCATTCCTTCCTAAGCATATACTAGTTAGTGAATGTACACTAATTTATCCAATTTTCGTACACCTATATCTTAACCAAAAAATTAGTGTGTGCTCACTAACTTTTATGGAAAAGCTAAAAGGTTGGCAAGATTAGGAGATGCAACCTTGGAAGGCGGCCAAATTCGTCATTTGTAATCTCATGGCTAAGTCTCCCAAATTAAGCTTTTCCATTATTAGTGACATTTAGTTAATATCGCCTACCGGCGTTAGGGTCACTAGAGTTCGTAGTTGGTTGATTTTTTGAATTTTCAAGTACTTAGAACTTTCCATTATTAGTGAAATTTCACCAACTTTGGGTGGGGGTCACCGGCGGGGGTGAGGGTTGCCGGAGTTGGTAGTTGGTTGATTTTTAATGTTTTGTGCTAAATTATGAATTTTCAACTATTCGACTAACAGATAATCAAAAAGCTACGATTAAGCATAAAAGCAAAAAGTAAATTGAACCAGAGGCCCCTGGGCCTCACCATCTTGATCCCTCAGTAGCTTGATTGCTTCGGATTGAGGGTGATTGACTGATTGCTTCTTGAAACCCTAGGATTAGGGTTTGAACTTCGGGGTTTGGATCGTCGGATTGTGGCTGCCTTCGGGAGATTGTGGCTTTTGTAGAGGGGATTTGAGAGTGTATTTTTACAGAGTTTCGTGGCTTGAGAGGGTGTATGTGTATATTAATTTTGGAACCCAAAGGTCCCTTTATAAAGACATAAGGGTGACTCACTCCATCCAATCAAAACACATGGTTGGAATTGGAGTTATAAGGCAATACAAACTCCTCATGGCAATCCCTAAACGTAGCCCAAACGCATCGGAAAAAGGCTGCTAGGGTTTTGTGAACGGATCAAATGACTGACAGAACGTTCCAGAATCTGAAAAATAGACGATCTGGTGGCTGAGCAAAGGATCTGGCGGCTGAGGAAATGATGTTGCGGCCGGCTAATCGATCTCTCAAGGAGATTTTCAAGCAACAGGCTTCACGGGTGAAGAATGATGTTGAGGCCGTGAGAACAATGTCACAGTCGACAGATGGATTCTCCTGGGATTTTGTACTTCTGTCTGAAAGGCTATTTGGCTCTGGATTGGGTCCTCTAGGTGGCTAAAAGTTCTTATCGAAAGTCCTAAGGTTCACAAGAAGTCAATTAGCAATCACTGTATCTATATCATCATCGGGATGGTTCCCAAGGCAGGACTTGAAATAATCGTTAGGCCAAATTAAGGTGTCTACAGTTTCGTTCTCAAGACTCGAGGTAGGGATTCTACCTCTCAATATATGTAAAAGAAGTGTTTTCTTGCCTTAAATCGTGCCTATTGTTGTTGTTGAACCCTTGAAAATCTGCTCGAATTGAGCTGGTATCAATACCACTTTGCATAGATATCGATACCTTTGTGTTTCAAACCCAGAAAACCACCTGGTATCGATACCATTTTACCTAGGTATCAATACCCTTGCGTCTGGACTACTCGTAGTGCATTGATATCAATACCTCCTTGCATGGGTATCGATACCCCCATGCTTAGTGACGATTTTGCTACATTTGATCCCTACTTCATTACTTTGTCTCCCGATCACCTCTAACGTGTCCTAATCACCTCCAAATCATTCCAAAGCAAGATTATTTGTACTCGTTGAGTTAGGGAAACGTCTCTATACTTCTAGCCCTTGTTCGGTAGAATTGTTCTTTGAGTGTCATGTATATTGCAGTTGAATTGGGATAACACTTTACGAGGATACGTGATGCTTGAACACCTTTGACACAACAAGAACATTCAGGACCCATCGACGGGTGGGTGCCTGACAGGGGGTATCGGGATCCCATAATTGGCCCGGCAGGAGTAAAAGCTCGTATTAGTTTCATTCAGGACCTACTGATGGGTACGGTGCCTGGCAGGGGGTATCGAGATCTCCCTTAATTGGCCCGGCAAGAGTTTAGACTCATGACATTTGCGACGAAAAGACATTGGACACATGAAAGATGGAAATGGTTCCAGTTTGAGTTGTATGACATTTGTTAAGTTGATGACTTGAGATTATTGAGCGAAGATTGTTGATTACCCAATGGCCCTTGTTCTTGTTCCTATCTTGAGATCATCTTAGTATTTCATTTGCATATAATTTTAGAATAGAGTTTCCTACTGGGCTAGTGTAGCTCAAACCTATTATTATTTTCAGGTACTAACCCGAGACAATAGCATGCATGCTTGGATGTAGAAAACTCTTTTGAAAGCTAACATAGAAGAGTTACTTAGTTATCTTTGTAAATCTCTTTTGGAAGATATATTTATAACTTCATTTTATAATTCTTTTGACTTAAGAATATTATAAACCCTTAACTCTTGAATACTCGGTACTTATATTAATTCAGCCTTCGAGCCAATGATGTAATATTTTGGAAACTAATGGTTGTAGAAGTACAATTATGGAAGTGGAAATGTTAAACTCTTTGGGGTATCGTATGGTTATTGTGAGATTTTATTTATGGAATTCATTTATAATTATGTTGAAAATTGAGAGCGTGACAAAAATAGAGAGGCAAAAGCCCTTAAAAAATTGAGTTCAGACCAATTTTGGCTTGACTTATTTGTTCAGCAAAAATGGTGAAAAGCCAAAAAAAAACTATTTTTTAAGATATTCAAAACGAATCCTATGTGATCAACATCACATAAATTAAAGAACATGGTTGATTAATAAAAACGAATTCCATTTCGTTACTAACCCAAAAGGATTTAAAACTCCACAAATAAAAGACGCAATCCCTCCGTTCTATTTTAAATGCTCCCTACATAAAGTCATGTCGTTTTACTACTTTCGAACAACCAAGATTGCTTCTCTATCTAGAATGAGAGCCCCCCCTGGATTAGGGTCACGTAGCTAATACGCCACCTTGATTCCTTGTCCTTTTCTTCTTTCCTCTTTTTCTTTTCCAATTTCCGTCTCCTTCAGTACAGAATCCCCCCTTTTTCTTTGTCTTGCTCTCCTTCTTTCTCTATTTCTTTTTCCATTTTCCACCCCTTTCAATACCAAATCACCCTTTTCTCGAGATCTTTCCTTTTCTGGATTTGGCGTTTTTTTTTTCACTCTCTCTTCCTTTTCTCTGTTCTAGTACCCTAAAAGCTGCGTCCATGGCCTCTCCGCCTGACTCCATTTCACTGTATGAAAGCTCTGAGGGTTCTAGTGATTACCCAAACTTTGTTTTGGTGGGTAAAATTATCTCTTCTCGGAAACCCCACAGACAAGGTGTTTTCAATGTTATCAACAAAGCATGGAGAACCAGGGGTAATTTTTCCATCTCTGTGTGGAGGGACAGCCTCTACGCCTTCACTTTTGATCTAGAAGAAGACCTGATCAAGATCGTGAACCAGGCCCCGTGGTCAGTTATGGGGGGACTCTTGGTCTTAGCCCGCTGGTATCATGATATGACGATTGAGGATCTCGTCTTCAACTCGTCTCCTTTTTGGGTGCAAGTCCATGGTCTTCCTCTAGGCCAGATGAACAGAAAGAATGGCGAGGCTATTGCGAATCTGATTGGGAAGCCGGATCCATCTGGTATGAAGGTATATGATACTGCTACTTTCAAAGATTATCTCCGCCTCAGAGTTATTATTGATATTACAAAACCCCTGAAGAAGGGTTTCTTTCTGAAACGGAAGGATAAGGAAGACCTCTGGATAAAGTTTAAATATGAGAGATTATCGGATTTCTGTTATGTTTGTGGGTTGATTGGCCATGGTTTGAATGTCTGCATGGAGAAATCAGTGGGGGATCGTTCTTTTTTGGAGTATGGGAGCTATCTCAGAGCGGAAGTCTCTATTATTGAAACCATCAACCCCGGAAAACCAACTCCGACCATCTCAAATTCTTCCTTGGAGGATTTCGTTGCAGTGGATTCTCCTCTGGACAAGGCGGTGCGTGAGGTAGCTGAGAGCGCTGCGTGTGAGAGCGCTGCGAGGGACCAGGATGATACGGTTCTGGTACGGAAGGATAAGACCGTTATTCCATGTGATGAGCCAGCTGGTATTTTGACGTCTCAAGATGCCACGTGTTTATCCTCTATTCCCAAATCGTGCTCGCCAAGAGACAAAGGTATATCTCCTCCTCCCTTTGTCCTTTTCACCAATTTCAATTCTATCCCCCTTGACCCCACTTTTTCTATTACCCGTCTTGGTCCGACCCTTAACCTTTCCCCTTCGGGGCCCGCTTACTTTGTCGAGGAACCACCCGATAGTCCGGGTCGCATTAACTCTCCTTCTCCTTTGGGCCCTCCGGTGCAAAATAGGCCTTTACTTGTTGTCCCTTCTGATATTAGCCCACTCATAAAACCCAGCCATATAGATCCTACCCATGCCACCAAATCCCTTCCTTGTCCTAACCCTCCTTCCACTGTTGGTCTTTCTTCTATTTTCGATAAGCTTCTGTGCCTTAAACGAAAATCTCCCCCTCCTTCTCCCTCTCACATTCCTCCACCCCTAAAACTCCACAAACCCGATCAACCTGTGGAGGCCTCCTCCTCCCCTGCTCCTAAAATTCCCTCTATCACCCCGGAGGACTTCGAGGCCTTTATCCAACCTGGTATTCTTTCTCTGGCTCAACCTATTGGGGATTCTGGTAAGGCTCGAAAATCTGCAGCTCGTCGCGCCTCTTCTGTTAAGAGGAAAGGGATTCTGAATGAGGTCCCTATTGTCCCCTCCTTTCAACATAATCAGCATGATCTCCTGGGTTTCTCAATTGATGTTACTCCGATTACGAATGGGGATGATTTTTCTCCCATGGAAGCGTGTGTATCTCCCTCTGATTCTAGGGCGTTGGTGGCTGGCCCAAAACAGCCACACGACAAATGCTGATGCTCTCCTGGAACGTTCAGGGGATGGGTCGACCTCTGACGTTCCAGAATATCCAAGGGCTTTGCCATGCCCATCGGCCTGCTTTGGTTTTCCTTATGGAGACCAAGAATAAGTCGGCTTTTGTTGACAAAATAAGGTGCAAAACCAATTTACTGCCTTCGTTTTATGTTGATCCTGTTGGTATTTCTGGAGGTTTGGCTCTTTGGTGGGACGACTCCATTTCTGTAAATATTATCTATAGCTCTGCCTTTCATATTTTAGCTAATGTCTCTTCACCCCATGGGGGGAATAAATGGACTTTATCCTGTATCTATATCCATCCGGATGCAGGAACTAAGGCCCAGGCTTGGTCTCATCTTCGTAGCTGTGCCCTGTCTTTATTTTCTCTGTGGCTATGTATCGGGGATTTCAATGAGGTTTCTTCCTCAAAGGAAAAATGTGGGGGTCTTCCTGTTTCTTCTTCTCGGTTGGAGGCTTTCAATGGCCTTATTTCGGATTGCTCTCTTCTGGATTTGGAATTCAAGGGTTTGAGTTATACCTGGTCAAATAATAGATCGGGATTGAACAATATCCGCGAGAGAATTGATAGAGCTTTGGCAAATGCGGACTGGCGTGTGATGTTTCCTTATGCTCAGGTTTTCCAAGATGCCATTATTGGATCTGATCACTCTCCCCTACTGCTGGATTTCTGTGTTTCTCCTAGCCCTGCTCGGAAGGCTTTCAAATTTGAATCGTTGTGGACTTCTAGCCCAAATTGTCTGCCAACAATTAGGGAAAATTGGCCTGTTCATGCACAGGGCTCTGCCATGTTTCGTTGGAGCTTCAGGCTTAAAGCTCTTAAGAAGGTACTTAAAGACTGGAGTAGGAAAAAGTTTGGGAATAACAGGACCTGCCTTTCGGAGCTGAAAGATCAGCTCACTTATGTTCAGAATCTTGCTCCCACTGCTGAAAATTTAAAAGTTCAACAGGCCATTCACAAGACTATGGAGATTATTATGGCTAGAGAGGAGATGTATCTTCACCAAAGATCCAGGGTTAATTGGCTAAACTATGGGGATAGGAATTCGAAATTCTTCTATACCACTCTGATACAAAGAAGGCAAAGAAACCAGATTCTTCGCCTAAAGGCTCGTGATGGGGTGTGGAAGGAATCGGAAGATGATATTAACTTGGAGATTGGTCACTACTTCACTTCCTTGTTCGAAGACGACGGTCCTAGAGATTTCTCTACTTCTATTGAGCATATTTCCCCTTCGGTTACAGGGGAGATGAACAGAATTCTTACTAAACAAGTCACGGATGAGGAGATAAAAGTTGTTGTGTTTCAAATGGGAGCCTTGAAAGCACCAGGTCCTGATGGCTACCCCGGTCTTTTCTTTCAGAAATTTTGGAATGAGGTCGGAGGGGATTCGTGTTTGGCAGTGAAGAGTTTTTTCCAAGGGGGTTTTCTCCTCAAGAAACTTAACCACACAAACATTGTGCTCATCCCAAAGGTGCCCCACCCGGAATCTTTGTCTCAATTTCGCCCGATAAGCCTCTGTAACTTCTCGGTGAAAATTATTTCCAAAGTCTTGGCCAATCGCTTGAAGAAATTTCTGAATGGAATTATTACTCCTTACCAATCAGCTTTTGTCCCGGGGAGACAAATCCAAGACAATATTCTGGTTGCGCATGAAGTCTTCCATTTTCTCAAGAGGAAGAGGAGGGGAAAAGAATCCTTTGCTGCTATTAAACTGGACCTGAGCAAGGCATATGATCGTGTTCAATGGGATTTCTTGGAAGCAGTTATGCGCAAGATGGGTTTCTGTAATACGTGGATTCATTGGGTAATGCAGATTGTTTCTACTGTTTCCTACACGGTTACAGCAAATGGCAAGAATCGTTTCTCTTTTCTTCCTTGCCGTGGCCTCAGACAAGGCGAATGGAGAATTGCTAAGCTCAGACAAGTGTTATCAGAAGAAGAAGTCCAAGCGGTGGCTAACATTCCAATTTCAAAACTTGGAGGAGCAGATTCGATCATATGGGGTCTCCATCCAAGTGGGAAGTATACAGTCAAGAGGGGTTACCACAAGGCTTGGTCTGACTACATTGATTCTAAACCCGAGCGTCCATCCACGTCTACTGTTCCTGGACCTTCATTCTGGAATTTCATGTGGAACCTCAATATTCCCCCCAAATTGAAGCACTTTTGGTGGCGGGCCTGTCGTAACAAGTTGGCTACCAAGGAGAACCTCGTACAAAGGAAATGTGCAACCTCGCCAATCTGTCAGAGATGTGGAAAAGCTATTGAATCAGGTGAGCACATCCTTTTTCTTTGCAAGTGGGCAAGAAAAGTATTTTTTGCTAGTCCTATAGCCGGGGTCTTTTTCCCAAATGAGATTGGTTCTATCATGGCTTGGTCCTTGAGAATGAAAGAAGAGATTGACAATGGGAATCTTGAGCCTGTTTTTTTCGCAAAAGCTATCTTTCTGTGTTGGTTTATTTGGAAGGCCAGGAATGAACTTGTGTTCCAATCCTTGAAACAGTCCCCCATTTCAACTGTTGCTCGTGCCATGGGAGCATGGGATGAATTTGTTTCAGCTACTGAGACCACTTCTTCTACCCATCAGTCGCCTCCTTCATCCCTCCCTTTACCTTCCTCCGTTTGGGTCCCTCCTGGGGCTGGTTCCCTGAAAATTAATTGTGATGCCTCTTGGTCCAGGGATCTTAAGAGGGGATGGGGTGGAATTATTTTGAGAGATAACTGTGGTCATCTGGTCGATGGGAGAAGATTCAGGATCTCATCCACTTCGGCTTTCCTTGCAGAGGCCTCTGTTCTTCGTGAAGCATGCCTTTTCGCCAAAGCCTTGAACCTCCTCTGTTTGCATTGAGAATGATAATGCGCAGCTTATTTCTTTAAGTGTTTCGGAACTTGTTCCTCCTTGGGAAGCTTTGGCAATTATTTTTGATATTCGTTTACTTGCTAGTGATTTGAGGCTTTCTTTTTGCTGGACCCCTCAGGAAGGAAATGAGGCTGCTCATTGGATTGCCTCCTCTCAAGCCTCTAGCTTAGGTCTTAATTGGGTGGTTTCCCCCCAGTAGTTTTGTTTTCTATCTTATGTAATGATGCTTTTGGTTATCAATGAAATTCTGTTCAAAAAAAGTCATGTCGTTTTGACTTTCAATAAAAATTGTACTTTTCATAATTCTTTTCGGAACTTTTTTGCACCGTTTTAATGTACTCATTAAGATCTTTTGAACAATGTAAAACAAAGTTACAAATTAATACTGAAAGTACTTTATTTTTCGTGGTCAAAGTTACACGGTCTCACATAGGGAGCATTTAAATTGAGATGGAGGGAATAACAAACAATACCCAGCGAGCAATGCATTCCAAGAGAACGTGTTCTTGTGGGGAATTTCATCGAACACCCTGTGGGCTTCATGGAGGTGACCTGACTTGGAGTAGAAAGTGATAAGCTTCGAAGTGAGGAAGTTGTCGAGGACGACAAAGGAGAGCAGGAGGCGGGCGTGGAGCTGCTTGCCTTGGCAGAGGAGGCAGCGTTATTATTGCTCCGTCAATCAATTAACCACTTGCCGTCTCAATCTGTCAATTGCTAATAGTTTTTTGCCGAGTTTGACTAACTTCTCCGTTACATAGCTGAGTAGGCAGGGGCTAATTCCATCTCTCCCTCCCCCCATTAATGTTTACCTCTCTAAAAGTAATTTGCCTTGTAAAATAGGATATCAGCGGATATTCTTTTATTTAATCATGTACATCTTTTTGTGATTGGCCAATTAAAGAAAACTTCTTTATTTTTAATTATGTGCATCATTCGTTGTACCATATGTACAACAAAATAGCTGCATTTAATAGCATTCGAAATTGATACTAATGTGAAAATTGGCCTGGGCAATTGCAATACTCTTATATATTTGCATATTCGCCCCCGCCCCCCGAAACGTTGCTCTCTATGAGGTGGTAGCCTAGCCCAAGTGGAAGGGTATTCCCTTGGCCCACGCTCATCTATGAGGTGGTGGCCTAGCCCAAGTGGAAGGGTATTCCCTTGCCCCCTGCTCATCTAGGGTTCGAACCTTGCCCCCTCCTCCAACCCCCAATAGTGTAATGTAGTGTAGGAATTAACGAGCGACAAAAAAAAAAAAAAAAACACGCTGCTCTCTCTATATATTTGTAAATATCATGTATATTAAAATCTTAAAAGAAATTATAAATTCCAAATTTCTTATTCACCACTCTTACTAAAATTTCTAGAGCTACCACTATGAGATCTTATGTTCGAATCGCATAGAGGGTGAACATGTTCGAATTCTACTGGAGGGTTTGCTCAGTTGTTAATCGAAATGTGCATAAGCTCGCTCGGACATCCGATTCTACGAAAGAAAAATGTTAGTCAATGCATGACATGATGGCAATTTAAATTGACGCTCATTAGTTATTTAAGGCTTCATTCTTCGTAACTTTTATCTTTTCGGTTTTGTGTGGTTTGTTCGTCTTTTCTGTTTTCTTTGTAAGCCGTAAAATACTAAACAACTGTCTATTTTTTCCTAAAATGTCATCTTGTATGAACTTTTTTAAATATCGATCCACATTTTTACACTTGTCGAGAAGAATGATTAACCTTAAAATTTACAATGAAAACTCAAAACAAAGTTACAAAAGTTAAAAGAACACCCGAAAAAGTTTTTGACAAAAAAAATGTGGAAGAATGGAGCCTTAAGTCTATGTAAATTTTGTACACACCTAGGAGCTAAATTTCGTTATTCCTTATAGTAATTGAAACGGTTCTTAATGATGTCAAGATCAAACAGCTAATTTATGATTGCAAACACACCCACATGATCCACATGGATCTCTTGTTTCTTAAGTTAACCGCTTTTTTAATCTCAGGTGGCACTAAGCGCTTTTTGCATTTTTTCTTATTTTGTCCTTATTCAAAATTTTGTTGGCTTTTTTTTTGGCACCTCACTTTTTTGGTTGACAAGACGAATCAAGAAAGTAAAAAATTACTGTATGACTTTTACCCGAATATTTTTGGAAATATCTAAGATAAAGCTCAAAAAGCTGGCCTGAAAAATCGGGTTTATCTTGAATATGTCTAAAACTAGCGCATTGTGTCGAACAATTAGCACACACAAATAAATATTGAATTCGCGTGCAATATATCAACCCTCTATCTAACAAATCTAACTATACGAAAAAAATAACCCAACATATCCATTGACAGAGGTGGCTGTGTAGTTTAAGAAGCATGGTCACATAAACACCCAATAAACTTTTTTGCTTATAATACATGTAAAAATTATGAGTTAGCCTTTCATGGAATACCAAACCCAAATATCAATGAAGACACAATTCTCATACTCTTGAACATCTAGCCCAAAAAAATTGAACACTCAACCCAAAATCAATTGACCACTCAATCATAACCCAATTACAATGTACAACCCATCATGATCAAAAATAAAAATGTACAACCCATCAATCCTCATGCTACACTATGGGTAAAATGTTACTCTCGATGCAATATATATATATTTTTTTTGTCGCAAAACATTAGTCTGCTAATTATTTATGCTTGCAACACTCTGCAACAAAAAGGTTTATTTGTTAAGTCTCTAACCCGTGTGTACAACACTATCAATGATAATTTCAATCACATAAATACCAAGTTAATTGCATTGATAGGATACAAAATGAATTATGTTAATTCAAACCATAAAATTCAAAATTTATGTTGCATTCATAGGATCCAATTTCAACATGCATAACAAATCTAGATAGAGTTTTGAAATACAAATGTAGGGAAAAAAAGGTGCTCAAAAAACCGGCTTTATCTTGAATATGTTTAAAATTATTTTTGGGTAAAAGTCATAATTTTTTACTTTTCTGATTTATCTTGACGAGACGAATCGGAACACACAAAAAATAGGTGCAAAACCAACAAATACAAATTTTCTTTGAATATAAACAAAACAAAACAAAAAACCGGAATCTGGGGTTGCAAGTCACAGTAGGGCCAACAGCCCATAAAGCTACACTGTTTTTACTTTTTACCAAAAAGCTAAGGATTGTGATTTAGGCACTACAAAAATTGATGAAAGGGCTCCAAAATTACACTGTGTTGATACACAAAACGACATCATTTTGGAGCCCCTCCATCAATTTTTGGAGTGCTAAAATCAATTTCCAAAACTAAGACCAAGATTCATCCCCTAAATCCCCGTTTGGCCCTAACCATTCCTAAGCTTTTTGGTTTCTTTTTTTGCCCCATTCTCTACTAAGTCAACTGTTTTTCGGGGACCTTTGGGCGTACGTAGCCCAGTTGATTGTGTAGCTCCTTTTGAGAGTAAGAGGTCGCAAGTTCGATTCCTATGGATAGGAGATCAACCTCTTGTGGTAATACTAACTTCTAACACTCTCCACTAATCCCCGCTAATATAAACAATGTTGACAAAAAAAAAACTAGTTTTTTGAGTGCTCTTTACGTACAGCCAAAAAAAAAGTGAAAAATACTCTAAAACAAGGAACTTAGGAACATATCATACTATCTGGGTTATTTGAAAATACTGTATTAGAGTGATGTTATGTAATTTTATTGTGTTGCTAACTCAAGGTGTTCGGATGAGCTTACGTGCATCTTGATTAATTAATGAAAACCCAATTCCATCGTCTACTAGTGGGGAGTCTGAGTTAGGAAAATGTTAATCAAATTTATTGTAGTACATGTTTATTGTTCTAGGTTACGCATATTTTAAGTTATTACGCCTTTATTGGTTAGTTACGCTGGGTGTACCTTGGAAGTATATGATACTCATAGGTTTGGATGATGTATGATACACATACTTTTGTTGTTGTTACAGGCATTAGTGCATGGTAAAACCCCAAAATAGTTATGCATTTTTTTTTTGGTCAATTGCGTATTTTTTTTGGTACCATGAGTTAAGCATTTTTTTATTTTATGGATAGGAGTGAATGGTTTGTTTTGATTAAATTTTTTTCAATTCGACTTTCCAGTAATGGACGATGAAATTGAATTCCTAAATTAATTGAGATGCGTGAACTGCTCGAACACCTTGAATTATGAAAAAAATAATATGTCATAATATTACTCTAAAACAATACTATGGAAGAACCTAAAAAAATATTCATATGTTTCCTGTTTCATAATATAGTCTTATTTTTTTGAATAGCATATTTTTGAAAATATATTTCCCTTCTTTTTTTTTCGTTTTATATATAAGACTTTCCTTGTATTCATGAGAAACAAAAACTACTAGTTGAATTAAGAGGATGCAATAAAAGAAACTAAAAAGCTTAGGCCTTCACTTAAGAGGTTGAACATTACTCTCTTTCTTATTAGTTGAAATAATGTGGATCCCACCACAAAGTGATGTCATGCTTACCAAAAAGTGTATTACACAGGTGGGATCTACACTATTTTAACCAATCAGAGGAAGGATAATGTTTATCCTCTTTTAAGATGGGTGAACAAAGGTCCTTTAAAAAATAAGTATTATACTTATTTTGAGTTTTTGGAAGGGGAAATAAGAATCCTAGACTCCACTAAGAGTTCCCAAGAAATAAGTACTCGTAATTATTTGGTGTGACATTTTTGATTACTTAAAATTTTCAATATGGATTTCAAAAAATATGCATTTTAAATTGAAAGCTACAAGCGACTGAAAAATGACACAGATTTTGAAATGTAGAAATAAAAGGCATTATAAGAAGGTAAAAATTTTTAGTGAAAAGAGAGTTTTTATTGGGTAAAAAAACTCCGTAATGTAAGCTTTTGGTCAACAGTCAAACTAGTTTTCTTAACACATTCCGGAGAGAGAAAGAGAAACGGGGATCTCCTAAATCCTCCCTTCACGCAATTTCTTTTTTGAATTTCTCAACACATTCTAGAGAGAGAAAGAGAAACGGTTGTGTACGTTAACCTCTCGTGCGCAATCATTAATGCAACACGTGAATCAGTGAATGTAAACAAATCTTGCGAATCGTCCCGTTGAAAGTATGTTTGGGAAAATATTGGTTAAAAATTGCATTTTTCCTCTCTCTTCTCATAAAAGTTTTGTTCCGGAGCGTTCTGTTCCCAATTTCAAAATCCCTCTCTCTCTCTCTCTCTTCTCATAAAAGTTCTGTTCCGGAGCGTTCTGTTCCGGAGATAATGCAGACGTTCTGCTCAACATTTTTGCTTACGATTCCTGTTGGTCACTGTGGTTGGGTCCGATTGAGAATTTGTTTGGGCGATCTTCTTGCAAGCCTTCGTTTGTTGGCCGTATTTTACCGGTGCGACTTTTTTGGGGTGGTTTGTTCTCGGAACTGTTCGAGATCGGCGATTTTGGAGTTACAAATTATGGGTATTTATTCTGCCTCTCTCTTTCTATCTCTCTCCTAGGTTAGGGTTACATTTACAAAGTTAGTTTTTTCCCCTTCGGATTTGGAACCGATCCTTTTCTTTTCCCCGGCCCCCCTCCCTCACTCCTGTTTATACATACTCACATCTGTGTATAAATATGTATATTCAAATTTACTATATAATTTGATATGCTTGATTCCAAATTAGTTTAGGTGATTTCGAATTTGATTTTTATTAGTAATGTCTGGACTGGATCAATCATTCAGTACCAGAGCTAATTAGGGCATTCTTCAGATGAACGCATTCCACAACTAGATCGCGCTCCCTCGGGTTTGAGGGAGACATCTATGCGTTGCTCTCCTTTAGAAACTTTGTCATGTGATTTTTGGGGTGCCCTAGATCTCCTTGCTCGTTGTTCACTCGAAAAATGGTAACTCTTTTGATTCAGCCTTCTCTTCGCTTTGTTTGTAGACCTGTCCTTTGCTTAGATACATGATCCATCGTTACATAGTTTAGGTATTGGGCTGTTCTGTATCGTTGCCCACGATGCTTTTCCTTTCGCTTTCGATTTGTTTATGCCGTGCATTTGGGAGTGGATGTTCTTGGCTTCTATGTTACTGTTCGGTCGTTTCGGATATTTCATGTTTGCCGTTGTGATAATTTAAAGGTGTTGTCAATGTGTCCGTACATAACGCAAAAAGAATGCACAAGTTCACTGCTAATAGTGTCAGGAGTTCCGCAATGTCCTATTTTGAGTGCTAAAATTCCATTTCTATGATTATTGATTTGACAAATATATGAATTTGCCTCGCTTCATAACTTTGCTGCCCCGAATAAGAATGAATTTGTTGTTGTCTACTACATTTTTCTTAGAGATCATTCATACAATTCATGATTTCCCCTGCGGCGAAAGATAATTCTTCGCTAATGATGTGTTCCTTTATTATTTACTGAAGTTTTGCACGCACTTAAAATAAAGCAAACTTGATGGGACACAATCTATAAGTTTATGAGTAATTTTTGCTTTGGCATTTCATAGAATTTTGGGTACAAATCTTTCGATATTTCCATTGATGACATATAGAAATAAATTTGGATAATTTACTTGCCTTTTGTTTTGTTTGTACCATTTGATGTTTAGTTATTAGAATGTATAATATATGTACTGACTTTCTATGTCAGGTCATTTGTTATTAGTGTTGACTGCGTTTTGTGTTTTGAAGCTGATCATTTGGGTGGAGACAATGTTCAAATTTGATGGTTTACTGACCCTGCAATTTGTATCACAGCCCAGTGATTAATCACATCCCATTTCTGCGGTGGATTTATGCACAACATCATTAGCATGATAATCCACATGGAGGGTTCTATTAGCTTATCTCCGTTCAAGGTCAAAAGGTAATTGTTGCTGCCACAACGTGAGATGGAATCTGAGGAGTGAATTGGTCAATTATTCAAGGTGTGAAATCACTATTCTGATAAATATGATGCATTGTCTTGCTGGCAGTTGAAACAAAGTTATGCAGATTTTTCAGTGTAAAGAATTGTGGACTTTTTTTTTATGTTGAGTTTCATATATAGGTTGATTCCTAATCTTATAGGGCGATGCTCGTATGTTAACTGTATTCAGGGGCGGAGGCAATTAGGGGGGGGGGGGGGGGGGGGTGTGTGGCACGTATTGTAGAAAAACTTAAAAAAAAAAAAATTACATGTAAAAGGTTAACTAAAAAATATGTGAAGAAAAAGGAACAAGTTAATGCTTTGCTTTGGTGGTAAAGCATGTTGAAAAGAGTCTCCAAGGCTAGCCACTGGGGTTCGACTCCCCTTGGCGCGCCGTTTGTTCCTCTCCTTTTTTATTATTTTTCGTTTTTTCTATTCTTTAAAACTCATCTCTCTCTCTTTCTCTCTCTAAATTTTTGCATAGATTCCTACAAAATTGGTATTTTTCCCACTAATTGAAAAGCAACATAACTCATTTGGACATTAAATTTTTATGTGACCCATTCGAACATGCATATTTTTTTTATTTATAAACTAACATGATTCGATCTACTAGGTATTTATGCTTATGCAATACTTTGTATAAATATTGTAAAAATTACTCCATATAATTTGGAGAATGACCTGTCTGTTTGAATCGAAAAAAATTAGTATCATAATATTTTGTATTTGCATACCATAAGTGAGGTTAAGCAACCATTTCGGAGTATTTCCTTTTCAAAAAAAAAGCCCACGACAAAACATAATTATATGACATTACATTTAAATTTTTGTCTTCATATTTTTCTGCACAACATGTAATTAGATTTTCATTGAACGGTGCCACCCCTACGACCAAATCCTGGCTCCGCCACTGACTGTATTACGTAACTTCATGTGCATGGCCCAGTGGTCTGATTTTAAAACATATTATTAACATTTCATGTAGCTTACTTATGTTATTCTTATAATGCTATTTGCATGATGTAGGCATTGCCGGCTATATATCAGCATCATTTCGAAGGTATGGGTAGGACTATTTGGATTCTGCTGATACATGAATCGAAAGCATGACCAATTTGCGTTGCCAATTATGTGTTACGAAATGATTGGAGTCATTTTCAAAGAGTCTGTAACATTGGAAATGACTACAAGCTCATCTTAAGATATGAATAGAGATGAATTTTTAACACTATAATTCTGAATGATTTTCCACAGATGGATTTTCATCATTAGATGATCTTCGGACAGCTTGTCTTCCATGTCCCATCTACAATTCAAAATGATTTTCAACCAACCAAAACCGTATATTGGTGCTTGCTGCAGACAAAACCAATTTCTAGGTATAGGCCAAGTACTTTGTGTTGTCTATCAATTTACTTGCATTTTTAAAAAATAGTTAATTCTTGAACATTTTTAATAATATCAAAGGAATTTGGAAGTTGACTTCAACCACTTCTTCAAGACTTCAATCCAGCCACTATTCTAATAAGGATGGGAAATCGAATTTGGTTCATTGTTCTGCATAATGATATTCGTCCAAATGCTCATATGTTTGAGGAGTTTCTTGCCACTGTTCGGCTTCAGTTCTCTGACATTTTTAGAGCTGCACAAAACAGTGAACAGCCATATGAATGGAAACCTTAATGGATATTTTTGTTAATGGATAATCCTTATTTATGTCCATCTGATTACGTCATTAGATGCCTTTTTTTAGTTTGGTAATAATGTTTCTCAATGTTTGTAATCAACATAAACTAAAACTGTATTTGTGCTTGGGTGTGAATTGGCCAATTGTGCTACTGCTGTGTAACTAAATTAAATCAGATTATTGCATTCGCCATCACTATCGATGAAATAGTATTTAGCATTAATTTTGATCTACTTTGGCTACTTTCTGCTTAAAATCTATTGCAAGTATATGATGTCTGGATGCGATTGTTTTACATTTATAGGTTACTTAGCATTGCAAATTCATAATTATGACATAGTTCCATTTTTCTTCAACTATTGGAACTGGAGAGATGCTAAACTTGCAAGTTGAACAAATTGACAATGCATTGAACAATTTGCAGTTGTATATGACACATTGAGGTTGATGTTCTTTTCCTATTTAATGTTTTGCTAAGAGTAAATTCTATTTTCCATTCTGCATAATTTCTGTTTATCTTTGGTAGTGTAAATTTCACTTGTTTGTCTTTGAACCCCAAAATTTCTCTCACACCTCTTTTCTATATTGAGTTCAGATTTTGAAAGCTAAAGCTTTTGAGAACGTAGGAACAGCACCTATTCAAACTGTTCACTGAAGGTCTCGACAACAGTGCCCTTCGATGGGTCAGAGAGGTTTTCTTATTTTACTCGCTCAATTTGTTCACATTCTTCTACATGTGTGGGCATGCATGTGTGCGAGTACGTGTGTGTGTTTTCATATGATTGTTTATACAAATATTCTATCTGTTTGAGACTGAGGGTTTTACATATGCTAATGTTCACATTCTTCTCTCTGATTGATAGATACAAATGTGTGTGTTTTTGTGTGTGTTCGCATGATTGTAGATAGGAATTTTCTATAACCCAATAGAAATTCAGGGTTTTACATGCTCATCAATCGTTCAAATTTTTGCTTGTGTTCATGTGTGTTTGTATGGGTTCTTTTATGTTTGTTCCAAAAATTTCTTGAAGTCTAGGATTTTTTGATTGCAATAATTTTTTATTGACACATAGTTCTGTTAACCAGAAAAAGGAAGTTCCCTATTCAATGTTGAACCTACGGCTCTGACCCCGCGGTGGTCACGGTATTGGCCTCCCTCCGCCGTCAAATTTTCGAGCGGGCACTTATTCTGGTTTCAAAAACTCTACTCAGGGATGACATTAATGATAGTCGCTCCGTTTTCGAAATGATATGACCACTGAGTCGGAGGATGAGGTTTATAGGAGGAGATATTCCCTTGATTCTTCACCCCAAGATGATTGAGTTCCCAGAGGCAACAACCTATTTACACTAGTGGGTCTGTGTATTAGGATAATGTTACTTCATCTAGGGAAACAATAGGGAGAGCCGGAGGGGGAATGGGAATGTGGCTGAGAGACTGATGAGGGGAGCCAATAGGTATCTGATTGGAAGGAATGGTTATATTGAGGATGAATCCTCTGATTCTCCTGCAAGCTCTGAGTTTTCGAGCACGCAAGTGGGAGAGTGTATGCCTCATAGGGGTATGCATCAAGTATTCCTTCTTGGCATGTTCTCATTTTAAGTCCTCTTTTTATTTGTTCTCTATAGTGGTGATCTATAGTGAGTGTGAAGGTGTATTTGTTTGCGAAACTTGGATATTGCTGAAAATACTGCTCCAACTTGATTTGGCTTACAAATAAGCATTAATGGGCTGTTTAGCTTCATTTATGCCTAAGCACATGTGGTACATGTTAAGCTTCTATTCTTTCAAACAAATATTGAAAAATCTTCTTGGAATTCTTGGAACCATTAAGTGAGAAACTGAAGTTAGTAGATATGGAATCAGTTTGATTTAATTCTTCCTTTTAGAGGTAGACTGCATGATAATAGTATATACTAGACAAACTGAGTTGGTATTGGTCGTGGTGAAGAAATTGGGTGTCCCAATTAGGTGTTGAGTTCATTCCCATAGACCCATAGTTGAATGTTTTGATACTTGTGCACTCATTGTTCAGTGCAGATATTCTATTCCCATGCTCATGGAATTCAAATGCAAAGTCTTGGTAGTGTTGGAACTTGAAAAAAAAATTACGCGCAATTGTATCTCTAACTTTATCAACTTGTTTTCTTTAGTTTTGGAATTGGGATAGTCAATCTTTTCATGCTAGTCATCTCTTTCGTGATGGTCTAATAGGAGGGAGAGAGAGAGAGAGAGAGGGTTATTCATGGAAAAACAATTGGATGTTGAAATTTCTTCTTTTCCCACCCTATAATTCACTTAATCGAAGGAAGATGATTGGCATTTCCTTCTCCTATTTTTTTTAGGCCCTATATTGCTCTTTTTTGAGAACTTTGATTGAACATTTGGCCTTTCAGATTCTTTGGTGCCTAATGGCTTCTAGGGCTTTCGAGATATAATCTGTGTTTTTCTGGTTTTAAGATGACAATCCTGTCAATGTTGAACTTAATTGTAAACCCTAACCCTCGCAGCAGCTCTGTTCCAGTTTGGCAACATCACGACTGCAGGCAACACAAATTTGACGGGTTTCTATTTCAACATTTTAATTCCATGTGGGTTTCAGCCTCTGTAGTGTTTAGTTCTCTCAATTTTATCCTTTGTTTCATTTGCCAGTGCGATTTAGGGCAATGGATGATGGACAATTATTCTATTTGGATGAGTGAAAATACAAAGGAAAAGGGCACTGAGTAGGGATGAGTGAGTTGTCGTTCATGCTTATTTGAGGAAGCATATGTGTTTTAAGACTGGAACTTTAAAGGGTTCTTATGATCATTACCACTACTTTATGGGTATGAAGTAGTTGGATGAAAATGAGTAATGTTTGCATAAAATGGAAAATTTGCTGTCTTCTCTTTCTCTTTTTTCAGGCAGTGGACTTCTTTTGTGATTCTCTGCTTTGTAGATGAGAAAATGGGACAAACTGACAAAGAAGGTTTATACGGTGTGGGAATTAAATTCGCGCCTTTTTGGGTTTTTGATTTGTATATTTTGGCTTCATAGGTTTTGCAAGGACTGAAGTTACTTCCATCTTCAATTTGACGATAAAGAAAGCTTTAACTTACAACTGCAACTCAGTAAGTATTATTCCATGTGCTTTGTTATTTTTCAGAATGATAGGAGGCTTACTAGAGTTTTGTGGGTTGGACGTAGTGTTGGTCTTTGCTACTGCTGTAACATCACTATATGGATATTTGGTGTCGTATAATTGTAATCCTTTTTAGTTGTTTGCCTACAATTCTTAGCATTTATATTGGGTGACTTTTTTCTTTGCCATTTTGCATAACTGTCTTATAACCATCAAATATTTTTTAGGTCATGCAGACTTTTCTCAATAAGTTGGAGGTATAGGATGTGCTTTGGGTCCTTTTAATCATTGTAATTTGTTTTCGAAGGTTAATAAAATTTTTTGCCCTTCAAAAAAAAGTTGGGAGGTATAGCATGAACATTTAAGGCACTTGCGCACTTTTTAACTTTGAACTGTTGTGGCATCATTAACAATCAGTTAGGACCTTCCATTTCAAAATCCAAACTTTGGTAGCTTTGAATTTGTGCGGGTAGCCTTCCAGTTGATTGTGCCTACTGTTGCTACTTGAACAAGCAAAACGAAGCCGTTCATTTTGTTGTTTGTGGAGGTGATGTCGTAAGAAGTTCTTACACCACTTCCGCTTGCAATTAGCACTTGAAAACCGTAGTCATTAGAATAATTTGGTGGGTGTCTCATTTCCATGGTTAATCTACTAAAAACCAAATATTTTACGTATATCTATGGGGTATGGCTTGGTGGAAGATCTAGTGGTGTAGGTACATCATTTATTTGGTTTGGTCAAACGCTATTAAGCACCAATACTCTTAGAGATTGTTGTATTCGTGTTGGACACTACGAGGACATGCCACACATCGGGAACACGAGGAGACAAGTATGGACATCCCACATGAGGTGTCCATTATGTTTTAGTATCACGGCAAGGTGAATTTAAAAATTATGAAAGCTTTAAACTTCAAAAGTATTCCAATTGCTTGGCTTAAACTGATATTTTCAGTTTGGAATCTTGGTGGAGTAAAATCCAATTGCATTGTCCCTCCCCCCCCCCCCCCCCCCCCGCCAAAAGTATTCCAATTGCTTGGCTTAAACTAATATTCCCCTCCCTCTCTACCTAAACCTATATTTATCCATATAACAATACAAGAGGGGTTTCAAATTGTGTGGGCACATACTAACTTTTTGTGTGTTTTAAGGGCTAAGATTGAACTTTAATGTTGAACCAATGGCTAGGATAAAAATCAGATTTTACACTTCCCCCTCAAAAATGTCTTGTCTAGAGCCTACCAAACCCTTCACCGGCTGCGGACCACTATTTATCCAATGGACATGCAACCTCTGTTTCTCTCTCTCACCCCTGTTTCATCCACACAGCCAAACATCTCTCTCTCTCAACACCCACCTGCCAATCTCACCCTCTGCAGGTAATCGGATTTTTGAACTTTTGAATCTATTCAATCCTATCTTCCGAATAGGATTTTTATTTTTCAGGATTCACTTGCATCTAATCTTGTCTTTGCTTGCAGATTTGAAATCACCCGGGTCCTAGCTTCTTGATCTTTCATGCACGTAAGGTGTCCACCAATCTCACCCTCTGTTTTAGTTTTTTCCTCTTCTCCTACATCTTCCAAGTCTTTTTCCCAAAACGGGGTGCACACTACATCTGAAAAAAGAAGATTGCTTGCATGAAGGTTAGAATCCATAGAATCCTAATCAGAGAATTGGAGGTTTGGATTTTGCAATCAGAGGTTAGAATATGATATTGGGGCTTATAAACCCTAGAATCACAATCGAACATACATTTGAATATGGCACTTCCGGTACTCGATTAGGAAGAAATTTCAATTAGACTCGGAGTTTTGCTTAAAAGTTGTATTGTTGAACCTTATTAGTCGATTGGTAAGAAATTTCACTTGAGTGGTTATATGCGTGTCGGGGCCGATACTTGGAAACAATATTGATTGGAAGTAAGAATGGCTTATATTTTTCAATGTTCCAAGAGCATGGTATATGTTTGTTGCATACTGACACACTATTATTTTCCTAAATACCTAGGTTATCGTGCATTCTCCTCGATGGAGGTACTCCACTCCCATTTATGCATGGACATTAAAAAAGTAATGAGGATAAAGTTTGGAGGGGATAAAGAATGGTGGCAAAATGAACAAGTTAAGGCATTGAAAGACTTTTTTGAGATGCATATTGAGGCGTATTTTTGAGAGCTGTATTGGGAAGCATTTGAAGACTTTTTGAGAGGTATGTTGAAGACTTTTGAACTGGAAAAGCAAACACATTTTGTAAAGAAGACACCGTATTGGAATGACATTGTAAAGCCTTCTTCCCATATTTGTTGCATAGTTATTGTCATGACACTTTTGCAATGTGAAGACACTCTTTTGTAAAGAAGACACTTTTGCTATTGACTAACACTTGCTTATTAGCCTTGATGTATTCATGTAGTTGTGGATGGCTACCTCATTGGTTTTGGACTTTTATTGCATATTCCCTAAATATTCCTAGGTGTATAATGCGTGTGTAGACACTATTTTATTTAATGGCTCAAATTAGCACTCCTAATGATGTTCTATGCGTATTCAACCCCTCCCGTGTTCCCGTCGTGTCCTTCCCGTGTCCTCACCATAAAAATAAAATAATGGACACACCATGTGGCGTCCTTAGTGTGTCAGACACGGATATGGTGACCTCTTAGAGTGTTGGTGCTTCCTTTGTTTAGTTGATTTTTGGATCTTAAAATTTATTTCTGTTCATTGTTTCTTTCCCTCTTATGATGCTCAAAGTGTGTCAGACACGGATATGGTGACCTCTTAGAGTGTTGGTGCTTCCTTTGTTTAGTTGATTTTTGGATCTTAAAATTTATTTCTGTTCATTGTTTCTTTCCCTCTTATGATGCTCAAAATGTGAATTATTCAGTTACATGTTAATAGCTTGGTTTCTTCTAATTGAGAGGGTTGTGCCTTAGATTAGTTTGGCAACTTGCATGTATGAGTTTTCTTTTAACCGGTGTGTGCCATGTATACGTGCATATCAATAAGTGGAAAGGGAGAGAGCAAGTGCAAATTTGTTTGGTATTTAGATTGGAAGATTGCTACCTGTTTGAGTTCTTTCTATGTTCTCTAAATTGTATTCATTGTTGGCCATGTTTGTGGCCTAAATAGTAGTTTTCTTGACTGAGGTGTTCTTGCATTAGTCAGATTATTTGATGATGGGAGCATTGTAGGTAAATTGTATAACAGTGAAGGCTTTTTGTTGGATTTCGGCAGTAAGTGCCTTCAGGCACAGGCACAGGCACAGTCGCTAGTTATTTTATAGTTCAACTGGTTCAATGACCTTTTCGCCCATTCCTTTCCACTTAGGCAAAAATTAATCAGAATGACGTGCTGGTAAGGTTTCTGTTCTAGCTCAACTTAAACTAATGTTTTTTGATGCCTAAAATGGAGACAGCCAAAGCATTTAGAGTGGAACGAAAAGGGGTGTGTGTGGATGTAATGCCCTTGTTTGGGGAAAAAGGCAAGTTCTTCAAAATCTGTCTTCCCAAGGCGACCAACAATAATATCTACTCTCCCTGATTGCATACAGTCCTCCAAAAAAGGGCCAACGTGTTGCGCATTTCTTTGACTCTTGAACATGCACATGGGGGCCATAGAATGGTGTCACCTCTAAGAATATGTTGCATAGCATGGGCCCTAAGTTAGGGTGTGGATAGGTGCGCATATATCAGTTTCATTTGATGTTCAAACAACATTCTTCGACAAGTTAAACTTTACTATCTTCTTTCTCTGTACCTTAGAGTGGGTCAATGTTCTACGCTACAGCCAGCCTCTCCTTTTTGTTTCTTTTTTCCTTTAGTGCGCTAGCACTAAGGATTTTGCTTATTTTCAAACATAGTGTCCTGAATGATATACTTAAATGCTCCCAAGTGTCCTATTCGTTGACAATAAGCCTCACAAGTAGCATGTTTTACATTTTCCTATTTGACCCAATTTCATGGTGTGTAGATAAAGGGACGTCACTCATGTAGAAGTATCCAACAAATTTGCAGGATTCACACGCTACTGGTGAAGAAATTCCCAGTGCACCTCCTTTTGTAGTTCTGCGGGAGAAATCAAGCCTTAAGTTGAACCACAAGTTTGTACTGGACAGAAGACCGCGAGGTTTATAAAATGTTGCGTTGGTTTTTCTTTCAGTTGCCATATTTTTTTTATTCTTGAGCACGGTTTTTAGAGTTTAGGTTCTGGAATATACCAATATGCTTTGAGTTGTTTCATGCTTTCATAACTGAAATTATTTGTTCATGGTTGGACTTAGGTATTGTGTTTGTATTACAGGAGTGCCACTTGTATGGAAGGTGCTGCACCCTCTGGTTTAGTCCCAGCTCGCCGCCCTACCTTTCATGCCAGGTATTTCTTGCTGATTGTAGATCGTTTTGTGTTTATGATAGTTCTTAGTTATTTGTTCTTTCGACAACTGTCTTATATGCTTTTTTAATCAAATTCAGTGCACAAGGGCCGTGGCATGCGGTGATTGCTTATGATGCATGTGTTCGGCTGTGCCTTCATGCATGGGTAAAACAATGCATGGAAGCTCCACTGTTCTTGGAAAACGAATGTGCACTATTGTGCAACGCAATTAAGTGAGTTCATGATTTTCCCCCCTTTTTCTTGCAGTCAGTATGCTCTCATTTTGCAATTTCTCCTGATATCTCAGAGTATTAGTGTGTCAAGAACCCTAGACAGTGTAATATGGATCATAACAATAACTAAAACATTAGCTCTTCATGGAGCAGAACTATTGTTTGAAGTAGTTTCAAAATTTTAGGATGAGTGATACGACTATGGTATATGGTAGCAATAAGTGGTGGGGTAGACTAAAATTGATTTTAGAGGCGATAGTTCAAAAAGACCTAGGTTTCTTGGATATCACGGAACATGATACCCTCGACGAAATTGAATGGTGATAAAGGATTCATGTCGCTGTCCCCAATTGATGGGGACTAAGGCTTGGTTGGGTTTGGTATAGAACCAAAAATACTAGATTCATTAAGCTGAATACTTGATGTAGGGGGAGAAAAGTACAAATTGAATTGGCAAAATGTATTTTAAATTTTCCAAGAAAATGCTACTCTTTTGGAGAGAGTCATACATGAGATTCTCTAGGTGCTCAGTAGTTTGAGTCCTAGTTTGGGAATTTACTGTTGCTTTCTTACCAGCATTACCGCCTCCATCGCAGTCTGTTGCACCTTGTGTGATGCAAAACCCTTATTATATCTTATTGGCATTTAACCGTCAGGGTGGGCATCGTGTCGTGTTAGTGTTGTGTCATTTCAGGTATCATGTCAAATCATCTTTTAACAATATCTACTACCACTTTAAAAAATCTGAAGTCCTTTAAAGTGTTTCCCACACTTTTCCCTTCCTAAATACCCTTCATAACACTTGAAATAACAGACTCACCCTCTCCAAATTAAATAGCGCTTCCCAACTCCGTTGTGCACCTATCCATCTTTCGATGTGTACCGTTTCTTCATCCTCTTGTATTTTGCTTTGTTTCCAAATGACACCCAAGTCCAAAAACAAAGCAATGGCCTACCCCTGCGGCCCTGCGCCTCCAAACCGAAGTGGTGCATGTGCATAGTCTCAGACCAACATCTTCAGACCTAGTGACTACCCCTTGCGATCAGAAATTTCTTCATCCGCCGTTGCGCATCGCCAAGAATCCCTTCTTGTCGCAGCTTCTGTCGTTTTACACAGTAAGCATTCACCAAATGTCTAAATATAAGGTCGACTTTTAGATCATGGAAGACCTTGTCAGAACAAATACTTATTGCACTTGAGATGTTTGATGAATTGCTTCTATGGGAATCTACGAATCCAACTCCCATTTGACTTAGCTATGAGAATACTCTTTTATCCCACTTTTATGAGTTTCAATGAACAAAAAGATTATTGATTAATGTCCAGAAACTCATTGCTCATGATAAATGCTGTGGAAACAATTTTTGAACTAGTATATAATATGGAAGGGAAGTTTTTGAACTTATACATATATCCAATGTTCCACAGTGAAGTTGCCTAAGATTGAGGGCTGAGATTTCTTTAACTAAAGATTCAAGGGCTTAGATTTACTTTTTGTTTCAAGCAATGGCTGAGATTGCTTTGTGTAATTTACCTATTCCCACCCAAGAGTCCCACAACCCAACCCCACTACTACTCCACTTTTGGTTGATTCAACATCTACCCACGACCTGCTTCTCTCTCTCTCTGCCTCTCCCTCTCTTCACACACACACACACACGTACGCACCACCTGCTTCTCTCTCTCTCTCTCTCAATGGCTCAACCGCCACACCCCCACCCCTCTCTCTCTCACTCACTCTTCCTCATTGCCTATGTCTACCCCTCTTCACTCCTCCCTCTCTCTTGCACAGACAAACCACCGCCCCACCCCTCTCTCTCCATCGGGTAGGACTGCGCCTCCTTCGCTCCTTCTCAAATCTGCTAAGACAACCATTGATGTCTACAGGTAATCTTGACGTGTTGACACTGTTTGATAAGTGATAGGTTTAGATTTTCTTTGGTTTGTGAAGATTCTCTTTGGTTTTCTTAGTTACAGAGACGGTAGAGGGGAGAAGGTGCTGGAGTTTATTGTCGGGACAGAAAGAGAAAAACGCTACAGGTAATCTTGACGTCTTGACGGTGTTTGATAAAATGTCTTAACTAGGTTTCACCATTTTTTGTGTACAATCTTGGAAAGAGTTGAATTGCTCTACTTGCGGAAAAACTTTTGTGTTCAGAGTAAGAAGTTTTGAACCTGTCTCGAACAAAAAAAGGCATTTAAGCTTTAGTGTCTCACCATTTTTTCCCAAGCTAACTGCCACCATGCAATTTCTGCCCCCCATTCTAACGTTTACATCCCACATATGGGTCAGGGGTGGCCTTTTTTCCTCGAGAGGGTCCTTGGATTAAAGTAAATTGTGCCTTCTTTGTGTTCTATGTAATGCTTCATTGCTTTCCTAATTTTGGCTTTACTGCCTTCTTTGCTTCACTCAATTTTCAACGCACTTTGCCAATTGGGAGGGTATGAATTTTTCCCCTCATAATTACACATTTTAGCTAAAATTGCAGCAATGCTGTGGTTGGTTTTGAAAGGAGAATTAGTTAAGGGAATGGTAGTTCCATGTAAGTTGCGCAGAAGTTTGAGTTAAAATGCTTTATTTGATTTGGAACTCCGTAATTGAGGAACTCAGAATTTCAGTAAGATTTGTATGCTTTAATTGATGGTAGTAATCTTGATGGTAGTAATTTCAGTAAGATTGGTATGGTTTAAAATGCCTCAACTAGGTTTCACCATTTTTGGTGTATTGTCTCACCATTTTTTCCCATGGTAACAGCTAATTGCCACCTGAAAACCAATTCCCAATTGCTGCTGAAAGTCATTGCGGGGATAGAAATTCAAAAAACGCAACAGGTAATGTTGATATCTTCACTTCACTCTGTGTCGAGTTTTTTCAGCTTTTGAGTTCAGTTCCTAACTGTTTTGAAGAGAATTTCGGGCTGAAATTGAGTTGCCTCTGTCCTATTCTTAGGTAACTCTCTCTCTCTCTCTCTGGTAAGCATTCCAAGTGTTCTATGAAATGTATCAACCATTGGTTCTGTCTTGAATCCTATATTTTCTTTACATGGCACTTTTGTTGTTTGACTAATGTACTCACCACCTGTTCCGAAAAATAAAAACAGACTCTCTGGCAACTCTCTAGCATATCAATGCTATTGTGTTCTTGCTGTAACTTAGAATGGGGATATCTTTTTCACCAAAAAAAAAAAAAACTTAGAATGGGTATACTTCCTTGGACAATTGAAACTAAAGCAACCAAATTCAATAATTGTCTTTTTTCTTCTTTTTGGGGATTTGGAGGATCAGTTATTGCAATAAGCCTTTCTTATTTTGATTGAAATAAAATTCGGGTTTTATTTGCTTCTACTTTGCTTGAAGCTGTCTAGCATATCAATGCTTATGCTGTGAAGAACTACGGTGCATTTTTACCATTTAGAGTTCTCCTTGCTGTAACTTAGAATGGGTTTCGTTCTTTCACCTGCCACAAAACATTACCAGTTTCAAATTCTAGCATTGACATGGCCAGATGTTAAGTACTGGATGACTATTATTAGATTGTTGACCACCAACTCATATAAAAGCGTAAGTTGTTAGAGAGAGGGGCAACTTTATTATTTATACCTTCAATACGCCCCCTCACATGTAGCCAGGTTCTCCTCCATAAGCGGGCTAAACACGTCTAAATATTTTAACATTAGGTAGGCGGTGAGATTCGAACACAAGATCTATTGCCTGGTCTGATACCATATTAGATTATTGACTACCAACTCATCTAAAAGCTTAAGCTGTTAGAGAGAGGGGTAACTTATTATTTATACCTTCAACAAATATGAGTTACCATTGCAATAAAGCAGAATAATAGTCACTCAGTACCCCAACATCAGATAGGTTAAACCACCCAAATGTACTTTAAACTTCACTTCATTTGGTGTTTGGTTATTTAATTCCTTCCAAACATCTACAGTCTTCCACTTGAACAACATTGCAATGACTTGCCCAGATGGATAATGTCACTATTTTTGGCTAGGTAAGATGTTCTATAAATTTTGTAGTGAAATAAATTGCTTTCATATGAGGGTGTTTCAACGCAGCCTTTAAGATATTTTCAATAACACAGTTTTATTGTTGAACAGGTGGACAATGATTTGAGGAAAAACGGTAACCAAGTTTTCTTTTGCTATTTTAATAGGTACAACACAGCTTCATGTTTACTTGATGTTATGAACTCTACTTACTTATGCATAGGTCCAGCTTCTTCAAGAAAGAAATGTTAGAGTTGTTGTCCGCGACGAACGATAACACAATATCCATTTGTGTTCGAGAGGTAAATCTAAAAATTACTCTATTACATTGTCACTGCATTAATTTTGTAACCAAAATTTTCGACTATGCAATTATTAACAGGAAAATCGAAGGCAAGGAGAAATGGCTCAACAAAGATGGACAACAATCACAAAAGCCAAGGGAAAAGATAAGGCAACTGGTTCCAACGGAAAAGAGAAAAACTGGGTATGATTTCAATAACTGTATTTTGACTGATCAACCTTGGGAGTTAGATATCATGACCAACATCACCATTTCATCAGGATTAACATATAGCATCTACATAGCATTAGACACTTTAGAGACATCAAACATTTGACTATCTCAATATTCAAATCCGTAGAAGCATCCTTCCAAAACTGCCATTCCAGTTTATACAGTAGCAGTGTTGGTATTTGTCTAAAAAAGCATCATTAGCATCATCATCATCTTAGGCATATCTCTTACTCCAATAGCAGCAAAGCAAAAGTACACAAATGTTGAACACTGATAGTTGCTGATATTTTCGTTGGGATCCTATTGTTGTATTCCTTTGTTGATAATAAGTTTAGAGCTTTACCATCTTACCAGTTACTCCTATCACTGACCATTTCAAAGGCAAATGTTCGAATGGGTAGTGACCAAAAAAATGACGTAGGACTGCATGCATGTAGCGTCTTTCTTTTCCTATATTTCTTTCCCTTTACTTGAAGGGGCTGTTCATTGCATTATTTTTGTAACCAATATTTTTTCCTATGCAATTATTAATAGGAAAATCGAAGGCAAGGAGAAATGGCTCAACAAAGACATGCAGCAACCACAAAAGTCAAGGGAAAAAAGCAGGCAATTGGTTCCAACGGAAAAGAAAAAAACAGAGTATGATGCTCATAACTTCTATTTTCTTTCCCTTCCACATTTTTAGTTAATTTGTTGTCTACGCATGCAATTGATGATTTTTAAAAGTCTCGAGTGAAATTGGGTTGTTTATGTTGAAAAATATATAGAAATTTTGTGTTTCTTTCCCAGTAAAGATAGGGGTACAGCAAAGGCTGTACAGCAGCCGCGTACAGATGGCTTTTGTGCCTGTGTCGGCTCCTGCAAAAATGATCGGAGCCGCTCATTTTGTTCAAAACATTTTGTTTAGGGTCCCTGTAAAAAATCATCTCAATCCGATATCGATAAAGGCATTTACGAATCATCCAACTTTGCTTCAGAATTTAGGCCATCTGTACAACATGTAGCAACTCTCTTTATCCAATTGTCATTTGTCATATTTTTCTTATTTTTATGATAGGGGAAAAACTAAATGATTATCTCCAATTGTCATTTCTTCCTAAACTGTTCCCATAGTGTAACATCAGTTTTCTCCAATTGTCAGTTCTTTATCTTTTTCTTATTTTGTGATAGAGGAAAAACTAAATGCTTCACTAAGTGTATTTTGTCTAGTAGCATTACCTTTACCACCTTCCAATTACCCCTATCACAGGACCATTTGAAAATCACTTTCAAATGGTCAAGGATAGTGACCAAAAAAATGACGTAGAACTAAATGCATTTAGAGCCTTTCTTTCCGCTTATTTCTTTCCCTTCACTTGAGGGGGCTGTTCAATGCATTTTTTTTTGTTATCTACGCATGCAAGTTGCTCTCCAAATAGTGTTTAAAAAAAAAAAAAAATCTTGAAATGAAAGATACTCCCTCCATCCCAGTTTGTTTGTCCAATTTCGACATACGTGCCTTTTAAAAAGTTGTCTATATCTCACAATCTGTAATGTTTTACATAATTAGAAAATATCATATTTTAGACCTAATTGAGATCTATCAAACAAGATCCATATTGCATATAAAAATAAAAAAACATTATAAATTGCATGTTTTCTTGTGTTCTTTTTAGTAAACACCTCGAGGTACGCATTTTCGTTGGTGTGTATCGCTTTTATTTTTATTGGTGTTTTGGATGGTATTTTTTGATTTTGATTTTATCAAGTTAAATGCGTTTGAGTATGTATGCAAAAGTTAGGGATTGATAAATTGTTTGTTCTTTATTTGCTGATTCAAGTTAGCCATGTCAATGGATATGATGGGTTATTGTTTTTCGCATAGTTGAAATTGATTAACAGAGATTGATATATTGCACGAGAGTTCAGTATTTATTTGAGTGTACTGATTGTTCGAGCTTTATATTGCACGCGAGTTCAGTATTGTTCAAGTCGTATATTGCACGTGAGTTCAGTATTTGTTTGCGTGTGCTGTTCGAAGGCACGGGCATGCGCTAGTAATATCATATGCCAAGTCATCTATTTGTTAATGTATCCTTTCTATAAGCCTCTGGGTTTATAGTTGCAAAATCCAAATACATTTATGAAGCATCCTCATTCTTAAGCCTTGTTCTTGCCTCCCAATTATGCTTTCAAACGTGGCACAACATAGTAGTGTACTTGTGTGATATATCATCTGGTTTTGTAATTAAAATTAACTCTTTAGTGATTATTTTAATTTCTTGATGAATTATAAGTGATTTTTGTGGCTTACCGTGACCAATGTTTTGATGGTGTGATGTATGCATCCATGCCGTAGCTTCTCTACGATGATTCCCAATAGCTCAATGGGTTTTAGACGTAGTGAGCTTAAATATTGAAATTTTAGTTGTATCTTGTAAGTAGGTTCAGCTTTCTTCATCAAATCAAGAAACTACAAATGTATGCTCTAGTGTGACATAACATCGCATTCCAAATGTGCCCGAGATAGGCATTTATGGTTTTTGTGTTGATCTTAAGTTTACACTGGTAATTGTGTTCAATGTGTATCTTTCGTTTTGTGTAGGGAATAGTTCTTTCAGATGTTCAATTGTATGGTTTTAGAAAACATTCAATGTCCTCCAAAGTAACTACTTATTTTGCTGCCTGTCATCTTTTTGGTTGGTAGTGCGGCTTTGTTGCAGAAACATTGGCATTTGACTTGGTATTAGTTTCAATGAAAGTTCAGCATTTTCAACAAAGAAATTTGTTGCTGCATGGCGCATGGAAATGGTTACTAACTTTATTTGCATTGTATTATGGTGCTTTAGATGTTTACCTAAGACTAAGGTAATGGCATCTTCTTTCTTCCAAAATTATGTAGCCCATTTACTATACGAACCTATTAAATAAAATATAAAAGGGAAAATAAAGGGATGGCCGAACTTCAATTAATAAATATCATCTATCGATGGAACTTAGGTTTTGGGTTTCTAATTGTCCCGACTCATGGTTTTTTTTTTTTTTTTTAACACTTGTGGTTATTTGTGCCGATTATGTCAGTTCCACTTTTAAAATTTGACAGGCTTATATTTTAGCATGTTGTTAACATTTTGTCTTATATTTCCTCACATGTTTGTTATTTTGCCATGTGTTTTTTTGTGTTCAGTCCCTTATTTTTAGTCTGCTATGTTGTTGCTCTATTATGACTCTCTTGGTGACTTCTTCATTTTGTGGGTTCAGCGATGTTCTTTATTCTTAAATATTTGGGAATGTGCAATATCTGATAATTTAAGCATAAGTATCGTTGTGGCTTTGTCGTGGATTTTGTATTTTTTTCTCCTGACTTGCTTTTCTTTATAGACGTATTAGCCTTGTTTTTAGCTACTGCTTTTGGAGTTTTGGGAGCTCTTTTAGACATTGCTCTAGTCATTCTCATAGCGTCTTAGTTGTTTGTGTTGTGATTGGATGGGCTTGATTCGCCTATGAGGTTGTTGGCTTTATCCTGTTTAGTTCACAACATGGGAAAGGTTCGACATCTCACCATAGGAAGCTGAAAACATGATCGAATTTCTTTTTTCATGTGCAACCACTCTTGTATCATCTCTATGTAGAGATATCTTATTAAAGTATGGTATCCAATTAATCATTGGTACAGAATAACATAATTGACTATCATATAAATGGCAAGTTGCATTTGAAAAGTTAAGATTGTGCATATTGTGGTTTGGTTGGGAAAGAGAATTTTGATGCGTATATTTTGAGGAGAGTATGTGTGGGAAAGACTTTTGTGAATAAATGGAGTCAGGGAGAAGTAGAAGAGCTACATTTTATCTTACAGCTTCAACTTTCGGGGCTACAACTTGTGTAATTTTCCATACCTATTCTTTTGATCAAGCTTTCCTTTCTTCTTTGGTCATGTTATGTTATTTAATTTTCCGATAGATTAAAATAGTATTTGATTTGTTATTTCTGTATTGTGCTTCAAGGATAGTTCACAAAGATGACACTAGCAAAGAGCTGCTTGAATGAGCTTTTAGGGCATGAATTGCCGCCCACATAATCCAATGTAAGTTCTTCTCACTATACTATGAAGAGTATCTGTGGAGTTGTTGATCAAGATCTGTTAACCTCTCTTGAGCCTCCTGGGTTCAATGACTTGGTTTGCCTAGCGCTTTTCCTGACCTGCACAGGCAATGCACGACTAAGGGCCAGATCGGTCGGAGACCGAAAAGGCCTTCCGTCGGTCTAGTCAAAAAGTGTAGGAGGAAGATGAAAGCACTGGGTTTAGAGAGGTGAAGAGTGCGTACCATTGTAGGGTTTCATCCTTGCCTTTATATAGACCTCCTTGGCTTGCTCTCAAAGCCAGTATGTGCCAAGCACACTCGGTAACTGCCTTAAGCCTACGTCCCACCTGACGTTTTGGATAAGGTAGTTATAAGGCATTTACGCGAGCTCTCACCCTTGTGCATTTGTGCCCAACTCGTGCCATAACCGTTCCGCCTAACGTCAAACCTGACGTACTGGATAAGGCAGTTAAACACATGTGGGCGAGCTGGCATGTATGAGTTGGCCGAACCACTGTGTCCGAACAACATGGCTAA